>CM068370.1:258576710-259913210 GCA_034769895.1 Magicicada septendecula | reverse complement strand
AGCATGGAGGACTTCTGGAGATTATGTATGAACCATTCGAAGGATTAAGAAACAGTACGGAAGAATCAGCTCGAAAAACGATGGTAGACTTCAGCATGAATGAAAATTTTATACCAACAAAATGGCGGAACTACATGATAGTGAGATATGTCACAAGGACAGAAATAACTCTATACACTAGAGAGATCCGAACAACCAGTATAGAGGAAATAATGGACCACGGTTAAACAGATTCCAAACCAACCATTGGAGAAAAGGGACGGATTTTATGGATACAGAATCAAGCAAATCAAAGGAAAATAATGAGAAACTAAGTACAATATTTTAAACTAACTATTAAATGAAATAAACTAATTACACGATATTTCAGAGAAATTATGTGGAATCAATTTAAAAAAAAAAAACAAAAAATTCAAAAATAAGTAAGAACACCTTACTATATAATTCAGAAGAAATTATTGTAAACTAATAAACATGAAGGAAGAGAAAGAAGGGTTAGAAATGAGTTAAATGAAGGAAGAATATGCCATACAATTTATGATAAGGAGGAGTTCAATGTTTAATTGCAGAAGTAAATGGGAGTGAATAAAAATAGTAAAATACGTATGCTGAAGAATAATTAATTGACAGCACGGAACTAAGAAGAATTTAAAATGAATATTGAACAGCTTTAACTAATATACTGGTGAATAATATGATAAATGGAACTACAGAACAACGAGATAAATAATTTAAGAAAAGTATTAGAATACCTCAGAAATAATAGTAATCATCCCTTGAATATAAGTTTGTAGCGAAGAAGCTACCTTATAGGTAATAATTTTATTATCTGTATTGTGTAGTGATAGTGCAACGTTTATTTTTGTTTCTGGACAGAAATGAAGTTCCTCTGATCTCAGAAGATATAGTTAGGGAAACGGCAGAGTAATGGAAGCCAATAGTGCCCCTCTGATTCCGTACCAGCTATGATATTAGGGAAAAATGTTAGGGAAATATAGTATTTCAGGGATTATACACCAAGAGAGGTAATTAAATATAAAAAAGATAATAAGAAATGACAGCGTAATAAGCTAGAAGAAGTTATGAGTTCCAGAGAAAAGGACAGATCTACAACTGAGGGAGGTACCAGTAGAGAGTTAATGACAAGATATACCAGGAGTATCAACACAGTTTTCCGGTGCAATTAAAAGTTTGAAGAATAGAAAGAGAAGATAACCTTATCATAGACGAACTATAAGTTTATTTTAACTAAACTTCATTCAGCCAAAATAAACTTCTTTCGAAGGGCGAGTATTATGTAACGTAACAGAGTTGAGGTTGCCGACGTTACATAAAAAACTTTGTAAACATGACTTAAATCAATGCCCAAAGCATGTTATAATTAAATACAAGGAGGCCCATCTCCCCTAAAGAATGCATTGAAGGTACCTAGTAAGGTTACTAAGTAATAAAACATCAAAAGTGTACCTAAACCTAAAATATGTAATGAGTAGTATGAGATGTAAAACATAAACATTGTGTATAGTGGGATGAGTTTAATGTGTAGGAGTTGAGTATAATATACTGTTCAATTAATATTTAATGTGTTATAAAATGTATTTGGTGTTGTTCTGTAGCATGATATAGTGTTTACAGGATATTTATTTTATGTTTTGTGTGTAGTAAGTGTGGAGCTGTTGCTTTAAGGAAGTACTAAGTCATGGGTACTTATGTTATTCATGTTAAAATTGTATTTAGATAATATAAAAATGAGTACATTTGTTAAGTATGATATTATGTTAAATGTATTTACTTTAATTCATTAATTAAGATGTTTAAAATAATATTAGTAAACTTGGCCAGGAAGACAGTAAGTGTTAATAAGTTGGCAAGTAGTTCTTATAATTATGTTAAAAACCAATTAAGGGTTCAATGATGAACTAAATAATATAATGAATTGAAACCAGGAAATTAAAATTGATGTAAGTGGCTATAAGCCAGTGACTATTTGTACAGTAGGTCAGGTAAAGTAAAATTAAGTTAAAAACAAAACGAAATTATAACAGGTGTAATAAAACCAATAGGCCTAAATCTAATATTTGGAAAAGGAAATTAATACCTTTTTAATAAGTCCAGTCAGATGAAATTGTAGTAAAATGTATATGGTTTAATAAGGCAGATTAAGTGAGAGTTTTATGTGATTTGGTGTAATTCCAAGCATGGAGTATTTTATTAAATAAGAGTAGTAATATTTTCTAATTCTGGCTCTAGGATATCAAATATTATCCAATGACAGAAAGTAATGGTTGTTAGGGTAACTAAAATGCAAGAAATTTTGTTGATTTCAACATTCGATTGTTATATGCTATTGGGAACAGTTCAGTAGACAAATTTAAACATAAAAAATAAACTAAAAATGAATCAACCTTAATAAATCCAATGTATTAAAGCCAATCCATTGAAACAGCACTGAGTAATAATTACTGAACTAGATTTCAGGAAATATAATTCTACACATCCTCAAGTTTACGGAATTAACAAATCCTTCTTCAAACTAATTCTATCAAAGGAATGATGATGAACCCGATTTACAATTAAACTATGAATGTTCTTGAATGGACAAGAAGTCAAAATTAATGCAAATATAAACCAAACATACACAAAGAACTTTTGGGTATTGAAGAACTAAACCTCACTTTCAAGAAATTGACGACGTTGTAATACTACACCAATTCCACTGGGACCGGCAACCACTAGGAACGAGGAACAAAAGAACTCCCGTTACACTCCGGGACATCACCTTTCAACCATTATTGATAATCTGGACGCATTTTTTGGTCAAAGTAACCTCATCAGTACACCTTCATGCGGTTATAAACAGACACGGCTACCTCGAGTATAGTATTGTACGGTAACAAACCAGCTTATATTTAATTTTATACATTAAGAATTAATAACCATTTGTAATACTTAGTAACCTTAATTTTGCATTACCTGGCCTTACTAATCGTTAAAAGAATCACATGTACCCTGGAATAAGAGATAAAACAAAAATTATATTTAATTTGTATTATGCAGTACTTGTCCATTAACAAATCGATTCAGCATTGTACGATCGATATTAGGATCAGATAAACTGTGAGGAAGACTGTTGGAATTTAAAAAAATAATATAAATAAAGAATCCTTCTTGTATGTGATGATGTTCTGTGTTATTGTAGAATAGGTATTGTATTTTGATTGGGGAGTAATTTACAGATAAAGAAGGTGATTAAACTGTCAAGTGAAACTAACTAACCTACAAAAACGAGTCAATTACTAATAGCAGCGCTCGTTGCAGACAGCTGGTGAATACGGGAGAGTGCCGAACTAACGCATTCTCTTTGCCACACTTGGGTCAATTTAAATAATACGGACCGAATAGGGTTGGAGGGAATTACCGAATTATTAATTATCATACCAGTAATATAGCGTTATTCTCTGGTAAAACACTTAGTAATTGATTAACACAGGGCTATGTTCAACACACGAGTTGCAGCAACGATATAATAAATAAATTTTTCTTTTTATAAATTAATATTGAGTTGCAGGAGGTCTCATCTACAACAACATAATAAACATTTTCCTTTTAAACAGATCGAATTGGTTAATTTAAAATTTTTAATTTAACTATAACCTGTAACTATAATTAAATAAGAAATACAACCAATATAATACATTTAATACAAATTGGCGAACCCAACAGTGGGGCTTTTAAACATCCTCAATTATAATTAATAACGTAATCAAATAGTTTATTACAAATTGGCGCATACCAACGTGGAGCTTAATTAAACCTCGAAGCCCCAAACAAATAGTTTATTACAAATTGGCGCTCAACGAGTGGGCTTTAGTTAAGTAAAAAATTAGGCTATTACTTAACTGGAGCAGGCAACTATCAGAGGCACAGGAATGCATACAAGAGGTGTTTCTAAAAGGATTGCGAAGGACCAGGAAACGGAAGAAGATAGACGGGAAGAAGAAGCGGGTCTAATTACAGACACCGAAATGGAGCAACAAGCGAGCGATAAAGAGGATGCCCAAGGGGACCAACCAGATAAAGTGGTAACCAGAGAAGAACCAAATTGGCAAGACATGGTGAAATTTATGGCAGAACAATTTAAGGAACAGAATAAACAAACTAATGAAAATTTTAGGAAACAGGAGGAAAACTCAAAGCAAACCAAGGAGGAAACTAATGAGAGTTTAAGACAAATTAAAGAAGATAATAGACAAACTAATGAAAAAATAGACAGTAGTAACGAAAACTCAAAGAAACAAAACGAAATTTTGAGTGAATATTTAATCAAACTAATGAATGAGAAGTCTGACAAAAATAAAGAGGAAACTGATGAGAATAACCGGCTGATAAATGAAAGATTACACCAATTTAATGAAAGGCTTGACAGGAACGACGAGAGCTTAAAGCAGATTCAGGAAAATTACAAACAAATAGATGAAAGAATTGAAAACAATAATAAGGAGTTGCGGCAAATCATCAATGAACAAAACCAAGCGTTGAGGGAAGTCATCAATGAAAGTATTGCAATTGTCAATGAAACACTTAACAAAAGGGTGGATGATTATGAAGAGGAAGTAAGACAGCAAATAACTGAAACTAAGGTAGATCTAGAAAAAACAAATGAAACCATCATACACCTCAGAGTGGAAGTAGAGACCAAAATTAATCAAGTAGAAAACAATAACAAACTTAGAATAACGGAGGTACAAGCGAAAACCCAAGAAAAATTAAACGAGGTACGAATTAACGTAACTGGAAGAATAGAACGGGTTCACAATGAAATGAAGACAATGAAAATAAGACAAACGCGTAAAAGGAAATTAATAAATACACGGGAAGGATTGGAGATGATTAAAAGGGGATTAGTTCAGCTACATAATATACCAATTACGGAACCAGGAGAAGTAAGGCAATTTAGAAACTTTAAACGAACCCCAATTGAATTCCCAGATAGATTAGAAGGACCGAAAAAGCCAAAACTAACCGAGGAGCATGGAGGACTTCTGGAGATTATGTATGAACCATTCGAAGGATTAAGAAACAGTACGGAAGAATCAGCTCGAAAAACGATGGTAGACTTCAGCATGAATGAAAATTTTATAACAACAAAATGGCGGAACTACATGATAGTGAGATATGTCACAAGGACAGAAATAACTCTATACACTAGAGAGATCCGAACAACCAGTCTAGAGGAAATAATGGACCACGGTTAAACAGATTCCAAACCAACCATTGGAGAAAAGGGACGGATTTTATGGATACAGAATCAAGCAAATCAAAGGAATATAATGAGAAACTAAGTACAATATTTTAAACTAACTATTAAATGAAATAAACTAATTACACGATATTTCAGAGAAATTATGTGGAATCAATTTAAAAAAAAAAAACAAAAAATTCAAAAATAAGTAAGAACACCTTACTATATAATTCAGAAGAAATTATTGTAAACTAATAAACATGAAGGAAGAGAACTGGAATAAAAGACTTTCATCCCTCAAGAAAACAAGAGACTCTCTGAGAAGGAAAGCAGAGAAATCTAAAGAACTATCTGACTGTATCCAACTCCGAAAATCCCAGGCCATACTACGTAAAGAAATTAAACAATCTAAAAGATCGGCCTTCAAAACCTTCTTATCGGAGCTGGATTTCCGGCGCGATGGAGCAAAAGCACACCGTTTTGTCTCAAGGCTAAATAATGACACTGAAGCCAGAGGACAACAACCTTTCAAAAACGGACTCAATCTTATCACAGATCCCAAAAATATAGCTAACACCTTTTGCAAGTACTACGCAAATATAAGCCGAACCCGAAAGACAAGAAACGAACACAGACACCTGAATAAAAAACCTCTAATGCAGTGCCTCAACAAAACCGAACAAAAAATTTGCCTAAGCGATTTTAGCCTCTCCGAACTTGAATTTGCACTATTAAACACAAAGGGCAAGAAGGCAGCAGGAGCCGACGCAATCTACCCAGAACTCCTAAAAAATCTTGGTAACACAGCGAAACTAGCCTTGCTCAATCTCATTAATCTAACGTGGAAAACACGCGTCCCCCAGCAATGGAGGAAAGGGGAGATTATACCTATTACCAAGAAAGGAAAGCCAAGTGATACACCTGAGGGCTACCGCCCCATCACATTAACAAGTGCTTGCTGCAAGGTTGCCGAAAGAATGGTTGTGCGGCGTCTGAACCAGTTCTTTGAAATGAATGCGGTTATTGATGAATGCCAAGCAGGTTTCCGAGCGCACCGATGCACCATGGACCAAGTCGTCTACTTTGCACAAAGTGTTAAGGATGGGTACCACAAGAAAATGTCCTCCCTGGCAGTAATGGTTGACCTAAAAAACGCGTACGACACAGTCTGGAGACCCATGTTGCTTCACAAACTTGCTTTGAGTGGCGTCGCAGGTAACCTTTTTAACTGGATAGCGTCCTTCCTGAGTCAAAGACAAATTCGTGTCCGCTATAATGATTGCCTTTCAGAGTACCGAATTCAACGCCAAGGGCTACCCCAAGGTGCCGTTATCAGCTGCAGCCTATTTAACCTTATGGTCAATGACATTCTGGTGGCTGTTCGGTGTGTGCCGGGAGTACAAGCGCTCCTGTATGCCGATGACCTTATCATCTGGGCAACTAGCAGCCATATCATGGGTCTTGAAGCAACTATTAATAGTGCACTTGTTAAACTAGAAGAGTGGGCCAAACTAAATGCCATGACGGTAAATACCACCAAGACGACATACCAACTTTTCTCTCTATCAACAAGGCGGCCTACGGTCAATCTGCGCTATTGTGGATCGGAACTCGAAGAGGTGAACATGTCTAAATACCTGGGTGTTAATATAGACACCAGAATGACGTGGAAGCACCATATAGAACAGTCCGCGAACAGTGCGTCCAGGCGCTGCCGGCTACTTAAACGACTCACTGCGACTACATGGGGAGCAAATCAAGATGTTCTGACAACTGCATATAAGAGCTACATTCGGCCGCTATTGGAATATGGCGCAGAAGCAACTATTACTGCCTCCAATGCAGCATGCCAGAAACTTCACTTGGTCCAAAATGCAGCCCTTAGAACGATAACTGGGGCGCCAAAATCAACTCCTATACTTGCCATGGAGTCACAACTGCAAGTCGAACCTATCCAAGTAAGACGGGAAAAGCTGTGCCTCATATCCTGGGAGAGATGTAAAAGAGCCTACCAACAACGGTGGAATAACTATAAAACAGCGACAGAAAGGCTGAAAACTCAGAAATGCCCGATTGCGATGTATGAAGAACTCCAACGCAAATATGACATAGAACCAAATGAGGCAGCACCATTTATACATCACCGTGAATTCTTTAGCCAACTCCCAAATGCTAACTTGAAACTCTTCGACCATAATAAGACCAAAACTGAGTCGAATGAAGCCGAGCTTCGTCAAGCAGCCTTACACACTGTACAAAAACATTTTCCCGCTGAGCAGTGGATACGAATCTACACAGACGGATCCTCTATACCATCTACAGGGGCAACAGGGGCTGGGTTCTACAGCTCTCTATTTGAAGGCCACCTCGCTGTAGGAGGCCGGCTAAGCAACTATGACGGAGAGGTAGCAGCCATAAAGGCAGCATCTATTGAGCTTGCCAAGATCTCACCACCTAACAAAGCCGTCTTCCTCATAGATTCGACTGCAGCGATTCAAAACGTGACCTCAAATGGTGATACAAACTGCTCCCTGACAATTGAGTGTAGGCGAGAACTGCAGAACCTTGTACAATTAGGCTGGCAGATTGAACTGCAATGGGTACCCAGCCATGTCAACATCATGGGAAATGAAAAAGCCGACATCCTCGCCAAAATGGGCGCAGCACTACCTCAGCCGGAGACCCCCAGCTCATATGCATCTGCGAAAGCACGAATAAATTCCTCAATAAGCCTATGGCTAAAAGAAAAACAATTAAGAGCCTGTGTGGGAAAAAGATGGGCAACATTGGTTACGGACGGCCCCATCAACAGAACTCTACCCCGAGCAACTAGTGTTGCTCTTTTTAGAACTAGAACCGGTCATGACTACCTGGCCTCCCACCTGCACCGCATTGGCGTGTTGTCGTCTCCTGAATGTGTTCTCTGTGGATACGCTTCCATGAATGCGGATCACCTAATTGCATGTCCAGCCTTGATCTCAGACACGGAAGTCCAAGACGAAGATGGTACGGCAAGGCTCTCACGTCTCTACTGGTCAGCGCGCCGCCTAATGGCCCAACAGCCAAGGGTGGGCGTTGGCTAGTAAGTAAGTAAGTATGAAGGAAGAGAAAGAAGGGTTAGAAATGAGTTAAATGAAGGAAGAATATGCCATACAATTTATGATAAGGAGGAGTTCAATGTTTAATTGCAGAAGTAAATGGGAGTGAATAAAAATAGTAAAATACGTATGCTGAAGAATAATTAATTGACAGCACGGAACTAAGAAGAATTTAAAATGAATATTGAACAGCTTTAACTAATATACTGGTGAATAATATGATTATTGGAACTACAGAACAACGAGATAAATAATTTAAGAAAAGTATTAGAATACCTCAGAAATAATAGTAATCATCCCTTGAATATACGTTTGTAGCGAAGGAGCTACCTTATAGGTAATAATTTTATTATCTGTATTGTGTAGTGATAGTGCAACGTTTATTTTTGTTTCTGGACAGAAATGAAGTTCCTCTGATCTCAGAAGATATAGTTAGGGAAACGGCAGAGTAATGGAAGCCAATAGTGCCCCTCTGATTCCGTACCAGCTATGATATTAGGGAAAAATGTTAGGGAAATATAGTATTTTAGGGATTATACACCAAGAGAGGTAATTAAATATAAAAAAGATAATAAGAAATGACAGCGTAATAAGCTAGAAGAAGTTATGAGTTCCAGAGAAAAGGACAGATCTACAACTGAGGGAGGTACCAGTAGAGAGTTAATGACAAGATATACCAGGAATATCAACACAGTTTTCTGGTGCAATTAAAAGTTTGAAGAATAGAAAGAGAAGGTAACCTTATCATAGACGAACTATAAGTTTATTTTAACTAAACTTCATTCATCCAAAATAAACTTCTTTCGAAGGGCGAGTATTATGTAACGTAACAGAGTTGAGGTTGCCGACGTTACATAAAAAACTTTGTAAACATGACTTAAATCAATGCCCAAAGCATGTTATAATTAAATACAAGGAGGCCCATCTCCCCTAAAGAATGCATTGAAGGTACCTAGTAAGGTTACTAAGTAATAAAACATCAAAAGTGTACCTAAACCTAAAATATGTAATGAGTAGTATGAGATGTAAAACATAAACATTGTGTATAGTGGGATGAGTTTAATGTGTAGGAGTTGAGTATAATATACTGTTCAATTAATATTTAATGTGTTATAAAATGTACTTGGTGTTGTTCTGTAGCATGATATAGTGTTTACAGGATATTTATTTTATGTTTTGTGTGTAGTAAGTGTGGAGCTGTTGCTTTAAGGAAGTACTAAGTCATGGGTACTTATGTTATTCATGTTAAAATTGTATTTAGATAATATAAAAATGAGTACATTTGTTAAGTATGATATTATGTTAAATGTATTTACTTTAATTCATTAATGAAGATGTTTAAAATAATATTTGTAAACTTGGCCAGGAAGACAGTAAGTGTTAATAAGTTGGCAAGTAGTTCTTATAATTATGTTAAAAACCAATGAAGGGTTCAATGATGAACTAAATAATATAATGAATTGAAACCAGGAAATTAAAATTGATGTAAGTGGCTATAAGCCAGTGACTATTTGTACAGTAGGTCAGGTAAAGAAAAATTAAGTTAAAAACAAAACGAAATTATAACAGGTGTAATAAAACCAATAGGCCTAAATCTAATATTTGGAAAAGGAAATTAATACCTTTTTAATAAGTCCAGTCAGATGAAATTGTAGTAAAATGTATATGGTTTAATAAGGCAGATTAAGTGAGAGTTTTATGTGATTTGGTGTAATTCCAAGCATGGAGTATTTTATTAAATAAGAGTAGTAATATTTTCTAATTCTGGCTCTAGGATATCAAATATTATCCAATGACAGAAAGTAATGGTTGTTAGGGTAACTAAAATGCAAGAAATTTTGTTGATTTCAACATTCGATTGTTATATGCTGTTGGGAACAGTTCAGTAGACAAATTTAAACATAAAAAATAAACTAAAAATGAATCAACCTTAATAAATCCAATGTATTAAAGCCAATCCATTGAAACAGCACTGAGTAATAATTACTGAACTAGATTTCAGGAAATATAATTCTACACATCCTCAAGTTTACGGAATTAACAAATCCTTCTTCAAACTAATTCTATCAAAGGAATGATGATGAACCCGATTTACAATTAAACTATGAATGTTCTTGAATGGACAAGAAGTCAAAATTAATGCAAATATAAACCAAACATACACAAAGAACTTTTGGGTATTGAAGAACTAAACCTCACTTTCAAGAAATTGACGACGTTGTAATACTACACCAATTCCACTGGGACCGGCAACCACTAGGAACGAGGAACAGAAGAACTCCCGTTACACTCCGGGACATCACCTTTCAACCGTTATTGATAATCTGGACGCATTTTTTGGTCAAAGTAACCTCATCAGTACACCTTCATGCGGTTATAAACAGACATGGCTACCTCGAGTATAGTATTGTACGGTAACAAACCAGCTTATATTTAATTTTATACATTAAGAATTAATAACCATTTGTAATACTTAGTAACCTTAATTTTGCATTACCTGGCCTTACTAATCGTTAAAAGAATCACATGTACCCTGGAATAAGAGATAAAACAAAAATTATATTTAATTTGTATTATGCAGTACTAGTCCATTAACAAATCGATTCAGCATTATACAATCGATATTAGGATCAGATAAACTGTGAGGAAGACTGTTGGAATTAAAAAAAATAATATAAATAAAGAATCCTTCTTGTATGTGAAGATCTTCTGTGTTATTGTAGAATAGGTATTGCATTTTGATTGGGGAGTAATTTACAGATAAAGAAGGTGATTAAACTGTCAAGTGAAACTAACTAACCTACAAAAACGAGTCAATTACTAATAGCAGCGCTCGTTGCAGACAGCTGGTGAATACGGGAGAGTGCCGAACTAACGCATTCTCTTTGCCACACTTGGGTCAATTTAAATAATACGGACCGAATAGGGTTGGAGGGAATTACCGAATTATTAATTATCATACCAGTAATATAGCATTATTCTCTGGTAAAACACTTAGTAATTGATTAACACAGGGCTATGTTCAACATACGAGTTGCAGCAACGATATAATAAATAATTGTTTTCTTTTTATAAATTAATATTGAGTTGCAGGAGGTCTCATTTACAACAACATAATAAACATTTTCCTTTTAAACAGATCGAATTGGTTAATTTAAAATTTTTAAATTAACTATAACCTGTAACTATAATTAAATAAGAAATACAACCAATATAATACATTTAATACAAATTGGCGAACCCAACAGTGGGGCTTTTAAACATCCTCAATTATAATTAATAACGTAATCAAATAGTTTATTACAAATTGGCGCATACCAACGTGGAGCTTAATTAAACCTCGAAGCCCCAAACAAATAGTTTATTACAAATTGGCGCTCAACGAGTGGGCTTTAGTTAAGTAAAAAATTAGGCTATTACTTAACTGGAGCAGGCAACTATCAGAGGCACAGGAATGCATACAAGAGGTGTTTCTAAAAGGATTGCGAAGGACCAGGAAACGGAAGAAGATAGACGGGAAGAAGAAGCGGGGCTAATTACAGACACCGAAATGGAACAACAAGCGAGCGATAAAGAGGATGCCCAAGGGGACCAACCAGATAAAGTGGTAACCAGAGAAGAACCAAATTGGCAAGACATGGTGAAATTTATGGCAGAACAATTTAAGGAACAGAATAAACAAACTAATGAAAATTTTAGGAAACAGGAGGAAAACTCAAAGCAAACCAAGGAGGAAACTAATGAGAGTTTAAGACAAATTAAAGAAGATAATAGACAAACTAATGAAAAAATAGACAGTAGTAACGAAAACTCAAAGAAACAAAACGAAATTTTGAGTGAATATTTAATCAAACTAATGAATGAGAAGTTTGACAAAAATAAAGAGGAAACTGATGAGAATAACCGGCTGATAAATGAAAGATTACACCAATTTAATGAAAGGCTTGACAGGAACGACGAGAGCTTAAAGCAGATTCAGGAAAATTACAAACAAATAGATGAAAGAATTGAAAACAATAATAAGGAGTTGCGGCAAATCATCAATGAACAAAAGCAAGCGTTGAGGGAAGTCATCAATGAAAGTATTGCAATTGTCAATGAAACACTTAACAAAAGGGTGGATGATTATGAAGAGGAAGTAAGACAGCAAATAACTGAAACTAAGGTAGATCTAGAAAAAACAAATGAAACCATCATACAACTCAGAGTGGAAGTAGAGACCAAAATTAATCAAGTAGAAAACAATAACAAACTTAGAATAACGGAGGTACAAGCGAAAACCCAAGAAAAATTAAACGAGGTACGAATTAACGTAACTGGAAGAATAGAACGGGTTCACAATGAAATGAAGACAATGAAAATAAGACAAACGCGTAAAAGGAAATTAATAAATACACGGGAAGGATTGGAGATGATTAAAAGGGGATTAGTTCAGCTACATAATATACCAATTACGGAACCAGGAGAAGTAAGGCAATTTAGAAACTTTAAACGAACCCCAATTGAATTCCCAGATAGATTAGAAGGACCGAAAAAGCCAAAACTAACCGAGGAGCAGGGAGGACTTCTGGAGATTATGTATGAACCATTCGAAGGATTAAGAAACAGTACGGAAGAATCAGCTCGAAAAACGATGGTAGACTTCAGCATGAATGAAAATTTTATAACAACAAAATGGCGGAACTACATGATAGTGAGATATGTCACAAGGACAGAAATAACTCTATACACTAGAGAGATCCGAACAACCAGTATAGAGGAAATAATGGACCACGGTTAAACAGATTCCAAACCAACCATTGGAGAAAAGGGACGGATTTTATGGATACAGAATCAAGCAAATCAAAGGAAAATAATGAGAAACTAAGTAAAATATTTTAAACTAACTATTAAATGAAATAAACTAATTACACGATATTTCAGAGAAATTATGTGGAATCAAATTAAAAAAAAAAAACAAAAAATTCAAAAATAAGTAAGAACACCTTACTATATAATTCAGAAGAAATTATTTTAAACTAATAAACATGAAGGAAGAGAAAGAAGGGTTGGAAATGAGTTAAATGAAGGAAGAATATGCCATACAATTTATGATAAGGAGGAGATTCAATGTTTAATTGCAGAAGTAAATGGGAGTGAATAAAAATAGTAAAATACGTATGCTGAAGAATAATTAATTGACAGCACGGAACTAAGAAGAATTTAAAATGAATATTGAACAGCTTTAACTAATATACTGGTGAATAATATGATAAATGGAACTACTGAACAACGAGATAAATAATTTAAGAAAAGTATTAGAATACTTCAGAAATAATAGTAATCATCCCTTGAATATAAGTTTGTAGCGAAGGAGCTACCTTATAGGTAATAATTTTATTATCTGTATTGTGTTGTATAGTGCAAAGTTTATTTTTGTTTCTGGACAGAAATGAAGTTCCTCTGATCTCAGAAGATATAGTTAGGGAAACGGCAGAGTAATGGAAGCCAATAGTGCCCCTCTGATTCCGTACCAGCTACGATATTAGGGAAAAATGTTAGGGAAATATAGTATTTCAGGGATTATACACCAAGAGAGGTAATAAAATATAAAAAAGATAATAAGAAATGACAGCGTAATAAGCTAGAAGAAGTTATGAGTTCCAGAGAAAAGGACAGATCTACAACTGAGGGAGGTACCAGTAGAGAGTTAATGACAAGATATACCAGGAGTATCAACACAGTTTTCCGGTGCAATTAAAAGTTTGAAGAATAGAAAGAGAAGATAACCTTATCATAGACGAACTATAAGTATATTTTAACTAAACTTCATTCAGCCAAAATAAACTTCTTTCGAAGGGGGAGTATTATGTAACGTAACAGAGTTGAGGTTGCCGACGTTACATAAAAAACTTTGTAAACATGACTTAAATCAATGCCCAAAGCATGTTATAATTAAATACAAGGAGGCCCATCTCCCCTAAAGAATGCATTGAAGGTACCTAGTAAGGTTACTAAGTAATAAAACATCAAAAGTGTACCTAAACCTAAAATATGTAATGAGTAGTATGAGTTGTAAAACATAAACATTGTGTATAGTGGGATGTAGGAGTTGAGTATAATATACTGTTCAATTAATATTTAATGTGTTATAAAATGTATTTGGTGTTGTTCTGTAGCATGATATAGTGTTTACAGGATATTTATTTTATGTTTTGTGTGTAGTAAGTGTGGAGCTGTTGCTTTAAGGAAGTACTAAGTCATGGGTACTTATGTTATTCATGTTAAAATTGTATTTAGATAATATAAAAATGAGTACATTTGTTAAGTATGATATTATGTTAAATGTATTTACTTTAATTCATTAATTAAGATGTTTAAAATAATATTAGTAAACTTGGCCAGGAAGACAGTAAGTGTTAATAAGTTGGCAAGTAGTTCTTATAATTATGTTAAAAACCAATGAAGGGTTCAATGATGAACTAAATAATATAATGAATTGAAACCAGGAAATTAAAATTGATGTAAGTGGCTATAAGCCAGTGACTATTTGTACAGTAGGTCAGGTAAAGAAAAATTAAGTTAAAAACAAAACGAAATTATAACAGGTGTAATAAAACCAATAGGCCTAAATCTAATATTTGGAAAAGGAAATTAATACCTTTTTAATAAGTCCAGTCAGATGAAATTGTAGTAAAATGTATATGGTTTAATAAGGCAGATTAAGTGAGAGTTTTATGTTATTTGGTGTAATTCCAAGCATGGAGTATTTTATTAAATAAGAGTAGTAATATTTTCTAATTCTGGCTCTAGGATATCAAATATTATCCAATGACAGAAAGTAATGGTTGTTAGGGTAACTAAAATGCAAGAAATTTTGTTGATTTCAACATTCGATTGTTATATGCTGTTGGGAACAGTTCAGTAGACAAATTTAAACATAAAAAATAAACTAAAAATGAATCAACCTTAATAAATCCAATGTATTAAAGCCAATCCATTGAAACAGCACTGAGTAATAATTACTGAACTAGATTTCAGGAAATATAATTCTACACATCCTCAAGTTTACGGAATTAACAAATCCTTCTTCAAACTAATTCTATCAAAGGAATGATGATGAACCCGATTTACAATTAAACTATGAATGTTCTTGAATGGACAAGAAGTCAAAATTAATGCAAATATAAACCAAACATACACAAAGAACTTTTGGGTATTGAAGAACTAAACCTCACTTTCAAGAAATTGACGACGTTGTAATACTACACCAATTCCACTGGGACCGGCAACCACTAGGAACGAGGAACAGAAGAACTCCCGTTACACTCCGGGACATCACCTTTCAACCGTTATTGATAATCTGGACGCATTTTTTGGTCAAAGTAACCTCATCAGTACACCTTCATGCGGTTATAAACAGACATGGCTACCTCGAGTATAGTATTGTACGGTAACAAACCAGCTTATATTTAATTTTATACATTAAGAATTAATAACCATTTGTAATACTTAGTAACCTTAATTTTGCATTACCTGGCCTTACTAATCGTTAAAAGAATCACATGTACCCTGGAATAAGAGATAAAACAAAAATTATATTTAATTTGTATTATGCAGTACTAGTCCATTAACAAATCGATTCAGCATTATACAATCGATATTAGGATCAGATAAACTGTGAGGAAGACTGTTGGAATTAAAAAAAATAATATAAATAAAGAATCCTTCTTGTATGTGAAGATCTTCTGTGTTATTGTAGAATAGGTATTGCATTTTGATTGGGGAGTAATTTACAGATAAAGAAGGTGATTAAACTGTCAAGTGAAACTAACTAACCTACAAAAACGAGTCAATTACTAATAGCAGCGCTCGTTGCAGACAGCTGGTGAATACGGGAGAGTGCCGAACTAACGCATTCTCTTTGCCACACTTGGGTCAATTTAAATAATACGGACCGAATAGGGTTGGAGGGAATTACCGAATTATTAATTATCATACCAGTAATATAGCATTATTCTCTGGTAAAACACTTAGTAATTGATTAACACAGGGCTATGTTCAACATACGAGTTGCAGCAACGATATAATAAATAATTGTTTTCTTTTTATAAATTAATATTGAGTTGCAGGAGGTCTCATTTACAACAACATAATAAACATTTTCCTTTTAAACAGATCGAATTGGTTAATTTAAAATTTTTAAATTAACTATAACCTGTAACTATAATTAAATAAGAAATACAACCAATATAATACATTTAATACAAATTGGCGAACCCAACAGTGGGGCTTTTAAACATCCTCAATTATAATTAATAACGTAATCAAATAGTTTATTACAAATTGGCGCATACCAACGTGGAGCTTAATTAAACCTCGAAGCCCCAAACAAATAGTTTATTACAAATTGGCGCTCAACGAGTGGGCTTTAGTTAAGTAAAAAATTAGGCTATTACTTAACTGGAGCAGGCAACTATCAGAGGCACAGGAATGCATACAAGAGGTGTTTCTAAAAGGATTGCGAAGGACCAGGAAACGGAAGAAGATAGACGGGAAGAAGAAGCGGGGCTAATTACAGACACCGAAATGGAACAACAAGCGAGCGATAAAGAGGATGCCCAAGGGGACCAACCAGATAAAGTGGTAACCAGAGAAGAACCAAATTGGCAAGACATGGTGAAATTTATGGCAGAACAATTGAAGGAACAGAATAAACAAACTAATGAAAATTTTAGGAAACAGGAGGAAAACTCAAAGCAAACCAAGGAGGAAACTAATGAGAGTTTAAGACAAATTAAAGAAGATAATAGACAAACTAATGAAAAAATAGACAGTAGTAACGAAAACTCAAAGAAACAAAACGAAATTTTGAGTGAATATTTAATCAAACTAATGAATGAGAAGTTTGACAAAAATAAAGAGGAAACTGATGAGAATAACCGGCTGATAAATGAAAGATTACACCAATTTAATGAAAGGCTTGACAGGAACGACGAGAGCTTAAAGCAGATTCAGGAAAATTACAAACAAATAGATGAAAGAATTGAAAACAATAATAAGGAGTTGCGGCAAATCATCAATGAACAAAACCAAGCGTTGAGGGAAGTCATCAATGAAAGTATTGCAATTGTCAATGAAACACTTAACAAAAGGGTGGATGATTATGAAGAGGAAGTAAGACAGCAAATAACTGAAACTAAGGTAGATCTAGAAAAAACAAATGAAACCATCATACAACTCAGAGTGGAAGTAGAGACCAAAATTAATCAAGTAGAAAACAATAACAAACTTAGAATAACGGAGGTACAAGCGAAAACCCAAGAAAAATTAAACGAGGTACGAATTAACGTAACTGGAAGAATAGAACGGGTTCACAATGAAATGAAGACAATGAAAATAAGACAAACGCGTAAAAGGAAATTAATAAATACACGGGAAGGATTGGAGATGATTAAAAGGGGATTAGTTCAGCTACATAATATACCAATTACGGAACCAGGAGAAGTAAGGCAATTTAGAAACTTTAAACGAACCCCAATTGAATTCCCAGATAGATTAGAAGGACCGAAAAAGCCAAAACTAACCGAGGAGCACGGAGGACTTCTGGAGATTATGTATGAACCATTCGAAGGATTAAGAAACAGTACGGAAGAATCAGCTCGAAAAACGATGGTAGACTTCAGCATGAATGAAAATTTTATAACAACAAAATGGCGGAACTACATGATAGTGAGATATGTCACAAGGACAGAAATAACTCTATACACTAGAGAGATCCGAACAACCAGTATAGAGGAAATAATGGACCACGGTTAAACAGATTCCAAACCAACCATTGGAGAAAAGGGACGGATTTTATGGATACAGAATCAAGCAAATCAAAGGAAAATAATGAGAAACTAAGTAAAATATTTTAAACTAACTATTAAATGAAATAAACTAATTACACGATATTTCAGAGAAATTATGTGGAATCAAATTAAAAAAAAAAAACAAAAAATTCAAAAATAAGTAAGAACACCTTACTATATAATTCAGAAGAAATTATTTTAAACTAATAAACATGAAGGAAGAGAAAGAAGGGTTGGAAATGAGTTAAATGAAGGAAGAATATGCCATACAATTTATGATAAGGAGGAGATTCAATGTTTAATTGCAGAAGTAAATGGGAGTGAATAAAAATAGTAAAATACGTATGCTGAAGAATAATTAATTGACAGCACGGAACTAAGAAGAATTTAAAATGAATATTGAACAGCTTTAACTAATATACTGGTGAATAATATGATAAATGGAACTACTGAACAACGAGATAAATAATTTAAGAAAAGTATTAGAATACTTCAGAAATAATAGTAATCATCCCTTGAATATAAGTTTGTAGCGAAGGAGCTACCTTATAGGTAATAATTTTATTATCTGTATTGTGTTGTATAGTGCAAAGTTTATTTTTGTTTCTGGACAGAAATGAAGTTCCTCTGATCTCAGAAGATATAGTTAGGGAAACGGCAGAGTAATGGAAGCCAATAGTGCCCCTCTGATTCCGTACCAGCTACGATATTAGGGAAAAATGTTAGGGAAATATAGTATTTCAGGGATTATACACCAAGAGAGGTAATAAAATATAAAAAAGATAATAAGAAATGACAGCGTAATAAGCTAGAAGAAGTTATGAGTTCCAGAGAAAAGGACAGATCTACAACTGAGGGAGGTACCAGTAGAGAGTTAATGACAAGATATACCAGGAGTATCAACACAGTTTTCCGGTGCAATTAAAAGTTTGAAGAATAGAAAGAGAAGATAACCTTATCATAGACGAACTATAAGTTTATTTTAACTAAACTTCATTCAGCCAAAATAAACTTCTTTCGAAGGGGGAGTATTATGTAACGTAACAGAGTTGAGGTTGCCGACGTTACATAAAAAACTTTGTAAACATGACTTAAATCAATGCCCAAAGCATGTTATAATTAAATACAAGGAGGCCCATCTCCCCTAAAGAATGCATTGAAGGTACCTAGTAAGGTTACTAAGTAATAAAACATCAAAAGTGTACCTAAACCTAAAATATGTAATGAGTAGTATGAGTTGTAAAACATAAACATTGTGTATAGTGGGATGTAGGAGTTGAGTATAATATACTGTTCAATTAATATTTAATGTGTTATAAAATGTATTTGGTGTTGTTCTGTAGCATGATATAGTGTTTACAGGATATTTATTTTATGTTTTGTGTGTAGTAAGTGTGGAGCTGTTGCTTTAAGGAAGTACTAAGTCATGGGTACTTATGTTATTCATGTTAAAATTGTATTTAGATAATATAAAAATGAGTACATTTGTTAAGTATGATATTATGTTAAATGTATTTACTTTAATTCATTAATTAAGATGTTTAAAATAATATTAGTAAACTTGGCCAGGAAGACAGTAAGTGTTAATAAGTTGGCAAGTAGTTCTTATAATTATGTTAAAAACCAATGAAGGGTTCAATGATGAACTAAATAATATAATGAATTGAAACCAGGAAATTAAAATTGATGTAAGTGGCTATAAGCCAGTGACTATTTGTACAGTAGGTCAGGTAAAGTAAAATTAAGTTAAAAACAAAACGAAATTATAACAGGTGTAATAAAACCAATAGGCCTAAATCTAATATTTGGAAAAGGAAATTAATACCTTTTTAATAAGTCCAGTCAGATGAAATTGTAGTAAAATGTATATGGTTTAATAAGGCAGATTAAGTGAGAGTTTTATGTGATTTGGTGTAATTCCAAGCACTGAGTATTTTATTAAATAAGAGTAGTAATATTTTCTAATTCTGGCTCTAGGATACCAAATATTATCCAATGACAGAAAGTAATGGTTGTTAGGGTAACTAAAATGCAAGAAATTTTGTTGATTTCAACATTCGACTGTTATATGCTATTGGGAACAGTTCAGTAGACAAATTTAAACATAAAAAATAAAATAAAAATGAATCAACCTTAATAAATCCAATGTATTAAAGCCAATCCATTGAAACAGCACTGAGTAATAATTACTGAACTAGATTTCAGGAAATATAATTCTACACATCCTCAAGTTTACGGAATTAACAAATCCTTCTTCAAACTAATTCTATCAAAGGAATGATGATGAACCCGATTTACAATTAAACTATGAATGTTCTTGAATGGACAAGAAGTCAAAATTAATGCAAATATAAACCAAACATACACAAAGAACTTTTGGGTATTGAAGAACTAAACCTCACTTTCAAGAAATTGACGACGTTGTAATACTACACCAATTCCACTGGGACCGGCAACCACTAGGATCACGAACAGGAACGAGGAACAGACGAACTCCCGTTACACTCCGGGACATCACCTTTCAACCTTTATTGATAATCTGGACGCATTTTTTTGTCAAAGTAACCTCATCAGTACACCTTCATGCGGTTATAAACAGACACGGCTACCTCGAGTATAGTACTGTATGGTAACAAACCAGCTTATATTTAATTTTATACATTAAGAATTAATAACCATTTGTAATACTTAGTAACCTTAATTTTGCATTACCTGGCCTTACTAATCGTTAAAAGAATCACATGTACCCTGGAATAAGAGATAAAACAAAAATTATATTTAATTTGTATTATGCAGTACTAGTCCATTAACAAATCGATTCAGCATTGTACGATCGATATTAGGATCAGATAAACTGTGAGGAAGACTGTTGGAATTTAAAAAAAATTATATAAATAAAGAATCCTTCTTGTATGTGACGATGTTCTGTGTTATTGTAGAATAGGTATTGTATTTTGATTGGGGAGTAATTTACAGATAAAGAAGGTGATTAAACTGTCAAGTGAAACTAACTAACCTACAAAAACGAGTCAATTACTAATAGCAGCGTTCGTTGCAGACAGCTGGTGAATACGGGAGAGTGCCGAACTAACGCATTCTCTTTGCCACACTTTGGTCAATTTAAATAATACGGACCGAATAGGGTTGGAGAGAATTACCGAATTATTAACTATCATACCAGTAATATAGCGTTATTCTCTGGTAAAACACTTAGTAATTGATTAACACAGGGCTATGTTCAACATACAAGTTGCAGCAACGATATAATAAATAATTGTTTTCTTTTTATAAATTGATATTGAGTTGCAGGAGGTCTCATCTACAACAACATAATAAACATTTTCCTTTTAAACAGATCGAATTGGTTAATTTAAAATTTTTAAATTAACTATAACCTGTAACTGTAATTAAATAAGAAATACAACCAATATAATACATTTAATACAAATTGTCGAACCCAACAGTGGGGCTTTTAAACATCCTCAATTATAATTAATAACGTAATCAAATAGTTTATTACAAATTGGCGCATACCAACGTGGAGCTTAATTAAACCTCGAAACCCCAAACAAATAGTTTATTACAATATGTACCTGTAGGAAGAATTAGTGTACTTGTAGTGGAGGAATATGATGAGAAAATAATTTACCTGGGTGTAAAAACAAATACTTACAGAGACTGGACAAAAATAACCAATATTGCCAAGGTTTATGAAATAATAAAAGGGGAGATGAATGACATAGAGGTAATGGTTTATTATAATAATAATAATAATACATTGAGTATAAGTAAGAATGAGAAATGTTATAAAAAGGTAAGACTATTACACGATGATGGAGGTTTGAATTAAAAAAGCAGTGTATGGACATTCTAAACATTTTAGTGTATGGTTATGACCCTGCTGAATTTGGAAATGAAGTGTGGTAAAATTGAACAATTAATGATGAAGATTTGTAAATAAATTGTAGTGAAATTAACTGTGTTTGTATTGTAAAATGTTTTATATAAACAATGTGTATGTAGTAGAAATTGATTTTAATAATAATAATATTTTATCAGACTAAATAAATAATGAAAATAATTTTGCAGACAGTGATTGGTGCATTGCAATTGTTTTGATAATAATTGTAATATGTTGTGTTTTCAATAATTGATTTAATTAAGGTAATTTGAGATGTTTAATTTTTTTTTTTTGATTGATTTAAAATATTATATAATTGAATTTTCTAAAAATATTAAATTATTTTATGAGATGTGAATTTGATAATAATTAATAAACGAATAAATGCAAAATGTATTTAGTTGTGGAATCATATTATCGTTATTGTTTCAGAAGGTAATGGAGATGTATTGTTTTGGAATCATATGTTTTGAATGATGTACTGTGAGTATAAATTTTTATAATACAAGTTGAATAGAGTAAAATGTTTACAGTTGTTTAAAAGATTAAACTCAATGATGAAACTAATTTGAGATAATTGTACTAAATAGAAACCATAATCAAAAGGTAGTAATAACTGAAATATGAGATAAAATAAATGTTAATAATAAATTTGGAATTTTTGAGGAATCTAATTGTAGTAAGTGATAAATAATGAAATGATGATATATAGAAGAGTTAATAAAAATTTCAAGTAATAATGTTTATAATTTTCTGTATAAATTATTTAAAAAAGAATTGGTTGTTTAATGTGAATGTAGCAATGCTAATGATCAAGGTTAATGTCTAGTTGTTTATTATGTTATGTTATGTTATCATACAAGATATGTGGGTAATTTTGGGGGGTTGTGTGGTGTTAAGAGAAGTGATATATTTATGGAATGTGGAGACTGCAACTGTAGAAGGGTTAATTTAGTTATTAGTATGCTATTGCAGTGGTGGCATGTGCCACTGTAGATAGCGGTAAGTGTTGGGGGTAACAGAGAGTGTTACCTCCATCGGAGGCCAAACTGGCGTAAAATACACGGCACAACTTTTATATAATTTTATATTATATGTTGATGTATTGCCGTGCCGTGTATCATAATGATGAAGAGAACATGCCTGAAATAAAGATGATTTCCCCGCCTTTTCGGGCGATTACTGCCTTACCAGCACTAATTGTGGTTTTGGATGGCGGCCAGCTATGGCCAACAATTGTAAACCTGACCATAGCTGTGCTTGAAATTGGTATAAATTTGAAATTAAATTGGGTGACTTTAGGGGAAATCCCCGGAACTATGGAACAGCGGCTGCCACTCTGTTCGCGTGGGAACAGTAAACCAGGTGGTAGACCCGCATTAAGGGCTTGTTAATATGAAACAATAGATATGATGATATCTAAATATTTAAAATGTAACGCAGAAGCAAGGACAAGGAAATGTTAAATTCCTCCACCAATGCCGTCCTTGTGGATGCAAATGGACGCAACAGTCCACCATCAGAAAACAATAGTGTGTGTGGTTAAGGAGGTTACTCAAGGGGGTAACGAATTAAAAGATTTTGTTGTAACTTAATAATGGCGACTCGCTACTAAGCGGACTAAATAATTTCTTTTTGATTTGAGAAAATGGATACAATAGATGTTTATTATATTTTGGTTATCATGTTTTAGTGGGTCATTAATCTTGTTATGTTAGAGTGTAAGAATTATAAATATGTGTTATGTATTTTTCGTTATATAATTTGGTGTAGCCTTTTTGAACAAAGGTCATTCACCCGACCTAGAACATCAGCTGATGGCTGGAGTTAGATGTGTAATATGTCATTTATAAATAATTTGCAGAGTTTTCAATAACTAAATGTTTCAGTATTAAACTTGTGTTGTTTTAAATCAATAATGGGAGTAATTAGAGATAGTTAAGAATTTTAAATGGTTTGTAAAAAGTGGTAAAGTTGATTTTGGGTGATTAATATTCAGTTAGGACATTTAGATCAGTCCATGTTGAATTTAAAGGGGTTCTAGAGAGAATAATATTGTTATGAATAAAAGTAAGGTAGAATTTGAGAGGTAATAGTAACACAGTAGCTATGGGAAAAATATGTATAGTATTGATTGATATATTGAGTTAATAAATAAGTGGAGATATTTTGTAGTTGACAGTGATGTATTGGGAGAGTAATTAGTTGATGGGAATTTTGTAAGGGGGGTGGTGTGATAAGGAGTCCGCAACAAAAGGTGTTGGGACAGGAAGGGACCGTTTAGCGCCGGAAAGGGTTGCCTAGGGAGAGTCCAGGGACCAGATAAGGGAGTGAGCTTTGTGAGGGGAACACACATCCTGAGTACAAAGGGGTAGAGAGTATTTTTTTATATATATAAGGGTAGAATGATGCGATATGAGTTGAGTAGTAAGTGGGTTTAGAGAATGTTTTTGATAGATGTTTTTGACAGAGAATGGGTGTCATGTTAGTTAAAGCTGTTAGGGACATTAGAGTCAGTAGGGGATTAAGAGAAAATATAAATGCCAAGTTGTAAATCAAGTTATTATGAATAATTAAGTCACCCAAACTAATGGAGATTGAGAATGTTTAAAGAAAGGAAATCATAGTTAAAATGAAAAAATTAATTGAAACAAGTGACAAATTTTAATAGAATTTGAGAATAATGTAAAGCTATAAAATGTGTAATTTTTGGTCAATTTAAATGTAAATTTTATTGTTGATTGTAATAATAACCATGTTAATTTTAAATGTCTTATTGTATTATGTTTGAAGATAAAAATTTTAAAAATGTTTCATGTATTCCATGATGTAACTTTGTATCACATAAGTATGTCAAAGTCATTGACTTGACCCAGAGAGATCAGCTGATGGCTGATGTTATAGGCAAGACCTGTTTCTAGCAATTGAGTGATGCCATTTTTTTTTTTTTATTGAATTAAATATTTTGTTTTCTGAAAATTGAGAAAGGAGATTTTGGTAAATTTAAATTTTTGTGAAAAAACAAAATTTTGATTTTTATGCCTGCCATATAGGTGATGTTTGAATTTCAAGTGTATTATTGTTTATTGAATTATATTGTTTAGAAAATATGTGTAAACAAATGTTAGAGTAAGTAAATTCATGTTTAATAAGGTATTCAATTTGTTTTCTTTAGGGTTGTTATTAGTATTGAAGAGAATTAATAGAGTTGATGAATTCATATAACAGATTTTGTTTTTTTTTTGTTTTTGAGGAAGTAACTTAAATGATTTTTTAATTTAACAATAAATATTTTCTGGATTTTCAGTTCAAAGAATGTATTAATGAGTATATGTATGCGCCCATTACTTGCTAAAGGCAGCCCAGTATGCATGAAAAGGGGGAACATATCAGTTGAGGATCTGGCATGGAATAAGGCCAGGGATTTGGAGTTTGGGGTGGCATGTGAGAAGGTTAGGTGCGCTGTGGTGCGTGTCTGTTCGATTTTATGGTGTTAGGATCTCGTACAGAGAAGTCCAGTAATCTCGTTTAGGTTCGGCCATAGTCTCCGAGCTAGGGGGGTAGTTTACCCATGATGTATAAGAACTAATGAGGGGTTGTTGGCACCATATCTTCACCGATCCTTTTAGGGGTTTAGCAATGAGATTTCTTCTGTTTCGACAGAAGATCTCTTATTGGGGGGGTATTGTAATGGGGCTAAAAGGGAGGGGTTTTATTTTATTAAAAATTTGTAAATTCCTTTTCATCTGTGTGATCAGCCACATGTTGAATAGAAGCTGTAGTTCAAACAAAGGAGCGATGAGGTGAATTCATTACAATGGAATGTGTCGTGTTGTCCACAACGGTTGAATTCTCAGAACTTTAATACTGTGTAATGCGCACAAATGCACAAACACCTGCAGAGCGCATAACCGACGCTTAAGTGAAGTCGCGCAAAATGGCTTTGTGCGAATTTTGTTCAACATGTGCTCTCGACAAGGCGGAAGTCTTGACGAAATCCCGCCTATCTTTGTGACGTAAACCAGTGAACACCAGATTTCGTCGACGTCCAAGACACAGAAATAACACGTGTTGTGGGTGCAACTACTAAGACTTTGACAATGAAGGCTGGGAACAGCGATGAAATTTGTTAGCAGGCAAGGCAGTGATGTCCGGCCTCATGTAACGACAGTGGACTAACTGACGTGGCGTCGGCCTGACGCTCGCTAAGGTTCGTGGGCCCCAACTAAATTTAAAGTTATGTAGATTAAATTATGTAGAAGTGTTGTCCGGTATATAGAGGTGAAACGAATCGGAGGAGTGAGTCGGTGAAGTGTACGGAAGGAGGAAAAGTGAATAAACTGTTTCGGACTTATTATATGGCCATGAGAAGAAGGACACCGGTGGGGTAATCCATAAAAATAAAATATAATTTCATTGTTTTTTATAAAAGGGGTTTTAAATTGAATGAATGTATGTGCGAGCAGGCTGGGCTGTTTTGTTTAATATAAGAGATATATTTTAAAATTAGTTTCTTTGTTTTGTTTTAATTGTTTTAATTTGTCTTAAATGGGAAGTAAACCTATTTACGTCACAATATAAAATGTGTTAGTCTAGTTATTACGCCACAACCACTTCCTAGTATTCTGTGCTGATAAACTCGTCTAACGTTTTCGGGGGTTTTCTGAAATTTTAAAAGAGTAGTCAGATAGCGGGATTTTTATAAGGGCAAGAGTGTTTAAATATACATATTTATCTAAAAAATATGTTGGCGACCTGGGCAGTTTTCTTTTAAGGTAAGTTTGACGGGGACAATGACGGTAAGTAAAATTCTGGCAGCTTTGAGTATTATATAATGAGTGTAGTATTTTATTAAAAAGGTAAGAGAGAA
The DNA here is from genome assembly GCA_034769895.1 of Magicicada septendecula. Classification (NCBI taxonomy): domain Eukaryota; kingdom Metazoa; phylum Arthropoda; class Insecta; order Hemiptera; family Cicadidae; genus Magicicada; species Magicicada septendecula. The sequence continues at coordinate 259,886,266 of CM068370.1, read as the reverse complement.
GTACCTTTACAATACTTATTAAGTTCATGTCTTTCTCTATTTCTTACTTACATATACTTCTAATTCTTTGGCTAGAGTATTTTTATTTATCGGGTTTTATCAATTATTAATTACATTTGTCACTAATTCAATACTAACATTTATCTTTTATATTGGTTCTTTACCGGTTTAGTTTCCTTTATTATATTTGATTGTATTATTTCTCCCTTCTCTATTTTCTACTACTTGTCTGTGTTTTCTTGCCTTGTTTCATTTTATTTTCTTTTTAGTTGGTTTGTTCCCTTTTTATTTTCATTTTTCTTCTCCTTCACTGCTCATCTTGTTTCCTTTTATTTTGGTTCTTATCTGGCCAATCTCTGGGGTTTGGTCAAAGTCGTTTGTCTGTCAGTCCATTCTGTGATTTTCTTTAATAATCACTTTTAGTTTATCATTCTTTCTCCTTCTTTCTTAATTACATTTTATATTTTTATTCTCTTCATTATTTATTTATTAAAATATATTACTTTTTAGCATTTCTTACATACTTATAGTTATCAAATATGATCTGAATTTGGCGATGTTATAATGCGCACAGTAATATCACCAGAAAATCACTTGTAATCGTCCAACAATAAACTCTCTAACCGCATTGTAATTTATCGCGACTACAACTGAAAACTAAGGCCGCTGCTGCCATGTATTTATACCTCCGCTCACAGACCAGAATATTCCAAACTACGTCTTAGTGCCAGCATGTACTACATAATTAATTGCGGCCTTGACAGTCCATGCGGTTGGCAGCTTTGAGAAAACTCTCGTGAATGCGTCTAGATTCATGTATGCCACACACATTAGACCGAGATTCTTCTGGCACATTCGACAAACATGTAGACTGTTCTGTAATGTCGTAACACTGCCTCCTCCTTAAACCTGTTCGTCCCGAACTGGCAAACCGTCTCTGAAGTAATACTCGACCAGGCGATCTAGGTGGACGTCCTTGCAAAAGATAATTCTCTGGTTTTTCGAATTCAGTCTCGTGTGATCTGAACATCACGATCCCAGGAATGCGAGTTTTCGCTCAACCACTAGTTTTGCTGGAATCACTCCCGTTCCATCATGTACTGATGACCTAAACGCCACTGGCTGATCCAAGTTTGTTTGGCTCTCGTCAACAACCTCTTGTGTAACCTCATCTTGAGCCATTTTGCCCTCGGGCGCTTCTATCAGCTCAGGAACAAGCAAGAGTTTTGTGTCGACACTCATAGTTGGCTTTCTAATCACTTCTTTTGTTGTTACACTTATTTGTATTTCCTCTGCTAGTTCTTCCTCCATTTCCGCTTGCAATAGGGAGAGTTCCTCTTGACCAGACCTGTTGACTTATTATTCGACTAATGCCACTCGCTTAATCGAATGGTTGGTAGACCCTTTCATTTTAGCCATGCAAAGCTTTATCTTCTCTTGCCCAACCTTCAGGACAATCTCTCTAAAGCCCACAACGAATCCGTATGCATTCATAATGTCCGTGCCAAGAATCACTTCATCGACAATGTCTGCAACGAGCATTTGGTGGCTAAACTCGAGAAGACCCAGGTGTACACGTATGTCTACCTTTCCTAGCATCTTGATGGGGCTTCCAGTCACAGTCTGCATTGTACAAAAGCTAATTAGAGGCTGGCGGTTGCTGACTAAGTCCGGGCGCACAATGGACACTGTTGCGCCCATGTCAACTGTAAATGATGTTGGTTTACCTTCCACAAATCCATTAACAATCAAGTTGCCACTGGTCTTATGTAGCGTGGAAACTGTGTGCTGTTTTGGGGCTTTACTTCTCCAATTGGTGCGATCACTCTCTTCTCACGGTATCTTCTTCTCCCAACAGTCTACATGTAGATGATCACGTTTTCCACAGTTGTAACATTTCGGTCTTCTGTCTTTTTCAAATCATTGCGACTCTTTTGAACTTTTGAATTGTTTGTCCGACAACATTGTTTTCCTGCACCCATCGTAACGGCAATGTGATACAGGGATCTTCTGACTGTAATGTGATGGCAGAAACCCATTAATGTAGCGGAACACTGACTTGGAAGCTTCAAAATCTAGGGCATGAATAAGAGCTTCTGAGCTGTTTCGGTGCCTTGACATTCGTAACACTTGCTGAAGTTCACAATCTTCGATGCCATCAATAACTGTCTGCACCGCAAACCTTATTCGAAAATCTTCTAGTGCTTCAGGACAGGCCAATCTAATCAGTCTGTCGATACTTGCTTCAAACTCTTGAAGACTCTCCCCGGAGCATTGCCGTCTTGTTCTCAACTGAGCATAGTACACATCTTGCAAATGTTTATCACCATACCGTAATTCTAGAGCTTTTTATCAACTCGGCATAGATGTTCTGGCTGTCAGGAGGCACTTTCTGTAGTAGTTCTGCTGCGGGTCCTTTTAATGCAAGAACGCGTGAAACAGCCTTATCTTTGTCCAATTATTTGCGCATGCAGCAGCTTCAAATTGGCGGAGGTACGTTGCCCAGTGACTGCTTCCATCAAAGGTTGGAGCTTTGACATGAACCATCCCTACTGCAGGCAAAGTGACTTTCTCTATTAACTTATTTTCTGCTTCTTTTTCTGTCTTTACCATTGGTACAGCTGTTCACAAAGTGTTTTGGTTGTAACTTCAGGCACTGCTCAACTTCACTTTTAATTTGTTCTCTTATGTTTGCCATTGAGTTTTCTACTGCAGATATTTTATTTGACACAGATTCTTCTATGACAGATATATTTGTAGACATCGATTCTTTTATGACAGATAATTTTGTAAACATCGATTCTTCAACAATCGAGACAGATTTTTCTACTTCAGCTATTTTTAATGTAACTGATTCTTGTACCTCCGATATTTTAATAACTTGCTTATTAAGCTCACCTTGTAGAAGACCCAACTCTGCAGCGGTTTGTTCTTGTGTCTCCTTTTGCTCCTGTATTAACTCCTTGATGTCTTCTGTTTCACACTTTCGTTCTTCTTTTTGTCTTTCTTCTGTTTCTAGCACTACTGCTTTCTGATGTTGCTCAGCCTCTTCTCTTTTCTGCCTGCGTTTTTCATCCTGTTGTTTTTCTGCTTCTTCTCTTTCTTGTCTTTGTTCTTCTTTTTGTCGTCTTTCTGCTTCTTCCGCCTCCTGTCTATGTTTCTCATCCTGTCATATTTCTGCTTCTTCTCTTTCTTGTCTTCGTTCTTCTTTTTGTCGTCTTTCTGCTTCTTCCTGTGTCTGCAGCAGCAGCATTTGGAAAGCTTCCATCATCTGACTGGCATCCATTGTTTACCGATTAGTTACGAATTACCTTTGTACAAAGTCTCCACTGTTAACCGTTCTATCCCACTTCTGACACCACTGTTACAACGTTCTACTTGATCATCGTAGGTACAGTGGAAACAAAATATAAGACACCAATTAAGTCACTAATCACCAGCCTTAATTTTCACAGGTAAACAGTTCGTATTTAACAACACAGTCTCTTATAACAAATCAAATAAAAATTGTTCACACGCAAATAAATGTCAACTAACATTAAAACACAATTGTATTACAATATACCGTCCGATTATAAAACACAACACTGAAAACTAAGGCCGCTGCCACCATGTATTTATACCTCCGCTCATAGACCAGAACATTCCAAACTACGGCTTAGCACCAACGTGTACTACGTAATTAATTGCGGCCTTGACACAGTCCGTGCGGCTGGCGGCTTCGAGAAAACTCTTGCGAATGCGTCTAGAGTCATGTATGCCTCATTAGAGCGAGATTCTTCTGGCACATTCGACAAACACGTAGACTGTTGTATGTCGTAACAATATTCATTATTTTCATTCAGTAACATTATATAATTCATGTAAAGAATTTTTTGAATTAGGTATATTTTTGATGATAATGAACAAAACAATGTTTATACGAATTAATTTAACAAAACAGAAAAAAATTAAAGTCTATTCACCCTAATTCTGAATAGTGTACATGGTGTCTATTTAATTTCTCAGTACAGCTCTAGTTATCACTGACATGTTTTTGCTGTGAGTTCCTGGAAGGATTGGAAGTAAATTTTGTTACTTTTGTGAAGCAACTTCTGGAAATTTTAACTGGGTCTTGCACTGATGCCTAGTGAACAGTGAGACATGTATTCCACAATATTTATCCATTGAATGGAATTTGGTTTGACACCAATCTTAAAAATGGAATAACCATAATTGAAGTTACTTATGACAGGAATATTTACATTTTCAACCTTAAACGATTTATTTTTTTGTACCATTATGAGACACACGAATGCATTCTATTGAATATAATACTGTAAAATGTTTAATATGTGTATCTGTTTTTCAGTCAGATTTTTCATGTTAGCAGTTTTCATCACTCCAACTTTGTTGTTGAACTGCTTCAAGTTGAACAAGATCTTTCAGTGCCATCATCATTATCAAGTCCCACATGACCTCTGCTTTGTTGTACTGTACAACATGTTGCCAATCCATTTGCTTCACTAACTCTAAGAGTAATGATTGCCAAAGTGTTTCTCTCATAATTTAATCAAGTAAACCCCAACCCTCTATTCAGATTGTCGCCATTATAATATTTTTATACTTGATGCTTTGATCGTCTTCAGAAGCTATGAGTGGCAACTGAAAGAGCTAAAAACAGAGTCCACCATAGCTGTATAGATGTATAGTCCACTATTTTCACTATAAACAGATGATACAAGGTGAGAAAAAACTGAGTGACAGTTAATTGAAATTCTAAAGTTCTTCTATAACTACTGCACACTCAGACTATAATTTCTTTGACCTGTAAAACACTAATTAGTAATCTTTACATTATAAGGTACGACAACCCTACTTTAGAGACCTTCAGTGGACAAGTTGGAAAAGCTTTACAAATTGCTTTGAATAACTAAATATTATACACCCTGTGAAATATTTAAATACTGCTTTGTGAAATATTAAGTTTTTTATAATATTAAATATTATATTTAATTTTCAATACTACATCAGTACCATACAGAAACTGTGTGCAATGGTTACCTTTCACACTGGCGTCTGTAGTTTTGCCCTTGCGTTTTGATGAAGAACTGTCATCTCCAGATTCTAATTCAGTTGTTATATCACACAGATCACTGCTGTTTGCATCAGGCAAATCTAATGTAGCCTTTGGTATCTACAAATAAATGCTAAACAGTTACAAAGTGTTTCTTAAATTCACACAGAACTAACTAACCAATACAACCACTAACAAATATGCAGAAGCAGCTTTTGAATGTAGGAGAGGAAAATGCAAAGGGTGGATATAGAAATTAATGATGACACATTCTATTGTATAAAAACAAACTTATTTATATAATTTAATTCACTTGTACTTACCGTTATTCCTAAGGGTCCCCCCAGAGTTCTATAAGCGAGATCAGAAACAGTGCGAGGTTACGAAATAATTATTCTGACACATTTTAAATGAAGAGAATTTACATTTTAATTTCATTTTTAAATCATTTAAATTTCAACAATTTTACCATACTTTCGCATATAAAGTGACTTCGTAATTATTTCTTCTTTATCTTGTGGTTCGTTACATTAGTACCACTCCTATGCTATCTTATTCTATTGGCTTACCTTATATTCATATATACATACAGACAGAGCCCAGCCTGCATATTTAACACTCACTCAAACACACACAATTTATTTAAACCCTTAACATTTTAAAAACCTCTCCCTGCCGGCACGCGTTTATAACTTGAGCACTTAATTTTTTCATTTTGTATTTAGTCGTGTCCGAAAATAGTTTATATGAGTTCTTCTTTGTTGTTGTTCTTTGTTATATCAGATCAGCCGCACTTCATTTTATTTACCGCACTGAATTTTAATTTGGAAAAGTTTTATTTTCTGAGCCCTGTTTAACGGACTGCCTGCGCAGTCGAAAGTCGGCAAAGGACTGCCAGCGTCTCTCTGCTCCCCACTCCTTGATGATTTTAGTCAAGACGACGGACATCAATGCCTTACAGTTAGTCGTCACAGTTTTGTCCTATGCTATGCATGTAGTTTTGGAATGACGATAGCAGACGAATTCAACTAGGCACTGGCTAATGTCACAAAAGGGCCATGATTTCCTGCCGCCCAAACGCACATTGCTGAATTACCTCTGCTCAAGCCATCTTGCTTTAAACCAAACTCGGCGTCCTGGCAGAGCGCGCACCCGCGTAGTGGCGTGCGTGCCTTGCCACACATGTACAGAGTTCTGCGAATTTTTAGGGTGGCGCGAATTCTTTGCAGCATTCCGCGACAACAACTGCGTCTTACTGCTTTGTTCCAAACTGTTCTACTGGCCATGATTTCTGTAGTAATGGACATAACGTTGCACAATAATTTTATAAATCCCGCACAAAATGAAAGAAATAAAAGATATAAATGCCCCATACTGTTAAAAATAAAAACACCCAAAAATGACCCGCTACAATACCCCCTCGATGAGAATTCTGCTGTCCACAACAGAAGAAATCTCATCGATAAACCCCGAAGAGGACCGGTGAGGAACTGGTGCCAACAACCCCCTTGTTCTTAATCTACATGGGTACACGACCCCCCTGGTTCAGCGACTACGGACTCATCTGAACGAGATCACTGGACTTCTCCGTAAGAGATCCCAACACCGAGAAATCGAACCGACAAGTACCACAGCCCACCTCACCTCCTAACATGCTACCCCCAAAATCCTCCATCCCTGGCTTAAATTACTCCAGATCCTCCGCCGATATGGATCCCCTTTTATGCAAGCTGGGCTGCCTTTAGCAGATACTGGGCTCACACACACTCACATTACATATCCTATCTTAACAAAATCTTCAACATTTACGAAAAATTAAAAAATCAAAATTTAAAATAATATTCTCAAAAAAAATTCTCTTCCTTGTTTTCTGTTTTTTATTTTAAATGACTTAATTTAAACCTTCTCCTAACCTAAACACATCCTTAATCTAACATGTAACCACTTATAATCTAACAGTACAATGCCATACATAAAAAAAACATTAAATTTTCCAAAAATTTTAAAATTCAAAAAAAAATTTAAATCTATTTAAATGTTTCCTTCATATGTAAAATTATTTAAAATTTGGTTTAAATCAATTAAATAAACAAATTAAAATTGACTTCCTACTATACAAGCTAGTATAGTAGGTGTATGACCTCATCAGCTGATCGAAACTAGGTCAAGTCCAAAACCCTTGACCTACATATGTTATGTATACTTTCTGAAAATACATTCAACATCTGTAACAGTCTAACGTGAAACACAAAACAATAAAATAAAACATTCAAAATTAACAAAATATTATTATAAATAATAAGCAAATTGCTATTTAAATTATTTAAAATAAACAATTCTTAACTTCACATTATTTTCAATTCTATCAAATTTCTGTCACTGGTTTCGAAAAAATAAAAAATTTTATATTCTTTATCATAATCTCTCTCTTTACTTAACAATCTGATTCTACATCTTTATGAAATTATAAACATTCCCTTTTAATTTCAATTGAACTGTTATTAATTACCCATCAATTATTTATCATTTGATTCTATGCAAAATTTCAAGTTATTATTACCTTCCTGTTACATTATATCTCTGAGTGCCTTTCTACTATGAATTTTCTATCTAACTCTTCACATCTCAATCATTGCTTAATCTGGGTGATACCTGTATTCTCTATACTTTCACTTAAATAGACATTTTAATATTACTCCCTTTCTTACTAACAACCACTATTAACAACTTATGACACCAATCTCTCATTTATAAATACCTTTCACTAATTCCACTTACCCCTGGCACCGCTCATCATTGTACTAGGATGTGTGTTCCCTACCTGGCTATACCCATACGAGCCAATGCCCCTCCAAAATATCGGCAAACACTCACGTGAACTACTCTATTCTCGCCACAACGCCGTACGTTGCTCACACCTTACCACCTCACCCTTACTACAAAATATCATCAACAAATATGTTTAAATCTCATTCACATTACTCCTCTCTACATATACTCACTAACCACTGTGTCCCTAAATATCTAACACTATCTCTGTGTGTTACCTGTATTTCAAATTCTTATTCTCTTTACCTCCCATTACTTTAATTCTACTTAACTCACCTGCCTTATTTCATTATCACCCAAAATCTATCTTTTTACAACATTTCACCTTGATATAACACTAGAAAATTCATCACTTCTCCCCTTATAATAATATACCTCAATTTGAACGTATTATCTATTTAATCCTCTACCAATCATTATAGAATCTTAATTTCATAAAATCATTTAGCTTCATTCTCAAACTTTCTTTTATACGACCTTAATTAAGTAATTATTTTTTCAATTATTTAACAGTTCACAATTATTTTCATCGCTTAATTAGTCTGTCAAATTTTATAATTATTATTAATCTATACTGGTTAATTGCAAATTCAATTTAATTGATAATTAATGTTATCACTTTCTACTGTACGTACACATTGTTTACATAACATATAGTACACTATAATGTAGTACACAAATACACTTAACATAATGACATTAATACATAAAAAAAATATATACAGTCCAACTGATTATTTCTTATCATTAACCACAAATCGTTCCATAAGACAATGCACTTCAAAACCATATTATTCATATCATTAAATGTTCATGAACAATAAACAATACACAATTACCCCATATCGTCAAATAATAGTCTAATCTTATGATTATACCAGTCATTTACTATTGAATACACTATCTCGTGATTATCAATATAATTATTCTCTATCTTATCATATTCTTCTACAATATCGTTTGAATTAATATGATTATTCCATATTATTCCCTCATATACCTGGTCACGCTCGAGTATGGTCCTGTCGCCGTTATTATATTCTGTTAAAATCAGGTGAGTTATATTATCATCCTCTACTGCTATCTCAGTTTCACTATACGGTAAGTACTCATTCTTTTTATTATTTCTCTCTATGTCTAACTTTTCTACGAATTCTTCATAATTTCTCTTTACTTTAAATATCTCTAGTTCTCTCTTTCTCTCTCTCTCAAAACATTTCTCACCATCATACCAAGCTACACACTCTCTCTCAAAATATGCAGGGGACATTAACTCATCATTATGGCACCACCTATGAAGTGCACAAAAAACCAAGGGAAATTTATCTGTAGACCTATCGTCTTTCACATACTCACGTGAAGCCATTTCTTCACCCCCCACTACAACATTACGGGAAAAATCTACCCCCTGCATCCACTCTACCTGTAAATTCTTTCTACTCTCTTTCTCTGATTCATCACACCCAAACATCTTATTAACTTCTACTCTTTCTACAATTACGTTATCACTCTCAACATCTACACAATCATTTTCTAACACCATATTTTGATTCGTATTGTCATTATTATCACTTGTAACCCCATTATTTAAATTATCATTTCCCCTACTACTTACCCTGTCATCTTTGTTCGATTTTAATTTGTTTATTACTTTCTCATTTTCCAATTCTATTTCGCCTAACCGCGTCTCTATTTCACTCAATTTCTTATCGTAAATACAGCCTTGTTCTTTAATTTCTTTTTTCAATTCATTCAAATCATTTTTCTGTTCATTAAATTTCTCGTCCAGTTTACTAAATTGTTGATTAAAAAGCATTTGCATCATTCTTATTATTTCGTTATTATCTGCCATTTCTAAAATTTTGTTTAAATATTTCTATTTCTTTCAAAAAAAATGTTTTCGTATAATAAATATTACATATTCATATTATATCTAAAATTATTGTAAAATTTTCTACCACGTGTAGTTACAACATAACCTTATTTTACGTATTTTGTATTCTTTCGATACCCACACTGTTTCTGAATTCTGGCTTATTTATATAATTATTTTATATAATGTCCCTGTTCGGGCGCCATTTGTATAAAAACAAACTTATTTATATAATTTAATTCACTTGTACTTACCGTTATTCCTAAGGGTCCCCCCAGAGTTCTATAAGCGAGATCAGAAACAGTGCGAGGTTACGAAATAATTATTCTGACACATTTTAAATGAAGAGAATTTACATTTTAATTTCATTTTTAAATCATTTAAATTTCAACAATTTTACCATACTTTCGCATATAAAGTGACTTCGTAATTATTTCTTCTTTATCTTGTGGTTCGTTACATTAGTACCACTCCTATGCTATCTTATTCTATTGGCTTACCTTATATTCATATATACATACAGACAGAGCCCAGCCTGCATATTTAACACTCACTCAAACACACACAATTTATTTAAACCCTTAACATTTTAAAAACCTCTCCCTGCCGGCACGCGTTTATAACTTGAGCACTTAATTTTTTCATTTTGTATTTAGTCGTGTCCGAAAATAGTTTATATGAGTTCTTCTTTGTTGTTGTTCTTTGTTGTATCAGATCAGCCGCACTTCATTTTATTTACTGCACTGAATTTTAATTAGGAAATTTTTTAATTTCTGAGCCCTGTTTAACGGACTGCCTGCGCAGTCGAAAGTCGGCAAAGGACTGCCAGCGTCTCTCTGCTCCCCACTCCTTGATGATTTTAGTCAAGACGACGGACATCAATGCCTTACAGTTAGTCGTCACAGTTTTGTCCTATGCTATGCATGTAGTTTTGGAATGACGATAGCAGACGAATTCAACTAGGCACTGGCTAATGTCACAAAAGGGCCATGATTTCCTGCCGCCCAAACGCACATTGCTGAATTACCTCTGCTCAAGCCATCTTGCTTTAAACCAAACTCGGCGTCCTGGCAGAGCGCGCACCCGCGTAGTGGCGTGCGTGCCTTGCCACACATGTACAGAGTTCTGTGAATTTTTAGGGTGGCGCGAATTCTTTGCAGCATTCCGCGACAACAACTGCGTCTTACTGCTTTGTTCCAAACTGTTCTACTGGCCATGATTTCTGTAGTAATGGACATAACGTTGCACAATAATTTTAGAAATCCCGCACAAAATGAAAGAAATAAAAGATATAAATGCCCCATACTGTTAAAAATAAAAACACCCAAAAATGACCCGCTACACTATTTCTTTCAGTTTCTAGAATACAGTTTGGTTATAGTTCAAAGATTGTGAAGACCTGTAAAGTGAACTTGAATATAGTCAAGATGGTCAACATGGGGTACACATGATAAATTGTTCAAGAATAGAAATACAAAGTACTGTTCTTGGGAATTAATAACAAAAAACAAAATAGCCTACATAATACTAGGAAAAACTGCTCAAACACTCAATACTCTGGCACCTTGAAATGGCTGTGCTTCACCCAGGCAGTAGCAAAGGGAGGGGGGGGCATTTGAATCGGCTTCATACAAAAGACAAAAAAGTTAAGACTAATTAATATAACAGTCTTTACAGTGGATGAAAAACGTGTAATAACATACTGAAATCAATACCATTAAGTTAATAACAGAATAAGAGTAAGTGGATCATTGTTTATAAGATACTTATTAACTTAATTGATTTTCCTTATTTCATATTTCAAATGTACATGCAAATGCTGTGTAATAAACTTGTAATAAAATCACAGTATTATTATTTGTTATAAACACATTAAACATATTGTTATTTAATGTTTCTACTATAATCAGTTTTATAAATTCATATTTTTTTAATCAAATAATTTAGAACATGGCTCCAAGCATAATGGGATTTTATACAAAACAAGTACTGAGTGTTTGTCAGCTGTAATTATGAAAGTGAATGCCAATGCAATCTACCGAATGATTTAATGCTATAAGAACATGTTTTGTTTTATAACAGTTCCAATTTCATATTTTTAAACAGTGAAACTGTGCCAGCACTCTCAGAAATTTTGACAGATGTCCATCGGCATCAAAATGTTAAGAATAGTAAACAAATATTAATATTTGGGGATCCAAATTATGAAGGATTGTATTCATGACAAAGATATATAGCACAGGCTTCAGAATTAGTATGGATTAGGCAGAATCAGTGGGCTACAAAGTTATATATATATACATGTTTGACTCAAGATATAAAGTAATGTGTTGTAACGGGGCAAACTAAGGGGATTTTTTTTTGTATTTCATAATAAGTATAACAATCTTTAGCAACCCACGCTGAGCAACATTTTTAGATCACCAAATGTGTGACTTTTGTGAACACCCGGTAGTCAGTTCGGTGTCGTGCAGTGCAAGGTACAAAAGCAATTATAACATTGGAATGTGAAAGAGCGCGACTGTGCCGCCCTTTGCAACGTAAAAGTCACGCACAGGATTTCCTTACCGCCTTACATGAGATGTCGAGAAAGGCGCGAGACGCTCACCAGCCAATCAGGTAGCAAGTTGGTGGTCGCGGAGAGTCCGCTAGCCATTTTGAACACCTGCAGTCGGCATCTAATTTCAGAACCGCGCGGATGTGTTAATGCACGGTTCGCCAAAAAACAGGCTCGCGAACAATGTAAGCCGACCAACTAAAAAGAATAGTGATGTTATTTGTGAAACAGCAATAAAGTATGTGATTGACAAAATTAAATAGCGTAAAATCAAAGTCTCTACTTCACCTACTACACCGGGGAAATCTGCCCTTTGTCTCACCATTCTACTCAAATTTAGACGGCTTATATAAACTTATTTTATATAAGCTAGACTTACATGTGAATGTGTGAGTCGTTTGGGGTGACGGCGTAACATAAAATAATAAAATAATGAGTTCAATTTAAACTTTTCTATATTTGTAAAAAAAAAAAAAAACACGAATTTAGTAGTAACAAACAAATGTAGGTCTGACCGAGTCGGCTATAGTAGACAATTTAATGGTTCATTCAACGCCGACCTCAATTTAAAAAATCTGATAATTATGAGGTGATGGGTATGATGCATTTACTTTTGAATAAATTTGATGAACAAAAGAATGACATAAATAATCGTTTTGATAACAGCGATGAAAAATTTAATACTAAATTCAATGAACATAACAGTAAGTTTGATGAACTAAGTAGTAATATTAATGAAGTAAATACTCGATTCAATGGAGTAAAGAGTGATATCATGCACGAATTAATGAAAGTTGTAGTACCATCATAAAACAAATGCAAGACGATCTCAGTGAAATTAGAAAATAAGAGAGAGTAAGGAAAGTGAATTAAAACAGGCAAGCGATTTTAAAAGTGAAAATAATAATAATAATAATAATAATAACGAAGTAGTTGAAGGTGGGGTTATTATAAGTGATAACGATAATAACGAAATGATGAATAATAATGGGGTGTTAGAGAATAAAATAGCGAATAATGATTATAATGATGAGAGTGTAGTGATGATAGAAAATGGTACAGATACAGGTAAGTGTAGTGGGAATATAACGGAGAACAAGGTGAGTAATGTGGTTAATACAGTGAATAATATTAGTGATAACGAGAGTAGAAAGTTAGTTGGGGTTAGTAATGGAGTAGTAATAAGTGTTCATAAGTTAGAGAGAGAGTATGAGGAGAATAATTTGAGTAGAATGATGAGGACAAAGGGCAGATTTCCCCAGTGTAGTAAGTGAAGTAGAGACTTCACGTGTGTTTAGCAAGAACATAGGTTTCTTGAAAGTGTATTTGGTAGGCAAAAGGTCTACAAATAATTCCCCTGTGTATTATGATTTCCCTGGAAAAACCAGGATGTGTTATAATAATGTTGTGTTGCCCTTTGTGTGGAATGAGAGAGAGAGAAAGTCCTCTTACTTTATATACCCCCTCTTGGGTTATATAAGTGATTTGGAGAATGAGAGAGAAATAGAATTATTCAAGTTGAGTAGAGATCATAAAGAGTTAATAAAGAGAATAAGTATTGAGAGAGTTGAGGGAATTAAAAACTTACCTGGTGGAGTAGATACTATTGACAATAAAAAGCACTTACCTTGGAGTAGAACCAGTGTATTTGTAGTAGGAGATAATTGTGGTGATGATGTAACTTACTTGGGTTTAACAACAAATACTGATGGAGACAGGACTAAAATTATCAATGTAGACAGGTTTTATGAGTTAATAAAGGGGGATAATCCTGTGAATCATTATTATGGGATAATGGATGGAATGAATTCAAATGGTTATTACATTAATGGTAATAATATAATGAATTTAAATAAAAATGAGAATTGTTATATTAAAATAAGATTAATTTTCGATGATGGTGGTTAGAGATATAGGGAATGAACATTTAATTATTTGAGTTAATGGTAATTACTTGGCTTACTTATGTAATGAGGTGTGGTAAACAATGAAATGATATGACAAAAATTGTAGATAAATTTGTATTGATGTTAAATGTATTTTGTTAAGGTTATGTACATTGTATTTAATGTAGTCAATTAACAGGTTAGTTCGAGGTCATGTCAGTAATAATAGTTTGTTTGAATTGAATAATTAACAGTATGTAGTCATGAATCTTTATAATGAAAATTAAATTAATGTAAAATATTTGAAAGATAGGAATCTTAGTAGTCAATTTGTCAATTTGAAAGTTTTGATTTGAATGTTATAAAAATGGTAAATGAATTTTATTATGAAAGTAAATAAATGCAAGATGAAATTAAATGAATTAAAATTGTTTTGAATAATGTAATTGAAGTAATTTACAGTGTTTTGATTATAAGGTAATTAATCATCACAACCACTAGATTACCCGCTTACAGACCATTGTTTTTGAAGGCATAATATCTCAATGACATATTTGCCATTTCGCTGTGAATTCCAATTGGCGCTACACATTTTTCAACAAACACTTCAAACACAGCACAATGTTTGATCCTGTGATGAAGTCAAAAATATGGCAGATGGAGTCAGACTATAATTCAAAATTATTTTGATAATTTCAAAAACAGATTTCAAGAAAATTTCTGCTAAAAATTTCAAAGAGAGGTAGACTCAAAAATGAGGCTCATTTGCTTATAAATTGTAGGAAATTAATAACTGATATTATTCAACAAAGACTACTAATAAGTATTGAGTGTACTGTCTGTACTATTAATATTGCCTTGTGGACTGTCCTACAAGAAAGTTGTGAATTGAAACATACATGTGAAAAGTAAGAGTTGAAACTCATGTACCATATGGACCCAAAGAATACAAGAGGTGCTGAGATGGTGGGGTAAATAGAAAGACTCATGAAAAAGATTGAAACGTACAGGAAAAGATTATACAGATGGTGAAGACTCTCTACAAGATATAATTTGAAAATTATTAACTACGTAAATACTAATATTTACACTTTCATGCCCTGGCCTGTATGAGTGATTTGTTTGGACAGTTGTGATATATATATAAATGCCATTTTGTTGAATACAGCATATAAAAGTTTTAGTAGGTACTTTTCAGTTTATTCTATTACAGTAAAACCTCTCTAGTCCGACCCCCGGCTGGTCCGACGCTCCGGTTGGTCCGACCGCGGCTCAGGCACCAACTTGTTGATGACTCACCAGCTTGTTTACATACTTTTCAGTTGTTTTGCTACCTCAGTGAGCCGGCATCTAGTGTCTAGTGCGTGCTAATTACTCGTCCTGTGTGAATTGGTGTACGTAGTAATTGGTGACAGTTTTAGTGTTTATAAATATTTTTTTATACTTTTAATACTGTGTGTGTATACTGTTGTAGTTTTTGCATTATGTCAGGAGCAAAACGTAAACACGTTACTCTTCCTTTAAGTAAAAAATTAAAAGTGCTACAAAGACTGGACAAGGGGGAATCACTCCAAAAAATTGCTAAGGAACTCAATGTGGGAGTTACTACAATAAAGGACTGGAGGAAAAATAGAAAGGATATTGAATCTTGTACGGTGATGGTAGAGGGCAAGAAAGCACTAAAAAGTCGCAAAACACTAAAAAAGCCAAAATTGGAACTGCTAGACAACGCGTTATGGATATGGTTTTGCCAAGAAAGGAGGAAAGGAACCCCACTATCTGGGCCTATTGTCAAAGAATAGGCACTAATTCTGCACACAAAATTGGAAGTTGAAGGTGAGTTCACAGCTAGTGAAGGTTGGTTAGATCGGTGAAAAACCCATCATGGCGTTAGATATGTTGCAATACCAGGTGAAAAACTATCAGCTGATGACGAGGCAGCAAAAGAGTTTTCTTTGAAATTTAAAAAAATTGTTGAAGAAAATGAATTAGCACCTGACCAAGTCTATAATATAGATGAAACTGGCCTAAACTATAGAATGTTACTGACAAAAACACTTGCTGCATCAAATGAGACCGTGATACTAGGATCAAAACTTGCCAAAGACAGGCTAACCGTTGCTACTTGCAGCAATGCTAACGGTACTCACAAGCTTCCGCTTTTTGCCATTGGCAAGTCCAAAACGCCAAGGGCATTCAAGAACATTAATTTATCATCGCTACCAGTTTATTACCGCAACCAAAAATCAGCTTGGATGGTCTGTACACTTTTTAAGTCATGGTTTTTTGACAAATTTGTGCCTGCTGTTGAAAAAAACTTAAAAGGCCCAAAAACTTCCTGTTCGTGCTCTGTTGTTGTTAGATAACGCACCATCACACCCTTCTGAAGAAGAATTGATAAAAGGAGAAATAAAAGCTGCATTCCTTCCACCCAATGTAACTTATCCAACCAATGGATCAAGGAGTGATCGAGTGACTGAAAAAGCGTTATCGCCAAAAGTACATCAGCTCGATTTTGGAAAAGACAGGCGAAGGCTGTAACCTTTTTGAAGCTATGAAATCCCTTAGTATCAAAGATGCAATTTACACAATAGCCGAGTCATGGGATAAAATGAAACCTGACACACTGCAAAAATCTTGGCGTAAACTTTGGCCGGAAATGATGATCGAGAGTGAACAAACTGGGAATGAGCAAGAAACAGACACGCCGGAAATTGTCAACAACTTACAAACTTTGCAACGTGATATCCAAGCAAATGACGTTGATGAGTGGATTGCTAAATGTGATGAAGATTGTGAAACAAATGAAAAACTAAATGACGATCAGATTGTTGCCGCTATTTTGCAAGTTGATGAAGAAACCATAAATGAAGACCCTGATGATGATGACGAACCGCCTGCCCGTGTATTGCATACGGAAGCCAAGAAAGCTTTTGATGTTGCTCTTCAGTACATCGAACAGAACTCGTCCTCTACACCTACGGATATCTTGTGGATCAAGAAATGGAGGAACAGCTTTTTCACCAATAAAATGTGTTTCTTGTTTTTTATTACACTATTGCTGGACTGTACATATTATCATTTGTAACAATTCAATTTTCTAAGCAAATAAATTCGTCCCAGTTCGGACGCCAATTTTAACAATTCACTTTTCTTTAATTTATTATTATTGCACAAATATTACAATTTACTTCTTTTCTTACCTTAGGTTCTCCTCCAGGGTTCTATAGACGAAACTGTTGCAGAAATGATTATTTGGGTTTGAATGCCGAATACATTCGCATTCTCTGTAATTCACAGATGTTCTGCATTGTAGGGGATTATGTAACTCGTCTAGACTAACTGACGCTAGACACAAACACAGACTGATGTTTCATAATAAAATTGTAAGCATGTGGGTTAAAAGAGGTTCCCCAAAGGGTGAACACTGGTTGAGTTAACATTTCTTTCAATTGTTAAAAATTATTTACTTTCTTGATCTGTCCCGTTACACATATATTGTACATAACCAATCATATAACCTGGTAGCCTACTGTATGAGTTTTATTTTATTTTAGACTGTCACATTTAACGAAATAAAAAACATTTTGTATTCTTCTGATAATCCGACCTTTTTTGCGTTCCGACCATACACCCAGTCCCACAGGTGACGGATTAGCGAGGTTCTACTGTATATGACAAAGTTTTCAATCCATTTTCTACATAAATTCTGAGAGTAAAGGTTGTTAAAGTACAACATCAACCATAGAAAACCTACAGGGAAGAATAAAAGAACTCCAAGAACGTGGAACAGTGCAACTCAAACTACTCTGGAGGAAAGGAAAAAAATATAACTTGCTGAAAGAATTGGCAAAGAAGGAATGACGTGGGAGACGTTCAAAAGAAAAAGAAGAAAGAGGTTGCTAACCTTGTAAGATACAAGAAGACTGATACCATGTGTTCTCATGTAGGCCTATATGTGTTAATTTCATACAAGTACATTTTTTACATACTTCTTTTTTAATTTTTGAACAGAAACACGTTTACATTAATTTGAGATAAATAATTTTAGTTTATGTTACTATACTATAATATTTACATTGCTTTTCATTTATTTATCTGTTAGTTCACTGCTCATTACATAAGTTTTTCTATTTGGCTCTAAAATTTTGGTACTAAATTGACTATAAAAAACAGCTATAAAGTGTTTTTTTTATTTATGACAAATCACATTAGTGAACAGAACAAAGAAATATTAAACACAATAGAAAAGAAAAACAGGAAAAACAATTTTAAGCAAACATTAAAAGGCTGACAGTAGATCACCTGTAATGTTTTTCTTCCAAATGGTGGAGAAGCACTTGTTATCTTGCGACCTGGCTTTGGAGAGCCTCTGGTGTCAGGCTGTAAGTAATAATTTTATGTTGAAAATAGGATTATTGATAAATGCTGAATTTACCAATGTGTTAATTGATAAATTAACATATCATGCCATGAGTTATGGTTGCTGATACACATAGTGATATGCCAACTGGAAGGTTATGCTCTTTATGACAAAATTAAATGGTTTTCAACACATTAAACAATCATACTGTAATATTTATAAGCAAATTGCAACTAGTACAAATTATATTAAAACAAATGATAACCTAATTTTTACAAAAGCCTAGATAAATAGCAACAAAAAATGTGTGAGCCACCAACCTGAGCACTGTTGTTCCACAAACACAAAGTCTGTATTAAATTACATGGACATCACTTACTACTCATAAAGAAAGTCTGTCAACATATCCTGTTCACTGTTAACTGTATTAATGTTAATACTGGCTGATACGTTTGAATGTTACATAATAATAGGAGGCGTTAATTTTGTGTTAATCCACAGATAATGTAGTTTTTATGAGATAAAATTTTGCTGTTTTGTATCTCCTACTGTTATACCTTTCATCCATGACTCCATCTCTTTTTCTTCAGTCAAATTTCAGCTACATTATGTCAGCTATTGCTGGTTTCAGTCATTTTTTCACTTGCCCAGTAACAATGAAGCTCTTGATGGATTCACCAACTACTTGTCATATCAGCTTGCAGTGTTTTGTTTGTTTGTTTTTTTGAGTAGTCTTGGCCAATTGCGTGTGGATTGTGAGCCAATTTTTGCTAGCTCCTGAAGTAGATTTTATGAAGCTGTTGCCTTCTTCTACAAAGTGTTGGAGCTCCTAGGAAAACTTGAGAAATTATGAAATGGGAAAATTTAATTTTTTAAAAAGAATTTTTCAACATCTTAAAGTGAATCTTTTTTTAAAGAAGAGAAATCAATAAACTCCTTATCTATTTTCCAACATAATGAAGTGAAGGCAGCACACATTGTTGTTCCTCAGGTAGACAAGATTGTCATGTTGTTGTCATTCCTATGACCATAAGGAATCCTCCTTACGTCCCAGTAAAGTCCAGCTAGATTAGCCCTTTTCATGATAGGCTAATCTATGGTCAGCATCCATGGTAGAATTTAGGCTGTGGCAAATGGTGCATTTGCTTGACTGACAGATCTTCATTCATGCAAGACATACTGCAAGACGGTCATGGCCAGCAGTTAATCTGAAAGTTGCCACGGCTTCCTCTCTGGGTTTTCCTGTATTGATTTTAATTGTTTGCAAATTTTTTCCCATTTTTCTCTTTTTGCCTGTTCTTCTACTTCATTTTACAGATTTCATGAATCTGGTGCAATACAAGTTTCTTGACAGAGCTCACTTACAGAGGTTTCTCCCCCAGATGGACTTAAGTGCCCTTCTTGGCTAGGTTATCTTGGTGACAAAGTTACTCATGTCCGTCGCATTCCTCAATCTGCACATGTTCCCCAGGTGGTGCTGAATGATGTACAAAGGTCAGTTGAAAAGTTCGTGGAGAACATTTGTAGATTAACGGTAGCATTAAAATTTTTTGTATATTGTAAGATTCATATTTCATATAAACAGCTGTTAATTTCCAACTCTGTCAATTTATTAATTAATTACAACTGTTTGAAATTAACGTGTCACAAGATTTTTAAAAAAATGAACAAAATTAAAAATTCTTTGTTAAAAAACACTTAGAGTCAATTGAAATATAGAACGAAATGATAAATGGGTTAGATGCTGTATCTTCAGAAACAACGGCTAGTTAATGGGCACTCGACTTTAAACGTGACCATACGAGCACTCAAGGTGATTCCCAAAGTGGACGCTCAAAAATGCAACAACTCCAATTGCGGCACCCACCTTGCACAAATTTTTTGCATACAACGTTTTTGTTAAAATATAACACGCTCACATGAGATGCCTATGATCTCAGAAATGTAATCCACTCACCATCGCTGGTCTTCCAACACCGTGTATGAAATTTTTTTTATAACTGGAGTTGTTGAACTTTTTTAGCATCCACTGAGGGTAACATCATCTTCAATGCTCGCACAACCACTAGATTACCCACTTACAGACCATTGTTTTTGAAGGCATAATATCTCAATGACACATTTGCCATTTCATTGTGAATTCCAATTGGCACTACACATTTTTCAACAAACACTTCAAACACAGCACAATGTTTGATCCTGTCCACTTTTCAAAACATGCATGACACGTTAATCTCAAACAGCTGGTAAACCATGAAGAAATCTGCAGACAGATTTTGGAATTAATAGGTGTTTATGTGAAATATGAATCTTACAAAACACAAAAAATTTTAGTTGTACCACTTAGCTATAGATATCACTCCACAAACCTTTCAACTGGCCCTCGTATTTACAGTTATGTAAATATGTAAAGTTAACATTGAAGTTTAAAACATTACAAAACAGAAACAATAAAATTCTCACCAAATAGATACTAATTATAGTGGCTGTATTTTGTTGGATATATAGAGTTTTTTAATGTACTCATAAAAAGTTTTGTTTTGTTTGATCTGATACTGCAAAAAAGATTCATGCTTGCAAAATAGACATTTTAAAATGAATCCATGGTTTTCTACTTTTTTTGTCATCAAAACCACACAAAAATAGTGAATAGTTCACTTTAAATTTTAATTAAAATAGTTAACGTGATGCAATTGAAATGGGTAACTTTTCTGGTAACTATGTCATAAATTTGAAGTTGATTAGTTCAACTTCTGAGTTGTTCAGACTCAACAAGAATGCTTTTTCCTACACTGAGAAACATTGTAGATGTATGTATGCTGAATGAGCATAATAAGTATGTAAGGGTACTAATACAAGATAAGGAATACTAATATTCCTTACTTATGTTTTAGATACTAAATGATTTCATCTGTAGCTGTGGACAGTGCAGCAGTTAAAGAACCAACTGTATAATATTTTAAGGGGATTTATTAAAGCAGTAAATTTAAATAGTTTATTTCATCTCTTATGGAGCACTTCTGACCCTTAATCATGATATTCACTGAAAACATGTAAATTTTGTTCACATGTGCTAGTTAATTTTTCTCTTTTTCTATGCACATTCTACTCATGGTGTTCAGTATGGATTATAACTTCCTCACACACTTAGATGATTTGTAAACACATGAAATAATCTTAAATATGAGTCATACTAAACTATCAATTTAGTAGATTGGTTATTTTTTGCTTTTAAGTGTATGTTCACCACGTATGGTATGCAAGACGCCTTCTGTTTTGATATTCCCAAGATCTCAGTTGCTGCATTTCAAGGTAGGAAAAACATGCCTAATCTTTAGCATCTCTAACAGATTTAATTCACTTACAACCTTTGCATAACGCTTTACCACCATCAATTACAATTTCCTATCTATAAATGACCACTGATACCGGAACCACAGTTACTACAATTTACATACATTATTTTGTAACAACAAATGAAGGAAGCAGTCATCTAGTGAACTATTACCTGGTGTTCGCGTATGATACGCTGTTATTTTTGCAAACAGACAGCATTTTGTGTTACCCTAAAATTAAAGACTCAGATAAGGAATTTAGTGCTACCATTTAGTTTACTAAATAAAACATTAATTAGTTTTGTATAAAGGATTATATTTGGAGGTAAAACTGAGTTATTGAAAGCACCTATCATAGGTTCAATACGAATGATACGGTATAGGAAGAGCTCAACAATTCATTTTTGCAAGTTGTCTTTTTTTTGTAGAACACAGAAGATTCCATTGTACATTACATAACCTAAATTTCTGCTTGTACTGCTAGAACTCAATAATGATATTTTCTGAAGAGAATTTTTATAAAATTAATAACAATGACAAGAGTAATATTTTTTTAGTGATGCCGCCAAGTCTCCCCTTATAGCCATCCCAACCTCCTTGAAGATTTCTAACTAACAGGGAAGCAGAATAACTGAATTTTGATGTGAAAAGAGTGTATAGAACAGTATGAAAATACATACATCCCTAGCTCCAAGTCAAATGTAGAAAAATCTACATTTGCTGAACATTTAAGCTCACATGACCATAACATAAAGAGTATTGATGATAATTTAGATATCTTACATAAATGTAAGAAATCACTAAGGCTAGACACTCTCGAACAGTTCGAGATATATAAAGCTATAAAGGAGGATTACAATCGCGTCCTAAATGAAAAATCAGTACATACAAATAATATTTTGTTTAATAGAATCAATCATATAGAAAGAGAAATTGGCTATATCAGATCGATAAAATTGGACGAACTTCAAGCCGGTATTGATTAGTTTTACCATGGGAGCGTTCCTGTACAGGTTCGTGACGGCCGCATGTTGTTTTTCATTCATTGTTATTTCGTTTTAATATATGTTAATTATTTATTATTTTGTGCAATGTATGTGTGATTTTTTTATTATTTGACGAGATGAATATACATCGATAAATGATGTTTTAACCTTAATCATATTGGATCTGATGATGACACCATTGGTGTCGAAACTCGAGTAATCCCGTAATTAGGATTCAGAGAAACGCGACAGCAGGTAATTAACCTATTTTATGCTCTTAAGAAGTCGAGAGTGTTACATAATTGTTATAGTACTGCCCCTCCTTAAGCCTGTTCATCCGGAACTGGCAAACTGTCTCTGAAGCTATACTTTGCCAGGCAATCTAGATGATCTACACAGTTGGTCTACTTACAAAGAATAACTCTGCGGGTCTTCAAACTGAGTCCCGGGTGATCTGAACACCAAGTTCCCAGGAAGACAAATCTCCCATTCAACCACTAGTTTTGCTGGAAGCATGCCAACTGTGTTGTGTACTGATGATCTACAAGCCATTAGCTGGTTCAACTCTGTTTAGTTATCATCAAGAAACTCTTGCATAACTTCATCTTCAGCAAGTTCTTCACTGGGAGCTTCTATTAACTCAGGAACAAGCAAAAGCCTTTCAGATTGTGGATGGGGTGATTGAAGATAATATAGACATTGATATCAGGGTTATAGATATTTAATACCTTCACTTGGGGAGGCAGAGACATGAGAGTGTATCTTTTTCACCTGGATAGATTGACATGAGCTTGTAAAGGCCAGTGCTGTTAAAATTAAACAAAAAGTTACGCGACGTTTGCAATCCAAGACCCTAACTACTGTAATACACCACTTCTGTCAGAACTACAACAGCCTTAAAATCATATTCTTTCAAATATTGTTACATATTGGTTATGGCATTACTGATAACAGTACAGCAATATAAGATCTATTAGGGTTAATATGTATAAATTAAAATTAGACAATATGAACTTCACAGAAATGTTTTTTAGCTACCTCTTTATTACATTTACCTTTGGTACAATTTTACTATGTGGCAGCACAGGCGAAGGCGGAGGAACAGGCAGTATGGGACAACAGTCTTGCAATCTCTCTCGTGTCTGCTCATCCTCACTACTACTGCTTGTGTCACCTTCATCACTGTGTTCAAATATATGAATACTTGTAAACTGTCTGTTTAAAATTGCCAATATTTATGTATGTAACGTTAACAGATGAAACCTACAGACCTACATAAATCTTTAAAACTTAAGAGAGATGGGCAAATTTGCCAAAACCCTTTTTTAATTAAAATTCTAAACTAAACCTAAAATTAATACTACCAGCACATTGTCTTAAATATTTTTCTGTAATATGTAGTTACTTCAATTATATCTTCATCCATTGCTGTAATCAAATTGATACTAGCTCATCCCTCTAAACACCTGTGTTGTGTGGACTTAGAGATTGTCTCACATGTAGATGGAACTACAGTTTAACACCAGCTCTAAAAGTTGAGAGGTATTTTGAAGGACACTGCTTACTGATTTGTTACTGCTCTGTGAGGGTAACTGTATAAAAGCTAGATTATGTTTTTACCCAAGTGGCAGTAGTAAACAAACACACTAGAACTACATCATAGCTATTCTCTTTCTTCAGTTAAATAGTCACTTTAGTATGCAGTCGAGCTAACACAGACCATTAAGAGCTAACAGAAGAGTTAAAAACTGTCAGTACTGTCATACACTATCACTGCCTTCTGCTCATTGCAGAAGGAGGATACATGAATAATATTACTTGGAAGTATTGTACTATTCACCATAACCAGATCCTAAGTTGTGATTTCAACATCATGTAATATTTACAGCGTAGAACAAACAACTGGGATTTTGTCATGTACCCTTTTAGGACCACCAGCCTCAGGAATATACAAACTTTTGTGGTCGTACTTTGAAGTATACCATTACCTAGATAATAGTTACATTCCACTGGCATTCACATAAAAATACCCTAATTAATTTAAACATTGGATACAACATTGAAAATAGAAGGTAACATTTTATGATAAGGATTTTGTAAATATTTACATCAGCTGCTGTGCAATACCTGTTAAAGTCATAAAGTACTGTACTGATGTTTTGAGTTATAAAATAATTTCCAGATTTCTATATAAAAAAAGTGAGATATTCTGGAACAAATTTTCCATTTTAATTTTAATTTTCCATATTATCCGAGATGTAATATTACAAATGAATAAGATGGTGACATTATCAATATAATTAACTAACACTTTACTATATGTAATCACAAACATATTTGAAACAACAAAAGTTTGGCGACAGTAGTGTAATAATACTTTAGCTTTCCCAGTAATGTTATACAGGATTGATACATGGATATCAACAAAGGCATAAACAACAATGACTTCAAACAACAAAGTGGAATTTCTCAGAAGAATTATAGAGTTTACAGAAAAAAAATAATAATAAATAAAACCATACAGGACAAACTGAGTATGGAACTGCTGGAAGAGAAACAGAATGATACAAGGTGACTGAATTAAATTACAGAATACAGAGACGTCAGAAAGAACATCTGAGTAGAATGTATGACAACTGCATACCAAAATGTTGCATTGCTACAAAACTAAATGAATCTGAAATTGAGGTTTCATTTAGTTAGTTTAGTCTAAGAGAACAGCTTTCATTAGCAGAACAGATTTAGGCTCAGTTACTGAAACAAGTGAGACACAGACAATGAAGTTTATAACAACCCGTAATTTTGTAATTACCTAACTGTATACTAAATTATAAATAAAACTGGCGAGCTTTTAGTGGTATGGATAATCTTACTATGGTGAAATGTTATAAGGCTCAATAAAATCAACACATAAATCTTATATCAGCTGCTAACTGATGTTTGTTCATAATTTGTACCCAATAAATTCAATATGTTAATTTAATCCATTAATTATCCAATTCAGAATACATAAATAACATTCTTTAAAAATCTTATTTCTGATCATAGTAAGTATTTAAACTATGAAAATACATACACTGTTAATATTGTATTTTCATACAATATAATCTTTTTGCAAAATGACAATTTATTTATTAACACATTAACTCTATAACAAAAAGCTTTATACCCAACCCTCTTCTCCAAGCTACTTGACAATTCTTTAAAGGCTGCTACATTGTAATTCAATACAAACCTTGAATAGTCTGACAGTTCAATGTTCGTTGGTTCATCTGCATTAGACCCTTCTTGTTGAAGGCGTGTTATAATTTTTGTTCTTAATCTCTCCTTTGTAATTAGAACTAAAATCAAGAACAATTCAAGTTAGGATACTGTACTATTCTTTCCGCAATACAAAAGTTTACAATGATTATAAAATCATAAAGCAGTTTCATTTTTATGCAGCTAATCTAAAACCAAACTAGTCTAGTGCCTTCCTTTTATTCTATATGGCTCAAGCATTATATATTACTCTCTATATTATCCTGCCTTTCCTAACCATTTCATTGGTAAAAAAGGAATAGCATATTATTGTATTCATTGATTAAAATCATCAAATCAGGGTTCACTTTGGCCTACTGTTATCAATACTGTATTTACTTTAAATAACAAATAAGAGCACCGGTAATATATGGTTATTGATACAAGAAAAATGCACAATTAATAATATGCAAATCAGATTGAAATGCGAAATTTGGTTGTTTCAAAATAAATTCATAGAAAGGTTTATATAAATTCCCTCACTAAGGTTTATGTCTCTGTGATAAGGATTTTCTCATTATTGATTTTGTTATTGAGGAGAACATAGCACACTTACACACACTGGAAGTACCTGAATTTAATTTACTTACCAAAACATAAGTCCAGTGAGTATTAGCATGAAACAAAACAAACAAATCTGAGTGTTTATAAAGTTAAATGACTACTTCACTGAAAGTGTTGCATTTTTAACTTTGTTCTGGTTTTCTGTTTGTTGAAGCTTTGATCAATCGTTGGATGTTTTAATTGTTTAATTTTTTCAGCAAGACATTTTTGCTACATCCACAGCAATCCTTATTTAGTAAATATATTGCCCACTGATAATTTCATCACTCAATCACAGTTATCTGGATTCACTAGTTACATGTGTTATGATACTGGCTTATGGTGTTTTCTGATTGGCAGGTTGCTTAGCCAATCATATGGCAATTATGATTGTGGTCATCAGCAAAACGTTTTGTCTGCTGGCTTCTGTTGTAGACCTTATTTGACATTTTTTTCTTGTGTAGTGTCCAATTTATACTGGTAGAAATACTACATATGTAACCAAAACAATGAGTGAAGAAAACATCCAACAATGGACCATGGCCTCAACACCTGGAAACCAAAACAAAATGAAAGAAGAAACTCAAACCATGAAAAAACTTTGAAAATACTGTGTGTTTGTCAGTTGAATGGAAAACCACATTGATATTGTATGGCCAGACTTTTATTTGTTGTTTGTGACAGATATATTCCAATGGTCCCTCATTCCATCATCTCGAATCACAAGATGATGAGAGTTCCTGGAATTTGTTGTCCATGATATGTTTGATGTTTTCAATTAACTACATAGAATAAAACTGACATGGAACACAAAACACAAATTATTACTGTTAAAAATGATTAAATTTTTAATGTATTGCCTAAACTGGCTTTTGTTTGTTAGAGCTTTGTCAGACACTGCCACTAGGAGCGCTGTCTGTCTTGCTTCTGGTGATGGTCCCATTGTTTGAAAGAACGTACGTTTGTGTGTGTGTGTGTGTGTGTGTGTGTGTGTGTTGTATAATATGGTACACAATTGAAATCACACATACTATTCGAACATATTACATAACACACACACAACAATGATCTATCGAACGACAGTGCCATCACCAGAAGCAGGACAGACAGCGCTCCTAGTGGCAGCCTATGATGAAGCTCTAATGATGAGCAAAAGCTAGTTTAGGCAGTATGTTAAAAGTTTAATCATTTTTAACAATAATACTCTGTATTCCACGTCAGTATTATTCTATAGGCCCTATAGTTAAATGATGAGAGTATCAAGATCTGTTCATAAGCACATATCATGCAATATCAGTTTGGGTTTTCTTTAAAATTAAAGTCTTCTTCTTTGTCAGTTCTTTTTCTTTCAACTTTAATTGATCCCTTAGCATTTTGCTGGCTTTCCTAGATTCATGGACCTCTAGGTCTGCCAGCCAATACTGTCTTTATTATACAGCTGGCCTCCATCCTATCCACATATCCTAATCATTGTTAATGGCTGATTATTCTTTCCAAATGATGAAACACCCAATTCATTCTGAATACCATCATTCCTAATCAGTGGCGGCGCTAACGAAACGGGGGCCCCCGGCGAAACTAATTAGGGGGCCCTATAAAAACGGTTAAATTTTGTATACGTAATAGGGGAAAACACTCAAATGAGTTTCTAATTACGTGTGTTTCACAACAATGGTTTGTGAATACTTTCTCGTCTATCGCAAAGCGTTTGCAATTTGCAAAGGACGTTTTACACGTGTACAAACTCTTAAAATTCATTGTTGCTAAACAGACAAAGTTCTATACAAACTATAAAAAAAAAACAAAATAAAAAGAATGATTTATTTTTACGTCAAAGATCTAAATTCAGACTATGAAACAGTACCGGACACAGAGTGTTAAAAATTTATTAAGTTATTTAAAAACGAATATCAAAGTAACATTCTAACTTTTTTCAAACTAAATATCACTATAATATTGACGACTCGGAACACAAAGTTTTTTATAAATAAAAACGTAAAGTTTTACCTTACAGCCTAAACCGGCTTTCACCTATAGAAGGCTTCATCAGAGGCTGTCGTTAGTAGCGCTGCTCGTCTTGTTGTTGGCGACGAGATTTAAATTAGTTTGTAACTGAATTTGTAAAATTCTTGAGTATACTCTATACAAGTTCTCCTTAAGTCTAATCCAATTCAATAACATTCGAACTCAAGTAATGTACAATATTTACAGATGAGGATCAACCAAATTTCACTGTTTTCCTAAGCCTAGTCTTCTTTTTTTAATAGCTAAGAACTTTTCAACCACTTCGTTGATATTAGTTTTCTGTGTCTCTTCATGCTCAATGCTTAACAGTGCCAAGTCACTCAACCGAGTTTGGCCATGGTACTTCTTAAGTATGACTTAATTAATTTAAGTTTTGAAAAGATTCTTTCCGCTGTAGCTGTTGTGACAGGTATGGTTAAATAAAGCTGCAAAACTGTAGTTAAGTCTGGGAGGCAACTCATAAGGCAGCTGTTTTCTTCAACCAGTAAATTCATCATTTCTCGAATTCTTTTCTTGTGTACAATTTCTTTGGCCATCAGCTTTGAAGGATATTACTTGGTCAGGCAGTGATGTGGAAAGGTCACCAGGATACACATTTACCAGAGCCTTACTTTTCTCCACTATTGTCTCTTGTGAGAAGTTTACTAAATTCTGAGGCGTCAGGAATGAAAACCTATCATCAATGCAACGCAATCCTTCGAATCTCATTTGTAGCTGAGCTATTACAATATCTAGTGTTGCATTGAAAACATTTACTTCAAATGATTTCACTGGGTCGTCAATTCTATGGTCAACTGATAATTCAACAAAGAAGTGTTTTACAACTCGTTTACGCTTATTTTTCATGTTACAAGTTATGTCCTATGACTGGGCCAACTGGGGCCCCCCATGAAGGTCGGGGCCCCCCCGCACCACGGGGTCTGCGGGGGCCTTATCGCCGCCACTGTTCCTAATTCTACCCAATCACGTGCAACATTTTATTGATCTGAGGAACTTCATTTCTATAGACTGCAACTTCTTAATACAATTACAAGAATCTTATTTGTGTATATTCTTTAGTTATGTTCTTCAGTACAACAAATCTGCTGTTATACATGGAGCAAATATATATTCCAATAAAATATATGCAACATACACTCTTCAGTACTATAATTAAATGACTGAGGTAGCCTCGATGATAAATAATTTCCCCGAGTTTCCTCTATTTACACTATATACAGTTACAGCCAAAATTGAGTAAGTCTTTTTATATAAAAAAATGTTTTAAAATTATATTCCTTTCTTTTTTCTATTAGCTGTACATTTTTGTTATATTTGTTTATTTTGACATATGCTCAAGATTGTCTGACTCTAAAACCATTTTGTTCTTTTATAATCAAACTTCTGAAACATTCTTTAATCTCATATATTTAATATTTAATCTCATATATTATATTTTCATGCACACAATTTGAAACCTTTATTTTGTAGGTAACTGCTCAATGTTTCTTTCAGAATTTCTACATAATAAATATGCTTTCAAATAATAAATACTTCTGCAAGTATATTTTGTTAAATTATATTGTTATATTTTTACGCATCAATTTGTAACCTATATTAAGGAGGTTAACACTTCCATAATTCTCATACTTACTTGTATCCCTTTTTTTAGAATTAGAGACTACCCATGCTTTAGGCCAGGATTTGAGAACTCCATAAGTTTTCCAACACATATTCATAAAATTTAAAAGTCTCTAATGACTATCTCCACATTTTAAGGTATGAGATTTAACTCTAGGGTAGCTTGGGGAAAGTCCTTAAAGGTCCAATAATGTTGGAATGGAAGTGGTATACCACACCAATGGGGATAGTACAATTCAGTGATGGTTATGATGTATGGCCATAAGACCACAGCCCTCTCTTAATCTTACCTTATAATGCATTGGTAACACATGTGAGGGACTTTTTTTTAGTACTCACAACCTTCAGAAGAGTGTAGGTAAACTACACTATATTATTATAAATGAAACAGAGGGTAGTTGGGTTTCTAGTTGGAAATTCTCAGACAGAATGCACATTGGAACTTTATTAGTTAGTTGTATTTATATCTTCTACTTCACTTTATTCTGTGTTTGGTTTTAAAAAACTTTTTGTTTACTAATGGATTTTGTTCACATTTTTTAATAATAATAATAATAATAATAATAATAATAATGTGTTATTGTACACCTACAGATGAAATGATTTTGAACAGTTGAAGTGTTTTAATTGTGATGGTAGTGTGGGATCCAAGGGTAACAGAAACACACAATCAAATCTTAGGTTCATAAACCATGCACCTGATTGTTCATAATAGTACATTATTTGAATTTCTTGTAATTAGATTCTTCAGAAAACCACTGAGAACTTGATGTACTTGTATGTCAGCAACATGGTAACATCAGTCATCTGTGTGCTTGTGTGTGTTGAGAAAACAGTGTAACTAAAATCACAGTTGTATAAATAATATATAATATACATCTAATATATATATATATATATATAATATACCATCTGCAATGTATCAATTACAACAAAAATAAATTTTCTTTTTCATTTTTAATTTTGATAACCCAAATTAGTGTTTCAAGAAACTTAGAATGCATTTTCAGAAAAAAATTAAATCAATCTAAATCCATATGAATGGTTACTTTTTTATGCATGTATGGTATGGCTATATAATAACAGATTGATGTTTAAAATTGATATTCAACAATATTATATAATGTAAGTATTATCTTATTCAATGCACTTCTCCTGACACTGCTAAATTTGAATTTTCTCTTTTGGAAGGAATTCTGTAGGTCATCTGATAGCTTGTTCATGAGCTCCATCACTTATATCTCTCTTGCATCTACAGAATTGAAGCAGGTTGCTTTTAACACAGACTTGATCTTTGGAAAATAAAAACAGTCACACAGAATTAAGTCAGGGAAGTCTGATGGGTGTCCCAACATGAGGATCCTGTGCATTGCAAAGAACATCTTGACAGGCAACACCCTGTCTTGTTGAAACATTCAGGAGTTGATATTCAACATTTTATGTTTTTTCTTCTTACCCGTTCACAAGGAGTACTCAAAACTTCCTTGTGATAGTCCTGATTAAAATCTGATATTCAAACATTCAATTACCATGAATAATTCCTCAGCTATTAAAAATTATCATCACTGCTATGAATTTTGATTTTTTTCATCTACAATTTCTTTTGGCTTGGCGAATTGAAACTCTTCTAATCTATGAAGCGTTACTTAGATTGTAGGTCACACTAGGAAAACATGATTTAACAAAAGTTATTCCATTTTTTAAAAAGACAGGTTTGTTTTCAATGTTTTTTATGATATCTATTTTTTTTTTCAATGTTTGTTCAGTCAAGTTACATTGGTGCCATCATTTGGCCCACTTTTCCATGTTACATTTTCAGGTAAAATGTGTGCAAAGATTTCTTTATAAATGCTAGCCAATGGAGCAATCATCCAGATGTTCAGGTGGTGACTTTTTTCAAACAATTTCACCAACATTTTGAATATTTGTATCTGATTTTGATGCACGAAGATGACCAGGATGCCGACCACCATCTTTGATCATTTTGATTCCAACTTTAAAATTTTAAACTCCTACAAAATCCAAGTACGCAAAGGGGTAATCACAACAAATCTCCTTCAAAAAAGGGTATGCTTGTATTGTGGGTTTTCCAAGTTTTTGAGGAATTTCGTATAGGTACATTGCTCCATGTTAATATTTAGCATTATTCTTACAGCACTCAGATTCAAGGGCCATTTCAAACAAATGGTACTGCCAAACAATTGCTAAAAAATTCATGATAAATGGATGGAAGACTCTTTTCCATCAGTGACACATGCTGCTCACAGTTGCCAATGTTACAAGAAGTGGCAAAAGAAAAATCAGCCTGGTTAGCCACATCTTGTACCTTCTCCCAGCTCTGAAAGACTGGTTTATGAAATACAACATTTGGCATACATTCTTAACTCTTTACTATCTACTGATAATTATACTACCAATATCCCAATGAGGAAGAAAACTTACTATAAACAAATGCTGCATACTGGTTTAGGCATTGGTTAGGCAAAAAATTCTTCCCCATATACATACACAAAACATAACAGTAATATGATTAATATCCCAAGATTACACAAAGTATCTCTTCCAAAGTACTAATAATAAAAACACAAACTTTGCTTGGATCATCATCACAGTAGTCGAGTAATGTTTCACAGAAAGCTCTCCCCATAGCCTCATAGTCCTGTGTAGTGAAGTGTGTGTCCAGTCTATTGCCCAGTGTTGATCCACCAAATGAAGCTTCCATTGTGTAACTGTTTTCAACACCCATCATCCATACAACAACTCTGCCAGTCCCTTCTTTACTGCGCTGGATGCGGAACTTGCAACTCTCAAATGAAAACTAACATAACACAACAATTAAATTATATTAATATAACCTTTAAATATATATTAATGTGTATGTATGTGTGTGTGTGTGTAACAATGTTGTAAATTTATTGCAACACTACAAGTAGTACTAACTGAATACACTTCTGTCCATGTACCCAACTCAACTGTATAGTGTTAATCACCAGCTAGGTCGTAGGATTTTTGTGTGTTCGTTGCATTGAGTATATGTGGTTGCACAATAAACTTATTTTTAAATAGAGGAGTGAGACGTTGATGACATAAAATAATTAATTAAAACATTTTAAAAGAATCAATAAACGGTTTACTAAATATTGCAAAGAAAATTAATTGATTATTAAAAACTGAAAACTAAAACTTCAAAATATTTTCTTTTATAAGGTTACACTCTGAAAACATAACATATCTTTGATATTCAACACATATTAATTACATATAATTATAAATATTTAAACATATACGATAAACAAATAAAATTCCTTTATATTCCTTGTGTCTCTGACTTTGAATCATTATTAAACATTTTTTAACTCACAGCAAATCATCAATAAAAATAATATTAATTTTATCAAATAAAAATTGAATGTTTGCTATTAATATTTTATTAAAATAATATTTACTTTAAGAATAATTATTATTTATTATGATACACCCAATTTTTAAATTAAACAGAATAAAATTATTTTTTAACACTAACTTACAATTACATCTTTTACTTTGAATATTTACACTATTTATACTTACATATATTATTACTTTGTTAGCTTATACTCTGTTCTTTATGAGTTCTTTCTTTGTGTAACATAAAATATAATTATTCATTTGTCACCTGTGTATTGTTGGTGTTACCATTGCAAAGCTGTCACTCCGTGGATGTGTGTATGTCCTGAATGATGACAATGATGCTTCCTCAGTGTTCTATAGCCTGATGTTGATGGTGGTCCTGCACTCCTCCATCAATTGTGGTGAGTTGCAGATGATGGTGACGATGAGTTCAAGCCACTGATCAAAAAAACATAATACATGATGTCTCCGTGTGCAACGTCTGTTTCTCCATCGATTAGCAAATGGACATAGTGTCCCTATGTATATCTTCTTAGCATGTTTTTTAGTTCAGAATCATTCCATGATGTCAACGTCCAGCATTCTTTTTATTTCTTTCTTGACTTGTTCTTCATACTTCATTGGAATCATATACGTCCTCCTTACAAATTTTGATGCATCTGTGACCTTGATGCAATGTTCATATACTGAAGGCACGCTGATAGGTTGAAGATTGTCTAAGACCATCTTAAACATGTACACCTTGGGTCAGCACGTAGGTTTCCACATATCACTTTTTTCGTATTTTCACACTCATAATTAGTGTTCATGTGTGAACTGATAGAATCATGAGGTTCGTGAGATTTTTGTCTTTTTTAGATATTAATTAATTGCTCATCATATATTAATTAACCAAGTAATTAATTAATTAGTTTACAGTTCTGTTGTACTTTTACCTTTCACCTTCAAATTGTATCTACACGTGTGTTTTTTGAAGGTTAGACATAGGCAGGGTGGTCCAGTCTAACTGAATTTCATTAACTCAGTAAACTCAATTTCATTTACTGAAAACAAAATGATAATTTATTCAATTCTTTAATACTCAGATAAATTAGTTAGGTACAATTTAGTGTGACACATTATGTAAACAAAATAATTCTTTAAACACAAATGCTCTTTTAGCAATAGTTTAGTTACTTTTACTGATTTGGTTTGAACTACTGATTGCCATAGACTGTTTACAAAAGAGTCTTGTATTCACAGTAAACATAGAGGTGAGAGGTGTAGCTACACTTGTGACACTTCTATGAACGTTCTGCTGGCAAGTGAGGACCCCTCAGATGATCTGGCCTGAATTGAACAATTGAGATGGAAGTGAAGCTTAACATTCCAATTTATAGGGATGCTACCGCCACAGTCAGCTCAGTTGTCCCGGCCATCTCGTCATCGTCTCATTGGTTGGAATTTTGAATTGACGCCAAACAACAGCCAATCAGAGACGAGATGACGTGCGATATGTCAGTTTTAAGATGGGACAATTATAGTCTTATCTTGTCTGTCTCAGGAAATGGTGGTTATCGTGGTGACTGAGCGGTTTTCTTTATCAAGCGTGAAAATACCACAATGAGATATTCACGGATAGGGATAATACAATTTCACGCTTGATAAAGAAAACCGGTCAGTCACCATGATAACCACCATTTCCTGAGACAGACAAGATAAGACTATAATTTTCCCATCTTAAAACTGACATATCGCACGTCATCTCGTCTCTGATTGGCTGTTGTTTGGCGTCAATTCAAAATTCCAACCAATGAGACGATGACGAGATGGCCGGGACAACTGAGCTGACTGTGGCGGTAGCATCCCTATAAATTGGAATGTTAAGCTTCACTTCCATCTCAATTGTTCAATTCAGGCCAGATCATCTGAGGGGTCCTCACTTGCCAGCAGAACGTTCATAGAAGTGTCACAAGTGTAGCTACACCTCTCACCTCCATGTTTACTGTGAATACAAGACTCTTTTGCAAACAGTCTATAGCAATCAGTAGTTCAAACCAAATCAGTAAAAGTAACTAAACTATTGCTAAAAGAGCATTTGTGTTTAAAGAATTATTTTGTTTACATAATGTGTCACACTAAATTGTACCTAACTAATTTATCTGAGTATTAAAGAATTGAATAAATTATCATTTTGTTTTCAGTAAATGAAATTGAGTTTACTGAGTTAATGAAATTGAGTTAGACTGGACCACCCTGCCTATGTCTAACCATAACTACTCGGGCATGACAATTTAAAACTCTAATGATTTTGCATTTCACCCCAATTACTGTAACATTTGTTTTCAGTTTCAGTGCAGAAAAAATGTCAATTATTCTCTGCTGGCTTTGTTTTGCTGTGACTCAACACAGTTTATATTCGGTTTCAGTAAATCGAAGCATAGAAATGTTGATAAATTTTGTTTGTTACTAACAAATGGGAACCCTATCTTAGAAAAAAGGAAAAATGTTTTGACATTTAATACTAAATATTTTTCAACTTACTGTTAAATATTTGCATAACAAATGTTGCTATCAAAATTTAAAAAATTGTATAAAACAAATTGTCATTTCTTCATTTGTTCCTACCTCCAGAAGAAACTGTATACTAACAAAAATGTACATAATAAGATAGTGTAATGGTTACCATTACCATGTATTAATGTTACATTAACTATAAACCTCTACTAAAACTTCAGAGTTCACATCAAAAATATACCTGTGTGAAAATTTACATGTACAGCCATAAATTTTGGCAGATATATCAATTGTGGTAACCACTAAGTATGCCACTTATCATGAAAGGGTAATTAAGATATGAAATATTTAATATATAATGTACACACCTTGTCAGGAGCATTTTTGTGAAGCATAAGCGGGAAGACCTGTTCATGTAAATGTTTGTCCACATAACGTTTATTTTCACAACCATAAATGAAGACATTGTGTTTACGTGAATGAGCATGAAGATCACAGTACATTGCTACACCACATTCCTCTATCAGTCTGAAAAAAAACTAACTGTTCTGAGATTTAAAATTTGCTCACATTGTGACGATTTAAAAAAAATATTTAAATCGCACAAATAAAAAATTTTGCTTTCTAACAAGTAAGAGTATTATCCACCCCTTACCATACCTAGATTCCTGCATCAACTTGAAATTATCCTGTACCAACACGCAAAGAACGGTGTTATTTAAATAATAATAATAATTATGTTAATTATTTAAAATATGACTATATAAATAAGGAAATTCTAATTCGTAACAAAGTTAACATAAAGTATAATCAACAATTTAATTAATGGATAATTAATTCTAAATAAAAGAACGAACTATTTTCTCAGTGCGTAAAACCGCGCCAACTTACTGACCCCTCGCCACTAAACTATGCACTCAGTCGCTAGTGGAACTTCGACATGTAAAGATGTCAGTTTTGTGTTGTCCACATACACGTAGGTGTATGCCGTTAAAAAACATTATATCCAGTTTGTGGTGATATTATTTTAAAAGAATGTAGCGTAGAAATAATGATAAGAATATATATAATGTAGTGTGTGAAGAGTTATATAAAAAAAAGAAAGGAAAACTTAGCCGACACATCTCTTAAAAAATAAAACTGTAAGTGGTAAAATATGTTAATTACCAGACTTTAGTACTGCAAAATAAGAACTATAATTAAGGTGTAAAATGTGAACTACAAACTCCAGAAGTGGAAGACTCAAACTACAACAGTATGAACTTCAAGTAAAAAATCCAATCGTCGAGATGACCAGATATAATCAACCCAATGTAGCATCCAGAGGAACCATGTATCGCACCCCAGAAGACGACAGAAGATGACCATCATGGACCCCACAACAACCTCATGTTAAATTCAGGTGATATCCAAACATAATATTTGTAAAATTTGTTTAAACAAGAGAAGTAACAAAAGAACAGTAAAGAACTTTTGATAATGTAAAGAATTAATTATAAGATTTGTAATGTCTGTAATGAAGTAGTAGTAACATCACGATATCTAAATGTAAGGTAATTCTATAGTTTACAACCAACATTATTCTTCAAATAATTTGGTTAAAGTTGTGATAAATTAAAACTTAACAAAGTTCAGACCCGGATCCGAGGTACTTAAAGCAATATCTAGATGAATACTTTTGAGATAAAAGGTATAAGACATTTAATATTTTTAAAGCATTAAACGCAGAATTTACTAGAGCAATTCTTTTAAAAAACAAAGTGAACCTTGAGATTTGAATAATAATAAAGAGATGTTTTTGCTAACGCCTAGTGAGTGAATAAATTTATGCAATCCTTGACTATTTCCTATGTAATAATGTGTTATAATTTGTTAGTAAGTAAGTTTTACTAACAACGGCAGCTAGTTTAATTATTAGGTAACGAATTGAACTAGTTCCCGACTTTTGTGATGTCTTAACAAGGGAGACGTCACAACATTTATATAAAACACATATTTGTTGGTATACTCATAAAGTTAAAGCAATGTACTGGCACTTTTAAAGTCAAATGCATTCATCAAAACCTGAAGTTGTAAGATAGGCAGTGATTCACTTTGATTTGAACATAAAATTTATATTGATTTGAACATATTTGTATTGCACATTGACAGAATGTTCTGAACTGACTAAATCAAACAGCAGTAATTTATAACTCTACATTTTTTCTTGGATTTCGTTGTCCATGATGTGTCCGTTACTTAACTAAATATAACTATTACATTAACGACTCGGAACACAAAGTTTTTTATAAGTAAAAACATAAAGCTTTACCTTACAACCTGAACCGGTTTTCACCTTTAAAAGGCTTCTTCAGAGGCTTCTTAAAAGGTAAACCTCTGAAGAAGCCTTTTAAAGGTGAAAACCGGTTCAGGTTGTAAGGTAAAACTTTATGTTTTTACTTATAAAAAAACTTTGTGTTCTGAGTCATTAATATACATTTTTGTTCTAAAAAATAAACAGAAGCTTGAAGAAAGGAGGCCTGAAACTTCAAGAAGAGGAAAACCAAAGATGAGGTAGGAGAATTAAGTTGTGGTGGCATTGAAAGCTAAGGGAATGATGGAATGCAGCAAGAAATTCAGATTGGAAGAATTTTAGAAAGTGAAGAAGGAAGGAGAATGAGGTAGGTATGCCATTTATGCCTCTCATTTCTGCCACTTATGTTAAGGTCCTTCCACAAATGCATCTTTGTATGCCTCCATACAGAAACACAGCTGAATCTTCCAGTCCTGGGTTTCATCATGTTTCACTACATTTTGCCACCATTTGCCAAGTGGACATGATAGACATCCATAGTTTTGTTATTCTTGCATGATCCCACATGCCTCTTTTATGTGAGGCAGAAAAATGATAAAATACAGTAAGGTGGATACAAAAATTGTAACGTTACTGGGGAACGTTATAAATTAATTCAATATGTACAATATATACTTATATAAATAAAAAACTTCAATTATTAATCATAGTTATAGAGATATGGTAGGATATGAATTTGTAATACACATAGATGTAAGTAATATGGTACGTAGAATAAGAATGAACAGGGTGAGGCTTGTGTGCCAACAGTCTGTCGCCAGCCGAAATAAAAATACAATAGACGACTGTACCTAGTATGTCATAAACGCATAAAATGTTTTGTGTATCAGAAACAGCAAAAAACTGGCAAGTACCGTTAGAAAAGCCGGTTGGTGTCCTTCAGAAGACAAAAGATGACACCCCAATATTTATTGTGATTTTAGAAAGTAGCGTTGTTTTTAGCTATCTAAGTGACCACGTGGTAAAAACTACGTGCCCACACTGTTTGACCAATAAGCAATAGCGTCAGTTCAGCGCGCGAGGAAATAACGAGACTGGAATGGAAAATTTCAAATTCACCGGGGAATATTTCAAACCCTGGCCAATGAAAGTGTCATCAACCAGGAAGGTGGTGATGGAATCTGTAGCCAAACTATAAAAAGAGAGAAGCAAGTGAAGACGGAGAGTTTTTTTAAAGTAAATTTCAAGACAAGCAAGGGAAATCTGCGTTACTCTGTATAAACTTTCAGTAATATAATTATAACAGAATGTCATAATAGTTTTTTTTTAAGACATATAGATTAGCTCACTAATTAAAAATCGAGAAGTAACACGTTAAAGTATAAAGAAGAATATTTTATTAGTGCGCGTAAAGTACGTATAAGAAGAATATTTAATTAGTGCGCATAAAGTACGTATCAGGAAGATATTTCAAATGTGCGCGTGAAGTTGAGTTGAGAAAGTATAATTATTTTATGTGCGTGATGTTAAGTACAACGCGAGTGTGTGGTTCAAGTTTAAGAAGTGACAATCAATTATGTTTAGTGAAAGTGAAGTGTAGTGAGCAACGTAGAGCAACTAATCAGAGTCTGGAATCCGGCAAACAAGTAACATATAAAATCTTAAAAATTCACTACTCTAATATACAAATATAAAATTTAATATCTACCGTAAGTATAGCTCATCTCATTCTCAAAAGACCCACACTTGTTCAGATACTAACAATTCAGTTTATGTGGTATGACATACTAGAAAGGGTATTTAGTAGAATCATTGTACAATTAAGGAAATGAAATGAAATATCATAGGAATAGCATTCTAATACGAAACGAGTACTGCAGATAAAAATTATTAAGAAAAGTTATGTTAGTTAAGAAATATTATGCTATGTGTTAATTAAATATTGAATATATATATATATTTCATTCACTTTCTGCTTTATTATAGTAATATATATATATATATTGTAATATAATTACAAATTTAAAATAAAAATAAAAAGATATTGATATGTGTTATGTGTTATGTTGAGATTTGCCCTGACTGTAAGCCCCACTGTTTAGGCTAGTCAATTTGTAATATAATTTCAAATATAATAATAAATAAAATATAAAGATATTGATGATAAGAATTGTGTATGTTGTCTGGATCTCGGTATTGAACTCACCGATGATACAGCTCCACTTTGGATTCACCAAATATAAAGAATAAATTTAATATAAATATGTTTTATGATTAAGTGTGACTGATTGATAAATAACAAATAAATCAAACTTTATAAATTGTGAAAATATTTTTTTCTTTTTTTCTTGTATTGAGTTTTGATTTAATTATTTAATTTAATTAATTAATAATTAATTAATTAATTGAGTGTATAATTTCCTTATATATCTATTCTCTCACTGTAAATTATTTTTTGTTAAAAAAAAAATAATAGTAACATTAATTATAGAAATAAAAACAATTTTGGTAACTGAGTAATGATTTGCGTTTATTAACATTCAAAATTATGCGCCAGTCAAACTGCGCATGACCAAGGCATTGGCTAATATTTGCTCCAGTCGGTAGCGAAAAAATCAACAAATATATTTTTACAAGGTTAAATTTGTGGTTCTTTTAACGAGTCGAAATGGTCAGAGGGCAAGGAACAAGATACATTCTTAACAGGTATTCTTAAACTAAATGGTAATAGCTGAAATAGAACAAAATTATCATTGGAATTGTCAATAAAAAAAAAAAAATTTAAATTGCGAACCAATTCGAAGAAATGACGTCACTCCCTTCAAGCAGGCATTGCACTCGTGCTGGTGAGAAATCAATTATGGCCGCCGTCTCCTCGAGTTTAACTGCGATGCTGTTGGAATTGGCTGAGCTTCTCCCGCAGAAATAAAATGATATTCCCTTTTCTGCGAAGTGGTGTTGGTCCAGGAATGTAGTGTAGAATGTCCTCTCGTCTTCTGCGATGTCGTTTACGTGATGGATTTCTTGTGTTGTGTCCGGTGTTCAAATATGCGTATTGGTGTTCTGTGAATTCGGTCCAAAATTGTTCAAAATGGCTGTTGATTTCTTGTGTTGAGTTTTATGGTGTTATTACTGTGTTTTGGAAATTTGTGAAGTGTTAGAAATTGATAGTTAAGGTTATTTTCACTTTTTAGATCATCTCCGTTACACGCCGCATAACCACACTTGGTTTTTACACAAATTATTCTGTTTTCAGTACTCTGCTAACACATTTCCAACTATTCCGCTTTACGATTAACAATAGACTAATAGACGCAACGTCGTCGTTTTAGGGTAATTTGTGCTATGTCTTTTTCCTCTTTATATTGTTTAACTATAAAAATATCTGTCTAAGACTTGGTTCACCATCTAAATATACATAATAAGTTTTCTTATTTTTTACTGTATTTCAAATACTTCTTAATTTTACATAAATCTAACTACTCAGTAATATTGATTAGTTAATTTTACATCTTTTGATATATAGCTGGGTTTGATTCAAGCTCATTTAAGCCCAAAAATTACAATTTTATATAATGATTGTATGCCTCATATTTTGTACAAATTCAGTGTTTTAAAGGTTTTTATTTGTTTTTTCTTATAATATTTCCATGGAATATACTTAATAACTCCGTGATTACTTTGTTGTTAATAATTTGGTTGTTAAAACATTTCAATATTGATTAATTTACTGTTTAGTCTGATTTGATTACTATTATAGGCCTATTATTAACTATTTCCAAAAGAAGTTAATTTCCTTTCCCTTGTCATTCTATTTGCTATTAACTGTATCTGTATTAATTATATTTTCAATTTCTGTATTGTATATATTGAATTCTATTCCTATTACATAGATTGATTCTCTGATAGATAATTTTTTGGTTTATATGCCAGTCTGTGTTTACTAAAATGGTGTCTTAGCTGGTCTGTTTGTACATTATATATGGTTTACTGTTTTGAATAAAATTATTACATTTCTATGTCCTACTTGCCTCTCTGACTTACACAATGGAAAATTAAATGACATGATTTTAAAATACAATGAAATATCTTGTATCTACTAAACTTTCTTTATAATAATAACATCATTGAACCATAACATAAACATCTTATGCCTAATTTTCTCTATACTTAGAATTATAATGAGAACATATTATTATCAGTCTTTGGCTGTCCTTTGTTTTTATGTTTCATTTTATCACAACCTTATTCTATTAAAATATCTTATTCTTAGTAACAATTTCAGTTATTCACTGTCTCTTTTTATTTACTATAACTATTTTGCTAAAAATTAACATAAAAACACCTTAGAACTACTGACACTTTCAGTGATTAACTGTCTCTTGTGTTACCTATACCTAAATTGTTCATACAATAAAATAAAAACATCTTATAACTACTAACACTTGCAGTTATTGACTGTCTTTCATGTTCCCTATACTTAATTTGTTCATACAATAAAATAAAAACATCTTATACCTATCATATTGTTATTATGCCTAAACACTAAAACACTTTTGTTATCTAAATTACACTCAGTCATTAGACTGTCTCTTTAGTTTTTATCCAGTATTTCCTACACTAATGGTAGTCTGTTTTAATATATTTTTTATATCACACTTTATTATAAGGTGTCCTTTATTTTGGCTACACTAATAGTAGTCTGTTTTAATAGTTTTTTGACATATTATTCTTACAACTAGTATACAATTTGGTTTTCT
The DNA here is from genome assembly GCA_034769895.1 of Magicicada septendecula. Classification (NCBI taxonomy): domain Eukaryota; kingdom Metazoa; phylum Arthropoda; class Insecta; order Hemiptera; family Cicadidae; genus Magicicada; species Magicicada septendecula. The sequence goes on along the minus strand of CM068370.1, from coordinate 259,842,954 downwards.
GGGATTGTATCTTGTAACTTGTTCTGGGTCTACATATATCAGTTTTAATTTTGTTCCATGGTATATATTACATGACTATCATTTTTTGGAATATCTCTTCCTGGTTCTGGTCTCTTTGTGGGAATCTTGATATATTTTGTCCCTTTTTCAATATCACATTAGTAGTTTCTGGTCTTGTGGTTTCTCTGCCTCTTGACCTTATTATTTTTCCCTTATTAATATGGTTTCATCCTTTTATTTCCTTTTTTATGGTCCTTCCCTTTTTACTGCTTCCCCAATCTACTGGGTATACTGCTGGTTTAACTGGTTTTTACATAGTAGGTTATTTTAATCAATGGTTTTCTTTGTTACTTTTCATTTTTATTAACATTTTATTGACTTAATATACAGTTTCTAGTGTAATTCTTAAAACAATTTATTCTTCTCACTCACTATGGAACTTTTTCCTTTATTTATGTTGCGTTAAGTCAAATGTTTAGCGTGATAATTTTGTTATGTTACATATGCTCTCCTGTAAAAGTGATTAGTTCAGATCATACTCTTAGTATGGATGAAATAATTACTACTAATTCTTTTGTATTTACATTTTCTTCGTGATTACATGTTTTCACTTTATATACCTTCTTTTCCCACCGTTGCTTCCTCTCAGATGATGTGTATCTCCTTCATTAGTTTCTTTCTTCATTGATAAGTGATCTTCAATCTTGTGTATAACATTATCATTTTATATTCTTTCTTATTTGGTGCTTCCTCACCAGTATGTTTACTCCCTAACATTCCCTAACAAATTAATTGGAACAGTTCAGAGTGGCACTTTTGGCTTCAATCCCTGCTGTCCAACACTTTAATTGAGTCCAGAGGTATTATCATCTCTGCTCAAAATATAAGACTGATGCCATTTTCTACATCCAGTCATAAAAATAAATAAACAGTAAAAGTAGTCATTTTTGACTAAAATAAACATCTTTAGATTCTTCACTTCATAATACGTGATATTAATTAATACTTTATACACTTGACTCTTCTTCTCTCTTAAAGCTTATTCCATATTAGGTGGTTTAGGTATGTGGTATAATATACATTTCATCATGTTTACATAGTAAGTAGTATTTATATTTACTCTTTCTACCATCTGGTATCCATTGAGTTATTTTTATTGCTCATGGTGTAACATGAATTAATTCTTTATCACTTTCACTATAACAGTGGTTATTGCAACAACATTATCATTATTAGTATCAGGGTTTTTTGGTTTCTGGTCTCACTATTTGGTCTTTACTGAGTTGGTCCTTCTTTATTGTTCCATTTTTATTAAATTATTTTCTTTGTGGGTTTGGTTAAGTTGTTTTGATTAAGTCATATGATATTCTGGTTTCCTTTCTCCTTTAGAATTTTGTATCTCTTTCTTACAAAATCTTTTTTCATATTTCAGAGTTATTTCTCATCATTTGTATGAGTAATGATATGAGCTTAATATTTTTTAATTTTAGATATTTTTATTCAACTACATTCTTTCTTATTCATAGTTGTTTTTCAAATATTTTGGTGTAAGTTGTACTTATTATTGTTTTGAATTTTGAAAATCTTTATTCATCAAAATTCTTTTCTCATTCATAATAGTCTTTGAATGTTTGGTGTAAGTGGTACTTGCTAAGTTTTTGAATTTGGAAAATTATTATCTCCATCCAAATTCTTTTTTCGTTCATAATAGTCTTTCAAATGATTTGGTGTAAGTTGTACTTACTAACTTTTGGAATTTTGTAATTTATTATGTTCAAAATTCTTTTTTTTTTTTTTTTCATTCATAATAATCTTTCAAATGTTTTGTTGTAAGTTGTACTTACTAATGTTTTTGAATTTTGAAGTTTATTATGTTCAAAATTCTTCTTTTTTTTCATTCATAATAATCTTTCAAATGTTTTGTTGTAAGTTGTACTTACTAATGTTTTTGAATTTTGAAGTTTATTATGTTCAAAATTCATTTTATTTCCGTTCATGATAGTCTTTGAATATTTGTGTAAGTTGTACTTACGGATTTTTGGAATTTTGAAATTTATTATGTTCAAAATTCTTTTTTTTTTTTTCATTCCTAATAATCTTTCAAATGTTTTGTGTAAGTTGTACTTACTAATGTTTTTGAATTTTGAAGTTATTATTATTCCATCAAAATTCTTATTTTCTTCATAATATTCCTTCAAATATTTGGTGTAAGTTGTACTTACTAATGTTTTTGAATTTTGAAGTTTTTATTTCTCAAAATTCATAATTTCTTCATAATAGTCTTTCAGATATTTGGTGTAAGTTGTACTTACTGATTTTTGAATTTTGAAATTTTATTATTCCTCCTCCAAATATTTTTTAATGGATAACTGATTATAAGTTCCTTTTACTTTATTTGAAATGATATCCTTTAGTACATACGTATTGTTATTATTGTTTTTAATAATCAAGTATGGGCCGGTATACAGCAGTAACAACTTTTTGGTAATGCCTTCCAAAGTACTGGGTAATTCCCTGTTTTTTAGTAGTACCTTTTCTCCTACTTCATAGCTTATTATTTTCTTAACAGCCTTTTGATATTTGTTTTTGCGCCTTTCCTGGTCTTCGGCCAATTTATTGTAGAATCTGATTCGATTGAATTTGTATTCTTGACTCCTGGGGAACTCTATTATGTCTTGTATTTCTCTCGGAGGCGGTTTTTCATACATTGCCGTGTATGGCGTGATACCTATAGCGGGGTGATATGACAAATTAAGGAATTCTTCAGTAGCTAATAAATATTCTTGCCACTTCTTTTGTTGGTTATAGCAATAAGTCCGTAATATTCTTCCGACTTCTCGCAGTACCCTCTCCGCTGGATTGCTGCTGGGGTGGTAGACAGATGTCTTGTAAGTCTTAATGCCCAATGTATTCAGAGTGTTTCTCCACCTCTAACCCTTAAATTGCGTTCCATGGTCTGTGATTATGGATGTCGGGCTTCCTACCTCTGGAATGTAATGATTTGTTATTATTCCTAGAGTCTTCAGAGTGGTGGCTCTGTTCACAGGGTATAGTTTTGTGAATTTTGTAAAATGATCCATCATAATAATAATATATTTGTATCGATGGCGTCCGCCACTGCGGGGAAATGGACCACATATGTCCAGAAAGACCTTTTCCAGTTTGGCTTGTGAGGTAATTGGTATCATCATACCCTCCTTTCTCTCATTGTTGGTTTTCACCAATTGACATATCAGACAGGTTTTGAGGTAGTTTCTCGTTTTTCTATTGATACTTTTTATATGACAATTCTCTTCTATTGCCTTGATCACCTTCATGGCTCCCATGTGACCGTATCGTAGGTGATAGTCCAGGATGATATCCTTTTCGATTGTAGTAGGGATCATGATCTTCCATATCTCTTCATCAAGGGATGTCTTGATGAATAAAATTCCATTATGTATACAATAAAATTTGTTTATTGTGTCATCTTGGTTGGAGAGACGAAGTTTAATATGGTTTAACTTCGGATCGGACTGCTGGTGTTTGCTGATGTCCTGCACTATCTTCTCTAAATCGGATCTGTCCTTAATAATGTTATAGATTTTCAAGATGCTCTCCTTTTCGCCTTCGAACGTTTGTTCTTCCAGATTCACTCTCGACAATACGTCGGCTACTACATTTTTACTTCCAGGAACATACTCCCACTGTATATCGTATTCCTGCAGGGCGAGTACCCATCTGGTCAATCTACCATGGCTTAACTTGCATCTTCTCAGAAATGATATTGACTTGTGATCTGTTCGAACGGTCACTGGATATCCGAGGATATACGTCCGAAACTTCCCGCAGGCAAAGACTACACTTAGCAGTTCTTTTTCCGTCACATTATAGTTCTTTTCACACTGGTTAAGGGTTCTGCTAGCAAAGCTCACTACTAGATGGTTTCCACTTTCATCTTCTTGGTACAGTGTTGATCCCAAGCTAATGTTACTAGCGTCACAGTTTAGAAAGAAGGGTCGGTTAAAATCTGGATGGTTGAGCATTACTGCATCTAAGAACTTCTCCTTAATTGATTTGAAGGTTTCGTCTTGTTCTTGACCCCATCGCCATTTATTCTTGGACGATAACTGGTACTGAAACTGGGCTGTCATTTTGGAATAATTATTCTGGAACTTCCTATAATAGTTACACAGGCCCAAAAATGATTGTAGTTGCCTTCTGTTTTTTGGTGTAGGGAATCGTTGTATGGCGTCTACCTTTTCTGTTGATGGTGTTATTCCTTGACTGTTTAGCTGGAAACCCAGGAATTGTACTTCTTTAGCTATAAGCTTGGACTTGTCTAGTTTAAGGGTGACATTATTCTCAGCAAGCTTCTTCAAGACATACTCCACACGGTAACAGTGTTCTTCCCAGTTGGTTGATGTTATTAGGAGATCATCAACATAGACAGTCGTGAATTGGAGCGCTTCTGGTCCTAGTATATGATCCATACAGGCGACAAAAACAGCTACTGAATTCACCAACCCGAAGGGCAACCTCTTAAACTGATAATTGCGCCCTTCGAAGATGAATGCCATGTATTGCCGGCTTGCTGGGTGCAACTCCACTTGCCAATAGCCGCATACGGTATCCCAAGTGGTAATGAATCGTGTTCCGTGGAACCTCTTCAAAATCTCATCAATTTTGCCAGGTGAGGTACGATCGTTAATTATCATTTTATTTATCTCACGTGCATCAAGGCAAAGCCTTACCTTTCCATTTTTCTTTTGTATGGCCACAATTGGGCTAGTGTATGGCGATTGACTGCTCTCGATGATATCTCTACTGATCATATTCTGGATCTCTGTGCGTACGGCTTCTTTCAAAGATTGTGCTATTGGATACGACTTTCGGTTAAATTCTACCGGTTCTCTGAATCGTATGGAACATTGGTAGTTCCGGATCTTTCCAGGTTCGTCCGAAAATACAGCTCGATATTTTTCATATATTTCGACCAATTGATTCAGCTGGTTTTCCTTTAATTGCTCGTTAGTATTGTGGCACTGGAAGTTACGTATCTCCTGAATCTTTTGTTGCCATAGGTCATCCTCCGAATCCTGATGTACTGGCTTGTTGTTTGTTGAGTAGTTGGACAAGTAATTCACCTTATTTTGGTGGTCGAGAAGTTGTCTGGAGTCTAAAGTCTTGTTATTAGTTAAATTGGCTACCCAGGTCGAACCTTCAGCAAAGAGTGATACCTTTCCTCGGCACAAGTCGATAACTGCTGAGTTTCTGCGCAATATGTCACATCCTATCATGATGTTGAAAGGTAATCCGGCTGCAACAAGAAATATCATATCCACACTAATGCCCTGACTGTTGACACTTAGGGATACCTGCTTTCTTATGGTCTTGTTCTGTCGGCCGGTAGCTCCTACAAGTACAATATTATTAATAGGTAGTACCGGTAAGTTTTTTGGCATTCCTGCTGTATCCGGTCCAACTCATTTCGATTTATTATGGAGACATTGGCTCCAGTGTCTATCATTATAGGAACAGAAATACCCTCAATTTCTGCAATTATGTATATTATTTCATTATCATTATTATTAATATTAATCTCGCTTTCTTCTAGTAGGTCCTTACGGATATCTTTCAAATAATTGCTGTATATTATGGTAAAATTTTTTCTGTTTTTCTTCGAATTCATTCCTTCTTGGTTAAACCCAGCAGATTGGAGCAGTAAAGGGTTATTGGAGTTTATTACTGCCTCCGTTCGTTTAAATGTTCCGCTTCATTACGGATTAGGCCGTTGGAAGCATCAGCTTGGAGTCCTGAGACTGCTTCGTTTGGTTCTGCTCAATCGTCCTGTTGGGCTTCTGTTACCGGTAGTCTTCGCTGATTGTCCAGGCTGGAACTACGTCTGGGCTCGTACTCTCTGTACCGATTACTTCCCTGACTTCCTTGAAAGGTCTCGTACTCGTAGTATCGGCTCCTTTGTTGAGGCTGGTACCTCCTCTGTCCACTGCCTTCCACTCTGATGTAGTTAATATTGGGTCGATATGTCCTGTAATTATTGTTATTACCTCCATTCAGGTAATTCCGGTTATAATTACCATGATAATTGTTATTAGAAAGGTTGGGGTTCCTCTGACCATTTGGAACATAGTTACGATTATTATTATAATAACCGTTGTTATTTTGTGGACGGTTATTATTATTATTATTGTTGTGGTTGTTGTCATTATTATTAATGCGAGGAATATTACTATTATTATTATTGTTGTTAAATCTAGGCAAATTATTGTTATTTCGGGTGTTATAATTGTATTCGGCATTATTCCGATTTGCGGAATTATAATTATTATTGTTACCCACATTCTGCCGATTATTATTATCCAAATTATTGTTGTTACTTCTTGGTTCCGGCTTTTCATATCTCCTGCGACTTTGACGGTAATAGTCTTCATGCTCATACATTTCTAAAAGCTCGGTCATGGCTTGCACAGTCTTTATTTGACTGTTTCTTCTGGCTCTTATAATATCCTCCTCATAATGGTATGTGAGTTTGCTGACCAGGCATTCTTCCGGTATTCGGGGCTCTAGATGTTTGGCCACGCACACCTTTCCCAAAAAGTACGCCGTTAAAGTCTGGTTTCCATACGGGTTGTATTTTCCATGACAGATCCCGTCTCTGGCGATATTTTGTGTTGATTCAGACCAATATTTGGCTTTGAATAGGCTTCTGAATTGTTGATAGTCGGTCACTTCGTCTCTTATCGCCATCCACCAATTATCTGCTATCTCCTTGAACGATTCGTCAAGCACCTCTTTATTCTCCCTCCAGCGATTACCTCTGTGTTTGGTGAAGTACTCTTCGATTCTGGCTAGGAACTCCATTGGTTTGTTTTTATAAAACCTGAAGTTAATCCCTTCACGATTCTCACTGTTGGGACAACTGGTAATGCTTGTCGGTCGACTATGGAATAGGTCTATATCTGTCTGGTTCTGTCGCACCTGACTGTTGATACTGGTTACAGTAGCTTCAATGCCGTCACATTTTTCTGTGAATCGGTCCTGCACTCGCTCCCAGTCTTCCCGTGTTTCCTTTAGTCTTTCCTCCAACGTCTTCCTAGTCATTTCTTCAATGTTGTTAACCTTCGTACTTATTTCTGTCTTGATACTCTGTACTTCTCGTTCGGTTTGACTCCATCTTTCGTCAGCTCTTGTAACCCTTTGTTCGATTACCGTTATTTCTTCTTCTATCTTCTTGCTGATTGTTCCGTTGTTTTCAGCTATTTTCTGGCTCAATTCTTCCTTCAATATTTCCATTCTTCCGTCTAACCGGTTCTTGTTCTCTTGGTTCGTCTCCTTCAATTCTTCTCTCAATTGCTGACTATTGCTTTCCATTTTCTGATTTGTTTCTTCCATCCTCTTGTTGGTTTCTTCCAGTTTTTGGCTTATCTGGACTATTCCTCTTTCGACTGTTTATTGTCAGTCTTTATTTCCTCCATTTTCTCCTCAATTTTCTGAATATTTTCTTCCATCTTCTCTTCTATCTTCTTACTGTTTGCTTCCATCTTCTTGCTAGTATCTCCAATTTTATTGCCCAACTCTTCCTTCAATCGTTGATTATCATTCCTCATTTCCTCCTCCATCTTCTTACTATTTTCTTCAATTTTCTTATTGGTATCTCCGATTTTATTACTCAACTCTTCTTTCAATTGTTGGTTATCGTTTTCCAGCTTCTTACTATTTTCTTCCATCTTCTCCTTTAATTCTTACTTCGTCGTTTTAAATTCTCTGAGTAACATCTCCATCATTTGATCAAATTTTGTATCTTCCTTTGTAGTGGATTTCTTTGACTGTTCCTCCGGTGGTGCAGGTTTGTTTGGTTCTGCTGGTGGTAACATCGACTCCACATCTTCCACTGGTGTCGCTTCTTTATCCTCCATGTCTACCTCCTGCTTGGCCTCCATAGCCCTTTTTCTTGATGTAGCTCTCCTGTGCATCTCGCTCCCTCTTCCAACCTATTGACCGCTGCCAAGCTAAAAATAGGAAATTGGACACTCGTCCTTATTTTATAACACTATTACCTCCTATTTAAAACCCCTTAAGTTGGACGCCAATTTGTAATATAATTACAAATTTAAAATAAAAATAAAAATAAAAAGATATTGATATGTGTTATGTGTTATGTGTTATGTTGAGATTTGCCCTGACTGTAAGCCCCACTGTTTAGGCTAGTCAATTTGTAATATAATTTCAAATATAATAATAAATAAAATATAAAGATATTGATGATAAGAATTGTGTATGTTGTCTGGATCTCGGTATTGAACTCACCGATGATACAGCTCCACTTTGGATTCACCAAATATAAAGAATAAATTTAATATAAATATGTTTTATGATTAAGTGTGACTGATTGATAAATAACAAATAAATCAAACTTTATAAATTGTGAAAATATTTTTTTCTTTTTTTCTTGTATTGAGTTTTGATTTAATTATTTAATTTAATTAATTAATAATTAGTTAATTAATTGAGTGTATAATTTCCTTATATATCTATTCTCTCACTGTAAATTATTTTTTGTTAAAAAAAAATAATAGTAACATTAATTATAGAAATAAAAACAATTTTGGTAACTGAGTAATGATTTGCGTTTATTAACATGAAAAATTATGCGCCAGTCAAACTGCGCATGACCAAGGCATTGGCTAATATTTGCTCCAGTCGGTAGCGAAAAAATCAACAAATATATTTTTACAAGGTTAAATTTGTGGTTCTTTTAACGAGTCGAAATGGTCAGAGGGCAAGGAACAAGATACATTCTTAACAGGTATTCTTAAACTAAATGGTAATAGCTGAAATAGAACAAAATTATCATTGGAATTGTCAATAAAAAAAAAAATTTAAATTGCGAACCAATTCGAAGAAATGACATCACTCCCTTCAAGCAGGCATTGCACTCGTGCTGGTGAGAAATCAATTATGGCTGCCGTCTCCTCGAGTTTAACTGCGATGCTGTTGGAATTGGCTGAGCTTCTCCCGCAGAAATAAAATGATATTCCCTTTTCTGCGAAGTGGTGTTGGTCCAGGAATGTAGTGTAGAATGTCCTCTCGTCTTCTGCGATGTCGTTTACGTGATGGATTTCTTGTGTTGTGTCCGGTGTTCAAATATGCGTATTGGTGTTCTGTGAATTCGGTCCAAAATTGTTCAAAATGGCTGTTGATTTCTTGTGTTGAGTTTTATGGTGTTATTACTGTGTTTTGGAAATTTGTGAAGTGTTAGAAATTGATAGTTAAGGTTATTTTCACTTTTTAGATCATCTCCGTTACACGCCGCATAACCACACTTGGTTTTTACACAAATTATTCTGTTTTCAGTACTCTGCTAACACATTTCCAACTATTCCGCTTTACGATTAACAATAGACTAATAGACGCAACGTCGTCGTTTTAGGGTAATTTGTGCTATGTCTTTTTCCTCTTTATATTGTTTAACTATAAAAATATCTGTCTAAGACTTGGTTCACCATCTAAATATACATAATAAGTTTTCTTATTTTTTACTGTATTTCAAATACTTCTTAATTTTACATAAATCTAACTACTCAGTAATATTGATTAGTTAATTTTACATCTTTTGATATATAGCTGGGTTTGTTTCAAGCTCATTTAAGCCCAAAAATTACAATTTTATATAATGATTGTATGCCTCATATTTTGTACAAATTCAGTGTTTTAAAGGTTTTTATTTGTTTTTTCTTATAATATTTCCATGGAATATACTTAATAACTCCGTGATTACTTTGTTGTTAATAATTTGGTTGTTAAAACATTTCAATATTGATTAATTTACTGTTTAGTCTGATTTGATTACTATTATAGGCCTATTATTAACTATTTCCAAAAGAAGTTAATTTCCTTTCCCTTGTCATTCTATTTGCTATTAACTGTATCTGTATTAATTATATTTTCAATTTCTGTATTGTATATATTGAATTCTATTCCTATTACATAGATTGATTCTCTGATAGATAATTTTTTGGTTTATATGCCAGTCTGTGTTTACTAAAATGGTGTCTTAGCTGGTCTGTTTGTACATTATATATGGTTTACTGTTTTGAATAAAATTATTACATTTCTATGTCCTACTTGCCTCTCTGACTTACACAATGGAAAATTAAATGACATGATTTTAAAATACAATGAAATATCTTGTATCTACTAAACTTTCTTTATAATAATAACATCATTGAACCATAACATAAACATCTTATGCCTAATTTTCTCTATACTTAGAATTATAATGAGAACATATTATTATCAGTCTTTGGCTGTCCTTTGTTTTTATGTTTCATTTTATCACAACCTTATTCTATTAAAATATCTTATTCTTAGTAACAATTTCAGTTATTCACTGTCTCTTTTTATTTACTATAACTATTTTGCTAAAAATTAACATAAAAACACCTTAGAACTACTGACACTTTCAGTGATTAACTGTCTCTTGTGTTACCTATACCTAAATTGTTCATACAATAAAATAAAAACATCTTATAACTACTAACACTTGCAGTTATTGACTGTCTTTCGTGTTCCCTATACTTAATTTGTTCATACAATAAAATAAAAACATCTTATACCTATCATATTGTTATTATGCCTAAACACTAAAACACTTTTGTTATCTAAATTACACTCAGTCATTAGACTGTCTCTTTAGTTTTTATCCAGTATTTCCTACACTAATAGTAGTCTGTTTTAATATATTTTTTATATCACACTTTATTATAAGGTGTCCTTTATTTTGGCTACATTAATAGTAGTCTGTTTTAATAGTTTTTTGACATATTATTCTTACAACTAGTATACAATTTGGTTTTCTGGGATTGTATCTTGTAACTTGTTCTGGGTCTACATATATCAGTTTTAATTTTGTTCCATGGTATATATTACATGACTATCATTTTTTGGAATATCTCTTCTCTTTGTGGGAATCTTGATATATTTTGTCCCTTTTTCAATATCACATTAGTAGTTTCTGGTCTTGTGGTTTCTCTGCCTCTTGACCTTATTATTTTTCTCTTATTAATATGGTTTCATCCTTTTATTTCCTTTTTTATGGTCCTTCCCTTTTTACTGCTTCCCCAATCTACTGGGTATACTGCTGGTTTAACTGGTTTTTACATAGTAGGTTATTTTAATCAATGGTTTTCTTTGTTACTTTTCATTTTTATTAACATTTTATTGACTTAATATACAGTTTCTAGTGTAATTCTTAAAACAATTTATTCTTCTCACTCACTATGGAACTTTTTCCTTTATTTATGTTGCGTTAAGTCAAATGTTTAGCGTGATAATTTTGTTATGTTACAATATATATTACCACGCTCCCTTTTATCCAACACAATTATCTAATATTTTGAATGTTAGATAAAATGTTACTTACCTGTGATATTACTTTACCTGGGTGCCAGAACAAATCCCAGATACAAATGACACGGTTTCAGCTTAGCTCAGCGCATGGAGACACTCTTTCTCAGGATTCGTTCAGTGATTGTGGTTTTCAAGGGGAATCGTTACAAATAACACTTTAATATTTGCTTGATTATTTTAATTAACGTTTTAATCAATTATTTTTAAACTTGAAAATGCTAATGGTAGGACTTATTTCTACCCTAACACTTATAATTACTGAGTGAGTGTGAAAAGTAACGATTAAGACGTTCAAACGACCTATGGGTCTTATCTGGTTTAATTAAGAGATTGCTATCTCCCAAACCAGTGCTAAAGAACAGGTCTGCAATAATTTGCACGTCCAATACTACACCCCACTTTCCATTCAACACTCCTATACTATGTTAGAGCTAATCTTATAATTAAAATACAAAGTGTGAAATGCTTAGTGTCTTTTAAAAATTGTTTACTGCTTTTATTATTTGTTTAGTGCTTATTTCATTGATCAATGAATCTATTTCTTACTGTTTGATGCGTTGACCGAAGATAGGAATCCGTAGAGGTCCTCCTTTTGATAGTTTTGCACAGAAGAATTGATGTTGATCAATGCTGTTGAAGATGCCCTGGCAATTACAGATGCTGTAGCCTTGTGTCGCACAGGTCCTTCACGGCTGATGATTAATTAATTAATAATTTAATTAATTAACGTTATTTTATGCAGCGAGAGTTGTTGAACGGTACTAGTTCATCTTCACTGTGGACTATTTCTCGAATTTGATCTTAATTACGCTTTAGCGTGATTGAAAAATTTCTGTACGTAATTTATACATGACTAAACATCTTCTCATCATTTATCTTCTAATCATTTATACATGATTGAAGATCTGAACGAAGAGTGATGCTACCCCTCGCTTTGAGTTGGCGTCAGTTTTAAATACTGGATGCTGATTGGTTGTTCAAATAAATCATGCGTTTTTCCAGTTCTGACAATCTCGAACAGGTCGACGAAACACCCCGTGACAGGTTTGAAACTGCAGAGAATTTCTAGTTAAAATCGTACTTCCTGTGTTTGCAAATCGATTGATTACAGGTATTTGCAAACGTGTTTTCAAAGATCTGACCACAGAATATTGTTGCTTAGGTCTTTATCTGTGTGTGTGTGTGTGTGAAAACACCTAATTCCTACGTAGCATAATTCTCTCGTTATTCCTTTTGGCGTACGTCTTCCGTATAACTTCTTCAGTTGTTAATTATATTAACTGAGATTGCGGCTACTTATAAAGCTTCACTTGCTGAATACAATGCTGTTTTCAGAATTGCCGTATATTTAGTAGTTTTTAAGTTATCACAGGTTGAACTGATAATTTGTATTGAGTAAATTTTCATGTTCGTACCAGTATCGGATGTCGCTGTGACGAGGTTAGAGTGAGATGGCTGTGATTGTACGCTCTCTCTCTTGCTTACGCTGCTATACTCCCTCCGTCAGACACTTTCATATAACGCTCAGATAGGATGCTAATATGAATCGTTATATATACCCCCATTCGGTATAAAAAAGTTGATTATTTTATAAATCATTAATTTTTTTTTTTAATGTACAGTTTTACACTGATGAAAAATTTGCACATATTCTTCGCACTTTTTCCCGCACAAAACTTGCACTAATACCATTTTCCTTACATCTATCTTATAACTAAAGATTACAATGTTACTTAACCTAACATGGTATATTGGAAATTTATATGACCATTAATATTTTAATCATCATTTTGGCTTAATTAATGTCAAAAATTTAAATAACAATACTAACATTTATTTAAATAAAATTTATTATTATTATCATTGACCTTGATTCAAAACAATTATATATTTATTTTATTTTACCATGTTTGACTCTCATACCTTATTGGCTCAAACTATTATTTCTTTACGGGTCAATATTTTGTCTATTCTTCCTCCTATGGGAACGTAGCTTATATAGCTTACCTCCATATATGGAAAATCCTGGTTTGGTGTTGGTAACTGCACTCCTCCAAGCTACACTAATCCTAGGGTCTTGTTGTTGATGAGTCCCTATTTCCTTAAGTCGTCTAACTACTTCAGGTTTTGTTATTTGCTTTACCGCGTAAATACCAATATCATTGCTACTACATTTAATGTTGTTATCTGTTCCCATGTTGTTTTCTGATGGTGGATTTCTACCGAGTACATCTGCTACCATCTGCTCTGATACAAGTGTGCTCCAATAGCAATATTGCTGGCGTCTGTTTGCAAGTAAAATCTTTCTTCTACTCTTGGATGATTTAATACAACAGTATTTATAAAAAGACTTTTTACTTGTTGCAGCGCTTCATCGTGGTCCTTTGTCCACTTCCATTTAATCCCTTTGTTTAACAACTTTAACAATGGAACTGTACTTTCCGCGTATTTACTTGTAAACTTCTGATAGTAGTTAGCTAAACCTTGAAATGACTTTAGCTGCTTACAGTTCTTTATGACACTTACCGACTTCCAATGCTTATACTCTTTAATGCTTACATTTTTTTTATTTGTATTAATTTCCATCGTAATGGTATTTATTTTAAAATTGATTTCTGCTTTCCATTCAAGTAACGTATCTACCCCAATAATACAATCATGAATGAGTTTCGGGACTATAAGAGCTACAATTTGGTTTGGTTACCATTTAAATTGACAGGTAAATATATTTGTTCAGTTATCTTTTGCATTTTGGCTCCAGTGGCTCCCTGTACATTACAATGTTTTACGGGTAGTCTGGGACAATTTCGCAACTGACAATTATCTACAAACTTTGAGCTGACACAGGTAACTTCACTGCCGGTGTCTATAAGCGCTCTTACTAGTAGATTACTGGTTTTGCAAATTATTTCCGGACATTTAGGATAATGGTTTCTACCCACTTCTTGCTCTTGTTGTAACAAGAACTCCCTATCGCTCACTTGTTTTATATTACAAGTTACGTTCTTTTTACCTGTTTTCTTTGGTTGTTTCACTGCAGGTAATGGTAGGTTTAGTTTTGTTTCTTTTCTACCTGCAGTGGTTTCCCGTTTCCCGTATTCATTTTACTAGTCGACGGTTGCTGCTCGGTAGAGGTTATAGTTGTTTTACATACTTTATACCCTTTATTTGGTTTGTTTTCTACACTCCTACTTCTACCCTTTTCCTCCAATTCTGGTCGATTTTGGGGTTTATTACCCGGATATGGGGTAAACCTTTATTCTTTCAGGCATTCATTGTCTCTCCTCTTATTTGAGTAGAAAGTTGGTTCTTGATGATCGCCTCTAGAGTAGTTACTCAGCTGATTACTTACACGCTGTAGGTCCCTCTCTAAATCTTGACACTCATCTACAACCATTATGAACTTTTCTAGAGTATCCACTCCTCTAGTAGTGGTTGCTACTCTAGTGCGTTCTGAGAAATGACGCGCTAGCTTATATACTAGGTCTCTCTCTTCTATTGGTGGTGTTAGATGCTTGACTTGCGCCATTAGGTTAAGCACATAGTTGGTAGTTGTCATATTCATTGACGGGTGATACTTACCAAATTCTAGATGATCGCGTACCCTTCTTTGTATCTGAACGTTCCAGTACTGAGCAAGGAATTTTTCTCTGAAGTCTGAGTAGGTTTGGACTCTGTCCGAGATGACTTTCCACCATGTACCTGCCCAATTCTTGAGAAATCTGCCTAACATGTCCTTCTTGTCCTTGTCGTCCATCAGTGGATTCACATGAGCTACATAAGCTTCAAACAGCTTTAGGAATTCCACAGGATTCTCGTGTCGGTTTCCTGAAAATGCAAGGTTTTCTGGTTCTTCCTTATAGCCGCCACACCTCACGATTTTGGTTTGCTGTGACTTCATTGCTTTAGTCAGGTCCTACCACATTACCTTCAACTGCTGTTCCACCTTTTGCTGTACTTCGTCACTGTTAGCCTTACTCTCTACCTGTTTCTTAACGTCTTTAATATTCTCACCCAGTTGTGTTCACTTTTCCCTAGTATTCTGGATTTCTTCTTTATTTAGAAGTGTTTGTGTTTTTAATTCAGCTGTTACTTCACTGAATTGTTGATTAATGAGGGTTACTTTTTGTTCTAACCTTTCATGAAATTCGTTTCTAAACTTATTTAGTTTTTCATCTTGACGGCGAAAATTAGTGTTTACTTGTTTCCTAAATTCCTCTAACGTAGTTTTAACCTCTTCGGTATGTTTATCAAACCTAATATTACTTTCATCTATTTTATTATTAGTACCATCTAATTTACTAGCTAGATTAGATATTTCTTCATCTATTTTAAATGTAGCCTCTTTACTACTTTGTTCTATTTGGCTAGACAAATTTTCGTTTATTTGTTTCATTTCGCTAGACAAATATTTACTAGTTTGCTCTATTTTATTATTAACATCAGTTATGACTACTTGTACTTTCAATTTTACTTTCTATTTTTTCAATTTTATTTTCAAGTTTATTATTAGTATCTTTTATTTCACTATATAATTTACTATTAGTATCTTTTATTTCACTAGATAACTGACCCTTTGTTTCATCCATTTTAGTGGTCAACTGCTTAAACATTTACTCAATTGCTGCCATATCTACTGCTGATGATTTAGCCATTTTTTAAATTTATTTTTAACAAATTAATTTAACAATTATTTAACAGTTATTTGTAACCTTGAATTCCACTTCTTTTCAAATTTATTAATATTATAATTTAACTAATCACTTGGGTAAAAGCAACGCCAAATTATATAACTTTCTTTTGTGCTAAATTTGGTGATTTAATCGAGCTTCTTAGTTGGTAGCGCCAAATTTATACAAACTTATTTTTATATATAAATTTGGTAATTTATCCGTGCCCCTTAGTTGCGGCGACAAATCTATACCACGCTCCCTTTTATCCAACACAATTATCTAATATTTTGAATGTTAGATAAAATGTTACTTACCTGTGATATTACTTTACCTGGGTGCCAGAACAAATACCAGATACAAATGACACGGTTTCAGCTTAGCTCAGCGCATGGAGACACTCTTTCTCAGGATTCGTTCAGTGATTGTGGTTTTCAAGGGGAATCGTTACAAATAACACTTTAATATTTGCTTGATTATTTTAATTAACGTTTTAATCAATTATTTTTAAACTTGAAAATGCTAATGGTAGGACTTATTTCTACCCTAACACTTATAATTACTGAGTGAGTGTGAAAAGTAACGATTAAGACGTTCAAACGACCTATGGCTCTTATCTGGTTTAATTAAGAGATTGCTATCTCCCAAACCAGTGCTATAATAATTAAACAGGTCTGCAATAATTTGCACGTCCAATACTATACCCCACTTTCCATTCAACACTCCTATACTATGTTAGAGCTAATCTTATAATTAAAATACAAAGTGTGAAATGCTTAGTGTCTTTTAAAAATTGTTTACTGCTTTTATTATTTGTTTAGTGCTTATTTCATTGATCAATGAATCTATTTCTTACTGTTTGATGCGTTGACCGAAGATAGGAATCCGTAGAGGTCCTCCTTTTGATGGTTTTGCACAGAAGAATTGATGTTGATCAATGCTGTTGAAGATGCCCTGGCAATTACAGATGCTGTAGCCTTGTGTCGCACAGGTCCTTCACGGCTGATGATTAATTAATTAATAATTTAATTAATTAACGTTATTTTACGCAGCGAGAGTTGTTGAATGGTACTAGTTCATCTTCACTGCGGACTACTTCTCGAATTTGATCTTAATTACGCTTTAGCGTGATTGAAAAATTTCTGTACGTAATTTATACACGACTAGCGCATTGAAGATCCGAACGAAGAGTGATGCTACCCCTCGCTTTGAGTTGGCGTCAGTTTTAAATACTGGATGCTGATTGGTTGTTCAAATAAATCATACGTTTTTCCAGTTCTGACAATCTCGAACAGGTCGACGAAACACCCCGTGACAGGTTTGAAACTGCAGAGAATTTCTAGTTAAAATCGTACTTCCTGTGTTTGCAAATCGATTGATTACAGGTATTTGCAAACGTGTTTTCAAAGATCTGACCACAGAATATTGTTGCTTAGGTCTTTATCTGTGTGTGTGTGAAAACACCTAATTCCTACGTAGCATAATTCTCTCGTTATTCCTTTTGGCGTACATCTTCAGTATAACTTCTTCAGTTGTTAATTATATTAACTGAGATTGCGGCTACTTATAAAGCTTCACTTGCTGAATACAATGCTGTTTTCAGAATTGCCGTATATTTATTAGTTTTTAAGTTATCACAGGTTGAACTGATAATTTGTATTGAGTAAATTTTCATGTTCGTACCAGTATCGGATGTCGCTGTGACGAGGTTAGAGTGAGATGGCTGCGATTGTACACTCTCTCTCTTGCTTACGCTGCTATACTCCCTCCGTCAGACACTTTCATATAACGCTCAGATAGGACGCTAATATGAATCGTTATAATATATATATATGTGTGTGTCAGATGAATCGAATATAATATTGCGGCTTGTTAACTGAAGAATACGTAATAATAGTAATCTTAAAGAATAATAATACTTTGAAGTTAGTAGTAAAATGTGTATTAAACATATCAATAATGTTATATTAGCTATTGTAATGTTTATGATAAAATGTCAAATGCCTTAGTTGTAATAAAAATGGAATAATATAGAATATTAGTATCTGAATGGAATGAGTTATTATTTATTACTAAACCCTGGGATACTCTGCTCTGGCGCCTAACCGAATTAATGAACTACATAATAATGAGTAGATGTATTTAGTAACAGATATTAAAATCTAAATCATAAATAATATAAATCATTATAATCGACATCAAAAAGTGGGACCCTTTGAAAATCTTAATATTTGGCGCACCAATACGTGGAGCTTTAAAAAATCATTATATTTGGCACTCAACAACATGGAGCTTAAAGTCAGAATTAAATAAGCTCGGTAGAATGAGATGAGGTAGATAATAAGAAGTATATTTATGAAATTTTACAAAATAATTAATGTTAACACGTAGTAAGAGTAAAAAGTTAAGGAATTTTAATCAAATTAAAAATAGTGAAGTAAAAATGTGCAAATAACTATAATATCAACGATAGTGATGAAGGGGAGTTCGAAGTTAATAACCAAAGGGGGGAGACGGAGTCAATGAAGTAACCGATAACGGAACCGCGCCGGTTTCTTCAGAGGCAAGGGGATGGGCAGAAGAAAATGTAATCAGCGCAAGACAATGTATAATAAACAGATTCGAACAATTATCCAAACAACATGAGGAAAGGATGAAACAATGGCAACAAGAAATGGCGGAAAGGAGGGAACAAATAAATAAAGAACTAGAGGAAGAGTATAGAAAAACTGCTAAAGTATTAGCGAGAGGAAATAAACAAATAGAGGAAGAATTATATTGGAAAATTAAATTAGAGGCTGAGGAGGAAGCTGAGAAGGAATATGAAGAAATGTTAAAAGAGATTAAGGAGGAGGCTGAGAAGGATGGTGAAGAAAATTTAAATTATGACGATGAAGATGATGATGAAGATGAGATTGGAGAAGAGGTTGGTGAAGAAATTTGTGAAGAAGCTGGTGATGAGGATGATGAAGAAAATTTAAATTATGATATGAATGGGTTGATGAAGATGTTGATGAAGATGAGATTGGAGAAGAGGTTGGTGAAGAAATTTGTGAAGAAGCTGATGACGAGGGTGGTGTGAAGAAAATGGTGGGATTCTGACGAAAAAGAAGACGAAACCGAAGAAGAAAATAAACCAGAAGATGGAAATGGTGAAAACAGGATAGGTGAAGAAACAGAGAAACAATCTGAGGATGCGCCAAGTGTTGAACCCACTGTAGGCTCAGATCAAGATGCTGATTCGAAAGATCAAGTTTATCAGTCAGAAGACAAGTCCAAAGAAATGGAACCTGAAGAGAGTGCTGCTTCAGAAGGACCAGATACACAAGGTGTTGGTACTACAGAAAAGAAAGATGAAGAGAACATGAAGCAAGATACTCAAGGTTCTGGTGACACCAAAGTGGCCCTTGTGAAAGAAAAGGAAGGTCAGGAATTAAAGAAAAGACACAGGCCAGATGAGAGTGATGAATGAACTTTAAAAAACGTAAATGAACGTAAGCAAAAGAAAATAAAATTGGATGATTGTAAAGAGTGCATTAATGAAAGCTATAGTCAATTAAGAAAAGACATTAAACAGAATTTGACACAACAATTAAGCAAGCACAGAGTACAAGTAGAACAGCCAATCAGTGAGAATAAGCGCGCGAACCGAGAATTATCGACAGAATCGAGATCGGAAGCAAGGGAAGTAGTGAAAGAAGAAAATGAAAGTGAAGTAGCAAATAAAGACTGTAATGTTAATGATAAACCATTAGAACGAGCAGTGAAGGAGGAAAATTACAAAGAGTCTAAGAAACTCAAAAAGTCTGATTTTAAAGTTCTTGTACCTGCACTTTTCAGTTTTCAATGTCATGTGTGTGATTATGTATGTAAGAATTGGAATGCATTGTGTACACACTGTACGGAAATTCATCACACTCAAGCTCAGATAAAGTGTGATAAATGTAAAAAATTATTTCACAGAAAGTCTTTGTGGAACCTTCATGCTAGGTCTCATGTGCCAAAAGAAGAACGCATTGTTTTTCCACGTCATCTACGTCATAAAAAGGTTAACAGTAAGTCAGCAGTATCAGCACAGTTAAAGGCAAGTTATCTTAGAGAGAGACCATTTGTGTGTGAGCGGGGTGGGCACAGTTTTACGTCAAGAGGCATCCTGCAAAGGCACTTAACAATTCATAGTGATGAAGCCCCATGGAAATGTTCCAAGTATAACAAAAACTTCAAAACAAAGTACAGATTAAAAATACATATGGATGCTCATCAAGACACAAAGAGCTGTCTTCAGACACAAACCATGTTCAACACCTTATGCATAGAAGAATCAGACAAACATGCGACTTTATTAAGAGACGGCTATTTATCAGAAAGCAAAGAAGAAATGAGAGATAATGAAAAGGTGAGATACAAAAACAATAAGTTTAAAGATAGTAATTACGAATGCGTTGAAAATGAGAATTATGAGATGGTGCATATACAACCAGAATGCGTAACAAAAACAAGGAGTAGGAAGAGGAAAGTTGTGGCAGAACGTTTTAGGAAGAAAGCAAGAGGCAGAGGACGTCATAGAAAACGGGAGCAGACTGTACCCAGAATCAATGTACAGGACATTCCTAAGTTTGTGAAACAAAAAGGAACAGGTAGCAGTAAGATATCAAGTGGAGAAGGTGTAAGACTGATACAGCCTATTGATAATGACAGTCCAGAGGAATCTGTAAAGAAAAAGGTGAAAAGACCAAAATTATGTAGTTCAGAAGAAAGAAATGATCATAATCATACTCCGAATGATACATGCGCAGATAATCGTGAAATGCTACTTAAATTGTGAATATAATTAATAGGGAATTTGAAAATAAAGAATATTAAAATTCCTTAACATAAAACAAATTTGTACGTAACTTAACAAGAAAATTTTTATATGTAACTTAACAATTAAAAAATTTTTAAGTAACAAAACTAATGAAAAAAAAGTGTGTAAATCCATGTGATGTACTAGGAATAATGTAAATTAAAGGAGATAGTGATTGTTTACAATATATATTAACATAGCGGGTAAGGAATGGTGTGAAAAGTAGTATTATGTAATTTAGAAGTTAGGATGTGAATGACCGCGCAGCGACTGTATGGTGTCAACCAACCCTCGGAGCGAAAATGAGAATGACAAGCTACTGGTAACAAGATATGAGAATAGCCCGCTTTTTGCGGGTGAAAGAGGAGAGTGACGTCACACGTAATGTGCACTGTCTGTTCCGAGAATATTGGCTGTAGAATTTTTGACTGTGGTTTGCATTAAGTTTTTTACTATCTTTGTATCTTATGTACTTTGCCCAGATAACTATATTGAAATGGTTATGTCACGGTTATATTATATTCTTACTTTATGACATAAAGTACCACAAAGATTATAAGCTATTAATGAAATGGTTATATTGAATTGTGTATGTTAACAAAAGAAACATTAAACGATGTAGTCGTTTACTGATGAAACGGCTCAAAATTTGTTACTGCCTTAAAAAGTAAAACAATACGAACAGAAATTTCTACTAACCTGTTACGAAGAAACGCCATTAAAAAAGAAAGAATATGCGTGTTATTACACGAAATAAAATAGTTCCAGTAGGCCTAGGTGTAAAGGAATAATTGTATAGTTTTTACTTTCACTCAATTGTCTTTAAAAGAACTCACGATTTTACTACAGTGGCCGCGCTAAATCACTATCACTGACAGATTCGTCACTTCCATCACTGCTCAGATCGGTGTCATCTTCATCACAACCCCCGACACTTACAATGATACGATCAATCGCGTCTTCCAGTATTCCATCCTTTTGCCAATATTCACTTTCTATGTTAATTACATGCCTACTGTGTAACGTGTCAAAATTGGGTAATTGTATTTATTGCATTTCTGGGGTATTTGTATTTCATTTTATTTCATTTCGGGATTTTTATACAAAATATTGTGAAAGTTTTATTTTCCAACAAACCAGACCACGTGTTGACTGAAACCGTTTGGAACAAAGCAGCAACGTAATATTCCGTTGCGAAATCAGTGAAGTATGCAGCCACCCTAAATTTCTCAGAACTTTGTTTAAATGTGACAGCGCACGCACGCGCAACACAGTTCCACGCTCGGAGTGACGCCGTCGTCCAAAAACCAAGATGCCAGGAGAACAATTCTATTCACAGTCTCCTTAACTGAGATGGAGGAAACGTAGCTAAGGACCGCCTCCTTTTAGTGATGTCAGAATGGCAGTGCATAATATCGTCGGCACTCACTACCGAAATAACCACTATGTATCATGAATAGAGTCGGTAGAATACAACAACTCAACTTGTACGACAACGAGATCCGCTGGCAGTGAACCACAGCTTCCGCCCGCTAGCAGTCCACATTACGCAGTCTACGATAGGCGGTACACGAGCAACCGACTTCAGCTACAGACGCCGACATTTTTGTCCGGACCCGGTCGGTGTAGTTTATAAAATGTAACTGAGTCAACAATAGAATACCGACCGGGACCCGGGGGATCTACGGATAATAATATTATAAATTGGTGCAATGGAATGGTGAATTAACGACCGTGGAATCGGGCAGCTAACCACGTGTTCGGTCGGCAGTGTTAATCGGGTTACCGCAAATAAAAAACATAATTTCGTAAAACACAAATAAGGGGGAATATGTTAAATTGTATGTGTGTGTGTGAGAGCAAAGCTGGGCTGTTTTCCATAGTGTAAAAGTATTAAAGGGTAAGGTCTATGTAACTAATTCAAAATGTGTTTTGTAATCTTTATTGTGGTGTGTTTTGTATTCAGGAATTCCGTTCTTATGTAAGTAAAAAGTAATCATTTCATAACCAAAATGTGTTAGACTAAGTTATTTCATCATTACCACTTTCTCATTTCTGTGTTGCAAGATTCGTCTAACGTTCCGGGATCTTTCTGAATTATTAATTGGGTGTGGTCAGATTGCAAAATTGTCCTTTTTATTTAAGGTGGAGTATAAAGGTTTTCGATATTTTAACCTATAAAAAATAATCGTGGCGACCTTGGTCTTCTTAGAGAAATTTAAATAACAGGTAAGTAATTGCGACTGAGTACAGGTAAGTTCTGGCAGTGTATTTTATGTATTTATATATTTTGGCTTCTTCTTTTATATTGTCACAAATGGCGACCCTGCCAGGATTTTCGTTTAATTTTATTTATACGAGATAGACGTATTTTAATGCACAGAAAATAGGATGTGGTAATGACGAATTTGTAAACAATATTTAGAGTAAGTATTTACGTGTGAGTAGGTTTGTATTGTTGTGATTCACAGTTGTGGTAGGTGTGTTGAGTGTAGAAAAATAGGGATTTTTAAATGACGAATTTGTAAACAATATTTAGAGGACGTATTTACGTGTGAGTAGGTTTGTATTGTTGTGATTCACAGTTGTGGTAGGTGTGTTGAGTGTAGAAAAATAGGGATTTTTAGGTAAAAAGTGTTATACAAACGAACTTTAAACATGTCAAAAATTCAAAGTAATGATATTGATTTTGCGTGGGATGAGTGGGAGAGTGAATTTCGAGGTGTTGTGGGTGAGATGACAGACGAGGAATGGGGTAATTTAGACGATAGGTTAACACGAATGGAAGAACAAGAGGAAGGAATATTTGCAGAAATCAATAAACATAGTGAGATGACGAACGATAAAGGTAAGATAGTCGAAGGAATAGTAGTAGAAAATAAGACAGTAAATAGGCCTAGTGATAATGATGACGATAGCGGGGGGGGTAGTAAAAAGGGAGCGTTCATTGGAGGATGTGATGAATCTTTTGAAAACAGTGCATGATGAAATAAATGATAATCTGAACAAACGGTTTGATGAGAGTAAGGAAATGATGAATAAACATTTTGATAATCTGAACAAACGATTTGACGAAAGGGACGAAATATGGGACAAAATATTGCGGAAACCCGAGACAGATAAATTAAAGGAGAATACAGAAGTTGAATCAAAACAGGTAAGTGACAATAATGTTTTTAATGATAGTGAAGAAATAATTAACCAGGTGAGTGATAACGATAATGAATTCATAAATAACAGTGACCAAATAGTGGAAGAAGTAGTGTTGAATAGTGGAGATAATTACAATTCTGAGGTAAGTGGTGATGTTACTATAATTAATTATAATGATGAAATAACATTAAACAAGAATAATGATGATGTAGCTGAAATGGGGTATCAAAAAGTGATACAGTAGACAATAGTGAAAATGAGAGTAGAATGAGAGTTGAGGTTGATCATGGATTGCTAGTTAGTGTTTATGATTTGGAAAGGGAGTATAGGGGTAGTTTAAATGTAGAAGGTGAACAGGGGGCAAATTTTTATGGGGTTAAATATGAAGCAGAGACTTCACAAGTGTTGATGGAGGACAAGAGTTCCTCAGTAGTTTTTGTAGAAGACGAGAGGTCTTCAGAAGGTCATATAAGTTTTTTGTGTTTATCTAGTAGGGCCAGATGGTATTTAAATAATTTTGTGGTATTGCCCTCTGCATGGAATGGGAGAGTTCAGTATGGTTATGAGAGGTGTTGTAATGAAAGAGAGAGAGAAATAAAAATTTTTGAGATTAATAGAGGTTATGAAATGTTGGTGCAGGTGTTAGATATTGAGAGAGATGAAGAAAGTAAATGGCATTATGAAAAACAGAGAGAGGAATATTTGAATAAAACTGTTATAAATAATGATAAAATAATTGATTTGGTGTTTAGAAAAATTACTGACGGAGACTGGACAAAATTAGCTGATAGCGACAAGTTGTATGAAATAATAAATGGTATGATGAAGAATTTAGAAATAATGGTTTATGAAAATAATAATAATAAACTAAAGGTAAACAAAAATAATTTAGTCTACAAATATGTGAGATATCTTTTTGACGATGGAGGCTAAACCATAAAACAATAAAGGACAGTTATAAATATTTTGTTTTATGGGTTTAGACCTAGCTGTTTGGACATTGAAATATGACAACTGAATAAATAATGAATCAGATTTGTAAATAAATATGTAGGGAATTCAATTGTATGTGTTGTGGTTAAGTGAACAGTGTATGTAGGTAGATAATTGTTGTAATAATAAAATTAATATTTTGCAATTTAAATAAATAATAACATTAATTTTGAAAACAGTAATTAGAGAATCGTAATTGTTTTGATGGTAATAAATTTTGTATTGTTAATAATTAAATTAATTAAAATGATCTGAGGTGTTTTAATGTTTTGATTGACTATTTAAATGTTGTATAATTAAATTTTTTAATGAATTCAAATTATTTTACGAGATTGGTGAATGTGGTAATTAAATGATAACCTGTTTGATTTAAACTAACAATTGTGTTAAATGTTTCAGAGGTGAGGTGAAAGTATTGGGGAGTAGGGGGTAGATATTTTGTGTATGTCATTTTAAGTGGACTGTAAGTATAAAAAGTTTATAGTACGAATCATGTACAATAAAAAATGTTTACAGGTGTAACTCGGATGGAAAGATTTTAATTAAAAAATGAGATGATTTGAAATAATTGTGTTAAATAAAAATGATAATTGAAAAATTTAATGATAACTGAAAGAGGATATATAATAATTATTAATAATAAATTTGGAAATTATGTGTGTGGATCAGGGGGTGGCTCAGAGGAGCCACAAATTTAAATTCATAACATAAAAATTGCTAACTCAAATTTTGATCCAATAAAAATGCTTGTGTTCTGTTTAAATAACTAGCGGCTCATACATTAACTATGAGGTGTTCATTCTATGTGTTAAATGTAATATTTTATTGTAGTAGGTTAGACATAAGAGTTGATAGAAAGTATATGTTTTATATAACTTATGTATTTTTAAACTAAGCAAATAATTAAACCAACTGGCAGGCGGTTAACATAAATTATCAGAATCAGAAAAAGGGGAAACAAGGAGGATAGAAGTAAGGATTGATAAATATATATTTCATGTAATTCGCTAAATTTTGAGATGTGTTTTCATTGTGTTAGGAATGTCAGCTGATCAGCAATAAAATGTCACTGTTATATTGGTTGTAAATGTTCCAGGTAATTAATGTTTAATGTAATGTTTCAATGTATTACAGATGCTATATAAAGTAATGAGAAAAGTAATTTAATGTGGTAAGATTTTAAATGAATTGTCAGAAATAATAAAAGATAGTTTTTTGGGTGATAAGTATTTTGTGGGACATGCCGATCAGTCCAAGTTGAAGTTGAAGTTGAAGTAGTAAAGATCGAATATTATTTTGAGTTAATGTAATGTTGTTGTAAGATAATGTAATAGAGTTTTGAGAAGTATTGATGTTGACACAGTAGTTATGGAGAATATATGTAGAGTTTTGAGTGATATATTGATATTAATAATTGATGATGTTCTTTTGTTGTAGTTGAAGTAAGGTAATAAGATTGAGATTATTGGGGATGGCAATTTTGTAGTAGGGGGTAGTGTAATGTGGGAGTCCGCAACATAAGGGTTGGGACGGGATGGGACCGATTTAGGGGGAAGGGGTCGCCTTAGGTAGAATCCAGGGGCCAGATAAGGGAAATGAGTTTGGGGGGGGGTAAAACACGTATCCTAAGTACAAAGGGTTAGAGAGTATTTTTTTTATATATCGAGAGAAGGTGGCGATTTGAGTTTATTAGTAAGTTGGGGTTAGAGAGTGTTTGGTAGATGTTTTTGATAGAGGTGGGTCTCATGTGAGTTACAGTTGTTAGAGGTTAGAGTCAGAGGGAGGAAGATGATATATGTATACAGATCAAGTAGTAAATTAAATGAGATAAATAATTTAAATCACCCATAGTAATGGAGAATAAGATTGTCAAATAAAGAAAGAGATTTATAAGAAAAATATAAAATTTTTTAATTAAAACCAGTGACGAATTTTGATAGAATTTGAAAATAATGTAAAATTAAGAATTGTTTATTTTGAATAATTTAAATGTCAATTTGCTTATTATTTATAATAATATTTTGTTATTTTAAATATTTTATTTTATTATGTTTTGTGTTTCAAGTTAGATTGTTACAGATGTCAAACGTATTTTCAGATAGAACTTATACATAACGTATGTGGGTCAAGGTAATGGACTTGACCTAGTTTTGATCAGCTGACAGTGAGGTCATCTACATATTAAGCTTGTTCAGTAAGGAAGTCCATTCAACTTTGGTTTTTAATCACTTTAAACAACTTTTAAATAATTTCTATATGTAAAGGAAACATTCTAATAAATTTAAATTTTTTGAATTTTAAAATTTTTTTGGAAAAATTTTTTTTTTGAAAAAAAAATCTTGATTTTTCGCCTGCCAGCTAATGGATAATTTTCATCTTTGATTACATTGTTATTTGTGTACTAACCATGTTTCTTATTATGGAATTATTTTGTTGAATTTTATTGTTAGATTTTAGGTAATCCATGTTAGGTTAAGGATGTTCTTAATTATAAGAAATGTTTAAATCAATTTATATTAAATAAAAATAGAAACTAATGAAGAGAATAATTTAAAATATATAAAAAATTTATGATTTGATCTTAAATGGAAACAACCGTGAGTGGTACTTTAACGAATTTTTAAAGAATTGTTCAATTTTCAGCATGTAATGTGAGTGTGTGTGAGCCCAGCATCTGCTAAAGGCAGCCCAGCTTGCATATAAGGGGAAACATATCGGTGGAGGATCTGGCATAATCTGAGCCAGGAATTGAGGATTTTTGGGGTAGCATGATAGAAGGTGAGGTGCGCCGTGGTGCGTGTCTGATCGATTTTTCGGTGTCGTGATCTCTTACAGAGAAGTCCAGTGATCTCGTTCAGATGCGTCCATGGTCACCGAGCCAGGGGGGTCGTGTACCCATGAAGTATAAGATCAAGGGGGTTGTTGGCACCAGTTCCTCACTGATCCTCTTAGGGGTTTTATCAATGAGATTTCTTCTGTTTCGGACAGAAGAATTCTCATTGGGGGGGTATTGTAACATGTCAAAATTGGGTAATTGTATTTATTGCATTTCTGGGGTATTTGTATTTCATTTTATTTCATTTCGGGATTTTTATACAAAATATTGTGAAAGTTTTATTTTCCAACAAACCAGACCACGTGTTGACTGAAACCGTTTGGAACAAAGCAGCAACGTAATATTCCGTTGCAAAATCAGTGAAGTATGCAGCCACCCTAAATTTCTCAGAACTTTGTTTAAATGTGACAGCGCACGCACGCGCAACACAGTTCCACGATCGGAGTGACGCCGTCGTCCAAAAACCAAGATGCCAGGAGAACAATTCTATTCACAGTCTCCTTAACTGAGATGGAGGAAACGTAGCTAAGGACCGCCTCCTTTTAGTGATGTCAGAATGGCAGTGCATAATATCGTCGGCACTCACTACCGAAATAACCACTATGTATCATGAATAGAGTCGGTAGAATACAACAACTCAACTTGTACGACAACGAGATCCGCTGGCAGTGAACCACAGCTTCCGCCCGCTAGCAGTCCACATTACGCAGTCTACGATAGGCGGTACACGAGCAACCGACTTCAGCTACAGACGCCGACATTTTTGTCCGGACCCGGTCGGTGTAGTTTATAAAATGTAACTGAGTCAACAATAGAATACCGACCGGGACCCGGGGGATCTACGGATAATAATATTATAAATTGGTGCAATGGAATGGTGAATTAACGACCGTGGAATCGGGCAACTAACCATGTGTTCGGTCGGCAGTGTTAATCGGGTTACCGCAAATAAAAAACATAATTTCGTAAAACACAAATAAGGGGGAATATGTTAAATTGTATGTGTGTGTGTGAGAGCAAAGCTGGGCTGTTTTCCATAGTGTAAAAGTATTAAAGGGTAAGGTCTATGTAACTAATTCAAAATGTGTTTTGTAATCTTTATTGTGGTGTGTTTTGTATTCAGGAATTCCGTTCTTATGTAAGAAAAAGTATTCATTTCATAACCAAAATGTGTTAGACTAAGTTATTTCGTCATTACCACTTTCTCATTTCTGTGTTGCAAGATTCGTCTAACGTTCCGGGATCTTTCTGAATTATTAATTGGGTGTGGTCAGATAGCGAAATTGTCCCTTTTATTTAAGGTGGAGTATAAAGGTTTTCGATATTTTAACCTATAAAAAATAATCGTGGCGACCTTGGTCTTCTTAGAGAAATTTAAATAACAGGTAAGTAATTGCGACTGAGTACAGGTAAGTTCTGGCAGTGTATTTTATGTATTTATATGTTTCGGCTTCTTCTTTTATACTGTCACAACTGTAACTAGACCAGTCTTCTGGTGTTATAGCAGCTAATCCTTCAGAAAGTATATGTTGTAGTCTCGTTAAAGAAAAGTCCCCAGCTGTATTATGTGACCTTATAAAATATTTAAGTTTTGACCACGCCAGCTCTATAGCACTCAGATCACACATGTATGGTGGAGTTCTCAGCACCTCATGGCCGTTAAGTTGAAGTAACGTATCGACCGCATAAATTTTATTTTTTGGTCTCACTTTTTCTATTTTTTCGTGGAGATCAGATTTCCTCATAGATGCATCGCATTCAATGCCTTGCTTCCGTAACCAAGTTAACATGTCACTTTTCAACGAGTACTGAGATGGTGGTTTATCTTCTTGCCGGCAATGATATGGTGCATTGTCCAATATAACAACCGAATTCGCTGGGAGATTAGGAATGACCTTTTCACAGACCCACTTCTCAAAGTTTGTACTATTCATTTGCCCATGATAGTCACCTGTCGAATTACCTGCCTTAAAAATTAATTCCGCATTATTTAAAAATCCGTTTTCTGATCCTAAATGCACTACTATTAAACGGTTTGATGCACTTATTGTCGTCATTGTACCGTCAACTTCTTGGTGTTGCCAGCACTTGTGAAACGTTAAATTGGCATCAACCCACGTTTCGTCTAAATAAAATATACATCTTCCTTGTTCCCTGTATTTCTTTAATTTTTGCAGGTAATTACATCGCCAATTGATAATGTCAGGCCTCTCAATGAGAATTTTTCTCTTGGACATGCACCTCTTCCACACAAACCTCATCTCTTTCATAATTTTTCTTAAAGTCCATTCACTCCACTGAAAGTTAATCCGTTCTTTTAAGATCGTGAGCAATTTTTTACAACTGGTACGGTTTTTTATTTACATAAAAGTCGTGTATTATATTCAAAATGACACGATGGTCAAAGTTATCGACCGATGCTGTCCGTTTCTCCGCACAATGTTTCTTACCAGGTGTTCCTAGTGTTTCACTTGGATGATCTTTTCCTTCTTTTCTTATATTTTTATTGTACAAACTGACACGTTACAGTATAATGCAGCTCTTTTAGTAGCTTTGTTTATTGGGATTGTTAACGATTTTGCGTCTTTCTCACGGTCACACTGTTTTATAACATTCCTAATCACTTGTCTTTCTTTGCTTCGAATTGTTTCACCTCATTTACGTTCAACACTCATGATAAAATCAGTCTAAGATAAAAAAAAAATGGAATTGTTGCTATAGACTATTTATACACACGCACATGATTAACAAAAAAAAAGATCACGGTACAAAAAAAGAAGCAATTTAAAATATATATAACAAAATATTTACAACTCACGGCAATACACATTACAGGAACACGTGCATGCTGCATAAAAGAAACAAGTATGAGTAACTGTGCTGCGGGCTGCAGGTTGATATATTTCAGACAGCGTTGTTATTCACTTTGCAAGCAGTGACCTTCACATTCTTTACACAGTGGACAGGATTGCGGGTCTATTCATATGTCTCGTAGACAGTAAGGGGACCGGTTTTGACCATATTGTGAAAGTGTGTCACACCAAAATTGTAAACAAACCCTTCATTGAATGGTTGTGCTGTAAGAGGCATACAAAATGATGTCCCAAATTCTCTAAGACAATTATGGAGAACTCATTTTGGGGGACAAATGTAACATTACTGGGGAACGTTATAAATTAATTCAATATGTACAATATATACTTATATAAATACAAAACTTCAATTATTAATCATAGTTATAGAGATATGGTAGGATATGAATTTGTAATACACATAGATGTAAGTAATATGGTACGTAGAATAAGAATGAACAGGGTGAGGCTTGTGTGCCAACAGTCTGTCTCCAGCTGAAATAAAAATACAATAGACGACTGTACCTAGTATGTCATAAATGCATAAAATGTTTTGTGTATCAGAAACAGCAAAAAACTGGCAAGTACCGTTAGAGAAGCCGGTTGGTGTCCTTCAGAAGACAAAAGATGACACCCCAATATTTATTGTGATTTTAGAAAGTAGCATTGTTTTTAGCTATCTAAGTGACCACGTGGTAAAAACTACATGCCCACACTGTTTGACCAATAAGCAATAGCGTCAGTTCAGCGCGCGAGGAAATAACGAGACTGGAATGAAGAATTTCAAATTCACCGGGGAATATTTCAAACCCTGGCCAATGAAAGTGTCATCAACCAGGAAGGTGGTGATGGAATCTGTAGCCAAACTATAAAAAGAGAGAAGCAAGTGAAGACGGAGAGTTTTTTTAAAGTAAATTTCAAGACAAGCAAGGGAAATCTGCGTTACTCTGTATTAACTTTCAGTAATATAATTATAACAGAATGTCATAATAGTTTTTTTTTTAAGACATATAGATTAGCTCACTAATTAAAAATCGAGAAGTAACACGTTAAAGTATAAAGAAGAATATTTTATTAGTGCGCGTAAAGTACGTATAAGAAGAATATTTCATTAGTGCGCATAAAGTACGTATCAGGAAGATATTTCAAATGTGCGCGTGAAGTTGAGTTGAGAAAGTATAATTATTTTATGTGCGTGACGATAAGTACAACGCGAGCGTGTGGTTCAAGTTTAAGAAGTGATAATCAATTATGTTTAGTGAAAGGGAAGTGTAATGAGCAACGTAGAGCAACTAATCAGAGTCTGGAATCTGGCAAACAAGTAACATATGAAATCTTAACAATTCACAACTCTAATATACAAACATAAAATTTAATATCTACCATAAGTATAACTCATCTCATTCTCAAAAGACCCACACTTGTTCAGATACTAACAATTCAGTTTATGTGGTATGACATACTAGAAAGGGTATTTAGTAGAATCATTGTACAATTAAGGAAATTAAACGAAATATCATAGGAATAGCATTCTAATACGAGTCGAGTACTGCATATAAAAATTATTAAGAAAAGTTATGTTAGTTAATTCAGATCATATTCGATATCTATAAGCAGAAGCGGCGTAAGGCGTGGGCGACGTGGGCCACCGCCTACGGCCTCGCGGTCCGAGGGGCCTCGCGCCTCGAAGGTTTATGCAGCTTTCTTTAACTCGTGAAAAATATTTAGCTAGGACCATTAAAAGCCGTGACCGCGAGTAAAGATTTTACTCATCATAAAACGATAAATCCCACCAGCTAGCAAGCATCTGGCAATACTAACCTACCACATTCGTTTTTTAAAAATCTAGTCTAGCAACCAGTGTTGCCAAATTACGGGTAATTACCCGAACTGCGGATAAATTTACCTTATGCGGGTAAGGTAGTGGGTATGTTCTATCATTGGTAACACTGCTACAACATTTGCTGGCATTGCGGTGACTGTCGCGGGGAATCCCCGCCATAGAGGTATATAGATAGAGGTGGTGAACTGGCTGAGAAACCGTCCGGCTGGAAAAGAGAGATGGAATCATGCGAGTTCCACTCTCGCGCATGCATCAGTAGACAAGGATAGAAACGAGCGTGTGATGTTTCTGCGTGGACATTTCCACTAAGGACCCCTTCACATGACGCCACCATGGCCGCGCCACCACGTCAACACATAGGTTCAAATGAGCAGTGGCAGGGAAAAAACATCACGCCACCAGTGGTGGCGCCGCCAGCATCTCATTTGTACCTATGTGTTGACGTGGTGGCGTGGGCATGGGGACGTCGTGTGAAGGGGCCTTTACACGAGCGCCTATACTTTGCCCCCTCTATCTATATACCTCTATGATCCCCGCCCGCCGGGGATTTCCCATTCCGTTTGCTTCTCGCCTACGTCCACGCTTCTCAACGGCTAGAGAGCCCATCAGAGTGCCGCACGCAGTCATTCCATCGTGCGCCATATGTAATCTTATTTTGTTTTTCTGACAGATTTTGATGTGAGAATGAGTGTGGTTCATTGTTTTAAAACGATAAATATTAAATAAATAGGTAGATTGTTGTTCGGTCCAGTACATTGAACTAAAATAAGTAAAAAACTGTTTTATGTTTAGAACTTTTAGAAGTTGATAAGTTTGATATTTTGCGTGGTTATTATTATTAGTCAATAATACCAACATAGGTCAATTCCCAGCCTATGCGTAGCCAGTTCATAACAATATTATCAAAAAAATAAATTTAAACACCATCGTGTGCATGACCCCCCATAGCCAGTTCATAACAATATTATCAAAAAAATAAATTTAAACACCATCGTGTGCATGACCCCCCAGTCGACATGCGTGAATTACTACATCTTAGGTAATTATACATTCACATGTTAGACACACATTATAATAATTTTATTCATAAAAGTTATAATATGTATAAAGCTAACTAAAAATTGAGTCAATCATATAGTTTATAATTACATTGTTTTTTTTAATTTAGCTTTGGGTCTCATTTTAGCGTGGAATGGCTGAACTGATAGTTTGTGAGCTAACATGTTTTTTTCTTAATTTTGACTGGAAACACTTAAGTAGTATTTTACAAAGACATGAGAATACCAAAGAACATATGGCATTTATGTTCCAATGGATGACATTAGAGAAAGGAATAAAGCATGGAAAAACAATAGACCAAGAAAACGAAAGGCTAATTCGTAAATCTCAAAAACATTGGCACAATTTGTTTGAGAGATTAATTGATATCATTAATTTCTTAGCCTCTCATAATCTGGCATTTAGAGGTCACAGAGAATCTTTCAAGATAGGCGACGACAGTGGGAATTCTGGTAACTTCATAGACTTGTTTAAATTGATATCTAAATATGATCCTACATTACGGGAACACATGAAACGCATTAATGACAAACAACTTGCACGCCATTATCTAAGCCACGATATTCAAAATGAATTGATCACGTTGATGTCAAAAACAATTACCGATGAAGTGATTCGTAGGGTAAAAGAGGCAAAATATTATTCTATTTTGCTCGACTGCACTATAGACTATAGTCGAGTTGAACAAATGTCAGTTATCTTAAGATTTTGTAATACATCAACCGGCACAATAGAAGAAAACTGTATCGGATTTCTTGCTGTCGCTGAGACGACTGGAGAATATCTAACTAATGCAATACTGGAAGAGCTAGAAAAAAATGGATTAGATATTCAAAACTGTCGTGGCCAAGGATACGACAATGGTGCAAATATGGTAGGCATAAATGGTGGAGTTAAAACTCGAATATTAAATATTAATCCCAGGGCATTTTTTACACCTTGCGGGTGTCATAGTTGGAATCTGCTGTTGGTAGATGCAGCTAATTCTTCTGCGGCAGCCAAACATTTTTTGGTTTTATTCAGAAAATTTATTTGCTATTTTCAAGATCCAGCAAACGCTGGGAATTAATCAAAGGCAAATTAAAGCTTACTATAAAGCCTTTATCAGACACAAGGTGGGAAAGCAGAATCGAGGCAGTGAAGGCCATATTATTGCAATTTGATGATGTTGTTGAATGCATTGAAAGCTTAAAAAATCACACGGAACAATCAGACACACTCAGTGATTGTGATTCGGTTTTGAACGAAATGCTCAGCTTAGAATTTATCATATCATTACATTTATGGTATGAGATATTATCGCGTATTAATATCATAAGCAAATTATGGCAATCTGTACAAGTCCATTTAGTCATTGCTCTTGAACATTTGCGTACATTTTGTGACTGGATCAAAGAATATCGACAAACTGTGTTCGAACAATGCTTGTCTGACGCTCGTCAATTTATTGAGAAAAAGCAGTTATGATCTGCCAAAAGACTTTAAAAATAAAAGGGTAGCCAAAAAGAAAACGATGTTCGATTATGAAAGCAGCGATGAACCTATACAGTCTCCAAAAAGCCGGTACGAAACAGATTTTTTTAACACCATGATTGATTCCATAGTGAGCCATATGGATTCAAGATTTATATCTTTAAATCAACATTTTGAAAATTTTGGTTTCTCTATAATCTAAGCAAGTTAAAAAATATTCCAAAAGAGCATATATTAAAAAACTGTCAAGATTTACACACAGTTCTGCGAGTGGGTAAGAGCAGTGACTTCCAACCTTACGAATTATATGAAGAATTACAAACAATGATCCCAAATTTACCCGACTTCATTAAAGATGTGAAACAGCTGCTCAATACGTAACAGAAAATAACTTAAAAGAAATTTGCCCAAATATTTATATTGTCATTCGAATTTTGTTAACAGTACCAGTAAGTACAGCCTCCGCTGAAAGGAGCTTTTCAAAATTAAAACTAATAAAAAATTATTTAAGAAGTACAATGGGTCAGCAAAGACTTTCAGCTTTGGCAGTTTTATCTATTGAAGCAGATACAGCATCTAAGCTGGATTACGATACAGTTATTAAGAGTTCAGTAAGGCTAAAAGCAGGAAATTTCTGTTTCTTTAATTCTTTACTGTTAGTTATTACTTAATAATGTTAGTTAAAGTGAAGGTGTTTGCATTTTTATGAATAAAAATTTGACAGTTTAAAAAAATTTTTTTCTCTATATAAAATCCGTCCTCTTGTGCCACCAGAGGGCCTCGCAAAATTTATCTTGCCCACATCAAATTTAGGTATTGCCCCGCCGCTGTCTATAAGTATGTAAGAAATGCTAAGAAATAATATATGTTAATAAATAAATAATAAAGAGAATAAAAATAATAAATGTAATTAAGAAAGAAGGAGGAAGAATAGTAAACCAAAGGTGATTATTAAATAAAATTACAAAATAGACTGACAGACAAATGACTTTGACCCAACCCCAGAGATTGGCCAGCTAATAACCAAAATAAAGTGAAACAAGATGAAAGTGAAGGAGAAGAAAAATGAAATTAAAAATGGAACAAACCAACTATAAAGAAAATAAAGTGAACCAAGGTGATAACACACAGACAAATAGTGTAGAATAGGGAAGGGGGAGATGATACCATCAAATATCATAAAGGATTTTGTTTTTATATAGTATCCAAGTCACTTTTTCACAATAATTTAGTTACCTTATATCCGTCAGTGACTTCGTTTTAGCGTTTTTTATATTAACCAAAAGGACTTTCAGAACGAATTGGATATAATAAGGCACATAGCAATAGCGAATGGGTACAAGAGTTCGATGATAGATAGACTTCTTAAGCAACACCTATATAAAACTAGATCACACCATAATACCATCGATGATAATAAAGTTAACAAAAATAAAAATAATAATAAAAAGTATATAACGACAGTGTACGGTAGCCTTTTACCTAACATTATATCCAACGTGTTTTCTAAATTTAATATAAAAGTTGCATTTAAAACAAATAATAATATTTCTAATTTGTTACGCATAAAACAACCATTCCCGTTAGAAAAGAAAACAGGTGTTTACAGGATGTCATGCGATGATTGTGATTGTTTCTATGTGGGTCAAACTGGCAGGTCTTTCTTGAAAAGATACAAAGAACATCTACCAAGGAATGATTTAGACAATACCAAATCTAATTATGCGTGCCATCTAATGATGCATAACCATAATTACACAGATTTCAATACTAATTTCAAAGCAATCCATGTATGCGGTAAGGGTAGGTTAATGGACGCTCTCGAGGAGTTTGAGATTTATAAATCATTTAAAGACAAGAATATCAACAATAACAGTATATTAAACGAACAATTAAGGTTTCAATCTCACTCACTATATGATTCAGCCCTAAATATAATCGCGCATGACGGCAATGACTGGTGATAAGGATTGACTTAATTTAATTAGTGGCTCGGCCACTACACGCGCGGTTGGACCGGTCGAACGGAGCCGATGTTACATCGTGTTATGTGTGTGTCATTATTTTGTTTTAGTAAATATGTGCAAATGTGTTTTATGTGTTTTATGTGAATTTTAACAATTGATGAGGGTTACTGATGATGTGACACATGTCACGAAACGCGTCTACATAAAAAACGCTAAAACAAAGTCACTGACGGATATAAGGTAATTAAATTATTGTGAAAAAGTGACTTGGATACTATATAAAAACAAAATAAAATGGAAGCTAGTCAGGCATCGATAGTATTTAAATATCAAAACGTTAAAATTAAACTATTAAAAACTAACTTGCACATTAAATTCAATAAGAAATGCTTGGAAAATAACCTGATTCCGAAGTACGCCAGGATATACATTAATAATACCTCACCAACTGCAAGAAAAACTAAAGAACATGCAGAACTTTTCTGGGTAAAATCGGAAATTAAATACTTGTATAGGAAGAAATTAATGCTGAATAACCGGTTGTACAAATTATACTTACAATTGCTCAATAGCGTCCTTCCTGCTATAATCGAGAATATTTTAGATTATGTGAATAAATATACATCAGATAAAACTTACAGTACATATATAACCCAGAATAAGAAGTTTTTAAACTTAACGAACAAAGGACATAATAAGATCAATATTGAGCACAAACATAAGTTTTACACACGCATATCTAATCA
Organism: Magicicada septendecula; assembly: GCA_034769895.1. NCBI lineage: Eukaryota > Metazoa > Arthropoda > Insecta > Hemiptera > Cicadidae > Magicicada > Magicicada septendecula. The sequence goes on along the minus strand of CM068370.1, from coordinate 259,805,107 downwards.
AACTTCGATCGTCTTTGATAAGGAAGAATTGGACGTACTCAACAAGGGTTTAAAATATAACATTCCACCCAACTTAAGTAATAATAACCGCTTTATCAATGAGATTGCCAATATGGAAGCAGCCATTAAAACTGTATCCGACCATGAAATACAAAACGAATTACGTGCGTTAATGAATGTCAAACTCAATAAACGTATTAAGCTTAATAAACCACTGACAGCATACCATAAACATGCCACAGAAACCAAAATATTAGGACAAATTAAAGACAAACTTACTTCTAATAACGCCGTGATCACAAAAGCCGATAAGGGGAACACGATTGTCATATTAGATACACAAGTCTATAATAACAAAGTACTTGAATTTATAGATAACAATAACATTCGGACATTGAACAGTGACCCTACCAATGAATACGTCAAACAGCTAAATGGCATTATTAATCGTTGCGGTAGTTTGTTTGATGATAATGTTCGCCATTATATAAAACCAATAAATGCACGTGCCCCGCAGCTCACGGGACTACCGAAGATACATAAGGCAAATATTCCTGTCAGACCCCTCATAAATTACACATCTGCACCTGGCTATAAGACGGCAAAGAAATTATACCATATTATTAAAAATAGTATCGTTTTAAAAAATAATCACAGGATAAAAATAATATTGACTTTATTAAAAGGGTCCAGGATATCGAACTCTCACCTACGTACAAAATCGCTTCATTTGACATAGTTAATTTATACACAAACGTGCCGGTTCATGACACAATTTCAATTGTAAAAGATCTTCTCATTGATGGTGAGAAGCTGAATCACAAACAAATAGATGAGTTAATTTTATTGTTGAATGTCCTGTTGAAGCAGAATTACTTCACTTTTAATAACAATTTTTACCTACAAGAGTTTGGTCTCGCAATGGGTTCACCACTTTCAGGACTGCTGGCGGATTTATACTTGCATCATTTTGAAAATACTTACATGTTCTCAGAGAATAACAAATTTTATAATAATATTAAATTCTATGCACGATATGTAGACGACACCTTTATAGTTTTTAATGGCACGCTACGACAGATAGAGAAATTTAAACATTATTTGAACAGCCTTAGCAAGAACATACAATTTACCCTCGAAACAGAGGTTGACAATAAACTCAATTTTTTGGACCTGACTGTTACAAAGTATCTTAATAAATTCCAATATACAATATATAGGAAACCCACTACCACAGATATTACAATACACGCCGATTCTTATCACCCATATAGTCAGAAAATGGCGGCCTACAACAGTTTTGTTCATAGGTTGGTAACGATTCCACTTAACCAAAAGGACTTTCAGGACGAATTGGATATAATAAGGCACATAGCAATAGCGAATGGGTACAAGTGTTCGATGTTAGATAGACTTCTTAAGCGACACCTATATAAAACTAGATCACACCATAATACCATCGATGATAATAAAGTTAACAAAAATAAAAATAATAATAAAAAGTATATAACGACAGTGTATGGTAGCCTTTTACCTAACATTATATCCAACGTGTTTTCTAAATTTAATATAAAAGTTGCGTTTAAAACAAATAATAATATTTCTAATTTGTTACGCATAAACAACCATTCCCGTTAGAAGAGAAAACAGGTGTTTACAGGATGTCATGTGATGATTGTGATTGTTTCTATGTGGGTCAAACTGGCAGGTCTTTGTTGAAAAGATACAAAGAACATCTACCAAGGAATGATTTAGACAAGACCAAATCTAATTATGTGCGCCATCTAATGATGCATAACCATAATTACACAGATTTCAATACTAATTTCAAAGCAATCCATGTATGTGGTAAGGGTAGGTTAATGGATGCTCTCGAGGAGTTTGAGATTTATAAATCATTTAAAGACAAGAGTATCAACAATAACAGTATATTAAATGAACAATTAAGGTTTCAATCTCACTCACTATATGATTCAGTTCTAAATATAATCGCGCATGACGGTAATGACTGGTGATAAGGATTGACTTAGTTTAATTAGTAGCTCGGCAACTACACGCGTGGTCGGACCGGTCCAATGGAGCCGATGTTACATCGTGTTTTGTGTGTGTCGTTATTGTGATTTAGTAAATATGTGCAAATGTGTTTTTATGTGTTTTATGTGAATTTTAACATTTGACGAGGGTTACTGATGATGTGACACATGTCACGAAACGCGTCTACATAAAAAACGCTAAAACGAAGTCACTGACAGATATAAGGTAATTAAATTATCATAAAGGAAACAAAACAGTAAATAACCAATATAAAAAAGAAATATTAGTATTATCTAAGTGACAAATGTAATTCATATTTAATAAAAACCATTAAATAAAAATACACTAACCCATGAATTAGTAGTATATGTAAGTAAGAAATCTAGAAAAAGACATGAACTTATTAGATATAAATAAAATTTGTAAGGATAGTGAGATAGTGAGAAATATAATGAAAGTAACTAAGTGACAAAGAAAAATAATAATAGGGATACCCACCAATAAACACTTAAAACAAAAAGTTTAAAAAGTGCTAATAGTGAAAGTGTAAATACCCCAAAATAATGAGTGAATCAGTGATAAACACCAATTAATTAAAGGTGAAAGTGATGGGTGAAAAAGGATATTGTAAATGACAGTATGATTAAAAAGATAGTAATAGATAAGAAAACACTTAATAAATCACTGCTGAAACAATAAATGATTTAAGAATGAGCTTATAAAAATTATATAGTTGAGGGTAATTAGAAATAGTATTTAGATTAGAGATAGATAAAGGGTACGATGTTATTCAGGGGAGAAAGCCCATGTAAGATAAACAGTTTGTGTTAACGTGGAATGGAGAAAGGGATTAGTAAAGAATTAAGAAATTAAGAATGTAATTAATAAACACCCTATGTTATAAGGGAAAATAAATTAAGTAAATTTGAAAGAAGTGATGATGTTTCTCACTCAAAATAATAGTAAAAGAATGAAATGTATGTTAAACCAACAGTACCTAATAACTGGTAAAGAATTGTTCATTTTAATTTTATGGATAGGATACGGCTGAAGGAAGCTTACAGTCCATAGGCCTAGTTGTGGTATTTTAGGTATTAAGATATAGAAACTAATATTGACACATAATCAGAACACAAACAAATTCAGACACAACAACCACTAAACGAATCAATTATAACAACAGAACAAAACACTTTGTAGTAAAATGAAATATAATTAGAATATAATAAGTAAAAATAATCAATGGCTACTTAGGCCTAGGAAATGTATAACTGTCAATAACAAATAAATGCAAATTGTATAAAAACAACCAGGAAATTAATAAATTCAAGGCGAGTAAATAACACAATGAATTATAAAATGGCAGTTAAATACGCAGCGCGTGCAAGTACTGTAGACATTTTATTGAAAACTAATTTAGCTGTTCGCCCTCTCCCAGAGTTAGAAATCGAGCAGGACCATCACGCGCAACAGAATTCTTCTCCAGATATAAGAATACAGTTTATGACATGTTCTTAAACAGGTGCGCTACATTCCTCCAGTGAGAATGCGAACGTAACAATATAAGGAAGATTATACAATATACAAGTAATATAACGTTAGAACAAGAATAGGTGCCTATGAGCCTATGAATAAATTATGAACCCGAGCAACGCTGGGTAAATCGGCTAGATATAGATATCTATATAAGCCAAATACCACTGACTGACTCACTGATCACGATATCTCTGAAACCACTGAATGGATATCAATGAAACTTTGAACATAGCTTCATCATAGGTCTTAGGTGCTCACTAAGAAACGGTTTTAAAAACTTTCACTCCTAAGGGGCAAAAAACCAAATACTGAAATTTATCGCGGGAATTGCATACTTGGTAAATGAAGTGGTTGACATCTCAGTTTACTGGAAACCCCGAATACATTTAGTCCTGAGTTTTTAATCATTGTTTTAAATTGAAAAAAACTTCGTTGTTTGTAGGTTCTTATAGTCGAGAAAATTTTGAAGTTCAATTAATTAATAAATGTATGTCCTTTTTTTCTCGGAAACGGCTCTAACGATTTTCTCGAAATAAATAATAAATAGCTGTTGCTATGAATGTAAATAAACAAACTAAGAGTTGAGAATTAGTACAATCTATCTAATCCTATACTATTAAGCGAGCAATAATTGTACAATTACGTACAGTGTGAAACTTCGTTGCGAAGCACGGGTATTTTGCTAGTAACAAATAATTGCAAATTGTATAAAAACAACCAGGAAATTAATAAATTCAAGGCGAGTAAATAGCCGAGAATAATTTGTAAATCAGTTTAAAAGAAAAATATTAGAATAAAAACTTAATTGAAAGGAGAAATGTAAATACCAAATATTAACATAAATGTACAAACATTGATATTTCATAAAACCATACCTTAAGTGGTACCAAATTGTTGAAAGGAAATAATAACAGTAGTGATAATATTTAATATGTAGGGAAGATGACAGAAGAATATAATCAATAAGAAGATATACAGCTATTTTGAATAAAAATTCAAATTTGATAACAATGATCATAAATCAGAATTAACCAATCAGGATTAATTTGTTACTATGACAACAGATGTTTGGTTACTAATTTACCGTTAGATTTCTTTACTCGTAATATGATGCTCTTGTTGAATAGATGCCAGATCTTGAATGATCGAAATTATTAATTAAAACATCAAAATAGCAAACGAAATTACCAGCAAGTGAACAAGAAGGAAACAGACGATGGCTGAAACCATCTAACTGATGGCGAAGACGAATTAAAGAAAAAAGATACGAATATATTGCCGATTAACTTGAAAAAGATGCCCGAAGCCCCGAACCATTGAAAATTAAATATGATTGCAGCCTAATTCATTATTACCAGATCAACTGAGTTCATCCAGTCTACTGAAGTGTTAAGTATCAATTAAATTACCCAAATTTTCGAATAAACTCACGTTACTTATTTCTCACTGAAAGCTGAACTCTCACTAAACTGCACATAATTTCTTTCAAAGATTAAAATAAAAAACTAAGACACTGAAAATTTGTCGACTGGTAAAGTTAACCTATTATTAGTTAGCGATATTTTGTAACACTTTTACTACACTCCAATAAACAAGTTATAACTACACAGTATATTATTTAAGTTTAACTGATGTAAGGGTGTGTATTTTTATTGTTGTAATCATTAATAATCCTTTTAACGTAATCACAAGAATCCAAGACATTGAACAATAATAATTTGTGTACAATTCCAACAGACGCCATTACTGAATGTCTGTTACATTCAAATCGATTTGTCAAACCCTAGAGATGTGTCTCATATAATTTACCGGTGCAAATGTATTACAAAAGAAAACATAATTTTGTATTAACTGAATAATTAATCATCAACCAAAAATAAATAAGTACTGAGTGTAACCACTGTGATATAATTTCATTAGGATGGTGTATAATAATTTGTGTACATTTTAGCAAACAGTTAGTATTGACGACAAACGATCGCGCAGCCAATGCAACGAACTACTGGCCCGATCCAGACGGCCAAGGCGAGGCAGGAACAAATTGAATTCTTCACACCGCCTGAGCTGCGCTTGTCATACAAACATAAACATCTTTTTAATTGTTTTAATAAAACAATTTGGCGCCACCCGGGATTTTCACACCCCTAGTGAACAACAGGTAAGGACATCGATACGTGGTTATTCGTACGTTCGCAACGGACGATATCAGCGTAAGTTACGTTCCAAAGCGACGACGGATAGAGAAGACACGTTACACCCATTATACTTATACACGTGTAAGATTAGACGGACATTTGTCCTGTAACAGAATTGACGCATCAACGTGTGGCAAAACAACACAGGAGCTACAAAGCAGGATTATAATATATATATATATATTGCAACAGATCAAACTTTATTATTCTAATAAGGATATTGTGAGTGTGCAAAGATCGATACAAGTCTATTATGGAGGAGATGAAAAATTATTTATTATATACAAATATTGTTTATAAAGATGTATAATGTATTTTAAATTGTCATGTATTGATAGTATATTAAATTGTTTGTATTGTTCGATTAAAATGAATCGATTTTACTTGTTTGCTGCAATGTCCACCTCTCGTCTTGTCGGTCCCGTCTTGGCGTCCTCTTCGTCTCGTCGTTAACTTGTACAGCAAGCGGCTCCAGCGGCGATATTTCACAGAGTCTCGTAGTTATGTTTGACTGCTAGAATTTGAATTTCATTCATTCAGTTTATTATTAATTTATATTTTATAATTTCTTAATCTCAGGATTTATCTGGGTATTTACTAATGCGGTGCGTTTAATGTACACCTTCCACGATATCTTGTAGTGTCTTTAAGTTCCCTAAGCGGATATCTTAACTTACACGACACAGCATTGTATTTTATTTTAAATTTTATTTAATTATTTATCCTCTCGGTTCTTATCGCAAAACTTCGTTAAGAATTTCAAGGTTTATAGTTTACTTTATATAAAATATTCCTCTATTCCTTCTTGGTTCTTACCGCAAAACTTCGTTAAGAATTTTAAGGTTTATGGTTCATTTTATATAAGATATTTTTACGTTTGTAAGAGAACAACTCTCTTACCCGGGGCACAACTTCCCCTAGCAATGTCGACAGACAGACTGTGTCCAACCTAGCTCTGCAACGTATGAATCTCACTGAATTTGGTGTAATTTGATAGGCTAAGCCCAAGTCACATGATTGATAGAACGACCAGATACACAAATTTCATGAAAAACTTTGTATAATTTTGCATAGTCCTGCATGGAAATTATCTACAATTATTATTACCCTATCATTGATAAGAGTTACACTTGAGTTTTGCTTTACTTAAAAAACCATATTTCTAAAATAGTTACAAACCTCAGAGTAGACACAAATCGAAGCTATTTACTTATATAATTCCTTGTCAAATTTTCATGTAAATCGGTTAACTACCACTGCCGCTATAGCGATCGCAGATTATCACACCTGCACACGCGCACCAATTCATACAAAAAATACATGACAATATAGTACATTTTTTTATGAAGAGTTTGGTGTAACCTATATGCTTATCAATTTTTAAATACAAAACTTATGACTAAAAAACAAAATATTACACAAAACAAATTTAAACTATAACATCTTAACTTGTGTTATAACATAGGGAACCCGCATTAATTGGTTCTGCCAATTATACAGGCTGCCTTTGTTGTGACGAGCTGAAAATTAATCAGAACACCAAAACAATTAATATAAAAGGAAACTGGGAAGGGGAGACTGTTGATTGATGCACTCAGTTTAGTCTGTACTAAAGATGACATCTCTTTATTACATAATGAGATTAATTGCTCTACTCAAAGTTCTCAACATATATGGTTCAACAGCTTACAGTTTACAAGATGATTATATATTTTATTCTTTCACAAGGGCTCTCAAAATAAAGATGTACATCCTGCGTCGCGAACCAACGCTGTGCGCAGCTTACGGCGTGAGCGCTCCATTGCAAGTGGGTAAATAGTTAAGGGGTGAGAGTAGTAATCTCGCGTCATTTACTATTCAGCATAAAAGTAGTTCCATGTTCCTTCTTTATTTAAAGGATTAAGGTTTGACTATTTAATTAAGCAGAGATATTCTTAATTACAGACGTTATTAAAGTACATTACAGTGGTCTTGTTTAATTATTTAAATTATGTCAAACTTACAAGTATTATTAGTTTGTTTTGGGGTCGGAATTCAAGTTAATTCCGGTTAGCGCATGTCTATGCAGGATTAATTAACAAGGTTTACCCTTTCTGTACACTCGTATTCCTTTTTATTTTATTATTACAACTCTTTATTAAATATTATTATTATTTAATGATAGCAATAAGATGTAGTTTAAATGTGCGATTTTATTAAAAATTTAAAATTTCTCAGCCTTCACATTACCTATTTATTAATTACCATATTTTTATTAATGAAATCGTCACAAAACAAGAATATGCTCGTCATTCATGTACTCTGATATAAACAGCATATCTTATCACCCTGTGTTCTGTTGCAATATATATATTGTAAAGTCACAGAACGTTCCATAAAGGAAATTATTTGCATAGTAATTTATCATAAGAGGAAAGTGAGGTGAACAGTATCGAACCCAAATAATCCGAAAAATTTTGTAATATTGTCCGATAGTTAATATCATCAACATGAAAAAACGACAAAGACTATGACTAAGACTCAAACCCCATATATATTATTTAAGTGAAGAACAGTGTAAAACTAATAATATACTATAAGAGAACCAGATAATCTCAGAAATGACCAAAATGAGGCCATTACATATTAAGAAATGTAACTCTGAATAGGGTATAAAAAACTATTTATTGTGAATTAATGGACAAGATCCATTATTATACTTTGTAATATAAATAAAATAAATGTATTATGCCATTAAAAACGATATAAGTTAAAATAAAAAATATATAAATGTTATGACAAAAAATATTAATGTGTTGGATTTGAGACCAATCACTCAGATCTTATGTGAAAATTAATTATTATAGAATTAATATAAAAACTATATGTAAATGTCAATTAGACAGAGATAAACAAATTATCTTAAATAGAGAAAGCTGTAAATTGATTAGAAATCAATTAAAATAGTCAAAAACAGTGTTAACTGAAAACATGTGATGAACCTATAAAATGGTAATATTTATGAATTTAATGTTGTCAAAATGCAACCAAATTGTATTATAAAGTTGAAATACAATATAATGTAACTATACTTATATATATGACCACCTAAAACAATTTAACAGTCATGTTATGAAACCATTTACCTATACCATACCAGGCTGAGGCCAAAAAACAATCACAAAAATAGTCATATTTGACAGAATGATTGCGGAATATTAGAAAAAATAAAGGAAAAAGGTACAATCCTATAATGTACATTAGAAACGTACTTGCTCAGTTGAAAACAAGCTTAATTCTTAAAGAATTTGAAATATAAGAGTGAAATTTGTCACACCAAGAAAACAAATCATTTATGCAAAACAATATGATGCTAAGTAATCTTAGAGTAAAAATAAAAAGTATCAGGATAAACCAGGTATTACCAAAGATAAACAATATAACAAACTCTCAGTGAATACCCAAAAAATCCCATATATGATACCGAAAAAGACAAATTATTGTAAAGAACCAGTGACAAAAAACCTAGGCCATATGTAATGCCTATACAAAACTGAACTTATTTATATGTTATATGTGTTAATATTTGTTTATTTTGATATGAAAAGATAATTATGTTATGCATTAATGTTATAGCAAGAACCAAGCAACTTCATAACATTTTAGTAAGTAGAAAATTAGAATTTTGTGAAAACATTCCAAGGTAAGAGTTGTATTTTATGTTATTTTATTAGATTTAATTTGTTCAAAACCAATCGTAATTAGTATCATTATATTCGGTTGAAAGCAGAGAATCCAAAAATAGTAATGGCATGCAGATTGTAAGTAGTTATGTAAAATTGTTTGACAAATACCAGAATAATTTTAGTAATATCCTTAGTGTGAAGAATAAGAAGTTTTTGTTCTAAAGCTTCTACGGAAGTCAAATTTGTTCTATGATGTTCCATTTCATTATTCTTGAACGTTCTAGAAGGAATTTTTACACAAATACACCGGAAGTTCATGTCAAAAATTAAAACAATGAGCCTTACAGAGTATAAAAGGAAGACGAAATTTGACCAAAAACACACTTTATGCTTTGAATCCAGAAGAGACACATCACCCACGAAACTGATCATCACATCCGAGGCGAAATCGAAGAACGAGAATTCGACACGAGAACACAGAAAGGCTTTTCCCGTACATGACAAAATACTGACTTAACCTCTACAAGGAGTATACGCCGTGTTGTTGAATAGAGCAGCAACACGCCATATTTAATAGAACGCACACAGCCAGAATACTAGCGGCCCTAAAAAGGACCAAATTTTAATAGAGAAATCAATTCTGCTGGTATTTGCTAAAGACAAACTGACTTTGACAATATTCCCAAAACGATTTACTGACACAAGCCTTTCTACATGAGTCTGGAACTAGCGCTGTGACGGCCGAATCGAGAAACCACGCAGACAGCTGATCGCCACCGCCAGAATTCAAAGCATAGACACAGTGCGAAACTTATTTCAATCGTGCGGAGTTTTAAGAACCGTTATTTGACTTATAAATAATTACCAGTGCACGAGGAACGTATACACGAAGAGGCAAGATTGAAAACGTCCCCAAGAGAAGTGTCCAGTGCAGGAAATAATTACCCACCGGAACGTGAGTTGTTCAAAAGTTAAAATCATTTTTACGTGGTATCCATTGTCACACAATTGTACTACACATGTCACACACCTTCAAATCACACAATTTTTGTAAAGCATCCTATTGATTTGTCTTGGTAGTTCAGAGGAGTCACGTCCTGAGTATAAAGATTTTTCATACACTAAACTCATGCTATTCAACTGAGTAAATAAATATTTATTAGCCGATACTTAATTGAAAAACTTGTCAAGAATAATATTTTTGTAACTCTGCAATTTTGTTAATTCGAGTGTTAGTCCTTCAGACAATTTTTAAAGTTCATTAAACATACGTTATTTTCAATTCAAACTGTCTTGTTCACATTTTTTTAATATAATTAATTTAAGAAATCAAAATTTAATTTCAATAATAATAATAATAATAATAATTTCTTGGAACAAAATATCAAAGTGGCGCCCACATACATATAGTAGATTAAGTTGTGCTTGCAGTACAACATCGTCGCAGAGGAAACAGCCATCAGTAAGTATATAAAAGTGCGCGGAGTGTGACACCCGACATAACAACACTTAACTAACACGAACACACAAAAATCCTTAGGTTATAAATTGACGATTCCAACGTGAGGCTTTAAAGAAGGTAGAAAAAGCAATAGGTAATTATATATATATATATATATATATATATATATATGTGTGTCAGATGAATCGAATATAATATTGCAGCTCGTTAACTGAAGAATACGTAATAATAATAATCTTAAAGAATAATAATACTTTGAAGTTAGTAGTAAAATGTATATTAAATATTTCAATAATGTTATATTAGCTATCGTAATGTTTATGATAAAATGTCAAATGCCTTGGTGGTAATAAAAATGGAATAATATAGAATATTAGTATCTGAACAGAACGAGTTATTATTTATTACTAAACCCTGGGATACTCTGCTCTGGCGCCCAACCGAATTAATGAATTACATAATAATGAGTAGATGTATTAAATGAGTAATGAGTAACAGATATAAAAATCTAAATTATAAATAATATAAATCATTATAATCGACATCAAAAAGTGGGAGCCTTTAAGAATATTTATAAAATGAGGCTGAATTATGAAAACAAAGTTGAATGTTGGTGAAATCCCTCTCTCGCACATCTTAATTTGGTGAACAACGTTTTGGCTCCATGTGTAGTGAACAAAGATGCATGTGTGTGAGGGCCTTTAACTCTTTGATGAGCACAGTTTAGGACTAGTAGCTTGACCAATGGGAGCAAGGTATTTTCCAAGTGGTGTCAACCTAATGACTACTGTGCACTTTTTAATAGTACATGACCCTAGGGCATAATAAATATGAAATGCCATGCCAATAAAAAGCAATAAAGTATATTATGAAGGCATCAGCGCAAATGATGATGGTTTATGTACGAAAGAAATAAAACAATGATAAATACATTAAGAAAATATTAATAAATGGTGTAAAAATATGACAACAAATTTGTTAAGATGCACAATGATTATATTGATAAGTTAAAATGAATGTGAATATACAGCAGTGTGACAATTGATGCCTACATTGATTTGTGTAGTCAGGACAGTGTTTTAGTGAAAAGCAGTTCTCTATTTATCTTATGAACAAAAATTGTGAGCAACTGGAGGCTGAAAATTGGGGAAATTTTGCTGTTTTGAGACAATAGATGGAATTTTTTCACCCTTTAGTGAAGCCAACGAGAACAAATATGGTGGCAGAATTTTTGTCGTAAAGTCACACTGCGTGGTGATGCGTCAGTGTGTATATACTTAATTGCAAACACTAAATATATTATCAAGCAGTGAACGGAATGAAATTGTATGACAGGGAACCATTGGATAATTTAAAAAATTGAAAAGTTTTAGTGCGGGTAATGAACTGAGCACATGATGTTAGTTATAGAGTTGGGAGTGCAAGACGAATTGGATAGTGAATATTCTCTGACTTCAAGCTTCAAAATTAATTATTAAAACATAAAAAGTAATTAAAAAAGATACTGCAATAATGTGCTAGACACGTGAAATTCGGGGGGAACAAACCTCAACAATGGACGATTGCAAGGAGAGGTGACACCATTATTGAGGAACACCAGCGATGGAGATGCCAGATGTCATACGCCATTACCAAGAGTAAGTAAGTACAGTGGAACCTCAAAAATTCGGACTTCAAAATCAGGAACCTTGAAAATCGGATCCGACAAAACACAAATATAAATTTTTTTACAGAGTCCAAACTGAGTGTAGTTTCACCACTCCCTGGTACCGTACATGCAGCATTGTGGCTAGGCATGAGAAGGGTAATGAGTCACAGTACCCATCTGCATTCACTCCACTCAAGGACAAGTGGAGTGGGTTCTTGTCTGCACTCAGTCAGTCACTTCCAAGTCTAATGCATGATCGTGTTATTGTGCACTGTCGTGGACGTTTATACGTTTATAGAAACGTACTTTTATTTTAAAACTTATATATTCATACTTTTGTTTACATTATTAATTTCAATATACCATAAATATTTGTTCAAGTGCAGATACTTTAGTGTTGTTTGGAATGGCTACTACATCTGTTAGTAAAGCTAGAGTAAAGTGAAAATGTGTGTTTTTGACAATTAAAATTAAGTTAGAAATTTTGAAAGATTATCTAAAGTTGAAAGTGGGGCATCTCATTCTAAAATCTACAATCTGGTGACTTCAACTATAAGTGACATTAAAGTACAAAAAGGGAAACTGGAAAAATATGCCGAAACATTGGATTCTGAAGAAGCGTCACAATGCACAAAAACATTGTGTACGGCCAATAACACAGCTTTGGAAGATGCCACTTACATACAATTAACACAGGGAAAAAGCTTGGGCGAACCATTTCAGGCCCTATGCTATGTGAAAAGGCACTATATTTCAATAAATCTTTGAATGGGTCCACCAATTTCAAAGCTAGTGGAGAGTGGTTAGATAATTTAAAAAAATGGTATGGGGCCTGAGAATTAGAATTTCAAGGAGAAAAGTTATATTCAAACCATGCTGCTGCCCAAACATTGAAACTAAAATTTTTTGACATGGTTGTTAAAAATTGTTTCAGCAGAGACAATGTGTACAATGCTGACAAAACTGGCTTTCTCTGCCTAAAAATCTCTTGCAACCTGCCGTGAAACCTCTGCCCCAGGTTTTAAAGTAAGCAAAGACGGAGTGACTACAATGGTTTGTGTTAATACGAGTGGTTCTCATGCACTGCAACTGTTAGTTGCATAGTAAAAAGTAAAAGGCCACAGTACTTAAAAAATGTCAAGACCCTTCCCATGATATATAAATCTAAAAAAAAATGCATGGATGTCATATGATATTTTTAAGGTCTGGTTTGAAAATGACATAATACTAAATGTGAAAAAATTTTGCTAAGAACAAAATAAAACCGGAAAAGTGTTCTTCATTATTGACACAACACACCCATCTCTACGTGTTAAACAGCAGTGATAGAAATTTGGTTGTAGAATTTCTTTCCCCAAATGTGACCGCTGTTCTTCAACCTATGGACTAGGCTGTCATTGAAAAAAATGAAAAGAATGTATTTTGGCTGATGCTTGGTAAACCCTTACTAAAGAAAACTTAAGGAATAGGTGGGACAAACTGTGGCCAGACAAAAAAGGCGATGAAGAGAATTCTGTCGAAAATGAAAATTATGGAATTGTTGAAGAGGTTACATCACTTTTTGATGGCATTCCAGGTTTTGAACAGTGTGAAGCAAGTGATGCTAAGAATGGCTGAACTTTCAGATTATAATCAAGGTTTTCAGATTATAATCGATCAAGAGATAGCTGACGCCGTAGTTGAAAGTGAAGTCACTGAGTGCAAAGAAAGTGATGAAGCGGAAGTCATTATTGAAAAGGGGCCTTCCCACAGTGACGCTTTTAACGAATTAGAAACAGCTGTCATTGCTTGTAAAACAGCCTGAGAGTATGCCTACCCAGCTGGTGTTTTTGAAAAGGCTTAGCGATATGGCTGCAAAAAAAAGAAGTGCTAACTTTGTTCAAAAGTTGATCAAGGATTTTTTCAATCATGATAATTTAAAAAGCAACAACTTTTGTTTTTCAATGTTTTCAATAAGTTGTTATTTAAATGTTTTAAAAAAATGTGGTATGGATTTTTAGTTTCTTTTTCAATTAAGAATTTATAAGAATTTATTTTTAAAGTTTGTAGAAGATTTTGCTACATTAACTGTGCTATACAGTAAAAAGGACTTTTATTTTCTTCTGTAAGAGTTTGTTTAGCTTGTTCATTATCTTATAAAAATGATTAAATATTGATGTAATAAAATGTGTTTTTTATTAGTGTATCATCATTAATTTACTCTGCTTTTTTTTTACAAGTGCAAGATTTGTAATTGCATGCAGAAACAGAGCAGTTGTCAGGAGAGATGGCAAAAGGAAGGAATGTGGGTTCATTTACCTAGCGTTTTGTTTTGGCATGTAAACAAAGGATGATATTAAGTTTGTTTACAGTACCAATCCACTTGTATGACAATCAAATAAACAACGTTACTCACCGTCAGAGGCTTAATTCTTATATTTGTGATGTTATATTAGACTCAACATGTTTCGGGACAGCTTGTCCCATCCTCAGGAGTAAAAAACATACTCTTCAAACCTCAATAGAGGATGAATCGTCAAGCATTATAAAATATCAAAATCCAAAACACACATTGAATAAATTAATGAAAACCACAACATTAGGCGCATAAGTATAGGCTCCAAGGTGCTCACCTCATGCCAGCTGAATGCGCACTAAGTAAAATCACTCATCGCTCGAAAGATGTCGCAGTGCGGTATCATATAAAACATTCGACTTAAAGTTTAGTTGATTGTTCAAAACAAATGGCCTGGTGTCACTATTATTATAAGCTTTGTAAATCTCGAATTCTTTGAGAGCGTTCATATACTGTCCCTTATTGCAAATATGGAGGGGGACTGTAACGGTACGGAATTGTATGAAAAACAAATTTTTTAAAGTAAGTGTATTCCCCATGTAGTCATTGTCCACCTTTTTGGAACCTCGAGCTGGTCAACCGCGTATGCAGCGTTATTACAAAACAAAACGTCTGTGTTTTGTCTCCGCACTCAAACAGTCCAGCCAGATGATGAAACAACATACATTTTAGCGTCAGCCGTGAATCACGGAGGAAAATACTGCCAAGTCATATTGCACCAGGCGGCAAAAAATTGCTATATCTTATGCCTGTGTTATAGCGCTCTTTTAAAAACACCAATAGAAGCGCAGACTGACGATCACGTGACTAGAAAAAAAACTCCGTGTTTTTCTGCCCTAGCGCAGTACTGTGAGCAGTTCCATTGCAACTCATGGCCGTGCGGCCAGGAAAAATTAACCACCTAAGTACTCTATTACAAGTAAAGTCGGCCGACTGAATTATTAAAAGTGAAATGTTCGAATAACTGAATTAAAACAAAATGGTTCGAATAATCCACAAGCAATTAACACTAGACGAAGGACAAAGTAACTCTAACTAACTTCTAGTGACTTTCGGAGTGCGGGAGAAAATAAGTGCTTACACAAATTGGACCAGGTCTACAAACAGGCTGAGTACTCATTAAATCATTTTCTACTAATTACAAAATTGAACAGTAGTAAAATCCATACCTGCTATTATGAGATCTCTAAGGGAATGGGGTTTATTCAAACACTAATGTAAAAGAAAGAGTGTGTATATGTGTGTAGAGGTTATGTACTGGTTCGTTATAGTATTCAATATATTCATATGCAGTTAGTAAAATCATTTATAATTGTAGTTAAAAAACTTATAGGGATAAGAATTAAGTTCATGATTTGACATAAAATAGTTGTACAACCTTTCGTAGAACGTAAAAGAAGGGTGTGAGGTTTTGATAGTAAATAAAATTAACCATGTGGTTTAGACAGTATAAAATCCGTTAGCGTAATCATTTTGCACTTAAACCCAGATAACCTTGTCTGCAGTGGATTTTCGTCTGTAAGACCCGGGAAAATGCAACCAAAGGTAAGAGTTTATTTAATTTGAAAAACCTATATTGAAATCTTTAATTTGAAGTAACTTATAGTGTCTCAGGACTAAGTTAGTCTTAAAATCAGTATAGCCCTGATTTTCATTGACAAGATGCTTAGCAAAACTAGATTTCATGTTTTCGAGGGCACGATGACTTGTGGGTGGCCTATGTTCAATGAACCTTTTTAAAAAACCCCGGCTGGTCTGTCCCACATAAAACGCATTGCAATCATCACATATCAATTTGTATACCCCCGTTTTCTTCTCGAGGGCTGTAGGTTCATGAACGCCCAAGATATTTAAAATGTTATTAGTCATTCTATAGGCAGCGATAAGATTGCTATTATTGTTCAGAATAGGTGCTATGATCTTGGGCATAAGGTCTGTGTAAGGAGTCAGGATATATTTATGCGTTCCTTCCCTAGGTGTCCTACGTGTGTTGGTATCCTTACGTTGAAACCCCCCTTTTATTTTATAAGTTTTTTTTGTAAAGGGGAGAGACATCATATTTAGAACTAGGTGGTGAACCTAGAGGAAGCAAAAGTGTGCAAGGCCTAATTACAATTACAGACATGTCCCCCCAGGTGAATGACAGGACTTGCAAATGAAAAAGTCTATTAACCAACAAGCGTATACTTTATTAAGCACGCAACTCTTACATGAGATGACAAGTTATAGATTGAACAAGAGCAAAATTAACTGCAGGATTATGTATATCAATTAATATTCTTAATGGTATAAAATGTGAGTGAATTGAATATTCACATAAATTGCATAAATCCTGCCACATTATGTTCAAGTTAATGGTTGCAATAATATTATTCACAAACTAGAAAATCACTAATCCATAAGTGTTGTATAGAAGGGACTTAAAATAGGCTAGCCTTTTAGTAACTTAGTAAGCACATTTATGATCTTTTAATTTATAATATATTCCCCCAACAAAATATATAAAGATTACACACACAAGCACATACACAACATAAATGACACAACATCCCTCTTTTCTGTACCAAACCCCTCATAAAACCCTTTTCAACTAGAATAAATGAATGGACAACCATATATATATATATATACATATATATAAATATAATTAACAAGGTAATCAGATAAATAACAGCTACGAAGCATTAATATGCCATGGGAATTAGCACCAGAAAATGTAAGTGCCCCGAACCAAACCAGAGACTCGAAATACTAATCAACCCTCACTTTAATCATAATAAGCAATAAGAATATGTGACCATGAAAATAGTTTCACAACTTAAAACATCAGACAGCCCCCTTTACGTGACTAGAATTCTGCCATGACCGCATGACATGAAAGCACAAAATAACTAACTCTCTAATAGCTTTAATTGGATTAAAAAAAGTAGCACTTAGAGCCGACTGCGGATATGCGTGTGTGTGTAATTTTCTTACACATTATAAGCAGATATAATAGATTTCATTAGGTTTAATTGTGTAATGTTCACACATGCAGTCACAGAACTGAACATGAGAGTTTGTGCAAAAGTTTAACGGTTAAAACTTCATGAGTGAGCTTCTGGGAGCTTCCGTGCATTCACAATGTCGTTGAGATAGAATTAAATAATTAGAATGGTCCCACCTGGATCGTCCGGTGCACTTAAGCAATACTGTGGCTGATCAGTAGTGTCTAGGTTGTACTAAGAAGTCCTGGGGCAGCGTAGCATCATAAGTGTGTCTGAACGGTAGATCTCGACTGACGGCATATCATGGCTAAAGGATCGTCTCTGCTAGGAGGGTGGACAGTTGGTCGTCACACCCGACACCCATCTCGCCCTTGTTCGAGCACCTGGAGCAGAACTTTATTCAGCCAACCATAGAGAAAGTCGACGAAGTCCTGAACTGATGAGTGCCGTCAGCTGAGAGCAGAAGATCTGGTTGAGGGTTCAAACAGAAATGAGACAGATTCAAATTGTCTATCTAACCACGAAACCTCTCGATGCAGGAATGTACAAAAACAGCTGGACGCGCCAACTGAATTTCATCGCTGCACAACAACAGTGAGCATAGCACAACGGCGACGAGATGCCGTGGCCGCGCGTGACGTCAAAGCTGCTCGTTTTAAAAACACATCGCCTACAATGCCGAACCCAGTATGGCACACCCTCACCCCAAAAGGGCAACATGGTTGACCCAAATCAAAGCAGTACTCAAGCACGACGGCTGCAGGAATCCTGGAAAAATCTCAGATTCTAAATCGCACTTGGTGGGTTCAGTTACTCAGGAAAACGAAAGAAGCAGAAGGAAGGAGTGTAAGTATGCCAATGTATGTCTGAAAGAGAAGATGTAAGTGTGCGTCCTGCATGCTCGCCGGGCCCTGGTCCGCATGTAGATATAAGGAACAGAACAGAACAGGAGAAAGAGAAGAATCACCGAATCCGGTTCTGAGAACTGACCACCAAGGCCTCCAAAACTCAACAACTGAGACCCAGGACCATTGACCTTATTCCCCCCTTTCCCAGAACTGAAAATCTCTACCACACTGCGACCATCCCCCACGCGAGTCCTCTCCTCTATGCCAAACTCTCGGGACCGCCCCAACACGTCACCCTCTCCAGTGACCACCACCTAACTCTCCTGGCACTCACATATTCACGCCCGAAGGCTAACAAGGTGCTACAAACCTTGATATGTGAGTACCCTTCGAGAACCGTCCACTTCGTGGACCGACCAGCCATGTTCAGCAAACAAGGCATTATCAATCCTTGCCACATGACTGGCCCACCTCCCCACACTAGGGTGGGCGGACCCGATTCACAAGGCAGAGAAGACCGCGCAGAGGGCACGCGAACATCAATCCTATCTCCTACCTTTTCAAAAGCAGCTTAACTAGCAGGGGGGGTTTACTTTTCCGCCGTCTACACAAACCACACTTAATTCAAAACTGACACACCAGAGAAATCAAACAAGGAATGCGGCATGGACCGACCCTATAATACTCAAAAAACAAAATCAACCACTATGCACAAGGAAACAACAGTACATAACTTCGCCATCTTACTTTTAGAACAGGGGAAACTGACGACCTCGACAATCTACGGGCACTCTCCAACTCGACCACAATCTAAGGTGCACTCTCGGTGAGGTTCTCTAACTCCTTATTGATAGTTTTTTTTTTTTTTTTTTTTTTTGTGACGGACTATCGGTACTCGTTCTTTTCGGACACCACTCTCTGAGAAATTATATCGTGTTGAGCTGTGCGGATTTGTTTCTTCTGAATCAGAATCAAGGCAACTTACCTGGCTACTTTCACTCTGCTTTGGATTATCCTCAACATCTAAATCCTCTGGTTTTCTTTCTTCCTCTTCTACAATTTCCCCTTCTTCGTCCACGTAATCCAAATCACCATCACGACACTGCACATCCTCAGCATCTTCCCTCAGCTCCTCACCAATTTCTTCATCACACTGGTCACCAACCGCTTCACAAACGTCTTCACTAACTTCTTCTCCAATCTCATTGACATCAACACGTTCATCACCATCAACATCATCGCCATCACGTCCACTACCACCATCATAACACTGCACATCTTCATCCTCCTGTAGTTGCTCACCTGGTCCACCTGAAACTTCTTTCCGCTCTTCGGAATCTTCAACACTACTTACAGAAGGCGTCTGCACATCTTCACACACTACATCATTCTCACTCACACACTCCACAATGCTGCCACCAAATTTCTCCTCAACTTCTACCTCGTCTACTTCTACCACACTTGCGGCATGAACATCCCCTTGTCCATCCGCAACCTCAGAAACACTTGCAGCCTGGGCATCCCCTTGTCCATCTGCAAACTCAGACTCTTGAGTCTCACTAACACCTATAACTATACTTCCCTGTGCAGCATCCGCAGACCGCTCTTCTGCCTCTTCCTTCGATTCCTCTCCTTGACCACCTTCAGCAACTACAACGTCCTCAACATTTTCCACCCTGGAATCCAGCTGTCCAGGTTCATGTGCAATGACTAAATTAATTTCTACTGGCGATGGTAAAGCTACACCATCAAGTGACTTCTCATATCCCTGCGTAGACTATGATGATGTCACAGGATCTGGATCCCTCACGAACAATACCGGAACAAATTCTGCGGCATCCGGATTCAACCATGACGTCCTCTCTGAGTCCTCTAATTCCGTATTAACTGATGCGTTCTTAGGCTCTTGTATTGATCCACAGAAGTTATTCCGCTTTTCTTCTTCTGCTTCACCTTCTTCATTCACTACTCTATTAGACACTGGTAATTCCTCTGGAACCTTTAAAGTCTCACTTTTCTCCAAATAAGAATAACGCCTAACTACAGGCTCCCTACTTGCCGATGTTTGTTTACTAACATAATTTCTTCTTCCCCTGTTAATTTCATACTTATTGGTTTTCTCTACTGTAACTGTTGTTACTGTCTTCTCATTTGCCACCCCTCTGTAGCCTCCATTACTTCTGGAATATTCAGTTTTTCTTATAGTCCCTTGTGTTCTCCTCCAACCGCCATGTTTGTCCTTTTTAGCTCTTCCTAAGGAACCACTGGAGTATTGGACATCTTTAGCAGCTCTTTCCCGGGACTCATCATTCTCCTGGACTCTCCTAGCATGCGCACACCACCGGTCCAGGTCCGCAAAACAACGTGGAGGATCTCCGAAAACTAGCTGGGATCTCTCTTGGGGATTCAGACCTTCTCGTATTACTTGTATTACTTCCGTCTCGGGCAACCCCAACCTTAATATACGGGCAGCTTTCCTTACATCATGCACGAAGTCCCCCAATGCCTCTCCATTGGCCTGTAGGCGATAGAATAAATCTAACTTAAGCTGGAAACGTCGTCGATGGGGTATGAAGAAATCCAACACTTCCCCATGGAAGGTGTCAACACTGCAGCCCCGACACAGAGTGTTGGTGACCAGACCGGCCAATGAACCCCGGCAATACGGGTATATAAGGGACAAGACCTCCTCATCGGACACACCCGGGAAATCTGCCAACTGCAGGACCAGGTCCAAGAAGACCAACAACCTGTCCTCATCTACTCCATCCAACACCGAAAGTTTCTGGAGAATCCCTGAAATGGGGTGAGGCAATTCCTGGTAACATACCGCCGCCAGAATTGCACAATTCTCAAACACAACACGAAAACATAAATTCCCAATAAAACACCTAACACAAACTTAACCTACAAAACATAATCAAAGAATCCGGAAAAAACTCAAGTACTCTTCTTCCTTTGAGCCGCTCCAGAGTGCTCTAACGATGCGACGAGATGGGTGTCATAAAGGCAGAGAAACAGCCATGCAAAATGCCCAGAAGAGAACACGACACAAAACAACAAAACTGACTCACTATATACAATCCACAAAGTACACATAAAATTCAATATAATCGAAAATATATAACTATCAAGTCCATGACATCTGGTCGGACCATAACCGCATTCAGAATCCACGATACCGCAATGCAACGCCCTCAATAAACAAATACTATATAACGGGGGTGCTATAAAACACGTTGTCTATTCCATGAAACAAATCGCAATCAAAATCAACAAGTACTGACGGCCCTCATCACGTCCAAAATCTGTCTAAGCTCCAGAGTATGCCCAAGTAAAATCGATCAGCTCACATTCACTTTAAAAACCATCAATCACATGCTTATAACCCCTTTCCAAAACCTACCTTACACTCAACATCACAAAATAATTACTTAAACACTAACACATATTAAATCATTTTAAACTTAATCAACCCCTTATTCATTTTATAAAATATGTTATTATTCTGATTATTCATTTTATTAAATCGTTACATTACCATTAACTTTTCTTGCAACACTTGGATTCCAATTAAAACAAATAATTTGAAATAATTTGCAAGTCCCAACACCAGCTGACATGCCTGTAGCCACACCAAGTTTCATTTAAGAAAATAAATGCAAGTCCCCAGATTCTACAACTTCCAAAGTTCAGAGAAATAAAGCAGAAATAATATCTACTACATACCTAGAATCATAACCACGCTCTGATCTACCATTTGAAACCCCCCTTTCATTTTAATAATAAATAATGTTATTAGTCATTCTATAGGCAGCGATAAGATTGCTATTATTGTTCAGAATAGGTGCTATGATCTTGGGCATAAGGTCTGTGTAAGGAGTCAGGATATATTTATGCGTTCCTTCCCTAGGTGTCCTACGTGTGTTGGTATCCTTACGTTGAAACCCCCCTTTTATTTTATAAGTTTTTTTTGTAAAGGGGAGAGACATCATATTTAGAACTAGGTGGTGAACCTAGAGGAAGCAAAAGTGTGCAAGGCCTAATTACAATTACAGACATGTCCCCCCAGGTGAATGACAGGACTTGCAAATGAAAAAGTCTATTAACCAACAAGCGTATACTTTATTAAGCACGCAACTCTTACATGAGATGACAAGTTATAGATTGAACAAGAGCAAAATTAACTGCAGGATTATATATATCAATTAATATTCTTAATGGTATAAAATGTGAGTGAATTGAATATTCACATAAATTGCATAAATCCTGCCACATTATGTTCAAGTTAATGGTTGCAATAATATTATTCACAAACTAGAAAATCACTAATCCATAAGTGTTGTATAGAAAGGACTTAAAATAGGCTAGCCTTTTAGTAACTTAGTAAGCACATTTATGATCTTTTAATTTATAATATATTCCCCCAACAAAATATATAAAGATTACACACACAAGCACATACACAAGATAAATGACACAACATCCCTCTTTTCTGTACCAAACCCCTCATAAAACCCTTTTCACCTAGAATAAATGAATGGACAACCATATATATATATATATATATATATATATATATATATATATATTGTAACGAAACAAATGTTACAAAAGAATAGTAAATAATAGTGAAATCCGATCCAGAGAAGAAACAAGAAATAATAATTGAAAGCAAATTAAAGGAAACCTAGTTGGTTTGACTTATATAGTATTATCCAGAAACCCAGAAATAACCCAGTAGAATAGGGCAGTAAACAGAAAAAAGTTAAATAAATAAACCTAGTAGGACTAATCAACTTACCCTGAATAATAATCCAAACCCAATAAAGAGTACCTAATCCATATAATAAAATTGTATTAATTACAATCATATAGGCCTATAATCAAGGAAAGGAAAAGGGACACAAACCTTTAAAGTAATGAGTGTGATCATAAGAAATAGCGACACAGACTACCGTTAAACAGTGTAATTATTTTTGATGGAAATGTTTTGTTATTATTAGACAGAATTTTAGTTTATCATACAGACAATAGTTTAGCAGTATAAATAAACTAAAACTGTCAAAAACAATTATTATTATTAAAAGTTTTGTTGTATGTTATAAGATTTTATGTCACCAGTTAATTTATGTAAATATATTTATCTCAGGTAGTCAAAGTAGAAATTACAATCATTCATAACAAATTGTTCCACCACATATCATAGAAATTCAAATTAATAAGGTTTTACAGTTATAAACTGAGGCATGTTTAGTATCAAATTGTTTATAATTATCTAATTAATAATTGTATAAACATTGCATATATAATTAGAGTATAATAATAAAATTATCTATTAAAGGTAATTTATAAAATATAATGTAGGTAATGGGTGTTGATCCTATAACATTTAAACTGTACATAAATGACCAATCAAAAGTTAAGAAATTTGTATGAGTAGGTAACTAAAAGAAAGAAGAAATAACACTTAATTGTTAATTGTGATGGAAAGCAGTTGAATAGTGCGTGTCTAGAGGTAATTAAAAGTATATAAAAATAGATAACCCGTTTGTGAAAGAAGATCTGAAGGACCATCATCGAAGATAATAATCCTTCCACTACAATTTTCATGAACAAATAATACACACAATCAAGAAAAATATTCAGAATAGACCAGGAACCCTTCAGCAATATCGTCTAGATGTGTAAAGTATAATTTGACAATATTTTTTTTCAACAAGGAACAACCACTAGACAATATAACAATTTACACTAACACTAATCACTAGTCAACATTTTAAAGTGCAACCAAATTCAATATATAAGCTAAAAGTGATTACAAGGAAAACATTTATTGTACACATTAATAAACTACATTATTTTCTGAGACGGACAAATTGAATATCGTCAAACTTGTATGTAACTTAATATATAATTTGTGTAAATTTTTAGATTATAAGTAATATATTGTTTGTAAAGGTACTCTCTATTATTAATCAACATGCAAAGGAACTTTTCGTAGCAGCCACAAGAATTCCCACGAAATATATTAAAATTATTTAATATATAAATCCTGAGATAAATATCGACCCTGTGACAACCTTATGTATCGAATGGAATTTTCCAATAATTTGAATTTATGTTACACAGATTAAATCATTATGTTATTAAATCATATCCTTGAGTTATTATTCCATTAAGGTAGTATTATAAATTGGCGCACCAACTAGTGAGGCTGAAATTAGGGAATATTAAGTGAAGAAATTGAATTAAGCAAATTAATTTCCTAATTTTTAGCTGGCGACTGCTATAAGTTCCAAGAAATAATAAAGATGCATAAGAGGGCTACATCACTGAGACGGACGAAGGAGGCAGAGAAAGAAGTCAGTATGGAAGAGAAAGAAGTAACATCGGTGGAGGATGTGGAGACGGTAGCAAGAAAGGAAGATAGGGGAGACCCGAATCTTATAAAATTAATGGAGTTAATGAATAGTATGAGTGAAAAAATGGACAGAAATAAGGAAGAAACGAATGACAATTTTAAGAAGCAGAAGGAAGAAATGAACGAAAAATTTGATAGCATCAAGGAAGAATTCAGTGAAAACTCAAAGAAACAAAATAAAATTTTGAGTCAAAACTTATTAAAACAAATGGAGGAACAAAACAAGCAAACGAAGGAAGATTTGAAGAGCATCAAGGAAGATCACAGACAAACAAATGAGAAAATAGACGGTATGAAGGAAGAGATTAACGAGAACTCAAGGGTACAAAATGAGAAAATGAGTGAAAATTTAATAAAACAGATGGAGGAGAGATTTGACCAAAACAAAGAAGAAACTAATGAAAATTTTAGGAAACAAAACGAAACCACTAATGAGAGTTTAAAACAGATAAATGAGAAAATTGATAGTATTAAGGAAAGTACTAATGAAACTTTAAGGCAAACTATAAGTGAAAATAATAACCAAATGAAGGAAGAGTTCAGACAAATCAATGAAGAGAATTTAAGAAGAATTAATGGTAGAATTGAACAAGTCAATGATACAATTAACCAGAAGATGGACAAAATCGATGAGGAAAGGAAGCAAGAAATAGCTGACACTAATGAGAGATTGAGAAAAGCTAACGAAACCATCATACAAAATAAAGCAGTGATAAATACTAGAATAGACCAGGTCCAAGAAAATAGTCGTATTCAAATAGAAGGAATACAAAAGGAACAAGAAAATTTAGTGAATTTACACAGACAAACCGGAGAAAGGTGTGACAATATTAACACTACGGTGAATAATTTAACTGGTCAAGTACGCCAAAATCATGAAGAAATTGAGTTAATTAGAACCAGACCAAATAATATTACTCATGTTTCCACAAATGAAACCAGAGAAGGAATAAATTTCAAAAATTATCGCAGAAACCCCATGGAATTCCTGGCCAGAATCGAGGAACATTTTAATAAACATCGAATAACTATCTGGAGCTCGATTAGAGAGATGTTGGTTGAGCATTTTAGGGAGATTACGGACAACTGGTGGACAGCAACCAGGAATGAGATAGTGGACTACGCTCAATTTAAAAAACTGTTTAAAGAAAAATACTGGTCCGAAGCGATACAAAATATTATAAGGGACAACATTTGTCAGGTAAGATATGATGGAAATAGAGGTACATCTCTAACTACTTACTTCTGGGGAAAGGTGTGTTTGGCGAGACACCTAGAGCCAAGAATACCAGAAGAATCCCTAGTAACTAAAATGGCATACCATTATGACACAGGAATTGCCAGAGCACGCCTGGGAAGCCAGATTAAAACGGTCCACGCAATGGCTGACTTATTAGAAAATTATGAACACGAGGGCTACTACAAAAGAAGCAGACAACGAACTGATCAGTGCAGTTCAAAAAATAATAACCATGGTATGAATCATAATCAATATAATAACATGAATAACCGGAATAGTTAAGTCAACCATCGTAATCACAACAAAAATAAAACCCCAAATAATAACCAACCAGCAAACTTCAATCGAAACCCAATTAACAATAATGATAACAACAGGCCCAATCAAAATTACCATCCGGGTAATAGAAATAATAATAATTATAATAACTACCGAACAAACCAAAATTATAATAATTTTAGGAGTAACTCAGGAGTTAATAACAATAATAATCAGGGTAATTATAATAATAATCGTTCGTACCGACCCCGAATAAATTACATCAGTGCCGAAGAAGGGGATTACTGGAGATACCATCAACCTCGGAGGAACAGTTTTAATAACTGTTATGATCAAAGAGGAAATCCCAGAGGGATGAGTCACCATTATAACCGAGTCAGAAGTAGAAGCCAGGAGGACTTCCGAGAATCAAGGGGAAGTGAACAATTAGACAACCGAGAGGTTGAACAACCAGGAACCAGCACACCAGTCCAGGCAAATCAACAGTCATGCCCGGAAAATAATCATGATAGCCTTAATTTAAACGGAGTGAGGCAGTAATAAACCCTCGTGACCCCTTACTGCTACTAACTACTGGGTACAAAAACCACCAAATTCAAAAATATAGTAATAACAAATTACTACCAACTAATTATGAAAAGCTAATTATGGAAAATAAAAGAATTTTGAAGTATAACAACAACCAAAGTTTAAGGACGGATAGTCAAAATCTTACTATTATTTACAATTATTATTTGAAAATTCTTCGAGAAGAACTGTTGGAGGAAACGGTGACAAGTAGAATCAACCAGCATAATGAAATTTTATACATAACCGCTCAAATTGAAGGAATTCCTACACGAATAATGATAGATACTGGTGCAAATGTATCACTTATTAACGACGCTGAACTGGAGAGAATACAGAAACAAAGTAAAAATATAATACCTACCTTACCTGTCAATAATGTTATTTTAATAGGTGCCACTGGGCGTCAAAATAAAACAGTGAGAAAACAAGTGTCATTGGAAATAGACAGCAAAGGTGTTACAATTAATATTATATGTTTGGTCGCAATCGGCCTACCATTCGAAATATTAATCGGATGCGATATGCTGAGGAAACACTCAGCCATTATTGATTTGAGCAAGGAGAAGGTGTCCTTGAACTCAGAAGGTGTTATGTGGACGGCAGAGTTAATAGGAAGCGATGGTGCCCCTCTGAACCGTACCCATCACCAAGTTAGGGAATTAAAATTTTTAAATAATGACACCCAATGCAGAAAAATAATCTATAATATGACAAATGAAGACCTGTGGAACAGTAAATTACAGGAGATAAGAGAGTTTAGACACCAAGGCACAAATAATTTGACAGTAAAACAAGTAGAAGATCTCATTATAATATATAAGAAGTATAAACATGTATTTTCAGAAAACCCAGGAAAAGTAAAAAACTATCAGTGTAGAATACAATTTAAAGAACCAGCAGAATTCCACAGAAAATCCTATCCTATACCATATTCATTGAAGGAGGCGGTTAGAGCTGAAATTAATAAAATGTTGTTAAATGATATAATTGAGCATAGCCAATCACCATATACTAGCCCAATAGTGGCAATTCAGAAGAAGAACGGGCAGGTTCGACTTTGCTTGGATGCCCGAGAAATAAATAAACATATAGTAAATGATCGCACGTCACCTGGAGAAATAGAAGAAATTCTAAAGAAATTTCATGGTACAAGGTTTATCAGTACCTGGGACACAGTTTGTGGTTACTGGCAGGTGGATTTGCACCCGATGAGTCGAAAATATATGGCTTTTATTTTCGAGGGTAGAAACTACCAGTTTAAGAGATTGCCATTTGGATTAGTCAATTCGGTAGCAATTTTTGTACGATGTATGGACCAGGTATTGGGTCAGGAAGCGCTACAATTCACCATAGTTTATGTAGACGACCTGTTGATTACCTCATCCAACTGGGAGGAACATTGTCACAGGGTGGAATATGTATTGAGTAAGTTAGCAGAGAACGACATAACACTAAAACTCGAAAAATCCCAATTAATAGCGAAGGAGGTTCAATTTTTAGGTTTCAATTTGACTGAACAAGGTATTTCCCCATCACAAGAAAAGGTTACTGCAATCCAGAAGTTCCCACAACCAAAGAATAAGAGGCAACTCCAATCCTTCTTAGGACTGTGTAATTACTACCGGAAGTTCCAACGCAATTATTCCGCATTGACATCTAAATTTCAGGAACAGCTGTCTTCCAAAAACAAATGGACATGGGGACATGAACAGGATGCGATACTACAATAGATAAAGGATAAATTCTTAGAGACAGTAATCCTTCATCATCCAAATTTTGATCACCCATTCTTTTTGAACTGTGACGCAAGTGATGTCAGTCTTGGGACGGTATTGTACCAAGAAGACACAGAAGGAAACCATTTAGTCATCAGTTTTGCCAGTCGTGTGTTAAACCACTGTGAGAGAAGGTATAATGTTACGGAAAAGGAACTATTAAGCATAGTCTGTGCTTGTAGTAAATTCCGAACGTACATTTTGGGATATCCTGTAACTGTCAGAACAGATCATAAGTCCATCTCATTTTTAAGAAGTTGTAAGCTGAGTCATGGAAGGCTTACGAGGTGGATACTCGCCTTGCAGGAGTATAATATCAAATGGGAATATATTCCAGGGAGTCAAAACGTAATAGCAGACGTGTTATCTCGAATAAACCTGGACACCCAGACATTTGAGGGTGAGAAAGAAAGGATTATCAAGGTGTACAACATTCTCAAAAGTAGATCTGATTTGGAAGCATTATTACAAAATATCAAAGCTAATCAGTTATTAGACCCAAAATTAATAAAAATCAAGGAACGTATGGCGAACCAAAACTCTTCAATAAACCAATTCTATTGTGAACAAGAAGGAATTTTATTTATAAAAAATACATTGAACCAAGAAGACTGGAAAGTAATCATTCCCAGAATCATGGAGAAAGAACTAGTGTTGGAATATCACATAAGATACGGACATATGGGTGCAGTAAAGGTAGTAAAAGCATTGGAGGAGAATTGTTACATTAAGAACATACACAGGAAGGTACAAAATTATATAAAACCCTGTCATATCTGCCAATTGGTCAAAATTAATAATGAACGAAGGGAAGGTGTAATGATACCTATATCGTCAGAACAAAAATTGGAAAAATTATTCATTGACATATGTGGACCATTTCCTAGGAGTGAAGGTAGAAGCCGGTATAAATACCTTATAATCATTATGGACCACTTCACCAAATTCATCAAATTGTATCCAATCAGTCGAGCAACTACGCAGAAAATTCTTGAAGTAATAACTACTCAATAATTCCAAAAATAGGAATACCTGTTTCAATAGTTACCGACCATGGTACACAGTTTCGAGGCAGAAAATGGAAGAACACATTGTTAGAACTGAACATCAAAAGCTATAAGACCTCCGTATACCACCCCAGTAGCAATCCATCAGAAAGAATACTGAGAGAGGTTGGTAGAATCTTAAGGACCTATTGTCATCAACAACAAAGGAAGTGGCCTGATTACTTATCAGCCACAGAAGATTTTTTAAACTTGGCTTATCATCCATCTATAAATTGCACTCCATACACTGCCATGTATGAAAAACAACCACCCAGAGAGATCCAAGAATTGATTAAATTTCCTAAGTCTCCACCGTACCAATTTAATAAATTAAAATTCTATAATCAGGTGATGGAAAATCTGGAAAAACGCAGAAATAAATACCAGAAAATAAAGGGTAAAATAATTAAATATGAAGTAGTAGAGAAGGTTTTGTTAAAGAACAGGGAATTGCCTAGCACTCTAGAAGGGATATCAAAGAAATTATTATTACTATACGTTGGACCCTACACCATAACAAAAAACAACAACAACAACACGTACGAATTAACCGACCCCATTTCAAAGAAGATCAAGGGCAATTATAATCAACAATCCATGAAAAAATATCAAGAGGAAGAAAAGGAAAAATAACATAAGTAATTATGTCCTCACACCTAATGAAATGTTCAGAAATAATTACTTCTGAAGGGAGGCAATTTGTAACGAAACAAATGTTACAAAAGAATAGTAAATAATAGTGAAATCCGATCCAGAGAAGAAACAAGAAATAATAATTGAAAGCAAATTAAAGGAAACCTAGTTGGTTTGACTTATATAGTATTATCCAGAAACCCAGAAATAACCCAGTAGAATAGGGCAGTAAACAGAAAAAAGTTAAATAAATAAACCTAGTAGGACTAATCAACTTACCCTGAATAATAATCCAAACCCAATAAAGAGTACCTAATCCATATAATAAAATTGTATTAATTATAATCATATAGGCCTATAATCAAGGAAAGGAAAAGGGACACAAACCTTTAAAGTAATGAGTGTGATCATAAGAAATAGCGACACAGACTACCGTTAAACAGTGTAATTATTTTTGATGGAAGTGTTTTGTTATTATTAGACAGAATTTTAGTTTATCATACAGACAATAGTTTAGCAGTATAAATAAACTAAAACTGTCAAAAACAATTATTATTATTAAAAGTTTTGTTGTATGTTATAAGATTTTATGTCACCAGTTAATTTATGTAAATATATTTATCTCAGGTAGTCAAAGTAGAAATTACAATCATTCATAACAAATTGTTCCACCACATATCATAGAAATTCAAATTAATAAGGTTTTACAGTTATAAACTGAGGCATGTTTAGTATCAAATCTTAATATATATAAATCTCGTGTCACAATGTTTGTCCTCAATGGACTCCTAAACCACTTAACCGATTATAATAAAATTCGCACACCATGTGCAGTTCGATCCAACTTGAGAGATAGGATAGTTTAAATCTCAAATTATAGTCGCAATTTTAATTTATTGAACAGATGTCGATACCTTTCGACGGAAAAAATCTAACCTCAACAATGCGAGCACAAGAGAGGCACGACGCAAACGTATTAAAAGAGCCCATCAGTTGGCAGAACAAATTGAATCAAGAAATCCAGCTCAAAGAATCAGGACAGCAGAAGGTCATGCACAAGAATCTCAAGAACAGTGTAACGAACGTCTTCAAGAGAATATCATAAGAACAAGAGCAGCAGGAGAACGAGACATAGCCACAGTAGGAGCACAGGAACAATAATTTCAATTTATACATGTAAGTAATATCACATAGTTTTATAAAAGTTAATTAATATATCAATGAGAAAATGGCACAAAGCTCCCCACACTTTTTCAATAATTGTACAAAAATTTTTATATTATTTTTATTTAACCTCCATTGAAAATTATTTTGCACTTATTATTTCAATGTGCTATGATAACATGTTTTTCAGTTCCTCTTTCTAATATTTAAACGATTTATTTAACCTCCATTGAAAATTATTTTGCACTTATTATTTCAATGTGCTATGATAACATGTTTTTCAGTTCCTCTTTCTAATATTTAAACGATTAAATTATTATTTTCAGTCAAATGCCACCGAAAAGATCTAACCTCAACAACGCGAGCAGCAAAGGGTCACGACGCAAACGTGTTGAAAGAGCTCAGCAATTACCAGAACAAATCGAAACAAGAAATGCAGCTCAAAGAATCAGGACTGCAGAAAGTCGTGCACAAGAATCTCAAGAACAGCGTGACGAACGTCTGCAACAGAATATTACGAGAACAAGAGCGGCACGAGAACGAAACATAGCTACAGTACGAGTACTAGATCGACAAAGGCAACGGATCAGCCGCTCATTAACACGTGCATCATTCGTTCGGCTTGCCTTTGAATATGCACCAGATATTAACTACTCAGCGCATTCAAAAATTGCTATCGGTGGAATGGATAAAGTATGTCAATATTGTCAGGCATTGAAATTTCGGAATGAAGCAGCCGGCATGTGCTGCGCATCAGGAAAAGTTGTGCTGTCACCTCTACCCGCTCCGCCGGAGCCTTTATTATCCCTTCTTACTGGCAATTCAGATGATTCCAAATTATTTTTGCGTAAGATACGCAAATTTAATTCTTGCTTCCAAATGACGTCATTTGGGGCAACTAAAATTTGCGATCGTGCATCCGATGGACGTAATTTTGAAACTACATTCAAAATTCAAGGCCAGGTGTACCATAAAATCGGATCACTGATGCCAATGCCTGATAACAATCCGAAATTTCTTCAAATTTATTTTATGGGCGATTGTGAAGAGCGCGTGACGACTCGGTGCCTGTATAATTTTATTGAACAAGCAGAGGAAAGAGCAATTGTGATATTATTGGAAAATTTTTTAGAAGATCACAATCAACTAATTCAATTGATCAAAAGAGTTTCGCCACGACTGCAAAATGACAATTATCAAATCGTCATAAAAGCCGACAAAGTACCATTAGGTGAACATGCTGGTAGATTCAACGCTCCAACTGTTGATGAGGTTGCTGTTATCATGGTTGGTGATCCAGTTGACAAAAGATCTATAAAAATTACACGGCGAGACAACACTGTCAGTACGATTTCGGATCTACACCGTTCATATGACGCACTACAATATCCATTGATATTTTGGCAAGGACAAGATGAATATCACCTTAATATCAAACAGTATGATCCAAATACCGGTAAATTTGACAATTATCTATTTACTTTCTTACTGTATGTATAGATTTTAATTTCGTATTGCATTTTATTTTTTATTTTTTTAGGTGATTACAGAAATAATAAAGTTAGCTCAATGAACTACTACGCACACCGAATAATGGTTAGACAACATCAAGACAATTATATCCTTCGATATCGTCAGCTGTTCCATCAATACATTGTTGATATGTATGCTAAGGTCGAAAGCGAACGCTTGCGATTCCTTCGATTCAACCAGGCAAAACTACGATCGGAAGAATATATTCACTTACGAGATGCTGTTGCTGGAAACATCGATGGAAATTTAAATCCCAATGACATCGGTAATGCTTTCATTTTACCTTCAAGCTACATCGGCAGTCCACGGAACATGCAGGAATACATACAAGATGCGATGACTTACGTACGTCATTACGGCCGACCGGATTTATTTATTACATTCACATGTAATCCGAATTGGGAAGAGATACAAACTTTACTATTGCCAGGACAACAAGCCATTCATCGTCATGATTTAACTGCACGTGTGTTTAAACAAAAATTGAAATCCTTAATTGATTTTATTGTTAAATATTCAATTTTTGGTATCACACGTTGTTGGCTGTATACGATAGAGTGGCAAAAGCGAGGTTTGCCTCATGCCCACATTTTGGTTTGGCTTAAAGATAGAATCCGTCCTGAAGAAATCGATCAAATAATTTCAGCCGAAATTCCAGACCCATTAATTGATCAAGAATTATTTGATATTGTCACCAAACACATGATCCATGGGCCATGCGGTGCTTTCAACATGACGTCACCGTGCATGGAAAATGGAAAATGTAAAAAAAACTTCCCAAAGCCGCATACGAATGACACGATCACGGATATTGATGGTTATCCAATGTATCGCCGCAGAAGTACTGAGAATGGTGGCCACACATTTACAATGCGACTGCCGAACTTTCCAAATCAAGTTGAGTTTGATAATCAGTGGGTGGTACCATACTCACCACTACTTTCAAAAACTTACAAAGCTCATATCAATGTTGAGCTTTGCAGTTCTGTTAAATCAATTAAGTATATTTGTAAATATGTAAACAAAGGCAGTGATTTGGCCATATTTGAAGTACAAAACATAAATAAAAATGACGAAATAGCACGATACCAAATGGGCAGATACATTAGCAGCAATGAAGCTATTTGGCATATTCTCAGCTTTCCCATCCACGAAAGAGATCCTGCTGTCCAACATCTGGCAATACATCTTGAAAACGGTCAACGTGTATACTTCACTGAAGAAAATGTTCTCCAAAGAGCGTTCGAAGCTCCGAAAACGACTCTAACTGAATTTTTTACATTGTGTCAAAAACCTGATGTTTTTGGCCAATTCGCGAAGACATTGGTGTATGGTGATGTTCCACGTTATTTCACATGGAACAAATCCAGTAAAAAATGGGAGCCACGGAAACAAGGAAAACCACATCCTTCCATTACAGGCATATTCAAAGCTAAGACATTGGGGAGACTTTACACGGTACATCCAAAGCAACGTGAGTGCTTCTATTTACGTTTGTTATTGGTGAATGTTCCCGGACCAACGTCTTTTGAATTTTTACGAACAGTTAATGGTCGAGTATTCAATACATACCAGGATGCATGTCGTGAACTGCAATTGCTAGAAGACGATAACCATTGGGACTTAACGCTTGCTGATGCTGCGTTGACATCAACACCGAATAACATTCGTCAGTTGTTTGCAATTATTTTGACGACATGTTATCCCTCGCAAGCACAAACTTTGTGGGAAAAATATAAAAATTGTATGACAGAAGACATCTTGCACCGAATTAGACAAACAAATCAATGCCAAAACATAGATTATACACCAGAGATGTACAATGAAGCATTGGTCTTGATCGAGGATTTATGTGTTCTTATTTCAAATTTACCACTTAATCATTATGGTATGCCATCACCTAATCGTCCAGCCACCGACTTAGTCAATACCGATTTACAACGAGAAAATCAATATGACCATGGAAGTTTAGCAACAATTATCATGAACAGTGAACCATTACTGACAGCAGAACAAAAAATTATTTATGATCGGATTATGCTGGCTGTTGCTGCTGAACAAGGCGGTTTTTTTTTCTTGGATGCACCCGGTGGAACCGGTAAGACATTTTTAATGTCGTTGATTCTTGCCAAAATACGGTCGCAACAAAAAATCGCATTAGCAGTAGCATCGTCAGGCATTGCGGCTACTTTACTGGATGGTGGGCGAACAGCACATTCAACATTCAAGCTGCCATTGGACGTTCATAATAAACCAGATGCAATGTGTAACATCAAAAAGAATAGTGGAATAGCTGCAGTGTTGCGGAAGAGTTCTATAATAATTTGGGATGAGTGCACAATGGCACACAAATATTCACTTGAAGCATTAAACAGAACTATGCAAGATTTAAACAGCAATAATAAACTTTTCGGTGGTGCTATCTTACTTTTGTCTGGTGACTTCCGGCAGACCTTACCGGTTATACCTCGCTCTACTTTCGCGGATGAGATTAATGCATGTTTGAAACAATCATTCTTATGGCGAAGTGTTGAAACACTTCGATTGACCATAAATATGCGAGTACAATTGCAAAATGATCCATCAGCACAAATATTTTCCGAACAACTACTAGATATTGGGAACGGTAAAATAGAACTGCAACCAAATACGCTATGCATTAAACTACCAGACAATTTTTGCACTGTTGTTCAGGATAAAAATGAATTGATTCAGAGTATTTTCCCGGATATACAGAATAATTATTTGAATCATGAATGGCTTAGTCAACGGGCGATTTTGGCAGCCAAAAACGTTGATGTTGACGAAATTAACTTCCAGATACAACAGTTGTTACCAGGCGATCTGATGTCTTTTAAATCAATCGATACTGTTGTTGATGAAAATGAAAGTGTAAATTTTCCGATTGAATTTTTAAATTCATTAGATATCCCTGAAATGCCACCACATAATCTTCGATTAAAGATTGGTTCCCCTATTATTCTCCTCCGTAATTTGAATCCACCTCAATTATGTAACGGTACGCGTTTGGTCATCAAAAAGATCACCGGAAACATTCTTGAAGCAACCATTTTGGCTGGGAAGTTTAAAGGAAAAGTGGTCCTGCTGCCACGTATTCCGATGATACCATCAGATTCTACCATACCCTTCAAAAGGCTACAGTTTCCAATTCGTTTAGCTTTCGCCATGTCTATAAATAAATCTCAAGGTCAAACAATGTCCATTTGTGGTTTAGATTTGGAAAATCCATGTTTTTCTCATGGGCAACTATATGTTGCGTGTTCACGTGTTGGGAAACCGTCGAATCTATTTGTGTTAGCTAAAGACAGGTTAACCAAAAACATTGTGCACCGATTGGTGTTAAATTAAATTGAAATTGAAAGTATTTATAATTCAAAAAAATAGATATTAATGTTTAAAAGTTTAAGACTGTCTGCCTTGCCTACCTCATTCATGAGTTTAAGCGTCACATGTTATTTACTGTATTATACTGTAATATACTTATATTTGTTATAAAATTAAATGGAAATAATAAATCTGATAAATTTTTATTTTGTACCTATTGATTTCTGCTTAATATCAAGTGTAAGAACATTTTAATTAATTGTGTTCAACGTACTTCCCCTTCAAATCTCAATCCAGTGAATTTGTATACCAACATCAACATTTTCGTCTTTGTTCGTAAATAATTTCATTGTACTAAAGGGTTATAGTAGTAGAAAGTCAAATAAGGAATCACCATATTTTTTTACAAATACCATCTGTGTGAAAAAGCATAGTGGACTCCGTGACTGATGTTCTCTTATTGTTCCTCTTAGATTGTTTACTATAATGTAATATAACAAAAACTTTAGCCACAGAAACGCGTGGCCGGGTCAGCTAGTTGTTTATAATTATCTAATTAATAATTGTATAAACATTGCATATATAATTAGAGTATAATAATAAAATTATCTATTAAAGGTAATTTATAAAATATAATGTAGGTAATGGGTGTTGATCCTATAACATTTAAACTGTACATAAATGACCAATCAAAAGTTAAGAAATTTGTATGAGTAGGTAACTAAAAGAAAGAAGAAATAACACTTAATTGTTAATTGTGATGGAAAGCAGTTGAATAGTGCGTGTCTAGAGGTAATTAAAAGTATATAAAAATAGATAACCCGTTTGTGAAAGAAGATCTGAAGGACCATCATCGAAGATAATAATCCTTCCACTACAATTTTCATGAACAAATAATACACACAATCAAGAAAAATATTCAGAATAGACCAGGAACCCTTCAGCAATATCGTCTAGATGTGTAAAGTATAATTTGACAATATTTTTTTTCAACAAGGAACAACCACTAGACAATATAACAATTTACACTAACACTAATCACTAGTCAACATTTTAAAGTGCAACCAAATTCAATATATAAGCTAAAAGTGATTACAAGGAAAACATTTATTGTACACATTAATAAACTACATTATTTTCTGAGACGGACAAATTGAATATCGTCAAACTTGTATGTAACTTAATATATAATTTGTGTAAATTTTTAGATTATAAGTAATATATTGTTTGTAAAGGTACTCTCTATTATTAATCAACATGCAAAGGAACTTTTCGTAGCAGCCACAAGAATTCCCACGAAATATATTAAAATTATTTAATATATAAATCCTGAGATAAATATCGACCCTGTGACAACCTTATGTATCGAATGGAATTTTCCAATAATTTGAATTTATGTTACACAGATTAAATCATTATGTTATTAAATCATATCCTTGAGTTATTATTCCATTAAGGTAGTATTATAAATTGGCGCACCAACTAGTGAGGCTGAAATTAGGGAATATTAAGTGAAGAAATTGAATTAAGCAAATTAATTTCCTAATTTTTAGCTGGCGACTGCTATAAGTTCCAAGAAATAATAAAGATGCATAAGAGGGCTACATCACTGAGACGGACGAAGGAGGCAGAGAAAGAAGTCAGTATGGAAGAGAAAGAAGTAACATCGGTGGAGGATGTGGAGACGGTAGCAAGAAAGGAAGATAGGGGAGACCCGAATCTTATAAAATTAATGGAGTTAATGAATAGTATGAGTGAAAAAATGGACAGAAATAAGGAAGAAACGAATGACAATTTTAAGAAGCAGAAGGAAGAAATGAACGAAAAATTTGATAGCATCAAGGAAGAATTCAGTGAAAACTCAAAGAAACAAAATAAAATTTTGAGTCAAAACTTATTAAAACAAATGGAGGAACAAAACAAGCAAACGAAGGAAGATTTGAAGAGCATCAAGGAAGATCACAGACAAACAAATGAGAAAATAGACGGTATGAAGGAAGAGATTAACGAGAACTCAAGGGTACAAAATGAGAAAATGAGTGAAAATTTAATAAAACAGATGGAGGAGAGATTTGACCAAAACAAAGAAGAAACTAATGAAAATTTTAGGAAACAAAACGAAACCACTAATGAGAGTTTAAAACAGATAAATGAGAAAATTGATAGTATTAAGGAAAGTACTAATGAAACTTTAAGGCAAACTATAAGTGAAAATAATAACCAAATGAAGGAAGAGTTCAGACAAATCAATGAAGAGAATTTAAGAAGAATTAATGGTAGAATTGAACAAGTCAATGATACAATTAACCAGAAGATGGACAAAATCGATGAGGAAAGGAAGCAAGAAATAGCTGACACTAATGAGAGATTGAGAAAAGCTAACGAAACCATCATACAAAATAAAGCAGTGATAAATACTAGAATAGACCAGGTCCAAGAAAATAGTCGTATTCAAATAGAAGGAATACAAAAGGAACAAGAAAATTTAGTGAATTTACACAGACAAACCGGAGAAAGGTGTGACAATATTAACACTACGGTGAATAATTTAACTGGTCAAGTACGCCAAAATCATGAAGAAATTGAGTTAATTAGAACCAGATCAAATAATATTACTCATGTTTCCACAAATGAAACCAGAGAAGGAATTAATTTCAAAAATTATCGCAGAAACCCCATGGAATTCCTGGCCAGAATCGAGGAACATTTTAATAAACATCGAATAACTATCTGGAGCTCGATTAGAGAGATGTTGGTTGAGCATTTTAGGGAGATTACGGACAACTGGTGGACAGCAACCAGGAATGAGATAGTGGACTACGCTCAATTTAAAAAACTGTTTAAAGAAAAATACTGGTCCGAAGCGATACAAAATATTATAAGGGACAACATTTGTCAGGTAAGATATGATGGAAATAGAGGTACATCTCTAACTACTTACTTCTGGGGAAAGGTGTGTTTGGCGAGACACCTAGAGCCAAGAATACCAGAAGAATCCCTAGTAACTAAAATGGCATACCATTATGACACAGGAATTGCCAGAGCACGCCTGGGAAGCCAGATTAAAACGGTCCACGCAATGGCTGACTTATTAGAAAATTATGAACACGAGGGCTACTACAAAAGAAGCAGACAACGAACTGATCAGTGCAGTTCAAAAAATAATAACCATGGTATGAATCATAATCAATATAATAACATGAATAACCGGAATAGTTAAGTCAACCATCGTAATCACAACAAAAATAAAACCCCAAATAATAACCAACCAGCAAACTTCAATCGAAACCCAATTAACAATAATGATAACAACAGGCCCAATCAAAATTACCATCCGGGTAATAGAAATAATAATAATTATAATAACTACCGAACAAACCAAAATTATAATAATTTTAGGAGTAACTCAGGAGTTAATAACAATAATAATCAGGGTAATTATAATAATAATCGTTCGTACCGACCCCGAATAAATTACATCAGTGCCGAAGAAGGGGATTACTGGAGATACCATCAACCTCGGAGGAACAGTTTTAATAACTGTTATGATCAAAGAGGAAATCCCAGAGGGATGAGTCACCATTATAACCGAGTCAGAAGTAGAAGCCAGGAGGACTTCCGAGAATCAAGGGGAAGTGAACAATTAGACAACCGAGAGGTTGAACAACCAGGAACCAGCACACCAGTCCAGGCAAATCAACAGTCATGCCCGGAAAATAATCATGATAGCCTTAATTTAAACGGAGTGAGGCAGTAATAAACCCTCGTGACCCCTTACTGCTACTAACTACTGGGTACAAAAACCACCAAATTCAAAAATATAGTAATAACAAATTACTACCAACTAATTATGAAAAGCTAATTATGGAAAATAAAAGAATTTTGAAGTATAACAACAACCAAAGTTTAAGGACGGATAGTCAAAATCTTACTATTATTTACAATTATTATTTGAAAAATCTTCGAGAAGAACTGTTGGAGGAAACGGTGACAAGTAGAATCAACCAGCATAATGAAATTTTATACATAACCGCTCAAATTGAAGGAATTCCTACACGAATAATGATAGATACTGGTGCAAATGTATCACTTATTAACGACGCTGAACTGGAGAGAATACAGAAACAAAGTAAAAATATAATACCTACCTTACCTGTCAATAATGTTATTTTAATAGGTGCCACTGGGCGTCAAAATAAAACAGTGAGAAAACAAGTGTCATTGGAAATAGAAAGCAAAGGTGTTACAATTAATATTATATGTTTGGTCGCAATCGGCCTACCATTCGAAATATTAATCGGATGCGATATGCTGAGGAAACACTCAGCCATTATTGATTTGAGCAAGGAGAAGGTGTCCTTGAACTCAGAAGGTGTTATGTGGACGGCAGAGTTAATAGGAAGCGATGGTGCCCCTCTGAACCGTACCCATCACCAAGTTAGGGAATTAAAATTTTTAAATAATGACACCCAATGCAGAAAAATAATCTATAATATGACAAATGAAGACCTGTGGAACAGTAAATTACAGGAGATAAGAGAGTTTAGACACCAAGGCACAAATAATTTGACAGTAAAACAAGTAGAAGATCTCATTATAATATATAAGAAGTATAAACATGTATTTTCAGAAAACCCAGGAAAAGTAAAAAACTATCAGTGTAGAATACAATTTAAAGAACCAGCAGAATTCCACAGAAAATCCTATCCTATACCATATTCATTGAAGGAGGCGGTTAGAGCTGAAATTAATAAAATGTTGTTAAATGATATAATTGAGCATAGCCAATCACCATATACTAGCCCAATAGTGGCAATTCAGAAGAAGAACGGGCAGGTTCGACTTTGCTTGGATGCCCGAGAAATAAATAAACATATAGTAAATGATCGCACGTCACCTGGAGAAATAGAAGAAATTCTAAAGAAATTTCATGGTACAAGGTTTATCAGTACCTGGGACACAGTTTGTGGTTACTGGCAGGTGGATTTGCACCCGATGAGTCGAAAATATATGGCTTTTATTTTCGAGGGTAGAAACTACCAGTTTAAGAGATTGCCATTTGGATTAGTCAATTCGGTAGCAATTTTTGTACGATGTATGGACCAGGTATTGGGTCAGGAAGCGCTACAATTCACCACAGTTTATGTAGACGACCTGTTGATTACCTCATCCAACTGGGAGGAACATTGTCACAGGGTGGAATATGTATTGAGTAAGTTAGCAGAGAACGACATAACACTAAAACTCGAAAAATCCCAATTAATAGCGAAGGAGGTTCAATTTTTAGGTTTCAATTTGACTGAACAAGGTATTTCCCCATCACAAGAAAAGGTTACTGCAATCCAGAAGTTCCCACAACCAAAGAATAAGAGGCAACTCCAATCCTTCTTAGGACTGTGTAATTACTACCGGAAGTTCCAACGCAATTATTCCACATTGACATCTAAATTTCAGGAACAGCTGTCTTCCAAAAACAAATGGACATGG
The DNA here is from genome assembly GCA_034769895.1 of Magicicada septendecula. Classification (NCBI taxonomy): domain Eukaryota; kingdom Metazoa; phylum Arthropoda; class Insecta; order Hemiptera; family Cicadidae; genus Magicicada; species Magicicada septendecula. Next base: position 259,762,901 of record CM068370.1, on the reverse strand, counting down.
GGACATGAACAGGATGCGATACTACAATAGATAAAGGATAAATTCTTAGAGACAGTAATCCTTCATCATCCAAATTTTGATCACCCATTCTTTTTGAACTGTGACGCAAGTGATGTCAGTCTTGGGACGGTATTGTACCAAGAAGACACAGAAGGAAACCATTTAGTCATCAGTTTTGCCAGTCGTGTGTTAAACCACTGTGAGAGAAGGTATAATGTTACGGAAAAGGAACTATTAAGCATAGTCTGTGCTTGTAGTAAATTCCGAACGTACATTTTGGGATATCCTGTAACTGTCAGAACAGATCATAAGTCCATCTCATTTTTAAGAAGTTGTAAGCTGAGTCATGGAAGGCTTACGAGGTGGATACTCGCCTTGCAGGAGTATAATATCAAATGGGAATATATTCCAGGGAGTCAAAACGTAATAGCAGACGTGTTATCTCGAATAAACCTGGACACCCAGACATTTGAGGGTGAGAAAGAAAGGATTATCAAGGTGTACAACATTCTCAAAAGTAGATCTGATTTGGAAGCATTATTACAAAATATCAAAGCTAATCAGTTATTAGACCCAAAATTAATAAAAATCAAGGAACGTATGGCGAACCAAAACTCTTCAATAAACCAATTCTATTGTGAACAAGAAGGAATTTTATTTATAAAAAATACATTGAACCAAGAAGACTGGAAAGTAATCATTCCCAGAATCATGGAGAAAGAACTAGTGTTGGAATATCACATAAGATACGGACATATGGGTGCAGTAAAGGTAGTAAAAGCATTGGAGGAGAATTGTTACATTAAGAACATACACAGGAAGGTACAAAATTATATAAAACCCTGTCATATCTGCCAATTGGTCAAAATTAATAATGAACGAAGGGAAGGTGTAATGATACCTATATCGTCAGAACAAAAATTGGAAAAATTATTCATTGACATATGTGGACCATTTCCTAGGAGTGAAGGTAGAAGCCGGTATAAATACCTTATAATCATTATGGACCACTTCACCAAATTCATCAAATTGTATCCAATCAGTCGAGCAACTACGCAGAAAATTCTTGAAGTAATAACTACTCAATAATTCCAAAAATAGGAATACCTGTTTCAATAGTTACCGACCATGGTACACAGTTTCGAGGCAGAAAATGGAAGAACACATTGTTAGAACTGAACATCAAAAGCTATAAGACCTCCGTATACCACCCCAGTAGCAATCCATCAGAAAGAATACTGAGAGAGGTTGGTAGAATCTTAAGGACCTATTGTCATCAACAACAAAGGAAGTGGCCTGATTACTTATCAGCCACAGAAGATTTTTTAAACTTGGCTTATCATCCATCTATAAATTGCACTCCATACACTGCCATGTATGAAAAACAACCACCCAGAGAGATCCAAGAATTGATTAAATTTCCTAAGTCTCCACCGTACCAATTTAATAAATTAAAATTCTATAATCAGGTGATGGAAAATCTGGAAAAACGCAGAAATAAATACCAGAAAATAAAGGGTAAAATAATTAAATATGAAGTAGTAGAGAAGGTTTTGTTAAAGAACAGGGAATTGCCTAGCACTCTAGAAGGGATATCAAAGAAATTATTATTACTATACGTTGGACCCTACACCATAACAAAAAACAACAACAACAACACGTACGAATTAACCGACCCCATTTCAAAGAAGATCAAGGGCAATTATAATCAACAATCCATGAAAAAATATCAAGAGGAAGAAAAGGAAAAATAACATAAGTAATTATGTCCTCACACCTAATGAAGTGTTCAGAAATAATTACTTCTGAAGGGAGGCAATTTGTAACGAAACAAATGTTACAAAAGAATAGTAAATAATAGTGAAATCCGATCCAGAGAAGAAACAAGAAATAATAATTGAAAGCAAATTAAAGGAAACCTAGTTGGTTTGACTTATATAGTATTATCCAGAAACCCAGAAATAACCCAGTAGAATAGGGCAGTAAACAGAAAAAAGTTAAATAAATAAACCTAGTAGGACTAATCAACTTACCCTGAATAATAATCCAAACCCAATAAAGAGTACCTAATCCATATAATAAAATTGTATTAATTATAATCATATAGGCCTATAATCAAGGAAAGGAAAAGGGACACAAACCTTTAAAGTAATGAGTGTGATCATAAGAAATAGCGACACAGACTACCGTTAAACAGTGTAATTATTTTTGATGGAAGTGTTTTGTTATTATTAGACAGAATTTTAGTTTATCATACAGACAATAGTTTAGCAGTATAAATAAACTAAAACTGTCAAAAACAATTATTATTATTAAAAGTTTTGTTGTATGTTATAAGATTTTATGTCACCAGTTAATTTATGTAAATATATTTATCTCAGGTAGTCAAAGTAGAAATTACAATCATTCATAACAAATTGTTCCACCACATATCATAGAAATTCAAATTAATAAGGTTTTACAGTTATAAACTGAGGCATGTTTAGTATCAAATTGTTTATAATTATCTAATTAATAATTGTATAAACATTGCATATATAATTAGAGTATAATAATAAAATTATCTATTAAAGGTAATTTATAAAATATAATGTAGGTAATGGGTGTTGATCCTATAACATTTAAACTGTACATAAATGACCAATCAAAAGTTAAGAAATTTGTATGAGTAGGTAACTAAAAGAAAGAAGAAATAACACTTAATTGTTAATTGTGATGGAAAGCAGTTGAATAGTGCGTGTCTAGAGGTAATTAAAAGTATATAAAAATAGATAACCCGTTTGTGAAAGAAGATCTGAAGGACCATCATCGAAGATAATAATCCTTCCACTACAATTTTCATGAACAAATAATACACACAATCAAGAAAAATATTCAGAATAGACCAGGAACCCTTCAGCAATATCGTCTAGATGTGTAAAGTATAATTTGACAATATTTTTTTTCAACAAGGAACAACCACTAGACAATATAACAATTTACACTAACACTAATCACTAGTCAACATTTTAAAGTGCAACCAAATTCAATATATAAGCTAAAAGTGATTACAAGGAAAACATTTATTGTACACATTAATAAACTACATTATTTTCTGAGACGGACAAATTGAATATCGTCAAACTTGTATGTAACTTAATATATAATTTGTGTAAATTTTTAGATTATAAGTAATATATTGTTTGTAAAGGTACTCTCTATTATTAATCAACATGCAAAGGAACTTTTCGTAGCAGCCACAAGAATTCCCACGAAATATATTAAAATTATTTAATATATAAATCCTGAGATAAATATCGACCCTGTGACAACCTTATGTATCGAATGGAATTTTCCAATAATTTGAATTTATGTTACACAGATTAAATCATTATGTTATTAAATCATATCCTTGAGTTATTATTCCATTAAGGTAGTATTATAAATTGGCGCACCAACTAGTGAGGCTGAAATTAGGGAATATTAAGTGAAGAAATTGAATTAAGCAAATTAATTTCCTAATTTTTAGCTGGCGACTGCTATAAGTTCCAAGAAATAATAAAGATGCATAAGAGGGCTACATCACTGAGACGGACGAAGGAGGCAGAGAAAGAAGTCAGTATGGAAGAGAAAGAAGTAACATCGGTGGAGGATGTGGAGACGGTAGCAAGAAAGGAAGATAGGGGAGACCCGAATCTTATAAAATTAATGGAGTTAATGAATAGTATGAGTGAAAAAATGGACAGAAATAAGGAAGAAACGAATGACAATTTTAAGAAGCAGAAGGAAGAAATGAACGAAAAATTTGATAGCATCAAGGAAGAATTCAGTGAAAACTCAAAGAAACAAAATAAAATTTTGAGTCAAAACTTATTAAAACAAATGGAGGAACAAAACAAGCAAACGAAGGAAGATTTGAAGAGCATCAAGGAAGATCACAGACAAACAAATGAGAAAATAGACGGTATGAAGGAAGAGATTAATGAGAACTCAAGGGTACAAAATGAGAAAATGAGTGAAAATTTAATAAAACAGATGGAGGAGAGATTTGACCAAAACAAAGAAGAAACTAATGAAAATTTTAGGAAACAAAACGAAACCACTAATGAGAGTTTAAAACAGATAAATGAGAAAATTGATAGTATTAAGGAAAGTACTAATGAAACTTTAAGGCAAACTATAAGTGAAAATAATAACCAAATGAAGGAAGAGTTCAGACAAATCAATGAAGAGAATTTAAGAAGAATTAATGGTAGAATTGAACAAGTCAATGATACAATTAACCAGAAGATGGACAAAATCGATGAGGAAAGGAAGCAAGAAATAGCTGACACTAATGAGAGATTGAGAAAAGCTAACGAAACCATCATACAAAATAAAGCAGTGATAAATACTAGAATAGACCAGGTCCAAGAAAATAGTCGTATTCAAATAGAAGGAATACAAAAGGAACAAGAAAATTTAGTGAATTTACACAGACAAACCGGAGAAAGGTGTGACAATATTAACACTACGGTGAATAATTTAACTGGTCAAGTACGCCAAAATCATGAAGAAATTGAGTTAATTAGAACCAGACCAAATAATATTACTCATGTTTCCACAAATGAAACCAGAGAAGGAATTAATTTCAAAAATTATCGCAGAAACCCCATGGAATTCCTGGCCAGAATCGAGGAACATTTTAATAAACATCGAATAACTATCTGGAGCTCGATTAGAGAGATGTTGGTTGAGCATTTTAGGGAGATTACGGACAACTGGTGGACAGCAACCAGGAATGAGATAGTGGACTACGCTCAATTTAAAAAACTGTTTAAAGAAAAATACTGGTCCGAAGCGATACAAAATATTATAAGGGACAACATTTGTCAGGTAAGATATGATGGAAATAGAGGTACATCTCTAACTACTTACTTCTGGGGAAAGGTGTGTTTGGCGAGACACCTAGAGCCAAGAATACCAGAAGAATCCCTAGTAACTAAAATGGCATACCATTATGACACAGGAATTGCCAGAGCACGCCTGGGAAGCCAGATTAAAACGGTCCACGCAATGGCTGACTTATTAGAAAATTATGAACACGAGGGCTACTACAAAAGAAGCAGACAACGAACTGATCAGTGCAGTTCAAAAAATAATAACCATGGTATGAATCATAATCAATATAATAACATGAATAACCGGAATAGTTAAGTCAACCATCGTAATCACAACAAAAATAAAACCCCAAATAATAACCAACCAGCAAACTTCAATCGAAACCCAATTAACAATAATGATAACAACAGGCCCAATCAAAATTACCATCCGGGTAATAGAAATAATAATAATTATAATAACTACCGAACAAACCAAAATTATAATAATTTTAGGAGTAACTCAGGAGTTAATAACAATAATAATCAGGGTAATTATAATAATAATCGTTCGTACCGACCCCGAATAAATTACATCAGTGCCGAAGAAGGGGATTACTGGAGATACCATCAACCTCGGAGGAACAGTTTTAATAACTGTTATGATCAAAGAGGAAATCCCAGAGGGATGAGTCACCATTATAACCGAGTCAGAAGTAGAAGCCAGGAGGACTTCCGAGAATCAAGGGGAAGTGAACAATTAGACAACCGAGAGGTTGAACAACCAGGAACCAGCACACCAGTCCAGGCAAATCAACAGTCATGCCCGGAAAATAATCATGATAGCCTTAATTTAAACGGAGTGAGGCAGTAATAAACCCTCGTGACCCCTTACTGCTACTAACTACTGGGTACAAAAACCACCAAATTCAAAAATATAGTAATAACAAATTACTACCAACTAATTATGAAAAGCTAATTATGGAAAATAAAAGAATTTTGAAGTATAACAACAACCAAAGTTTAAGGACGGATAGTCAAAATCTTACTATTATTTACAATTATTATTTGAAAAATCTTCGAGAAGAACTGTTGGAGGAAACGGTGACAAGTAGAATCAACCAGCATAATGAAATTTTATACATAACCGCTCAAATTGAAGGAATTCCTACACGAATAATGATAGATACTGGTGCAAATGTATCACTTATTAACGACGCTGAACTGGAGAGAATACAGAAACAAAGTAAAAATATAATACCTACCTTACCTGTCAATAATGTTATTTTAATAGGTGCCACTGGGCGTCAAAATAAAACAGTGAGAAAACAAGTGTCATTGGAAATAGAAAGCAAAGGTGTTACAATTAATATTATATGTTTGGTCGCAATCGGCCTACCATTCGAAATATTAATCGGATGCGATATGCTGAGGAAACACTCAGCCATTATTGATTTGAGCAAGGAGAAGGTGTCCTTGAACTCAGAAGGTGTTATGTGGACGGCAGAGTTAATAGGAAGCGATGGTGCCCCTCTGAACCGTACCCATCACCAAGTTAGGGAATTAAAATTTTTAAATAATGACACCCAATGCAGAAAAATAATCTATAATATGACAAATGAAGACCTGTGGAACAGTAAATTACAGGAGATAAGAGAGTTTAGACACCAAGGCACAAATAATTTGACAGTAAAACAAGTAGAAGATCTCATTATAATATATAAGAAGTATAAACATGTATTTTCAGAAAACCCAGGAAAAGTAAAAAACTATCAGTGTAGAATACAATTTAAAGAACCAGCAGAATTCCACAGAAAATCCTATCCTATACCATATTCATTGAAGGAGGCGGTTAGAGCTGAAATTAATAAAATGTTGTTAAATGATATAATTGAGCATAGCCAATCACCATATACTAGCCCAATAGTGGCAATTCAGAAGAAGAACGGGCAGGTTCGACTTTGCTTGGATGCCCGAGAAATAAATAAACATATAGTAAATGATCGCACGTCACCTGGAGAAATAGAAGAAATTCTAAAGAAATTTCATGGTACAAGGTTTATCAGTACCTGGGACACAGTTTGTGGTTACTGGCAGGTGGAGTTGCACCCGATGAGTCGAAAATATATGGCTTTTATTTTCGAGGGTAGAAACTACCAGTTTAAGAGATTGCCATTTGGATTAGTCAATTCGGTAGCAATTTTTGTACGATGTATGGACCAGGTATTGGGTCAGGAAGCGCTACAATTCACCACAGTTTATGTAGACGACCTGTTGATTACCTCATCCAACTGGGAGGAACATTGTCACAGGGTGGAATATGTATTGAGTAAGTTAGCAGAGAACGACATAACACTAAAACTCGAAAAATCCCAATTAATAGCGAAGGAGGTTCAATTTTTAGGTTTCAATTTGACTGAACAAGGTATTTCCCCATCACAAGAAAAGGTTACTGCAATCCAGAAGTTCCCACAACCAAAGAATAAGAGGCAACTCCAATCCTTCTTAGGACTGTGTAATTACTACCGGAAGTTCCAACGCAATTATTCCGCATTGACATCTAAATTTCAGGAACAGCTGTCTTCCAAAAACAAATGGACATGGGGACATGAACAGGATGCGATACTACAATAGATAAAGGATAAATTCTTAGAGACAGTAATCCTTCATCATCCAAATTTTGATCACCCATTCTTTTTGAACTGTGACGCAAGTGATGTCAGTCTTGGGACGGTATTGTACCAAGAAGACACAGAAGGAAACCATTTAGTAATCAGTTTTGCCAGTCGTGTGTTAAACCACTATGAGAGAAGGTATAATGTTACGGAAAAGGAACTATTAAGCATAGTCTGTGCTTGTAGTAAATTTCGAACGTACATTTTGGGATATCCTGTAACTGTCAGAACAGATCATAAGTCCATCTCATTTTTAAGAAGTTGTAAGCTGAGTCATGGAAGGCTTACGAGGTGGATACTCGCCTTGCAGGAGTATAATATCAAATGGGAATATATTCCAGGGAGTCAAAACGTAATAGCAGACGTGTTATCTCGAATAAACCTGGACACCCAGACATTTGAGGGTGAGAAAGAAAGGATTATCAAGGTGTACAACATTCTCAAAAGTAGATCTGATTTGGAAGCATTATTACAAAATATCAAAGCTAATCAGTTATTAGACCCAAAATTAATAAAAATCAAGGAACGTATGGCGAACCAAAACTCTTCAATAAACCAATTCTATTGTGAACAAGAAGGAATTTTATTTATAAAAAATACATTGAACCAAGAAGACTGGAAAGTAATCATTCCCAGAATCATGGAGAAAGAACTAGTGTTGGAATATCACATAAGATACGGACATATGGGTGCAGTAAAGGTAGTAAAAGCATTGGAGGAGAATTGTTACATTAAGAACATACACAGGAAGGTACAAAATTATATAAAACCCTGTCATATCTGCCAATTGGTCAAAATTAATAATGAACGAAGGGAAGGTGTAATGATACCTATATCGTCAGAACAAAAATTGGAAAAATTATTCATTGACATATGTGGACCATTTCCTAGGAGTGAAGGTAGAAGCCGGTATAAATACCTTATAATCATTATGGACCACTTCACCAAATTCATCAAATTGTATCCAATCAGTCGAGCAACTACGCAGAAAATTCTTGAAGTAATAACTACTCAATAATTCCAAAAATAGGAATACCTGTTTCAATAGTTACCGACCATGGTACACAGTTTCGAGGCAGAAAATGGAAGAACACATTGTTAGAACTGAACATCAAAAGCTATAAGACCTCCGTATACCACCCCAGTAGCAATCCATCAGAAAGAATACTGAGAGAGGTTGGTAGAATCTTAAGGACCTATTGTCATCAACAACAAAGGAAGTGGCCTGATTACTTATCAGCCACAGAAGATTTTTTAAACTTGGCTTATCATCCATCTATAAATTGCACTCCATACACTGCCATGTATGAAAAACAACCACCCAGAGAGATCCAAGAATTGATTAAATTTCCTAAGTCTCCACCGTACCAATTTAATAAATTAAAATTCTATAATCAGGTGATGGAAAATCTGGAAAAACGCAGAAATAAATACCAGAAAATAAAGGGTAAAATAATTAAATATGAAGTAGTAGAGAAGGTTTTGTTAAAGAACAGGGAATTGCCTAGCACTCTAGAAGGGATATCAAAGAAATTATTATTACTATACGTTGGACCCTACACCATAACAAAAAACAACAACAACAACACGTACGAATTAACCGACCCCATTTCAAAGAAGATCAAGGGCAATTATAATCAACAATCCATGAAAAAATATCAAGAGGAAGAAAAGGAAAAATAACATAAGTAATTATGTCCTCACACCTAATGAAGTGTTCAGAAATAATTACTTCTGAAGGGAGGCAATTTGTAACGAAACAAATGTTACAAAAGAATAGTAAATAATAGTGAAATCCGATCCAGAGAAGAAACAAGAAATAATAATTGAAAGCAAATTAAAGGAAACCTAGTTGGTTTGACTTATATAGTATTATCCAGAAACCCAGAAATAACCCAGTAGAATAGGGCAGTAAACAGAAAAAAGTTAAATAAATAAACCTAGTAGGACTAATCAACTTACCCTGAATAATAATCCAAACCCAATAAAGAGTACCTAATCCATATAATAAAATTGTATTAATTATAATCATATAGGCCTATAATCAAGGAAAGGAAAAGGGACACAAACCTTTAAAGTAATGAGTGTGATCATAAGAAATAGCGACACAGACTACCGTTAAACAGTGTAATTATTTTTGATGGAAGTGTTTTGTTATTTAAATGTCACTATAATATTGACGACTCGGAACACAAAGTTTTTTATAAGTAAAAACGTAAAGTTTTACCTTACAGCCTAAACCGGCTTTCACCTATAGAAGGCTTCATCAGAGGCTGTCGTTAGTAGCGCTGCTCGTCATGTTGTTGGCGACGAGAAAGTGTTTCGAAAGATTGAAGCTGTGTGTGTGTGGTGAGATGTGTTCGAATAATGCGTGCGATTTGAATTGTGTCTGTTCGTTTAGGATATCGTTTTTATTTGTTTTTGTGTGTTTGTATATTTCTAATTGTTCTAGAGTGTCTAGTTTTCGGCCTTTTGTGTGTACGTGTAGTATGTTCATGTTATTGTCGATGTTTTTATATGTGTGGTTTGCTTCAATGAGGTGGTTTGCGAAGGTAGATTCTGTAGTGGTGTGGAGTGCTTTTGTGTGTTCAATGTATCTCTGTTTGAAGCTACGTCCTGTCTGGCCTATGTAGAATTTACTGCAATTTGAACAATTTAGTTTATATACACCGGGTAGATCGAATTTGTTTTGTGCTTTGGGCATGCGTTTTGATAGTGTGTGTTCTGTTTTGTTAGTAGTTTTGTAAGCGATTCTGTATCCTGCTTTTTTGAATTTGTGGGCAATTTTTTCTGTTTGTTTGTTGATGTATGTTAGTGTTATGAATTTGTTGTTTTCTGTCTTTGTCTGTTGTTTGTTTTGTGTTTTGTGTAGGAGTTTACTGACTATTGTTCTGTCATAACCGTTAGATTCTGCTAGATATTTTATCGTGTTTAGTTCGTCTTTGTAGTCTATTTCATCTAAGGGGATGTTGTTAAGTCTATGTATCATGGTCCTAAAAGCAGCTAGTTTGTGTTGTATTGGGTGATTGGAGGTGTTGTGTATTAGTGTGTCAGTTGTAGTTGGTTTTCTGTATATACTGAATTTGTGCCTGTGTTCTAGTTTTGTGATGGAGAGGTCTAAGAAGTTTATGGTATTGTTGTGTTCGTATTCGGCAGTGAAGGTTATGTTTTTATGTATTTTGTTTATGTGCGTTAGTAACTGTTCACATTGTCTTTTGTTTCCCCTGTATAGTATTAGAATGTCATCAACGTATCTGTGCCAATATAGTATTTTATGTGAGTGTCTGTCATTGTTTGTGAGTATTTTTGTTTTTTCTAAGTGTTGGAGGAAGACTTCTGCTAGAATGCTGGATATGGGGGAGCCCATGGGTAGGCCATCGTTCTGTGTGTAGTATTTATTGTTATAAGTAAAGTAGTTTTGTTTTGTGATAATGCTCAGAGTTTCTGTTATTTCATTGATAAGTTCGTCTGGTGTGTTGTTCTGTTTGAGTTTGTTTTGTAGGATGGTGATTGTTTCAGAGATGGGGATGTTTGTGTACAGGTTTTTAATGTCAAAGGAGGCTAATGTGGCGTTATGGGGGATGTGTATGTCTTTTATTTTTGTTACTAGGTCAGTGTTGTTTTTTACTGCAATGTTGTTGTCTATTTGTGTGTGTTGTCTAATAATTTTGTCTAGATATTTTGCCAGTTTGTGTGCAGGGGCATTACGGTAGTTGATAATGGGGCGGATCGGAATGTCTTCTTTATGGATTTTGGGAAGCGCTTGGAGTGTAGGTGCTGATGGTCGGATTTGTTTCATGTAGGGCTTTTGTTTATGTGTCATAATGTGTTTGGCTTTGTTGACTATTTGTTTTACTGAGTTTTGGTATCTGTCGGTGGGGTCGTGTTTTAGTTCTGTGATGTTGTTCTGTTCTATGAAGTCTTGTACTTTTTTGTGTAGGTTGTCTGTGGGGATAATTACAGTCGTGTTGCCTTTGTCAGCTTTTACAAATGTGATGTTGTGTTTGTGTGCCTTTTCCCTCAGTTTGATGGCTGTGTGTATTTCTGAGTTGTGGTTGTTGTTGTCTGGTGTCTTATGTACTCCTATTGTGTTGTTTATATTATGTCTTAATGTGTCTTGATGTTCTGGTGCTGTGTTTTGTATATTTGTTTCTGTGTCAATTATGAGCTTTGTTAGTGTTTGGTTGTTATGTTTGTAATGTATGTTTTGTTATTATTAGACAGAATTTTAGTTTATCATACAGACAATAGTTTAGCAGTATAAATAAACTAAAACTGTCAAAAACAATTATTATTATTAAAAGTTTTGTTGTATGTTATAAGATTTTATGTCACCAGTTAATTTATGTAAATATATTTATCTCAGGTAGTCAAAGTAGAAATTACAATCATTCATAACAAATTGTTCCACCACATATCATAGAAATTCAAATTAATAAGGTTTTACAGTTATAAACTGAGGCATGTTTAGTATCAAATTGTTTATAATTATCTAATTAATAATTGTATAAACATTGCATATATAATTAGAGTATAATAATAAAATTATCTATTAAAGGTAATTTATAAAATATAATGTAGGTAATGGGTGTTGATCCTATAACATTTAAACTGTACATAAATGACCAATCAAAAGTTAAGAAATTTGTATGAGTAGGTAACTAAAAGAAAGAAGAAATAACACTTAATTGTTAATTGTGATGGAAAGCAGTTGAATAGTGCGTGTCTAGAGGTAATTAAAAGTATATAAAAATAGATAACCCGTTTGTGAAAGAAGATCTGAAGGACCATCATCGAAGATAATAATCCTTCCACTACAATTTTCATGAACAAATAATACACACAATCAAGAAAAATATTCAGAATAGACCAGGAACCCTTCAGCAATATCGTCTAGATGTGTAAAGTATAATTTGACAATATTTTTTTTCAACAAGGAACAACCACTAGACAATATAACAATTTACACTAACACTAATCACTAGTCAACATTTTAAAGTGCAACCAAATTCAATATATAAGCTAAAAGTGATTACAAGGAAAACATTTATTGTACACATTAATAAACTACATTATTTTCTGAGACGGACAAATTGAATATCGTCAAACTTGTATGTAACTTAATATATAATTTGTGTAAATTTTTAGATTATAAGTAATATATTGTTTGTAAAGGTACTCTCTATTATTAATCAACATGCAAAGGAACTTTTCGTAGCAGCCACAAGAATTCCCACGAAATATATTAAAATTATTTAATATATAAATCCTGAGATAAATATCGACCCTGTGACAACCTTATGTATCGAATGGAATTTTCCAATAATTTGAATTTATGTTACACAGATTAAATCATTATGTTATTAAATCATATCCTTGAGTTATTATTCCATTAAGGTAGTATTATAAATTGGCGCACCAACTAGTGAGGCTGAAATTAGGGAATATTAAGTGAAGAAATTGAATTAAGCAAATTAATTTCCTAATTTTTAGCTGGCGACTGCTATAAGTTCCAAGAAATAATAAAGATGCATAAGAGGGCTACATCACTGAGACGGACGAAGGAGGCAGAGAAAGAAGTCAGTATGGAAGAGAAAGAAGTAACATCGGTGGAGGATGTGGAGACGGTAGCAAGAAAGGAAGATAGGGGAGACCCGAATCTTATAAAATTAATGGAGTTAATGAATAGTATGAGTGAAAAAATGGACAGAAATAAGGAAGAAACGAATGACAATTTTAAGAAGCAGAAGGAAGAAATGAACGAAAAATTTGATAGCATCAAGGAAGAATTCAGTGAAAACTCAAAGAAACAAAATAAAATTTTGAGTCAAAACTTATTAAAACAAATGGAGGAACAAAACAAGCAAACGAAGGAAGATTTGAAGAGCATCAAGGAAGATCACAGACAAACAAATGAGAAAATAGACGGTATGAAGGAAGAGATTAACGAGAACTCAAGGGTACAAAATGAGAAAATGAGTGAAAATTTAATAAAACAGATGGAGGAGAGATTTGACCAAAACAAAGAAGAAACTAATGAAAATTTTAGGAAACAAAACGAAACCACTAATGAGAGTTTAAAACAGATAAATGAGAAAATTGATAGTATTAAGGAAAGTACTAATGAAACTTTAAGGCAAACTATAAGTGAAAATAATAACCAAATGAAGGAAGAGTTCAGACAAATCAATGAAGAGAATTTAAGAAGAATTAATGGTAGAATTGAACAAGTCAATGATACAATTAACCAGAAGATGGACAAAATCGATGAGGAAAGGAAGCAAGAAATAGCTGACACTAATGAGAGATTGAGAAAAGCTAACGAAACCATCATACAAAATAAAGCAGTGATAAATACTAGAATAGACCAGGTCCAAGAAAATAGTCGTATTCAAATAGAAGGAATACAAAAGGAACAAGAAAATTTAGTGAATTTACACAGACAAACCGGAGAAAGGTGTGACAATATTAACACTACGGTGAATAATTTAACTGGTCAAGTACGCCAAAATCATGAAGAAATTGAGTTAATTAGAACCAGACCAAATAATATTACTCATGTTTCCACAAATGAAACCAGAGAAGGAATTAATTTCAAAAATTATCGCAGAAACCCCATGGAATTCCTGGCCAGAATCGAGGAACATTTTAATAAACATCGAATAACTATCTGGAGCTCGATTAGAGAGATGTTGGTTGAGCATTTTAGGGAGATTACGGACAACTGGTGGACAGCAACCAGGAATGAGATAGTGGACTACGCTCAATTTAAAAAACTGTTTAAAGAAAAATACTGGTCCGAAGCGATACAAAATATTATAAGGGACAACATTTGTCAGGTAAGATATGATGGAAATAGAGGTACATCTCTAACTACTTACTTCTGGGGAAAGGTGTGTTTGGCGAGACACCTAGAGCCAAGAATACCAGAAGAATCCCTAGTAACTAAAATGGCATACCATTATGACACAGGAATTGCCAGAGCACGCCTGGGAAGCCAGATTAAAACGGTCCACGCAATGGCTGACTTATTAGAAAATTATGAACACGAGGGCTACTACAAAAGAAGCAGACAACGAACTGATCAGTGCAGTTCAAAAAATAATAACCATGGTATGAATCATAATCAATATAATAACATGAATAACCGGAATAGTTAAGTCAACCATCGTAATCACAACAAAAATAAAACCCCAAATAATAACCAACCAGCAAACTTCAATCGAAACCCAATTAACAATAATGATAACAACAGGCCCAATCAAAATTACCATCCGGGTAATAGAAATAATAATAATTATAATAACTACCGAACAAACCAAAATTATAATAATTTTAGGAGTAACTCAGGAGTTAATAACAATAATAATCAGGGTAATTATAATAATAATCGTTCGTACCGACCCCGAATAAATTACATCAGTGCCGAAGAAGGGGATTACTGGAGATACCATCAACCTCGGAGGAACAGTTTTAATAACTGTTATGATCAAAGAGGAAATCCCAGAGGGATGAGTCACCATTATAACCGAGTCAGAAGTAGAAGCCAGGAGGACTTCCGAGAATCAAGGGGAAGTGAACAATTAGACAACCGAGAGGTTGAACAACCAGGAACCAGCACACCAGTCCAGGCAAATCAACAGTCATGCCCGGAAAATAATCATGATAGCCTTAATTTAAACGGAGTGAGGCAGTAATAAACCCTCGTGACCCCTTACTGCTACTAACTACTGGGTACAAAAACCACCAAATTCAAAAATATAGTAATAACAAATTACTACCAACTAATTATGAAAAGCTAATTATGGAAAATAAAAGAATTTTGAAGTATAACAACAACCAAAGTTTAAGGACGGATAGTCAAAATCTTACTATTATTTACAATTATTATTTGAAAATTCTTCGAGAAGAACTGTTGGAGGAAACGGTGACAAGTAGAATCAACCAGCATAATGAAATTTTATACATAACCGCTCAAATTGAAGGAATTCCTACACGAATAATGATAGATACTGGTGCAAATGTATCACTTATTAACGACGCTGAACTGGAGAGAATACAGAAACAAAGTAAAAATATAATACCTACCTTACCTGTCAATAATGTTATTTTAATAGGTGCCACTGGGCGTCAAAATAAAACAGTGAGAAAACAAGTGTCATTGGAAATAGACAGCAAAGGTGTTACAATTAATATTATATGTTTGGTCGCAATCGGCCTACCATTCGAAATATTAATCGGATGCGATATGCTGAGGAAACACTCAGCCATTATTGATTTGAGCAAGGAGAAGGTGTCCTTGAACTCAGAAGGTGTTATGTGGACGGCAGAGTTAATAGGAAGCGATGGTGCCCCTCTGAACCGTACCCATCACCAAGTTAGGGAATTAAAATTTTTAAATAATGACACCCAATGCAGAAAAATAATCTATAATATGACAAATGAAGACCTGTGGAACAGTAAATTACAGGAGATAAGAGAGTTTAGACACCAAGGCACAAATAATTTGACAGTAAAACAAGTAGAAGATCTCATTATAATATATAAGAAGTATAAACATGTATTTTCAGAAAACCCAGGAAAAGTAAAAAACTATCAGTGTAGAATACAATTTAAAGAACCAGCAGAATTCCACAGAAAATCCTATCCTATACCATATTCATTGAAGGAGGCGGTTAGAGCTGAAATTAATAAAATGTTGTTAAATGATATAATTGAGCATAGCCAATCACCATATACTAGCCCAATAGTGGCAATTCAGAAGAAGAACGGGCAGGTTCGACTTTGCTTGGATGCCCGAGAAATAAATAAACATATAGTAAATGATCGCACGTCACCTGGAGAAATAGAAGAAATTCTAAAGAAATTTCATGGTACAAGGTTTATCAGTACCTGGGACACAGTTTGTGGTTACTGGCAGGTGGATTTGCACCCGATGAGTCGAAAATATATGGCTTTTATTTTCGAGGGTAGAAACTACCAGTTTAAGAGATTGCCATTTGGATTAGTCAATTCGGTAGCAATTTTTGTACGATGTATGGACCAGGTATTGGGTCAGGAAGCGCTACAATTCACCATAGTTTATGTAGACGACCTGTTGATTACCTCATCCAACTGGGAGGAACATTGTCACAGGGTGGAATATGTATTGAGTAAGTTAGCAGAGAACGACATAACACTAAAACTCGAAAAATCCCAATTAATAGCGAAGGAGGTTCAATTTTTAGGTTTCAATTTGACTGAACAAGGTATTTCCCCATCACAAGAAAAGGTTACTGCAATCCAGAAGTTCCCACAACCAAAGAATAAGAGGCAACTCCAATCCTTCTTAGGACTGTGTAATTACTACCGGAAGTTCCAACGCAATTATTCCGCATTGACATCTAAATTTCAGGAACAGCTGTCTTCCAAAAACAAATGGACATGGGGACATGAACAGGATGCGATACTACAATAGATAAAGGATAAATTCTTAGAGACAGTAATCCTTCATCATCCAAATTTTGATCACCCATTCTTTTTGAACTGTGACGCAAGTGATGTCAGTCTTGGGACGGTATTGTACCAAGAAGACACAGAAGGAAACCATTTAGTCATCAGTTTTGCCAGTCGTGTGTTAAACCACTGTGAGAGAAGGTATAATGTTACGGAAAAGGAACTATTAAGCATAGTCTGTGCTTGTAGTAAATTCCGAACGTACATTTTGGGATATCCTGTAACTGTCAGAACAGATCATAAGTCCATCTCATTTTTAAGAAGTTGTAAGCTGAGTCATGGAAGGCTTACGAGGTGGATACTCGCCTTGCAGGAGTATAATATCAAATGGGAATATATTCCAGGGAGTCAAAACGTAATAGCAGACGTGTTATCTCGAATAAACCTGGACACCCAGACATTTGAGGGTGAGAAAGAAAGGATTATCAAGGTGTACAACATTCTCAAAAGTAGATCTGATTTGGAAGCATTATTACAAAATATCAAAGCTAATCAGTTATTAGACCCAAAATTAATAAAAATCAAGGAACGTATGGCGAACCAAAACTCTTCAATAAACCAATTCTATTGTGAACAAGAAGGAATTTTATTTATAAAAAATACATTGAACCAAGAAGACTGGAAAGTAATCATTCCCAGAATCATGGAGAAAGAACTAGTGTTGGAATATCACATAAGATACGGACATATGGGTGCAGTAAAGGTAGTAAAAGCATTGGAGGAGAATTGTTACATTAAGAACATACACAGGAAGGTACAAAATTATATAAAACCCTGTCATATCTGCCAATTGGTCAAAATTAATAATGAACGAAGGGAAGGTGTAATGATACCTATATCGTCAGAACAAAAATTGGAAAAATTATTCATTGACATATGTGGACCATTTCCTAGGAGTGAAGGTAGAAGCCGGTATAAATACCTTATAATCATTATGGACCACTTCACCAAATTCATCAAATTGTATCCAATCAGTCGAGCAACTACGCAGAAAATTCTTGAAGTAATAACTACTCAATAATTCCAAAAATAGGAATACCTGTTTCAATAGTTACCGACCATGGTACACAGTTTCGAGGCAGAAAATGGAAGAACACATTGTTAGAACTGAACATCAAAAGCTATAAGACCTCCGTATACCACCCCAGTAGCAATCCATCAGAAAGAATACTGAGAGAGGTTGGTAGAATCTTAAGGACCTATTGTCATCAACAACAAAGGAAGTGGCCTGATTACTTATCAGCCACAGAAGATTTTTTAAACTTGGCTTATCATCCATCTATAAATTGCACTCCATACACTGCCATGTATGAAAAACAACCACCCAGAGAGATCCAAGAATTGATTAAATTTCCTAAGTCTCCACCGTACCAATTTAATAAATTAAAATTCTATAATCAGGTGATGGAAAATCTGGAAAAACGCAGAAATAAATACCAGAAAATAAAGGGTAAAATAATTAAATATGAAGTAGTAGAGAAGGTTTTGTTAAAGAACAGGGAATTGCCTAGCACTCTAGAAGGGATATCAAAGAAATTATTATTACTATACGTTGGACCCTACACCATAACAAAAAACAACAACAACAACACGTACGAATTAACCGACCCCATTTCAAAGAAGATCAAGGGCAATTATAATCAACAATCCATGAAAAAATATCAAGAGGAAGAAAAGGAAAAATAACATAAGTAATTATGTCCTCACACCTAATGAAGTGTTCAGAAATAATTACTTCTGAAGGGAGGCAATTTGTAACGAAACAAATGTTACAAAAGAATAGTAAATAATAGTGAAATCCGATCCAGAGAAGAAACAAGAAATAATAATTGAAAGCAAATTAAAGGAAACCTAGTTGGTTTGACTTATATAGTATTATCCAGAAACCCAGAAATAACCCAGTAGAATAGGGCAGTAAACAGAAAAAAGTTAAATAAATAAACCTAGTAGGACTAATCAACTTACCCTGAATAATAATCCAAACCCAATAAAGAGTACCTAATCCATATAATAAAATTGTATTAATTATAATCATATAGGCCTATAATCAAGGAAAGGAAAAGGGACACAAACCTTTAAAGTAATGAGTGTGATCATAAGAAATAGCGACACAGACTACCGTTAAACAGTGTAATTATTTTTGATGGAAGTGTTTTGTTATTATTAGACAGAATTTTAGTTTATCATACAGACAATAGTTTAGCAGTATAAATAAACTAAAACTGTCAAAAACAATTATTATTATTAAAAGTTTTGTTGTATGTTATAAGATTTTATGTCACCAGTTAATTTATGTAAATATATTTATCTCAGGTAGTCAAAGTAGAAATTACAATCATTCATAACAAATTGTTCCACCACATATCATAGAAATTCAAATTAATAAGGTTTTACAGTTATAAACTGAGGCATGTTTAGTATCAAATTGTTTATAATTATCTAATTAATAATTGTATAAACATTGCATATATAATTAGAGTATAATAATAAAATTATCTATTAAAGGTAATTTATAAAATATAATGTAGGTAATGGGTGTTGATCCTATAACATTTAAACTGTACATAAATGACCAATCAAAAGTTAAGAAATTTGTATGAGTAGGTAACTAAAAGAAAGAAGAAATAACACTTAATTGTTAATTGTGATGGAAAGCAGTTGAATAGTGCGTGTCTAGAGGTAATTAAAAGTATATAAAAATAGATAACCCGTTTGTGAAAGAAGATCTGAAGGACCATCATCGAAGATAATAATCCTTCCACTACAATTTTCATGAACAAATAATACACACAATCAAGAAAAATATTCAGAATAGACCAGGAACCCTTCAGCAATATCGTCTAGATGTGTAAAGTATAATTTGACAATATTTTTTTTCAACAAGGAACAACCACTAGACAATATAACAATTTACACTAACACTAATCACTAGTCAACATTTTAAAGTGCAACCAAATTCAATATATAAGCTAAAAGTGATTACAAGGAAAACATTTATTGTACACATTAATAAACTACATTATTTTCTGAGACGGACAAATTGAATATCGTCAAACTTGTATGTAACTTAATATATAATTTGTGTAAATTTTTAGATTATAAGTAATATATTGTTTGTAAAGGTACTCTCTATTATTAATCAACATGCAAAGGAACTTTTCGTAGCAGCCACAAGAATTCCCACGAAATATATTAAAATTATTTAATATATAAATCCTGAGATAAATATCGACCCTGTGACAACCTTATGTATCGAATGGAATTTTCCAATAATTTGAATTTATGTTACACAGATTAAATCATTATGTTATTAAATCATATCCTTGAGTTATTATTCCATTAAGGTAGTATTATAAATTGGCGCACCAACTAGTGAGGCTGAAATTAGGGAATATTAAGTGAAGAAATTGAATTAAGCAAATTAATTTCCTAATTTTTAGCTGGCGACTGCTATAAGTTCCAAGAAATAATAAAGATGCATAAGAGGGCTACATCACTGAGACGGACGAAGGAGGCAGAGAAAGAAGTCAGTATGGAAGAGAAAGAAGTAACATCGGTGGAGGATGTGGAGACGGTAGCAAGAAAGGAAGATAGGGGAGACCCGAATCTTATAAAATTAATGGAGTTAATGAATAGTATGAGTGAAAAAATGGACAGAAATAAGGAAGAAACGAATGACAATTTTAAGAAGCAGAAGGAAGAAATGAACGAAAAATTTGATAGCATCAAGGAAGAATTCAGTGAAAACTCAAAGAAACAAAATAAAATTTTGAGTCAAAACTTATTAAAACAAATGGAGGAACAAAACAAGCAAACGAAGGAAGATTTGAAGAGCATCAAGGAAGATCACAGACAAACAAATGAGAAAATAGACGGTATGAAGGAAGAGATTAACGAGAACTCAAGGGTACAAAATGAGAAAATGAGTGAAAATTTAATAAAACAGATGGAGGAGAGATTTGACCAAAACAAAGAAGAAACTAATGAAAATTTTAGGAAACAAAACGAAACCACTAATGAGAGTTTAAAACAGATAAATGAGAAAATTGATAGTATTAAGGAAAGTACTAATGAAACTTTAAGGCAAACTATAAGTGAAAATAATAACCAAATGAAGGAAGAGTTCAGACAAATCAATGAAGAGAATTTAAGAAGAATTAATGGTAGAATTGAACAAGTCAATGATACAATTAACCAGAAGATGGACAAAATCGATGAGGAAAGGAAGCAAGAAATAGCTGACACTAATGAGAGATTGAGAAAAGCTAACGAAACCATCATACAAAATAAAGCAGTGATAAATACTAGAATAGACCAGGTCCAAGAAAATAGTCGTATTCAAATAGAAGGAATACAAAAGGAACAAGAAAATTTAGTGAATTTACACAGACAAACCGGAGAAAGGTGTGACAATATTAACACTACGGTGAATAATTTAACTGGTCAAGTACGCCAAAATCATGAAGAAATTGAGTTAATTAGAACCAGACCAAATAATATTACTCATGTTTCCACAAATGAAACCAGAGAAGGAATTAATTTCAAAAATTATCGCAGAAACCCCATGGAATTCCTGGCCAGAATCGAGGAACATTTTAATAAACATCGAATAACTATCTGGAGCTCGATTAGAGAGATGTTGGTTGAGCATTTTAGGGAGATTACGGACAACTGGTGGACAGCAACCAGGAATGAGATAGTGGACTACGCTCAATTTAAAAAACTGTTTAAAGAAAAATACTGGTCCGAAGCGATACAAAATATTATAAGGGACAACATTTGTCAGGTAAGATATGATGGAAATAGAGGTACATCTCTAACTACTTACTTCTGGGGAAAGGTGTGTTTGGCGAGACACCTAGAGCCAAGAATACCAGAAGAATCCCTAGTAACTAAAATGGCATACCATTATGACACAGGAATTGCCAGAGCACGCCTGGGAAGCCAGATTAAAACGGTCCACGCAATGGCTGACTTATTAGAAAATTATGAACACGAGGGCTACTACAAAAGAAGCAGACAACGAACTGATCAGTGCAGTTCAAAAAATAATAACCATGGTATGAATCATAATCAATATAATAACATGAATAACCGGAATAGTTAAGTCAACCATCGTAATCACAACAAAAATAAAACCCCAAATAATAACCAACCAGCAAACTTCAATCGAAACCCAATTAACAATAATGATAACAACAGGCCCAATCAAAATTACCATCCGGGTAATAGAAATAATAATAATTATAATAACTACCGAACAAACCAAAATTATAATAATTTTAGGAGTAACTCAGGAGTTAATAACAATAATAATCAGGGTAATTATAATAATAATCGTTCGTACCGACCCCGAATAAATTACATCAGTGCCGAAGAAGGGGATTACTGGAGATACCATCAACCTCGGAGGAACAGTTTTAATAACTGTTATGATCAAAGAGGAAATCCCAGAGGGATGAGTCACCATTATAACCGAGTCAGAAGTAGAAGCCAGGAGGACTTCCGAGAATCAAGGGGAAGTGAACAATTAGACAACCGAGAGGTTGAACAACCAGGAACCAGCACACCAGTCCAGGCAAATCAACAGTCATGCCCGGAAAATAATCATGATAGCCTTAATTTAAACGGAGTGAGGCAGTAATAAACCCTCGTGACCCCTTACTGCTACTAACTACTGGGTACAAAAACCACCAAATTCAAAAATATAGTAATAACAAATTACTACCAACTAATTATGAAAAGCTAATTATGGAAAATAAAAGAATTTTGAAGTATAACAACAACCAAAGTTTAAGGACGGATAGTCAAAATCTTACTATTATTTACAATTATTATTTGAAAAATCTTCGAGAAGAACTGTTGGAGGAAACGGTGACAAGTAGAATCAACCAGCATAATGAAATTTTATACATAACCGCTCAAATTGAAGGAATTCCTACACGAATAATGATAGATACTGGTGCAAATGTATCACTTATTAACGACGCTGAACTGGAGAGAATACAGAAACAAAGTAAAAATATAATACCTACCTTACCTGTCAATAATGTTATTTTAATAGGTGCCACTGGGCGTCAAAATAAAACAGTGAGAAAACAAGTGTCATTGGAAATAGAAAGCAAAGGTGTTACAATTAATATTATATGTTTGGTCGCAATCGGCCTACCATTCGAAATATTAATCGGATGCGATATGCTGAGGAAACACTCAGCCATTATTGATTTGAGCAAGGAGAAGGTGTCCTTGAACTCAGAAGGTGTTATGTGGACGGCAGAGTTAATAGGAAGCGATGGTGCCCCTCTGAACCGTACCCATCACCAAGTTAGGGAATTAAAATTTTTAAATAATGACACCCAATGCAGAAAAATAATCTATAATATGACAAATGAAGACCTGTGGAACAGTAAATTACAGGAGATAAGAGAGTTTAGACACCAAGGCACAAATAATTTGACAGTAAAACAAGTAGAAGATCTCATTATAATATATAAGAAGTATAAACATGTATTTTCAGAAAACCCAGGAAAAGTAAAAAACTATCAGTGTAGAATACAATTTAAAGAACCAGCAGAATTCCACAGAAAATCCTATCCTATACCATATTCATTGAAGGAGGCGGTTAGAGCTGAAATTAATAAAATGTTGTTAAATGATATAATTGAGCATAGCCAATCACCATATACTAGCCCAATAGTGGCAATTCAGAAGAAGAACGGGCAGGTTCGACTTTGCTTGGATGCCCGAGAAATAAATAAACATATAGTAAATGATCGCACGTCACCTGGAGAAATAGAAGAAATTCTAAAGAAATTTCATGGTACAAGGTTTATCAGTACCTGGGACACAGTTTGTGGTTACTGGCAGGTGGAGTTGCACCCGATGAGTCGAAAATATATGGCTTTTATTTTCGAGGGTAGAAACTACCAGTTTAAGAGATTGCCATTTGGATTAGTCAATTCGGTAGCAATTTTTGTACGATGTATGGACCAGGTATTGGGTCAGGAAGCGCTACAATTCACCACAGTTTATGTAGACGACCTGTTGATTACCTCATCCAACTGGGAGGAACATTGTCACAGGGTGGAATATGTATTGAGTAAGTTAGCAGAGAACGACATAACACTAAAACTCGAAAAATCCCAATTAATAGCGAAGGAGGTTCAATTTTTAGGTTTCAATTTGACTGAACAAGGTATTTCCCCATCACAAGAAAAGGTTACTGCAATCCAGAAGTTCCCACAACCAAAGAATAAGAGGCAACTCCAATCCTTCTTAGGACTGTGTAATTACTACCGGAAGTTCCAACGCAATTATTCCGCATTGACATCTAAATTTCAGGAACAGCTGTCTTCCAAAAACAAATGGACATGGGGACATGAACAGGATGCGATACTACAATAGATAAAGGATAAATTCTTAGAGACAGTAATCCTTCATCATCCAAATTTTGATCACCCATTCTTTTTGAACTGTGACGCAAGTGATGTCAGTCTTGGGACGGTATTGTACCAAGAAGACACAGAAGGAAACCATTTAGTCATCAGTTTTGCCAGTCGTGTGTTAAACCACTGTGAGAGAAGGTATAATGTTACGGAAAAGGAACTATTAAGCATAGTCTGTGCTTGTAGTAAATTTCGAACGTACATTTTGGGATATCCTGTAACTGTCAGAACAGATCATAAGTCCATCTCATTTTTAAGAAGTTGTAAGCTGAGTCATGGAAGGCTTACGAGGTGGATACTCGCCTTGCAGGAGTATAATATCAAATGGGAATATATTCCAGGGAGTCAAAACGTAATAGCAGACGTGTTATCTCGAATAAACCTGGACACCCAGACATTTGAGGGTGAGAAAGAAAGGATTATCAAGGTGTACAACATTCTCAAAAGTAGATCTGATTTGGAAGCATTATTACAAAATATCAAAGCTAATCAGTTATTAGACCCAAAATTAATAAAAATCAAGGAACGTATGGCGAACCAAAACTCTTCAATAAACCAATTCTATTGTGAACAAGAAGGAATTTTATTTATAAAAAATACATTGAACCAAGAAGACTGGAAAGTAATCATTCCCAGAATCATGGAGAAAGAACTAGTGTTGGAATATCACATAAGATACGGACATATGGGTGCAGTAAAGGTAGTAAAAGCATTGGAGGAGAATTGTTACATTAAGAACATACACAGGAAGGTACAAAATTATATAAAACCCTGTCATATCTGCCAATTGGTCAAAATTAATAATGAACGAAGGGAAGGTGTAATGATACCTATATCGTCAGAACAAAAATTGGAAAAATTATTCATTGACATATGTGGACCATTTCCTAGGAGTGAAGGTAGAAGCCGGTATAAATACCTTATAATCATTATGGACCACTTCACCAAATTCATCAAATTGTATCCAATCAGTCGAGCAACTACGCAGAAAATTCTTGAAGTAATAACTACTCAATAATTCCAAAAATAGGAATACCTGTTTCAATAGTTACCGACCATGGTACACAGTTTCGAGGCAGAAAATGGAAGAACACATTGTTAGAACTGAACATCAAAAGCTATAAGACCTCCGTATACCACCCCAGTAGCAATCCATCAGAAAGAATACTGAGAGAGGTTGGTAGAATCTTAAGGACCTATTGTCATCAACAACAAAGGAAGTGGCCTGATTACTTATCAGCCACAGAAGATTTTTTAAACTTGGCTTATCATCCATCTATAAATTGCACTCCATACACTGCCATGTATGAAAAACAACCACCCAGAGAGATCCAAGAATTGATTAAATTTCCTAAGTCTCCACCGTACCAATTTAATAAATTAAAATTCTATAATCAGGTGATGGAAAATCTGGAAAAACGCAGAAATAAATACCAGAAAATAAAGGGTAAAATAATTAAATATGAAGTAGTAGAGAAGGTTTTGTTAAAGAACAGGGAATTGCCTAGCACTCTAGAAGGGATATCAAAGAAATTATTATTACTATACGTTGGACCCTACACCATAACAAAAAACAACAACAACAACACGTACGAATTAACCGACCCCATTTCAAAGAAGATCAAGGGCAATTATAATCAACAATCCATGAAAAAATATCAAGAGGAAGAAAAGGAAAAATAACATAAGTAATTATGTCCTCACACCTAATGAAGTGTTCAGAAATAATTACTTCTGAAGGGAGGCAATTTGTAACGAAACAAATGTTACAAAAGAATAGTAAATAATAGTGAAATCCGATCCAGAGAAGAAACAAGAAATAATAATTGAAAGCAAATTAAAGGAAACCTAGTTGGTTTGACTTATATAGTATTATCCAGAAACCCAGAAATAACCCAGTAGAATAGGGCAGTAAACAGAAAAAAGTTAAATAAATAAACCTAGTAGGACTAATCAACTTACCCTGAATAATAATCCAAACCCAATAAAGAGTACCTAATCCATATAATAAAATTGTATTAATTATAATCATATAGGCCTATAATCAAGGAAAGGAAAAGGGACACAAACCTTTAAAGTAATGAGTGTGATCATAAGAAATAGCGACACAGACTACCGTTAAACAGTGTAATTATTTTTGATGGAAGTGTTTTGTTATTATTAGACAGAATTTTAGTTTATCATACAGACAATAGTTTAGCAGTATAAATAAACTAAAACTGTCAAAAACAATTATTATTATTAAAAGTTTTGTTGTATGTTATAAGATTTTATGTCACCAGTTAATTTATGTAAATATATTTATCTCAGGTAGTCAAAGTAGAAATTACAATCATTCATAACAAATTGTTCCACCACATATCATAGAAATTCAAATTAATAAGGTTTTACAGTTATAAACTGAGGCATGTTTAGTATCAAATTGTTTATAATTATCTAATTAATAATTGTATAAACATTGCATATATAATTAGAGTATAATAATAAAATTATCTATTAAAGGTAATTTATAAAATATAATGTAGGTAATGGGTGTTGATCCTATAACATTTAAACTGTACATAAATGACCAATCAAAAGTTAAGAAATTTGTATGAGTAGGTAACTAAAAGAAAGAAGAAATAACACTTAATTGTTAATTGTGATGGAAAGCAGTTGAATAGTGCGTGTCTAGAGGTAATTAAAAGTATATAAAAATAGATAACCCGTTTGTGAAAGAAGATCTGAAGGACCATCATCGAAGATAATAATCCTTCCACTACAATTTTCATGAACAAATAATACACACAATCAAGAAAAATATTCAGAATAGACCAGGAACCCTTCAGCAATATCGTCTAGATGTGTAAAGTATAATTTGACAATATTTTTTTTCAACAAGGAACAACCACTAGACAATATAACAATTTACACTAACACTAATCACTAGTCAACATTTTAAAGTGCAACCAAATTCAATATATAAGCTAAAAGTGATTACAAGGAAAACATTTATTGTACACATTAATAAACTACATTATTTTCTGAGACGGACAAATTGAATATCGTCAAACTTGTATGTAACTTAATATATAATTTGTGTAAATTTTTAGATTATAAGTAATATATTGTTTGTAAAGGTACTCTCTATTATTAATCAACATGCAAAGGAACTTTTCGTAGCAGCCACAAGAATTCCCACGAAATATATTAAAATTATTTAATATATAAATCCTGAGATAAATATCGACCCTGTGACAACCTTATGTATCGAATGGAATTTTCCAATAATTTGAATTTATGTTACACAGATTAAATCATTATGTTATTAAATCATATCCTTGAGTTATTATTCCATTAAGGTAGTATTATAAATTGGCGCACCAACTAGTGAGGCTGAAATTAGGGAATATTAAGTGAAGAAATTGAATTAAGCAAATTAATTTCCTAATTTTTAGCTGGCGACTGCTATAAGTTCCAAGAAATAATAAAGATGCATAAGAGGGCTACATCACTGAGACGGACGAAGGAGGCAGAGAAAGAAGTCAGTATGGAAGAGAAAGAAGTAACATCGGTGGAGGATGTGGAGACGGTAGCAAGAAAGGAAGATAGGGGAGACCCGAATCTTATAAAATTAATGGAGTTAATGAATAGTATGAGTGAAAAAATGGACAGAAATAAGGAAGAAACGAATGACAATTTTAAGAAGCAGAAGGAAGAAATGAACGAAAAATTTGATAGCATCAAGGAAGAATTCAGTGAAAACTCAAAGAAACAAAATAAAATTTTGAGTCAAAACTTATTAAAACAAATGGAGGAACAAAACAAGCAAACGAAGGAAGATTTGAAGAGCATCAAGGAAGATCACAGACAAACAAATGAGAAAATAGACGGTATGAAGGAAGAGATTAACGAGAACTCAAGGGTACAAAATGAGAAAATGAGTGAAAATTTAATAAAACAGATGGAGGAGAGATTTGACCAAAACAAAGAAGAAACTAATGAAAATTTTAGGAAACAAAACGAAACCACTAATGAGAGTTTAAAACAGATAAATGAGAAAATTGATAGTATTAAGGAAAGTACTAATGAAACTTTAAGGCAAACTATAAGTGAAAATAATAACCAAATGAAGGAAGAGTTCAGACAAATCAATGAAGAGAATTTAAGAAGAATTAATGGTAGAATTGAACAAGTCAATGATACAATTAACCAGAAGATGGACAAAATCGATGAGGAAAGGAAGCAAGAAATAGCTGACACTAATGAGAGATTGAGAAAAGCTAACGAAACCATCATACAAAATAAAGCAGTGATAAATACTAGAATAGACCAGGTCCAAGAAAATAGTCGTATTCAAATAGAAGGAATACAAAAGGAACAAGAAAATTTAGTGAATTTACACAGACAAACCGGAGAAAGGTGTGACAATATTAACACTACGGTGAATAATTTAACTGGTCAAGTACGCCAAAATCATGAAGAAATTGAGTTAATTAGAACCAGACCAAATAATATTACTCATGTTTCCACAAATGAAACCAGAGAAGGAATTAATTTCAAAAATTATCGCAGAAACCCCATGGAATTCCTGGCCAGAATCGAGGAACATTTTAATAAACATCGAATAACTATCTGGAGCTCGATTAGAGAGATGTTGGTTGAGCATTTTAGGGAGATTACGGACAACTGGTGGACAGCAACCAGGAATGAGATAGTGGACTACGCTCAATTTAAAAAACTGTTTAAAGAAAAATACTGGTCCGAAGCGATACAAAATATTATAAGGGACAACATTTGTCAGGTAAGATATGATGGAAATAGAGGTACATCTCTAACTACTTACTTCTGGGGAAAGGTGTGTTTGGCGAGACACCTAGAGCCAAGAATACCAGAAGAATCCCTAGTAACTAAAATGGCATACCATTATGACACAGGAATTGCCAGAGCACGCCTGGGAAGCCAGATTAAAACGGTCCACGCAATGGCTGACTTATTAGAAAATTATGAACACGAGGGCTACTACAAAAGAAGCAGACAACGAACTGATCAGTGCAGTTCAAAAAATAATAACCATGGTATGAATCATAATCAATATAATAACATGAATAACCGGAATAGTTAAGTCAACCATCGTAATCACAACAAAAATAAAACCCCAAATAATAACCAACCAGCAAACTTCAATCGAAACCCAATTAACAATAATGATAACAACAGGCCCAATCAAAATTACCATCCGGGTAATAGAAATAATAATAATTATAATAACTACCGAACAAACCAAAATTATAATAATTTTAGGAGTAACTCAGGAGTTAATAACAATAATAATCAGGGTAATTATAATAATAATCGTTCGTACCGACCCCGAATAAATTACATCAGTGCCGAAGAAGGGGATTACTGGAGATACCATCAACCTCGGAGGAACAGTTTTAATAACTGTTATGATCAAAGAGGAAATCCCAGAGGGATGAGTCACCATTATAACCGAGTCAGAAGTAGAAGCCAGGAGGACTTCCGAGAATCAAGGGGAAGTGAACAATTAGACAACCGAGAGGTTGAACAACCAGGAACCAGCACACCAGTCCAGGCAAATCAACAGTCATGCCCGGAAAATAATCATGATAGCCTTAATTTAAACGGAGTGAGGCAGTAATAAACCCTCGTGACCCCTTACTGCTACTAACTACTGGGTACAAAAACCACCAAATTCAAAAATATAGTAATAACAAATTACTACCAACTAATTATGAAAAGCTAATTATGGAAAATAAAAGAATTTTGAAGTATAACAACAACCAAAGTTTAAGGACGGATAGTCAAAATCTTACTATTATTTACAATTATTATTTGAAAAATCTTCGAGAAGAACTGTTGGAGGAAACGGTGACAAGTAGAATCAACCAGCATAATGAAATTTTATACATAACCGCTCAAATTGAAGGAATTCCTACACGAATAATGATAGATACTGGTGCAAATGTATCACTTATTAACGACGCTGAACTGGAGAGAATACAGAAACAAAGTAAAAATATAATACCTACCTTACCTGTCAATAATGTTATTTTAATAGGTGCCACTGGGCGTCAAAATAAAACAGTGAGAAAACAAGTGTCATTGGAAATAGAAAGCAAAGGTGTTACAATTAATATTATATGTTTGGTCGCAATCGGCCTACCATTCGAAATATTAATCGGATGCGATATGCTGAGGAAACACTCAGCCATTATTGATTTGAGCAAGGAGAAGGTGTCCTTGAACTCAGAAGGTGTTATGTGGACGGCAGAGTTAATAGGAAGCGATGGTGCCCCTCTGAACCGTACCCATCACCAAGTTAGGGAATTAAAATTTTTAAATAATGACACCCAATGCAGAAAAATAATCTATAATATGACAAATGAAGACCTGTGGAACAGTAAATTACAGGAGATAAGAGAGTTTAGACACCAAGGCACAAATAATTTGACAGTAAAACAAGTAGAAGATCTCATTATAATATATAAGAAGTATAAACATGTATTTTCAGAAAACCCAGGAAAAGTAAAAAACTATCAGTGTAGAATACAATTTAAAGAACCAGCAGAATTCCACAGAAAATCCTATCCTATACCATATTCATTGAAGGAGGCGGTTAGAGCTGAAATTAATAAAATGTTGTTAAATGATATAATTGAGCATAGCCAATCACCATATACTAGCCCAATAGTGGCAATTCAGAAGAAGAACGGGCAGGTTCGACTTTGCTTGGATGCCCGAGAAATAAATAAACATATAGTAAATGATCGCACGTCACCTGGAGAAATAGAAGAAATTCTAAAGAAATTTCATGGTACAAGGTTTATCAGTACCTGGGACACAGTTTGTGGTTACTGGCAGGTGGAGTTGCACCCGATGAGTCGAAAATATATGGCTTTTATTTTCGAGGGTAGAAACTACCAGTTTAAGAGATTGCCATTTGGATTAGTCAATTCGGTAGCAATTTTTGTACGATGTATGGACCAGGTATTGGGTCAGGAAGCGCTACAATTCACCACAGTTTATGTAGACGACCTGTTGATTACCTCATCCAACTGGGAGGAACATTGTCACAGGGTGGAATATGTATTGAGTAAGTTAGCAGAGAACGACATAACACTAAAACTCGAAAAATCCCAATTAATAGCGAAGGAGGTTCAATTTTTAGGTTTCAATTTGACTGAACAAGGTATTTCCCCATCACAAGAAAAGGTTACTGCAATCCAGAAGTTCCCACAACCAAAGAATAAGAGGCAACTCCAATCCTTCTTAGGACTGTGTAATTACTACCGGAAGTTCCAACGCAATTATTCCGCATTGACATCTAAATTTCAGGAACAGCTGTCTTCCAAAAACAAATGGACATGGGGACATGAACAGGATGCGATACTACAATAGATAAAGGATAAATTCTTAGAGACAGTAATCCTTCATCATCCAAATTTTGATCACCCATTCTTTTTGAACTGTGACGCAAGTGATGTCAGTCTTGGGACGGTATTGTACCAAGAAGACACAGAAGGAAACCATTTAGTAATCAGTTTTGCCAGTCGTGTGTTAAACCACTGTGAGAGAAGGTATAATGTTACGGAAAAGGAACTATTAAGCATAGTCTGTGCTTGTAGTAAATTCCGAACGTACATTTTGGGATATCCTGTAACTGTCAGAACAGATCATAAGTCCATCTCATTTTTAAGAAGTTGTAAGCTGAGTCATGGAAGGCTTACGAGGTGGATACTCGCCTTGCAGGAGTATAATATCAAATGGGAATATATTCCAGGGAGTCAAAACGTAATAGCAGACGTGTTATCTCGAATAAACCTGGACACCCAGACATTTGAGGGTGAGAAAGAAAGGATTATCAAGGTGTACAACATTCTCAAAAGTAGATCTGATTTGGAAGCATTATTACAAAATATCAAAGCTAATCAGTTATTAGACCCAAAATTAATAAAAATCAAGGAACGTATGGCGAACCAAAACTCTTCAATAAACCAATTCTATTGTGAACAAGAAGGAATTTTATTTATAAAAAATACATTGAACCAAGAAGACTGGAAAGTAATCATTCCCAGAATCATGGAGAAAGAACTAGTGTTGGAATATCACATAAGATACGGACATATGGGTGCAGTAAAGGTAGTAAAAGCATTGGAGGAGAATTGTTACATTAAGAACATACACAGGAAGGTACAAAATTATATAAAACCCTGTCATATCTGCCAATTGGTCAAAATTAATAATGAACGAAGGGAAGGTGTAATGATACCTATATCGTCAGAACAAAAATTGGAAAAATTATTCATTGACATATGTGGACCATTTCCTAGGAGTGAAGGTAGAAGCCGGTATAAATACCTTATAATCATTATGGACCACTTCACCAAATTCATCAAATTGTATCCAATCAGTCGAGCAACTACGCAGAAAATTCTTGAAGTAATAACTACTCAATAATTCCAAAAATAGGAATACCTGTTTCAATAGTTACCGACCATGGTACACAGTTTCGAGGCAGAAAATGGAAGAACACATTGTTAGAACTGAACATCAAAAGCTATAAGACCTCCGTATACCACCCCAGTAGCAATCCATCAGAAAGAATACTGAGAGAGGTTGGTAGAATCTTAAGGACCTATTGTCATCAACAACAAAGGAAGTGGCCTGATTACTTATCAGCCACAGAAGATTTTTTAAACTTGGCTTATCATCCATCTATAAATTGCACTCCATACACTGCCATGTATGAAAAACAACCACCCAGAGAGATCCAAGAATTGATTAAATTTCCTAAGTCTCCACCGTACCAATTTAATAAATTAAAATTCTATAATCAGGTGATGGAAAATCTGGAAAAACGCAGAAATAAATACCAGAAAATAAAGGGTAAAATAATTAAATATGAAGTAGTAGAGAAGGTTTTGTTAAAGAACAGGGAATTGCCTAGCACTCTAGAAGGGATATCAAAGAAATTATTATTACTATACGTTGGACCCTACACCATAACAAAAAACAACAACAACAACACGTACGAATTAACCGACCCCATTTCAAAGAAGATCAAGGGCAATTATAATCAACAATCCATGAAAAAATATCAAGAGGAAGAAAAGGAAAAATAACATAAGTAATTATGTCCTCACACCTAATGAAGTGTTCAGAAATAATTACTTCTGAAGGGAGGCAATTTGTAACGAAACAAATGTTACAAAAGAATAGTAAATAATAGTGAAATCCGATCCAGAGAAGAAACAAGAAATAATAATTGAAAGCAAATTAAAGGAAACCTAGTTGGTTTGACTTATATAGTATTATCCAGAAACCCAGAAATAACCCAGTAGAATAGGGCAGTAAACAGAAAAAAGTTAAATAAATAAACCTAGTAGGACTAATCAACTTACCCTGAATAATAATCCAAACCCAATAAAGAGTACCTAATCCATATAATAAAATTGTATTAATTATAATCATATAGGCCTATAATCAAGGAAAGGAAAAGGGACACAAACCTTTAAAGTAATGAGTGTGATCATAAGAAATAGCGACACAGACTACCGTTAAACAGTGTAATTATTTTTGATGGAAGTGTTTTGTTATTATTAGACAGAATTTTAGTTTATCATACAGACAATAGTTTAGCAGTATAAATAAACTAAAACTGTCAAAAACAATTATTATTATTAAAAGTTTTGTTGTATGTTATAAGATTTTATGTCACCAGTTAATTTATGTAAATATATTTATCTCAGGTAGTCAAAGTAGAAATTACAATCATTCATAACAAATTGTTCCACCACATATCATAGAAATTCAAATTAATAAGGTTTTACAGTTATAAACTGAGGCATGTTTAGTATCAAATTGTTTATAATTATCTAATTAATAATTGTATAAACATTGCATATATAATTAGAGTATAATAATAAAATTATCTATTAAAGGTAATTTATAAAATATAATGTAGGTAATGGGTGTTGATCCTATAACATTTAAACTGTACATAAATGACCAATCAAAAGTTAAGAAATTTGTATGAGTAGGTAACTAAAAGAAAGAAGAAATAACACTTAATTGTTAATTGTGATGGAAAGCAGTTGAATAGTGCGTGTCTAGAGGTAATTAAAAGTATATAAAAATAGATAACCCGTTTGTGAAAGAAGATCTGAAGGACCATCATCGAAGATAATAATCCTTCCACTACAATTTTCATGAACAAATAATACACACAATCAAGAAAAATATTCAGAATAGACCAGGAACCCTTCAGCAATATCGTCTAGATGTGTAAAGTATAATTTGACAATATTTTTTTTCAACAAGGAACAACCACTAGACAATATAACAATTTACACTAACACTAATCACTAGTCAACATTTTAAAGTGCAACCAAATTCAATATATAAGCTAAAAGTGATTACAAGGAAAACATTTATTGTACACATTAATAAACTACATTATTTTCTGAGACGGACAAATTGAATATCGTCAAACTTGTATGTAACTTAATATATAATTTGTGTAAATTTTTAGATTATAAGTAATATATTGTTTGTAAAGGTACTCTCTATTATTAATCAACATGCAAAGGAACTTTTCGTAGCAGCCACAAGAATTCCCACGAAATATATTAAAATTATTTAATATATAAATCCTGAGATAAATATCGACCCTGTGACAACCTTATGTATCGAATGGAATTTTCCAATAATTTGAATTTATGTTACACAGATTAAATCATTATGTTATTAAATCATATCCATGAGTTATTATTCCATTAAGGTAGTATTATAATATATATATATATATATATATATAATTAACAAGGTAATCAGATAAATAACAGCTACGAAGCATTAATATGCCATGGTAATTAGCACCAGAAAATGTAAGTGCCCCGAACCAAACCAGAGACTCGAAATACTAATCAACCCTCACTTTAATCATAATAAGCAATAAGAATATGTGACCATGAAAATAGTTTCACAACTTAAAACATCAGACAGCCCCCTTTACGTGACTAGAATTCTGCCATGACCGCATGACATGAAAGCACAAAATAACTAACTTTCTAATAGCTTTAATTGGATTAAAAAAAGTAGCACTTAGAGCCGACTGCGGATATGCGTGTGTGTGTAATTTTCTTACACATTATAAGCAGATATAATAGATTTCATTAGGTTTAATTGTGTAATGTTCACACATGCAGTCACAGAACTGAACATGAGAGTTTGTGCAAAAGTTTAACGGTTAAAACTTCATGAGTGAGCTTCTGGGAGCTTCCGTGCATTCACAATGTCATTGAGATAGAATTAAATAATTAGAATGGTCCCACCTGGATCGTCCGGTGCACTTAAGCAATACTGTGGCTGATCAGTAGTGTCTCGGTTGTACTAAGAAGTCCTGGGGCAGCGTAGCATCATAAGTGTGTCTGAACGGTAGATCTCGACTGACGGCATATCATGGCTAAAGGATCGTCTCTGCTAGGAGGGTGGACAGTTGGTCGTCACACCCGACACCCATCTCGCCCTTGTTCGAGCACCTGGAGCAGAACTTTATTCAGCCAACCATAGAGAAAGTCGATGAAGTCCTGAACTGATGATTGCCGTCAGCCGAGAGCAGAAGATCTGGTTGAGGGTTCAAACAGAAATGAGACAGATTCAAATTGTCTATCTAACCACGAAACCTCTCGATGCAGGAATGTACAAAAACAGCTGGACGCGCCAACTGAATTTCATCGCTGCACAACAACAGTGAGCATAGCACAACAGCGACGAGATGCCGTGGCCGCGCGTGACGTCAAAGCTGCTCGTTTTAAAAACACATCGCCTACAATGCCGAACCCAGTACGGCACAACGTTTCTTGCGTTTTTTGAGGATGCTGTCTATCAATGATTCCTTGTAACTATTAGAAGACGCGATGTGTTTAATGATGCTCAAGTCGTTATAGTAATCTTGCAAACTAAGAGGTACTGATAAAAGACGGCCGATCATACTATGAAAGGCGGCTGTCTTATGAGTCACTGGATGATGGGATGTAGCATGAATAACGATATCAGTAGCAGTAGGTTTCCTATATATACCAAACTGAATCTTATTTCCATGCCTACTGATAGTAAGATCCAAGAAGTTTAATTTACCATAATCTTCGACCTCTAGTGTAAACTTCATATTGTCATTGATGCTATTCAAATAATTGTGTAAAATGTCAATCTGACGGTGTGTGCCATTGTAAATCAAAAAAGTATCGTCAACGTAACGTCCATAAAACACTATGTTAGAGTCGAATCTATTGTTAGAAAATATAAAAGAATTTTCAAAATAATTTAAGTAGACGTCAGCCAAAAGGCCTAAAAGTGGAGATCCCACTGCCAACCCATCAAGTTGGCTGTAGAATTCCTTGTTATGTGTAAAGTAATTCTGATTGAGAAGTAAATCTAAAAGGTCCATCAACTCTGTAATACATTCAGCGCTTAATTTTTTCGCGTTAACAAGGTTATCCCTAAGGATCCTGAGGGTGTCAGTGACTGGAACATTAGAGTACAGGTTGACGATGTCAAACGAAGCCAACTTGTAGTGAGCCTCAATAGTTAGATCTTTTATTTTATTAATGAAATCTGTGTTGTTAACACAGATGATGAGTCAATGGAGTGCATGCTGTAGGGAGGGGACCCACTCCACTCGCAGAGAATTGGAACGTGAACAAAAATCAGAACAAAAAAGTTGAAACCTGCCAATCGGCTGTGGCGAATGAATCTCCATACACTCCTAGTGCTGTTTTACTGATTTGGTTACTTTATTAAATCACTAAAACAGCACTACTGTATACCATGTGAGAGTTGATTGTAGGATTTAAAACGATTCTTTTTTACTTTTTAAGCACTTAATTCCAATACCTCATCCATTAAAAATGAATAAAACATGAATTATAGTGTTTTCTAGCAGTTTATTCTAAAATTCTAGCAGTTTAAAGTATATTTCAAAAATCCGGACAAATTGAAAATCCGGATGGGGTCCGGTACCAATTGATCAAAATTTCCGAGGTTCCACAGTATAGCATAAACTCAAAAAACAGGTTTGAGTGAACGTAAATCATAACAAAAAAGATTGCCATCTTAAAATGTATTTTTGACAAAACAATTGGTGTGTGTGTGTGTGTGTGTGTGTGTGTGTGTGTGTGTGTGTGTGTGTGTGTGTGTGTGTGTGTGTGTGTGTGTGTGTGTGTGTGTGTGTGTGTGCGTGTGTGTGAACTAATGCACAGAGAATAAAATTTATGTCCATAAGGTAACTGGTCTGAGGACTTTGGGCCCAAAATGAACTGTATATGCAATGTATGAGTATTTCAGTTTTTATAAAGAAAATATTCATTTTGGAGGAACATAATGTTTTATAGCCATTATGAAATAATGAAGACTTTGTCTGTTTACTACAGCATTAATATTTAAAGGTATAACATTGACAGATTTGTTGGTTTCACTTTTCACACTACTAAAATTGTCTTCACGTTCGACAATATCAGAGTCCTCCCCAGAAATTGTATATAGGATTTCTTCTTCAGATAAATATCGACCCACTTTAACATTTAATGTATCACTAAATATACTTTACTATGCCAAAATAACACTTACAACACATGCAAAACAAAAACAAGGAAAATGTTATGAACTTACTATGACATAGTTAGTAATAATTATTATGACTGTAAACATGTGGTTTGTACAGACAAATGCAAACAACACAAAACAGTTGTGAAGTATGTTTCAAGCAATTCAGATTATTTTCACCAAATCACACCACACTACAGATTGCATGAAAGAACATTTTAGAATGTGTATGCAAATTGAAATACGCATCTGTTTGAAACATGCATGCTCTTTGATAGCTGCTGGGTACTGCATAATTCTCTAACACTCATGCTTTTCATAGGGTTAAAGAGTTAAGAAGAATTTACAGAGTGGTATACTCTGCTAAGAGATTTAATGAAAGTGATGATGTTACTCTTTTTTACAAGTGTTAAAAGTTTTAAAAGCATTAACAATAAATGTAGTAACTTTATACAAAGAAATATAAATATTTGGATAGAACCAAACTGCAATCGTGTATGAGAAGAAGGAAAGACAGAGCATCAAAAAACCGGATGCAAGATGTCAAAAATTAAATGAAATAGGCATAGGTGAAAATAACTGAATGGATAAAAGAAGATATCATTTAGAACGCATGATTAGATTTAAAAAATTCACTATAATTATTAATTACCATTTTAGTAACAGTCCAGTCAGTCACATGTAAATATTTTATTTAATCTTCATCCACCATGTGAATCATAGGTTCCCTTTTTAGATTACTTTCAAGATATGTGTCTTATTTTCATTAATCTCCACTTGTGGCTGCCACTAAGAGATAAAAATGTGGACACGATACATATTTCACTAATAAACATTTCTGGCAAAAAATTCTAAGAATGCTCAGAAACAAGTATGTTTTCAAAGGAATTGGATTTCTTGAAGATTATTTACAGAGTGTCTTCATCTTCAGGGCTATTTAAAAGAAGAGAACTAGAAATATTTAGAGTTCTTTATGAACTTATGTATGAGCACTGCAATGACAGGCTTGATGACAGAGATGTTGAAGATATTGAAGGCGATGAAAAATGGACAACACAAAAATCAATTAGGAATGTTTTAAGACAGGTATTGCACTATGAAAAAGTTGAATTTCAAAAATGGTCTACTGTCGTCTTATACAAAGTGGAGTGTTTACACATTTCACAGTCATAGAAATCTGTTTGGTAATACTTTTACAATGATGGTATCACAACAAAAATAATAACAATAAAGGAGAAGGCAAGATTTCGAGGCTAAAAATTGTGGATAGGGAGCTCCTCAATAAGCATAAATTATGAATTTATGTGGACAATACTACTGTATGTTGTATAATTTAATTACCTTCTTATCATGAGTTTTGTGTGCCATACTGGAGGGTAAGTCTCTCTAATAACAGTCCTGTACTGCCGATTCAGATCACGACCTGTCAGTGAGCATCTGTTGTTACCGACTATCACACCATCAGGATTCAGCATTGGAATTAATTTGAAGATAAATTTTTCACGTAATTCCTATAACATACTATCACCATTAAAATAACAGAAACTTAAAATATAATACTAGTACATTTTGATGCTGGCAACATTAAGAATTAAATTTATAACCAGGTACATAAATAAACTCTTGAGTTTTTGTCAGGTAGTTTTAACTAGGAAATGTGGAATGGAATATATTTTTTGCATAACTTAAATCAGAAATGTTCTTAAGCTACACTTGAATTTATTTTTCTAGTTTGCTTTACTGTTTCAGCAGACATTACAATAATAGTTAGTTGTTTAGATAGATATAATGCTATTCTCTGTTGTCATTCTGCATATAATATAAAACATATTCTAATCATTTTAGCTATACATGTTAAAATCAGATTCCTACAAATTATAGTATCTTCCCCCACACACATACACACACAATAAACAGTATGGTGTATTTTTGTTTTTGTTTTATTATTATTATTATTATTTTAATTATAATATTCATAAAATACACAACCATAATTTCTAATTACTACATTTTTATTTTTATTAATTAGCAATTAAAGTCTGTTTTGAACAAAATGTTATCTTAATGTTTGGTAGTGAATAAATAAAAAATTTAAATACGATGTTAGAACACACAAATCTAATTTAATCATTATAAGTTTTATGTTCATAATCAAAAAGAAATTTTTTTACTATCAAATGTTTATAA
This sequence comes from Magicicada septendecula, assembly GCA_034769895.1. NCBI lineage: Eukaryota > Metazoa > Arthropoda > Insecta > Hemiptera > Cicadidae > Magicicada > Magicicada septendecula. The sequence goes on along the minus strand of CM068370.1, from coordinate 259,722,656 downwards.
CAATAAAGTTAAACTAAACTATTTTTTTAAACTATTGAGACATAGTTTTCAAATTAAACTATGTGTTCACTACTATTGTTCACTACTATTATTGCATATTGAGTTGTCACACAGTTTTTTATTTATAACAAAATATTACCTGAAGTGAAGTTCTAGTTTATCATTTCTTGGTGTAAGTCAGTACAGCTTTCGTCTTACAAACAAAAAGTATCAATTCAGGTATGTTTACATTCATCAGTACTGTTTGATTGATGTTCTATAGTTATTATACTGTTTTCAAATACCTTTGAATATGTTATTATCCATGTTTCTTTTAATTTTTCAGACAAAAAATATAAAGCATACATTTTCTCAACACACACTTTTAAAAATCGAACTTATATCCATATTACTTGACTATATCATATTACACCATTACACTATATCTTATTACGGCATTAGTATTCACTTCTTCTTTCCAAATGAATTTCACTGATATAGTTTCACCCCTTAATACATTTTAGCTACATTGTTAATTTGGTATTTAGAATTGATTCCTATAGTTTCTAAAATTTGGGCTAACCTTTCGCCTAAAGGTTTCCACTAACATTGTTCTTGTTGACGAGTTTTCATCTAGTGTTATAGTTCTAAGGAAAACCAGAAAATTAGAAGAACCAGAAATCTCCAACTTTCTGGAAACCAGAAAATTATACCCTAGTAACAAAACCAGAAAAATATTCATTTTATTTTGATAACTTTTTTTTTACAAATGATGACCTTATAAGGTCTTTAAAAGATAGAAATGTGTATGCAACTGGAACTACTCAACACAGGAGGATGAACAACTGTACACTCAAAGGAAACACAGAAATGAAAAAAGAAGATCATGGTACATATGACTAAGTTTAATAAGAAAAATGCAATTTTTGCAGTTACTTGAAAGGAGAACAATATTGTGAAAGTATTATCAAACTATGAGGGTCTAGAACCCATACAGAAGGTAACCAGATGGTGTAAAGCTGAAAAGAAACAAGTTAAAGCTTCCCAATCACACTATTAAAGTTATAATAAAAGTATGTATGGAGTGGACAGAATGGATTGGTCTTTAAATAAATACAGAATTAAAATAAGAGGGAAGAAATGGTATTTTTCGATTTTTAAAAACATGCTTGACATGACAGTGTTCAATGCACACATACTTTGTTGCATGGGAAATGAAATATTTCCCTTTAGACTTCAGACTAAGTATTATGGGTATCTATCTTTCAAGGTCATCTAAGGTCATCTATCTTAGGACTCTACGAATGTTTGAAGACCTTGTTATGTAGGACCTTGAAGACCTTAAATACCTTCATTATGTAAGTAGTCAACGAAACGTGTCTTAGAGATTGAAGACTAGATCCTGTGGACCACTATGTTGAGTGGACAGTTGAAGGAAAACAAAGGGAATGTGCAATTTGTAAAGCCAATGTAAGGAAACAGTGCTCAAAGTGCAATGTTGGACTTCACATTAAATTTTTTCAGCACAACATAAGCTAGAAAAGACAGTTAGTTAAAAAACTACATAAAATTTTTATCTGTACCCTACACTTTGATTGTATGCTTTAATAAATACACATCCAAGCTTGCTTAAGTTCCACACGTATCAGTATTGATATCAGTAATAAAATAATGTTGTAATTGGGCATTTCACTAAGCATTATAATACAGAGTACAATTTTCATATGTGAACAGAACATCGGACTGCACGGAAATTTTCTGTGCATGACTTGAGTCTAGGAAAGTGTGTCGTTTCTAATGTGTGTATGTGCTTAAAACGTAATTTTGCACACTCCAAAGTTTTGCATGTGGTGAAAAGGAGGTGAAAAAATAACTAACATGCAGTTGTTAGGCTTTCAATGGAAAAAGGAGAAAAAAAGAGCAGAGTGGAAGGAGAGTTGCCAACTGTATGGTCTGGACTATACAAATATGGTAATTTTCCCTTCCTGTATGGTATATGGTCTGACTATTGGACTGTATGTATTATATATGGTCCTGTCAAAATTTTGTAACAAAAAATTTATTTTTTATGTAACACAACTCACTCAAATATAATGTAGAATGAGGAACCACAAAGCTTTTTTATGTCTCTCATGTTGTCTCCCTTTCAGTCTGATTTTAGTACCCTTGTGGACCTCCGAAACCGAACTCACTTCAGTGGAAGAGTTAAGGACAGGCTTTTAGCGCTTTGTCCCCGGAAGAGCCCTGGACTGGACGGTGTTACTAACACCGCCCTACAGAGACTTCCGGACCGGGGAGTTTGCTTCCTGGTCGATTTGTTCAATGCCTGCTTCTGCTTCGCCTAATTTCCTAAGAAATGGCGTTCGGCTATGGTCACGATGATCCTGAAGCCGGGCAAAGACCCCAAGTTTGCCGAGAACCTCCGGCCTATCAGCCTGCTGTCGTCCACTTCGAAAGTCTTCGAACGACTAGTCAGCGGCGACTAGCGGATCACCTTCAATGGTTCGACATTCTGGTCCCCGAGCAATTCGGTTTTCGTGCTAGGCACTCCTCGACGCATCAACTGATGCGCTTCGTGGAGACCGTAGCCGAGGCCGGTTGCTCGCGAGAGCAGACTGTCACCGTTTTCCTTGATGTCGAAAAGGCTTTCAACCATGTATGGCATCCAGGCCTCCTGTACAAACTCACGGAGATTCTGCTTCCGGATTGGTACCTTCATTTGATTTCTAGCTTTCTTCGGAACAGAACCTTTTGCATGAGAGTAGATAACACCCTTTCTTCGGCAAGGGCTATTATGGCTGGTGTACCTCAGGGAAGCGTCTTGGGGCCCCTGCTTTTCTCTGTGTACGTGCCCAAGTTGCCTGGCACCAGGTTGGCCATGTTCGCTGACGACGCGGCGGTGTATGCCGTCGATCGTCGAGCTGAAACGGCAGTTATCTGGCTCCAGGAACAATTGGACAAGTACGTTGAGTGGGCAGAGAAATGGAGGGTTGCCATCAACACGGCCAAGAGCACAGCAGTAGTCTTCTCCAGACGTTTAAGGCTCCCTGACAGACTTTACGTAGGCGATACTCTGTTGCCCTGGTCTTGAGAGGTCAAGTATCTCGGGGTTCACCTCGACCGTCGTCTTACCTGGCGGACACACTCTGCACAAGTAGCCCGCAAGACCGCCAATCATCTCTATCAACTCTGTCCCGTGTTATGCAGCAACGCCATGACCCGCTGCCTAGGGAAGCTTATCGTCTCCACCTATGTGGTGCTGATGGTTACCTACCCGATACCCGTTTGGGGCTACTTGGCCAAGACCCATAAGCGAAAGCTTCAGTCTCTCCTTGACCGAGGATTGCGCTGGGCATGTAAACCTGACATCTAATAAAACAATCCATGACTCCCTGTGTGTCCGTTCTCTGGATGCCACTATTAGGCAGCAAAACGTACAGGTCAGCTCTGTGAAGCCGGGAGCCAAAGTTTAACAAAGTATCAATTCTGAGTGGGGAAAATTAAGAAAATTATATCTAAAACAAGACAAAATTCAAAAATGAAGGTAATGCAAATCTAATAAGTATAAAGCTAGAAAAGAATAAGTAAAAAATAAAACTAAAAGAAATAAGAAATATAACAGTGAAAAGCAGTATTCTTACTAGATAAGGTGAGACCTTAACCTTATAATAAAAGCACTGTTTATTATTACACACCACTAAGAATAACTTCACCAACACTTATTAACTACACAATAGTGAAGGAAACAGAGAATTAACTATAATTACAGTGAACACTTCAAATAAAATCATTTATTTTAAAAGAAACAGTGACATAAAACTTTCGTAGTCTTTTAGGTGGAACCCAAGCGGCCATCTTTGAATTTATCGTCATCAATCCAAACCCGAAGCAGCCATGTTTGTTGCCTTTGGACATTTGAATTAAATAATTATGATTCAATACTTAAACAAACTTAACTTTATGTGTAATAGTAAGTAAGATCTTTAAACATTTGTAAGTATTGTACTTCCTAATAGCATTTCTGACCTTTCATAGCAGTTAAAAAGAATCCTACAATTAATATTATAAAATAGAAAAACTTAATTTTGTTACAATCGACCCAAGGTAAAGAGTCGATCCGGGAAATGAACATTTTCGGTCTGTGAGTCGTAATACTAATTTTAAAAGAAATAATACCCAATAAATATAATTAATGGATTGTAAAAGGAGTTTTATTTATTAAATAAAGTTAGATTAGAAGATTTTTAAGCAGAAAAGGAAGAGTGAACGCACCTAGGCAATTGGAACGTCATCGAAAAGGAGTGAATCAGCAGATAACCTATATGCGACGAGTCGATTTCACAATCGAACCGAACTGACACAAAACATTTCTTTGATAAAACTTTACCAAACTGATGAAAAGCAAATCCACATTCATTAATAATTCTTAACTATTTAATATCGAATTAAATAATTTGAATAATGGAATTGAATTAAATTAAAATAAACTAAAAACAATTCATTAAAAATTTTAAAAAATAAAAGAAAAAATTATAATTTAATTTATTCTTTTTATATAAATAAATATAGTATAAAATAATTAGAAACAGCGTAAAGAGTACAATCTAACGGTGGAGGTATTACAGAATTGGCGCCCAACTAGCGAGGCTGAATTTAGGGGATTATTAGATATAAAGAAAACAATAGTGGGCCTAACTTCCTAATTTTAGCTGGCAACTGCTATAAGTCCGGAAATGCAGTGAAGAGCTACGTCAGAAAGGAGAACGAATGACCCAGAGACAGAAGAAGATAGGTGAGAACACGAAGAAGAAATAGCCAAAGACGTTGAAATGGAACAACAGGCGGGTGACAAGGAGGAAGCTAGAGGAGACCCAAACCTGCTAAAATTAATGGAATTAATGAATAGTATGAAGGAAGATATTAAACAGACGAATGGAAAAATAGACAGTATGGAGGAAAAATAAATGAAAACTCAAAGAAACAAAACAAGACTTTGAGTGAAAATTTAAATAGACAAATGAATGAAAATAATAATAAAAATATAGAATCCTTAAAAGAGGAATTAAAAAATAGTAGTGAAGAAATAAAGGAAGATTTAACTAAGAAAATAAATGATAGTAATAAAAATAATAATCAAAACATCGAATTATTAAATAAAAACATAGAGGAATTCAAAGAGGAAAATAATAAAAATATGGAAGCATTAAGTAAAAAGATGGAAGAAAAAATGGAAGAAACCATAAATAAATCAATGGAAACGGTAAATCAAAACGTAGAAACATTGAATCAGAAAGTAGAAGATAACTACCAAAGAACAGAAACTAATCATCAACAATTGAGGGTGGAAATGGGTAAAAAATTAGAACGCATTACAGAAGTTCGAAACGAAATATCAGATACAAAAGGAAAATGTGAGCAGACGACTCAAGAAATGCACCAAATTCGGGAGGAAAACAAGTAAGAAATAACCCAAGTATGCACAGACATGAGTGAAAGATTGGAAAGAGTCAACAACATGAACAATATTGACAGCCAAGTGAGTAAAAATAAAGAGAAGATTGAGGAACTCCGTCGATGAGAGTTACAACTACAGGAAGAAGTTGACTCATGGCGAGACAGACCATGTCATAGCCCACATACAACAAGCAGAAACAAAGAGAATATTAAGCACCTGGAGAAGAAGATGAAGAAAATAGGAAAAATATGTAAAAAAGAACTAATAAAAACACGGGAAGAATTGGATATGATGAAGAATGGAATAATTAATGTGCTTAATCTACCAATTACTGACCATACTGAAATAATGACTTTTAAAGATTGTAGGAAAACTTTAAAAGAAATTCTAGAAAGGGCTCACAACAAAACGGAGAGTAAAACCTTAAGAAAATCTATATTTAAATGGAATATACCAAAAATAGAAAGGTATAATAAAATGTCAGTGAGATCATCAATAATGAATATACCATTAAAGTATTCATTTAGTAAATTAGATGATGTAGTGATTGAAATAGGCCTTGAAACAAGTGAAAAGTTTTGCAGCAGAAAAATCATAACACCAGGTTGTAGCGAGAGAATTAACAAGGACAGAAATAATTCTGAATACAAGAATAATCCGAGAAATTAAAGACAATTGAAATAATCGACCACGGATAAATTAAGCACAAATACAAATTTTTAGGATATTGACACAATGCAAATCAACTAAGAAAAAATAAATAAAAAATAAAAATAAAATAAAATAAACTAATTATTAAATAAGAAGAACCAATTTAGGGTAATTAATAAGACAAGACGATAAAAAGAATGACTATAATAAATATTTGAATAACCATATTAATCATGATAATAACATTGAGAAGGACAATTAAGACTAGTTATTATTTAAGAAAGGTGAGAAACGAGTTAAATAAAGAAAGAATAGACAAATACAACTTATGATAATGATGAAACTCAGTACTTAACTGCATAATTAAATGGGAATAAATAAATAAAAATGAAGATGAAGATAGAATCTAAAATATCATTGATTGACAACACCAAGCTGGAAATAATCCAATATGTATGTCGAATAATCTTAACCAATTACCTGTGAATGATAGAAGATTAATTGAAACGATAGAACGCCAGAAGTGAAACAGTAATGGAATAAATATGTGAAGAGACCTCAAAGAAATCATGTAACAATCCCTTGAATATAATTTTGTAGCGAAAGAGCTACCTTATAGATAATAATTATATGTATTGTGTTGTGATAGTGCAAATTTTATTTTCCTGGACAGAGATGAAGTTCCTCTGATCTCAGATGATATATTTAAGGAAAACGGCGGAGTAATGGAAGCTAAGAGTGCCCCTCCGAATCTGAACCCATGTGTAATATTTAATGTTAGGGAATTATAATATTTTAGGGATTATACAAACAACGAGGTAAAGAAATAAAAATAAATATGACAATATGAATCGAGGCAGAAAAACTGAGAAGAAATTAAGTGTTCCAACAGGAAAACAGGATTATAATTAAAGGGTAACCAAATAAATGACAGAATAACCCAAAATGTATGAAGAATCGACACCAATTTTTTATGTGCTGAGTTACTATATGATAATTGAACAAGGTGAAATCAACCCACTCAACCCATTGAAGTATATGAGAAGAAAGCAGCAGTACTATGAAGAACTGAACAAATATAAAATTGATAATTTCATCAAACCAAGAAACTTGTCTTTCCCAAATTATCAACGTTGGAGGGGGAGCATATGAAACATAACAGAATGTTCCATACTCTTAAAACAATATACAAACACAGACAGACTGACTAAAATGTGGACAATACTCCAAAACCCCTTAGATTGAGGTAGTGAATCACTGTCAATATTAACCATAATATATAACCAAGGATAAGACTAAATAAATCCAACATAAAAACCTGAAAAAATAAATAAACAAAACTTAATTAAATGGAAAGAAGTACAATACAGTAGTGTAGAATGGATAAAAAATAATGTACCTTAGACTATAAGAAGGAAACCATAAAAAAATGTATCAGTGAAAAGTGAGTTAATGAGTGAAAAATAGTGATAATCATTAATCATGCAGATAAAACTGTGAAGCTTGATGATTAAGTCAGTGGTCTTAAATGTAAACAAAAACCACAGAAAGAACCAAGTAAGAAAATAAACAAATATAGTTAAGAAAACACTAAATAGTGACAGCTAAAACCAAATGTGAATGTTAGGGAAGTAATTATAAGTTTTAATATTAGTTGTTGAAGGTTCTGTGCCTTTTAAGCCTTACTGTTTACGTTAAAAGAAAAGGCTTTGACATTGTTTAATTATGCTGATTTCATGTATATGTTAGTATTCTGTGTTATTATTCAACTAACAGACCTGGATAGACAGAGAAAAGAGTTGATAATTTTGTAAGTTAAACAGTTTTTTATGTTTGTTAAAAGTGATTTTAACTATTGAAGATTCATTAGAATATCAATCATGGAAACATGACACTAAGTTAAGCTGTTTATAAAGTTTGTTAAGGAAGTACAGTACAAGAATAAGGGTATAATAACCATTTTAATCCAATATAATAAAAAACAGAGAAAAATTTGTAATTAAAAGTAAGGTATTAAACCAACAGTACAAATAATAATTGTAACAGAATAAAACAAGGTACTAAAGAAATGATATGGCCTAGGAAAATGTTAAACATTAAAATTATTGTCAATCATAGTTAACAAAAGGCCAAACCACTGTAAATTGGTAATGATAAACTGGAATTGTTATATAGATTTATATTTATAGTAATCACAATGTATTTAATAGTTTAAGGAATTAGAACATGATTTTGTGAAGGCCAAATGACTAAAATGGCCTATAAAACCTGATTTTGTAAATCACCAAAAATATCTCTTAGTTCATACACAAAGGTCATGTTGGGTATCAAATTGTTTGTAATTTTACCAGGAAAAACAAGATGTAAATTAAGTTAAGCATAATTAAGTAATAGTCAGGGAGTAATTAGTAGTGGAAATTGAAAAAACCAAATAATTTAAATAATGATGGTCATGTGACCCATGAACTCAAATCTATTGACCAATGAGAAATTAGCAAAATTTGGTCAAGACCGTTGAAGGAGTAAGAAATTCAATTATTCTATTGTTAGGCAGCAAAACATACAGGTCAGCTCTGTGAAGCCGGGAGCCAAAGTTTAACAAAGTATCAATTGTGAGTGGGGAAAATTAAGAAAATTATATCTAAAACAAGACAAAATTCAAAAATGAAGATAATGAAAATCTAATAAGTATAAAGCTAGAAAAGAATAAGTAAAAAATAAAACTAAAAGAAATAAGAAATAAAACAGTGAAAAGCAGTATTCTTACTAGATAAGGTGAGACCTTAAGCAGACCTTACACGATCAATATTAATGTCATTACCTTATCAGAATGACATTAGTAATGATCGTGTAAGGGGGGCAAAACTGGAATGATGCCTGGTAATGATGAGAATCTGGATTTTCTGATTTCGAGTCGTCATTACTGGCTCGTGGTGGGGATACTGTCATTAGTAATGACCGTGTAGGGTGCGCCATCAGTATTCCATCATAACTCAGTTCATCGTCAAACACGGTCTAGTCAACATAGGTGTACCAAAATGAGTGACTGTGAACTATCTCCCCAACAAATAGAGTTAAGTGAGACTTCAAGTGATGCAGTTGAAATTCTACGTAACTTTATTGTTACGTATGAAACTTTTCCTGAACTGTGGAATCCCACAAACCCAAGTTACAAAAATAAAAACCGCAGAAATGCCGCTTATGATAAACTTTTAGCAATTTTCACGCAATTAAAACCAGGGGCTACACGTGCCGACGTTAAAAGAAAAATCAATACACTTCGGTGTAACTATAGGAAGGAGTTGAAAAAAATATTAACATCAAAAAGATCAGGGAGCAGCACTGACGAAGTGTACCAGCCGACCTCGTGGGTATTTTATGCTCTCCATTTTCTTTGAAAGTATGAGCAGCCAGTGAATAGCCACGACCAAGGAGATGAGGTTAGTATCTATTTTAATTATTTCCAAATAGTAAGCAATATTTTAAGCTTAAAATATATATAACTTCGATTTACATTCACTATTTTACTATTTCTTTCCTAATTTAATTACGTAAATAAAACTAAGAATTTATGTAGGTCCTTAAACTGAGAACAAAGGAAATAAATTTATGCACTTCAAAAATTTATTTTTATATTTTCCAGTAAGCATCAAACACATATATAAAGAAAATATTCAAAGGTCGGCGGTATTTCTGCTGCTATCAAAGGGGTTATACTACAATTTGCCTTCATTGTTGTAGTACTCACAATATTTATCTTGTTTTTTTTTTTGCATCCGAATCACTGTTTCTGTTCAAAGTGCTTTGTAAATCCAGTAAGTTGCATCCTTCTGTACTTATTTCATTTGAGCTGAAGTACATTTGATTAACTTCTTTAGCAAGGAAATTGTGCAAGTAACAACATGCTAGCGTAATTGCTTCTGCCTTTTTTGGTTCAAGGCTGATTGGTTTCTGAAATACTCCAAATCTTGATGCGAGAATTCCAAAAGTATTCTCCACAACTACACGAGCTCTTGATAATCTTTTATTAAATTCGTGACGAGCTTCATTTAGAGATTTCTGAGAGTAGGGTTTCATTAAATTCACGTCTAGTGCAAATGTCTCATCTGCGACAAATATGTACGGAAAATTTTCAGCTGTGTTCGGTAAGGTAGATGGTTTTGGTAAGTTCAGGGCTTTTCTCTGTAAAAGCTCTCCAAATTTTGAGTAGTACATAATTCCTCCATCCGATATTCGCCCATTCATCCCCACATCAACCATGATGAATTCCCTTTTGGCATTTACCACGGCAAGCAGCACGATACTAAAAAACCCTTTGTAGTTGTAATATAAGGAACCGGATTTCGCAGGTTTTTTAATGGTGATATGCTTTCTGTCAATAGCTCCCAAGGTATTCCAAAATTGATGTAGATGGCCAAAATCGGCACCAATGTTAGTCCACTCTTCAGATGATCTTGGAACTGAAAAAAAATAAAATAAATAAAGAAAGAAAATTAAACAATGAAACAACTAAAAATACAGATAATAACAAAAGCAATAAATTAAAGAGTGCCCTGCTTCCAACCCAGGTCCAGACAAAACTTTTCTGAAATTTTCATTTCATTGGAAAAATTAAATTTGCTGTGTATTTTAGCTTAAAACTAATTTAATGATTTGATTAGTAATTCATTCATATATTTCCAGATCCCCTCTGAAGAACGAGTACAGGATGAGGAGTTAGGTGAACAATCCCCGTTAGCAGCTCCTGTTGCATCAGGATCCTCAATCCTTCCACCTCCACTCCCTCAGAAAAAACGTCGGGCTATTGGACCTTTGGCAAGACAAAACAAGCTGCTTCAAAAAGCATGCTCGTTTCTGGAACAGTCCAGGGAACCCCCAGACAATATGCCTACCATTGCCACGGTTTGGGGTGAAAGATTGCTCACCTTGGATCTTCAACAAAGAGCCTTGGCAGAAAAAGCCGTGAATGACGTGCTGTTTGAAGCAAGTCAAGGCACTTTGCACAGACACTCGGTAAAAATTAACGAAGATCCAAGGTTTGGGGCAGTGCTGCAGCAGCCCTCCCCCAATAATAGCCAATCACACTGTTGCGGTTTGGAAGCTCTTGAAGAATCGTGAGTTATTCCAAAGACGCTAATGAGGAAGGCTGGATTGTATGTTAGAAAGAAATGGACTGTATTGAAGATATTGAACATGCGTTTATTGAATAATTTGGATTGTTAGTTACGATCGGCACGTGCGGATGCATTTGTGGCAATAACGCCCGAAATTAATTTTGAATAAAATCGTGGTCCATTGTATATGGACGTAGGTAAATGAACTAAACAAAATCTTATGAATGCATGACAAAAAATATCCAGTAGCCGCGGCTGGAAGAGAAGTGTTTTACGAGAGTTGCGCTCGGAGCCGTGTTAGAAACTGAACTAAACTTGCCTGTAGCCGGCAGTAGCGTTTGATAAGCGCGTGACGTCATCCGCGCGTGCCGGGTAGCGGTAGTAGACCGCTTACAGCTGATAAACCAGTACAAAGTTTAAACATACTGCCCGCCAAAATCGGGACGATTTTGTACATTAAGGTTAACTAGGAACAGTATATTACAAACATTATCAATGTATATATATAAACAATACATAATACACTTAAAGGCTTATACATAAAATTTGTAGAAAACAAAATTCATTAAGCTAGCACAAAGCGTAAGTCAAAACAAAACAATTTCTGTGCTAGAAAAGGTACAACAAATAAAAAATCATGATAAAAACGAACCTTTACATAACTGAACATGATCTCTCTTGAAGCATAACATGTGGATAAAAAATACATATATTTAAACCTTGACAAACGTAAATAATAATCTTAAATTATATAAGAGAAACCATCTCGATCACTGCTTCATATATAGTAATAGAAATAATAGAAACATAATGTTATCATAATCATATCAAAGTTCAATGGTACATGACATTGAAAAATACAATACACATATAGAATAATTGACACTATAAATAACACTTGTGGTTCTCAGAATTTGAATCACTCAAACATATTGATAATACACAACATCCATAATAATTGATAGTACATATGAAACACAGTCACTATTGCAGTAATAGCTAGCGGCACGTAAACAATATTACAATGCTTATGATACAATTGACTTGTATGCTCGCCCCGGGGAATGTCCCGGGCGTGGTCCATGTAATGTGACACGCACACACTCACTCACACACACACACACACACCTCGAATGGCACGCATACGATTAGCTTGTTTCCACCGGAAGGGGGCATAATTTGTGGATGGGTCGGCGTAAGATACCTAGCGCGGTGCGAACTTCTGCGACGCGTACTAAGGAATCTTGACCCGGAAAAACATTGGTAATTACCCCACGCTTCCATTCTAGAGGGGGGGAATTGTCATCCAAAATGAGGACAAGCTGTCCGACATTCAAATTCCTTAACGGGGTGCGCCATTTATTGCGCTGCTGCAGCTGGTGCAGATAATCCCTAGACCACCGTTTCCAGATGGTCTGCGTAAATTTTTGGAGCAGAAGCCATCTGCCCAAATGAGTATTATTGCCTTGCGTATAGTCGGGTTCCGGAAGTGCCGTCAGTGGAGCACCGACCAAAAAATGAGCAGGTGTTAAGGGTTCAGGGTGTCTAGCATCATCGGACACCGCGCATAACGGGCGTGAATTAAGGCAAGCCTCAATTTGAGAAAGAAGAGTAGAATATTCCTCGAAGTTCAAAACCGTACCGCCTATTACGCGACGTAAATGGAATTTAACACTCCTTACACCACTTTCCCACAAACCACCGAAATGAGGGGCTGAAGGGGGGATAAAGGACCATTTGATGCCGTGGAGACCGCAAAACTCCAGAGAAGATTGCTCAACTTCCTTGGAGGTTAAAAATTTGTACCAATCATGCAACATGTGGTTGGCACGGCGAAAATTCGTGCCATTATCCGAAAATATTTGCGCGGGAATACCTCTGCGCGATATGAACCTTTTTAAAGCCGCTATAAAGGCGTTGGATGTGAGATCCGACACCAATTCTAAATGGATGGCCCTAGTACACATGCATATAAATAGAGCGATATATGCCTTGGTCGTGGACTTAGAGCACTGCCCGCCATGGCGCAAAAGCACGGGACCGGCGTAGTCCACGGCCGACTGTGAAAATGGCCTAGAAGGCGTGACCCTAGAAGGGGGTAATTGACCTAGTAATTGATTCGCGCCTTTAGCCCGGAAACGAAAGCAAGTGACACACTTATGTATCACTGAGCGGATATAGGATTTGTCGTGTATGATCCAATACTTTCGCCTAAGCGAAGCTTGAGTTGATTGCACACCAGCGTGCAACAAACGGATGTGTTCGTATTCAATTATTAATCTCGTGAGATGAGAGTGTGGGTGCAAAATTATTTGGTGTTTACTCTCATAGCTAAGTGGGGAGAATTGCAAGCGTCCACCCACTCTTAAAATGCCTGATTCATCCAGGAATGGGTTAAGAGCAAGAATTTTACTACTGCGAGGAAGGCACCGGTGTGCCTCAAGTTCCATAACTTCTACGTCGAAATGCAACTTCTGAGATTGCCGGACAAAAATCAAGAGCGTGTCAGACAATTCTTGAGCCGACAAAAAGAACGTGTCTCTATCAACCACTGCGAGCCTAGAATTGCGAAAAAATCGACGGCAATATGCGAAGACGCGAATAAGCATCGTAAGTGATGAATAATTTTCAACATAACTATGCGTTGAGGACGCGGCAATTAGTGAGGTTTGAACCTGCTTGCGACGTTCCTCCTCAAGGTCGGGAAAGGTACAGGGAGTATTAATGTCGAACGCGCTGACCGGCCATGAAGCTGACTCATGCGCTAACCAGGAGGGACCATGCCACCATTGAGTATGACAGTGCAAACTACGAGGGAGGCAACCGCGCGATAAAACGTCGGCAGGGTTGTCATTTGATACTACATGACGCCAAATTCCCCTGCTGCTAACAAGACGCTATTTCCGCAACACGGTTGGCCACAAATACCTTCCAGCGGGAAGATTGCTGATGTATCCAGTATAACGCTATCATCGAATCCGAATAAAGATATAGTCCGTCAAAATTGTAATCGACGGCGTTTAAAACCTTGGACGTTAATTGAGCCAACAATAAACAGGCACAAAGTTCAAGTCGTGGTAGCGTTATCTGTTTCAGCGGAGCGACCCTAGATTTAGCACACAACAAGTTTGATGATATGGCGCCGTTCGAATAGACCGCCCGCACATAAATGCAACACGCGTAACCTTTAGCCGAAGCGTCGGCGAATCCGTGCAGCTGTAATGAACTAATTGGGTAATTGTTCGTACTCTTAACCGACCTCGTAATCTCAAAATGAGTGTCGGAGACTAATTGAGCGTATAATTCCAACCATTGATTGGCCAATGATCCAGATAGGGGTTCGTCCCAATCTGTGCCCGCCAACCACAACTGTTGCAGGTTTGAGTCCTTGGGATTAACAATGATCTGGCGATACATCTTTTCAATGTCCGCAATAAGTACGTAGCGGTGTGTACGGAACCGAACCATTATCGAAAACAGATCCTGCTGGATCGTAGGGCCGACCATTAAAGTATCGTTACGGGATAAATTATTGGTGGTCTTAGCGGAGGCGTCAAATACCACGCGCAATTTAGTGGTTAAGCTAGAGTCTTTGAAGACTGCGTGATGGGGCAGATAAAAGACCTCTGACCTGTCAAGCGACAGATCGTATTCATTTAGCGGCGACATGTGGCCAAGTTTCAGATAGTCACTCATGAACTCGCTATAATCCTTGTAAAGGATAGGGTTCTCCTTGAACTTGAACTCTAACGATTGGAATCTGCGTATGGCTCTGCGGAGAGAATCTCCCAAATGTAATTTATCAGATCTGCGGGGCAGGGATACCACGAATCTCCCATCGCGGTTACGGCTAGTGGTTTCCACGAAATGCCTTTCACACGGCGAGTCTTCAGATCGGGCTTCGCGACTAGAGATCTCCTCCAACTTCCAGAATTCCTTTAGTTGCGAGGAAATCTGATTATCATCCCTACAGACCATAAAGGAAGAAACCGTTTTAGTCATATCGACGTTGAATGGTAAGTCACCGGCCAAAATAAATCCTAACTTGGTTTCCTGAATTATAGGAAAGTGTGGTCCGCGCGTAAATTTCATAGGTTCAATTAATTGGAGAAAATATTGAGCGCCGATTAATATATCGACTTGCGCCGAGCAATGTAGATGAGGATCCGCCAAGAATATGCGCTTGGGTAAATTCAAAGAGGCAAGATTGAACGACTCCGCCGGTAAATTATTAGTTATACTGGGTAATACGGCACAGCGTACGTTTAACGTGAAGGGTTTATAGCGTGAATGTAGCCTTACATTAGTACTGAAGTCAGCCTGGGAAAGCGAGTTGTTTATACCCGTGATGGGTAGTTGTGATTTAACCAATTGGAGGCCCATTCTGCGGGCGAAATCCATTGTGCAAAAGTTCGCTTGAGAACCGGAATCCAGTAATATCCTAACGGGAAATTTTTTTCCGACTTTATTGGATGTCATACAGACGGCGGTAGATAACAATACCGATTTATTGGTCTGTGATTTCAGTGAACACTGGTTGTTAACAGAAGTTACGTCCCTGTTGGGGACATGAATCGTGGTGTGGTGACGCCTAGAACATTTTTTACATGAGAATTTTGAGGGACATTTTGAGCTCTCGTGTCCCGAACGGAGGCAGTTTAAGCAAAGTTTGTTTTTTATTAACGCGTTTTTTCTATCAGGGATAAACAGCGATGTAAATTGTGGGCAGTCGCTAAGTCTATGTCCACCGTTACACAGCCTGCATAAATTGTTTCTAATATGTGAGTGGAATGCGCCCTTTGGAGTGCTTATCTGTTTAACTGCCTTGCGATAAGGAGACTTATCGCTTTTGTTCAACCTGCTCGTTGGGCTAGTCGCGTTATCGAGATTTTGCAGTAATTTTCTTCGTGAATTTAGAAAATTTATAAAATTATTAAAATCAGGGAATTTATGCTCCGATAAACGCTCTTTCCACAAACGTAAAGTGTAATTGTCAAGTTTTTTGGCTAAATAATTTACGACAATAATTTCGAACGTGTTGACTGGCAGTTTGAGATTATTTAAAGCGTTTATATTGGCAGAGATTTGATCAATAAATTGCGATATGCTAACTTGGGATTCCTGTTGAACTAATGGCACGTCCAGGACATTCCACACGTGGTGAGCGGAAACAATTAGCTTACTATCATATCTATTCCTCAACAGATCGATAGCCACCGCGTAATTCTCATGAGTGATGGGCAACGATTTTATTACATTAAGCGCCTCGCCATGTAAAGACGAGTGCAAATAGTGAAGTTTCTGTATATCCGTCAGATCTGCTCTGACATGAATTAATTCAAGAAAAATATGGTAATAATGTTGCCACTCAACAATACTACCCTCAAACCGTGGTAATTTTATTGGTTCCAATTGAATGGGGGGTGTTTTAGGCTGTTTACCTTCAGCATTAATTACTGGTTTTTGGTTCATATGCTCAGCTTGCTCCAGCAGGTGTTGCAATTTACATTCTATAGTACAGAGATCGTCCTCCGTTTGTACTCTATCACTCGTTAAAGCAACGTCCGCTTCCTCCGCTTCGATTTGTGTCTGAATCTCGTCATATTTGGTGGATAATTCCATCAAATGACGCAGTTTTATTTTCAGCGCATGAGGATCGCTGTTTAACAAATCGAAGTTATCCGCGAAGGTATTTACTCGGGATATTGAGGCTTTAATTGTGCCTCGTTTTTTTATTAGAGCCCTTACATCGGCCAAATTATTGTAATTTAAATTATTATAATTTAAAATAAAAAGAAAGGAAAACTATTTAGAAAGAAATTGAGCATAGAGCATGTGAACCACAAACTTAATTTTGAATGAGTTTAAATACGTTTCGGTAGCTAGCGATCGTTGTTTTGAACATAAACTTACTCTCTCTAACTAATCAAGCTTTGTTGGCAGTTAAATTATTGAAATTATGAATCTAAATGGTAACAAAGTATATCTTTATCTTTACAGTTTTAACTGATAATGAGCTGCCAACCATTTATTAATTTGTATTTTGTAATGAGGTGTTTATTTATACAAATGTGTTAAAAAATAACCACTAAAATGAAATATTATTAAACGTCAAATATGAGTAAAGTTTATAGTCACGTGGCCGTCGATCCATTCGTGATGAAGCTGGCTTCGATCCCGTTTGGAGCTGCTACACCTCCTGTCTCTGCTGGTCAGATGACGCCTCGTGGTATACCCTCCATGAATGAAAGCTGTGGAATCTTTTTTGATGACCTCGCAAATGTTGTCCTGCTTTGTCCCGTCGTCTCTGGTCTACTGCTTGGCCGAATCTTGTCGAGATAACTGCGACGTGATTCAGAATAATGGTGTCGCTCAGGACGAGAATGATGCCCGTAGGGCGTGATTAAATTCAGATCGGTTGTTCCAGAAATGATGCGTATAAGAAATGCTGTCGCTTGTGGGCCCAAACATGAGCAATCCGTCCCGTGGTGACCAAAAACGTTTTCGTTTTTGGGCCAAAATTATGAAATCCTGTTCGGTGGGACCAAAAATGATGTCGTTTTTGGGCCTGAAAATATAAAATCCGGCCCTGAGGACCAAAATGTTGCGGTTTGGAAGCTCTTGAAGAATCGTGAGTTATTCCAAAGACGCTAATGAGGAAGGCTGGATTGTATGTTAGAAAGAAATGGACTGTATTGAAGATATTGAACATGCGTTTATTGAATAATTTGGATTGTTAGTTACGATCGGCACGTGCGGATGCATTTGTGGCAATAACGCCCGAAATTAATTTTGAATAAAATCGTGGTCCATTGTATATGGACGTAGGTAAATGAACTAAACAAAATCTTATGAATGCATGACAAAAAATATCCAGTAGCCGCGGCTGGAAGAGAAGTGTTTTACGAGAGTTGCGCTCGGAGCCGTGTTAGAAACTGAACTAAACTTGCCTGTAGCCGGCAGTAGCGTTTGATAAGCGCGTGACGTCATCCGCGCGTGCCGGGTAGCGGTAGTAGACCGCTTACAGCTGATAAACCAGTACAAAGTTTAAACACACACCACTCAACCTTCAGGGAATATTTCATAACTCCCCAAGCAGGGATGAAGATATAGTTTCACTTTTTACCAATTTTAATGGCTAAATTTAAAAAACCAAGTTTTTATTTACATTATTTCTTTTTTTGCATTCTGTTTTTTCATTAACAGCTAACTGTACTTATTTAGTTATTTATGTGTGATCAATTACAAATAATTACAATAAATAAATTATGTTTCAAAAGTTTCTTGATTCTTTCTCATTGATCAGTTAATAAACATACTCACAATATTACTGTTTATATGAATTTTAACCTATACAATTAGCATATAATTGCTGCAAAATATCTATTTTCATACAGGCAAAAAAGGACCTACCTTTATATAGTCTTGGAGGACGTATATAAGCACTTCGCACGTTTCAACAATGGCAATGCTTATTGAACCAGGTGACATCACAGCTGAAAACTTGAAATCTTCAAAGTTTCTTCCTGTAGCTAGATATCTCAAAGTTAGTGCTAATCTTTCACTCACTGGTAAACTTTCCCTCATATTAGTGTTATTTCTCATCATAAATGGTTTGACCATTCCCAGCAATTTATCGAAAGTTCCTTCACTCATTCGAAAAAATTTTTTGTAATCGTCTGCTTCCGTCACACTAATCTCTTTCAGCAGGGTAACACGAGAATACTTTTCTCGTTTTTGTAGCCAGGCCTTCATCCAATGTCGGCGCTTAACATTTCGCTTTGTGCTCAATGCCAAAACTATTGCGATACATGCTTTTGTGCGATTATCCATTGATAACTTGTATGGAAACACAAAAAATAGGTCTGGTTCTCTGTGTGGAGATAAGTATACTCATGAAAAGTAATGTCATTCCAAATGATCGTGTAAGGTTGAAAAGTAATGAAGGAGTAATGATGAAAGACTTTTGAAGGTAATGACATTACAGATCGTGACAGTATTACTGATCGTGTAGGGTCCGCATCAACCTTATAATAAAATTAATAAATTATTTACCTTAAATTATCCGCCGTGTGATTTCTTGTGCTTCGTCTATGACGTGTTTCAGAGCTTATGCTCCATCATCAGATATTATTAAAACTATCACTCTTGCGAGATCGTTAAGAAGTTAAAATGTCAAAATTTGCATATGAACCGTACGCGGATTTGGGTGCGCACCCGTTCAAGTTCATTCTGCCACTGAGCAGTTGCTACCTTATCGTAGCCCCAGCGAGCAGACTCAAGGCGGTATCGTACAATCGGTTGGATACAAAGTTCAGGTGGTCATTTAACACGATATCGCGACTCCTTGGGTTTGCATATGCACTGTAAATTTCAAATTCCTCCAAGGCATTCATGAAACGGCCCTTCTTACACACATGTAACGGTATTAAATTGGAACTAAAATCTGTGTAATTATGATTGTGTGAAGTCAGGTGTCGGGCGTAATTTGATTTGATGTTGTCAATGTTTCTTATTTTCTTAGGTAAATGTTCTCGAAATCGTTTAAGGAAACCTCTCCCAGTCTGTCCAATGTAGAAACACTCGCAATCATATGCCAGTTTTTTTCTTCTGGAGGCGTGTGTTTTTTCGGTTTGAGAATATCCAGTAATTTATTATTATTAGTCCTGATTGAAATAGTGAAACTATTATTATTCAATACAGAAGACAAAACCTTAGGCATAAAGCTAGTGTAATTAGTAGATATACAAATTTTTTGCGGGTTGTTGTTTATTCGGGGTTTAAGCATTCTTTTTTCATGTTTTCTCAACAGTTTGTCAATGGTTAAACTATTGTAACCATTGGCAACCGCGATATATTTTATGACATTTAGCTCATCACGGAAGTCATTATCATCCAAAGGAATTGTCAATAATCTATGAATGAAACTATTGTACGCTACCGTTTTATGTGAAAGAGGATGATGAGAGTCTGCGTGTATTGTGGTGTCAGTGGTAGTCGATTTCCTATAAATGTTGAACTTTAGTTTATTCATCTGTCGAGTGATGGTTAAATCTAGAAAGTTTATCTTGTTATCAACCTCTGTTTCAAGAGTAAACTGGATGTTTCTATTTATTTTATTTAAACAGTTTTTAAATAATTCGATTTGTCTTATAGTACCATCAAAAATTAAAAACGTATAGTCTACATACCGTGCATAAAATATTATTTTATTTGCATATATATTATTGTTCAACAAGTGAGTATTCTCATAATAATTCAAATAAATATCGGCCAGTAGGCCGGAGAGGGGTGAGCCCATAGCTAGGCCATCATTTTGAATGTAAAACGTGCCATTTAAAGTGAAATAGTTTTGTTTCAAAATAACCTCGAGTAAATTAATTAACTTATTTATTGTCTGTGTATTTATGCAACTATTGTCAGATAAATTGTTTCTCAAAATCTGTAATTTATCTATGACTGGGATGTTCGTGTATAAATTAGTTATGTCGAACGACGCCAAATAAATTCAATAGAGCCATTAAATTGAACAATAATCTACCTCTCGTTTCACGTGGTCAGTCTAGGTACTCTAGTGAATATAAAACTTTAAAACACATGAAAACAAAATTAATCGACAACAATGCCCTTATCGTTAAGGCAGATAAAGGAAATACGCTAGTCATCATGGACACTGATTCATACAGTGATAAAGTTCATGATTTTATTTCTAACAACAACATTAAAATATTAAACTCTGACCCCACTGAATTGTACGTCAGGGAACTTAACAATTGTATTAATAAATGTACCAATTTATTCAATGAAAGCACACAACGTTACTTAAAGCCTATCAACGCTAAAGCCCCGATATTCACAGGACTGCCTAAAATTCATAAACATAACATACCTATCAGACCGCTCGTGAACTTTACCACTGCTCCTGGCTTCAAAACTGCAAAAGCACTAGTTCGTTTGATAAAAGATAATTTACAATTACGTAATAATCATAGTATTAAGAACAACAATAATTTTATTAATGATATTAAATCTGTTGAACTACAACCTAACCAAAAATTGGCGTCGTTCGACATAACTAATTTATACACGAACATCCCAGTCATAGATACATTACAGATTTTGAGAAACAATTTATCTGACAATAGTTGCATGAACACACAGACAATAAATGAGTTAATTAATTTACTCGAGGTTATTTTGAAACAAAACTCTTTCACTTTTAATGGCTCGTTTTACATTCGAAATGATGGCCTAGCTATGGGCTCACCCCTCTCCGGCCTACTGGCCGATATTTATTTCAATTATTATGAGAATACTCACTTGTTGAACAATAATATATATATGCAAATAAAATAATATTTTATGCACGGTATGTAGACTATACGTTTTTAATTTTTGATGGTACTATAAGACAAATCGAATTATTTAAAAACTGTTTAAATAAAATAAATAGAAACATCCAGTTTACTCTTGAAACAGAGGTTGATAACAAGATAAACTTTCTAGATTTAACCATCACTCGACAGATGAATAAACTAAAGTTCAACATTTATAGGAAACCGACTACCACTGACACCACAATACACGCAGACTCTCATCATCCTCTTTCACATAAAACGGTAGCGTACAATAGTTTCATTCATAGATTATTGACAATTCCTTTGGATGATAATGACTTCCGTGATGAGCTAAATGTCATAAAATATATCGCGGTTGCCAATGGTTACAATAGTTTAACCATTGACAAACTGTTGAGAAAACATGAAAAAAGAATGCTTAAACCCCGAATAAACAACAACCCGCAAAAAATTTGTATATCTACTAATTACACTAGCTTTATGCTAAGGTTTTGTCTTCTGTATTGAATAATAATAGTTTCACTATTTCAATCAGGACTAATAATAATAAATTACTGGATATTCTCAAACCGAAAAAACACACGCCTCCAGAAGAAAAAAACTGGCATATATAAGTTAACATGCAATGATTGCGAGTGCTTCTACATTGGACAGACTGGGAGAGGTTTCCTTAAACGATTTCGAGAACATTTACCTAAGAAAATAAGAAACATTGACAACATCAAATCAAATTACGCCCGACACCTGACTTCACACAATCACAATTACACAGATTTTAGTTCCAATTTAATACCGTTACATGTGTGTAAGAAGGGCCGTTTCATGAATGCCTTGGAGGAATTTGAAATTTACAGTGCATATGCAAACCCAAGGAGTCGCGATATCGTGTTAAATGACCACCTGAACTTTGTATCCAACCGATTGTACGATACCGCCTTGAGTCTGCTCGCTGGGGCTACGATAAGGTAGCAACCGCTCAGTGGCAGAATGAACTTGAACAGGTGCGCACCCAAATCCGTGTACGGTTCATATGCAAATTTTGACATTTTAACTTCTTAACGATCTCGCAAGAGTGATAGTTTTAATAATATCTGATGATGGAGCATAAGCTCTGAAACGCGTCATAGACGAAGCACAAGAAATCACACGGCATTTAATTTAAGGTAAATAATTTATTAATTCGTACAAGTGATTTGGTTACCATATTAAACATGAATACTTATAATAAAAGCACTGTTTATTACTACACAACACTAAGAATAACTTCACCAACACTTATTAACTACACAATAGTGAAGGAAAACAGAGAATTAACTATAATTACAGTGAACACTTCAAATAAAATCATTTATTTTAAAAGAAACAGTGACATAAAACTTTTGTAGTCTTTTAGGTGGAACCCAAGCGGCCATCTTTGAATTTATCGTCATCAATCCAAACCCGAAGCAGCCATGTTTGTTGACTTTGGACATTTGAATTAAATAATTATGATTCAATACTTAAACAAACTTAACTTTATGTGTAATAGTAAGAAAGATCTTTAAACATTTGTAAGTATTGTACTTCCTAATAGCATTTCTGACCTTTCATAGCAGTTAAAAAGAATCCTACAATTAATATTATAAAACAGAAAAACTTAATTTTGTTACAATCGACCCGAGGTAAAGAGTTGATCCGGGAAATGAACATTTTCGATCTGTGAGTCGTAATACTAATTTTAAAAGAAATAATACCCAATAAATATAATTAATGGATTGTAAAAGGAGTTTTATTTATTAAATAAAGTTAGATTAGAAGATTTTTAAGCAGGAAAGGAAGAGTGAACGCACCTAGGCAATTGGAACGTCATCGAAAAGGAGTGAATCAGCAGATAACCTATATGCGACAAGTTGATTTCATAATCGAACCAAACTGACGCAAAACATTTCTTTGAATAAAACTTTACCAAAACTGATGAAAAGCAAATCCACATTCATTAATAATTCTTAACTATTTAATATCGAATTAAATAATTTGAATAATGGAATTGAATTAAATTAAAATAAACTAAATACAATTCAATAAAAATTGTAAAAAATAAAAGAAAAAAAATAATAATTTCATTTATTTTTTTTATAAATAAATATAGTATAAAATAATTAGAAACAGCGTATAGAGTATGATCTAATGGTGGTGATATTACAATATATATCTTGATGATCTGCTTAGAAGGCTTAATGATGGCATCAAGTTAAATAACTGAACTGCACTAAATATGCTGCATATTTGCCTGCATAGATGCTCTATAGCTGTAATCCAGGATAATGAGAATGCACTACAGAAAAGTTTATATGCCCTCCATCAGATAAGTAATGAATATAATTTAAACATTTCAACTGGAAAAACAAAGGTTATGGCTTTTTGTGAAAATACCCCATTCGATCTAAAATTATGTTAAATGACCAGCTCATAGAACAGGTCTCTATAATTAGTTACTTTGGTTGTAGTTTTTCTTATAGAGGTAGTGATGATCTCAGCAATAAATTAGGCAGGTCCCAAACTATTTGTGGAGTACTGTGAAGGACATTGAAAAGGAAAGCTACACAAGAGACATGTATCAAATTCTGTAAGACAATGGCAGTACCAACACTGCTGTATGGATGCAAGACCTGGACTATAAACAAGAAGAACTTGTGTCAATTACAGGCTGCAGAAATGAGCTACTTGAGTTTGGTAAAGGGATATACGTGACTTGATAATATAAGAAAGAAGTATATTAGACGAGAACTTGATATAGTTTCCCTAAATGAACTCATTCAGAATTACAGAAATTGCTGGATACAACATCTAGAAAGGATGGACAATACCCACTTTCCAAAGTCGGCTTATGAGTATGAGCCGGTTGGAAGAAGATCTGTAGGCAGCCAGTCACAAGGTGGCGGGAGTTACGAGGCCAGAACAGGAGGAATCCTATCCATGAAGTGATGACGAGATCAGTGTCCTGCATCATACAACAGGATAAATATTTACAGTGTGAGGACAATCCTATTTGAATTGCTCCGCCCAACAACGTTGCAAGTGCCAAAAATACAATTTTTCAAAAAACGGTAAAAACTGTTTTTTATGGGTTGTTATATCTTTTAGCTAGTTTTTTTAGCCGTAATGTATTGTAACAATTTCGAAAAGAGTATTTTACAGTCCCACATGATTGTTGTTCTCTTATTTTAAGAAATATATATAAAATTAACTTCCTTATAGAACAACAACGTTGTAAGCGCCTGTTGGTTACAACGTTGTTGCACATCGTACCTATTGATATTATTTGAAACTAGCGATAAAATGAATACAATTTTCTTAAGTACATATTTCTTTAATGAAACTTACACACACACACACACACAAAATGTCAACTTAACAGAATAATTTTTTGAGAAAATGAGTATAAACATATTAACCTGGTCATTACAAATAAAAACTTTCAACATAGCTATTAAGACATTAAAGTATGTAAATAAGTATGTCCAAAACAATGTTTATTCACCTCGAAGGTTTTTATGAAATTCAACAAATTCCTCAGGAATATATCGGCACATATCTTCCAAGTCAGTTTTCTTGGCCTGTTTAATTGGAAGGCGCTCGCCGTATAAGTTGTGAAATCGCGCTACTTCAACTGGTGGAAGGTTTCTCCCGCCCCTTCACTGAGTTTTCTTAGCAATACTATGTGTTTTCCATGGCTGAAGCACATTGTGTGAAGTTCTGCCATGTAATATTGTAGGGTCATCAGAAGCTATTTGATACCAGACCTGTTCAGTAATCTTATAGCTCCCTTTATGCAGAGAATTTTCAACAACAGTCAAGTCTTTCTAAGTTTATATTGTGTATCCAGATCCTTCTTTTGTTAACTGATTTTTTGGTTACAAGAATAGCACAAGCATTTTCCAAGTCTTCTTCAAAATCTGATGAACTGCAGCACTCCATGTTTCACAACTAAGTAGAAATGTTCACTCGACTTCACGCGTGTTCACATGAGTTCACACGTGTTCGCGTGAAATGATGTAACATGAAGTGACCTGACGTGACGTAAGTGTGTCTCTGCACTGTGATTTCATGGGTTAAGGTAAGTCCAGAGCTCACGTGACGTGATAGCAATGTGTTTCCAGCTTTAAAGACATTATTAAAGCCATTAGTTTCAAGTTACTTTTACAATTACAATTAGTTTGCACAAAAAATAAATACTAGAATTTTCTACTAATTGTTTTAAGATTCTAAAATTAGACGTTAAACTACAAAAAATCGTAGGAAATTACGGTATATTTTATTTTTCCTAAAAAGCGTCTGCAGACCCCCTGAAACATTGTCGCGGACCCCACGTTGGGAACAAATGAGCTAGTGCATTGCAACAGGTGGCGGTTACAACGTTGTTGAGCTTACCTCAGTTGGGGACACTTTTCCTGGTACTGGCTTCTTCCATGATGATACGTACGGATTTCCCGAGTCCCTCGAAACTTATCTTATCTTATTCTTCCCCGAAGACACACAAATCTTCCTTTTTCTTCCACTGTTTAAACGTTTTTCGTCACCAAGTGACAGCATGATGCCTGACTGGGTAGGCACATTAGGCGCTTACAACATTGTTGCTACCGCGGAACTAAACATGCGGGAGATTGTAGGCTTATTTCAGAGCATCCAACCTAAACTTTCTCAAACAAACTTTTTGGTCACTTGATCGTCACTGTCACTCATATTTCGATTCAATAATATTGTCACTGATTCGAAAACTTTTAAGCACTTAACAATGTCCTTTCAAAAACAATAATATTAAGGCCAAAGAAATATAAAGTGTGTATACAAGCGGTGAACGTGTCAAGTATACTATAGTCGAATAGAAAGGCACACGCAGTACACAACTCACACAGAGAAGCAACGAAGTGTATAGTATACGCGCACACACACACAAGGGAGTCGAGAGCGGTGGCATGACGGCATAAGAGAGCGTCATGCCGTTTGCCGTCACGGCATACGAGTCGGTTTTACTGCCAAGGCGCTCCAATAGATGTTTCACATCAAAAATACCCCACACTATTCAGAATGTCGTTTGCAACGTTGTTTCAACAAAACCTGCGTTTTGGAAATGTTGGCGCTTGTAACGTTGTTGGGCGGAGCAATTCATTTGTAACATACCTCTTACCTGCACATCTTGAACCTTAAACCTATAAAAAAAACAGTGATTCAAGTGAAAGATCTGCAGAAAGTTGTGAACTGAAATATACATTTGTGGTTTATTAAGCTAAACAAAATTTTTCAAAGTTTCATAAACTACTTGCTGAGATTATTATGGAAATAATATCAAATTTAAAAATGATTCTAGAAATGAAGTGTCAAATCATCCGCAAATCAGTCAGATTCAAATCCCCTGAAAAAATGTTTACTTGGAATCTGGAACATATCGTTTACATAACTGGTACTAAAATGTGTCCCTGAGAATCTCTTGAAGCCGTTTGTAAAGAGTTGACTTAGCAATAGGAAATTTTAGTACAAGTGTTTTGACTAATAATGAATTATGAGTAAGAATTATCAGTTAAACATAAATTTTACTTGTAAAAGGAATTGAAAATAAATTTATTGAAACAGGAATTTTATTTGTATAAATAACTGAGTATAACATAATAGTTGAATATTCATATGTTGATTTTAACAAATGTCAATTACAAATTCAGCAGGATTTTGTATATTTAGTTTTGTATGATGTTATTAAGAATTAATATTTAGCTACATATTCACTGGATTATTCACTACTAAACTTTGTACAGTTATGTAGCAAAGCGGTTTCCACATGATTTCACTGCAATAGAATACACACAACCTTGATCAATTATTCAGGCCACGTTTTTGTTGCCAACAAACGTGAAATGTGATGGATACATGCAAAACTGAATGCTTGCGCCATCTAGTTTGTTCATTGGCAACTACAGTGTGTATTATTGTGATAGTTAAAACAAGTACAGTTATAACCGAGACCACATTGAAAAACGTAAATTATTACAGTAGTATTTTCATTAAACTAAAATCTTCACTAAATTTACAGTTTTTACTATGATTAAGCAATTTTATACTTAAACAGTGATAAAGTTTTACGTTTCTAAAAGCTTTTCAAAACATAAGAACCTTCCGAAATTTAATTAAGAAAGCTGTGTTAGTGGTTATAATCACAAACAGAATAATCACTGCTCCACACCACTATAGAAAAATTATTTCCGATCTGACGATGAGGTGTGAAGCTTGAAAGCGCTAATTGGAAAAATTTTTTCCTATATTCATATTTCAAACGTACATGCAGTGCTGTGTAATAAACTTATTTGTAGACTATATTTTAAAAAAGGTTACTACTGTATTAGCATACACAGCTGAGAAATTAGTAAAATGGCTTAAAATATTAAGAGTTTAACAAACTTTCTTGTCGGTTACTTTCGCCCTCTGTGGGGGGTCCGGTCCTGATGGTCTCCCCCCATAAATACACCCCGTCTTGCTCTGGATCAGGTTGGTACTTGCCATCTACTGTGCCAAAAGGCTTCATAAAGTCAACAAAGGCTATACGGGTTTCAGGATATACTCTCTCCGTTTTCCATTTATGTTTTTAATGCTAACATATTATTTATGCATGACCGCCGCTTCTGCAATTCCACAATCCGTTCTGTTCTTCCCCCAACAATGTCTTACCTGCTGCTGCTCTATTTTGTTTACCGTATTTTGAAAATAGAAAATTTTGAAAATAGAATATTTTTTATATTTGAACAAAATAGAAAACAAAATCAAATATAAAATAAAAACTGAAGAATTAAGAATTAATAAAAATGAACAACACACAAATAATAACAACAATAAAAAATGGGCCACATTCACATACATGAATAAAATGACAAACCTAACAAAACTATTTAAAAACACAGACATTAAAATAGCATACAAAACTAATACAAATAATTTACAAAAACTGAATAACCCACACAACAAAGATAATACAACAACCAATGGTATATACAAAATTGAATGCCAAGATTGCAATATTACATAGGACAAACAAAAAAAACAGCTGAAAAAACGTTATTTTGAACACCTAAACGCATACAAAAAACCAGAAATATATAAATCTAATTTGGCCACACATGCAATAAATACTGGACACGAATTCCTAGACATAACCAACATGACACTAATAAAACACATACCACACAAAGGCACCATAATGAACATTTGGGAAAACTTGCAAATTTACAAACATAAAACACAAAACAAACTAATACCTGAACAAATACAAATCAATACAAAACTCGACACAATTTTCAAAGCACTCAACATAGAAAATACACAAAATACTAATATATACACCACAATCACACACAATAATACCAATTTAAAACACCAGAGGCCAACAGTAAACCACAGCAACAGACAACCAACACACAAGTACCTCACAAGGTTCAAAATCAGGAATGCTGAAGATAGGAACACAAGGCTTCTCGAAACATGTTCTGAATAAGAAGTAAACATCTTGAGGTAAAGTCTTTATAAATATTAAATATATTTTTTATATGTGTACTACGTTATCAGCAACAAAGGAGTAGTTTGTTGTAAAAATTCATTCCCGGGCTGTTTCACCGTGGTCCAATTGTTTTCTGCAAAACCATACGTTTCTGCAGTGCCATCGACTGCCATCATCAGTGAAAATTGAGTGCACTAACGTGAGGTGGTGTACGTTAGTGACCACAGTACTGTTGTTAATGCTGACGAAAGGAGTAGAAACAAGTAGTTTCTATGGAAATATTTCATTTCGAAAATGATTTTAAATATAAATCTTAGAACATGGAAGTCATGTATGGTTCTCCATACCGATATTTTTTATCATGTTTCACTACTGGTATTGAAAACACAGTCATTAATATAAAATTCTAAATTACACAATAACTGTAGAACTTTACAAACTTACATAAGAGAATTTATATACTATTACAAACACAAGTTTATGGTAAACCTATCTATCAAGTGAAAATGGATAATACTTATAATCATAAGTAATAATTATTGTAAATTATTATTTACTGAGAACTAAGTATATACAGAGTACTATAGAATATTGTAAAATTATGTATATGTCAACAATCACACCCTCTCTCTCACCCATTCTCCCTCTACCTCTCATTCTCTCTCACCCTCTCACTCTCTCTTTCACTCTCCCCCTCTATCTCTCTTTCTCTTACTTTGTCTCTTTCTGTAATGACACTCTAACACTCTCCCCATCACTATTTACACTATCCTACTCCTATATACACTATCCTATATCACTATTTACATTATCCTACTCATATACATTAAAGAATTATGTATCAGATAACAGTATAGATTTATCAAATTACATTAAAAGAGTTACAAAATATTACACACACAAAATTATAGAAAACCTATATATTATGTGAAAATGGTTATTTCTTAATATTTATATTATCGTAAAATGTTATTTACCTAGAACTTGGTCTATATAGAGTACCATAGTCTAATGTATATTTATGTATATGTCGGTAGTCATAATCTCTCTTGCTCCTACTCTCTCTCTCTCTCTTTCTAGAACTCACACTACAACACTCTCCCCATCTCTCATTACACTCTCACGCACTCTCTCTCTCACTCGCATTCTTAAACAGATATATAAACCTCAATCTAACATGCAGACACATACACATGCATGCACACACTCACATACACAACCACACACTCGAGTGCTAATACTTAAGTAGACACAAAATATATATACCAGTACTCTTCTTCTTGTTACGTAAGTGTAAATTATGCAAAACGCAGATGACCACTGTACTGAGTTTGAAACTAATTGAATATATCTTTAAGTCAAATATGTGTCTTTAAGAATTACTATATGTTTACCTAGCTGATGCTAAATAATATGATGAGTGAGGCACTTACAATTGTTGCTGAGCTGTTACGACGCCAAACACACAACTGTAAGTTTCCCCAAAACAACCGCCCTATTTATAAACAGAAACAGATGACACTTGTACATTATTTGACTTGCGAAGGAATTTTGTTTTGGTTCTATCTTCATAGACTGCTCAACTTCAGTTTTTATTTGTTCTCTTATATTTGCAATTGAGTCTTCTACTGGAGATATTTTATTTGACATGGATTCTTCTACCACAGATATTTTTGTAGACATTGACAGAGCTGCCAAGGGTCCCCAGAGTAACTGAGTGAGATCACTGGTCAGGAAGAGTGAGATTCAAGGAAAATGAATGAGACAACAAATTTATTTTATATATCCATTTATTTCATAATTAATCATTATCAAACCATTTTTTATTATAATGCAAATTATTTTTATGTAATATTCATCAGTTTTGTGGAAAACAACAGAACACAAGTTAATATATACCAAATGTTGCACTTAATTGCAAACAATTCAAATCTCACTCTTTATTGCTATGTGTTTTATTATACTAATATGTTG
Organism: Magicicada septendecula; assembly: GCA_034769895.1. NCBI lineage: Eukaryota > Metazoa > Arthropoda > Insecta > Hemiptera > Cicadidae > Magicicada > Magicicada septendecula. Next base: position 259,691,606 of record CM068370.1, on the reverse strand, counting down.
CTTTCTTAGCATTAGCCACCACTTCTTTTGGTGGTTCGAATGTGTGGCATGGCTCAGGGATGGCCATTTTCATGGTCAAGACAGATGATAATGTGTCATCCACATTCATTGTAGGTCTAAAAGCTGTTTTATTTTTCCGTATCATAGAAAAAAACACGTTCTTCGCCAGCATTAGAATTATCAATACCAATTTTACAACCTCAGATAGCCTCTTCTACCTTAATTCTCCATTTGCTAGTTTCATCTGAGATAAATATGCCCAAATTACATTCATTCGGTAAATGTACCGACTTACTTGCTCCTCATCTTGGACTTTAGCACTTTCCCATACATCTTCAGGGATGCTGTCTTGTTTTAAAATTTTGTAATCCACAAATTCATCGTATAGTTGTTCCATCTCAGTCACTGGGTGGATATGAGAAAGAATGTTATGGTACCTCAAGAGAAAAAATTCTACATCACTAAACTGAACTGAACTTTTCTAAAAAAAGTCAACAAATCAGGCATGTTTCAGCAAGTTGTCGTTCAATGGTAACTTCTTGGTTGCCTCAGAAATTACTTCCTGGTAAAACTGCCTAACTGCAGTTAAAAATTCAGCATAGTCTTTAGGGCTAATGCCTACCTTCATGAAACAGAGTAGTCAGTTTTTGTCAAGTTGCAATCCCAATAAATATTTCTTCATAATCCAGTTGATCTTCTCTTATATCAACTTTGAGATCTTTGAATCCAGAACCTTCAACCTCTTTAACTTTCTCAGGGAGGAGAATTTTACCTATAACTTTTTTCACAAATTCATGCAAACATTGATAAGCAGCAAAGATACATGGCTCCTCCCTCTGAAGATACTTGTTAATAATAGTGAACATTGGCAGAACTGCATTGTAAAAGAGCAGATACACTTCCAGAATTGGATTATTGAACAACGTTTTAAGTCTTTTAAAACGTGGCTACAAAAAGTAACTCTTCAGTCCATCAAACAAGGAAAGGATTCTCTCCACTGCTCTCTCAAGACTCAACCATCTAGTGTTTACATGTTTGACTACTTTGTGATATTCAACATCACAAAATAAGCAAAATGTTTTAAGATTTGATTTGTGCTTAGCGCTCTTATCAAAATAATAGTAGAGATCAACACACATATCTTCTACATCAAACCCACTTCTCTCAAGAAATTTGTCTGCAGCTCTCCTTGCAATATTATGTATTAGGTGACAGGGGCACCCCATGAAGTAAGTATCCTTATTCTGAAGAAGGACTCATGACATGATGGAGTTCCTAACACCTATATTTACATTCGTATTGTCAACACCAAAAGCAACACAATTAATCCAGGGAATGCTGTTTTTCACTAGTACCTCTGAAATCTTGTCATAAATTGTGGCTGCTGTTGCTGCTCTAGTACCTGTGGTGGTGCACATGTCCAAAAAATGACTCATAACTTTCCGTGATCTTATATCAAAGATGCGTACAGTCAGTGGGTTTAATTTCTCAAGACCAGTATCATTTGAACCATCTACAAGAACTGAATATGGATGAATCTGCATATGTTGCACCAACTGAGAATGAAAGTATGGTGCAATAGCCCCATTCATAATGCATGTAGTTTTCCATCTGCAAGAAGGAATGGTAAACGAATTAGGGTAAATCAGTGACAAGGTTCATGCTCCTCTTTTGCTCACATGTTTCCATAAATTTATTTTTATAACCACATTCTCTTACATACCTTCCTGAAGCATAATTCTGAGCTATTGAAGAATCCGGGAAAATTTCCTTGAAGAGTGGACTCAAATGAGTAGCAGTGGCAATTGGGATGTTGTGGCATGCAAGAAGTGTTGCTATTTTCACTTCTGCTCTACCAACCTGAAAATAAGGTAAAACTATTATAAAATGTGGTTGGCCTAAAATTAAATTTTTTAACGGTGCCTCTTTACCTATCGACCACACATTTTAAAATTACCATATCATGAAACAACCTAACCTATTGTTAAATAACCTCGTGAACATCAATCGATATATCGCAGTTGATTACTAATTTAACAGCTGAACATAGCCTAGCATCATCCACTTCATAGGTTAGAGTGCGAAATGTGGTCGATCGGTAAAGAAATAAGTTTTTGGTGCCTTTGATAGGTAAAGAAATACGTTTTTAACTAATGCCAGTGAATAATAATTTATAACTACAATACATAAACATTAGGCTACTTACTTTTTCCATTATTCAATCATCCTTAGGTCTGCTGAATACATCAGATATTTTAGGCTGATTTCTACTAGATTTTATAAACTTCTTATGAGCATCGGAGTCAACGTGTCTTTTGATATCCGCCTCACCTTGATGTCCACAGGACAAAGTTCGTGCACACACATCACACCGAAAGGCAGATCCAGACGGATCATCAGCAACTGCAGATACAGGATACTTTACTTGTCAGGCAACATTGAAGCGGGTTTTATATTTACCAGCTCCCGCAAAAGATCTGGAATTTGTATTTCTTTTTGGAGAAGTTCCTCCCGGAGAAGGATCATCCTCATTTTCTGAATCTGAAGACAACACAGACTGCACACGCTTCTTTCTTCCATGAAACAACTTATGAGTGACGTGTCGAATCGGCTGTATGCGTTTCCTTCGAAGCAGGTAGAGGTGCTTCCGGCATCTGTTAGTGACAATTGCAATCTTTTATGCGACTATAGACTTATCTTTCACATCAATATTAAAATGACCGGTATTCAGAGACTGCGAAACACAATAAACAGGAGTTAAAATAAAGTTAATTTCAAAATAAAATTTTAATGTCTTTCATGGATAAAATGCGTGAGATTTCAGCTCTCGTGTGTGTGAGCGTGAAATCGGCCTCGAATCCGTGTGTCTCACGCTCAATGCGTGAGACTTGGCAGGTCTGCATTGATTCTTCTATGTCAGATATTCTAGTAATTTGGTTATTAAGCTTACCTTGTAATAGACCAATAGACCCAACTCTGCAGTGATTTTTTCTTGCATCTGCTTTTGCTACTGTATTAACGCTTTGATGTCTTCTGTTCCACACTTCCATTCCTCTGCTTGTAGTCCTTCCGACTCGAGCAACAGTGATTTTTGCCAAGATTAGTGCTTATGCCATTCTTGTGTTTAAACAGGAGGATTTTCTGTCTCTCTTCCACTTTCTCGTTCTATTGTTTTTCTGCTTTTTCTCTTTCTCATCAGCATTCTTCTTTTGTCTCTTCTGCCTCTTGTTGCCGTTCTAATTTCTGTTGTTCCTGTGTCTGCTGCAGCAGCCCTTGGAAAGCTTACATCATCTGACTGTATCTATGTTTACAGATTAATTATGAATTACACTAGTCTTGTACAAAGTATCTACTGTTTAAACTGTTAACGGTTCAGTCGCACTTCTGACCCACTATTACAACGGTCTTGCAGATCATCGTATGGTACAGTGGAAACAAAATACAGACACCAATGAAATCAGTAATCAACAAGGTAGTCTCTTACAACAATTCAAGTTAAATTTGTACACACACAATAATAATGTCAACTATTAGAGTTACACATAATTATAACATAGTAATCACTTCACCACAATACTTCGAAATGCACTTGAATAAATCGCCACATATAAGTGAAACTAAGCAGCAGCTGTTCCCTATTTATAGCATGCAATGTTATGTATCCTTAACAAGTACTCGAAAACTCTAGAGGGAACTTTAGTGAGGACTTGACAGACACGCATCTGCTGGGCTAGCCAAGAAACGCGTAGAATGACACACTCCATTGTTCGAGAATGTTCCTAATTGCATAACAATATACAGTATCTTTTCTTAAATATTGTGTTTAAATATTTCAGTCTGCTAATGTATGTGTGAAAAATATTGTTATGACGGTCTCACTGATTGTCATATGGTACAGTGGAAACAAATACAGACATCAATGAAGTCACTAATTACTAGCTTTAATTAGTCACAATTAATAATTTGTGATCAACAAGGTAGTCTCTTACATCTCAAGTTAAATTTGTACAGAAGCAATAATAATGTCATGTAACATGGTAACCACTTCTCACAATACTTTGACAACCACTCGATCTGCACTACGGAAATCTCTCACTGTAAACTGACTGACAAAGTCAGTCTCTTTCCCTTTTATAAGTAGTGCACGTGTTGCAGAATAATTTTCCATCTTTACTATGGCATGCCATCATAATGTGTATTTCAAGTGCTCTCCAGAGCACTCTGGAACGTACTTGTGTGCAGCCTTGACTGAGGCTACACCTGCTCGACTAGTGAAGAAATGTGTGGAAGGAAGCTCTTAGTTGTTTGAGAGGGTTACATCATTTCAATATGAATATAGATAATACTGTTATTATATGTGTTTCCTGGCTGTCTCCTGCCTAATACATGGTTTTCATTCAGTTTTTTGGAAAGCTATTTGAGTAGGGAAGCCAGTAATCACAATGGTTCACATGCATCTGCCTATTATGCCTAGTGGTAAATCTCTTGCTACAATGACTAAAATGTTTTTATGAAGCCAGTGATATGTGGAGCTGGATACAAGATCATTTGAGAAGTGTTTAGCTCTAAGACATTTTCAAATTCTTGTTACTCTGCTCTCACTTAATGGAGATTATTTGGCCCAAATTTGAGTATTTTGGCTATTTGGCACATTATTTTGAGAAACATAAGTTAATTAATATATTAATATTGTTTTCCAAATAGTATAAATATATTTATAACATGAATAACAGAAATGTATACTAAATCATATGAGTTACTTGACATTAAATTTTAAATTGATAAAATACACAAAGTGAACCAACTAACCCTTGCTTGCTGTGAATCCCCTGTCAGAAAATCCATAAACCCTTTCATCATCCAAGAAGAAGGTGTTTCTCCAGGATGTACTCTTCCTGTTATCACAACAGCTTGTTTCTTCTGAAACACATTATATTCATTCCAAGATAATCAAAATGATTTTTTTATTCTCTACTTTAACAAACAGAGTACTGAAATAACAAGATAGTATTTCATATATATGAAGTGGCAATGATTTAAAGTGTATAATATGAAATCAATTTCTCAGCCTCACAAGAACATCTTAAAGTTTTTTTTTCAAGTTATTTCTGTTATGAATGACTATAGAACAACCAAAGTGAGCAACAAGGTCATACATATGAGGTGTATTTCTAAAGTAAGGGATGGTGGCTGTAAATAAAGTGGTTGGCAACAATGAGTCTTATTGTGCATGCGTAGTAGCTTCATCTGGTTCCTTGAGTAACCATCTGCCATTTTGTAAACAGTATGTTTTTTTTTTGCTTTTCTTTGACACTCAGTAATTAAGGCTTAGAGAATACACTAATCTTCCAGAATTCATGTAAATTTTATATTCTTGGATTTCGTTGTCCATGACGTGTCCGTTACTTAACTAAATATCACTATAATATTGACGACTCGGAACACTAAGTTTTTTATAAGTAAAAACATAAAGTTTTACCTTACAGCCTAAACCGGCTTTCACCTATAGAAGGCCTCTGATGAAGCCTTCTATAGGTGAAAGCCGGTTTAGGCTGTAAGGTAAAACTTTACGTTTTTACTTATAAAAAACTTAGTGTTCCGAGTCGTCAATATTATAGTGATATTTAAATTTTATACTATTTTTAAGACTACAGGAATGTGTGAAGCAAGGTAAGACACTCGTGTTGTAAGTTTGAAAAGGGTGAGTAAACGTTCAAGATTAAGAGAGGAGAGGAGAAGAGAAGAAGGGTAAGCATTCAGTTTCTTACTTCAATACTGAATCAAAACATCTATCCATGCAGTGGCATCATTCAACTTCAATGAAGACAAACAAGTTAAATCAAACATAGTCAACACAAAAGGTCATAACTACTGTTTTCTGGTACAAACATGGTGCCATTTGATAAATTTTATGAAGCCAGAAAGAACTGCATGGAGGTATACTGTGACATGCTTTCCATATTAAGATATGCCATTCAGAGCTCATGACATGGGATGCTTATGCTAGGAATTGTTTTCATTCACAACAATGGGTGCCCAGACACCACAGTACATACTATACAAAAAGATCTACAAATTTGGATGGGTACCTTTTGGTCATCCTCCTTAGTACTCAGACCACACACGTCTAGTACTAATCTCAAGAGGTGGCTTGAATTTCAATTGTTGAATTAGAGTAACGGGATGAAATTGAAAGTGTTTAACTAGCTGTCTCTCAGTGAATAGATTTTTATATGGTGGTAAAAAGTTCTTGTTCCTTCATACAAGGATGGATACAAGCATGGAAATGCTTGGAAAACAATAGTGACTATAAAGAAAAGTAGAGCACACATGAACAATATTGAACCAATAATAACTTTTTTTCTCAAAGTCTGTTTAATGATAGTCAACTGCCCTGACTTTTGAAATAGGCTTCATACATAAAGGGACTTCGTAATTGTAAGATTAATTAGTTCTTACATGACTAAATTCAGCATTTTGGATGTGCAATTACTATAAAAAACAAAATTTAATTGGAATTAAATTTAATTAATTCTTACATGGCTAAATTCAGCATTTTGGACGTGCAATTACTATAAAAGACAACATTTAATGGAAACCACTGACACTGATGACTGAAGGATTCCTTAAGAAGCTGGTAATATGGTGTATGGAAAACCACAGAAAGAGAAGCTGAAAGTCAAACTCTTTGCTCACTACCATTCAAGTAGGAAACAGCTGTTTATGTCACAGGTAAACAGAAAACAGCTGTTTATGCTTTAATCAGAAAAGCATATTCATAGCAGACGATAAGCATCTGAAATTATGTTTGTGACTTGGACACATACAATAAATAATCAGACAAGTTCAATACAAAAAAAAAATCTGAACAGTATTTACATTCTGCTCCATGCTTTTATAATAACGTCTATGGATGGTGTGCTGATATACTAAGCTGCTAATACAATACTTGAGACTTACTAATTTCTGTGTTTAGAAACTATTAATAGAAGTAAGTACATATATGCATGTATGTGAGTGGGTGTGTGTGTGTGTGTGTGTGTGTGTGTGTGTGTGTGTGTGTGTGTGTGTGTGTGTGTGTGTGTGTGTGTGTGTGTGTTATATTACACATGTAATGATTGCTTGAAAAAGAGATAACATGCTCCTCAAGATGAATTAAGACCTACAGTATATGGAAGCTGACAGATGACAATGGTTGTTGTCCAAATCAGATATGCAGTCTCCATCCATGTTTCGAATTTATGCACATGGCACTTGATTTTACAATTGAAGCTATGTTGTCTTGACAATATAATTGAACTGGCAGAGGTAATAGTTCTTATAAACAATTGAATCAGTTTCTAACATTATTATTGTTCTACTGTTATTCTTATTTATAGGATTCATACACATGTCTTTAAATTAAATTTCCATTATTGTATTTACATTCACATGTTTATCTATATAAGTAAGTATAAGATTCATACACGATCAAGATATGTTTTGTGCATGAACCCAAAACGTTGCCAATCAAGAGAAATTCAGTTATCACACCCTCAGCTCACTAGAATTCCCACAATACTTCCCTTATTCTTTGACAACATTCATCAGAGGTGAACTGTTTGCAATTAAACACAACAGTGTGTAATTATATGACTGTGTATTTGTTAGTACATGATACACAAAGAGATAAGTTACGTACCCTGGGTTCATCTGCTGGTGATGGAGCAGTCACAGTCAAGTAATACACATTATTTCCGGCCAAAGAACGGCATAGCAGTCTTAGTTTACTGTATGTTGATTTCACTGGATGATTCTGGAATTATTCAGTTAAAAGATTATTAAATTATGTTATACACTGGTTGTAACAAAATTACAGGTTTTAATAAATATCTGATATTTAAAAACATCACCTTGCTAACAATTTTATTCTACTATTAACATCAAGTTGGTAAAGGCATCAAGTCACCAAAAACATTACGCAGCCTTTCAAATGATCTGAGCTGATAAACACTTCTATTGGAGTACGAAGTGAGTGGTTACAAATGGAGAAAATGGACAGTAGCTTTGAAGTTAGATGATTATACATGAACACATAAAATCTGATTACTACTGATGGCTCAGGAAGTGTTGTCAAAGAGAAAACAGCCGTTTTGTGAGAACATAAAAAATAAAGTATAGGTTCAATGTGCAAAAATGAGGCTAATACCACACTACTGTTGCCACTGCATGATGTCTCTGGTACTACAGATGTTTTAAACACTAACTGTAATCTAAATGTTTAATCCACTTTTTTAATTTTATGCTGTTGTCACATTAGAGTACTTGTATTGACTTAGATTTCTGTTTGTTCATTGAACAAAATTAATATTTACTTTTAATATTTTTATATTTTAGTTTACTTTTATCTTTTATATTATTAGTTAATAAAAAAACGTTAAAGCACAATATACTGAGTTATTTGCTGATTTTAAATACAGAAATTTGAGTAGGGCCTACTAGAAGGTCTGATAGTCTGCAGATGGTATTCTATCATCCATTTGTACTCGGATGCATCATGAGCTCTGTTCCAACTTCTAAATCAAATACTGTACTTACCTGTAAATTGACTAACATAAATACATTCAGGTATATCTTTCTTTGAGGTGACAAGGTGTGTAATGATACTTTCTTATCAGCAAGGTGATAAAAGTGAATGTTCTTCAGATTTTAAAGTTTAAAGAATTCACTGGCACAATGAGTGGGCGACCACCCCCCAGAGGAATATAAAAAATGGAAATGTCAAAAATTAACAAGGGTCAGTAAAAATGTAGTGATATAAGTCGAACTAAATAATTGGGCTAATTAGATGCATGAATACAAACATTTTAAATTGTGGTGCACTATATCCATCTTGCAAGTGTCTTGCAAGTATGAACTTGTTTGTATAAACATTCCTAGTTGTCTGGGGTTAAGGAATAGTTCAAATTTTAATCCTAGTTTTTGAGGTTATGTCCTCTTAGGGAACAGGAAAGAAGCTGTCTTTAAATGTTTATTCAGCCCACAGCCTATCAACTTGATTTTCAATATTTATAGGACAGTGATTTATTCCACAGTAACTTGAAAAGTTGTATAGTAAACAGTTTATTGCTTGCCATTCAAATCATATACAAATGTGCCTATTGTTGTATATGGTTTTAAATCTATATTTAATAATTCTTTTTGTATTTTTAATTTAGTGCTATATTATAATTTTAAGACAAATCAACAATTCAAATCCTAAAATGTGTCTGCTATTTTGTACATTATGTAAATCTAAGACTGAATGCAGCAATTGGAACATTATTTACAAATATTCCAAATATCACTACCCATGAACTAGGGTAGTTTATATGCCAACTTCAATAAAACTGTGACCAAACATATTTTTTTTCTGCATCCTGTAACAATATTTGTTTTTGAGGCCTTGTAGTGTCCAATTTATGAAAAGCTGACTCACTTTGTATCAAAATGAGTAGACTAATTTAATACCGTTTGCTGGAAATATTTGCAGGCATGTACTCATTAAGGCAAAGATTTAAAAAGTTTGTATAAAACATTTAACATTATCAGTGGATGTAGAAGATAGGAGAAAATCTATGCCACTTTTCTGATACTGTTTATTTTATTTCTATTAAATATCACTATTACTTTAACGACTCGGAACACTAGGTATTTTATAAGTAAAAGCAAAAAGTTTTACCTTACAGCCTTAACCGGTTTTCTCCTTTAAAAGGCTTCTTCAGAGGCTGCCGCAGGTAGCGCTATCCGTCTTGTTGTGGGTGACAAAATCGAATTTCGAAAGATCGATGCTGTGTGTGTGGGTGAGATATGTTCGAATAATGCGTGCGATTTGAATTGTGTCTGTTCGTTTAGGATGTCGTTTTTATTTGTTTTTGTGTGTTTGTATATTTCCAATTGTTCTAGAGTGTCTAGTTTTCGGCCTTTTGTGTGTACGTGTAGAATGTTCATGTTATTGTCGATGTTTTTATATGTGTGGTTTGCTTCAATGAGGTGGTTTGCAAAGGTGGATTCTGTAGTGGAGTGGAGTGCCTTTGTGTGTTCAATGTATCTCTGTTTGAAGCTACGTCCTGTCTGGCCTATGTAGAATTTACTGCAATTTGAGCAATTTAGCTTGTAAACACCGGGTAGATCGAATTTGTTTTGTGCTTTGTGTGTATGTTTTGATAGTGTGTGTTCTGTTTTGTTAGTAGTTTTGTAAGCGATTCTGTATCCTGCTTTTTTGAATTTGTGGGCTATTTTTTCAGTTTGTTTGTTGATGTATGTTAGTGTTATGAATTTGTTGTTTTCTGTCTTTGTCTGTTGTTTGTTTTGTGTTTTGTGTAGGAGTTTACTGACTATTGTTCTGTCATATCCGTTAGATTCTGCTAGATATTTTATCGTGTTTAGTTCGTCTTTGTAGTCTTTTTCATCTAAGGGAATGTTGTTAAGTCTATGTATCATGGTTCTGAAGGCAGCTAGTTTGTGTTGTATTGGGTGATTGGAGGTGTTGTGTATTAGTGTGTCAGTTGAAGTTGGTTTTCTGTATATACTGAATTTGTGCCTGTGTTCTAGTTTTGTGATGGAGAGGTCTAAGAAGTTTATGGTATTGTTGTGTTCGTATTCGGCAGTAAAGGTTATGTTTTTATGTATTTTGTTTATGTGCGTTAGTAACTGTTCACATTGTCTTTTGTTTCCTCTGTATAGTATTAGAATGTCATCAACGTATCTGTGCCAATATAGTATTTTATGTGAGTGTCTGTCATTGTTTGTGAGTATTTTTGTTTTTTCTAAGTGTTGGAGGAAGACTTCTGCTAGAATGCTGGATATGGGGGAGCCCATGGGTAAGCCATCATTCTGTGTGTAGTATTTATTGTTATAAGTAAAGTAGTTTTGTTTTGTGATAATGTTCAGAGTTTCTGTTATTTCGTTGATAAGTTCGTCTGGTGTGTTGTTCTGTTTGAGTTTGTTTTGTAGGATGGTGATTGTTTCAAATATACAAACACACAAAAACAAATAAAAACGACATCCTAAACGAACAGACACAATTCAAATCGCATGCATTATTCGAACATATCTCACCCACACACACAGCATCGATCTTTGGAAATTCGATTTTGTCACCCACAACAAGATGAATAGCGCTACCTGCGGCAGCCTCTGAAGAAGCCTTTTAAAGGAGAAAACCGGTTAAGGCTGTAAGGTAAAACTTTTTGCTTTTACTTATAAAAAACCTAGTGTTCCAAGTCGTTAAAGTAATAGTGATATTTAGTTAAGTAACGGACACGTCATGGACAACGAAATCCAAGAATTATTTCTATTGTAGTGTGAAATATCTTTTTTGCTTCATGACTTTGTTAAATTTTAGCTACTTGTTAATGTAACCCTTATTTTTTACACTTATCTTCTTGGTTATAACAAAATAAAAAGCAAATAATGGGTTATTTTTTACTTTTGTTGTTGTTTTATTCATAAAAATTTTAAATCATCAGAACTCTCCCAGAAGTAAATCTTGGCTGTGCTCCTGATATTGTTATGCAATTATGAACGTTCTCGAACAATGGAGAGTGTCGTACTACACGTTTCCTGGCCAGTCGAGCAGGTGTGTGTGTTTCTGCCAAGGCTGCACTCAAGCATCCTCTAGAGTTTTCTAATTTCTCGAGTTCTAGAATGTTCTTGAACAATGGAGAGTGTTGTTCTACATGTTTCCTGGCCAGCCGAGCAGATGTGTGTTTCTGCCATGGCAGCACTCAAGTATCCTCTAGAGTGTTTGAGTGCTTGTTAAGGACACATTTTATGCAACCTGCAGGCTATAAATAGGCAACAGCTGCTGCTTAGAAGTCAATTCATGATGGGTGATTTGTCAAGTGATATCAGTGATTGTCATGTTATAATTAGTGTGGAACTCTTTATAGTTGACATTATTATTGCTTGTGAACAAACTTAACTTGAATTATTGTACGAGTTGATTAAAAACTGTTATTTGTGATTAATTAAAGCTGGTGATTAGTGACTTCACTGGTGTCTGTATTTGTTTTCACTGCACTATATGATGATCAGCGAGACCGTCATAACAGTGCAAAGAGAGTACACTTCACAGAAGAGTGGTGCTAGTGGTAGTTGGTTAAAATAAAACTGATACTAGTCAGATGATAGAAGCATTCCAAGCAATGTTACTGCAGATCGAGGAAGGACACCAACAGGAAGCAGAAAAACAACAGGATGAAAAACACAGACAGGAAAGAGAAGTGGCAGAGGAACAACAGAGAGCACTAATGGAAGAACGAGTAAAAGGAAAACGTAAGTGTGAAAATGAATCACCAAAGAGATGCCAAAAAGAAGAATTTAGTCATCAAGCAGACGATGTTAAGGCGTTTGTACAAGTTGATACCACTGTAAAATTCATCCTGTTACAAGGTGAGCTGAACAAACAAGCTGACATAATATCTGAAATAGAAAAATCTATGTCACCTATGAAAACAAGTATGTCAAGTTTAGAAGATTCTATTACAAATTCTATAAAACAAATTAAAAAGGAAGTCAAACATTTAGTGAAAGAAATAGCTGATAAAGGAAGACCATTAATAAACACTGAAGAATATCCAAAAACTGAGAGTAACAAAACAGTGCCATTATCAGTAGTAGGGCCAGTTTATGCAAAGGCCTTAAAGTTTGCTGGAAGAACTTACTGGGCAACTTATCTTTGCCAATTTAAAGCTGCTGCTTGTTAAACAAAAGGACAGAAGAAGAGCAAGGGCTTTCACTCATTCTTGGTTTAAAAGGACCTGCCGCAGAGTTAATACAGAAAGTGCCATCTGACAGCCAGAACATCTATGCTGAATTAATAAAAACTCTGGAATGATGGTACGGTGACCAGCATTTGTGTGAAGTGTACTATGTTCACACATAGTAGGGGAGAGCCTTCAAGAGTTTGAAGCAAATGTTGACCGACTGATGAGATTGGCTTATCCCGAAGAATCGGAGGACTTTCAAACATGGATTGCTCACATTGTGTTTATTGACGGTATTAGAGATAGTCAATTACAACACGTGTTAAGAATGGCATGACATTAGAATAGCTCAGACACTCTTGTTCATGCTCTCTGTTTTGAAGCTGCCAAGTTGGCGACCTACATTAATCAAAGTATTTCATCGAGTTGTAGCCAAATGGATCCAATATCATAATATTGTCATAATGAACGGAATAAAGAGATGATTCAAGAACAACAGTTTAAGAAGTCAGTAGGACCACAACGATCTTTCGAACCAAAGGATAAAGACAAAGACCTAAGTACTATTTTGAATGTTCATCACCTCTTTGTTCACTACTATAATAATTATTAGTATTGTTGGAACTTTCACTGTGAACTTACTTGTTGTATTTTCTCATACGTTGTTTCGGAGTGGTGTTCTCCTTCTTCAGTGAGTTTGGATACGGAATGCGCAAACCGTCGGTAGTTTTATGTATAATGGTTTTTAGTTAACAGGTTGTGTGTGGGTGGAGGTGGATGAGATTGGCGCTGGAGTTTGAATTGTTTTGGTATTGTTTATTACTGTGTCAAATAGTGTGTTTGATTTGAATTGTAATTGGTTATTGAGTATGTTGTTGGGTTGTGTTTTGTTGTGTTTGTATATTTCAAATTGTTCTGTGGTGCTAAGTTTATGACTTTTGGGTGGAAGTGTAAAATTTCAAGGTTGTTTTTTATATTGGTGTAACTGTGGTTTTCTGTCAGGATGTGTGTGGCAAATGTGGATTGTATGTTATTGGTGATTGCTTTTGTGATATTATTTATTATTTACATTTTAGAATGTCCCTGTTCGGGCGCCATTGTTAACTAAAAAACTTATTCACTTTATTTATGAACTTACGAATATGCTTTGTTTATGTTTTGTACACTTACGGCTAGTGCCGCCATGTTGTTATGTTGCCAACTTAAATTTTTTACTTACCGTATCCAGGGTTTCGAATTAGACGTGTTGAAAACAATATGGTTGCTTTGAAATGATTTACTCAACAACTCATTAATTTCCCATAATTATTTATTAATTTTATATCATTTTATTTCTTTGTATTTACTTCGTTATCATTGGAACATTGTTTGTTAGCCATATTTATAATTATTCAATACTATAAGTTTTCCATATATATCTAAGTTAAACATTTAAAAGAAGAAAATAAAACGAAACATGGTATTTATTCAATTCATTATCTAACTACATTGAGCAAACCAGCGCTCCTTATTTATTACGTAATTTCATTCATTCTGTCTTACATACCCCAGGCCCCAAATGAGATCTCATTCCTTTTAGTAATTTAAAAAGAAAAACCTTTTCATTTTAATATTTATCTTTGATTTTAAAGTTAAAATATACCCGAAGGTTACTTAGCTGTTCACTTGAGTCCAGAAGACATCACATTGTTCCACGCGCACTACGTAGATCATTGTTTTTCACTGAATTTACATGTGTTTTTAAAAAATCATTTAACTGTTAGTTCACACTTAATTGACATTTATTATTTTACATTTTTAATGATAAAGTTATTTCTTTTATATCAAAATACTAACATATATAACATCTACTTATCACACAACAATGTATTCTACTTACATAACACTTTACGTTACTTCTCGTAACCTCCTACGTACCTTATTTATACTTTATTCATTTCAAACCACCATTCTGCTCTCCAAGTAGGCCTATATTTATATAAATTTCTTTATATAAATGTCCCTAAGTTCGGAAGCCAATTGTGATATTATTTATTATTTACATTTTAGAATGTCACTGTTCGGGTCGTCAATTGTGATATAATTTTCTTCTCATAATTAAAACTTAATTAACTTTAATTTTATTCACTGTTTACTTTCTAATTTTTTCGGGCGCCATCTTGTTACCAACTACGAGAAAAATATGTACTTACCATTTCGGGCCAGGTTCTTTTCGGCGAACTCAGGAGATCAGAATGGTATATTTGCAGTAAATAACTCGTTTATTTATTTGTTACCAATGACATTCCCTTTTATTTTTATTTCTACCACTTGTACATTTAACCCCTTCTTTCAAGCATTTGAACATATTTGGCCACGAGGCTCAATTGATAAAACAAAAAGTAATTATTATCATCAACATTTTCTCGTTTCCCAAAATGACTTACATTAGATTATTTATTTAACTATATCGCAACCAGCACTTCTTAATTATATATATATTGTACATTCACCCAGCCACGCACACTTTCATACTTTATATATTTGATTTCTTTTTCTAATGACCCCATTTTGAGCTCATGATTTTCTTAAAAAAAAAACTTTTGAATGGCCAACTGAATGATTATATAATTTAGAATAGAATAAACTTCTGTTTGTTGGTTACTTATCTGCGCATTATTCCAACGGTCCCACGCACTCCTGATTTATCCTCACATTTCACTTATTTTTCTTTTACATTTAACGTTCTATTTCAAAACAAAATATTGTTAATCCACATTATCTTAAAATTGCGTTACTTTATTTTTTACATCTTTACTTGCATGCGGGCGCAACGAAAACTACGCCCGGCCGGCGGACGCGCGGATTGCTGGCGTCTTTAGTTGTTAGATGTTCATTGCCGTCTGTTTTTTTTTCCGAGCGTCAACGAAACTGCTGGCATTGACACTCCTACATTCCAAAGCTGGGTTTGTCTCTGATGTAATATGGTCTGATGTTCTGTTACATAATATGTTAGTCACTGGAGCTGACCTTGACACAATTCCACATGTTGGTTTGTTGCGTCGTTTTAATTCATGAATAATATTTACAATTACTCTTTCTAATTTTGTTTCCAATAAAATTTACCTTTATTATGAATTTACGTTTATGTCTCCCACAATTATTATTACATCATAAAATTTTATTTCCTTTTTATTAAAACACAATAATTGTTTATTTATTACCACGGGTAGGCCTAAGTGTCCCATTACACTTTGGCATGTTCATGAAATCTGGATGAAAAAGATCTTCCTGTCTGGCCTATGTAGAATTTTTCGCATTCGTTGCATTTTAATTTATAAACTCCTGTTTTGTTGTATATGTCAGTGTTTTTGTTTGTGCTGTTGAGGTACCTTTTGATGGTGTTGTTGGTTCTGTATGCTATTTTGTAGTTGTATTTTCTGAACGTGTTGGCGATTCTGTGTGTGTTAGAGTTGTAGTATGTGAGTGTGATGTATTTGTTTTGTTGTGTGTTGTTTTTATTTTGTGGTTTGTTGTTTTTGTTTTGGATCTGCCTATGTAATTTGTTTATTAAATCCTGGTTGTATCCATTTTGTAGGGCTATGTATTTTATGGTGTTAAGTTCATCTTTATAGCCTTGTTTATTCATTGGTATTCTAGTGAGTCTATCCACCCATCCACCCACACACAACCTGTTAACTAAAAACCGATATACATAAAATTACCGACAGTTTGCGCATTCCGTATCCAAACTCACTGAAGAAGGAGAACACCACTCTGAAATGACGTATGAGAAAATACAACAAGTAAGTTCACAGTGAAAGTACCAACAATACTAATAAAGACCTAAGTGTTACAATTGTGGGAAAAGTAGCCATCTACAAGCAGATTGTTGGCAGATAAAAAATTGGAGACAAGAGCGTGAATATATCAGTTGGAGATGTAAAGATACAGAACTGCTCACAGTCTTCATGCTTCATAAAACAACAGATAACCTGATTGTCAAAGGATTAATTAGAGACAAAGCTGTAGCATTTACAACTGACACAGGCACTACAATGTCCATTGTGCACCCTATTTTGTCATCAACTGCCAGCCTCAATTTAGCTCTTGTACAATACAGACTATGACTGGAAGCCCTGTCAAAGTGTTAGGTAAGGTAGACATATGCCTGTGTCTTCTCGAGTTTAACCACCAAATGCTCATTGCAGGCATTGTCAATGAAGTGATTCTTGGCACAGACATTGTGAATGTCTACAGATTCATTGTGGACTTAAGAGAGAATGTCCTGAAGGTTGGCCAAGAGAAGATAAAACTTTGCATGGCTAAAATGACAGGGTCTGCCAACCATTCGATCAAGCAAGTAGCATTGCCTGAAGAAAAAGTCAACAGGTGTGGTCAAGAGGAACCCTTCCTATTCCAGGTGGAAATAGAAAATAACTAACAGAGGAAGTACCAATATGTGTAACAACAAAAGAAGTGATTGGAAAACAAACTATGGATGTCCAGGAAAGGCTCTTGCTTGCTCCTGAGTTAATGGAATTTCCCGGGGGAAAAGTTGCTGAAGATGAAGTTACACAAGAGGTTGTTGACTAGAACCAATCAGACTAGGGTCAGTTAAAGGTGTATTGATCATCAGTACACAATGCAATGGGACTGATCCCAGCAAAATTAATGGTTGAGCAGAAGATTTGTCTTCCTGGGAATTTAATGTTCAGATCACACAAGACTGAATCCAAAGAGCCAGAGAATGATTCTTTGCAAGTAAACCAACTGCCTAGGTTGCCAGGCCAAGTATTACTTCAGAGACGGTTTGCAAGTTTGGAATGAACAGGCTTGAGGCTGGGACAGTGTTACGCAATTACAGAACATTCTCAAACAGTGGAGAGTGTTGTTCTACATGTTTCCTGGCCAGCAGAGCAGGCGTGTGTTTCTGCCAAGGCCACACTCAAGTATCCTCTAGAGCAGGCGTTCTCAACCTGGTGCTCGCGAGCACTGTAGTGCTCGCGTTACTAAAAATGGTGCTCATCATGGATGTATAAAAAAGTGCTCGCGAGCAACAGTGACCCCTAATTTTCAATTATGAACTATATAGCCGGCCGTACAGCTGTTGTCCACCAACAACTGAGTATAGCAGAATACTGTTTGGAAACCTTTGTTACTTGCAATGGTTTCCGGAATTGTCCGTAGTTTACAAGCCGATACCGACTCTATTGTTTGCAGCTTTAAAAGGCAGAGACAGCCTACGAGGGGTTTATTACTGTAGGCGCCAGGTTGTCTCATCTTGTAAATGGGCTGTTAAACATGTACTGGTACCCTCAAAAGAAGCGGTTATTCAAAATATTTTAATTTTGTAATGGGTCGAATTAGAAGGTTTTTTTATTTTTTATTAATCTTGGTTTTGATTTTGTTAAAATTGTACAATTCACTTCATATATGGGAGCCACCCCAGTTTAATTTTATATTAATTCAAATCATCATTTCAATCACTTTCCAAATTGCCAGACTTTCACCTGTGGGGAGCCCCAGTGCAACATACATACAGTTAGCCTAAACAATTGCCAGACGGATTGCGTAACCGCCCAGCAGCAGGCTTTTGTGAAACACAGTATGCAGATTGTTACCACTGAATGAACGTCAGTCAGAGCAGTGAAAAGTTCATGAATTAAAACTAGTGGCCTCGGGCGTAAGATAGGCCTAGAGTAAATGGGCCTATCTATAAAAAAACTCTTGTGTGCTCAACTTTAGCGTACTAACGCCAGTCTAATAACACCTTCAGACCACGCGGTCATAAAAAATCTTAGCTCGAGCGTATTAAAGGTCGGCTGACTATAACAGGAAGAAAGTGTAAATCAAATTTCAAGAGTATAGACAAGTGTTGAAGTGGAACTTTAAAATCAATGAAACGGTAATATATCTTTTTGAAAAGAAATCGAGTGCGTGACGCGCCATGCAGTTACAGGAGGACGCCAGGGTAACTAATTGTATCCATCACAAAATTATTATAATCATGTAAAAAGGTGGTTTTTAAAGTAATTATATGTAAAAGGGGTTTCGTATGAATGAGTGAATGGGTAAGCTGGGTCGCTTTTAATAGGTTTACAACTATATTAGAATAAGAAATGATTACGCAAATGTATGTAATGTAGTGTCTGTCTTTTAAAAGTAGAAAATGAGCTGTAATATGTGATTTGAAGAAGGATGAGTAGAGAGTGTGTATTTAAAGAAAGAAAAAAAAATGCAATTAAAGTAGATTTGTTTCAAGTGAAAGCGAGTCGAGTACGTTATTCAGATAACCTGAAGGTCATATTTGTATTTTGCAGTTTCGTGCAACGGACTTTGGATTAAGAGGTGAGTTTTAAAATGAATAAAATTTTAATAATTAAAGGAAATAAAATGTAATAACACAATTGGCGCTTTGAACAGAGACTCGATTTGTAAAATAATTATAAATTGGCACCTAAAAGCGAATACAAGTATGGTTGAAGGTTGAATAACGATACGGAAAAAATTACGTAAAGTACGCAAGACAATGAGTTAAGGTTAGAGTAAATATAAGATGTTGTAGAAATAAGTCCAAGAGCAGTATATGTAAAGTAAAAGTAGTAAAGTTACAATATAAAAATCGCAGACAATAATGAAGTCAGCTTCTCCGACAGTCAAACAGAGAGTTAAACAAATGCTGACTCAGGTATTCAAACAGAGTCACTATCAATAGATGACCGTAAAGTAGAAAATTTGGAATTAGTACGCCAGGAGCGATTTCTACTCCCGTGACAATTAAAACAAATACAAAAGAAAAAGAGTTGTCAATAAATGATATATTTAACCTGATGCAAACCATGTCTGAAAACATGGTAAAAAATAGTCATTTCAATAAAAAATTAGATGAACAGAAAAACGAAATTCAAGAATTTAAAAGTAGTGTCAATGAGAAATTAGATGTACAGAATAACAAATTTAACGAATTAATTAATCGTTTTGACAATAACGATATAAAATTGAATGAAATGACAAGTGAATTTAACTGTAAATTTGACGAACTCAGAAGTGACATTAATGAGATAAAAATGATATGCGAAAATAATTGTAACGAATTGAAACGAGACATTGAGAAAATAGTAGAGTCAGTAGGAGAACAGAGTAAAAGTAAAAATAATAATGATAGTAAACAAGTAACTAGTGAGAAAAATAATGTCGAAAATGAGAATATAATTAAAGATGTGATAGTAGAGAGTAAGACAACAAATGTTAACCATAATATTGAAAGTGGTAATGTAATTGAAAAGGTGGTATCAGAGAGTGAAACGTTGAAAATAGATAGTGAAACAGTGAGTGAGAGAGAGATAGAGTGATATGTTGTAACGAGGTAGTAATTAGTGTTGATGAATTAGAAAAGGAATGGAAAGAAAGAGTAAATGAATATGGAGGGCAGAGGGTAAATTTTCCCCTTATTTGTGATGAACCAAGGTGTTCAAAAATGTTATTATTGGAGGGCAAGAGACCCTATTTAGTGGAAGATTTGAGTTGTTTTTCTTTGTTGTATAAATTAGTACCCTCTGTGTGGAATGATGTTGAAAGTGTGATATGGTGTTATGATGAGAAAGATTTAGATGGAGAGTTGTGTGTTGATAAAGAAATAGAATTATATAAGTTGCAGAGAAATTATAATGAGTTGAAAGAGATGTTAAATGATATGAAATACTTACCTGTTAAAATAGAGAGTGAAGATTATTTTGATGATGCATGTTTAAATAATAATAATTTACCTTATGATGAAAAAAGAACTGACTTGACAATGAATATAACTACTAATGGAGACTGGACAGAAACAAATAATGTTGACCTGGTATATGATTATTATGGTAAAATGAATGAGCTAAAACTTGATGGTTACCACACACAAGATAACCGTATGTGGAATGCAAATAAAATTGAAAATTGTTATGTGGAACCCAGGCTAATTTGTGACGATGGAGGTTGAGCCTTAAATTCACAAATGGACACTTTTAAATATATTGTTTAAGGGTTCTGACCTCGCAACCTTGGACAATGAAGTGTGATATAACTGAATAATTATTGCTGAAGAATTGTAAATACATGTTTAGTGAAATTATTTGTATGTATTATAAAATGTTAGATAAACAATGTATGTATGTAGTAGAAATTGTTGTGATGATAATAATAAAATTAATATTTTGCAGCTTAAATAAATAACAAAAACAATTTGGAAGAAGATAATGAATGAGTTGTAGTTATTGCAATGGGTGAAAGTAATTAAAAATGTTGTTTTCAATAATTGATCTAATTAAAATAATTTGAAATGTTTAAATATTTTGCTTGATTTAAATGTTATATGGTTGAATTTTTCTAATGAGTTTAAATTGTTTTATGAGATTTGATATTAATTGTCAAATTGTGTGGTATGAAATAACATTGTTGTTAAATGTTTCAGAGGTTACGTGGAGATATTGGTGTGTATATTTTGTGCTTGTGTTAGTAGATGAATAATGTATTGTAAGTATAAAGTTCATAATACCAATTAGATAAAATAATATGTTTACTGGTGTGAAAAGTTTAATTCAATAATAAAAATGAATTGAGATAATGGTATTAAATAGAAACTGTAATTAAAAAGTAATAATAACTAAGAGGGTGAATTAAAATTATATTTGGTTTGAACTGTAAGAAATAGACATTGATAAATATGTTATCTAAAAGATTTATAAAAAATTGAAAAGTGTAGTACAGAGGTGAGGTAATCAGAATGTTTAGACTATGTGAGTGTTTATAACAGTGCTTACAAAACAAGTCTTGCAGACAACTGTTTATGTAAACAGGTGTGTTGTATGTTTTGACTAATGTCCACAGCCAAGTGTTGAAGCTGTTAACTGTTGCAGTTTGATGAATCAATGCCATGAGCAGATTCTATTAGGAAATACAAAAGAAACATCTGATGTGATTGGAATGTAGATAATATTCTTTAGGCCCCTTTGTAAAATGATATTTAAATAAATAAAGTTGTTTCGAACAAATGAGATTGAAATAATGTAGGCAATATTTTATGTCGGATCCTTTTGAAAAATGTAATTAATTTTGAAAGTGTTAATTAAAACAATATGAATTAAATTTAATGAAAGGTAATTAAATAAATTAAAAAGATAATTTTTGATAATGACTTTAAATCTATTTGATCTTAATTTTGATTGTAAAATAAATAATTGATAGAGAAAAAAAAAATTTTTTTGGTGCCTGCCATCAAATTGATGTTTGTATAAATTCTGATAATATTATTGTTTATGTATATTAATAGTGTTAATTGGACTATATTGTTTAGGATATATGTATAATCAAATGCTAGGATAAGGCAGTTCATGTTTTAATTAAATATTCAATTTATTTGTGTTTTTTCAGTAATAACAACAAAGAGATTTAATCCATTTAGATAAGAGATTTTGTTTTGTTTTGATACAATCTGATTTTGAACTTAAATTTTAAAGGATGAGTTTGTTTAGAAAATATTATAGGTATATGTATGCGCCCAGTATTTGCCAAAGGCGACCGTAAGGGGGAACATATCGGTTGAGGATCTGGCATGATATAAGCCAGGGATTTGGATTTTTTGGGGAAACGTGTTAGAAGGTGAGGTGCGCCGTGGTGCGTGTCTGTCGATTTTTCGGTGTTGGGATCTCGCACAGAGAAGTCCAGTGATCTCGTTCAGATGCGTCCATAGTCGCCAAGCCAGGGGGGTTGTTTACCCATGAGGTATAAGAATAAATGGGGGGTTGTTGGCACCAGTTCCTCACCGGTCCTCTTAGGGGTTTTAGCAATGAGATTTCTTCTGTTTCGACAGAAGACTTCTCATTGGGGGGGTATTGTAATGGGTCGAATTAGAAGGTTTTTTTTATTTTTTATTAATCTTGGTTTTGATTTTGTTAAAATTGTACAATTCACTTCATATATGGGAGCCACCCCAGTTTAATTTTATATTAATTCAAATCATCATTTCAATCACTTTCCAAATTGCCAGACTTTCACCTGTGGGGAGCCCCAGTGCAACATACATACAGTTAGCCTAAACAATTGCCAGATGGATTGCGTAACCGCCCAGCAGCAGGCTTTTGTGAAACACAGTATGCAGATTGTCACCACTGAATGAACATCAGTCAGAGCAGTGAAAAGTTCGTGAATTAAAACTAGTGGCCTCGGGCGTAAGATAGGCCTAGAGTAAATGGGCCTATCTATAAAAAAACTCTTGTGTGCTCAACTTAAGCGTACTAACGCCAGTCTAATAACACCTTCAGACCACACGGTCATAAAAAATCTTAGCTCGAGCGTATTAAAGGTCGGCCGACTATAACAGGAAGAAAGTGTAAATCAAATTTCAAGAGTATAGACAAGTGTTGAAGTGGAACTTTAAAATCAATGAAACAGTAATATATCTTTTTGAAAAGAAATCGAGTGCGTGACGCGCCATGCGGTTACAGGAGGACGCCAGGGTAACTAATTGTATCCATCACAAAATTATTATAATCATGTAAAAAGGTGGTTTTTAAAGTAATTATATGTAAAAGGGGTTTCGTATGAATGAGTGAATGGGTAAGCTGGGTCGCTTTTAATAGGTTTACAACTATACTAGAATAAGAAATGATTACGCAAATGTATGTAATGTAGTGTCTGTCTTTTAAAAGTAGAAAATGAGCTGTAATATGTGATTTGAAGAAGGATGAGTAGAGAGTGTGTATTTAAAGAAAGAAAAAAAAATGCAATTAAAGTAGATTTGTTTCAAGTGAAAAGCGAGTCGAGTACGTTATTCAGATAACCTGAAGGTCATATTTGTATTTCGCAGTTTCGTGCAACGGACTTTGGATTAAGAGGTGAGTTTTAAAATGAATAAAATTTTAATAATTAAAGGAAATAAAATGTAATAACACAATTTTATTGCCTCTGAAATCCCTATACTTGGCAGCTTTAAGCACGTTCTCACAGAAATAGTCACGTAGCATTTTACACTTAGCTCAACCAATCAATTTTCAGATTTTAAATAGAAATTTCGAAATTTGCCAATGAATGTTTCTGCGTGGACATTTCCACTTACACGAGCGACATTTGTGACTGGAGTGACATAGTGTAGCGGTGTACACCAGTTTTGTGACGTATTTTGGTTGTAGTATTGCTGTTCTGTTATTTGTGAAATACGCGTAATTATTGTCAGTTTGCAATTTTCCTTTCGCCTCGAAGTGTGTTGTGAACGTTCTTAAAAAAGAGACATGGATAAATTTGTAATACAAAAACGTAGTGAAGGATCGATACCTAAGTTACCTTCTTCATCAACCCAAGATTCCAACAAAAGTAGCGAAGCAAAAAGAAAGAAACTGTATTCTTTTCAAGGTAACTGGGAGACAGATTTTTTGGTGATCACTAATGACGAGAATACCGGAGTTATTTGCATTTTGTGTCATGCACCTTTATCGGGTTTCAGAAAAGCAAATTGTCAAAGACATTATGAAACTCATCATAGTGCGTTTTCTGATCAATATCCCACGGGATCAGATGCAAAGATACATAAAATCAAAGAGCTAAAATCACAACTCCAACGTCAACAGAAGTCTTTTTCATTTAATGTTAATAGTTCTGTTAACAAACTTTCAACCGAAGTGTCTGTATCTGTGTCTCATAAACTTGTTCAGCATGGGATGCCATTTACAAGTGGAGAAATTGTGAAGGAGTGCATAGTTTCCGCAGTGACAACTCTCGCTGAAAGTATACCTGAGAAATACAGAAGTGTTTTGATTAATGAGGCAAAAAATGTGCCACTTAGTAATGACACTGTTGCCAGGTGCGTTGACCTCATCGCAGCCCAAATTAAACAAAAAGCACTCCAGAAACTTTCTGAATGTAGTTATTTTTCTCTTGCTGTTGACGAATCAACAGACATTGCTTCTGTAGCACAATTGGCGTGCTTTGTACGTTGTATAGATAATGTGGGAATTGTAGAAGATTTCTTTTTAACAATTTTACCGTTCCCGGGTACAACTATGGGGCAAGACATTTACAACGCTGTCGCGAATTTCCTGAAACCTAATGGCATTGACTTATCAAAGCTCGTGTGTGTGGTTACTGATGGCGCACCTTCCATGGTAGGTAAAAATAAAGGATCTGTCGCTCTTCTGAAAAATGATGAACATTTTCCTCCCTTTGTTCACTATCATTGTTTAATTCACGTTGAAAACTTAGCCAGTCATCTTATATCTGTTCCTGAAATTTCAGAACAGTTAAAACTGATAGTTAAGTTGATCAACTTTTTGGTTTCTAAACCCCTGAATAAACGCTTACTAAAAGTCTTCTTGCATGATTTATCAGCACCACATTCAGAACTAATCCTACATGCAGATGTTCGTTGGCTAAGTCGCGGGGAAGCAATTACAAGGGTCTGGAAAGTTTTCAAAGAAATCAAAGCATTTATTTCTGCCAACGATTATGTCACTAAGTTTCCAGAAATATTCGGGGATGATTTCAAGATCAATCTTGCTTTCATGGTAGACCTATTTCAGTATCTCACCGAGCTGAACAAACGTCTTCAGGGTCAGAAAAACACAATTTGTGAACTTAAAGAAATTATATTTTCCTTTCGATCAAAGTTACAAAGATTCCTCGGGGCGGCAAGTAAAAATGACTTGGTCCATTTTCCTGAACTGGCACATACACTCTCGAGTCTTGGTCGTCCCCACTCGGAGTTCCTAAAATTGTCGTTCTGGCAATTCAAGATCTGTTGAAAGAGTTTGCTACACGTTTTCATGTACTCGAAGAAAGTGAGCCGTTGTTTAATATGGTGCACATCCATTTCAATTCAATGTGGACTCTCTCAGAAAAATTCAGATTATTCAACAGCACAAACTTGCTCGCGCGGAACTTGAATTATTAGAGCTCCAGTCCTCTCAAGCCTTAAAATATCTTTTCAAAAAGGAAAGGATCACAGATTTCTGGGGTGCAAATGATACAATGAAATTTCCGACATTGCGAAATGCTTCTCTCAAATGCTTGGCGATGTTTGGGACAACCTACCTGTGTGAAAAATGTTTTTCATTAATGAAATACATCAAGAACAAAGCACGATCAAGATTAAATAACTCACATTTGGAGGACTGTTTACGTGTGGCTGCAAGCGACTTCTCCTTAGATATTAGTGAAATTCTGAGTAACATTCAGGGCCAAGGATCTCATTAGCCTGGTGAGTGTATTTATTATTACTATTATTATTATTATTATTATTATTAAATTTGCATGGTGCTCTCCCACTTGCCCCGGAGTATGAAAGGTGCTCTCAATCACAAAAAGGTTGAGAATCCCTGCTCTAGAGTTTTCGAGTGCTTTTTAAAGACACATACTATGGGAACCTGCAGGCTATAAATTGGCAACAGCTGCCAGTTAGAAGTCAGTTTATGTTGGCGATTTGCCAAATGATATCAAGTAGTTGTTGTGTTATAATTAGTGAAGAATTCTTTATAGTTGACAGTATTATTGCATGTGAACAAACTTAACTAGAATTATTGTACGAGTATAATCTTGTTGAATATCTTGTTGATTGCAAACTGTTATTTATGATTAATTAAAGTTGATGAGTAGTGACTTCATTGGTGTCTGTATTTGTTTCCACTGCACCATACGATGATCAGTGACACTGTTGTAACAATATACACAGTCATTGGTTAGGTAGAGTGTGACAGATCTATATAGAAGCTTATATATAAGAATCTAGTATAATCTTTTTGAGAACATCCAAAGTTATATTAACTTTAAAGTTATATGATTTATGTCAACAGAATAGGGTGCTTCATAGACCAATGGATATAATGCTTGGCTACTAATCTATGGGTCTTCCCAGGCAGCACCATAAAATCAAGGTGTGTTTTTAGCCTCCAGTTTGACTCAGCTTCTACGAATTAGCATCAAGGATAACCCCCTGGGTAATAATGGGCAGCTGAAGTGTAATGTCGATCACATTACCCTCCTAGAATGGTGAACAGCTCACATAGGCAGCCGAATTTGCCTCCACTCCTCAGCTATTTCAGTTGAATCAAAATGAGTCATTCTTATTAAAATACAGTACACTAAGTTCATATAATGTCAATATGTACAAAAGTACATTATAATAACATAAGGGTAGTCAAAACACTATTCAGTTAAATCAATTCAGAAGAATGGGATTCAGATCCTGGATGGAATAGTGGATGACACATAGTAAACAATTATTAAAAGTGGGGAGTTAATTTCAAAGGGGTGATCAAAATAATCTATCTCAGAATTAGATGGCATGTAAATTCACTATAGTAGATAATGTCATTAAATCTGACATAAAAGTATGTTGGTTCTGTCTTGGATTTGGCAAGTATATTCTGCTCCTGCCACCATGTAATTAAAGATTACTCTAAGATAAAGGAAAGGAAAGATCTAACAAAAAACCGCTTATGAATATAAGTGCATGAATAGACAAGAACTAATGGAAAATCATGTGGTGATGCACACTGAACATCTGGGCCTGGATACAACATAACAGTCTGAACCTAAAAGGACGTTGTAATAGTGGATATTAAATCATATATGGAGTGGTATAGGAAAAGACTAAACAGGGAGTAAGGGAATTACCACACACACACACACATGCACACACGCACACACACACACAAATACTAAGATATAAAAAGTTTCAAATGTGTGAACAAGCTAATATTATTTTCTTGGATTTTGTTGTCCATGACAACTCCGTTGATTAACTAATTATAAGTATAATACTGTAATGGTACATCATGTAACGAATTTTACTTTTAGACAGTGATTCACACAAAAAGCATTTTGTTGACAAAGACAAAGTAAGTCATAGTTTGGGAGCGGTCGACGGCCAGGCGACGTTATGATCAAGTGAAAAACAAATGACGTCAATCCAAAGGAGAGGCGGGTGGAGTGTGACCAGAATTAACTCGTTTCAAATGCGTACTTAAAATGAATTGTGGAGCAGAAACGAAAGCGCAGCTCAGTCTCCAGTCAGCAACCTAACAGTACACATGTGTTCTATTAGTGCCCACAGGCAGTTGCGGTATGCCTACCGAGTTTTTTGTATTAAAGTGTTGAAAATGGTAATAAACATGTAAATTAAATAGAAGCAAAAACATGTAAACATAAATTTGGACTTTTAGAACATTTTTTGTGATTTTTTGTCGGAAAGCAAATTACGACTGGTGGTACAACATGCAGGAGACAAGTACAAGTACAAGTACAAGTACAAGTTGGAAGAGATAAGTACAAAATAAGGACATAACCAATTTCGCACAATTGTACAACAATTCTTTTTTTTTAATAGTAAAATTACCTTTTAAAAATATGAAATAAAATAATGAGATCTCCATAGGGTGTGTGAGAGTGAGTGAAAGAAGAAATGAAGGGGGAAATTTCACAAACCACAAAGTACTGATTTGCGTTTGAAGACTTTCTTTTGTCTTAGTTTTTTGGAATTATATTTTTCTTTACATTACAAAAAATTACAATGTGTTTTAATAAAATAAAATCAGATTTTTCATTATAATGCGGTAGTTTAATTAATTACGCACTCTACCCGTAACCTATTCTCTGTGTCAGTAAGTTCGTCTGAACGGCCCTGGAATTTTTTCTGTAAGGGAGTTTTGGTTTAGTTATTAAAATTGTTTTCCTTGGGAAAGTGAAATGGTTTCCACATTTCCTCCAAAAAATGTGGTGGCAACCTTGGGAATCTTCCAATCTTTTAAAGGTAAGTCCAAAAGAGTTATAACCGGGGTTAATTTCTTTTAATTTCTTCTTATTTTTTAACAGTTTCAAGTGGCGACCCCCTGCCAGGATACTTGTTAAATTTATTTAATATTTAATGTTAGCCCTTCTTAAACACAGAGATAAGTTAGGGTAGACAACAGAATGTTTGTATAGCAATTTCATTGGGTAATTGGATGTACTAATTGTGAGTTTTTGTGTAATACGTTATGTAATATTGGATATACATTTTTTTTGCAATTTATGTAATTTGAAAAAATGGCAGACAACGAAAATGAGCTTAATCTAACTGACTCTGCCGTAATGAGTGATTCTGGAATACACTCTACTCCGGTGTCTACCAGTAGTAATAAATCGAATGACGAAGTTATGAACTTTTTACGTGAATTAAAGGGGGAAATAAAAGAGTTAAATTATTTGCAAAACAAGCATTTAAATTATATAAGTGATTCACAAAAACATATGATCAAACATTGTGATAATATTATTGAAAAAATTAAAGACCGGACTGAGAAGTGGAAAAGAGATACAGATAAATTTAGTAAGAACAAAGACGACCAGGTTGTGAACACTAAGGTAGGTGATGTTAGTGTAAGTGATAACTATAATAATGATATGACGAATAATAATGATAACATAGTTGAAAAGGTAGTATTAGAGAGTAAAATATTGAATAATGGTAATGATGATGATGTTTTAGTGGGAGTAAAAGTTAGTGGTGAGGTGGTTATTGATGAGGTAGAGAGAGAGTGTGAAGTGAGGTTAGGTGAGCATGAGAGGCAAAGTGCAAATTTTCCCTGTGGTTTAAGTGTAGTAAGGACTCCACATGTGGTTTTTGAGGACAAAGGTTCTTCCAAAGGTTATGTGGGAGACATAGTGTCTCAAAGTGGTCCCCTAATTTTTTGTGGTATACTTGGTAAAGCCATGAGGTGTTTTAGTCGTTTTGTGGTGCCCTTTGCAAAGAGTGAGTAGTTCAGGGGGGTTGGAATAGTTTCTATGGTGAGTTGCAATTGTGTGTTGAGGTCAACATATTTAATAGAAGTATAGATTATGAAAATTCATGAGTGTTCTAGGTGTGGAGCGGGCAGTGCATATGACTATAGGTGACCTGGTCAATGATGAAGCAGTTGATGGTGATGAAGTAAGTGGTGACAATGATGATCTAATAGGTAATATGATTCGAAGTAGTGATACCTACCTGCTGATAAGTAATCCCGATGATGACTTACCTTATACAGTAATGAGATTGGGGTAACTGGTGCAGCAGATGATGATGATATTGTGACTTACCAGATTGTGACAAATAATCCCAAAGGCGACTTAACTGTACACGATGTTGACAAGGTAGATGATATAATACTATGAATAATCCTGCTTTTGGTTACTATAATATTGTGGTGAAGTATACAAATTTAAATGGTTATTATATTGGAAGAGGTAAGATTAGATTAGACAAAACTGAAATGTGCATGTACAGTATTAGGTTGATCTATGATGATGGGGTTAGACACATGTTGATGATGGACATTTGATTATTTGGTTTAAATGGTTTTAGTACTTGGCTTGCGGATATAATGAGTTTGGGGAACAATGATATTTTATGTGAAGTATATTGTATATAAATTTGTATTGGGTTAATTGTATTGTTACGACATCACAGAACAATCTACGTGTTTGTCGAATGTGCCAGAAGAATTTCGCTCTACTGTGTGTGGCATACGTGCTTGTAGACGCATTTGCGAGAGTCTTCTCGATGCTGCCAGCCGTGCGGACTGTGTCAAGGCCGCAGTTAATTACGTAGTTCATACGGACGCTAAGACGCAATTAGGAATCGTCTAGATTTTCGGCGGCTATAAATACATGGCAGCAGCGGCCTTAAGTTTCAGTATTAGTGCGAATTATTGACCGTGCGGTTCGAGAGTTATACTAGCGATATTACTGTGCCCGTTCAAGTGGTTATTAGTTAAGAGAGGTGTTTTATAATCGGACGGTATAATTGTAATACAATTGTGTTTAATTTTAGTGGACATTTTATTGCGTGTGAACAATTTTCATTTGATTTGTTGTAGAGACTGTGTTGTTAATTACAAACTGTTTAACTGTAAAAATTAAAGGTGTGCTTAGTGACTTACTTGGTGTCTTGTACTTATTTTGTTTCCACTGTACCTACGACGATCGAGTAGACCATCGTAATAGTGGTGTCAGAACTGTGATAAAACGGTTAACAGTGGACACTTTGTACAAGACGAGTGTGATTCGTAATTAATCAGTAAACATGGATCCCAGTCAGATGATGGTAACTTTACAAACACTGCTGCGGCAGACACAGGAAGAAGCAGAAAAATGACAGGATGAGAAACGCAGACAGGAGGCGGAAGTAGCAGAAAGACGACAAAAAGAAGAACGAAGACAAGAAAGAGAAGAGGCTAAGGAATGTCAGAAAGCACTAATCCTAGAGACAGAGGAACGACGACGACAGGAGGCAGAGGAACGGAAGCGTGGAACAGAAGACATCAAAGCATTAATACAGGAGCAGAAACAGATGCAAGAACATTGTGAAGGTACTTGCCTTTTACCCTTTTTAAAATAATAATACTACACTCATCATAAAATACTCACCGCTGCCAGAATTTTACTTACGTCATCGTCCCCGTTAAACTTACCTTATGAAACTGCCCAGGTCGCCAACATATTTTTTAGATAAACATGTAAACTTAAAACACTCTTGCCCTTATAAAATCCCGCTATCTGACTACATTCTAAAAAATTCAGAAAACCCCCGATTACGTTAGACGAGTTGTCAGCACAGAATACTAGGAAGTGGTTATGGCGTAAAAACTAAACTAACACATTTTTATGTTGAAAACAAACCTTATTTTTTTTATTACGGATGCTATTAAGGATTAATATTCTTATGAACGAAACACAGCAACATAATTATTTAAACTTAATTACTAATCAAGGCCACCCAGTTTGCTACATTCTCTCTTGCACACAATTTACAAGCCATTTAAGTTTGATTTAGCGCTTTTTTAAATGAAATTATTTATTTATTGTAATTGTTCATTGACAACTTAACCTTGGCATCCCTTATCACCACGTACCACACTTATTACACTTTGTTCGGTTAAATGTTAGTTCCAAATTAAACTGTCATGATTCCACTGTTTATTACTGTCTATATCACACACGTCAATAAGTTTCGGTAGGCTTTGGCTACTTTTAATCGCTTCGGCCTACCGAATTCCGAGGCTACCGTTAATACGTCTGATTACGTTGAACGTATGCTGCCGACCGACTGATGCTACTTCTTGCGGGCGGACATCACTGCCATGCCTGCTAACCAATTTCGTCGCTGCACACAGCCTTCGTTGTCCAAGTCTCAGCCGTTGCACAGGTAACCAGTGTTATTTTTGGGTGTTGGCAGTGGACGAAATCTAGTGTTCACTGGTTTACGTCACTAATGTGGGCAGGACTTAATTTCGTTTCCGTCGTGTTGAGACCACGTGTTTAGCAAAATTCTTCTTCAAGCCATGTTGTTTTTCGCTTCTTGGCTGGGTTATGCGCTCCGCCGATGTTAGTGCGTTTGGGCGCATTACATTGTTTTGCCGTTCTGAGAATTACGAAGCTGTGTGTGTTACCCGCACATTCCATTGTAATTGTTTCATCACCGTTTCTTTGTTCGCTACGAGTAAGATTCAACCGGGGACTGGCCACGCATATGAAATAAATTGTTGCAAAAATTTAATAAAATAAAACCTCTCCCTTTTGCCCCGTTACAACATAGTACCGCAGAATTGGGTCTCCTACGAGGTGAGCTTAATAAAAAAGTTAGTAAAATATCGGAGGTACAAGAATCAATGACATTAAAAATAGCTGAAGTAGAAAAATCTGTCTTGAGTGTTGAAGAATAGATGTCTACAAAAATATCTGAAGTAGAAAATTTGTCTTGACTGTGGAAAAAGCTATGTCAACAGAAATAGAAGACTCAATTACTAATATAAAAGAGCAGATTAAAAATGAAGTCGAGCAGTGTCTGAAGTTACAATCAAAACAACTTTGTGAACAGACTGTACCAATGATAAAGACAAAAAAGATGCAGAAAATAAGTTAATGGAGAAAGTCACTTTGCCTGCAGTAGGGACAGTTCATGTCAAAGATCCAACCTTTGACAGAAGCAGTAACTGGGCAACGTACCTCCGCCAATTTGAAGCTGCTGCATGCGCAACTAATTGGACAGAGAAAGACAAGGCAGTCTCATTCGTTCTCGCATTAAAAGGACCCGCGGCAGAACTACTACAGAAAGTGCCACCTGACAGCCAGAACATCTATGCCGAGTTGATAAAAGCTCTAGAATTACGGTATGGTGATAAACATTTGCGAGATGTGTACTGCACCCAGTTGAGAGCATTCCGGGGAGACCCTTCAAGAGTTTGAAGCAAGTATCGACAGACTAATTAGACTGGCCTTACTGAAGCGCCAGAAAATTTTCGAACGAGTTTTGCGTCTGGTTGGACAAGTCATAAAGTTCGCGCGCTAAAAGATCACAACGGAACAGACGATGAGGAAGAAGAACAAGGAACAGACTCGACGGTTGGCGCCACAGAATAAAATAAGAAAGATGGAAGACCGAAGTGTTATAGATGTGGGAAACCTGGACATCTACAATGGGATTGTCGGGTTAGAATTCAGCAGCAGGGAAACAAGCAATAGTCGGTACAACGGAGCGTGTGCTGATTAACTGGAGGAACGAAGCCCCTAGAGAATACGCAATTTCTACACTTCAGAAAAATAGCAAGAGCTTGGTAGTTACCGGATTTGTTCAAGAGAGGCCAACCTCTTGACACAGGCGCAACAGTTTCTATTGTGCTCCCTAACGTGGTGAAAGATGTCAAGCCAATCTTGTGCTCTTGCAGCTTGCGGACAGCTACTGGACGGCCTGTAAAAGTGTATGGAAAAGTGGAGATACACCTACGCCTCGGTCGACTTGAGTTGAATCATCAAGTACTTGTTGCAGACATTGTGGATGAAGCAATTCTTGGTGTGGACGTTATGAACACATACGGATTTATAGTCGACTTCAAAAACATGTTTTGGGAATCGGAGGCGAAAAGGTAATGTTATCAACAATGATGACAGCAGAGAAATTGATGGACGTCATAAACCAAGTGGCCGTAACTGTTCCGCCAAACTCCGAAAAGATCGTCATGGTTAGAACTGCGGTAGATACTAGGGGCAATCAGTGCTCTATATTCGAACCCCAGGTAGTCAGCACACCGGGCATACTAATTGCCAGACGTTTAGTAAAACCTGACGAAACCGGAAATGTACCTATTACAGTGGCGAATATTTTGGATCAAGCTATCACTTTACAAACCAATACGTTAATACCAAAAAATTTAATAAAATAAAACCCTCCCTTTTGCCCCGTTACAATACCCCCCCCCCCAATGAGAGATCTTCTGTCAAAACAGAAGAAATCTCATTGCTAAACCCCTAAGAGGATCGGTGAGGATATGGTGCCAACAACCCCCCATTTGTTCTTGTACATCATGGGTAAACTACCCCCATGGCTCGGTGACCATGGCTACACCTGAATGAGATTACTGGACTTCTCTATACGAGATCCCAACACCATAACATTGAACAGACACGCACCACAGCGCACCTAACCTTCCAACATGCCACCCCAAACTCCAAACCCCTGGTCTTATATCATGCCAGATCCTCAACCGATATGTTTCCCCTTACCATGCATACTGGGTCGCCTTCAGCAATACTGGGTGCATACCCAGTACATGGGTGTACTTATTACTACATTTTTCAAACTCAAAATATTTATCATTAAATCAAACTCTTTTAAGTGACCTTCTAAAACCAAAAAATCTGTTACATAATTCATCACTCTATTAATTCTCTTCACTATTATTCATAATCAGAAAAACAAATAAATTGAACATCTAACTACACATGAACTCATTTATCCTAACCTTGGATTATACATACATACTAAACAATACAATTCAATAAAAACATTAGTAATACATATAAACAATAATACACTTGAAATTCAAAACATCAAATATATGGCAGGCATAAAACAAAAAAATCAATTTTTCCCCTTTTTTAAAAAAAAAATTTTAATTTATTAAACTATTATTTTTACCAATTTTGGAAAAAATTTAAAATTATTTAAATCACTTAAACGACAACATTTGCATCAAGCAATTGCCAAAAACTGGTCTAGTTTATAACATCAACCATCAGCTGATCAAACTGGGTCAAGTCAACAACCTTGACCTACATAGGTTATACATAGGCTACATCATAAAATACATTAAACATCTTTAAAATTTTTATCTTTAAACATAATATAATAAAACATTCAAAATTAACATGGTTATTACTACAATTAACAATAAAATTGACATTTAAATTACTCAAAATTACACATTTTACAACTTTACTTTATTCTCAAATTCTATTAAAGTTTGTCACTTGTTTCCATTAATTTTTATATTTTTACCATGACTCTCTTTCTTTAACATTCTCAATCTCCATTAGTTTGGGTGATTTAATCATTTATAGTAACTTGATTTTATCAACTTGGCATTTATATCTATTCCTAACCCCCTTCTGACTCTAACACTCATTAACAGCTTTCACTAACATGACACCCATCTCTATCAAAACATCTATCAAACATCTCTAAACCCAACTTACTACTCAACTCAATTCGCATCATTCTACCCTTATAAAAAAAAAAAACTCTCTAACCCTTTGTACTCAGGATGTGTGTTTCCCTCCCAAAGCTTATTCCCTTCTCTGGTTCCTGGACTTCATTCCTAGGCAACCCTTTCCGGCGCTAAACGGTCCCTTCCCGTCCCAACACCTTTTGTTGCGGACTCCTACCACCCCATCCCCCTTACAAATTCCCATCAACTCTAATTACTCTCCCAATACAATACTCTCATTTACAAAATATCTCCATTTACTTATTACATCAATATATCAATCAATACTCTACATATTTTCCCCATAGCTACTGTGTCACTATCACATCTCAAACTTTACATTACATTAATTCGCAACAATATTATTCTCTCTATTACCCCTTTAAGCTCAACATGGACTGATCTACATGTCCTAACAAAATATTAATCACCCAAAATCTACCTTTTTTTATTTCTTACACATCATTTAAAATTCTTAACTATATCAAATTACTTCCAACATTTAAACCAAAATCTTTTAACACATTAAAATCATTATATTCAAACATTAGTTACCTTGGAAATTTACAAACAATTTATACGTGACATTCTACAGCGGATCAGCTGATTTTCTTAGCAAGGTGAATGACCTTACTATAAACATATTTCAAAATTATATCAAGTTTTACTTTACATTCACTCATACACTGTCCTACATACACAAATATAAACACCAAACACCCTGTACCTTCTGAAACAATTTAACAAGAACGTTATTTCATACTCAACAGTTTAACATTTATTTATTTATTACTATCAAATTCACATCTCATAAAATAATTTAAATTCATTAGAAAAATTCAATTATATAACATTTAAACCAATCAAAAATATTTAAACACCTCCAATTATTTTAATTAAATTAATTATTGAAAACACAACATTTTTAATTACTTTCACCAATTACAATAATTACAATTCCTTGGTTATCCTGTTCAAAATTATTTTTGTTATTTATTTAGACTGCAAAATATTATTATTATTATCACAACAATTTCCACTATATACACACTTTGTTTACCTAACATTTTACAATACACACAATTAATTTCACTATCAATTATTTACAATTCTTCACCATTAATTATTCAATTTTATCACACTTCATTTTCAAAAGCAGCAAGGTCAGAACCATAAATCAAAATATTAGAATGTCCATTTATTAAGTTTATGTTCAGCCTCCATCATCAAAAATTAGTCTAGGTTTCACATAACATTTTTCAATTTTATTTATGTACCTCATATGGCTATCCTGTGTGTAATAACCATAAAATTTTAGTTTATTCATTTTACCACAATAATCATACATCGGGTTACTTCCCATTATAATTATTTTACCATAAACCAAGTCAACGCTATTTATTTTTGTCCAGTCTCCGTAAGTATTTTTACTCAACATCAAGTCAGTTATTTTATCATTTATAACAGTTTTATGCAAATATTCATCTCTCTCTATTTCATAATGCAATTCACTTTTTTCATCTCTCTCAATATCTAACCTCTGCACTAACCTTTCATAACCTCTATTTATCTTGAACCACTCTAACTCTTTCTCTCTCTCATCACAACACCATATCCCTTTCACATTCTCTCTCTCACTCCATGCAGAGGGCAATACCACAAAATTATTTAAATACCATCTGGCCCTACCAGATAAACACAAAAAACTTATATGACCTTCTGAAGACCTCTTGTCTTCTACAAAAACTATTGAGGAACTCTTGTCCTCCATCAACACTTGTGAAGTCTCTGCTTCACATTTAACCCCATAACAATTTGCCCCCTGTTCACCTTCTACATTTAAACTACCACCATACTCCCTTTCTAAATCATAAGCACTAACTAGCAATCCATGATCAACCTCAACTCTCATTCTACTCTCATTTTCACTATTGTCTACTGTATCACATTTTGATACCCCATTTTCAGCTACATCATCATTATTCTTGTTTAACGTTACTTCACCATTATAATTATTTGTATTACTACCACCACTTACCTCATCTATTATTCCTTCGTTATTTTTCGATATATTGCTACCACCACAAACACTTACCTGTTTTGATTCACCTGTATTTGCCTTTAATTGACATCTATCTCTTCTCCACTCCTCGTTTTGTTTTTTCAATTCATTGTTGAATTCCTTGGTATTACTAACCATGTCATCTAACATTGCGTTTTGTTTATCCAAACGTTCATTAAACTCTTTGCACATCATAAATATCATATTCATCATATGTGTCTTATAATCAGATTCACTCATATCATTACTTACCTCATTGTCTGCCACCTGATCGACTTTATCCTTGTTAACTTGGTCCATCTCTTCACCACTTTCTACTCCCATTATACTATCATCCTTAACCTTAGGCCTATTCACTGTCTTATTTTCTACCACTATTACTTCAACTACCTTACATTTATTATTTGTCATCTCACTATGTTTCTTAATTTCTGCGAATATTCCCTCTTCTTGTTCTTCCATCCGCATTAAATTATCATCTAACTTACCCCACTCCTCGTCTGTCATTTCACCTACAACCCCTCTAAATTCGCTTTCCCACTCGTCCCACGCGAAACCCATATCATTCTCTAGTACTTCGCCCATGTTCAAAATTTATTTATATAACCCTTTATATATAAAAAGAAAAACTATTATTAAACTACACACATAAAATCAAAACATCTAACACAATTTACACATCATACTCCTACCAAAACATAACCTTATTTTACGTAATTACATACGATAAAATTTTATAAATACGCCGTTAACAAATCCTATTTTCTGTGCTTTAAAACAGGTCTAGTTCCTATAATTTTTATACGAACATCCTGGCAGGGTCGCCACTGTGAAAGTACTTCTATTTTACCATTTTAATAAAATAATACACTCATCATATAATACTCACCGCTGCCAGAATTTTACTTACCGTCATCGTCCCCGTTAAACTTACCTTATGAAACTGCCCAGGTCGCCAACATATTTTTTAGATAAACATGTAAACTTAAAACACTCTTGCCCTTATAAAATCCCGCTATCTGACTACATTCTAAAAAATTCAGAAAACCCCCGATTACGTTAGACGAGTTGTCAGCACAGAATACTAGGAAGTGGTTATGGCGTAATAACTAAACTAACACATTTTTATGTTGAAAACAAACCTTTTTTTTTTTTATTACGGATGTTATTAAGGATTAATATTCTTATGAACGAAACACAGCAACATAATTATTTAAACTTAATTACTAATGAAGGCCACCCAGTTTGCTACATTCTCTCTTGCACACAATTTACGACCCATTTAAGTTTGATTTAGCGCTTTTTTAAATGAAATTATTTATTTATTGTAATTGTTCGTTGACAACTTAACCTTGGCATCCCTTATCACCACGTGTCACACTTATTACACTTTGTTCGGTTAAATGTTAGTTCCAAATTAAACTGTCATGATTCCACTGTTTATTACTGTCTATATCACACACGTCAATAAGTTTCGGTAGGCTTCGGCTACTTTTAATCGCTTTGGACTACCGAATTCCGAGGCTACCGTTAATACGTCTGATTACGTTGAACGTATGCTGCCGACCGACTGATGCTACTTCTTGCAGGCGGACATCACTGCCATGCCTGCTAAATAATTTCGTCGCTGCACACAGCCTTCGTTTTCCAAGTCTCAGCCGTTGCACAGGTAACCCGTGTTATTTTTGGGTGTTGGCAGTGGACGAAATCTAGTGTTCACTGGTTTACGTCACTAATGTGGGCAGGACTTAATTTCGTTTCCGTCGTGTTGAGACCACGTGTTTAGCAAAATTCTTCTTCAAGCCATGTTGTTTTTCGCTTCTTGGCGTGGGTTATGCGCTCCGCCGATGTTAGTGCGTTTGGGCGCATTACATTGTTTTGCCGTTCTGAGAATTACGAAGCTGTGTGTGTTACCCGCACATTCCATTGTAATTGTTTCATCACCGTTTCTTTGTTCGCTACGAGTAAGATTCAACCGGGGACTGGCCACGCATATGAAATAAATTGTTGCAAAAATTTAATAAAATAAAACCTCTCCCTTTTGCCCCGTTACAACATAGTACCGCAGAATTGGGTCTCCTACGAGGTGAGCTTAATAAAAAAGTTAGTAAAATATCGGAGGTACAAGAATCAATGACATTAAAAATAGCTGAAGTAGAAAAATCTGTCTTGAGTGTTGAAGAATAGATGTCTACAAAAATATCTGAAGTAGAAAATTTGTCTTGACTGTGGAAAAAGCTATGTCAACAGAAATAGAAGACTCAATTACTAATATAAAAGAGCAGATTAAAAATGAAGTCGAGCAGTGCCTGAAGTTACAATCAAAACAACTTTGTGAACAGACTGTACCAATGATAAAGACAAAAAAGACGCAGAAAATAAGTTAATGGAGAAAGTCACTTTGCCTGCAGTAGGGACAGTTCATGTCAAAGCTCCAACCTTTGACAGAAGCAGTAACTGGGCAACGTACCTCCGCCAATTTGAAGCTGCTGCATGCGCAACTAATTGGACAGAGAAAGACAAGGCAGTCTCATTCGTTCTCGCATTAAAAGGACCCGCGGCAGAACTACTACAGAAAGTGCCACCTGACAGCCAGAACATCTATGCCGAGTTGATAAAAGCTCTAGAATTACGGTATGGTGATAAACATTTGCGAGATGTGTACTGCACCCAGTTGAGAGCATTCCGGGGAGACCCTTCAAGAGTTTGAAGCAAGTATCGACAGACTAATTAGACTGGCCTTACTGAAGCGCCAGAAAATTTTCGAACGAGTTTTGCGTCTGGTTGGACAAGTCATAAAGTTCGCGCGCTAAAAGATCACAACGGAACAGACGATGAGGAAGAAGAACAAGGAACAGACTCGACGGTTGGCGCCACAGAATAAAATAAGAAAGATGGAAGACCGAAGTGTTATAGATGTGGGAAACCTGGACATCTACCACGGGATTGTCGGGTTAGAATTCAGCAGCAGGGAAACAAGCAATAGTCGGTACAACGGAGCATGTGCTGATTAACTGGAGGAACGAAGCCCCTAGAGAATACGCAATTTCTACACTTCAGAAAAATAGCAAGAGCTTGGTAGTTACCGGATTTGTTCAAGAGAGGCCAACCTCTTGACACAGGCGCAACAGTTTCTATTGTGCTCCCTAACGTGGTGAAAGATGTCAAGCCAATCTTGTGCTCTTGCAGCTTGCGGACAGCTACTGGACGGCCTGTAAAAGTGTATGGAAAAGTGGAGATACACCTACGCCTCGGTCGACTTGAGTTGAATCATCAAGTACTTGTTGCAGACATTGTGGATGAAGCAATTCTTGGTGTGGACGTTATGAACACATACGGATTTATAGTCGACTTCAAAAACATGTTTTGGGAATCGGAGGCGAAAAGGTAATGTTATCAACAATGATGACAGCAGAGAAATTGATGGACGTCATAAACCAAGTGGCCGTAACTGTTCCGCCAAACTCCGAAAAGATCGTCATGGTTAGAACTGCGGTAGATACTAGGGGCAATCAGTGCTCTATATTCGAACCCCAGGTAGTCAGCACACCGGGCATACTAATTGCCAGACGTTTAGTAAAACCTGACGAAACCGGAAATGTACCTATTACAGTGGCGAATATTTTGGATCAAGCTATCACTTTACAAACCAATACGCTCCTAGGCAAATTGACTCTTGTGGCCTGGGTAGCCGGAATAACGCAACGAAGATCCAGTGCTTCGGATAATTCCAAATTACCAGAGAAACTGCAAGAATTATTGAACAGATCTCTTCTAACGACCTCTCAAGTGGTGAGGTAATTCGACAGTTTTTATAGAATTCAAAGATTGTTTTGCAGTTTGGGGACAGTCACTGGGAAGAACCTCTCTTGTGCAACATCACATCAATATCGGGGACACAACACCGATACGCCAACCTCCTTGAAGGCCTCCATTATCTAAACAAGAGGAAATGACTCGGTAAGTACAGGACATGTTGACAGAGGAAGTAATCGAACCTTCGTCAAGTGCTTGGTCTTCTCCTGTAGTGCTGGTAGCGAAGAAGGATGGTGGTTTGCGTGTCTGTGTAGACTACCGGAGGTTAAATGACGTTAGAAAGAAAGACTGCTATCCATTACCTCGCGTTGACGATACACTCGACACGTTGTCCGGAGCACAGTGGTTTTCCACATTGGACCTGAAGAGTGGATATTGGCAAGTGGGTCTTCAGCAAGAAAACAAGGAAAAGACCGCTTTCTCGACCCCAAGTGGCTTATTCCAATTTAACGTCATGCCATTTGGACTCTGTAATGCACCGGTAACATTTGAGAGACTGATGGACCTCCGAGGCCTGATGTGGAAAACTTGCCTTGTTTACTTAGACGATGTCATAGTGATCGGGAAGACTTTCGAAGACCATTTGGAAAACCTTAAGGAAGTTCTATCTAGAATTCACGGTGCACAACTGAAGCTGAGCCCGAAGAAGTGTTCTCTATTCCAGAAGGAAGTACAGTATCTGGGCCATCTGCTTTCGGCAGCGGGTGTTAGCATGGATCCTAATAAAGTAGACACCGTAAGAGACTGGCCAGTTCCGAAAAGTAAAACACGAAGTTCGGAGTTTCCTGGAATTATGCTTATATTACAGACGTTTTGTAAAAGGCTTCACTACTATTGCTAAACCACTACATGAGCTAACAGAAAATAAACGAAACTTCCAGTGGTCGAGGGAGTGTGATCAAGCATTTAGGACTTTGAAGATTGCATTATGTTTGCAGCCAATTCTCGCTTTCCCAGATTCCGAAGGGAAGTACATTGTGGACACAGACGCAAATAATACTGGTCTAGGAGTAGTTTTTTGTCTCAAGTTCAAAACGGTGAAGAACGAGTAATAGCGTATTACAGCAAGACACTTTCCAAACCGGAGAGAAATTATTGCGTCACAAGGAGAGAGTTGCTGGCAATCGTCCACGCGTTGGAGCACTTCCATAAACACCTCTATGGGAGAGAGTTTTCACTATGTACCGACCATGCCGCGCTTGCATGGCTCTTGAAATTTAAAAATCTGGAAGGACAGTTGGCAAGGTGGCTCAAACGTCTGCAAGAGTACAGCTTCAAGGTACAACATCGGGTGGGGGGTGCCTGCATGGTAATGCAGATGGCTTATCACGAAGACCATGCCCGGAAGACTCCCGACATTGCCACAAAAAGGAAGAACAAAACTCAAGCGAACATGTTTAAGCCATCACGGTAGATTTCCTGGCTGAAGGCTGGACAACACAAGGCTGTCAACAAGAAGACATGACTGATGAAGACATCGGACCGATCTTGACAGCAAAAGGGGAAGGTCGCCGCCCTGATTGGCAAGATATCTGCCATGGTTCCGAAGTGCTGAAGGGCTACTGGGCACAATGGGAATCTCTCACCTTAGAAAACGGATTGCTGAAAAGG
Source organism: Magicicada septendecula (assembly GCA_034769895.1). Lineage (NCBI taxonomy): Eukaryota > Metazoa > Arthropoda > Insecta > Hemiptera > Cicadidae > Magicicada > Magicicada septendecula. Next base: position 259,648,878 of record CM068370.1, on the reverse strand, counting down.
GCTTGGGAAAATACAGATGGACGAGACGTGATCATGCAGTTGATAGTTCCCCGAAGTAAAGTGCAGTCTGTTTTGAAGGGGATGCATGATGGAACATCTGGAGGCCATCTTGGCGTTAAAGAAACCCTTGACAAAATACGGAAGCGATTCTATTGGCTTCCTCTTCGCCACGACGTAGAGGAATGGGTTCGGACGTGTGAAATATGTGCTGCAAGCAAGGGCCCATAAACCAGAAGCAGATGAAAAATGAGACAGTATAACGTTGGACTGCCTTTCGAGAGAATTGCCATTGACATTGCTGGACCATTCCCAGTTACTGACGATGAAAACCGGTACATCATGGTTGTAGGTGACTACTTTACTAAGTGGGTGGAAGCCTACGCAATTCCAAATCAAGAGGTTACCACTGTGGCAAAGCAGTTAGTTCCCAACTTCTGTTGCCATTATGGAACCCCTATGGAAATTTCGAATCAGGACTGTTTGAAGAATTATGCCGTCTACTCGGAATTCGAAATACCAGGACAACGCCTCTGCATCCTCAGTCGGACGGGATGTTTGAGGGATTCAATAGGACACTTGAGCAGCATCTTTCGAAGGTTGTTGATGAGAACGAACAGACTGGGACCAACGTATACCACTTTTCCTCATGGCGTATATATCATCAGTACACGACACAACCGGCATGCTCCAGCAAAATTGGTGTTTGGGCGGGAGATTCGTCTTCCTGAGGACTTAATGTTCAGATCACCTGAGACTCAGTCCCAAGAGCTGCAGAACTATTCCTCGCAATTAGAAAACCAACTGCGAGAAATGAATCGCTTGGTAAGAGGACGGCTGAAGATTGCCAGTGATAAAATGAAAACTCGGTATGACATTCGCAGCAACAGTGTTTGTTTCCAAGAAGGAGATCACGTCTGGTTGTTCAATCCAAAGCGCCGTCGTGGTCGCTCACCTAAGCTTCAGTCTAACTGGGAAGGACCCTACACTGTGAAAAAAAGATTTAACGATGTTGTTTATCGGATTCAACAGGAAGAAGAGTGAAAGTTCAAGGTCATCCACCTAGATCGCCTGGCTAAGTACTACTTCAGAGACTTTTTGCCAGTTCGGGACGAACAGGCTTAAGGAGGGGGCGGTGTTACGACATCACAGAACAATCTACGTGTTTGTCGAATGTGCCAGAAGTATCTCGCTCTACTGTGTGTGGCGTACGTGCTTGTAGACGCATTTGCGAGTCTTCTCGATGCCGCCAACCGTGCGGACTGTGTCAAGGCCGCAGTTAATTTCATAGTTCATACGGACGCTAAGACGCAATTAGGAATCGTCTAGATTTTTGGCGGCTATAAATACATGTCGGCAGCGGCCTTAAGTTTCAGTATTAGTGCGAATTATTGACCGTGCGGTTCGAGAGTTATAGTAGTGATATTACTGTGCGCGTTCAAGTGGTTATTAGTTAAGAGTGGTGTTTTATAATCGGACGGTATAATTGTAATACAATTGTGTTTAATTTTAGTAGACATTTTATTGCGTGTGAACAACTTTCATTTGATTTGTTGTAGAGACTGTGTTGTTAATTACAAACTGTTTAACTGTAAAAATTGAAGGTGTGATTAGTGACTTACTTGGTGTCTTGTACTTATTTTGTTTCCACTGGACGATCGAGTAGATTGTCGTAACAGTATTATGTATTAGGTTATGTTCTTTTTATTGTAGGGTATCTGAGGATACATTTTGTTGTGTATGTTGTAATAATAAAGAGGACTCCCATCTCGTTTAAGCTCCGCGATGGAGCGTCAATTTGTAAAGAGTAGACTCTGTTCGGTCTTAAAGTCTCGTGTAATTGTAGTTAATTTGTAACGATAAATGTGTTACGCTTCATTAAAGTTCACGTTGCGTCGTAATTATGTAACGACTTTCTTGCGTCGTATTTGATCTCGCCAATACCTGTTTTCTTTCTTAATGGTGAATTTCCCGTTGATAGGCGCCAAATTGTTTGTCCCAAAACAATTAAAAAGTTGTCGTCTAGCGCAATCGTATCTCGCACTGTTGGTCATCGGAGAAATTGAAATCTTTTTACCCGCGAAGTCTTACCAACCTGTATTTCTTGTAGAAAGAATTGTTACAGTGCTAGGTTAATGAATTAAACACATACAAATTAATTTGTGAAATAATGAACAGGTATTAGAATAAGTATTGGTTTTGATGGTCAAATTCTACTGTTAATAATTACGCTTACATGAACTTATAAAATTATATTACTTTTTTCTTGTTACGCTCCGGCTATAAATATTTTATCACTCAGCGGTTGGCTATTCGCGGTAATATTCTCGCGCAAACGCAAGCGGCCTCGGGCACTTAAAGTAGGCCCCGTCGAGGTGCCCTGGACCAACAGCGTCAAGTACCTCGGGCTCCACGTGGATTCCCGACTCACCTGGCGAACCCATACACAATACATCCGTCAACGCGCTTCGGCGCAACTCAGTAGACTCTGGCCCGTGCTATATAATCCGGCAATGACCCCCCGGCTAGGTAAGCTCATAGTCAACTCGTACGTGTTGCCCGTGATTACCTACGCCTGTCCTGTTTGGGAATACCTGGCTCGTGGTTATAGAACAACGCTCCAGCGCATACTCGACCGAGGACTGAAGCTTGCGTGCAAAGTCCCCCGGAGGTACTCTTCTCGTCTTTTGAGGAGAGGACTCGGTGTCCGCTCTCTTGATGACACCGTGAGACGCCTGGCGCGTAGATTCTATGTTCGTTCCGACAGAGTGACCCACAATTCCCTCATTGCCGGACTTGGTAAATACACCCCGCGACCAGGTGAGTCCTGGAAGCGACCTCGTTTGCTAGTCCCGGTGGTATAATCCACCAATCGCAGGTCGCTTCAGACCCCTCCATAATTAGGTAAAACATATATAATGAATTCAAATCGACCCAGTGGCAGGAGTCCTTTCTGAGACTCGGGACACTGCACTACTCGCGAACCGCGCTTCGCGCGGGCCGCGCAACCCCCAGTTGTGCGGTTGGCTATTCTTGACTTTTGGGTCGATTGATGACACGATAAAATGTCTCCTCTATTTATTCCCATGATTTATTCAGACATGTGGTCATTCAATAAGTTCTTTTGATTACAGCAAAAAAAAAGTTTACAAAATGATTTTTGAAAGTACAATCCTTGACATCAAGTTAATATAATAATCTTCCTTTACAACAGTTTACTTATGGTTTAAAACAATAGTGAGGTTCACTTTACAACATAGGTTAAGTTCGACTTGTGCATAAATCGTTTCTTATTTTTCAAAGAGTTAATAGTGAATTTGAACAATCTTTTAATACTAGTTATTAACTATTTGAATAATTATTCAGTGTTTATTAAGTATGAACCAAGTTTTGAAATTGTGCATAAATTCGTTAAGTGTTGTGAAAAGTCTTGTGGGTGTAGTTAAGTAATTTAGTATTATACTTTACAGTTTCATTGATGTTTGGTAGATTAATTTCATCAGTTCTGGTGTTCGAGTCGTCCTTCTCTAATATGGGTGTTATTTCTTGTAATTCGGATTTAATTTGGTTTAATTTTGTTGAAATGTTCTATCAATCTTGTCTCTTCATTGCTGTTGAGTAGGTACTTTCTTTCATCTATTTGGTTTATTTTTACTAATTTCTGTGGATCGACAATTTTATCATCTGCCCTCTTCTGACACTAAAAATGAACTCTTAATTCGTTTTTTAACAGTTTTCATATAATAATGTTTTGTTGTCATAGCAACTAACTACTCTCTATTGGTTGAAAGTATTTTGTACTCATTGTTATAAAGCTTGAGTTTTTGTTCAAAATGAATAAATATTTTCTAACCAAGATATTTTAATTATCTTGTTGATGCATCCTCTTCATTCACTTTATAAATATTATTATATATATAAACTTTCACAATATGAACTTACTTTCATTTATCTTTCCCAAACGTTTCGAGGTGATGTTCCTCTTCCTCAGTGGGAATGAATACTGAATGTCATTTTAACAGTATAACGGTTATGGACTGGTGTGTGTGGTGGGGGTTGATGGTGGGAGGGAATTGGAGCTGAGGTTCAAATTGTGTGTTTGGATCAATGTATCGAATAGTGTATGTGATCTATAATGTAATTGTTCATTTAATATGTTGTTTGGTTGTATTCAGTATTCATTCCCACTGAGGAAGAGGAACATCACCTCGAAACGTTTGGGAAAGATAAATGAAAGTAAGTTCATATTGTGAAAGTTTATATATATAACAAGATATTTTCCTTGTCTTATTACCAATCTGATTATTAGTATTATCATTGCATAGCTTTTTTGATGTCGTTTATTTAGACATCAAACATGATTATGTTTTTTGAATTATGAAAGATATCCGGGCTGTTTGGCCGTGGTCCCTGGTTTAAAACAAAACCAAACATTTCGGCAGATCCACTGGCTACCATCATCAGTGGTATAAAATTTTCTGCACTTTGGGTGTCCACGTGCAGGCCCACAGTACTGTGGTATAGACTAAAGCTGTCCTGCCATGCTACCTGTACATATAAATTCAGCAAAGTCCCACGTACAGGTAAAAAAAATAATTTTAATACACGTTTAATTATTTTTATACACGTACAGGTATAAAAATAATTTTATACCACTGACGACGGCAGCCAGTGGAGCTGCCAAAACGTTTGGTTTTGTTTTAAACCAGGGACCACGGCCAAACAGCCCGGATATCTTTCATAATTCAAATGACACCGGCCGTGAAAAGCCTAAGGAATAATTTATGATTATGTTTTGTTACTCTGGCCTATTTTAATATTTGGCTATTATCATTCTTTTTCTTAATTTTGTTATTATGTTGTTTTATGCAATTATTTTGTATTTATATTATTTCTTGGTTTGTTATTTTGTGTTTCTTTATCTTTTTCTCTCACTGGTTACTGTTATTTGTGGATATTTTATAATTTTGGTTCACATAGTTTGAGGCATATCCTTACCTATTCTTATTATAATGTTTTTATTTTAATTTTACTCTTAATACTAGTTTTTTATCGTTTTGTTTTGGGTAGTTTACCTTTATCATTGATTTACATTCTTTAGTATATGGCTATTACAGCTTCTCTGACATTTTACTGCTTTCTGTAACTAATTTTATAATTTTAACATGATTTGTTCCTTATGCTTTTATCATCATTAATACCACTTATTCTTAATACTAATTCAACAATTATAACATTTGAACAATTCTACTATCACTATCATCTTCTCTGCATCTCCTTATAATATCATTACAATAACTTTATACATTTAACATATAACTTTTGCATTTAAACATTCATTTCTCTTTTTTGATCCACCCTTCCTTTATACCATGTTATTGGTGTAAAGTTTGGCTTGGTTCTTTTTAATCCTTATTCCTAACTAAAAACAATATTATTTGGACTAATATTTAATTGAATGATATTAGTTCCTTTTTATCACTAAACTTATTTAATTATTCACTTCTCAGAGTGTTTTTACATATATTTTTGTGGTTTATAATTTTACTTATCCACTTTCTTTAAGCACTCTCACTTCTAGATGAGTTCTTGCTTATAAGTAACTATGTTTGTCTATCTTTGGGTCACACTGGCACTTTGTAATGTTTTCACAGTACTATTTAGTGTTTACAGTGGTTATTCTATATCTATATATTAATACGTGAAGAGAAAATTTTGTACCACTTTTTAAGCATATTGCGCACACGGAGGAGTGTGAGATTTGGCATAGTTAAAGTTTATATAGAGAAGGAGTGTAGAAAGCTAAAATTTATATATAATATGTGTTACAAATACATTAAATAAAATAAAATAGAACATTCTTTTGCACTTGAAAATTCATTTAAACTTTTTCAAACAATGGTAATTGTTAAAAATAAAATAATTTTGTTGCCAGGCAATAAAATTATAATTTTTTCATTTTAGTGTACGTTCATACTGCCAATGTCAAACACATAATAGTCTGTCGTTTGTTTATGTTCATACTGCCAATGTCAAACACATAATAGTCTGTGGTCAAACAGTCGCACAGAGTAGAGATTGTCGCCAAAGAATTTTAAAATGTTGCCAACAAATAATTACTGACAGATTGACTGAATGAGCTGTGAATTTTGTGTCCTTTCAAATGTTCATTTTTCAATGGTCTGTGGGAGTGTATGTCAAGGCAAAAAAGCGTTTATTTTATATTTTGTATATTAGATATCTGTGTTTTATATATTAATGTGCAGTTGAAAGTGAAATACAGCTTGCTTAGTATACACCTGTTGCAAAAGGAAAATTTTGTAGCAGCAATTTGAATTGACTTACTCTCGCCTAATTATTATTGGTGGTTTCAAAAAAGTGAGTACATTTTATTATTTTTACATTAAACCCTGTCTAATCTTAGTTTCAGTAATTTCATTACATTTTTTTTTTTACATTCAGATATTCGCACCTACTTCCATTATGCCTCGACATAGAACACTGAAGGGTCAGAGTGAGAGACAAAGAAGAAGGAATATATATTCGCGTGAAAGTCAAAATGATAATAGACCAAATGCAAATTTAAATAGTGTAAATAGTATAACATTGACGGGTCGGAGTGAGAGACAAAGAAGAAGGAATATATATTCGCGTGAAAGTCAAAATGATAATAGACCAAATGCAAATTTAAATAGTGTAAATAGTATACAAAATGATGAAATTATTTTGAGGGATACATTTAAATGCGCACTGAATGTCATTCCAAGAAATTTTAATACTTTTGATTGTGGATTAATGCATTTACAATGCAGGTTTTGCAATGCAAAACATTTCGAATCTGAGGTCACTTTAGGTGAAAGGACTGCATTCACTTCATAAGTCATAAGGGTAAAGCAATATTACCGGCCTTAAGTCAAAATGAATACTTTAAATCATTGTATGATGGACTTACTTCAAATGAACCTTCAATAAAAAGAAAGTCAACAAATTATTTTGAAAACATTCGTAAATACAATTCATCATTTGCTATGGTTAGCTCAGAAGCTAAAATTTCGGATACAGTTACGCGTGGAGTGTATCATTTTAAAATACATGATGTTTTTTATCACAGATCAGGTCCAATGACTGCTGGATATGGTCGCTTACCATGTTATGCGCAATTACATATTTATGATGTTGACACTGCTGTCAATTATACATTACGTGAACACTATAATCAAACATGCAATAACAATATAATGCGTGAAATCTCTCTTGAATTGGAACGCATTAATCCTTTCGTTCGGTCATTCATTGCAATGAAAGATCATTGTCAGAGAGTTGAAAATCAAAATAAAGGAATTTGTATGCTTATTAAAGTAAATCGTGATTTAGATCTACGCCGTTATAATGATGCAGTTCAAACTGATGTAGCAGTAATACTTAGTACAGTTGATGGTGAGGCACCCTTTGAACGAAATATGGTTTCGTTTTCAAAAGTTAATGGTACCATTAAAAATATCTCTGTTTTGGATTCATCATTGGACCCTTTAGCGTATCCATTACTTTTTCCAAATGGTGATACTGGGTGGCATATCAATATTTCTCATAATGTACCAACTACATATAATTCAAGATCGCCCAGAAATAAATTAACCATGCTTCAGTATGCAGCCTATCGACTTGCAATTGGAGAAGATTTTAGCATGTTACACCATTCACAAAAATTATTTCTGCAGTGGATAGTTGATATGTATGTGAGAATAGAGGGCACAAGGTTACATTTCATTTACTGATCGGAAACTTAAATACAAAGGAAGCATTAGTCAATGGAACAAGAATGTGCATCAAGTGTATGCATCGTAATGCTATTGATTGCGAAGTTTTAACTGGAACCGCACGCAATAAGAGAATTTTGATTCCACGTATAAATTTAACATATTCCGGTACTGTTTTACCATTTAACTTTCAAAGAACTCAATTTCCAATTATACCTGCATTTGCGATGACAATAAATAAGTCTCAAGGACAAACATTCGAAAAAATTGGAATTTTATTGAGGCAGCCAGTTTTTACACATGGTCAATTGTACGTCGCAGCAAGTAGAGTTCGATCATTCGATGGTTTGAGATTTTATATTTCCGAATATAATGGCCAAGGGCATTTAGCAAATGATGAAAGAGTTTTTACAAAAAACATCATTTACACAGAAGTTCTGAATCATTAAATTCAGTTTCAAACTATTTTAAGTTCAATGGACAACATTTATGCCGTTCGGATCCGGCGTTAAACTGTAGGTCCCATATACCTGTGAGAGTCTCAGTACCACACGCACCATGGGTATATGCGGGGAGGGTACAAACCAGTCGAAGACTGAAGGACTACGTGTGGACAACATTTATTTTTTTAACCGCCCGGTTTTTTTGATTTAATGAAAAATATATGAAAAATACGAGGCACGTATTTTTTATTTCATTTTTTATTTTGTATTAATTTTTTATTTAAATTTTATATAATTCGAAAAAGATAGGCAAAATAACTGTGTAGCCTTGGCGAAACCTGGTCAGTATGGCAATAAAAAAAACCCAAGGAAATGTCAAAAAACGCGTTATTGCTTTTTAAATATGGCTTAGCCAAGCTAAACCTCATTTTTCCTATCTTTCATATTTTTCAAATACCTCGAAAATTAATGCGTAGAAAAAAAAATTAAAAAATTATATAAGCTTTGTAGCAGATAATCTTCAAACTGTTTTCGAATTTTGTACCTTACCAAAAATGAAATGTAATCCACTGGAATTGAAAACAATGTATCTTATACTTCTATGAATGTCAAGTCTCATTTTTATTAGCGTTTATTTGGTTCAATAATAACATGAAAAAATTAAAACTGACAATGAATTATATCAAAAAATAAATACGAATACAAGCTGTAATTGTGTTTTTTTTCAACTGTTACTAACATTAAATTTTAAATCTCATAGGTATTGCAGGGAATTAAGGTAAACAACACACGCTAATGACGTATTTGTACACGCTCGCAGCTGATGTAATAGAACAAAATTCAAAAAAATTATATGCAATGATTATATAGGTATACTCTTTGACAAAAGAACCTCAATAACATTCAAACTTAAAAATTTAATGAATTACGGTCGAATTTCGACCACTGGGCGACCACTAATATTATTTTATTTCTCTAACTCAATTCACTTTGGTGTACTCACTCTTATTATATTGTTAACTGGTAAATCACTTCCTACTCCAATCATGCACTCTTGGTTCATTCTAGTTTTGTTAGTATTATATTATTTATTAAATTTCACATTTGTTCTTTGTATCATACTTAGTGTGTGTTATTGTTTGTTCATTGTTTTATCATTCAATATTTACTTAATTGCTAATACAATATATTATTTGGATTTGTACTTTCCCTAATTAAGGGTACTTTTAATAATCTTTACTTGGATAATCTTTTCATGTGTTCATTTCATTATTTCTTTTGTCATTTTTTTCTTTTTGTCATTGGGCCAATCACTTGGGTTGGGTTATTGTCCTTTGTCTCGTATAAGTTACAGTCTTTTTATTTTTCTTGATTTAAAATTGTTAATTCTTATTTTCATGCCTTTTTATTTTATAATTCTTCTCTGGTATTGGGGCTGCTTTTGGTATCGTAACAATGTATATTGTATTTTGTGTAGTAATGTTCATAATTTTGATTGAATAATAATTGGCATTACTAAATTTTTATTATGTAATTAAAATTGATTTGAAATGGTTTAAGATGTGAATGTTGTAATAAATTACAAAAATTTAGATTTGAATTTTATAATCTATATATATATATATATATATATATATATATATATATATATATATATATATATTGCAACGAATCACAGGATCATGATAGGCGGGGCAAGTTCATATATTACACAGACAATGGACATTCATATTATATTGGTAGATGGTTAAGTTTGGTTGTTATCAATTGTATTTAGTAAGGTTAAGGGTTTAGTTTAGAAAAACTGTGCATTATTATTTATGGTTATTCATGTACTGTGTTAGTGGAAATGTGCGCGCGTGCGCGTGTGGGAAACGTTCCCGGGCGGTGCGTGAAGTATTATCGTTGTTTTGACATTAGCTGAACTGAGACATGTGTATCGCTACGATCCCTATACCTGTCGGACTATTGTTTATGTTCATGTATATTATTAGTATGTACGCAGCATGCATGAGACACGTGTAGTCTGATTACCGCTATGCATGCTGTTACAAAGTAAATGCACTCTACTGCATGAAAAGTGCATGGTCACTTTACTAACCATGTGACTTCCATCCACCAATAGAATGCTGACTGGTGGTTGAAAATTTTCTTAAGCCTGTCGTTACACAGGCAGTTCTTCTACGCCATCTACCGCGAACGGAACGTGCACTCCTTGTACAAGATTCTACCGCTTGCAAGGTGTTGTAAAAACTATTCGTCGTTAGTGAAACGGGAAGACTCAGAACTGTGTGTGTAGTACATTTGCACACATCAGTGTTTTAACGCATTGTGCGAAAAATTACAAGCAGTTCTTCACTGCTGCTACCGCGAACGGTACATACAATCCTTGTTCAAGACTCTACCGCTTGCAAGGATCTGTTAAGACTTTTCGGGGATAGTAACGCGTGTGACGCATAACAATTGATTGTATATCTTTACACACGATATTAATATTGTAGTATTACGTGTGTAAGAAGTGAGTGTAACTGTATCACTGTGCGAGATTTTCCGCAGTGACAGTAGCATTAATTGTTACGCAATAGTTCCATCAAGACGTTTCCGTGCTAGTGCAAGATTTCCTCATAGGGTGGTCTGCTGATCGCGGTAGACCTTGGTATTCGCGAGAACACTTGAAGAAGCCGGAGAGGTAAGTTCAATATACCGTTTTTGATTAAACTCACTGTCACCTGAGATATTACTTGATCTTAAACTCTATATAAGTTTTGCGAGTAATAAAATCCGTAGTACCGTTGTGTGCGAAGTGTCGGATTCATCGTGGGAATTGCAGGACATCAGCCCAGCTGTTACAGGACATCAGCCCAGCTGTTACAGGACATCAGCCCAGCTGTTATAGGACCAGCCCAGCTGTTACAGGACGCCAGCCCAGCTGTAAACGTTTCTGGTGAAACGTCTGTCATTTGTAAGCCACACCTGACGAACCATCTATACCGCAAAGACCGGCCCTTCTCTTCAACAACATCATCGTGGGAGTCTTCTTATGTAACGTATCACGTCTTGCGTATGAACATTATTTAACATTTTAGAAGAAAGACTCTATATCAAACATTACATTCTGTACATTACAAATATACCATATAAACTATAACTTGTTTTTGTACAATAAATAATCTTAAACCCTCCAATATAGACTTGTAATTTGAAATACACATACTATCATATCCTATGCGCCAATAGTTTGTAATTTGTGTTGTCGCATAGAGATATTTTGGCGCTTAGCAACGTAGGGCTCGTTAAATAGCGGTAAATTTACGCTATTACATATTTGTCTATGAATATAAAACTTGTTGGAAAAATCCGACGTATAAATATAATTAACATAAAAATTGTATGTGTATTGTTCATATGAAAAGCTGAGGATATAATTTTTCAAGTGTGCATATTCTCTTGTATATCATATATGAACAGATTTTATCAGTATATTGGAGGTAGATTATTAGTTGTTGTATGTTAGATAAGGTATTTACATGTTGATATTTTGAACTGCTTTTTCTGTGTGCGCATAAACTGGTTACCATATGTTCTAATCTTGTGGTGATAATAATAACTTGCTTTGCGTATAAATCAATAAATTTAAATTTACAATATTTTAAACTGAAATTTGGTCACTATGGCGGAGTCAAAAGGGATAGAGAATGCGTTAGCGGCCATATTAGCGAAGATGGAAACCATGTCCGAAGAAATGGAAACCATGTCCGAAGAAATTAAATCTGGTAAAATAGAAGCCGGGAAACAAAACAAATCACTCCATGATGAAAACGAGAAATCATACGTGGCCATACAGGAGCAATCCGAACAAAGCAAACAAATGGTAGAAGCGGCAGAAAAGCATATTAGCGAGACCGTGGAAACTATGAAAGCCAATATAGAGGCAAATTTGGAAGTCAATCAGTCACGACTTATTGAATATGAAGCGAAACTCTCTGGAATGGCAGAGCAAGTAGTGCAACACAGATCTACGATAAATGAATTAATGGCCGAACGAGACCTGCGGATTCAAAAGCTACAACATCAAGTGTCACGATTGCTAAGTACCTCGTCACCACTAAACTGTACCACGTATGTATATAAGACTTGGAATGACGTCAATTCACAGCAAAAATTTTATGGACGGGAGAATAAAAAATTTCAGTATCAAACTCAAACCAAGCAAACACAGTCACCAAAACAACATAAAATACCTAATAGAAATACCAATCGGAAATTGTGTAAACATAAGGGTATGAATGAAGTTTCAAAAGCCCGTTGTAACCATAAAAAGCAGTTCAATAAATCAAATGTGAAAGATGTTAGTTATAAGAGAAAATTTGTAGTGTCCGGCCTGTATCCTGCCGAAATTAGAGATAGTTTGATTTGTAATAACAATAGTAATGAAAATGAGAAGAGTATTAGTATGGAAAGTGACACTGAACTCATTGTCAACGCGAAAATTAACGAATGTGTCGGCGAAGTTTTATTTGACAGCGGCGCAGAAATCTCGTTAATGGATGAGCGATTCCTAGAGAGGCACAGGAAACATTTTTAAAAAATCCCGATTCTGCCAGCAGCCCACAAAATCATAAAATCAGCGACGGGTGAATCTCAGAGGGTTGACCGTCAAGCTATGATAACAGTATCCATTCAGGGAATGGAAATAGAAGTCTCTGTGCTTATTGTCAAGAAACTCGTGTATAATGTTATTTTGGGAGTGGACGCATTAAATAAACTGCACGCGACCATTGATTTTCCAAATAAAATACTAACATGTACTGTAAATAATAGTAAACACGATATCAGGTTAGGACGCAGGAGGGGTAAGACGGGGTCTGATTGTGAACCTATTACTATAACTCGCCCAGCGGTTCAACTTGCCGATAAGATAACACATAATCTGAGGACTCACAGCAGGCAGATAACGAGCAGTGAGCAAGATAAGCGGCAAAGTATGCTTGATAAATTCGAATCTGTGTTTTCAAAAAATCCTACCATCACGAATGTATATGAACACAATATTCAGGTCGCTGATGAAAATAAATTTGTACGGAAGACGTACCCCATCCCCCTTCACTATCAACAACAGGTTGATGCCGAAGTTAAGAGTATGCTTCAGAATGGTGTGATTGAACGAACTGATAGCAATTTTTTAAATCCTATGGTTGTTGTTAAAAAGAAAAATAACGACATTCGATTATGTCTCGACATGAGAAATCTAAATTCTATTACAAAAAAATGCTACGACTGTGCTCCGAATGCGGAGAACCTATTCATGAAATGTCAAGGTTTTAAATACATGTCTCGCCTTGATCTCAAAAGTGGATTCTGGCAGATTCCCCTTGCCAAAGAGTCGAGAAGATACACAGCATTTCTATATCGAAATAAATGCTATCAGTTTAGAGTAGTTCCCTTTGGTTTGGTTACAAGTTTAGCGGCCATGGTCAGATGTTTGGAGTTAGCTCTGGGACCCGAGGTGGAGGACTTCGTCAGCATATTTGTTGATGATATTTTGGTCATATCCAAATCATTTGAAGAACATCTTGAACATCTCAAGATTGTATTTCAGAAATTGCAAGCCGCTAACCTGAATCTCAATCTTGAAAAGTGTGAATTCGGGAAATCGCAAATTAAATTTTTGGGACATATTATCTCAGCGGAAGGTATAACAACTGACCCGGAAAAAATACGTGCGATCATGGAGTTCCCGAAACCCACAAAACCCAGGGATATCAGAGCGTTCCTCGGATTGACTGGTTACTTCAGACGTTTTACGCCAGAATATTCTGGGACAATTGAGCCGTTGTTAGAACTGCTTCGTAAGAGTACTAAATGGAGATGGGAGGAGCGTCATCAGCATGCTTTCGACGCGACTAAAAATTTGTATAGTAGGAACCTGCACGTGTCCCATCCTGAGAAAAGGGGCACATATGTCCTGAATTGCGATGCTTCGGATTACGCCATTGGGGGGGTACTCTACCAACGGAATGAGAAGGGTGAAAACAAAATAATTGCGCACAGCAGTAGGTCACTAAAAGGGGCCGAACGTAACTATTTCACATCGGAGAAAGAAATATTGGCTATTGTGTACTGCATTAGTAAATTTCGTTATTACCTGGTTGGACAACACTTCGAAATCCTTTCGGACAACCAGGCCTTATCGTTCATGTTGCGCTGCAAGTTGGCGAACGCTCGCATATCCCGTTGGATCATGGCCATCCAAGAGTACGACTTTACCATTAAGTACTGTAAGGCAAGCGAGAACCAAGCAGCTGACACGTTAAGCCGATACCCTCCAATGGTGGAAGAACGTCATGCGTCTAATAACCAGGAAGTTCAAATTCTAGCTGTCAAATATAAATTAGAAGACAGTCTCAAAAATAAGTTAAGAAATATTGGTATGGAACAACAGCGGGACACAAAATTGAAGCGGATATGTGACGCTATCCGGATACAAGAAAACCCTAAGTACAGAATATATAAAGACGTAGTGTATAAAATTATCAATGGCGGATGGAAGATTATGGTACCGGACGCCATGGTGGAAGACCTCACCTGGATGTGTCATGAGAGTCTGGCTCATGCGGGGCCTTATAAATGTTACCTGGCAATGCGGGAGGATTTTGTGTGGCTAAATATGACCAGGAAAATAAAGGCCATACTCCGCTCATGCCACATCTGCCAAACAGCGAAATATCCGAACCAACATACCCAGGTTGAAATGGGTAACATTGTTGTGAGTAATAAAAATGACCTTGTATGCATTGATTTTTTGGGTCCACTTCCTCGGGCGGCACGTGGAATGAAGAACCTTGTGGTTGTTACGGATGCCTTTACCAAACATGTTAGCCTATATGCTATTGGTAAACCTACTACGTCGGCTGTCATAAACATTATGCTAAATAAATACATGCCGAAAAATGGTCCCGTAAGGAAGATACTCTCAGATCAAGGTAAACAATTTACGAACACCAAGTGGCACTCCGAGCTTGAGAAACACGGGGTCCAGACGGTCTTGACTGCGATCCGGAGACCGCAAGGTAACTTGGCCGAGCGGGTCAACAAGGAGTTGGGACGGTTGTTCCGTACGTACTGTAATACTAACCAGAGTAAGTGGCCGGAATTCCTAGAATTTTTTGAGTATGCCATAAATGGAAATTATAATTCTACTACTGGGTATACTCCGAATGAACTCCAAACCGGAGAAATGCCAGGCCGGGTCTGGGGTAAACACATTGAAAGGATAGCGACGCATAATATGCCTATACCAGTTGAGATAAAGAAAATCGAGGCTAGAAGACGCATTAAAAAGTGCGCCGAGGAGCGCACGGAGAAATTTAATGCGGAACATAAACTAGTCAAGTTCAAGACTGGAGAGAGTGTGCTTTTACGAGCATTAAATGTTGGAAGAAGGGAGGACAACACAGCCGCGAAGTTTTTTAGGCTGTATAATGGTCCGTATACCCTGTCGGAGCAAGTTGGGAAAAATACCTTTATCTTAACCAACCCAAATACCAACCGTGCGATTGGTAAATTCCATGCGTCCTCATTGAGGAAGTATTATACAAAGGATCCGTAAACTCAGAAATAAATGTCAGGATATAGGGGTAAGAATGTGTAGTGATGTTAAATATGTCAAGTTCAGGTTTAAATGTTGTATGTAAGATGACTCTGAGAGTGAACAATAATCTAGTTTAGATAAGGAATGTTGTCTGTGTACGCTATGACCCTGCATAAGATTTCGTTATCTGTGTGTCAAGAACATGTGGGTTTGTTTTGGTTTGAAGGTTACCACGTGTCTTTTGATTTGATGCTTCTGTCAAAGTGACAGTTGGAAATGTTAGTATTAATTGAGGATGTTTATTTGATTTTAGTTCGAGGGTATTATTATTATTTCAGGTTTAGGAAGTTGTTTTGGTATATTCAAAAAAAAAAAAAATTTTTTATTTTTTGTTAGTTAACTAAAGAAAAAAAAATTTTTTTTTATGCGGGAAGGAGTTAATCCTGCAACGAATCACAGGATCATGATAGGCGGGGCAAGTTCATATATTACACAGACAATGGACATTCATATTATATTGGTAGATGGTTAAGTTTGGTTGTTATCAATTGTATTTAGTAAGGTTAAGGGTTTAGTTTAGAAAAACTGTGCATTATTATTTATGGTTATTCATGTACTGTGTTAGTGGAAATGTGCGCGCGTGCGCGTGTGGGAAACGTTCCCGGGCGGTGCGTGAAGTATTATCGGTGTTTTGACATTAGCTGAACTGAGACATGTGTATCGCTACGATCCCTATACCTGTCGGACTATTGTTTATGTTCATGTATATTATTAGTATGTACGCAGCATGCATGAGATACGTGTAGTCTGATTACCGCTATGCATGCTGTTACAAAGTAAATGCACTCTACTGCATGAAAAGTGCATGGTCACTTTACTAACCATGTGACTTCCATCCACCAATAGAATGCTGACTGGTGGTTGAAAATTTTCTTAAGCCTGTCGTTACACAGGCAGTTCTTCTACGCCATCTACCGCGAACGGAACGTGCACTCCTTGTACAAGATTCTACCGCTTGCAAGGTGTTGTAAAAACTATTCGTCGTTAGTGAAACGGGAAGACTCAGAACTGTGTGTGTAGTACATTTGCACACATCAGTGTTTTAACGCATTGTGCGAAAAATTACAAGCAGTTCTTCACTGCTGCTACCGCGAACGGTACATACAATCCTTGTTCAAGACTCTACCGCTTGCAAGGATCTGTTAAGACTTTTCGGGGATAGTAACGCGTGTGACGCATAACAATTGATTGTATATCTTTACACACGATATTAATATTGTAGTATTACGTGTGTAAGAAGTGAGTGTAACTGTATCACTGTGCGAGATTTTCCGCAGTGACAGTAGCATTAATTGTTACGCAATAGTTCCATCAAGACGTTTCCGTGCTAGTGCAAGATTTCCTCATAGGGTGGTCTGCTGATCGCGGTAGACCTTGGTATTCGCGAGAACACTTGAAGAATCCGGAGAGGTATAAGTTCAATATACCGTTTTTGATTAAACTCACTGTCACCTGAGATATTACTTGGTCTTAAACTCTATATAAGTTTTGCGAGTAATAAAATCCGTAGTACCGTTGTGTGCGAAGTGTCGGATTCATCGTGGGAATTGCAGGACATCAGCCCAGCTGTTACAGGACATCAGCCCAGCTGTTATAGGACCAGCCCAGCTGTTACAGGACGCCAGCCCAGCTGTAAACGTTTCTGGTGAAACGTCTGTCATTTGTAAGCCACACCTGACGAACCATCTATACCGCAAAGACCGGCCCTTCTCTTCAACAACATCATCGTGGGAGTCTTCTTATGTAACGTATCACGTCTTGCGTATGAACATTATTTAACATTTTAGAAGAAAGACTCTATATCAAACATTACATTCTGTACATTACAAATATACCATATAAACTATAACTTGTGTTTGTACAATAAATAATCTTAAACCCTCCAATATAGACTTGTAATTTGAAATACACATACTATCATATCCTATGCGCCAATAGTTTGTAATTTGTGTTGTCGCAATATATATATATATAAGCGGCTTTGTCCTGACTGACTGACTGACAACTGACTGACTGACTGACAGAGAATCAACGTAGAGCAAAAACTACTGAAGATAATGATCTCAAAATTTGAAGGTATATTCTTATGGGGTCGTAGATGCTCACTAAGAAAGGATTTTGTAAAATTTTAATTTTAAGGGGTAAAAATCGCAAGAATTCGAGGAAACGCAACGCTTCGTATAGCTAATACACAGAGAGTATACGAGTTCGCTCTCAAAAGAGAAAGTACATCTGTTCTATTAGTACAGCATATACAGAGTGTTATTAAGGAAGCCGCCCATGCCTATTTGTTTTTTATTGAACCAGGTCTTCTGAAATCAACAAGAGGTCCTCATGGCACAACAGAGAGTAATCTCTTTACCTATTGTTTAGTCACGTAATTTGGCCTCTTTGTTTTTGAAACACAAAAATAAATCTATACAATTTGAAACTACAGATTTAAGTTTTGTTCGAGATTTCGTTCGAAACACATGAATTTTGTTGTTATAACGTTGTTGCATTATAACGTTGTTTCATTAGAAATATATACAAAAATCTTATTGCTGCAATTATTAGTCTAATTTTATTTATTGTATTACTTAGTGCAATACTGAATTATTTAAATTAAATTATTCATTACACAAATGAGTTACATAATTAGGTAGTGCAATCATAAATTTAATAAATTGTTGTACACGTGAAATAAATTATTGTACGTTTTAAAACGTAAAAATAACACGGGATCAGTGACGTAATGTGATTATAATCAAACAGTGCAGATTATAATAATTGGCAATCCTAATAATAATAGTTCTAATAATAGTAAGTAATAAGGGAATTTATTAACATCTGTGTGTATCAGCGCAATAGTAATAAGTGAATTTTTTAACATCCATGTGTATCGGTGCAACAGTGATAACAGAGTATAATTGCATCAGATTTGTATCAAATAGCTAAACAGCGAGTCATTTTGGGCATTTTATAGTTTTTGTCGAAAGTAAATTTGCTGAAATATAATCTTTAGTTAAGTTGCTTACATGTGTCTATGCTCCATTGATAATTTATTATATTTTTTAAATAGTTTAAATAACAAAGGGCTTTAAATTTTGAGTTTTTGGATAGACTCGAGACCGTGGTCGAGACTGTATAATTCAGTTTAAAATATTACAACAATTAAAAAAACCTTTGTATGTTTACAAATACTTGACTTCATTTATTCTTTAGTTAATTTTTCAGAACAATCATTTGGTTAATTATTTGATTTTTTAACTCTAATATCTGATTCATAAATAAGTCTTATATATTTAAACTACATAATATGGCTGTTGATTATTTAAATATTAATGGTAAAAATATAATGCACGCCGTAATTCCAATTATTGGGGATGGTGCGTGTCTATTTCGATCTCTATCTTACATTATGAATAATACTCAAGAAAAATGTTGTCATATTCGTCAAACTATCGTATTACATGTAGCAGAAAACTGGGATAGATTTTCTGCGTTTTCTGAAGATAATAACGGTAATAATTATTCTGACTCCAGTAGTTATTACACTATTACATTTATTGAACTAACGGCAGCAGGAGAATTGTTTCCTTATTGTTTTGAAGTATACCGCAATAATGAACTTTATGAAGTATTTGGTAATAATGACAATCCCACTAAAAGACTGCGCTTCACTGGTGCACTATCTAATGGTCATTTTGACGTATATGAAATCCAAAGTCATCTAATGTTGACACCATCACCTTCCGAGGGCAAGAAACAAGTTAAGAAGCGATGCGCGAGGTGTAGCAATGCAACACGCGAACAGCAACTAAAATCGGTTAAGAAAACATTTTTGGAAAACAATCCCCTTGCACATCAGATTGCTAATACTAAGTACCAGCAAAATCATCCTGAGGCTCATAGGAGTGCAGCAGCTAAATATCATCAGCAACATCCTGAGGTTGACAGGATAGCAGCAGCCACATATCAGCAGCAACATCCTGAGGTTCATAGGGTAGCAGCAGCCGCATATCAGCAGCAACATCCTGAGGTTCACAGGGTAGCAGCAGCCACATATCAGCAGCAACATCCTGAGGTTCACAGGATAGCAGCAGCCGCATATCAGCAGCAACATCCTGAGGTTCATAGGATAGCAGCAGCCGCATATCAGCAGCGACACCCTCAGGTTCATAGAGCAGCTCAAAATCGTTATGAAATAAATACGCCTGGAGTTTGAGAAGAAAGACGAAAGTGACCATGGACAAAAAAACTCTGTTCAGCTATGGAATATAACGTAGAAATCAATTATGAAACAGATCCATGTATAAGCATAGGTATAATGAATTCTGAGTGCCAATACTGTGGAGCTCTTAAATGGAAAAACGAGACACCTGGAATGTGCTGTAATGGTGGAGAAGTGCAATTGTTACCTACCCAACCTCCACCGGAGCCTCTTTATAGTTTGTTAAACGATAGTCACCCCGAGCATGTTCATTTCATAAGCTCGATAAGTAAATATAATGGTTGCTTTCAGAGACGTCATTTGGTGCGAATCAGGTTGTAGAAAATAGATTTATGCCAATTTTTAAAGTTCTCGGACAAGTATATCATTTAGTAGGAAGTGTACTGCCATTGCCAGATCAAGAAGCTCGGTTTCTTCAAATCTACTTCGTGGGAGAAGATGAACGGGAAACAAGACTGAGGTGTAGTCACTATCCAGACGTAAAACCTGCATTAGTAAAGAAATTACAGCATATGCTGCATGAGCACAACACTTATATAAAAGACTTCAAAACTACTTTAGAAAAAGTTCCTCATAATTGTGATAAGTTTGAAGTAGTTATTCACGCTGATAGGAAACCTGCTGGTGCTCATGCAGGGCGATATAATGAGTCAACAGCATCTGAAATAGCATTAGTAATTAGCGGACAACAATTTGAAAATCGAGATAGTGTTCTTCAAAGCTATGATGACAATTTACGCTGCATAAGTGAAATTCATCGTTCGTATGATTCTTTACAATATCCTCTTTTATTTTGTCGTGGTGACAATGGCTACAGCATTAATATGCCTTACTGTGATCCTACTACAAAGTTACCACTTCAACGAGGAAAAATAACAGCTTCAGATTTCTATGCATATTGTATTATGGTTAGAAAGAATGACTTTAACTTTCTTCTTCGTTCTGGATCACTGTTGAGTCAATTTTTGGTTGATATGTTTGCCAAAATTGAAACTGAACGATTAAATTACATTAGAAATAACCAAAGCATACTTAGAGTCGATGAGTATATTCATTTGAAAGATGCAATTGGAAGAAGAGATGTGAATGGTGATCAATTAGGAAAATTGGTAGTACTTCCATCATCTTTAACTGGAGGGCCACGATATATGCATGAACGGGCTCAGGAAGCAATGACATACGTTCGTTGCAAAGGTCGACCTGACCTTTTTATCACTTTTACATGTAATCCGAAGTGGATAGAATTTAAAGATGTATTATTTCCTGGTCAAAAATCACAAGATCGGCATGACATTATAGCAAGGATATTCCATCTTAAACTTCCATATTTCTGCCTAACCCATATGTTATATATTTAGGGATATTTCTTTGTATTTTGTTTTTTATTTTATTTGTTTTGGGAGTCATTGAACAATAATGCCAGCTGTGGGTTGTTTTTTTGTTGACTTTTTCATGTTGGATCTAATATACTGTGCAGATAATTCAAGAAGCAAAAGCAATAAAAAAGCAATAATTATATGTGCATAGATTTTTTGAACAATAAAATTGCATATCAAGTAATACCAACATAAATATAGTTTGGAATGTCGTTGGAATTTGAAAAATAATGTTGGTTATTTTTGGTTTCATTAAAGGGTTGAAGATAACATAATTCAACAAGCATCAACATCACGGTTAACTCAATCAGAATTATCTAATGATTCGCAATCTATTCAATCACATCATAGCCTTTATCCAGACGTGGTTATTCAGCACAGGGCCGCCCAGAGGGGGGGGGCAAAAGGGGCAGATTGCCCTGGGCCACAAAAAACTCAACTCAAAAGGGGGCCACATTTGAAAAAAAAACATTATTTCGGTACTAAAAATACTATTTGCATAACAGGATGCATGATCGAGACTCAAGAATGATAACAGAAACAAACAGAGCACCAGGCTCCGTCTCTGATAGTGATGAGTCATTCCCCTCCCTTTTCGCCAACACCCCCTCCCTTTCTGCCAACACTCTAAAGTTCACTGCCTACCTGATCTCGACATTCGATATTCTGTTGTTCGGTCAGACAGTCATTGCAGTGTTGGTATTGATAGTTTTCAGACTCTATGTAGGTCGTAGTGACACTGTTACAGTTTATAAATAAAGTTTTTTGTAGTGTGCAGCTGCGTAATTTGTTATTACAATTTGTACTAGGTAAGTAATTAATTAGCCATTGGATTCTATCTCTGTTGCCTTAAAAAAAAATATCCCTTTGGTTAGGTATTTATTATTCACTAGCTGTGCCCGCGATTGATACTTGATACTCATTGTTTATATTATTTAACACACTTTTATCGTTTACGTACTTTATTTTGGAGTTTCTTACACTGCCGAATTTGCTATCGCGTGTTCGATCCCTAGCCCGATTTTGGCTTTCCGTATTAACAATTAACGCAATACTTATGATTTATTTTACATTATTTTTATTCTTATTAATTACTTATACTATATTATATGATATTTACATAATTGTTATTTTTCCGTCTGGCTGTTAACTTAGGGTTTTTCGTCATGTCTAATGTCGAAGTATTTGTTTTCTGTGTTTATTTAGTTACTTTCGGTACCTCATTCTGTAACCTAACTTCTGTCTATATCTGTGTATTTATATCGACGCGCTGAAAATACACTCTGATCTTTTCCACCTAACGAGCTTATTTGTCAACCAATTTAAATGAAACAAACACTAAATGTTAGCCCAAGCTTATCTCAATACATCACTGAAAACCACACCCAAATTCGTTCTACCATTGTGGAGATTAGCATGCACAGACAGAAAACAGACAACAATTTTATTATATGTATAGATTTATTTTTATTTTATTATTTATTGTGTGAAATCTTTAAGATTTATACAATCTTCATACATGTTTTACATAATTAATAACAAAAATACAAAAGAAAGTGCCAAATATGTACTGTTTCAGGTCAATAAAATAGAAGTTAAAAATGAAACGATCGTTTCAATCTGGTGCGGCAAGAAGAAAGGAAAAAAGAGAAAAGTTAATGCGTGAGGAAAGAGGAAAACGCACCCTTCATAGTTTCTTAAAAGGGAATTCTGGCCAACCCGAGTCTTCAAGCAACTCAAACTGTACATTGACTAGTGAGGGAGGAAATCCAGTAAAAAAAGTTTCTAACGAAGATAGTCGTACAAACTATGACAATAACGTAAACGATAAAATTGCTGAGGTTGTTTCAGTGTTTCCACAAAAATCTTCTAATAATGACTTCGAAAGCACTAGTGTACATCGTGTCAATAATGATTTATGTGAAGGAACTCATGAAGGCTTTAAGAACTTTATATCTAATGATCCTGCAAAATGGAAATTTCTAGATACAAAACAGAGAGAATTTATTGTTTTAAAAGGACTACCTCCTATTCCTGAGAGCTTGCCGCGAGATATGTCAGGCAGGCCATATCCTCGAGGAATTTTTTTTAAACACCAGACTAATGGCAAGAGTGTAAAAAGGTATTGGCTTGTTTGGAGCGAAAAAGCAGCTTCCCTTTTTTGTTTTCCATGTACACTTTTTAAATGTGACGATAGTGACGATCAAGTTCAAATGTCACAGTTATGTCAAGGTGGAGTTAATGACAAATGGAAAAAACTGTATGAAAAAGTTAAAAGCCATGAAGGTAATGTTTGTCACTTGAGAAGCTACATTAAATGGAAAGACCTTTGTGTTTCACTACAAGACATGGGAGGCATCGATGCAGCGTTACAACAAAACATTAAGCAGGAAGAGGAAAAATGGAGGAAAATTTTGAAAGCTGTAGTTGATGTTCATTTTTTAGCGAAAAGAAATTTGCTATTAAGAGGAACCCGTTCCACAATCGACTATTATGACAGTGGTCTTTTCCTAGCAACCCCCCAGTTAGTGAGAAGATACAATGTTGAAGTTGGTCAGCACCTAGAAAATATTAGTAATAGCAGAGAATCAGGTAAAAGACTTCAGGCTCACTATCTGTCCTGGTGAAGTCAAAATGAATTCTTAAAAGTGTGTGCTGATGAAGTTGTAAATTCAATACTTGAGGAAATAAGATCAGCTCACTACTATAGCATCATCGTAGATGGGACACCAGATGTGTCTCACGAAGAAGAGCTAGTATTTATCATTCGATATGTTCTGTGTCAAGATGGAGAGTGGAAAGTTTATGAAAGATTTATTAAAATGAATGCCTTTGAAAATAAAACAGGAGCAGCAATAACAGATCAAGTCAAAAGTGTCTTAAACGACTTTCAGTTGGATTTGTCTTTATGTAGAGGTCAAGGCTATGACAATGCCTCTAATATGTCTGGCAAGTTTAAAGGCATTAAAACAAGAATTTTGGAAGAAAATCCACAAGCATATTTCACACCTTGCTATGCTCACACCTTAAATTTGTGTGGGACTCATGCAATGGAAACTAGCATTGAGATTAGATCCTACTTTGGAAATGTTGAAAAGCTGTATAACATATTTTCAGCAAGCCCTGCAAGATGGAAAATTCTTCAAAACAAAGCTGGCATATCTCTTCATTCTACTTCAAAAACAATATGGAGTGCAAGAATACAATCAATTAGCCCAGAAGCAAAGAAGTATAATAATGTACTGTTGGCACTTAATGGATTGGAAGATCTTAAACTACCAGCTGAAGACCAAGCTGATGTTAATGGCTTAATTGAGTGGATGAGTTCTTATGAATTTGTAAATTTTACCAGTCTCGTACAAACTGCTCAAGTGTATCGACATTAGAAATAAGATTTTACAAAGTTCCAAACTTTGCCTTCCTGAAGCAACTAAACACATAAGAGGGCTCATAGTTGATATTCAGTTGATAAGAGATTCATGGGTTCAACTTCTTGAAGAATGAAAAAATGTAGCTGTGGAACTTAAAATTGATCACCAGCTAAAAGTGACCAGGTTCCGAAAGAAAAAAAGATTTCATGACGAAACAGGTGTTGAAGTTGAAAAGTACATTTTTAAGTCACCTGAAGAGAGACTTCAAGTGCAAGTTCTCAACCCAGCCCTTGATATTCTTTTGGTCCAACTAAGTGACTTGACTGAAAGAATGTCACACTGTTCAAGATTGTTTTCACCAATATTAACTCCACCATTTAATGAAGAACAAGACCACTGTGCAAGTACAGCAGAAGATGATCATCCCACAACATCAACACATTATGTTTTCTGTGAAAAACAAATACAAGAACAAGCTGAAGAACTGTTGACTGCTTATCCTTCAGACTTACAAAAAGATGACCTGAATGATGAACTTTCTTTTTTTTACAAAATTCGCGAAGAGTCAAAGTTTTGTGTAAGTGGTCATATTTCATCAGCACTAGAACTTATAAACCTGATATACAAAAAAGGATTGGAGTCTGTATTTCCTCAAATTTGCACGGCTCTTTGTCTTCTCATAGTGGCCGTAGTGACTGTAGCATCTGGTGAGAGAGCATTTAGTAAGCTCTCATTGATCAAAAACCGCTTGCGGTCAACCACAACAGAAGAAATACTTAATCACCTAATGTTGTTAAGTATCGAGCATGAACTCGCAGACAGACTGTCTTTTGAAAAAGTAATCAATGACTTTGCTGCAATGAAGGCTAGGAAAAAGATTGTTTAATTTACTGGCATGTGCAACCTTAAGTGTGTGTGTGTGTGTGTGTGTGTGTGTGTGTGTGTGTGTGTGTGTTTTACTTTTCTTGCTTTTAAATTCAGTTTTATAACGAAATATAAAATGTTTAACGTATTATAACAGATAAGTGTTTTAAAGAGCAGCGCTATTGAGTTAGGCCATTATTATTCACTTCAAAGAACTATCAAATTACAATTTAAACATTATTGTTTTGGTTTGAAACAATTTCGTCTTTTAAATACTGTATTTGTGGTATTAAAATTTGTTTTGAAACTTTTATCATGTTTTTAAATTTATCCTAAAACAGCAAGCTTCATTATTCCATTAGTCAAAACTAAGTAAAGGTTTAATGAATAGACCCCTTGATAGTCAATACTGGAAGGACCACAAGGCACGAACAGTCCCTTCGAAGAGACTTGGATAATTGACTGACTAAAGTGGTCCTATGCGGTCAAAAAAGTGAAAAAAAAATATATATATATTATAATGATTCATAATAGCGTCCTATCAGAGCGTTATATGAAAGCTATAGACGGTACGAGCGTAACGCCGTAAGATAGAGAGAGAGAGCGTATAATCGCAGCCATCTCGCTCTAACCACGTCACTGCTACATTAGAATCCAGTTCAAACAGGTAATTTTACTCAAAGCGAATTATCAGTTCAACCTGCAATACCTTCAAAAGTTGTAAATATACGGCAATTCTGAAAACAGCATTGTATTCAGCAAGAAAAGCTTTATAAGTAGCCGTAATCTCAGTTAATATAATTAACAAATAAAGAAGTTATACGGATGACGCACACCAACAGGAATAACGAGAGAATTATTGGCTCAGGTCAATTAAACAGGCTGCCATAATCTTAACATACTCATAAATAACTGGAAAGTAAACAAATGTTAAATAGGATCCCGTGAATTGAGGAATATTGACAGGGGTTTGTAGATTGATTCACTCACCTTTTTGGACCATGACATCTCTTTATTACATAATGTTTTAACATCTGCGAAGAAATTTAGTAATGAGTATATTAAAAATAAAACCATTTGCACCTCTTGTACAAATAGAATTAGAGTAATTAATGAGTTAACATAGCTTGTACTGCCCTCGGATCCGAGTAGTTTGTTTCAGTATATGATATTAAAATTATAATCTTTATTTTGTGCCATCTGAAGAATGGGCTTATTTAACTTTAACGTGTTATATTCATAAAAGCCTTAAACTTAACACATATTATTACTAAGCATGAAATTACAATTTTATGGTAATTAAGTCAGTCTTTCGTGTTTTACTTTACTTTCATTGGTTAATTAAGTGTCTATTATGTATTATTTTAAGTTACGTTCTGAACCACGGAAGTTGAACTTCCGTGTCACCTGTGTGTAACATCGTCGGCGAATCGACGCTTCTATCGGTTGTGCAGGGTGTCTTGGAGATCTTCTGGCTATCGTGTTTTGGTGAAATCTGCTGTCATTCCTAAAGATGAGTCGTCTGTTGGGTCTGTAGATTCTTGTGGTAGGTTTTGGGTTGTAACTTTCACTGGTATTCACATTGTTGTACCGCACATATTACTTACGGTTAACAGTTACATGTTAAAAGTTTAACATCACATTTAGGTGATGTTAGTTTGTTACAGAGATGTCATTGTCATACACTCACGTCATTTTCGACATTTTTACATCATCCGGCTATCTCACACAAGCTTCTCCTCGTTTATAGGTTTTTATATTGACTACATACTTTTGTACGCTGTATCAGCAGCGAAGTCTGAGATACAACTAAACTGGCTAACTATAGGGGTGAAGAGGCTGTCCGCGCGCGGGTAGCTTCTTAGCGTAAAAGTAGTTCTCACTTATTATTAATTATTTTCCTTTAATTCGTTTACAACTTAAAGACATCACTCTTTACTTTGATTACTCTTTTATGTGACTAGGGGTAGTTACGGATTTATTTAGTTTCTCAAATCTAATTTTATTAACTGCTACATTGGCAAATTGGCAGGTTACTACCGGTTTGGGGCATGGAGAAGGGTTCATTCGTACCTTATTAAAGCTAATATTAGTATTATAAATTTTTTTTTTATTTTTGTGGGATTTAGGCTTATTAAATCGTTACATACTCCTCCACTTAAAGAAGACACAGCGTCAGGGACCGATGTGTTTTCAATGGGGAAATAGATTAGAATTGCACTGGGAGTATGCTCGGAATTTCTGTGTGAAATTCCTTTCTCTCTTTTAACAACTTCCTCATGAGGTACATGAATCACTCTCAATTCACTATTTACTATTAGCAAGAAATACAATACCTTATTAGCTAATACTTAAAATACATAAAATTCAAAGGTCATAAAATATATAAAATACACAAAATTCATCTTAATTCTACTACTTAAGACTACTACCGGTTTTTTCTTTAGCTTTTTCTTACTCTTGTTATGGAGTTACTCTTCACAGAGTAGGTTTCACATCCTTACTGTGTTTCCTTTTCTCTTTCAAGGATTTCGTTGAATCGCGGTTGACGAATCATTTTTGTAAAGTAATTGTAAAGTAACGTTACTTATATTCTGTGTCAGCTGACTTCTCACTTTTCTTATTCTCAATGAACAGGATCTAAGGTTGATCAGGCCTCATTCCTATTTATACGATTTGGTAATTAAGTAGTGACTCAATTACAATATAGCAAATATACGTCTTAATACATCTATCCTTTTCTACTTCTTTTATTTTCTTGCTCATTAGCATCTTTCTTTCCGTGATAATATTTTATCTGGGAAACATGACTTCTACGTACATATTTATTCGTAGTGGGTTCATACAGTGCTACGGTTACGGGAGTTAAGTATCTGTAAATTTTATAAGGGCACACCATAGGTAAGATAGTTTGGAGGTGGTCTTATCAGCTGCACTACTCGTAGGGTGAGTTTTGTACATCACTAAGTCTCCGACTTGATACTTTACTTCTTTACTATCCCGCTCGTGATATTTTCACGATTTTCTCAAGTTCACTCTTAAGTTAGCACGAGCTTCGTTCCATATCTTTTTTATATTTTTACCACTAATTTCGTGGGGTAGTAATTCATGTATTTTCCACTTTGTGGATAATGGGTGATTCGGTTTATATTTATACAACAAATCAAAAGGTGTCGATTTATGTCCTTCATGATATGCTGAGTTGAAGGCAAATTGTATCCAGGATAGGTTCTGGTCCCAAGAGGTATGGTCGTTTGCATGGTAGGCTATTAAAGCAGATTTTAGGTTTCGCAAATACCTCTCAGCAATATTACCTTGTGGACGATACTCTGTAACGGTAATGTGGTCTATGACTAGTCTGAAACACATGTCCTTGAATTCTTTGGACTTAAACTGGGGTCCGTTATCTGACACTAGATGTACTGGTGTACCAAAGTCTTTAAATAATCTATCTTGCAAAATCTTCACAGTGGTAGATGCTAACGCTCGTCGCATGGGATACATCCGGACGAATTTGGTAAATGAGTCTACACAAATGAGTAGCATGGTATTACCTGATTTTGAACGTGTGTAGGGGCCAGAAAAGTCCAAGTAAATTTTTGAAAAGGGTGTCGTGGGAGTCTCTGAGATTAATTTTCCTATGTGGCTGTTTCTCGCTGGCTTGCTCAGTGCACACAACTTACACTGTTTTACGAATTTAGCTATCTCGCTGTTCATATTTTCCCAATGATATTATTTTCGAATGCGATGTATCATTTTATTTATTCCCATATATGCTCCAATGGTGGATTAGTGGTAGTATTCCATAAGCATAGGTTTAATAATATCCGGGGCAATTATTCTCAAGGATTTTCCATTAGCTACTCTATAATATAATACTCTCTTACTAAATACATATTTTTCTGAATTATTTCCTTTATCTAGCTGTTCTATTATTGTATTTAAATACGGGTCTTGTTGTTGATACTGAGCTATATCAGTAAATGCAAGAGGGAATTCAGTAATTAGCGTATTGATAATCGATGTTTCACCACTTTCCTTATTTTTGAATATTTTATTAGGCGGCTGGAACATACGGGACAGTGTATCGGCAACTACATTTTGGGTGCCACGAATGTGTTGTACCTTAAACTTGTAACAATTTAATCTCAATACCCATCGTTCGATACGACCTAACTGTTTAGGGTGATTTAATAACCAAGATAAGGCTTGATTGTCCGTTTCTAACAAAAATTCTCTATGTTCTAAGAAGGGTTTGAATTTCTCAAATGCGAATACTAGAGCTAAACATTCTAATTCGTATGCGGAGCATTTCTTTTCCTGGTCGGTTAGAGTTTGTGAGGCATAACTGATCGGTAATCTAGAATTATCTACTTCATGATATATTACTGCTCCTAGTGCTACACTTGAACTGTCTGTCTGTACTACAAATGGTTTAGTAAAATCAGCTAATTGTAATACCGGGGGTGATATTATGCTTCCTTTCAGTTTTTCAAATGCAGATTGGTGTTGTGGAGTCCATTCAAATTTCGCTCCTTTTTTTCTTAATGCGTTCAACGGAGCTGCTATATCAGCTAGGTGAGGGATATACTTGTGGAAGTAATTTATCATTCCCAAAAATCAGGATATTCCTTTTGTATCCCGTAGTGGTAAAAATTCTCTGATAGCACGGGTGCGTTCTGGGTCTATACTTACTTTCCGTCGGCCTTTACTATGTGACCTAAAAATGAAAATTGTTTAACGGCAAAATTTACTTTACTTTACTTGGGTTTACTGTTAATCCGACTTTCTTTAATCGTGATAATACTTCACGTAAATGATGAAGATGTTGATCCATAGATTCGCTGTAGATTACTATGTCATCTAGGTAGTGATATACAAATTTAAATTTTATGTCGTGGAATATTTTCTCTAACATTCGGCTACATACAGAACTTCCTTGGGATATTCCAAAGGGTACTCTAGTAAATTGGTACAGGTTGAATGGGACGGCGAAGGCGGTTAGGCGTTTGGATTCTTCCGATAGTGGTATTTGATGAAATGCCTGATTGAGATCCATTATGGTGAAAACTTTAGCTTTTGTAAAGTAATGGAAGGCGCTGTGGATGTCGGGGAGTGGTATGGACTCGAATTCTATCCTTTTATTTAATTGTCTATAGTCCACAACTAATCTATGTTTATCGGTGCCTTTAGGTACTAAAAATGCAGGTGTAGAATACAGTGAAGTGGAAGGTTCTATGACTTGTTGTTCTAACAATTTATTAATTTGATTTCTCATTATTTCCATTTTTGGTGATGATAATTTGTATGGGTGCAGTCGTATTACTTTATTGTCACTCAGGTTGATCTTGTACTCTATAAGATTCGTTAATCCTAACTTTGGGGTGAGGACGGTGGAAAATTCTTTTATTAGTTTCTGTATTTTCAGTCTATCTTTACTTTCTAAGTGATCTAATTCAGACTCGCGGTGTTCTAGGTGCGTTGCAGAAGTTTCCATTTTTTTTTACTGTTATTTACTTCATAATCAAAATTATATTTTTGAGTACGGTCGAATCTAAAATAATACTTCTTATCGTACATGTCAAGAATTATACCTGTTTTACTGATAAAGTCCGCTCCCAATATTAAGTCTGGTCCTAATTCGTCATATACTAACACTGGAAAATACCACGTTAAATTTTTAATTTTACTTCCATGTTCCTTAAGGAAATGGAAGTATGGTGATGGCAAAAAAATTGTGTTCGAGATTATTGCAGATTCTGATTTACTACACTCAAAACATGAAAAAAAGTCATTTTTCGAAAACTGTCTGTGTGTGTGTCTGTCTGTGTGTCTGTCTGTAGATTTTTTTCTATGGCAAACGATAACAGCCGCAAATTCAAACTGAATCAAATCATTTTTTGCATACAGCCCTGATTTGTAGAGTACTCACGACCTATTGTTTTTGGTGAAGATCGGTTGAGGGAAAGGGGTAGTTTACCAGCAACGGGTTTTTTTAATCAAGGGTAATAGTTTCATATGGCAAATGATAACAGCCGCACATTCAAACAGAATCAACTACTCTTTTGCATACAGCCCTGAATTGTAGACTTCTCAAGACCTATTGTTTTTTGTGAAGATCGGTTAAGGGTAAGTGGTAGTTTACCAGCAACGTTTTATGTTTTAACAAGGGTATTTTATATGGCAAATGATAACAGCCGCAAATTCAAACGGAATCAAATGCTTATTTGCATACAGCTCTAAATTGTAGAGTTCTCAAGACCTATTGATTTTGGTGAAGATCGGTTAAGGGAAAGGGGTAGTTTACCTGCTACGTTTTATGTTTTAAAAGGGTATTTTCTATGGCAAACGATAAGAGCCGCAAATTCAAACAGAATCAAATAAGGTTTTGTATACAGCCCTGATCTGCAGAGTACTCAAGACCTTTTGTTTTAGGTGAAGATTGGTTAAGGGACAGGGGTAGTTTACCAGCAACGTTTTATGTTTTCAAAGGGTATTACTTCCATATTCCTTAAGGAATGGAAGTATGGTGATGGCAAAAAAAATCGTGTTCGAGATTATTGCAGATTCTGATTCTACTACACTCAAAACATGAAAAAAAGTCGTTTTCCGAAAAGTGTCTGTGTGTCTGTCTGTCTGTCTGTCTGTCTGTGTGTCTGTCTGTCTGTAGATTTTTTTTTTATGGCAAACGATAACTGCCGCAAATTCAAACAGAATCAAATAATTTTTTGCATGCAGCCCTGATTTGCAGAGTACTCGCGACCTATTGTTTTTGGTGAAGATCGGTTGAGGGAAAGGGGTAGTTTACCGGCAACGGTTTTTTTTTAGCAAGGGTAATTTTGTTTGTTTGGCAAACGATAACAGCCGCAAATTCAAACAGAATCAAATAATGTTTCGCATACAGCCCTGAATTGTAGAGTTCTCAAGATCTGTTGATTTTGATGAAGATCGGTTAAGGGAAAGGGGTAGTTTACCTGTAACGTTTTATGTTTTAACAAGGGTATTTCCTATGGCAAACGATAACAGCCGCAAATTCAAACAGAATCAAAAGATTATTTGCATACAGCGCTAAATTGTAGAGTTCTCAAGACCTATTGTTTTTGGTGAAGTTCGGTTGAGGGAAAGGGGTAGTTTACCTGCAACGTTTTTTTAACAAGGGTATTTTCTATGGCAAACGATAACAGCCGCAAATTCAAACAGAATCAAATAATGTTTTGCATACAGCCCTGATTTGTAGAGTACTCAAGACCTATTGTTTTTGGTGAAGATCGGTTAAGGGAATGGGGTAGTTTACCTGTAACGTTTTATGTTTTAACAAGGGTATTTCCTATGGCAAACGATAACAGCCGCAAATTCAAACAGAATCAAAAGATTATTTGCATACAGCCCTAATTGTGGAGTTCTCAAGACCTTTTGTTTTTGGTGAAGATCGGTTGAGGGAAAGGGGTAGTTTACCTGCAACGTTTTTTTAACAAGGGTATTTTCTATGGCAAACGATAACAGCCGCAAATTCAAACAGAATCAAATAATGTTTTGCATACAGCCATGATTTGTAGAGTACTCAAGACCTATTGTTTTTGGTGAAGATCGGTTAAGGGGAAGGGGTTGTTTACCTGCAACGTTTTTTTATCAAGCGTATTTTCTATGGCAAACGATAACAGCCGCAAATTCAAACAGAATCAAATAATGTTTTGCATACATCCCTGAGTTGTAGAGGTCTCAATGACTTTCGATTTTGGTGAAGATCGGTTAAGGGGAAGGGGTAGTTTACCTGCAACGTTTTTTTAACAAGGGTATTTTCTATGGCAAACGATAACAGCCGCAAATTCAAACAGAATCAAATAATTTTTTGCATACCTCCCTGAATTGTAGAGTTCTCAATGACTTTCGATTTTGGTGAAGATCGGTTAAGGGGAAGGGGTAGTTTACCTGCAACCTTTTACGTTTTAACAAGAGTAAAGTACTTGAAAATTTATTTAAACTTTTTGAAACAATGGTAATTGTTAAAAATAAAATAATTTTGTTGCCAGGCAATAAAATTATAATTTTTTCATTTTAATGTAATATAATATTTTTCATTTAATACAGCAATAAAAAGGCAGCAGGTAAGACACAGCCTGGCTGTTTGGCTGAAAATGATTTTAAATATAAAGCTTAGAATATGGAAGTCATGTATTGTTCTCCATACCGATATTTTTTTATGGCAAACGATAAGAGTCGCAAATTCAAACAGAATCAAATAATTTTTTGCATGTAGTCCTGATTTGTTGAGTACTCAAGACCTATTGATTTTGGTGAAGATCGGTTAAGGGAAAGGGGTAGTTTACCTGCAACAGTTTTTTTTTAAACAAATGTAATTTTGTTTCTATGGCAAACGATAACAGCCGCAAATTCAAACAGATTCAACTACTCTTCTGCATACAGCCCAGAATTGTAGAGTTCTCAAGACCTATTGTTGTTTTTTGAAGATCGGTTAAGGGTAAGGGGTAGTTTACCTGCAACGTTTTATGTTTTAACAAGGGTATTTTCTATGGCAAATGATAACAGCCGCAAACTCAAACAGAATCAAATATTTTTTTGCATACAGCCCTGATTTGTAGAGTACTCAGGACCTATTGTTTTTGGTGAAGATCGGTTAAGGGAAAGGGGTAGTTTACCTGCAACGGTTTTTGTCAAGTGTAATTTTTACTTCCATGTTTTTTCTATGGCAAGCGATACAGCCACAAATTCAAACAGAATCAAATGATGTTTTGCATACAGCCCTGTATTGTAGAGTTCTCAATACCTATTGGTGTTGGTGAAGATCGTTTAAGGGAAAGGGGTAGTTTACCTGCAACATTTTATGTTTTAACAAGGGTAATTTTGTATATGACGAACGATAACTGCCGTAAATTCGAACAGAATCAACTACGTTTTTGCATACCTTTTTGAACTAAAGAGAACTCAAGGTCTTTTGATTTTGTTGAAGATCGGTTAAGGGAAAGGGGTAGTTTATCAGCAACGTTTTATGTTTTAAAAAAGGATAATTTTTTTTATGACGAACGATAACTGCCGAAAATTCAAAGAGAACCTAATAATTTCTTGCACACTTTTCTGAGTTGTAGAGAGCTCAAGGACTGTTGATTTTGGTGAAGATCGGTTAAGGGAAAGGGGTAGTTTACCTGCAACATTTTATGTTGAACCAAGAGAAATGTTTACATGATGAACGATAACTGCCGCACATTCAAACAGATCAAATATTTTTTTCCATGCATCCCTGAATTGTAGAGGACTGAAGGCCTATTGATTTTGGTGAAGATCGGTGAAGATAAAGGGGTATTTTACCTGCAACGTTTTATGTTTTAACAAGAGTAAAATACATAATTTTGATAAACAAAGTATCCTGATAAGAAGCTCATAATAATCCACTGCAGAAACATAGATGAAATATCTAGAAATGAAGAGGCTAGTTGAACCGGGTGGGGGTAATTTTCTATTAATGAAAATTATAGTTGAAGAGGGAGGGGCGAAAATTTTATGTGTACTACGTTATCGGCAACAAAGAAGTAGTTTTGTTAAAATTCCTTCCCCGGCTGTTTAGCCGTAGTCCAATGTTTTCTGCAAAACAAGACGTTTCGGCAGTGCCATCGACTTCCATCATCAGTGAAAATCGAGTGCGAAAAAGTGAGGTGGTATACGTTAGTGACCAAAGTACTGTGGTTAAGGCTGAAGCAATAGAAAGAAGTAGTTTCTATGGAAATATTTCATTTCGAATATGCTTTTAAATATAAATCTTAGAACATGGAAGTCATGTATGGTTCTCCGTACCGATATTTTAGTTTAATCGTAATGCTGAGTTTTATGTTAAGTTTTGTTTGCTAGCGGTAGTGCATTTAATGTTCACCGGTTGACTACGTTTTACAAGATTGTGTTTAGCTAAAATATCGGCTAGCTGTAGGCTGATTAAGCTCCGTGTCGATCCGGAATCAATTAATCCAAGTGTGGTAGTAACACCAAGGTCAACTTGTATGTATGGTAATTGACACATACTGGACTTGCATGTAGTAATTGAGTTGCATTTATCAATAAATCTCTCTACGTAGGGGTCTAATAATTTTTTTTTTTTATTTTATTTTTTTTCCTTTTTCGTACTCCCAGGTTTTACGCTGCTGCGGAAGACACAGGATTTCGGATCTCCCTGCCTTACATGTTTTTTGAATAAGAGGGTTTTTGGTAGTGCTGTTTCTGTTTACAGTATCTACTGATGTGTCCTAATTTCCCGCAGTTATAACATCTCTTTTCTCTACTCACAGTATCACTTGTATTCTGTTGGGGTTGTTGATTACTCGATTTAGTTTGGTAGTGAGAGGTTGCAGGAATTCGAAATGGTCCTCTATCACGGTGTGTTCTTGTCTCTGTTACCAGGGGTTGTGTTTCCTTTCTACGTTGTACCTGGGGGAGTAACGCACGTCGGTTCTGATCCGAATACCATACGTTGGATGAGTGGATACTGCATTGTTCTAATTCTGCGAACGTGTTGAGCTTATTTATAAGTGCTAAGCGAGCTATCTCTTCCGGGGATAATCCTACCAAGATTATTTCTACTAACTGCTTTTCGCTCCAGTTTAGTTGCAGTAATCATGAAGCTTCTCTTATGTCAGCGATATAGTGGGCGAGTCTCTCGTGAGCTCCTTGTACTTGAAATACTGTGTTTCGTTTCAGCTCTTCGTAAATTCCCGTTGGAATAAAATGTCTTATCATGGTAGTATGGAGTTCTTCTACTGGATATTGAGAGCTTAATGACTCCAGTACACGATCTTTTAATGGTGGTCTACTTTTGGGCAGAAGGACTTGTAATATTTGGCAATCGCTTAGTTGCTGTAAGTCTTTTATTTGTAGCAGACATTTTATGAAAGCTAATAGTTTGGTGATACTCAATCCATCGGTGTATGGGATTTCTGATAGAATTTTTTCTACGGGGTGAGTTATCTTTCCGTATAGGTCCGCAGTAAAGTTTACGTGTGGTGTTATTCTAGGAGGTCCCGATGCTTGATTTGTCATCGCTGAGGGTGGTAATGCATACTTATTGGTGAGATTGTGGAGGGCATTGAGAAGTAATGCTTCAGCTATCGGTAGGGTATTCACGTTCCTATTCAGTAACTGATCATTACTCGGTTCTATCCTTGATACCGGGGGGGGGGGGGGATTTGAAATTCACGGTAGTGGGTCTCTGTTCTAGGGTAGGTGATTGAAATGGGGAGATATATAATTTCGTCAGAGCTTCTTCAATTTCCTCCATTTCAAATGAGTCGTACTTTCTA
Organism: Magicicada septendecula; assembly: GCA_034769895.1. Lineage (NCBI taxonomy): Eukaryota > Metazoa > Arthropoda > Insecta > Hemiptera > Cicadidae > Magicicada > Magicicada septendecula. The sequence continues at coordinate 259,611,906 of CM068370.1, read as the reverse complement.
CGTAATTCTCTTATTATTGTGGGTAATTGCTGTAATGCTTCATCAGCAAATTTTTGCACATCTGGGGGAATTACAGTAACTTTGGGCTAGTTTAATAAATTATTTATCCAATGGGTTAAATGCTCTATTCTCTGTGTGGTACGTAAGAATATAGCTGGTGATTTTTCGTTGTGGAGGGTTTGCGATATTGACGTCAATTCCCTATACTTCGCATAACATGTTTCTCTTTCGCTCTCAAGATCTATTTCGCTTAATCGACCTAACTGTGCGGGTGTTTCTGGTCTACTTTCGCGTAACGTTTTGTGTAGTTCCGCGACCATTACGTTCGCGTAAGGGAGTCCGCGCAACAGTGCTTCATAGCATAATTCCTCTTTTAACAACAAATCTGGATTGAATTGAGCCATGTTCTTAAGATGCTAAGTCTTATACACTCCTTATTCTACTTATACTAAACACTCTATTTTACTATCTTTAGTTTTTTGTAAAAATTTAAATACATGAGAGATATTTACAAATAGGTGATACGAGAGGATCGAATCTCGCCTCAGAGAGAGAGAGAGAAGAGAAATCTCACACAGCCATATTTTACTTTTCAACATATGGTTAAAATCTGTTGTTACTGGGGAAAGGGGGTCAAACACTTTGTATTAGACAATGGAGGGAGGTGGTGTATTGTCTAACTCGACTTTGCAGCTTGTAACAATGGGATTGTTTCGTACAGGCGGTAACAGGATATTTTTCTGTCCGAGATTGTCATCAAACCGACAAGTTGGGGAATTAATTTTTGAACAGGAAAAAACCTGGGCTTACTACATTAAAATATTTAAATATCCTTACCTATATTATGTTGCGTAATAATGATTATAATTTTCTCTCTATCCTAATTTATGATTTTACTTATTGTAATACAAGTTCTCATTTCGATTAATTAAAATTTTTTTTTTTTCTTACCATACTATTAAATATTAAGGGTTAATAATAAAGACTTCTTATTTCACTACGCGCAAAAGGGAGAGTTGCGTATTTTAAATTAACACGGTAGTTAGACTAACAGAGTGAATAATTCTACAAAATATTAAATGACAACAACAGAGTAACGTATTTTATTTTGCTATTGTCACTGGCGCATTAAAACAAAAACAAGCAGAGTGGCGCATTTTATAACGTCTCGTCGTTATAATATCGGGAACCTGGTTAATTGGCTCAGGTCAATTAAACAGGCTGCCATAATCTTAACAAACTCATAAATAACTGGAAAGTAAACAAATGTTAAATAGGATCCCGTGAATTGAGGAATATTGACAGGGGTTTGTAGATTTATTCGCTCACCTTTTTGGACCATGACATCTCTTTATTACATAATGTTTTAACATCTGCGAAGAAATTTAGTAATGAGTATATTAAAAATAAAACCATTTGCACCTCTTGTACAAATAGAATTAGAGTAATTAATGAGTTAACATAGCTTGTACTGCCCTCGGATCTGAGTAGTTTGTTTCAGTATATGATATTAAAATTATAATCTTTATTTTGTGCCATCTGAAGAATGGGCTTATTTAACTTTAACGTGTTATATTCATAAAAGCCTTAAACTTAACACATATTATTACTAAGCATGAAATTACAATTTTATGGTAATTAAGTCAGTCTTTCGTGTTTTACTTTACTTTCATTGGTTAATTAAGTGTCTATCATGTATTATTTTAAGTTACGTTCTGAACCACGGAAGTTGAACTTCCGTGTCACCTGTGTGTAACATCGTCGGCGAATCGGCGCTTCTATCGGTTGTGCAGGGTGTCTTGGAGATCTTCTGGCTATCGTGTTTTGGTGAAATCTGCTGTCATTCCTAAAGATGAGTCGTCTGTTGGGTCTGTAGATTCTTGTGGTAGTTTTTGGGTTGTAACTTTCACTGGTATTCACATTGTTGTACCGCACATATTACTTACGGTTAACAGTTACATGTTAAAAGTTTAACATCACATTTAGGTGATGTTAGTTTGTTACAGAGATGTCATTGTCATACACTCACGTCATTTTCGACATTTTTACATCATCCGGCTATCTCACACAAGCTTCTCCTCGTTTATAGGTTTTTATATTGACTACATACTTTTGTACACTGTATCAGCAGCGAAGTCTGAGATACAACTAAACTGGCTAACTATAGGGGTGAAGAGGCTGTCCGCGCGCGGGTAGCTTCTTAGCGTAAAAGTAGTTCTCACTTATTATTAATTATTTTCCTTTAATTCGCTTACAACTTAATGACATCGCTCTTTACTTTGATTACTCTTTTATGTGACTAGGGGTAGTTACGGATTTATTTAGTTTCTCAAATCTAATTTTATTAACTGCTACATTGGCAAATTGGCAGGTTACTACCGGTTTGGGGCATGGAGAAGGGTTCACTCGTACCTTATTAAAGCTAATATTAGTATTATAAAATTTTTTTTTATTTTTGTGGGATTTAGGCTTATTAAATCATCACAATGAGTGCCAATGAAATAGGGTGGCCAGATTTGCTTAAACTTTTTTCAAGTTAAAAAAAGGAGGTCTTGAAATTTCCGACGAACAACTAAAAGATCTTTCATTTATAGATAAAAGCACTTTGATTAATGAAGATTCTGTAACTTGTGCTATTTATTTCAATAAAATAGTGAATGCTATCATACTCATTTTACAGTCAAAAAGATTTAGCCCGTTTGGAAAGTTTAGAATTAAACATTATTTCAAAAGAATTGAGTTCCAACATCGTGGAAGTCCACACGCACATATACTTTTGTGGCTCAAAAACGATCCTGGTGATGTTCTTGGCGAAGGTTACAATAATGCTATCGAATTGATAAATAGTTTGATTTCTGTTTCTGCAAATGAAGCATTTGGTTACATAAAACTTCAAACTCACAATATACATTTACTTGTTACAAGAAAATTGTTGACAAGAAAAAACAGATTTGAGGCACCTTTCATGTCATCTCGTTCGACTGTTATCTTGACTCCCATGCAAAGTTCAGAAGAGGGATTTTCAGGTTATGCGAAACGTTACACTGAAATACGCACTCAATTAGAAAATGACGACTATGACGATATTAATGATTTCTACGAAAAGAATAACATAGTTTCATATCAAGATTACTTGAAAATACTCAGTGCTGGTATAAAAAGGCCTAGAGTTTTTATTAAACGTGAACCTAGTGAAAAGTGGCATAATGCTTTCAATCCATTCATTCTCAATGTTTTAAAATCAAATATGGATATACAATTGATTACAGAAGAGTATTCTTGTGCAAATTATGTTGCGGAAAACGTTAATAAAACAAACCGAGGTGTTAGTCATTTGCAACGAAAAATCATTGAAACAATGGATAAAAATCCCAGCTTTGATATTGTAGAAATCACTAGAAAGTTGAGCGTAGACTTGCTCAATTCTGTGGAAATGAGTAGTCAAGAAGCAGCATGGTTTTTACTCTGAGAGCCCATGTCAAAAAGTTCAGTTGTTGTTGTGTATGTACCTACAGTGTGGCCCATTGAATGACAAAGAATTAGAAAAACACTTAAAGAACTAAGTGAAATTGATGATGAATGCACGGAAGTATGGAAAGAGAACTGTTTTGACAAATATGAAAAGAGGCCTGAAGATTTGGAACATGTTAGCTTGGCTCAATTTGTTTCAAAATATTATAAAAACAATAAAGGTATTTACGCAGAAAGAGAAGAACCTAGAATATTCAGATATAGGAATTACGATATGGGAACAGATTTGAACGAGTATAAAGGGGAAATGATTACATTGCATTTACCATTTAGAAACGAAGATGAGGAAATTTTAAGAGACTTGAAATTTATACAATTATATAATGATAATGAATAACTTATTTTTTCTAAAAGAAAAGAATTTGAATCAAATCTAGATATTGCAAAAACTATTGAAATTTGCCGTCAGTTATGTCGTGAAGGCGACATCGATGATGAAGAAGAAGTAGACAATTTAGCCAATCAATTTCCTCAACCAAACCCTTTTGAAATACTTTATAATGATCTGATTCAAATGTTAATAGTGATCTTCAATTCGCAGCACTAAATAAACTTGGAGCGATTGCCAAAAAAAAAAGAAAATGTTCTACAACTTTCAGAAATTTGTGAATACATGAGAAAAGCGAATGAAAAACAACGCACTTTACTGCGTTATATTATCGGCCATTTACTATCTGAGAAAAAATCACCTTTGCAAATATTTTTCACTGGTCCGGCTGGGTGTGGGAAAACTTTTGTTATTAAATTAATCATGGAAATTTATAACCGATTTTCCAATACTGATGGGTACTGCAATGTTATACTTATATTACTTGCGCCTCAACTTGAAAAGCTGCTATTACAATTGAAGGTACTACTGTTCACACAGCTTTAAGAATATCTCTTTCTAGATTGCTTCCTTTATCAAATGAAATCGCATAGTTATACAGATGTCTATTTAAATTTGTTAAAGTTTTGATAATTGATGAAATAAGCATGGTAAGCACAGAACTTTTATCACAAATTGATGCTAGATTGAAACAGATTACTGGAAATTTTCAAAGTAATTTTGGAGGTTTGGACATTGTTCTTATAGGCGATTTGCGACAGTTACCTCCAGTGAGAGCTACTCCCATATATAAATCACATAAACAAAGAATGGTTGGTCTTACTTTGTGGCGTGATCTAAAATTTTACGAACTTACTGAAGTGATGCGTCAAACTAATGTAATGTTTTCTTCGATCCTTACAAAAATTGGCAATGGTGATATCTTAAACGATGATGAAGTAGCTATTATTCAATCCCGTTTTGTTACAAAAGAAGAAGCTCAACTACGATGTCCACATGGTATTCGTCTATTCCTAACTAATAATGCTGTTAATGAATACAACAATTACACCTTACATCAATCAGACAATAGGATAATTTCAGCTGCTACAGATGCATTTATTGATTGTGCAAGTCCAGAGCAACAAGCAAATTTCACTCAGAAACTGCATAAAATGTCGGTAATTGATACTGGCAGTTTGCCATAGCAAATTATTTTTGTGATTAACAAATTTTATATTATTACAACAAATATTGACGTCGTGGATGGCTTAGCCAATGGTGCTGTAGGCAAATTAGTTCATATCGAACAAAATGAACAGAATGAAATAACACGTATTTGGCTTGAATTTGCTAACTCTCCGGAAACTGGTGAAAAATTACAAGAAAAAGCTGCTGCATTCATGGTTCTCAATAATGTACCTAGAAATGCTATGCCATTTCACGAAGAACAGCTACAATTCCTGTCAATAATAATAAAACCATTGTAGCAAAACGAAGTCATTTTCCATTGATTTCAGCGTGTGCAATGACTATACATAAATCTCAAGGTGGCACATTTGATGAGATTGTTTATGAGTATGATAAATCGCATTGTCGTCAACTATTGTATGTAGCTTTAACAAGAGTTACTTCACTTCAGGGATTATATATTGTTACTAAGAATAATAATGATTTTACTTTCTACCATGGACGAAAATCTGATGGATCAATGAAATCATTGCAAGATGAATTTCGTAGATTATCTTTGAACAGTTTAGCAACAATTGATCAACTTATGAGTGAATTTCTTAGTAAAAGTGGAGGACTTTCATTATTAACATTTAATTGTCAAAGTATTCGCGCTCATTACCAAAATATTGTTAACAAAGTTACCGAAAAGTGTGATGTTTTAGTTTTAACAGAAACTTGGCTGGATGATGTAGTGGTGTTGAGATACCTCATTTCATTTGTGTTTCACAATTGAAACGTCCAACACAACGTGCAGGAGGAGTTGCTGTTTATAGAAATATTCATGACAATAATAATGTGATTACTTACAACAATATTGATCAAGTGCATGATGTTGATATTAGTTTTTCGTCTGTAGGTGACTTATGTTCTGTCACATGTGAGACGATATAATTGTGAGACAATTATTATAGTTGCTGTATACATTTCTAATAATCAGACAATTGAAAATATAATTAAATTCATACGTAAAAAACTATCCTTTTACACTAAAGAACGCTCTGCATCTTTTGGAGATTTGACTAATGTACCACTTATCTTAACTGGAGAGTTCAACATTAATTTTGCGAACGATTCTGCACAGCCTTTGTTACATTATTTATATGATCAGTTACAATTGGAAATGGTTAATAAAAGAACTGAGGCAACAACTACATCAGGATCTACTATAGATGCTGTATTTTTTTGTATTAAAATGTTGAAAATGGTAATAAACATGTAAATTAAATCGAAGCAAAAACACGTAAACATACATTTGAATTTTTAGAAAATTTTTTTGTGATTTTTTGTTGGGAAAGCGAATTACGACTGGTGGTGCAATAAGGAGGAGACTCCCCGTTGGAAGAGATAAGTAAAAAATAAGGACGTAACCAATTTTGCACAATTGTACAAAAGTTCTTTTTTTAATAGTAAAATTACCTTTTAAAAATATGAAATAAAATAATGAGATTTCCTTAGGGTATGTGAGAGTGAGTAAAAGAAAAAAGGGAGGGGGAAATTTCACTAACCACAAAGTACTGATTTGTGTTTGAAGACTTTCTTTTGTCTTAGTTTTTTGGAATTATATTTTTCTTTACATTACAAAAAATTACAATGTTGTAATGATTTTATTAAAAAAAATATAAAAAATAAATAAAATAAATAAGAAGGAGAGAGATTTATGTTTAAATTAAAATCCCACATTTAAACAAAGTTTAAATCCCTAAGGTAAAACAGAAATAATAATAAATGAAGAACTTAAAACCAAGAGGAATGCGAGTATAAAGGTAAGGAAACACCCTTTAATTATTAACCATGCTTAGACATGCGGAAACCGGCACCAACACGCAGAATAACACGTAAATAAAACTAATAAAAGTAGGAAATTACCACTCGATATAATAAACATAAAGGTATACAATAATTAATTACGAAGTAAAGGATACCGTAGTATAATTAAATATGTCAAAGATTAAACCGGTAGATATTAATTGGAATGTGGAACTACTTTTATGGTGAAGCGTAAACGACGCGAAGTTATTTTACCTGCCCCAATAAACAAACCCCACTTGCAATGGAGCGCTCACGCCGTAAGCTGCGCACAGCGGTAATGTGCACCGATGACAATATTGTGGTTTTTCCAAGTGAATAATCTCAGTTAATATATATATATATATATATATATATATATATATATATATATTGTAACGAGTTGGTGGGGTCGTACCTGTTGCAATGTATCACACTTGTTTATTTTGTGTATTAGTGTGAATGTAGTGTGTTTGCCTCACACTGGTCGTTACATAAATCGACGTCACTACTGGAGTCCGTAGCGTTGTCAATGTCACCAGTACAACCTACCTGTTAATTCATAGGGATTACGATTCCCGGGTGGCGCCAAATTGTTTCTGTTAAAACAATTAAAACATTTAATTTTTAAGGTAATACGTGATATTAGCTAGACAGCTGTGACGTTCGAATTGTTCCCGCTGCTACACAGGTTGTCGACTCGGCCGCTCGTGGTGAGCGCTAGTTGGCTGGCGCTTAAAACTTCGCTAACACACATATATTCTAAAAAATTCCTATGAAATAACAAGATAGTAATGTTCTGTACTGCGTTTTTTAATACACATTTAATTATCAATAAATATGACAATGAATCATAAACAAATTTATAATATTATGCTCCGGCTTAGAGCTTGAAACACAAATATCTCAAGGTTGGCAAAATGGATTTCAAAACCTTATCGTTGCCGACACGGCATTAAGTTACATACAAAATATTACCAGTTTTAAAATCGGGGGTTCTTTGGATCATGAAAATAGACATAAACGTTGATTACATGAAAAGAAAGTACACTACTATACCTTATACGTACTTAGGATTTATAATGTGTTTGTACAATTTGTTCAGTAGTGTCGTATTTCTGTTACAGTAGTTATGTTCACAAATAAGGTTATCTCTATAAATGTTTTTTAATGTAAGTAAATTATGCCTTTACCTTTGAAAGAAAATACTACTTTTTAAATAGTGAGAAATTTTACCATTTGAAAATAATTTAAGTAATTTGGGGTTTTGGGAGTAAGAAATTATTTGGTACTTATCAGTTCATCTCACGTTGTCTGTGTCGTCATCAGGATAGGCGTATATTTTTCGAATTTGGGCTGGTTGAAGGCTTCCAACATCTTCTTCAAACTGGTCTGGGTTTTTTCTTTAATTAGTTTATTTAATTTCGTTCCTGGACATCATTAATTCTGTATAGATCGACGTCTCTTCATATTGGGTTATCTTGGTTCACTGATTCGACTTTTTATAACTGTTTAAATTAAAATTTTAGTTTGTCCAATTTTTCGTGTGGCTTACCCACGCTTCGTTTCTTCAGCGTCTCTTATTTTAACGGAAAAATAAGCCCTCAAACGTCTCGTTGTCATAGTAACCAATAATTCAATGCTTGGTTAATTACTCCTTACATACATTGTTAGAAATATTTGAATTTTTATTCAAATTTATTAAGTATTTTCCTAATGATTTTATTCCCTTATAATTCCTTTGGGATAATAAATGACATCACTATTATTTTTCTTTCCTTTCAAAGTTTACAATAATACCTCATAAGGTCATATTCTATTACACTTTAACTATAGTCTAATTATTTGACATTTAATAAATAACATATCTTTCTTGAATTAAATTATTACAATAATATTTCTGTGTTGAAATAACTGATATATATAATTACTGTCCATTCACTGTTCTTAGATTAGTAAGATTTTTTGTGAAATTGATACAATTTGCATTTGAATGTCTTTGGCAGTTAACTGTTTTCATAGTTACAAACAGCCATTATTGTTTTTCAGTGTATTTCCTTTTTAAATTACATTCTGAATTCAGCCTGATGGGCTTCACTTATTTGTTTGTGTTTTAATTACTATTCAAAATACATTTTCATTACTCTTCATTTAAAATATAATAGTTAGGTTTATGGACTGTAAGTCCCCTTTCAGCCATATTCCTTCTTTAACATTGAATCAACTATTCTTTACAAGTCATAAATTATTCTTAGTACTAACATTGATTTCTTTCTTGTCTTATAAACTAGGGTGATAAACATTGTCACTTTCTCTAATATTATGAAGGTTAATTCCCCTTTCAACATGGGGTGTTGTATTCTTTATAATTTTAATCTTTAATAACAAACTTTACTTCTATCTTATCATGCCATGTTAACACAAGTTATTGTACTGGGCTTTCTCCCTGAATATTATTACAAGCTTCCTTAATATTGATTTGGATTACTATTTCTAATTACTTCTAGGTATATAACTAATTATAATCTCACTCCAATCATTGGTGGTTTATCAATGTTTTACAGAGTGTCTATTTACTTAGCATTCTATTTTGAATGTTTCACATCCACTTTCACTATTTTTTAGGGCATTTACACTTCACTAAAGCACTTCACTTTGGTTCACTGTTTTGTAATTAGTGTTATTTAATGGGTAATCCCTATACTTTCTCCTACCATTTCTCACTATTTTGTTTTAGTATTATTTTTACTATTAACAATACTAGGCTAGTTGTGTTTTGGTTGAATCTAACCTTTCTGACAGGGTTAGTGTACTTTTCCTATACTACATTGCTTTACAATTGTATTGTCTTAAAAATGGGTACATATGTTAAATTAATGCTAATAATAACATTGGTTTCATTAATATATAATTATTCAAGGTTTATTGACCGTATTCTATCTCTAAACATACAATCTTTCCCTTTTATATATGTGTGTTAGTTTCCCCTTGGGTTTTATCTGTCTCCTCTTCATTCTTCCTCTTCTTCTTCTTCAATCCGGTTCGGTTCTCCTCTTCTTCTCTTCTGGTTTAAATTCTGTTTACTTGTATGGATCTGTCCTCTTCTTCTGGTTCTTCTTTAGTTCTGTGTCCATCATTGTTTTGTCTATCATATTTTTCTTAAGTATGTTACTTGGTTCCCTTCTTCATGTTTGTATTTTCGGCTCAATCACTTGGGTTGGGTAATATCGTTGTACGTCTTGTCAAAGTATTTACATTTTAATCATTTTTTACACATTTTATTTCATATGAAGTAATTTTATATCAAGAATTATCTTTTTTATCACTGGTACGAGATTTGGCTTAATTGTATCGTTACAATATATATATATATATATATATATATATGCACTCTGTACACTCTTAACCGAAATGTATCATTAAATAGTTGGATCGCGACGCAGAGATAAATATGTTGAAAGCTATTGCATTAATTAAATGACGATTTTATTAAAAAAAAATATAAAAAAATAAATAAAATAAATAAGAAGGAGAGAGAATTATGTTTAAATTAAAATCGCACATTTAAACAAAGTTTAAGTCCCTAAGGTAAAACAGAAATAATAATAAATAAAGAGCTTAAAACCCAGAGGAATGCGAGTATAAAGGTAAGGAAACACCCTTTAATTATTAACCATGCTTAGAAATGGGGAAACCGGCATCAACACGCAGAATAACCCGTAAATAAAACTAATAAAAGTAGGAAATTACCACTCGATATAAAAAACATAAAGGTATACCATAATTAATTACGAAGTAAAGGATACCGTAGTATAATTAAATATGTCAAAGATTAAACCAGTAGATATTAATTGGAATGTGGAACTACTTTTATGGTGAAGCGTAAACGACGCGAAGTTACTGTACCTGCCCCAATAAACAAACCCCACTTGCAATGGAGCGCTCACGCCGTAAGCTGCGCACAGCGGTAATGTGCACCGATGACATAATTGTTGTTTTTCCAAGTGAATAATCTCAGTTAATATATATATATATATATATGCACTCTGTACACTCTTAACTGAAATGTATCGTTAAATAGTTGGATCGCGACGCAGAGATAAATATGTTGAAAGCTAGTAAAAGAATAACTAAATTGTGCGCCGATGACATCTCTACCAAATCTTAAATAAGAAAATTATGTAATTAATACAGCACTAGGACCCTAAGGTGAAATTCAACTAATGAATAATCATGTAAAGTGAATACCAGTGAAACAAACTTTTGCATTAATTATTCTAACAACGAAATATTACTACCAGTCATCTAAGAGGAGAGTACCAGACCCAAAATGATCTAACACACGTCAGGAAATTCACCGTCACCGGATGCTAAGATAACAACAGACCTTCAGGAAACACGCCGAGGACCGAGGAGCCGAATCTGCATCAACTACAGGATACCACAGGTGACATGGAGGCTTGTCTTCCGTGGTTATGAGATACTAAAATTATAACCAGCAAAAGACAATTTAACTAACACTTTAAGACTTTTAAAAAAACAGACATTATATGTAAGATGTAGACTGTAATCTGATAAAACTATTTGTAGTAAAAGAGTAAAAGTTTAAACTGTAAAGCATTATTGTTTTAAAAGGTAAATAAAGTCCATTCTTCTAATGGCACAATTTCAAGATAGTATATGGGGAGGTGACCATTATTAACATACTATATTCAATCCCGGATCCGTGGAAAAGTTAAACCGATGTACATCTTTATTTTGAGGGCCCTTCTGAAAGAATAAAATATATAATCATCTTGTAAACTGTAAACTGTTGAACCATATATGTTGAGAACTTTAAGTAGAGCAATTAATGTTATTATGTAATAAAGAGATGTCATGGTACAAAACAACAAAACTGAGTGAATAAATCTGCTGAAACCCCTGTCAATGTTCCTCAATTATAGGACCCGATATTAAATATATACTCCTAAATGCTTATTGTTGTTTAATTAGAAGTTGGTTAAGACTATGGCAGCCTGTGTAATTGACCTGAACCAATTAACCACAGGTTCCCGATATTATAACGTAGGAGACGTTATAATGTGTTTTAATAAAATTAAACCAGATTTTTCAGTAAAATGAGGTAGTTTAGTTAATTACGCACTCTACCCGTAACCTATTCTCTGTGTCAGTAAGTTCGTCTAAATGGCCCTGGAATTTTTTCTGTAAGGGAGTTTTGGTTTATTTATCAAAATTGTTTTCTTCGGGAAAGTGAAAAGGTTTCCACACTTCCTCCAAAAAATGTGGTGGCGACCTTGGGAATCTTCCGATCTTTTAAAGGTAAGTCGAAAAGTGTTATAATCGGGGTTAATTTCTTCTTCTTTTTTAACATTTACAATACTACTGACCCAAAACAACAAGTTTTTTGTTGGTAAAAATGTAAAATTTGTATGGTTATAATACGGTTAAAAATGTATACATCAGATTTTCAAGAATAATATTAGCTAATTATAAGTATAATACTACTGACTGGGAACACTTAAGATGTATATGTTAAGTATAATAAGAATATATGCACAAAATTGAAACAACAATCCTCAGGTAATTATTAGAATTTGTTGTTAATACTGTCATCATCATCGTCTCCATAACATGGTATAGGCAAGGTGCTCCAGCCATCTCTACCCACACACCTGTGTTGCTTGGCCAGTCTGCAATCTGATATTCTTCTAAGTGTCCTTTCCACTGTTGTTTGTAATCTTTTAATTCAAGTTAAAAACTTATAACTCTTCTCTTATGGCTTCATTCTTTATATTGTCAAGTTTATAATGCCTTTTAACTCCTCTTAAGAATACCATTTCCAAGGCCTGTATTTTACTGTCCTTGTTGTTGTCCATAATTCACATCCATAGATTAGTACAGAGAGTGCCATAAATTTGTAAAACTTTAATTTTTATTTTTATTTTGTAAAACTGATAATATTACATTCTTCCTACACGTTCCCTTCTGTCTTTGTTGAACCTGCTAATGTCTTGTATAACATATTGCCTTTCATTTCTTGATTAGGTATTCATGTGTTGGGGCAATATGGAGAAATAGGGAATTAGATTATATTAGTTCACTTATGTGCGCAACACATGGTGCAAACAGACTTATAAAGGTATTTATATTATATGTGAATGAACTAAACAAATATGTGAAACATCAATAAAAGAATACAAAATAACATATTTAGATTCAAAAGTAAATACATTACATATTAGATGTCAAACATATTACACAGCGGATCAAATCACTTTTTGTTGACTTTCAGTATGGCTACAGAAAATAAGCAGAATGTAATATAAGGAAAGTTGTTCATTTAAGAAAATATGATACAACTTAGCAGACTCAGTGCATTGCAGTATATGACACAAACATCATATAAGTGGACTGCCCATATATAGTGGAACAGACATGTATATAAAATTAATTTATTTACAGAATGGAGTTGATGGAGTCAATTTATCAGAATGTACTGAATCTCAAAACAAGAAATTTTTACCTTAAAAAATGAATTTTACTTTCCCTATATTAAAGCATTTTCTATAATAATTAGCACTCCCTAACTTAAAGAGTATCATACAGACAAGGACATAGTTATGTGTACAATATCAGAATGATATTCGAATGTGTGTGTGTGTGTGTGTGTGTGTGTGTGTGTGTGTGTGTGTGTGTGTGTGTGTGTGTGTGAGAGAGAGAGAGAGAGAGAGAGAGAGAGAGAGAGAGAGAGAGAGAGAGAGAGAGAGAGAGAGAGAGAGAGAGAGAGAGAGAGAAAGTGTGAGAGATTTTAATTGGTATCTATAACATTTTAATTTTGTAATAACTGATAATAATTGAATGGTAACAACTGTAATATTTATCTGGTTATATGCAATATTTAAATATGAATTTGTTCTTGTCTCATCAAACAATGGCACCATAAAATTATACTTTACCTGTAACTTAATGAGGTAGTCTTGTAAATCTGTGTAGGTATATGGATAGCATTGAGCAAAGTATACACAGTCATTGTCATGAGGGAATTCTAGATTGAAAGACAATGTATAACTACAGTTCTGTTCATCTTCACCATTTCTGTAAACACACCGAATATACAAGAGGCAGTATTACTAAGACATTTGATTATACTAGTTATTGGAAATTAGTATTAAATATAATCTAGTGCTGTTAGGGGGTCAATGTTCTTGGTTTTAGTCTGAAAATCTACCTACTATCATCAAGGTGGTATTAGCAACAGAGAATTTGATATCATATTTGTCCTATTCTGTGAGTTCAAAATGAGCATGTCATCAGAGCAAAGATAAAACATGAATTTTGTGTTAAAATTGGAAACTCTGTCACAAAGACAGTTAAAATGCTTTGCCAACAATGTCGTGAGGAATTGTTGACTCTTTGACCAGAAAGATTTTCATGTTATCTTGTGTGAAAATTTCTATAAACAGGTTAATTGTGGCTACATCTTTATGTCAAGGATTGTCCCAGAAGACAAGAATGGAGTATACAGCTACAATTTGGGGTCCAAGCAGTAGTCATCATATTGGAAGACCCATGTTATAATTTTTTTTAAGATCAAGGAGACCTGTCCTCCTTATTGGAAATTTGTCCTCTGAGTCAGACAATAATTCACACGTTTAATGTGATATTTTAAGACAGCTGTATGAGATCTGTCACTAAAAAAGAAACATACAAACAGTGGTGCAACAGAAACTGGCTCCTCCACTATGACAACATTCCTGCACACTCAACCTTCACAATTCAAGCAATTTTAGTAGTTGTCCTACATCACCCTTGCTCACCACAATGAGTAACGGTGTCTTTTCCCGTTTCCAAAAATGAAAAACATTCTTAAAGGGCCAAGCATTTCATGACACTGAGGAGATTCAGACTGTGTTGCAACAAAAAAAAAAGATTGCCTGGTGATATTTATATTAGGTTATTAATAAAAGTTTTACAAGTTTAGTTACATTTGTTTTTAACTTTCACATATGCTACTTGTGTTCTGTATAGGGATAATATAGTAGAACCTCTGCTAACCAAAATACAGTTTAACTGTAATTGGTAGTTGCTTTTCTGAAGAATACTATTTGTCCATTAACAATAACATTTGTTTCCCTTAATACAGAGCACAATAATAATAAAAATAATAAAATAAAATTAGTTCAGTAACAGCAATACTAATAATACAATAATAATATAAATATAGATAAGTATACAATAATATAATACAAATAACAATACTAATAGAATACATTTAATTTTTATAATGAATTTACCTCAAGATATTTCTTTCCTTATTAGGAACATGTTTCGGGTACCATTGTGTACCCATCCTCAGCCTTCCGGATTTTGTGTCTGGTAAAATACATGTGTGTTGGTTGGTTGTTATTGTGGCTTCCTGTTGGCTTCTGGTACTTTAAATTGGTAAATACAACTATTTCACTAACGACTCGGAACACAAAGTTTTTTATGAGTAAAAACATAAAGTTTTACCTTACAACCTGAACCGGTTTTCACTTTTAAAAAGCTTCTTCAGAGATTCTATAATACCTCTGAAGAAGCTTTTATAAAAGTGAAAACCGGTTCAGGTTGTAAGGTAAAACTTTATGTTTTTACTCATAAAAAACTTTGTGTTCTGAGTCATTAGTGAAATAGTTGTATTTAGTTAAGTAACGGACATGTCATGGACAACGAAATCCAAGAATTTAAATTGGCATTATTGTGTGTGATTGTGGTGTATGTATTAGTATTTTGTGTATTTTCGATGTTGAGTGCTTTGAAAATTGTGTCATGTTTTCAAAGCACTCAACATCCAAAATACACAAAATACTAATACATACACCACAATCACACACAATAATACCAATTTAAAGTACCAGAAACCAACAGGAAGCCACAATAACAACCAGCCAACACACATGTACTTCACCAGACACAAAATCCGGAAGGCTGAGGATGGGTACCCGAAACATGTTCCTAATAAGGAAAGAAATATCTTGAGGTAAATTCATTATAAAAATTAAATATAATATATACATCAAGAAACGGACTGTAGCAAAAAGTGTTTGAATTAATAGAATACAATAATAATATAAAAAACATAATAGTTCTGTACTTAATGTATCTATATTATATTAATAATTATTTTCCAGATTAATGAATTTCAATTCAACCACCCTGCACACTATACAGAACTGAGACAACAAGCAGTCTAAACATCCAGGAAAACCCAAAGATTATTAAACTGTTACACTTACCAGTGACTATGTAACAGTGAGTCTGATGACTATGTCATCGTCTAGTTGATCTGATTATTTTAAATGGGGTAAATAAATAATCATCCCTTCATTGGTGATAAAAAGTTGAATTTATCTTTTATTTCTGAGTAGTGCAACCATTTGTAAATTAGTCTATATTAACAAGATTTGGTTTGGTGGGGAAATGCATGGAGAGTGCCAGCAAAAACATAATAAGGATTTCAAGCATGCAAATGGGTTTTAAGTAGTCAAAGACAGAACTGAAATGATCAAGAGGTACAACATGCAGTTAACTGTCACTTGATAATAAATAAAGAATGAATAATATACATATTGTAGCCCATTTAAAGTCATTTTAGGTGTTCATGGGAATTTCCCCTTGCATTTTCCATTACCCTGAATTCCATATAATCACATATAAAATGTAAAGAAAAAATTAAGCTAACCAGCTGTCTCTTTTTTAATATCTGAAAAAGTAAATACCATATAAACATAATGCTAAGATATTCAGATATACAAAATTAAGACATTAAAATTTTAAATATTCCAATAACAAGTGGTATGTGTAAACTTCTCACATGTTGAATTCTTCTATTACAAATTCTCTTACTCATTACGGAAGTATGTAATGTTGTCTCCACATCTTCTCCACCCAATTCCATTTGCAAGGGCATCTTTTGTTGAGTATAACAAAGGTTTCATTCCAGCTTGATAAAGACTATCGCCTTTGGAAAAATTCACTATTGAAAACCTGAAAAAAAGTTACAAACAGGAAACTAATGTTAATCACATATAAATCAACTGTTTTATCGTTATTACATTTTTGAAAAACAGCACAATAATAATTTATTTATATCACATTCTTAAATTCTAAACCAACTGAAACAAACATTTGACAGTAAAAAAAACGATGATAGGTCTAAGAGGACAAGGCGTATTAAAGTATATTAGCTACTGGAATAGTAATTTTAATACTAATATCTGAATGGTGGCTGTTGTGTTTAGAGTTAGGTTAAAACAAACACACACATGCTTGCATATATTTTATGGTAAATAGTAATAACATTAGAGATAATGCGCTGATGTAATTGGAACATCATCAACAAAGAAATCATTAAAACAAAAACAAAAATCACTGACTATGTACAATATTTATATTGTTAGTTGTTTAAAGCTTCATTTATAGATTATTTTGCTATAACTACCAAAAATATTTTGTAAAAACAGACTTTTGAATGTGCATAAAATAAAATTGAATTTTTATTTAATTACAGACTTTTTTAAACAAATAAATGTTTCATAAGTTTTTATTCTACAAATTGTTATGGAGAGTAAAACTTATACTTCATTTTTAGTAATGATACTAATGAAATACTATACATTAGTAAATATCACTATACTATTGATGACTCGGAACACTAAGTTTTTTATAAGTAAAAACGTATAGTTTTACCTTACAGCCTAAACCGGCTTTCACCTTTAGAAGGCTTCATCAGAGGCTGCCATAGGTAGCGTTGTCCGTCTTGTTGTTGGCAACGGGTTAGTTATTCGAAAGATTGAAGCTGTGTGTGTGTGGTGAGATGTGTTCGAATAATGCGTGCGATTTGAATTGTGTCTGTTCGTTTAGGATGTCGTTTTTATTTGTTTTTGTGTGTTTGTATATTTCTAATTGTTCTAGAGTGTCTAGTTTTCGGCCTTTTGTGTGTACGTGTAGAATGTTCATGTTATTGTCGATGTTTTTATATGTGTGGTTTGCTTCAATGAGGTGGTTTGCAAAGGTAGATTCTGTAGTGGTGTGGAGTGCTTTTGTGTGTTCAATGTATCTCTGTTTGAAGCTACGTCCTGTCTGGCCTATGTAGAATTTATTGCAATTTGAGCAATTTAGCTTGTATACACCAGGTAGATCGAATTTGTTATGTGCTTTGGGAATGCGTTTTGATAGTGTGTGTTCTGTTTTGTTAGTAGTTTTGTAAGCGATTCTGTATCCTGCTTTTTTGAATTTGTGGGCAATTTTTTCAGTTTGTTTGTTGATGTATGTTAGTGTTATGAATTTGTTGTTTTCTGTCTTTGTCTGTTGTTTGTTTTGTGTTTTGTGTACGAGTTTACTGACTATTGTTCTGTCATAACCGTTAGATTCTGCTAGATATTTTATCGTGTTTAGTTCGTCTTTGTAGTCTATTTCATCTAAGGGGATGTTGTTAAGTCTATGTATCATGGTTCTAAAAGCGGCTAGTTTGTGTTGTATTGGGTGATTGGAGGTGTTGTGTATTGTGTGTCAGTTGTAGTTGGTTTTCTGTATATACTGAATTTGTGCCTGTGTTCTAGTTTTGTGATGGAGAGGTCTAAGAAGTTTATGGTATTGTTGTGTTCGTATTCGGCAGTGAAGGTGATGTTTTTATGTATTTTGTTTATGTGCGTTAGTAACTGTTCGCATTGTCTTTTGTTTCCCCTGTATAGTATTAGAATGTCATCAACGTATCTGTGCCAATATAGTATTTTATGTGAGTGTCTGTCATTGTTTGTGAGTATTTTTGTTTTTTCTAAGTGTTGGAGGAAGACTTCTGCTAGAATGCTGGATATGGGGGAGCCCATGGGTAGGCCATCATTCTGTGTGTAGTATTTATTGTTATAAGTAAAGTAGTTTTGTTTTGTGATAATATTCAGAGTTTCTGTTATTTCATTGATAAGTTCGTCTGGTGTGTTGTTCTGTTTGAGTTTGTTTTGTAGGATGGTGATTGTTTCAGAGATTGGGATGTTTGTGTACAGGTTTTTAATGTCAAAGGAGGCTAATGTGGCATTATGGGGGATGTGTATGTCTTTTATTTTTGTTACTATGTCAGTGTTGTTTTTTACTGCAATGTTGTTGTCTATTTGTGTGTGTTGTCTAATAATTTTGTCTAGATATTTTGCCAGTTTGTGTGCAGGGGCATTACGGTAGTTGATAATGGGGTGGATCGGAATGTCTTCTTTATGGATTTTGGGAAGCGCTTAGAGTGTAGGTGCTGATGGTCAGATTTGTTTCATGTAGGGCTTTTGTTTATGTGTCATAATGTGTTTGGCTTTGTTGACTATTTGTTTTACTGAGTTTTGGTATCTGTCGGTGGGGTCATGTTTTAGTTCTGTGATGTTGTTCTGTTCCATGAAGTTTTGTACTTTTTTGTGTAGGTTGTCTGTGGGGATAATTACAGTCGTGTTGCCTTTGTCAGCTTTTTACAAATGTGATGTTGTGTTTGTGTGCCTTTTCCCTCAGTTTGATGGCTGTGTGTATTTCTGAGTTCTAGACACTCTAGAACAATTAGAAAATATACAAACACACAAAAACAAATAAAAACGACATCCTAAACGAACAGACACAATTCAAATCGCACGCATTATTCGAACACATCTCACCACACACACACAGCTTCAATCTTTCGAATAACTATCCCGTTGCCAACAACAAGACGGACAACGCTACCTATGGCAGCCTCTGATGAAGCCTTCTAAAGGTGAAAGCCGGTTTAGGCTGTAAGGTAAAACTATACGTTTTTACTTATAAAAAACTTAGTATTCCGAGTCGTCAATAGTATAGTGATATTTAGTTAAGTAACGGACACGTCATGGACAACGAAATCCAAGAATATACATTAGTTGTAATAAAAATAAAGGATCTCTTCAATAATACAATTTATTATAATTAGTATTCTCTCTATTCTAATTTAAAGTCAACACTGTAATAAATATTACACAAACACATTCATATGATTAAAAAAACAAATGTTGTAGAAGTGTATTTTGCACTTTGTACAATGGGGTGTTCATCAAGACAAGAGATGTACAAACTGCAAAAATTGAAAGCTTCTTTCTCTAATATCCCCATTTTGTGTATGTCCCATGGTCATACAGTCATAGCTTAATTTAAAAGAAATTTACTAAATACACTAAATTACTGCATAGAAAATTACGAATAATGAATCACAAACAATTCAACTTTGAGTGCTTATTTATTTAAAAAGAATCACGAAAAAGCAAAAAAGCTTAACATACTAAAAACAAACAGAAATTAATTAAAGACACTAAAAAAAGACAAAATTGTCTCTTTTAAGTACAAGGCCATTTAGTTAAAAAAAACAGTAACTGTTCTAAGTTTCCTCTTTTAGCAAATTTACAGTCTAGAATGTCTCTGTATGAGAGCATGGGCATCCATCCAGCAAGATGAGATAAAACAGGTTACTATAATATGCAAATGAAATCCTATAAAATGAGATAAAAAAATATGGCTGAGAAGATTGTAACACAACTCGCCTTAAAGATAAGCCAAGTTGCGTGGGTGCTGAAATTGACAATCATAGCATAATACAAAATGTATAACTTAAAATACTGTACAAGCCAGTTTCAAGCAGCATCCCGCAATACATGCTGAGAAGCAAAAATGTTCTGAATGGTGTAGTCTTGTCAACACATGGAATGGTAATATTATCATTATGAAATAATTATTAGGAAACCTGTGAGAACCGTGGTGCAATGAAACTGTGTTTTTCTGTTGGAGTGAAAGTATTGTTGGAATATGTTCTGATAAATTGAATTGTAGGGCTTTTTCATTAAATGTATGTGACTATCTTGCAGATTGCAGTTATAGATTAATGTAATTGGTGAAACAGGTTTTAGCGGAATTTCAGTACACAAAGAGCTAACTAAAACCTATTCATCTCTCTTTTATCTGGTGTTGGTGTTTGCTTATGCTTGTCAGACAGCTTTTCTATGGGGGTTGGGGGAAGAAACCTGCCACCATATTTGACCTTCCCTGCTAGGAAGCATTGCATATTTCGGCTTCTCACAGTGCCTCACATGCTGAATGCATCTGGTTTAGACCTCCTGCAGGACTCAAACCCAGTCAATACTAAATCACTTTCAACACAACAAATCTTTTCAGATTTCAAATTTCATTAGTACTTTGAGGACCAACGGCGTAATATTGCGCCGCCAGTGGACTTGGTATTTTGACAGGCGGCGTAATATTACGCCACTCGCCACTCACTTTCCAATGCTTTCAAATGCTTCGCGTCGTACAATTACGCCACAGAACGAATGCAGAAGTTTTATTTGACATTTTAGTTCATGTTTCTGCCATCAGATTGCAGCACTGACTGAAGAAAATAGTTTTTAGGAAAATAATTTGTACAGTTGGTAGCGTCATGACTTTGTTTACATTTTACGTGTTCAAGGTGGAAGTTGCGATTTTTGTTTACGTGAGGTTTGCAGTTTTACTGAGGTTATTTTGTATTTATTTTGCGTGTTATTGATATAGCGAGCGTGTTTGTTTTAAATCTATATTATTAGTTACAAAATCGATAAACAATATTTCTTGGATTTCGTTGTCCATGACGTGTCCGTTACTTAACTAAATATCACTATATTATTGACGACTCGGAACACTAAGTTTTTATAAGTAAAAACGTAAAGTTTTACCTTACAGCCTAAACCGGCTTTCACCTTTAGAAGGCTTCATCAGAGGCCTCTGATGAAGCCTTCTAAAGGTGAAAGCCGGTTAAGCTGTAAGATAAAACTTTACGTTTTTACTTATAAAAAACTTAGTGTTCCGAGTCGTCAATAATATAGTGATATTTAAACAATATTTGACAGAATTTTTTGGTTAAAATAATTGTACAAAAAAACGTATTTTTAAACAGCTTTAGTTGCAATATATAAAATCAATAATACAAATATTATAAGTATTTTCATAAGAAGAAAGTAGGAAAAAGGGTGGTATAATTATTTTTTTAGTATTACATTGTATTAAGTATTTATGAGTGTTTATACAACAGTGCTTTTTTTTTAAAAAAAACCGCTGGTCATAGGGGATGGTCTATGCACAAATGCCACGGTACTCAAAGTGTTAGAAGATAATCACTGAATTGGTTAAATGCTGTCACAAGTAGATATAAAGGTGCAACGATCAAAAGAACCTGCGCAAAGCCCACTTCCCCGCACATTCTCTCCGAGTGGATGTGTGACGTCATAGAGGAGTGATGGAGGGGGTCACATGCTGTCTGACCACTGTACTGTGCACATCGTGAAGACGCGGTGACACAAGAGTTTCGTTGCCACTTCTGTATCAGTTTTCGCGCGCTCTTGTTGTTTTGTCGGTTTTATACACATTTTCTTTCTTTCTTTCTTTAGTTGTTAGTTGTAGTCCTATAATCCCTTATCGTGTAGCGTGTACTTTATTGGTAAATGTTTTTATGTATATAGTGTTGTGTAGCATGTTATTCTAGTGATAGTGTCATTTGAGTTTAGTTATGGCTGCTTCTTCGAAGTCTGTTAGCAAATCTGGACGGCCATTAAGGGGACAAGCCAGAGAAATAGTCTATAACGTAGCTGCTCACCTACGAGAACAGAAAACCGTTAATAAACTTAATTAGGCTATAATGTTGTGGCTTCAACAAGTGAAGCAACGGGAGTTTCAAAGTCACTGGTGAAGCGTGTAATAGCGGAAGGGAAGACGTCTATGGCCAAGGGTCGTCTGCAGTTTTCTACACCTGATGGCAAGAAAACAGTCCATAAGAAAAGGATCGAAACAGACGACTTCATGAAAGGTGTGATACGTCGGAAAATAAGTGAATTTTACGTGATGAAAAAAACTGTACCTACATTGAATAAATTGAACAGTGTTAAAATCAGAAAATATACTTGACTGTAGCAGAGAGTATCTTCGAAGGATATTGAAAGAGATGGGGTTCCGGTGGACAAGGTGCCGTAGTTCTCGAAAGCTGTTGATAGAAAAACCAGATATCGTGGCATGGAGGGGAAGGTACCTCAGACAAATTCGTCAGTACAGACAGGATGGTCGGAAAATAGTGTATTTAGATGAAACATTCGTTCATTCTACTCACTCTGTCCCATCATGCTGGCAATCTGATACAGAGCTGGGAAAATTACAAGCTATAGGAAAAGGTCCTCGCATTATTGTTGTGCATGCCGGGGGAGAGGAAGGCTTTATAAACAACGCCTTATTGATATTCAAATCAAAGCAAAAACAGGGGACTACCATGACGACATGAACTTTACCAATTTTTCAACCTGGGTGGAAAGGCAACTGCTACCGAACTTAAGTCCAAACAGTGTGATAGTATTAGACAATGCTAGTTATTACTGCATACAAGAGAATAGGAAGCCAACAATATCGTCGCTCAAAAAGGACATAGTTGATTGGCTTACGCACAACAACATCCAATTTGAAGGTAGTTTGACCAAAGCGGAATTGCTGATGTTAGTAAAAAATGTTCCTAGTGAGAAGACCTACAAAATTGATAAAATGTTTACCAATGCCGACCACAGTGTTTTAGGTCTGCCGCCCTATCACGCAGACCTCAATCCTATTGAGTTGGTGTGGGCAGACATCAAAGGTAGAGTGGGTGAATCTGTGTCAGACTCTCTAGAAGTGAAGCGTAGACTTTGCGAGCAAGCATTTTCGGAATATTCAGAGTCCAAATGGAAAAAATGTTGCGAGCACGTACGCAAGATAGAAGATGAATATATATCCAAAGATGTCCTCATTGATGACGCCATTGATAGCTTCATTATTTCTGTGAGTGACGTCAGCTCATCTGAATCTGAATCTGAGTCCGAGGATGACAGCAGTAATCAAAAGACGATGGTGAGATCGCAGATGAGATACGAGAATGACAGGTATGTTATACTGCCTCTTATGACTTAATCCTTATCCTTCATAAGTGAGTGTTTTGCATGTATTATTTCGTTTTGTTCATATTATGTCCTCTATGTGTACGCTTATTGGAGCCGGATATTTCTTTATAATATGGTTTACAGCTTGGGAATCGTAAATAGTTCCATTTAACTCTATGATTAATACTTAATATATAGATAATAATATAGATAATTAATGTTTTATACAAGAGGGGAATGTGTAAGATTTGGCTGATATTAATAGAGGTTAATAACAGAAACTACTGAATACAAAATAATATTATCAAATAATAAGTTATTTCTGCAAGTGTACTTTACTTCCACGTTCCTTAAGGGAATGGAAGTATGGTGATGGCAAAAAAATTGTGTTCGAGATTATTGCAGATTCTGATTGTACTACACTCAAAACATGAAAAAAGTCGTTTTTCGAAAAGTGTCTGTGTGTCTATCTGTAGCGTCTGTGTGTCGTTTGTAGATTTTTTTTCTATGGCAAACGATAGCCGCAAATTCAAACAGAATCAAATAATTTTTTGCATACAGCCCTGATTTGTAGAGTACTCACGACCTATTGTTTTTGGTGAAGATCGGTTGAGGGAAAGGGGTCGTTTACCTGCAACGGGTTTTTTTTAACAAGGGTAATTTTCTTTTTGGCAAACGATAACAGCCGCAAATTCAAACAGAATTAAATAATTTTCGCATACAGCCCTGAATTGTAGAGTTCTCAAGACCTATTGATTTTGGTGAAGATCGGTTAAGGGAAAGGGGTAGTTTACGGGCAACGTTTTATGTTTTAACAAGGGTATTTTCTATGGCAAACGATAACAGCCGCAAATTCAAACAGAATCAAAAGATTATTTGCATACAGCCCTAAATTGTAGAGTTCTCAAGACCTGTTGTTTTTGGTGAAGATCGGTTAAGGGAACGGGGTAGTTTACATGCAACGTTTTTTTAACAAGGGTATTTTCTATGGCAAACGATAACAGCCGCAAATTCAAACAGAATCAAATAATCTTTTGCATACTGCCCTAAATTGTAGAGTACTCAAGACCTATTGTTTTTGGTGAAGATCGGTTAAGGGGAAGGGGTAGTTTACCTGCAACGTTTTTGTATCAAGGGTAATTTTCTATGGCAAACGATAACAGCCGCAAATTCAATCAGAATCAAATAATTTTTTGCACACGTCATTGTAGAGATCTCAAGGACTTTCGATTTTGGTGAAGATCGGTTAAGGGGAAGGGGTAGTTTACCTGCAACCTTTTACGTTTTAACAACAGTAAAGTACTTGAAAATTCATTTAAACTTTTTGAAACAATGGTAATTGTTAAAAATCGGTATGGAGAACCATACATGACTTCCATATTCTAAGATTTATTTTTAAAATCATTTTCGAAATGGAATATTACCATAGAAACTACTTCTTTCTACTTACTGCTTCAGCCTTAACCACAGTACTGTGGTCACTAACATATACCACCTCACGTTATCGCACTCGATTTTCACTGATGATGGAAGTCAATGGCATTGCCGAAACGTCTGGTTTTTTAGAAAACATTGGACTACGGCCAAATATCCCGGGAAGGAATTTTAACAAAAACTACTTCTTTGTTGCCGATAACGTTGTACACATATATATATATAAAAAATATGCATAAAATTAATGGCTTGTATAAGTTAATGATTGATCTCCATTAAGTAGTGCTCAAGTTTCCAAAGTTTTAATATTATGATGTCCGTAATTAAAACATCAGAGCAGGTTTAGTGTGTATGAGTGTTCACCGTGGACAAAAATTTTCAACATTTCCTATTGAGCGTTGCTTAGAATAAATCTGCGAATCTACAGTGTACGTTTCACAGAACAAACACGCGGAAAAGAAGGAGCGCTCCGAAGTCACTCATGGACCCTCAGCATCTTGCAGAGGGTTCATTCCCTAAAGACGAAAAGTCTGTCTATGAATCGTTCCTCTGTAAACACGTGCAGTTACACTGCCCAGCGATCCACAGGAAGCAAATCGCTGTCCACGCTGGACACTTTTTCGGCTTGCATGCGTTATGTTGGTATGGGTTCGGCACTTTCCATTTAAAAACCGTGCAAATGTAAGAAAATAAACATGAATGAGGCCAGAAATAACGCGAATTGTGTGTGTGTGTGTGTGTGTGTGTGTGTGTGTGTGTGTGTGTGTGTGTGTGTGTGTGTGTCTTCCCTGCCTTTTTATTGCGGTAGTGATAATAATAAAATTGAAACGTAAACAGTACATAACTGAGATATGCTTGCCTGCCACGCACGATATATTTTCTCTTATACATGACTAGCAGAATACCCGTGCTTCGCTACGGAGTTTCACGTTGTACGTAATGAAAATGTTAGTTTAATTAATAAAGTTTAATTAAAGTAGGCTTCTTAAAAATAAATAGCTGTTGCCCACAACTTCGTTCGCGTGGTCTTCAATTTAATGCGATAATATATTTAGAACAGAATCTATTCTATTGGGTTGCCATAGTAACCAGATCTAATAGTTTTTTAAGACCGCAAAGGGCCCCCCAGAGGATCGTATCGAAAAAAAACACCTGTCCTAAGTTGGTTCTCCCGTTGCGTAAAATATTTGTGCCAAGTTTAGTTGAAATCGGTCCAATGGTTTAGGTTAAGACGTGGAAGACCCCAAAGGACCCCCAAAGGATCGTATCGAAAAAACACTTGTCCTATGTTGGTTCTCCCTTTGCGTAAAATATTTGTGCCAAGTTTGGTTGAAATCGGTCCAGTGGTTTAGGAGGCGATGTGGAAGACCCCAAAGAACCCCCAAAAGGACCCCATCGAAAAAACACCTATCCTATGTTGGTTCTCCCGTTGCGTAAAATATTTGTGCCAAGTTTGGTTGAAATCGGTACAGTGGTTTAGGAGGAGATGTGGAAGAAACCTTCGCGGACATGCGCACAACAACTCACCGAAGTTTCATCGCAATCGGATGAATGGTATAGGAACGCATACGGGACAAACAAAGAAACATTCATTTTTATATATAAGATGTAAACTATACCACTTACTTGACATAAAGCGTGATAGATAAGCTAATGTACAACATATATGTATTAATTATACACATAAATGTTCCTCGATAGACACTCTATCTATTGGCGAAAACTTGAATAAAATCCGTTCAGTACTTCCTGAGATTAGCGATTTCAAACACAGAGAGAAAACGGACCGACTTTACTTTATACTATGTACAGATTTACATTAAAATGAAAAAATTATAATTTTATTGCCTGGCAACAAAATTATTTTATTTTTAACAATTACCATTGTTTGAAAAAGTTTAAATGAATTTTCAAGTACTTTACTCTTGTTAAAACGTAAAAGGTTGCAGGTAAACTACCCCTTCCCCTTAACCGATCTTCACCAAAATCGAAATTCCTTGAGACCTCTACAATTCAGGAACGTATGCAAAAAATTATTTGATTCTGTTTGAATTTGCGGCTGTCATCGTTTGCCATAGAAAATACGTTTGATAAAAAAACGTTGCTGGTAAACTACCCCTTCCCCTTAACCGATATTCACCAAAAACAATAGGTCTTGAGTACTCTACAAATCACGGCGGTATGCAAAAAATTATTTGATTCTGATTGAATTTGCGGCTGTTATCGTTTGCCATAAAATATACCCTTGTTAAAAAAACGTTGCAGGTAAACTACCCCTTTCCCTTAACCGATCTTCACCAAAAACAATAGGTCTTGAGAACTCTACAATTTAGGGCTGTATGCAAATAATCTTTTGATTCTGTTTGAATTTGCGGCTGTTATCGTTTGCCATAGGAAATACCCTTGTTAAAACATAAAACGTTACAGGTAAACTACCCCTTTCCCTTAACCGATCTTCATCTAAATCGACAGATCTTGAGAACTCTACAATTCAGGGCTGTATACGAAACATTATTTGATTCTGTTTGAGTTTGCGGCTGTTATCGTCAGCCAAAAAAAAAAAATTTCCCTTGATAAAAAAAACAATTGCAGGTAAACTACCCCTTTCCCTTAACCGATCTTCACCAAAAACAATAGGTCGTGAGTACTCTACAAATCAGGACTGTATGCAAAAAATTATTTGATTCTGTTTGAATTTGCGGCAGTTATCGTTTGCCATAGAAAAAAAATCTACAGACACACACACACACAGACAGACACACACACAGACACTTTTCGGAAAACGACTTTTTTTCATGTTTTGAGTGTAGTAGAATCAGAATCTGCAATAATCTCGAACACGATTTTTTTTGCCATCACCATACTTCCATTCCTTAAGGAATATGGAAGTAAAATAAAATAATTTTGTTGCCAGGCAATAAAATTATAATTTTTACTTCCATATTCCTTAAGGAAATGGAAGTATGGTGATGGCAAAAAAAATCGTGTTCGAGATTATTGCAGATTCTGATTGTACTACACTCAAAACATGAAAAAAAGTCGTTTTCCGAAAAGTGTCTGTGTGTGTGTCTGTCTATGTGTAGATTTTTACTTCCATATTCCTTAAGGAATGGAAGTATGGTGATGGCAAAAAAAATCGTGTTCGAGATTATTGCAGATTCTGATTCTACTACACTCAAAACATGAAAAAAAGTCGTTTTCCGAAAAGTGTCTGTGTGTGTGTCTGTCTGTCTGTCTGTCTGTGTGTGTGTCTGTCTGTGTGTCTGTAGATTTTTTTTTTTGGCAAACGATAACTGCCGCAAATTCAAACAGAATCAAATAATTTTTTGCATACAGCCCTGATTTGCAGAGTACTCGCGACCTATTGTTTTTCGTGAAGATCGGTTGAGGGAAAGGGGTAGTTTACCTGCAACGGTTTTTTTTTAGCAAGGGTAATTTTGTTTGTTTGGCAAACGATAACAGCCGCAAATTCAAACAGAATCAAATAATGTTTCGCATACAGCACTGAATTGTAGAGATCTCAAGATCTTTTGATTTTGGTGAAGATCGGTTAAGGTAAAGGGGTAGTTTACCTGTAACGTTTTATGTTTTAACAGGGGTATTTCTTATGGCAAACGATAACAGCCGCAAATTCAAACAGAATCAAAAGATTATTTGCATACAGCCCTAAATTGTAGAGTTCTCAAGACCTGTTGTTTTTGGTGAAGATCGGTTGAGGGAAAGGGGTAGTTTACCAGCAACATTTTTTTAACAAGGGTATTTTTTTTCTATGGCAAACGATAACTGCCGCAAATTCAAACAGAATCAAATAACTTTTTGCATACAGCCCTGATTTGTAGAGTACTCACAACCTATTGTTTTTGGTGAAGATCGGTTGAGGGAAAGGGGTAGTTTACCTGCAACGGTTTTTTAACAAGGTTATTTTCTATGGCAAACGATAACAGCCGCAAATTCAAACATAATCAAATAATTTTCTGCATATAGCCCTGGTTTGTAGAGTACTCAAGACCTATTGTTTTTGGTGAAGATCGGTTAAGGTAAAGGGGTAGTTTACCTGTAACGTTTTATGTTTTAACAAGGGTATTTCCTATGGCAAACGATAACAGCCGCAAATTCAAACAGAATCAAAAGTTTATTTGCATACAGCCCTAAATTGTAGGGTTCTCAAGACCTATTGTTTTTGGTGAAGATCGGTCGAGGGAAAGGGGTAGTTTACCTGCAACGTTTTTTTAACAAGGGTATTTTTTTCTATGGCAAACGATAACAGCCGCAAATTCAAACAGAATCAAAAGATTATTTGCATACAGCCCTAAATTGTAGAGTTCTCAAGATCTGTTGTTTTTGGTTAAGATCGGTTAAGGGAAAGGGGTAGTTTACCTACAACGTTTTTTTAACAAGGTTATTTTCTATGGCAAACGATAACAACCGCAAATTCAAACATAATCAAATAATTTTCTGCATACAGCCCTGGTTTGTAGAGTACTCAAGACGTACTGTTTTTGGTTAAGATCGGTTAAGGGAAAGGGGTAGTTTACCAACAACGTTTTTTTAACAAGGTTATTTTCTATGGCAAACGATAACAGCCGCAAATTCAAACATAATCAAATAATTTTGTGCATACAGCCCTGGTTTGTAGAGTACTCAAGACCTATTGTTTTTGGTGAAGATCGGTTGAGGGGAAAGGGTAGTTTACCTGCAACGTTTGTTATAAAGCGTATTTTCTATGGCAAACGATAACTGCCGCAAATTGAAACAGAATCAAATAATTTTTTGCATACGTAAGTGAATTGTAGAGGACTCAAGTCCATTAGATTTTGGTGAAGATCGGTTAATGGGAAGGGGTAGTTTACATGCAACATTTTACGTTTTAACAAGAGTAAAGTACTTGAATATTCATTTAAACTTTTTCAAACAATGGTAATTGTTAAAAATTAAAATAAAATAATTTTGTTGCCAGGCAATAAAATTATAATTTTTTCATTTTAATGTAAATTATGTATATATTACAAAATATATCGTGCTTGGTAGGCAAGCATATTTCAGATTATAAGTCTTAGAATATGGAAGTCATGTATGGTTCTCCATACCGATATTTTTCTATGGCAAACGATAACTGCCGCAAATTCAAACAGAATCAAATAATTTTTTGCATACAGCCCTGATTTGTAGAGTACTCACGGTCTATTGTTTTTGGTGAAGATCGGTTGAGGGAAAGGGGTCGTTTACCCGCAACGGTTTTTTTTTAACAAGGGTAATTTTTTTTTTGGCAAACGATAACAGCCTCAAATTCAAACAGAATTAACTAATTTTCGCATACAGCCCTGAATTGTTGAGTTCTCAAGACCTATTGATTTTGGTGAAGATCGGTTAAGGGAAAGGGGTAGTTTACCAGCAACGTTTTATGTTTTAACAAGGGTATTTTCTATGGCAAACGATAACAGCCGCAAATTCAAACAGAATCAAAAGATTATTTGCATACAGCCATAAATTGTAGAGTTCTCAAGACCTATTGTTTTTGGTGAAGATCGGTTAAGGGAACGGGGTAGTTTACATGCAACGTTTTTTTAACAAGGGTATTTTTTATGGCAAACGATAACAGCCGCAAATTCAAACAGACTCAAATAATCTTTTGCATACTGCCCTAAATTGTAGAGTACTCAAGACCTATTGTTTTTGGTGAAGATCGGTTAAGGGGAAGGGGTAGTTTACCTGCAACGTTTTTGTATCAAGGGTAATTTTCTATGGCAAACGATAACAGCCGCAAATTCAATCAGAATCAAATAATTTTTTGCACACGTCATTGTAGAGATCTCAAGGACTTTCGATTTTGGTGAAGATCGGTTAAGGGGAAGGGGTAGTTTACCTGCAACCTTTTACGTTTTAACAACAGTAAAGTACTTGAAAATTCATTTAAACTTTTTGAAACAATGGTAATTGTTAAAAATCGGTATGGAGAACCATACATGACTTCCATATTCTAAGATTTATTTTTAAAATCATTTTCGAAATGGAATATTACCATAGAAACTACTTCTTTCTACTTACTGCTTCAGCCTTAACCACAGTACTGTGGTCACTAACATATACCACCTCACGTTATCGCACTCGATTTTCACTGATGATGGAAGTCAATGGCATTGCCGAAACGTCTGGTTTTTTAGAAAACATTGGACTACGGCCAAATATCCCGGGAAGGAATTTTAACAAAAACTACTTCTTTGTTGCCGATAACGTTGTACACATATATATATAAAAAATATGCATAAAATTAATGGCTTGTATAAGTTAATGATTGATCCCCATTAAGTAGTGCTCAAGTTTCCAAAGTTTTAATATTATGATGTCCGTAATTAAAACATCAGAGCAGGTTTAGTGTGTATGAGGGTTCACCGTGGACAAAAAATTTCAACATTTTCTATTGAGCGTTGCTTAGAATAAATCTGCGAATCTACAGTGTACGTTTCACAGAACAAACACGCGAAAAAGAAGGAGTGCTCCGAAGTCACTCATGGACCCTCAGCATCTTGCAGAGGGTTCATTCCCTAAAGACGAAAAGTCTGTCTATGAATCGTTCCTCTGTAAACACGTGCAGTTACACTGCCCAGCGATCCACAGGAAGCAAATCGCTGTCCACGCTGGACACTTTTTCGGCTTGCATGCGTTATGTTGGTATGGGTTCGGCACTTTCCATTTAAAAACCGTGCAAATGTAAGAAAATAAACATGAATGAGGCCAGAAATAACGCGAATTGTGTGTGTGTGTGTGTGTCTTCCCTGCCTTTTTATTGCGGTAGTGATAATAATAAAATTGAAACGTAAACAGTACATAACTGAGATATGCTTGCCTGCCACGCACGATATATTTTCTCTTATACATGACTAGCAGAATACCCGTGCTTCGCTACGGAGTTTCACGTTGTACGTAATGAAAATGTTAGTTTAATTAATAAAGTTTAATTAAAGTAGGCTTCTTAAAAATAAATAGCTGTTGCCCACAACTTCGTTCGCGTGGTCTTCAATTTAATGCGATAATATATTTAGAACAGAATCTATTCTATTGGGTTGCCATAGTAACCAGATCTAATAGTTTTTTAAGACCGCAAAGGACCCCCCAGAGGATCGTATCGAAAAAAAACACCTGTCCTATGTTGGTTCTCCCGTTGCGTAAAATATTTGTGCCAAGTTTAGTTGAAATCGGTCCAATGGTTTAGGTGGAGACGTAGAAGACCCCAAAGGACCCCCAAAGGATCGTATCGAAAAAACACTTGTCCTATGTTGGTTCTCCCTTTGCGTAAAATATTTGTGCCAAGTTTGGTTGAAATCGGTCCAGTGGTTTAGGAGGCGATGTGGAAGACCCCAAAGAACCCCCAAAAGGACCCCATCGAAAAAACACCTATCCTATGTTGGTTCTC
The DNA here is from genome assembly GCA_034769895.1 of Magicicada septendecula. NCBI lineage: Eukaryota > Metazoa > Arthropoda > Insecta > Hemiptera > Cicadidae > Magicicada > Magicicada septendecula. Next base: position 259,579,262 of record CM068370.1, on the reverse strand, counting down.
CCGTTGCGTAAAATATTTGTGCCAAGTTTGGTTGAAATCGGTACAGTGGTTTAGGAGGAGATGTGGAAGAAACCTTCGCGGACATGCGCACAACAACTCACCGAAGTTTCATCGCAATCGGTTGAATGGTATAGGAACGCATACGGGACAAACAAAGAAACATTCATTTTACTTCCATATTCCTTAAGGAATGGAAGTATGGTGATGGCAAAAAAAATCGTGTTCGAGATTATTGCAGATTCTGATTCTACTACACTCAAAACATGAAAAAAAGTCGTTTTCCGAAAAGTGTCTGTGTGTGTGTCTGTCTGTCTGTCTGTGTGTGTGTCTGTCTGTGTGTCTGTGTGCCTGTAGATTTTTTTCTATGGCAAACGATAACAGCCGCAAATTCAAACAGAATCAAATAATTTTTGCATACAGCCCTGATTTGCAGAGTACTCGCGACCTATTGTTTTTGGTGAAGATCGGTTGAGGGAAAGGGGTAGTTTACCGGCAACGGTTTTTTTTAGCAAGGGTAATTTTGTTTGTTTGGCAAACGATAACAGCCGCAAATTCAAACAGAATCAAATAATGTTTCGCATACAGCCCTGAATTATAGAGTTCTCAAGATCTGTTGATTTAGATGAAGATCGGTTAAGGGAAAGGGGTAGTTTACCTGTAACGTTTTATGTTTTAACAAGGGTATTTCCTATGGCAAACGATAACAGCCGCAAATTCAAACAGAATCAAAAGATTATTTGCATACAGCCCTAAATTGTAGAGTTCTCAAGACCTATTGTTTTTGGTGAAAATCGGTTGAGGGAAAGGGGTAGTTTACCAGCAACGTTTTTTTAACAAGGGTATTTTTACTTCCATATTCCTTAAGGAATGGAAGTATGGTGATGGCAAAAAAAATCGTGTTCGTGATTATTGCAGATTCTGATTCTACTACACTCAAAACATGAAAAAAAGTCGTTTTCCGAAAAGTGTCTGTGTGTCTGTCTGTCTGTGTGTCTATCTGTCTGTAGATTTTTTTTCTATGGCAAACGATAACTGCCGCAAATTCAAACAGAATCAAATAATTTTTTGCATGCAGCTCTGATTTGCAGAGTACTCGCGACCTATTGTTTTTGGTGAAGATCGGTTGAGGGAAAGGGGTAGTTTACTGGCAACGGTTTTTTTTTAGCAAGGGTAATTTTGTTTGTTTGGCAAACGATAACAGCCGCAAATTCAAACAGAATCAAATAATGTTTCGCATACAGCCCTGAATTGTAGAGTTCTCAAGATCTGTTGATTTTGGTGAACATCGGTTAAGGGAAAGGGGTAGTTTACCTGTAACGTTTTATGTTTTAACTAGGGTATTTCTTATGGCAAACGATAACAGCCGCAAATTCAAACAGAATCAAAAGTTTATTTGCATACAGCCCTAAATTGTAGGGTTCTCAAGACCTATTGTTTTTGGTGAAGATCGGTTGAGGGAAAGGGGTAGTTTACCTGCAACGTTTTTTTAACAAGGGTATTTTTTATGGCAAACGATAACAGCCGCAAATTCAAACAGAATCAAATAACTTTTTGCATACAGCCCTGATTTGTAGAGTACTCACAACCTATTGTTTTTGGTGAAGATCGGTTGAGGGAAAGGGGTAGTTTACCAGCAACGGTTTTTTAACAAGGTTATTTTCTATGGCAAACGATAACAGCCGCAAATTCAAACATAATCAAATAATTTTCTGCATATAGCCCTGGTTTGTAGAGTACTCAAGACCTATTGTTTTTGGTGAAGATCGGTTAAGGTAAAGGGGTAGTTTACCAGTAACGTTTTATGTTTTAACAAGGGTATTTCTTATGGCAAACGATAACAGCCGCAAATTCAAACAGAATCAAAAGTTTATTTGCATACTGTTCTAAATTGTAGAGTTCTCAAGACCTATTGTTTTTGGTGAAGATCTGTTGAGGGAAAGGGGTAGTTTACCTGCAACGTTTTTTTAACAAGGGTATTTTTTTTCTATGGCAAACGATAACAGCCGCAAATTCAAACAGAATCAAAAGATTATTTGCATACAGCCCTAAATTGTAGAGTTCTCAAGACCTATTGTTTTTGGTTAAGATCGGTTAAGGGAAAGGGGTAGTTTACCAACAACGTTTTTTTAACAAGGTTATTTTCTATGGCAAACGATAACAGCCGCAAATTCAAACATAATCAAATAATTTTCTGCATACAGCCCTGGTTTGTAGAGTACTCAAGACGTACTGTTTTTGGTTAAGATCGGTTCAGGGAAAGGGGTAGTTTACCAACAACGTTTTTTTAACAAGGTTATTTTCTATGGCAAACGATAAGAGCCGCAAATTCAAACATAATCAAATAATTTTGTGCATACAGCCCTGGTTTGTAGAGTACTCAAGACCTATTGTTTTTGGTGAAGATCGGTTGAGGGGAAAGGGTAGTTTACCTGCAACGTTTGTTATAAAGCGTATTTTCTATGGCAAACGATAACTGCCGCAAATTGAAACAGAATCAAATAATTTTTTGCATACGTAAGTGAATTGTAGAGGACTCAAGTCCATTAGATTTTGGTGAAGATCGGTTAATGGGAAGGGGTAGTTTACATGCAACATTTTACGTTTTAACAAGAGTAAAGTACTTGAAAATTCATTTAAACTTTTTCAAACAATGGTAATTGTTAAAAATTAAAATAAAATAATTTTGTTGCCAGGCAATAAAATTATAATTTTTTCATTTTAATGTAAATTATGTATATATTACAAAATATATCGTGCTTGGCAGGCAAGCATATTTCAGATTATAAGTCTTAGAATATGGAAGTCATGTATGGTTCTCCATACCGATATTTTTCTATGGCAAACGATAACTGCCGCAAATTCAAACAGAATCAAATAATTTTTTGCATACAGCCCTGATTTGTAGAGTACTCACGGTCTATTGTTTTTGGTGAAGATCGGTTGAGGGAAAGGGGTCGTTTACCGGCAACGGTTTTTTTTTAACAAGGGTAATTTTTTTTTTGGCAAACGATAACAGCCTCAAATTCAAACAGAATTAAATAATTTTCGCATACAGCCCTGAATTGTTGAGTTCTCAAGACCTATTGATTTTGGTGAAGATCGGTTAAGGGAAAGGGGTAGTTTACCTGCAACGTTTTATGTTTTAACAAGGGTATTTTATATGGCAAACGATAACAGCCGCAAATTCAAACAGAATCAAAAGATTATTTGCATACAGCCCTAAATTGTAGAGTTCTCAAGACCTATTGTTTTTGGTGAAGATCGGTTAAGGGAACGGGGTAGTTTACCTGCAACGTTTTTGTATCAAGGGTAATTTTCTATGGCAAACGATAACAGCCGCAAATTTAATCAGAATCAAATAATTTTTTGCACACGTCATTGTAGAGATCTCAAGGACTTTCGATTTTGTTGAAGATCGGTTAAGGGGAAGGGGTAGTTTACCTGCAACCTTTTACGTTTTAACAACAGTAAAGTACTTGAAAATTCATTTAAACTTTTTGAAACAATGGTAATTGTTAAAAATCGGTATGGAGAACCATACATGACTTCCATATTCTAAGATTTATTTTTAAAATCATTTTCGAAATGGAATATTACCATAGAAACTACTTCTTTCTACTTACTGCTTCAGCCTTAACCACAGTACTGTGGTCACTAACATATACCACCTCACGTTATCGCACTCGATTTTCACTGATGATGGAAGTCAATGGCATTGCCGAAACGTCTGGTTTTTTAGAAAACATTGGACTACGGCCAAATATCCCGGGAAGGAATTTTAACAAAAACTACTTCTTTGTTGCCGATAACGTTGTACACATATATATATAAAAAATATGCATAAAATTAATGGCTTGTATAAGTTAATGATTGATCTCCATTAAGTAGTGCTCAAGTTTCCAAAGTTTTAATATTATGATGTCCGTAATTAAAACATCAGAGCAGGTTTAGTGTGTATGAGGGTTCACCGTGGACAAAAATTTTCAACATTTCCTATTGAGCGTTGCTTAGAATAAATCTGCGAATCTACAGTGTACGTTTCACAGAACAAACACGCGAAAAAGAAGGAGTGCTCCGAAGTCACTCATGGACCCTCAGCATCTTGCAGAGGGTTCATTCCCTAAAGACGAAAAGTCTGTCTATGAATCGTTCCTCTGTAAACACGTGCAGTTACACTGCCCAGCGATCCACAGGAAGCAAATCGCTGTCCACGCTGGACACTTTTTCGGCTTGCATGCGTTATGTTGGTATGGGTTCGGCACTTTCCATTTAAAAACCGTGCAAATGTAAGAAAATAAACATGAATGAGGCCAGAAATAACGCGAATTGTGTGTGTGTGTGTGTGTGTGTGTGTGTGTGTGTGTGTGTGTGTGTGTGTGTGTGTGTGTGTGTGTGTGTGTGTGTGTGTCTTCCCTGCCTTTTTATTGCGGTAGTGATAATAATAAAATTGAAACGTAAACAGTACATAACTGAGATATGCTTGCCTGCCACGCACGATATATTTTCTCTTATACATGACTAGCAGAATACCCGTGCTTCGCTACGGAGTTTCACGTTGTACGTAATGAAAATGTTAGTTTAATTAATAAAGTTTAATTAAAGTAGGCTTCTTAAAAATAAATAGCTGTTGCCCACAACTTCGTTCGCGTGGTCTTCAATTTAATGCGATAATATATTTAGAACAGAATCTATTCTATTGGGTTGCCATAGTAACCAGATCTAATAGTTTTTTAAGACCGCAAAGGACCCCCCAGAGGATCGTATCGAAAAAAAACACCTGTCCTATGTTGGTTCTCCCGTTGCGTAAAATATTTGTGCCAAGTTTAGTTGAAATCGGTCCAATGGTTTAGGTGGAGACGTAGAAGACCCCAAAGGACCCCCAAAGGATCGTATCGAAAAAACACTTGTCCTATGTTGGTTCTCCCTTTGCGTAAAATATTTGTGCCAAGTTTGGTTGAAATCGGTCCAGTGGTTTAGGAGGCGATGTGGAAGACCCCAAAGAACCCCCAAAAGGACCCCATCGAAAAAACACCTATCCTATGTTGGTTCTCCCGTTGCGTAAAATATTTGTGCCAAGTTTGGTTGAAATCGGTACAGTGGTTTAGGAGGAGATGTGGAAGAAACCTTCGCGGACATGCGCACAACAACTCACCGAAGTTTCATCGCAATCGGTTGAATGGTATAGGAACGCATACGGGACAAACAAAGAAACATTCATTTTACTTCCATATTCCTTAAGGAATGGAAGTATGGTGATGGCAAAAAAAATCGTGTTCGAGATTATTGCAGATTCTGATTCTACTACACTCAAAACATGAAAAAAAGTCGTTTTCCGGAAAGTGTCTGTGTGTGTGTCTGTCTGTCTGTCTGTCTGTCTGTCTGTGTGTGTGTCTGTCTGTGTGTCTGTGTGCCTGTAGATTTTTTTCTATGGCAAACGATAACAGCCGCAAATTCAAACAGAATCAAATAATTTTTGCATACAGCCCTGATTTGCAGAGTACTCGCGACCTATTGTTTTTGGTGAAGATCGGTTGAGGGAAAGGGGTAGTTTACCTGTAACGTTTTTTTAACAAGGGTATTTTTTATGGCAAACGATAACAGCCGCAAATTCAAACAGAATCAAATAACTTTTTGCATACAGCCCTGATTTGTAGAGTACTCACAACCTATTGTTTTTGGTGAAGATCGGTTGAGGGAAAGGGGTAGTTTACCAGCAACGGTTTTTTAACAAGGTTATTTTCTATGGCAAACGATAACAGCCGCAAATTCAAACATAATCAAATAATTTTGTGCATATAGCCCTGGTTTGTAGAGTACTCAAGACCTATTGTTTTTGGTGAAGATCGGTTAAGGTAAAGGGGTAGTTTACCAGTAACGTTTTATGTTTTAACAAGGGTATTTCTTATGGCAAACGATAACAGCCGCAAATTCAAACAGAATCAAAAGATTATTTGCATACAGCCCTAAATTGTAGAGTTCTCAAGACCTATTGTTTTTGGTGAAGATCGGTTGAGGGAAAGGGGTAGTTTACCTGCAACGTTTTTTTAACAAGGGTATTTTTTTCTATGGCAAACGATAACAGCCGCAAATTCAAACAGAATCAAAAGATTATTTGCATACAGCCCTAAATTGTAGAGTTCTCAAGACCTATTGTTTTTGGTTAAGATCGGTTAAGGGAAAGGGGTAGTTTACCTACAACGTTTTTTTAACAAGGTTATTTTCTATGGCAAACGATAACAGCCGCAAATTCAAACATAATCAAATAATTTTCTGCATACAGCCCTGGTTTGTAGAGTACTCAAGACGTTCTGTTTTTGGTTAAGATCGGTTAAGGGAAAGGGGTAGTTTACCAACAACGTTTTTTTAACAAGGTTATTTTCTATGGCAAACGATAACAGCCGCAAATTCAAACATAATCAAATAATTTTGTGCATACAGCCCTGGTTTGTAGAGTACTCAAGACCTATTGTTTTTGGTGAAGATCGGTTGAGGGGAAAGGGTAGTTTACCTGCAACGTTTGTTATAAAGCGTATTTTCTATGGCAAACGATAACTGCCGCAAATTGAAACAGAATCAAATAATTTTTTGCATACGTAAGTGAATTGTAGAGGACTCAAGTCCATTAGATTTTGGTGAAGATCGGTTAATGGGAAGGGGTAGTTTACATGCAACATTTTACGTTTTAACAAGAGTAAAGTACTTGAAAATTCATTTAAACTTTTTCAAACAATGGTAATTGTTAAAAATTAAAATAAAATAATTTTGTTGCCAGGCAATAAAATTATAATTTTTTCATTTTAATGTAAATTATGTATATATTACAAAATATATCGTGCTTGGCAGAATCCACAGGAAGCAAATCGCTGTCCACGCTGGACACTTTTTCGGCTTGCATGCGTTATGTTGGTATGGGTTCGGCACTTTCCATTTAAAAACCGTGCAAATGTAAGAAAATAAACATGAATGAGGCCAGAAATAACGCGAATTGTGTGTGTGTGTGTGTGTGTGTGTGTGTGTGTGTGTGTGTGTGTGTGTGTGTGTCTTCCCTGCCTTTTTATTGCGGTAGTGATAATAATAAAATTGAAACGTAAACAGTACATAACTGAGATATGCTTGCCTGCCACGCACGATATATTTTCTCTTATACATGACTAGCAGAATACCCGTGCTTCGCTACGGAGTTTCACGTTGTACGTAATGAAAATGTTAGTTTAATTAATAAAGTTTAATTAAAGTAGGCTTCTTAAAAATAAATAGCTGTTGCCCACAACTTCGTTCGCGTGGTCTTCAATTTAATGCGATAATATATTTAGAACAGAATCTATTCTATTGGGTTGCCATAGTAACCAGATCTAATAGTTTTTTAAGACCGCAAAGGACCCCCCAGAGGATCGTATCGAAAAAAAACACCTGTCCTATGTTGGTTCTCCCGTTGCGTAAAATATTTGTGCCAAGTTTAGTTGAAATCGGTCCAATGGTTTAGGTGGAGACGTAGAAGACCCCAAAGGACCCCCAAAGGATCGTATCGAAAAAACACTTGTCCTATGTTGGTTCTCCCTTTGCGTAAAATATTTGTGCCAAGTTTGGTTGAAATCGGTCCAGTGGTTTAGGAGGCGATGTGGAAGACCCCAAAGAACCCCCAAAAGGACCCCATCGAAAAAACACCTATCCTATGTTGGTTCTCCCGTTGCGTAAAATATTTGTGCCAAGTTTGGTTGAAATCGGTACAGTGGTTTAGGAGGAGATGTGGAAGAAACCTTCGTGGACATGCGCACAACAACTCACCGAAGTTTCATCGCAATCGGTTGAATGGTATAGGAACGCATACGGGACAAACAAAGAAACATTCATTTTACTTCCATATTCCTTAAGGAATGGAAGTATGGTGATGGCAAAAAAAATCGTGTTCGAGATTATTGCAGATTCTGATTCTACTACACTCAAAACATGAAAAAAAGTCGTTTTCCGAAAAGTGTCTGTGTGTGTGTCTGTCTGTCTGTCTGTCTGTCTGTGTGTCTGTCTGTGTGTCTGTGTGCCTGTAGATTTTTTTCTATGGCAAACGATAACAGCCGCAAATTCAAACAGAATCAAATAATTTTTGCATACAGCCCTGATTTGCAGAGTACTCGCGACCTATTGTTTTTGGTGAAGATCGGTTGAGGGAAAGGGGTAGTTTACCGGCAACGGTTTTTTTTTAGCAAGGGTAATTTTGTTTGTTTGGCAAACGATAACAGCCGCAAATTCAAACAGAATCAAATAATGTTTCGCATACAGCCCTGAATTATAGAGTTCTCAAGATCGGTTGATTTAGATGAAGATCGGTTAAGGGAAAGGGGTAGTTTACCTGTAACGTTTTATGTTTTAACAAGGGTATTTCCTATGGCAAACGATAACAGCCGCAAATTCAAACAGAATCAAAAGATTATTTGCATACAGCCCTAAATTGTAGAGTTCTCAAGACCTATTGTTTTTGGTGAAAATCGGTTGAGGGAAAGGGGTAGTTTACCAGCAACGTTTTTTTAACAAGGGTATTTTTACTTCCATATTCCTTAAGGAATGGAAGTATGGTGATGGCAAAAAAAATCGTGTTCGAGATTATTGCAGATTCTGATTCTACTACACTCAAAACATGAAAAAAAGTCGTTTTCCGAAAAGTGTCTGTGTGTCTGTCTGTCTGTGTGTCTCTCTGTCTATAGATTTTTTTTCTATAGCAAACGATAACTGCCGCAAATTCAAACAGAATCAAATAATTTTTTGCATGCAGCCCTGATTTGCAGAGTACTCGCGACCTATTGTTTTTGGTGAAGATCGGTTGAGGGAAAGGGGTAGTTTACCGGCAACGGTTTTTTTTTAGCAAGGGTAATTTTGTTTGTTTGGCAAACGATAACAGCCGCAAATTCAAACAGAATCAAATAATGTTTCGCATACAGCCCTGAATTGTAGAGTTGTCAAGATCTGTTGATTTTGGTGAACATCGGTTAAGGGAAAGGGGTAGTTTACCTGTAACGTTTTATGTTTTAACTAGGGTATTTCCTATGGCAAACGATAATAGCCGCAAATTCAAACAGAATCAAAAGATTATTTGCATACAGCCCTAAATTGTAGTGTTCTCAAGACCTTTTGTTTTTGGTGAAGATCGGTTGAGGGAAAGGGGTAGTTTACCTGCAACGTTTTTTTAACAAGGGTATTTTTTATGGCAAACGATAACAGCCGCAAATTCAAACAGAATCAAATAACTTTTTGCATACAGCCCTGATTTGTAGAGTACTCACAACCTATTGTTTTTGGTGAAGATCGGTTGAGGGAAAGGGGTAGTTTACATGCAACGGTTTTTTAACAAGGTTATTTTCTATGGCAAACGATAACAGCCGCAAATTCAAACATAATCAAATAATTTTCTGCATATAGCCCTGGTTTGTAGAGTACTCAAGACCTATTGTTTTTGGTGAAGATCGGTTAAGGTAAAGGGGTAGTTTACCAGTAACGTTTTATGTTTTAACAAGGGTATTTCTTATGGCAAACGATAACAGCCGCAAATTCAAACAGAATCAAAAGTTTATTTGCATACAGCCCTAAATTGTAGAGTTCTCAAGACCTTTTGTTTTTGGTGAAGATCGGTTGAGGGAAAGGGGTAGTTTACCTGCAACGTTTTTTTAACAAGGGTATTTTTTTCTATGGCAAACGATAACAGCCGCAAATTCAAACAGAATCAAAAGATTATTTGCATACAGCCCTAAATTGTAGAGTTCTCAAGACCTATTGTTTTTGGTTAAGATCGGTTAAGGGAAAGGGGTAGTTTACCTACAACGTTTTTTTAACAAGGTTATTTTCTATGGCAAACGATAACAGCCGCAAATTCAAACATAATCAAATAATTTTCTGCATACAGCCCTGGTTTGTAGAGTACTCAAGACGTTCTGTTTTTGGTTAAGATCGGTTAAGGGAAAGGGGTAGTTTACCAACAACGTTTTTTTAACAAGGTTATTTTCTATGGCAAACGATAACAGCCGCAAATTCAAACATAATCAAATAATTTTGTGCATACAGCCCTGGTTTGTAGAGTACTCAAGACCTATTGTTTTTGGTGAAGATCGGTTGAGGGGAAAGGGTAGTTTACCTGCAACGTTTGTTATAAAGCGTATTTTCTATGGCAAACGATAACTGCCGCAAATTGAAACAGAATCAAATAATTTTTTGCATACGTAAGTGAATTGTAGAGGACTCAAGTCCATTAGATTTTGGTGAAGATCGGTTAATGGGAAGGGGTAGTTTACATGCAACATTTTACGTTTTAACAAGAGTAAAGTACTTGAAAATTCATTTAAACTTTTTCAAACAATGGTAATTGTTAAAAATTAAAATAAAATAATTTTGTTGCCAGGCAATAAAATTATAATTTTTTCATTTTAATGTAAATTATGTATATATTACAAAATATATCGTGCTTGGCAGGCAAGCATATTTCAGATTATAAGTCTTAGAATATGGAAGTCATGTATGGTTCTCCATACCGATATTTTTTTATGGCAAACGATAACTGCCGCAAATTCAAACAGAATCAAATAATTTTTTGCATACAGCCCTGATTTGTAGAGTACTCACGGTCTGTTGTTTTTGGTGAAGATCGGTTGAGGGAAAGGGGTCGTTTACCTGCAACGGTTTTTTTTTAACAAGGGTAATTTTTTTTTTTTGGCAAACGATAACAGCCTCAAATTCAAACAGAATTAAATAATTGTCGCATACAGCCCTGAATTGTTGAGTTCTCAAGACCTATTGATTTTGGTGAAGATCGGTTAAGGGAAAGGGGTAGTTTACCTGCAACGTTTTATGTTTTAACAAGGGTATTTTCTATGGCAAACGATAACAGCCGCAAATTCAAACAGAATCAAAAGATTATTTGCATACAGCCCTAAATTGTAGAGTTCTCAAGACCTATTGTTTTTGGTGAAGATCGGTTAAGGGAACGGGGTAGTTTACATGCAACGTTTTTTTAACAAGGGTATTTTTTATGGCAAACGATAACAGCCGCAAATTCAAACAGACTCAAATAATCTTTTGCATACTGCCCTAAATTGTAGAGTACTCAAGACCTATTGTTTTTGGTGAAGATCGGTTAAGGGGAAGGGGTAGTTTACCTGCAACGTTTTTGTATCAAGGGTAATTTTCTATGGCAAACGATAACAGCCGCAAATTCAATCAGAATCAAATAATTTTTTGCACACGTCATTGTAGAGATCTCAAGGACTTTCGATTTTGGTGAAGATCGGTTAAGGGGAAGTGGTAGTTTACCTGCAACCTTTTACGTTTTAACAACAGTAAAGTACTTGAAAATTCATTTAAACTTTTTGAAACAATGGTAATTGTTAAAAATCGGTATGGAGAACCATACATGACTTCCATATTCTAAGATTTATTTTTAAAATCATTTTCGAAATGGAATATTACCATAGAAACTACTTCTTTCTACTTACTGCTTCAGCCTTAACCACAGTACTGTGGTCACTAACATATACCACCTCACGTTATCGCACTCGATTTTCACTGATGATGGAAGTCAATGGCATTGCCGAAACGTCTGGTTTTTTAGAAAACATTGGACTACGGCCAAATATCCCGGGAAGGAATTTTAACAAAAACTACTTCTTTGTTGCCGATAACGTTGTACACATATATATATAAAAAATATGCATAAAATTAATGGCTTGTATAAGTTAATGATTGATCTCCATTAAGTAGTGCTCAAGTTTCCAAAGTTTTAATATTATGATGTCCGTAATTAAAACATCAGAGCAGGTTTAGTGTGTATGAGGGTTCACCGTGGACAAAAAATTTCAACATTTTCTATTGAGCGTTGCTTAGAATAAATCTGCGAATCTACAGTGTACGTTTCACAGAACAAACACGCGAAAAAGAAGGAGTGCTCCGAAGTCACTCATGGACCCTCAGCATCTTGCAGAGGGTTCATTCCCTAAAGACGAAAAGTCTGTCTATGAATCGTTCCTCTGTAAACACGTGCAGTTACACTGCCCAGCGATCCACAGGAAGCAAATCGCTGTCCACGCTGGACACTTTTTCGGCTTGCATGCGTTATGTTGGTATGGGTTCGGCACTTTCCATTTAAAAACCGTGCAAATGTAAGAAAATAAACATGAATGAGGCCAGAAATAACGCGAATTGTGTGTGTGTGTGTGTGTCTTCCCTGCCTTTTTATTGCGGTAGTGATAATAATAAAATTGAAACGTAAACAGTACATAACTGAGATATGCTTGCCTGCCACGCACGATATATTTTCTCTTATACATGACTAGCAGAATACCCGTGCTTCGCTACGGAGTTTCACGTTGTACGTAATGAAAATGTTAGTTTAATTAATAAAGTTTAATTAAAGTAGGCTTCTTAAAAATAAATAGCTGTTGCCCACAACTTCGTTCGCGTGGTCTTCAATTTAATGCGATAATATATTTAGAACAGAATCTATTCTATTGGGTTGCCATAGTAACCAGATCTAATAGTTTTTTAAGACCGCAAAGGAACCCCCAGAGGATCGTATCGAAAAAAAACACCTGTCCTATGTTGGTTCTCCCGTTGCGTAAAATATTTGTGCCAAGTTTAGTTGAAATCGGTCCAATGGTTTAGGTGGAGACGTAGAAGACCCCAAAGGACCCCCAAAGGATCGTATCGAAAAAACACTTGTCCTATGTTGGTTCTCCCTTTGCGTAAAATATTTGTGCCAAGTTTGGTTGAAATCGGTCCAGTGGTTTAGGAGGCGATGTGGAAGACCCCAAAGAACCCCCAAAAGGACCCCATCGAAAAAACACCTATCCTATGTTGGTTCTCCCGTTGCGTAAAATATTTGTGCCAAGTTTGGTTGAAATCGGTACAGTGGTTTAGGAGGAGATGTGGAAGAAACCTTCGCGGACATGCGCACAACAACTCACCGAAGTTTCATCGCAATCGGTTGAATGGTATAGGAACGCATACGGGACAAACAAAGAAACATTCATTTTACTTCCATATTCCTTAAGGAATGGAAGTATGGTGATGGCAAAAAAAATCGTGTTCGAGATTATTGCAGATTCTGATTCTACTACACTCAAAACATGAAAAAAAGTCGTTTTCCGAAAAGTGTCTGTGTGTGTGTCTGTCTGTCTGTCTGTCTGTCTGTCTGTGTGTGTGTCTGTCTGTGTGTCTGTGTGCCTGTAGATTTTTTTCTATGGCAAACGATAACAGCCGCAAATTCAAACAGAATCAAATAATTTTTGCATACAGCCCTGATTTGCAGAGTACTCGCGACCTATTGTTTTTGGTGAAGATCGGTTGAGGGAAAGGGGTAGTTTACCGGCAACGGTTTTTTTTAGCAAGGGTAATTTTGTTTGTTTGGCAAACGATAACAGCCGCAAATTCAAACAGAATCAAATAATGTTTCGCATACAGCCCTGAATTATAGAGTTCTCAAGATCTGTTGATTTAGATGAAGATCGGTTAAGGGAAAGGGGTAGTTTACCTGTAACGTTTTATGTTTTAACAAGGGTATTTCCTATGGCAAACGATAACAGCCGCAAATTCAAACAGAATCAAAAGATTATTTGCATACAGCCCTAAATTGTAGAGTTCTCAAGACCTATTGTTTTTGGTGAAAATCGGTTGAGGGAAAGGGGTAGTTTACCAGCAACGTTTTTTTAACAAGGGTATTTTTACTTCCATATTCCTTAAGGAATGGAAGTATGGTGATGGCAAAAAAAATCGTGTTCGTGATTATTGCAGATTCTGATTCTACTACACTCAAAACATGAAAAAAAGTCGTTTTCCGAAAAGTGTCTGTGTGTCTGTCTGTCTGTGTGTCTATCTGTCTGTAGATTTTTTTTCTATGGCAAACGATAACTGCCGCAAATTCAAACAGAATCAAATAATTTTTTGCATGCAGCTCTGATTTGCAGAGTACTCGCGACCTATTGTTTTTGGTGAAGATCGGTTGAGGGAAAGGGGTAGTTTACTGAAAACGGTTTTTTTTTAGCAAGGGTAATTTTGTTTGTTTGGCAAACGATAACAGCCGCAAATTCAAACAGAATCAAATAATGTTTCGCATACAGCCCTGAATTGTAGAGTTCTCAAGATCTGTTGATTTTGGTGAACATCGGTTAAGGGAAAGGGGTAGTTTACCTGTAACGTTTTATGTTTTAACTAGGGTATTTCTTATGGCAAACGATAACAGCCGCAAATTCAAACAGAATCAAAAGTTTATTTGCATACAGCCCTAAATTGTAGGGTTCTCAAGACCTATTGTTTTTGGTGAAGATCGGTTGAGGGAAAGGGGTAGTTTACCTGCAACGTTTTTTTAACAAGGGTATTTTTTATGGCAAACGATAACAGCCGCAAATTCAAACAGAATCAAATAACTTTTTGCATACAGCCCTGATTTGTAGAGTACTCACAACCTATTGTTTTTGGTGAAGATCGGTTGAGGGAAAGGGGTAGTTTACCAGCAACGGTTTTTTAACAAGGTTATTTTCTATGGCAAACGATAACAGCCGCAAATTCAAACATAATCAAATAATTTTCTGCATATAGCCCTGGTTTGTAGAGTACTCAAGACCTATTGTTTTTGGTGAAGATCGGTTAAGGTAAAGGGGTAGTTTACCAGTAACGTTTTATGTTTTAACAAGGGTATTTCTTATGGCAAACGATAACAGCCGCAAATTCAAACAGAATCAAAAGTTTATTTGCATACTGCTCTAAATTGTAGAGTTCTCAAGACCTATTGTTTTTGGTGAAGATCGGTTGAGGGAAAGGGGTAGTTTACCTGCAACGTTTTTTTAACAAGGGTATTTTTTTTCTATGGCAAACGATAACAGCCGCAAATTCAAACAGAATCAAAAGATTATTTGCATACAGCCCTAAATTGTAGAGTTCTCAAGACCTATTGTTTTTGGTTAAGATCGGTTAAGGGAAAGGGGTAGTTTACCAACAACGTTCTTTTAACAAGGTTATTTTCTATGGCAAACGATAACAGCCGCAAATTCAAACATAATCAAATAATTTTCTGCATACAGCCCTGGTTTGTAGAGTACTCAAGACGTACTGTTTTTGGTTAAGATCGGTTCAGGGAAAGGGGTAGTTTACCAACAACGTTTTTTTAACAAGGTTATTTTCTATGGCAAACGATAAGAGCCGCAAATTCAAACATAATCAAATAATTTTGTGCATACAGCCCTGGTTTGTAGAGTACTCAAGACCTATTGTTTTTGGTGAAGATCGGTTGAGGGGAAAGGGTAGTTTACCTGCAACGTTTGTTATAAAGCGTATTTTCTATGGCAAACGATAACTGCCGCAAATTGAAACAGAATCAAATAATTTTTTGCATACGTAAGTGAATTGTAGAGGACTCAAGTCCATTAGATTTTGGTGAAGATCGGTTAATGGGAAGGGGTAGTTTACATGCAACATTTTACGTTTTAACAAGAGTAAAGTACTTGAAAATTCATTTAAACTTTTTCAAACAATGGTAATTGTTAAAAATTAAAATAAAATAATTTTGTTGCCAGGCAATAAAATTATAATTTTTTCATTTTAATGTAAATTATGTATATATTACAAAATATATCGTGCTTGGCAGGCAAGCATATTTCAGATTATAAGTCTTAGAATATGGAAGTCATGTATGGTTCTTCATACCGATATTTTTCTATGGCAAACGATAACTGCCGCAAATTCAAACAGAATCAAATAATTTTTTGCATACAGCCCTGATTTGTAGAGTACTCACGGTCTATTGTTTTTGGTGAAGATCGGTTGAGGGAAAGGGGTCGTTTACCGGCAACGGTTTTTTTTTAACAAGGGTAATTTTCTTTTTGGCAAACGATAACAGCCTCAAATTCAAACAGAATTAAATAATTTTCGCATACAGCCCTGAATTGTTGAGTTCTCAAGACCTATTGATTTTGGTGAAGATCGGTTAAGGGAAAGGGGTAGTTTACCTGCAACGTTTTATGTTTTAACAAGGGTATTTTATATGGCAAACGATAACAGCCGCAAATTGAAACAGAATCAAAAGATTATTTGCATACAGCCCTAAATTGTAGAGTTCTCAAGACCTATTGTTTTTGGTGAAGATCGGTTAAGGGAACGGGGTAGTTTACCTGCAACGTTTTTGTATCAAGGGTAATTTTCTATGGCAAACGATAACAGCCGCAAATTCAATCAGAATCAAATAATTTTTTGCACACGTCATTGTAGAAATCTCAAGGACTTTCGATTTTGTTGAAGATCGGTTAAGGGGAAGGGGTAGTTTACCTGCAACCTTTTACGTTTTAACAACAGTAAAGTACTTGAAAATTCATTTAAACTTTTTGAAACAATGGTAATTGTTAAAAATCGGTATGGAGAACCATACATGACTTCCATATTCTAAGATTTATTTTTAAAATCATTTTCGAAATGGAATATTACCATAGAAACTACTTCTTTCTACTTACTGCTTCAGCCTTAACCACAGTACTGTGGTCACTAACATATACCACCTCACGTTATCGCACTCGATTTTCACTGATGATGGAAGTCAATGGCATTGCCGAAACGTCTGGTTTTTTAGAAAACATTGGACTACGGCCAAATATCCCGGGAAGGAATTTTAACAAAAACTACTTCTTTGTTGCCGATAACGTTGTACACATATATATATAAAAAATATGCATAAAATTAATGGCTTGTATAAGTTAATGATTGATCTCCATTAAGTAGTGCTCAAGTTTCCAAAGTTTTAATATTATGATGTCCGTAATTAAAACATCAGAGCAGGTTTAGTGTGTATGAGGGTTCACCGTGGACAAAAATTTTCAACATTTCCTATTGAGCGTTGCTTAGAATAAATCTGCGAATCTACAGTGTACGTTTCACAGAACAAACACGCGAAAAAGAAGGAGTGCTCCGAAGTCACTCATGGACCCTCAGCATCTTGCAGAGGGTTCATTCCCTAAAGACGAAAAGTCTGTCTATGAATCGTTCCTCTGTAAACACGTGCAGTTACACTGCCCAGCGATCCACAGGAAGCAAATCGCTGTCCACGCTGGACACTTTTTCGGCTTGCATGCGTTATGTTGGTATGGGTTCGGCACTTTCCATTTAAAAACCGTGCAAATGTAAGAAAATAAACATGAATGAGGCCAGAAATAACGCGAATTGTGTGTGTGTGTGTGTGTGTGTGTGTGTGTGTGTGTGTGTGTGTGTGTGTGTGTGTGTGTGTGTGTGTGTGTGTGTGTGTGTGTGTGTGTGTGTGTGTGTGTGTGTGTCTTCCCTGCCTTTTTATTGCGGTAGTGATAATAATAAAATTGAAACGTAAACAGTACATAACTGAGATATGCTTGCCTGCCACGCACGATATATTTTCTCTTATACATGACTAGCAGAATACCCGTGCTTCGCTACGGAGTTTCACGTTGTACGTAATGAAAATGTTAGTTTAATTAATAAAGTTTAATTAAAGTAGGCTTCTTAAAAATAAATAGCTGTTGCCCACAACTTCGTTCGCGTGGTCTTCAATTTAATGCGATAATATATTTAGAACAGAATCTATTCTATTGGGTTGCCATAGTAACCAGATCTAATAGTTTTTTAAGACCGCAAAGGACCCCCCAGAGGATCGTATCGAAAAAAAACACCTGTCCTATGTTGGTTCTCCCGTTGCGTAAAATATTTGTGCCAAGTTTAGTTGAAATCGGTCCAATGGTTTAGGTGGAGACGTAGAAGACCCCAAAGGACCCCCAAAGGATCGTATCGAAAAAACACTTGTCCTATGTTGGTTCTCCCTTTGCGTAAAATATTTGTGCCAAGTTTGGTTGAAATCGGTCCAGTGGTTTAGGAGGCGATGTGGAAGACCCCAAAGAACCCCCAAAAGGACCCCATCGAAAAAACACCTATCCTATGTTGGTTCTCCCGTTGCGTAAAATATTTGTGCCAAGTTTGGTTGAAATCGGTACAGTGGTTTCGGAGGAGATGTGGAAGAAACCTTCGTGGACATGCGCACAACAACTCACCGAAGTTTCATCGCAATCGGTTGAATGGTATAGGAACGCATACGGGACAAACAAAGAAACATTCATTTTACTTCCATATTCCTTAAGGAATGGAAGTATGGTGATGGCAAAAAAAATCGTGTTCGAGATTATTGCAGATTCTGATTCTACTACACTCAAAACATGAAAAAAAGTCGTTTTCCGAAAAGTGTCTGTGTGTGTGTGTGTCTGTCTGTCTGTCTGTCTGTGTGTCTGTCTGTGTGTCTGTGTGCCTGTAGATTTTTTTCTATGGCAAACGATAACAGCCGCAAATTCAAACAGAATCAAATAATTTTTGCATACAGCCCTGATTTGCAGAGTACTCGCGACCTATTGTTTTTGGTGAAGATCGGTTGAGGGAAAGGGGTAGTTTACCGGCAACGGTTTTTTTTTAGCAAGGGTAATTTTGTTTGTTTGGCAAACGATAACAGCCGCAAATTCAAACAGAATCAAATAATGTTTCGCATACAGCCCTGAATTATAGAGTTCTCAAGATCTGTTGATTTAGATGAAGATCGGTTAAGGGAAAGGGGTAGTTTACCTGTAACGTTTTATGTTTTAACAAGGGTATTTCCTATGGCAAACGATAACAGCCGCAAATTCAAACAGAATCAAAAGATTATTTGCATACAGCCCTAAATTGTAGAGTTCTCAAGACCTATTGTTTTTGGTGAAAATCGGTTGAGGGAAAGGGGTAGTTTACCAGCAACGTTTTTTTAACAAGGGTATTTTTACTTCCATATTCCTTAAGGAATGGAAGTATGGTGATGGCAAAAAAAATCGTGTTCGAGATTATTGCAGATTCTGATTCTACTACACTCAAAACATGAAAAAAAGTCGTTTTCCGAAAAGTGTCTGTGTGTCTGTCTGTCTGTGTGTCTCTCTGTCTATAGATTTTTTTTCTATAGCAAACGATAACTGCCGCAAATTCAAACAGAATCAAATAATTTTTTGCATGCAGCTCTGATTTGCAGAGTACTCGCGACCTATTGTTTTTGGTGAAGATCGGTTGAGGGAAAGGGGTAGTTTACCGGCAACGGTTTTTTTTTAGCAAGGGTAATTTTGTTTGTTTGGCAAACGATAACAGCCGCAAATTCAAACAGAATCAAATAATGTTTCGCATACAGCCCTGAATTGTATAGTTGTCAAGATCTGTTGATTTTGGTGAACATCGGTTAAGGGAAAGGGGTAGTTTACCTGTAACGTTTTATGTTTTAACTAGGGTATTTCCTATGGCAAACGATAATAGCCGCAAATTCGAACAGAATCAAAAGATTATTTGCATACAGCCCTAAATTGTAGTGTTCTCAAGACCTTTTGTTTTTGGTGAAGATCGGTTGAGGGAAAGGGGTAGTTTACCTGCAACGTTTTTTTAACAAGGGTATTTTTTATGGCAAACGATAACAGCCGCAAATTCAAACAGAATCAAATAACTTTTTGCATACAGCCCTGATTTGTAGAGTACTCACAACCTATTGTTTTTGGTGAAGATCGGTTGAGGGAAAGGGGTAGTTTACCAGCAACGGTTTTTTAACAAGGTTATTTTCTATGGCAAACGATAACAGCCGCAAATTCAAACATAATCAAATAATTTTCTGCATATAGCCCTGGTTTGTAGAGTACTCAAGACCTATTGTTTTTGGTGAAGATCGGTTAAGGTAAAGGGGTAGTTTACCAGTAACGTTTTATGTTTTAACAAGGGTATTTCTTATGGCAAACGATAACAGCCGCAAATTCAAACAGAATCAAAAGTTTATTTGCATACAGCCCTAAATTGTAGAGTTCTCAAGACCTATTGTTTTTGGTGAAGATCGGTTGAGGGAAAGGGGTAGTTTACCAGCAACGTTTTTTTAACAAGGGTATTTTTACTTCCATATTCCTTAAGGAATGGAAGTATGGTGATGGCAAAAAAAATCGTGTTCGAGATTATTGCAGATTCTGATTCTACTACACTCAAAACATGAAAAAAAGTCGTTTTCCGAAAAGTGTCTGTGTGTCTGTCTGTCTGTAGATTTTTTTCTATGGCAAACGATAACTGCCGCAAATTCAAACAGAATCAAATAATTTTTTGCATGCAGCCCTGGTTTGCAGAGTACTCGCGACCTATTGTTTTTGGTGAAGATCGGTTGAGGGAAAGGGGTAGTTTACCGGCAACGGTTTTTTTTTAGCAAGGGTAATTTTGTTTGTTTGGCAAACGATAACAGCCGCAAATTCAAACAGAATCAAATAATGTTTCGCATACAGCCCTGAATTGTAGAGTTCTCAAGATCTGTTGATTTTGGTGAACATCGGTTAAGGGAAAGGGGTAGTTTACCTGTAACGTTTTATGTTTTAACTAGGGTATTTCCTATGGCAAACGATAACAGCCGCAAATTCAAACAGAATCAAAAGATTATTTGCATACAGCCCTAAATTGTAGTGTTCTCAAGACCTTTTGTTTTTGGTGAAGATCGGTTGAGGGAAAGGGGTAGTTTACCTGCAACGTTTTTTTAACAAGGGTATTTTTTATGGCAAACGATAACAGCCGCAAATTCAAACAGAATCAAATAACTTTTTGCATACAGCCCTGATTTGTAGAGTACTCACAACCTATTGTTTTTGGTGAAGATCGGTTGAGGGAAAGGGGTAGTTTACCAGCAACGGTTTTTTAACAAGGTTATTCTCTATGGCAAACGATAACAGCCGCAAATTCAAACATAATCAAATAATTTTCTGCATATAGCCCTGGTTTGTAGAGTACTCAAGACCTATTGTTTTTGGTGAAGATCGGTTAAGGTAAAGGGGTAGTTTACCAGTAACGTTTTATGTTTTAACAAGGGTATTTCTTATGGCAAACGAAAACAGCCGCAAATTCAAACAGAATCAAAAGTTTATTTGCATACAGCCCTAAATTGTAGAGTTCTCAAGACCTATTGTTTTTGGTGAAGATCGGTTGAGGGAAAGGGGTAGTTTACCGGCAACGTTTTTTTAACAAGGGTATTTTTTTTCTATGGCAAACGATAACAGCCGCAAATTCAAACAGAATCAAAAGATTATTTGCATACAGCCCTAAATTGTAGAGTTCTCAAGACCTATTGTTTTTGGTTAAGATCGGTTAAGGGAAAGGGGTAGTTTACCTACAACGTTTTTTTAACAAGGTTATTTTCTATGGCAAACGATAACAGCCGAAAATTCAAACATAATCAAATAATTTTCTGCATACAGCCCTGGTTTGTAGAGTACTCAAGACGTACTGTTTTTGGTTAAGATCGGTTAAGGGAAAGGGGTAGTTTACCAACAACGTTTTTTTAACAAGGTTATTTTCTATGGCAAACGATAACAGCCGCAAATTCAAACATAATCAAATAATTTTGTGCATACAGCCCTGGTTTGTAGGGTACTCAAGACCTATTGTTTTTGGTGAAGATCGGTTGAGGGGAAAGGGTAGTTTACCTCCAACGTTTGTTATAAAGCGTATTTTCTATGGCAAACGATAACTGCCGCAAATTGAAACAGAATCAAATAATTTTTTGCATACGTAAGTGAATTGTAGAGGACTCAAGTCCATTAGATTTTGGTGAAGATCGGTTAATGGGAAGGGGTAGTTTACATGCAACATTTTACGTTTTAACAAGAGTAAAGTACTTGAAAATTCATTTAAACTTTTTCAAACAATGGTAATTGTTAAAAATTAAAATAAAATAATTTTGTTGCCAGGCAATAAAATTATAATTTTTTCATTTTAATGTAAATTATGTATATATTACAAAATATATCGTGCTTGGCAGGCAAGCATATTTCAGATTATAAGTCTTAGAATATGGAAGTCATGTATGGTTCTCCATACCGATATTTTTCTATGGCAAACGATAACTGCCGCAAATTCAAACAGAATCAAATAATTTTTTGCATACAGCCCTGATTTGTAGAGTACTCACGGTCTATTGTTTTTGGTGAAGATCGGTTGAGGGAAAGGGGTCGTTTACCTGCAACGGTTTTTTTTTAACAAGGGTAATTTTTTTTTTTGGCAAACGATAACAGCCTCAAATTCAAACAGAATTAAATAATTTTCGCATACAGCCCTGAATTGTTGAGTTCTCAAGACCTATTGATTTTGGTGAAGATCGGTTAAGGGAAAGGGGTAGTTTACCTGCAACGTTTTATGTTTTAACAAGGGTATTTTCTATGGCAAACGATAACAGCCGCAAATTCAAACAGAATCAAAAGATTATTTGCATACAGCCCTAAATTGTAGAGTTCTCAAGACCTATTGTTTTTGGTGAAGATCGGTTAAGGGAACGGGGTAGTTTACATGCAACGTTTTTTTAACAAGGGTATTTTTTATGGCAAACGATAACAGCCGCAAATTCAAACAGACTCAAATAATCTTTTGCATACTGCCCTAAATTGTAGAGTACTCAAGACCTATTGTTTTTGGTGAAGATCGGTTAAGGGGAAGGGGTAGTTTACCTGCAACGTTTTTGTATCAAGGGTAATTTTCTATGGCAAACGATAACAGCCGCAAATTCAATCAGAATCAAATAATTTTTTGCACACGTCATTGTAGAGATCTCAAGGACCTTCGATTTTGGTGAAGATCGGTTAAGGGGAAGGGGTAGTTTACCTGCAACCTTTTACGTTTTAACAACAGTAAAGTACTTGAAAATTCATTTAAACTTTTTGAAACAATGGTAATTGTTAAAAATCGGTATGGAGAACCATACATGACTTCCATATTCTAAGATTTATTTTTAAAATCATTTTCGAAATGGAATATTACCATAGAAACTACTTCTTTCTACTTACTGCTTCAGCCTTAACCACAGTACTGTGGTCACTAACATATACCACCTCACGTTATCGCACTCGATTTTCACTGATGATGGAAGTCAATGGCATTGCCGAAACGTCTGGTTTTTTAGAAAACATTGGACTACGGCCAAATATCCCGGGAAGGAATTTTAACAAAAACTACTTCTTTGTTGCCGATAACGTTGTACACATATATATATAAAAAATATGCATAAAATTAATGGCTTGTATAAGTTAATGATTGATCTCCATTAAGTAGTGCTCAAGTTTCCAAAGTTTTAATATTATGATGTCCGTAATTAAAACATCAGAGCAGGTTTAGTGTGTATGAGGGTTCACCGTGGACAAAAATTTTCAACATTTCCTATTGAGCGTTGCTTAGAATAAATCTGCGAATCTACAGTGTACGTTTCACAGAAGAAACACGCGAAAAAGAAGGAGTGCTCCGAAGTCACTCATGGACCCTCAGCATCTTGCAGAGGGTTCATTCCCTAAAGACGAAAAGTCTGTCTATGAATCGTTCCTCTGTAAACACGTGCAGTTACACTGCCCAGCGATCCACAGGAAGCAAATCGCTGTCCACGCTGGACACTTTTTCGGCTTGCATGCGTTATGTTGGTATGGGTTCGGCACTTTCCATTTAAAAACCGTGCAAATGTAAGAAAATAAACATGAAAGAGGCCAGAAATAACGCGAATTGTGTGTGTGTGTGTGTGTGTGTGTGTGTGTGTGTGTGTGTGTGTGTGTGTGTGTGTGTGTGTCTTCCCTGCCTTTTTATTGCGGTAGTGATAATAATAAAATTGAAACGTAAACAGTACATAACTGAGATATGCTTGCCTGCCACGCACGATATATTTTCTCTTATACATGACTAGCAGAATACCCGTGCTTCGCTACGGAGTTTCACGTTGTACGTAATGAAAATGTTAGTTTAATTAATAAAGTTTAATTAAAGTAGGCTTCTTAAAAATAAATAGCTGTTGCCCACAACTTCGTTCGCGTGGTCTTCAATTTAATGCGATAATATATTTAGAACAGAATCTATTCTATTGGGTTGCCATAGTAACCAGATCTAATAGTTTTTTAAGACCGCAAAGGACCCCCCAGAGGATCGTATCGAAAAAAAACACCTGTCCTATGTTGGTTCTCCCGTTGCGTAAAATATTTGTGCCAAGTTTAGTTGAAATCGGTCCAATGGTTTAGGTGGAGACGTAGAAGACCCCAAAGGACCCCCAAAGGATCGTATCGAAAAAACACTTGTCCTATGTTGGTTCTCCCTTTGCGTAAAATATTTGTGCCAAGTTTGGTTGAAATCGGTCCAGTGGTTTAGGAGGCGATGTGGAAGACCCCAAAGAACCCCCAAAAGGACCCCATCGAAAAAACACCTATCCTATGTTGGTTCTCCCGTTGCGTAAAATATTTGTGCCAAGTTTGGTTGAAATCGGTACAGTGGTTTAGGAGGAGATGTGGAAGAAACCTTCGCGGACATGCGCACAACAACTCACCGAAGTTTCATCGCAATCGGTTGAATGGTATAGGAACGCATACGGGACAAACAAAGAAACATTCATTTTACTTCCATATTCCTTAAGGAATGGAAGTATGGTGATGGCAAAAAAAATCGTGTTCGAGATTATTGCAGATTCTGATTCTACTACACTCAAAACATGAAAAAAAGTCGTTTTCCGAAAAGTGTCTGTGTGTGTGTCTGTCTGTCTGTCTGTCTGTCTGTGTGTCTGTGTGCCTGTAGATTTTTTTCTATGGCAAACGATAACAGCCGCAAATTCAAACAGAATCAAATAATTTTTGCATACAGCCCTGATTTGCAGAGTACTCGCGACCTATTGTTTTTGGTGAAGATCGGTTGAGGGAAAGGGGTAGTTTACCGGCAACGGTTTTTTTTTAGCAAGGGTAATTTTGTTTGTTTGGCAAACGATAACAGCCGCAAATTCAAACAGAATCAAATAATGTTTCGCATACAGCCCTGAATTATAGAGTTCTCAAGATCTGTTGATTTAGATGAAGATCGGTTAAGGGAAATGGGTAGTTTACCTGTAACGTTTTATGTTTTAACAAGGGTATTTCCTATGGCAAACGATAACAGCCGCAAATTCAAACAGAATCAAAAGATTATTTGCATACAGCCCTAAATTGTAGAGTTCTCAAGACCTATTGTTTTTGGTGAAAATCGGTTGAGGGAAAGGGGTAGTTTACCAGCAACGTTTTTTTAACAAGGGTATTTTTACTTCCATATTCCTTAAGGAATGGAAGTATGGTGATGGCAAAAAAAATCGTGTTCGAGATTATTGCAGATTCTGATTCTACTACACTCAAAACATGAAAAAAAGTCGTTTTCCGAAAAGTGTCTGTGTGTCTGTCTGTCTGTGTGTCTGTCTGTCTGTAGATTTTTTTTCTATGGCAAACGATAACTGCTGCAAATTCAAACAGAATCAAATAATGTTTTGCATACGTCCCTGAATTGTAGAGGTTTCAATGACTTTCGATTTTGGTGAAGATCGGTTAAGGGAAAGGGGTAGTTTACCTGCAACCTTTTACGTTTTAACAAGAGTAAAGTACTTGAAAATTTATTTAAACTTTTTGAAACAATGGTAATTGTTAAAAATAAAATAATTTTGTTGCCAGGCAATAAAATTATAATTTTTTCATTTTAATGTAATATAATATTTTTCATTTAATACAGCAATAAAAAGGCAGGTAAGACACAGCCTGGCTGTTTGGCTGAAAATGATTTTAAATATAAATCTTAGAATATGGAAGTCATGTATGGTTCTCCATACCGATATTTACTTCCATATTCCTTAAGGAATGGAAGTATGGTGATGGCAAAAAAAATCGTGTTCGAGATTATTGCAGATTCTGATTCTACTACACTCAAAACATGAAAAAAAGTCATTTTCCGAAAAGTGTCTGTGTGTGTGTGTGTCTGTCTGTCTGTCTGTCTGTCTGTCTGTCTATCTGTCTGTCTGTCTGTAGATTTTTTACTTCCATATTCCTTAAGGAATGGAAGTATGGTGATGGCAAAAAAAATCGTGTTCGAGATTATTGCAGTTTCTGATTCTACTACACTCAAAACATGAAAAAAAGTCGTTTTCCGAAAAGTGTCTGTGTGTCTGTCTGTCTGTCTGTGTGTCTGTAGATTTTT
Source organism: Magicicada septendecula (assembly GCA_034769895.1). Lineage (NCBI taxonomy): Eukaryota > Metazoa > Arthropoda > Insecta > Hemiptera > Cicadidae > Magicicada > Magicicada septendecula. Next base: position 259,553,261 of record CM068370.1, on the reverse strand, counting down.
TTTTTGGCAAACGATAACTGCCGCAAATTCAAACAGAATCAAATAATTTTTTGCATGCAGCCCTGACATGCAGAGTACTCGCGACCTGTTGTTTTTGGTGAAGATCGGTTGAGGGATAGGGGTAGTTTACCTGCAACGGTTTTTTTTTAACAAGGGTATTTTCTATGGCAAACGATAACAGCCGTAAATTCAAACAGAATCAAATAATGTTTTGCATACAGCCTTGGATTGTAGAGTACTCAAGACCTATTGTTTTTGGTGAAGTTCGGTTAAGGGAAAGGGGTAGTTTACCAGTAACGTTTTATGTTTTAACAAGGGTATTTCCTATGGCAAACGATAACAGCCGCAAATTCAAACAGAATCAAAAGATTATTTGCATACAGCCCTAAATTGTAGAGTTCTCAAGACCTATTGTTTTTGGTGAAGATCGGTTGAGGGAAAGGGGTAGTTTACCTGCAACGTTTTTTTAACTAAGGTATTTTCTATGGCATACGATAACAGCCGCAAATTCAAACAGAATCAAATAATGTTTTGCATACAGCCCTGATTTGTAGAGTTCTCAAGACCTATTGTTTTTGGTGAAGATCGGTTGAGGGAAAAGGGTAGTTTACCAGCAACGGTTTTTTTTAGCAAGGGTAATTTTGTTTGTTTGGCAAACGATAACAGCCGCAAATTCAAACAGAATCAAATAATGTTTCGCATACAGCCCTGAATTGTAGAGTTCTCAAGATCTGTTGATTTTGGTGAAGATCGGTTAAGGGAAAGGGGTAGTTTACCGGTAACGTTTTATGTTTTAACAAGGGTATTTCGTATGGCAAACGATAACAGCCGCAAATTCAAACAGAATCAAAAGATTATTTGCATACATCCCTACGTTGTAGAGTTCTCAAGACCTATTGTTTTTGGTGAAGATCGGTTGAGGGAAAGGGGTAGTTTACCAGCAACGGTTTTTTTCAAGGGTAATTTTACTTCCATATTCCTTAAGGAATGGAAGTATGGTGATGGCAAAAAAAATCGTGTTCGAGATTATTGCAGATTCTGATTCTACTACACTCAAAACATGAAAAAAAGTCGTTTTCCGAAAAGTGTCTGTGTGTGTGTCTGTCTGTCTGTCTGTCTATGTGTGTGTCTGTCTGTCTATGTGTATGTAGATTTTTTTTCTATGGCAAACGATAACTGCCGCAAATTCAAACAGAATCAAATAATTTTTTGCATACAGCTCGGATTTGCAGAGTACTCGCGACCTATTGTTTTTGGTGAAGATCGGTTGAGGGAAAGGGGTAGTTTACCTGCAACGGTTTTTTTTTAGCAAGGGTAATTTTGTTTGTTTGGCAAACGATAACAGCCGCAAATTCAAACAGAATCAAATAATGTTTCGCATACAGCTCTGAATTGTAGAGTTCTCAAGATCTGTTGATTTTGGTGAAGATCGGTAAAGGGAAAGGGGTAGTTTACCTGTAACGTTTTCTGTTTTAACAAGGGTATTTCCTATGGCAAAAGATAACAGCCGTAAATTCAAACAGAATCAAAAGATTATTTGCATACAGCCCTAAATTGTAGAGTTCTCAAGACCTGTTGTTTTTGGTGAAGATCGGTTAATGGAAAGGGGTAGTTTACCTACAACGTTTTTTTAACAAGGTTATTTTCTATGGCAAACGATAACAGCCGCAAATTCAAACATAATCAAATAATTTTTTGCATACAGCCCTGGTTTGTAGAGTGCTCAAGACCTTTTGTTTTTGGTGAAGATCGGTTGAGGGGAAGGGGTAGTTTACCTGCAACGTTTGTTATAAAGCGTATTTTTTATGGCAAACGATAACTGCCGCAAATTCAAACAGAATCAAATAATTTTTTGCATACGTAAGTGAATTGTAGAGGCCTCAAGGACACTAGATTTTGGTGAAGATCGGTTAAGGGGAAGGGGTAGTTTACCTGCAACCTTTTAGGTTTTAACAAGAGTAAAGTACTTGAAAATTCATTTAAACTTTTTCAAACAATGGTAATTTGTTAAAAATAAAATAATTTTGTTGCCAGGCAATAAAATTATAATTTTCTCATTTTAATGTAAATTATGTATATATTAGAAAATATATCGTGCTTGGCAGGCAAGCACATTTCAGATTATAAGTCTTAGAATATGGAAGTCATGTATGGTTCTCCATACCGATATTTATATATAAGATGTAAACTATACCGCTTACTTGACATAAAGCGTGATAGATAAGCTAATGTACAACATATATGTATTAATTATACACATAAATGTTCCTCGATAGACACCCTATCTATTGGCGAAAACTTGAATAAAATCCGTTCAGTACTTCCTGAGATTAGCGATTTCAAACACAGAGAGAAAACGGACCTACTTTACTTTATACTATGTACAGATTTACATTAAAATGAAAAAATTATAATTTTATTGCCTGGCAACAAAATTATTTTATTTTTTACAATTACCATTGTTTCAAAAAGTTTAAATGAATTTTCAAGTACTTTACTCTTGTTAAAACGTAAAAGGTTGCAGGTAAACTACCCCTTCCCCTTAACCGATCTTCACCAAAATCGAACGTCCTTGGGACCTCTACACTTCAGGGACGTATGCGAAAAATTATTTGATTCTGTTTGAATTTGCGGCTGTTATCGTTTGCCATAGAAAATACGTTTGTTGCAGGTAAACTACCCCTTCCCCTTAACCGATATTCACCACAAACAACAGGTCTTGAGTACTCTACAAATCACGGCTGTATGCAAAAAATTATTTGATTCTGATTGAATTTGCGGCTGTTATCGTTTGCCATAAAATATACCCTTGTTAAAAAAACGTTGCAGGTAAACTACCCCTTTCCCTTAACCGATCTTCACCAAAAACAATAGGTCTTGAGAACTCTACAATTTAGGGCTGTATGCAAATAATCTTTTGATTCTGTTTGAATTTGCGGCTGTTATCGTTTGCCATAGGAAATACCCTTGTTAAAACATAAAACGTTACCGGTAAACTACCCCTTTCCCTTAACCGATCTTCACCAAAAACAACAGGTCGTGAGAACTCTACAAGTGAGAACTCTACAATTCAGGGCTGTATACGAAACATTATTTGATTCTGTTTGAATTTGCGGCTGTTATCGTCAGCCAAAAAAAAAAAATTTCCCTTGATAAAAAAAACTATTGCTGGTAAACTACCCCTTTCCCTTAACCGATCTTCACCAAAAACAATAGGTCGTGAGTACTCTACAAATCAGGGCTGTATGCAAAAAATTATTTGATTCTGTTTGAATTTGCGGCAGTTATCGTTTGCCATAGAAAAAAAATCTACAGACACACACACACACACACACACACACTTTTCGGAAAACGACTTTTTTTCATGTTTTGAGTGTAGTAGAATCAGAATCTGCAATAATCTCGAACACGATTTTTTTTGCCATCACCATACTTCCATTCCTTAAGGAATATGGAAGTAAAATAAAATAATTTTGTTGCCAGGCAATAAAATTATAATTTTTACTTCCATATTCCTTAAGGAAATGGAAGTATGGTGATGGCAAAAAAAATCGTGTTCGAGATTATTGCAGATTCTGATTGTACTACACTCAAAACATGAAAAAAAGTCGTTTTCCGAAAAGTGTCTGTGTGTGTGTCTGTCTATGTGTAGATTTTTACTTCCATATTCCTTAAGGAATGGAAGTATGGTGATGGCAAAAAAAATCGTGTTCGAGATTATTGCAGATTCTGATTCTACTACACTCAAAACATGAAAAAAAGTCGTTTTCCGAAAAGTGTCTGTGTGTGTGTCTGTCTGTCTGTCTGTCTATGTGTGTGTCTGTCTGTGTGTCTGTAGATTTTTTTTTTTGGCAAACGATAACTGCCGCAAATTCAAACAGAATCAAATAATTTTTTGCATACAGCCCTGATTTGCAGAGTACTCGCGACCTATTGTTTTTCGTGAAGATCGGTTGAGGGAAAGGGGTAGTTTACCTGCAACGGTTTTTTTTTAGCAAGGGTAATTTTGTTTGTTTGGCAAACGATAACAGCCGCAAATTCAAACAGAATCAAATAATGTTTCGCATACAGCACTGAATTGTAGAGATCTCAAGATCTTTTGATTTTGGTGAAGATCGGTTAAGGTAAAGGGGTAGTTTACCTGTAACGTTTTATGTTTTAACAGGGGTATTTCTTATGGCAAACGATAACAGCCGCAAATTCAAACAGAATCAAAAGATTATTTGCATACAGCCCTAAATTGTAGAGTTCTCAAGACCTGTTGTTTTTGGTGAAGATCGGTTGAGGGAAAGGGGTAGTTTACCAGCAACATTTTTTTAACAAGGGTATTTTTTTTCTATGGCAAACGATAACTGCCGCAAATTCAAACAGAATCAAATAACTTTTTGCATACAGCCCTGATTTGTAGAGTACTCACAACCTATTGTTTTTGGTGAAGATCGGTTGAGGGAAAGGGGTAGTTTACCTGCAACGGTTTTTTAACAAGGTTATTTTCTATGGCAAACGATAACAGCCGCAAATTCAAACATAATCAAATAATTTTCTGCATATAGCCCTGGTTTGTAGAGTACTCAAGACCTATTGTTTTTGGTGAAGATCGGTTAAGGTAAAGGGGTAGTTTACCTGTAACGTTTTATGTTTTAACAAGGGTATTTCCTATGGCAAACGATAACAGCCGCAAATTCAAACAGAATCAAAAGTTTATTTGCATACAGCCCTAAATTGTAGGGTTCTCAAGACCTATTGTTTTTGGTGAAGATCGGTCGAGGGAAAGGGGTAGTTTACCTGCAACGTTTTTTTAACAAGGGTATTTTTTTCTATGGCAAACGATAACAGCCGCAAATTCAAACAGAATCAAAAGATTATTTGCATACAGCCCTAAATTGTAGAGTTCTCAAGATCTGTTGTTTTTGGTTAAGATCGGTTAAGGGAAAGGGGTAGTTTACCTACAACGTTTTTTTAACAAGGTTATTTTCTATGGCAAACGATAACAACCGCAAATTCAAACATAATCAAATAATTTTCTGCATACAGCCCTGGTTTGTAGAGTACTCAAGACGTACTGTTTTTGGTTAAGATCGGTTAAGGGAAAGGGGTAGTTTACCAACAACGTTTTTTTAACAAGGTTATTTTCTATGGCAAACGATAACAGCCGCAAATTCAAACATAATCAAATAATTTTGTGCATACAGCCCTGGTTTGTAGAGTACTCAAGACCTATTGTTTTTGGTGAAGATCGGTTGAGGGGAAAGGGTAGTTTACCTGCAACGTTTGTTATAAAGCGTATTTTCTATGGCAAACGATAACTGCCGCAAATTGAAACAGAATCAAATAATTTTTTGCATACGTAAGTGAATTGTAGAGGACTCAAGTCCATTAGATTTTGGTGAAGATCGGTTAATGGGAAGGGGTAGTTTACATGCAACATTTTACGTTTTAACAAGAGTAAAGTACTTGAAAATTCATTTAAACTTTTTCAAACAATGGTAATTGTTAAAAATTAAAATAAAATAATTTTGTTGCCAGGCAATAAAATTATAATTTTTTCATTTTAATGTAAATTATGTATATATTACAAAATATATCGTGCTTGGCAGGCAAGCATATTTCAGATTATAAGTCTTAGAATATGGAAGACATGTATGGTTCTCCATACCGATATTTTTCTATGGCAAACGATAACTGCCGCAAATTCAAACAGAATCAAATAATTTTTTGCATACAGGCCTGATTTGTAGAGTACTCACGGTCTATTGTTTTTGGTGAAGATCGGTTGAGGGAAAGGGGTTGTTTACCAGCAACGGTTTTTTTTTAACAAGGGTAATTTTTTTTTTTGGCAAACGATAACAGCCTCAGATTCAAACAGAATTAAATAATTTTCGCATACAGCCCTGAATTGTTGAGTTCTCAAGACCTATTGATTTTGGTGAAGATCGGTTAAGGGAAAGGGGTAGTTTACCTGCAACGTTTTATGTTTTAACAAGGGTATTTTCTATGGCAAACGATAACAGCCGCAAATTCAAACAGAATCAAAAGATTATTTGCATACAGCCCTAAATTGTAGAGTTCTCAAGACCTATTGTTTTTGGTGAAGATCGGTTAAGGGAACGGGGTAGTTTACATGCAACGTTTTTTTAACAAGGGTATTTTTTATGGCAAACGATAACAGCCGCAAATTCAAACAGACTCAAATAATCTTTTGCATACTGCCCTAAATTGTAGAGTACTCAAGACCTATTGTTTTTGGTGAAGATCGGTTAAGGGGAAGGGGTAGTTTACCTGCAACGTTTTTGTATCAAGGGTAATTTTCTATGGCAAACGATAACAGCCGCAAATTCAATCAGAATCAAATAATTTTTTGCACACGTCATTGTAGAGATCTCAAGGACTTTCGATTTTGGTGAAGATCGGTTAAGGGGAAGGGGTAGTTTACCTGGAACCTTTTACGTTTTAACAACAGTAAAGTACTTGAAAATTCATTTAAACTTTTTGAAACAATGGTAATTGTTAAAAATCGGTATGGAGAACCATACATGACTTCCATATTCTAAGATTTATTTTTAAAATCATTTTCGAAATGGAATATTACCATAGAAACTACTTCTTTCTACTTACTGCTTCAGCCTTAACCACAGTACTGTGGTCACTAACATATACCACCTCACGTTATCGCACTCGATTTTCACTGATGATGGAAGTCAATGGCATTGCCGAAACGTCTGGTTTTTTAGAAAACATTGGACTACGGCCAAATATCCCGGGAAGGAATTTTAACAAAAACTACTTCTTTGTTGCCGATAACGTTGTACACATATATATATAAAAAATATGCATAAAATTAATGGCTTGTATAAGTTAATGATTGATCTCCATTAAGTAGTGCTCAAGTTTCCAAAGTTTTAATATTATGATGTCCGTAATTAAAACATCAGAGCAGGTTTAGTGTGTATGAGGGTTCACCGTGGACAAAAATTTTCAACATTTCCTATTGAGCGTTGCTTAGAATAAATCTGCGAATCTACAGTGTACGTTTCACAGAACAAACACGCGAAAAAGAAGGAGTGCTCCGAAGTCACTCATGGACCCTCAGCATCTTGCAGAGGGTTCATTCCCTAAAGACGAAAAGTCTGTCTATGAATCGTTCCTCTGTAAACACGTGCAGTTACACTGCCCAGCGATCCACAGGAAGCAAATCGCTGTCCACGCTGGACACTTTTTCGGCTTGCATGCGTTATGTTGGTATGGGTTCGGCACTTTCCATTTAAAAACCGTGCAAATGTAAGAAAATAAACATGAAAGAGGCCAGAAATAACGCGAATTGTGTGTGTGTGTGTGTGTGTGTGTGTGTGTGTGTGTGTGTGTGTGTGTGTGTGTGTGTGTGTGTGTGTGTCTTCCCTGCCTTTTTATTGCGGTAGTGATAATAATAAAATTGAAACGTAAACAGTACATAACTGAGATATGCTTGCCTGCCACGCACGATATATTTTCTCTTATACATGACTAGCAGAATACCCGTGCTTCGCTACGGAGTTTCACGTTGTACGTAATGAAAATGTTAGTTTAATTAATAAAGTTTAATTAAAGTAGGCTTCTTAAAAATAAATAGCTGTTGCCCACAACTTCGTTCGCGTGGTCTTCAATTTAATGCGATAATATATTTAGAACAGAATCTATTCTATTGGGTTGCCATAGTAACCAGATCTAATAGTTTTTTAAGACCGCAAAGGACCCCCCAGAGGATCGTATCGAAAAAAAACACCTGTCCTATGTTGGTTCTCCCGTTGCGTAAAATATTTGTGCCAAGTTTAGTTGAAATCGGTCCAATGGTTTAGGTGGAGACGTAGAAGACCCCAAAGGACCCCCAAAGGATCGTATCGAAAAAACACTTGTCCTATGTTGGTTCTCCCTTTGCGTAAAATATTTGTGCCAAGTTTGGTTGAAATCGGTCCAGTGGTTTAGGAGGCGATGTGGAAGACCCCAAAGAACCCCCAAAAGGACCCCATCGAAAAAACACCTATCCTATGTTGGTTCTCCCGTTGCGTAAAATATTTGTGCCAAGTTTGGTTGAAATCGGTACAGTGGTTTAGGAGGAGATGTGGAAGAAACCTTCGCGGACATGCGCACAACAACTCACCGAAGTTTCATCGCAATCGGTTGAATGGTATAGGAACGCATACGGGACAAACAAAGAAACATTCATTTTACTTCCATATTCCTTAAGGAATGGAAGTATGGTGATGGCAAAAAAAATCGTGTTCGAGATTATTGCAGATTCTGATTCTACTACACTCAAAACATGAAAAAAAGTCGTTTTCCGAAAAGTGTCTGTGTGTGTGTCTGTCTGTCTGTCTGTCTGTCTGTGTGTCTGTGTGCCTGTAGATTTTTTTCTATGGCAAACGATAACAGCCGCAAATTCAAACAGAATCAAATAATTTTTGCATACAGCCCTGATTTGCAGAGTACTCGCGACCTATTGTTTTTGGTGAAGATCGGTTGAGGGAAAGGGGTAGTTTACCGGCAACGGTTTTTTTTTAGCAAGGGTAATTTTGTTTGTTTGGCAAACGATAACAGCCGCAAATTCAAACAGAATCAAATAATGTTTCGCATACAGCCCTGAATTATAGAGTTCTCAAGATCTGTTGATTTAGATGAAGATCGGTTAAGGGAAATGGGTAGTTTACCTGTAACGTTTTATGTTTTAACAAGGGTATTTCCTATGGCAAACGATAACAGCCGCAAATTCAAACAGAATCAAAAGATTATTTGCATACAGCCCTAAATTGTAGAGTTCTCAAGACCTATTGTTTTTGGTGAAAATCGGTTGAGGGAAAGGGGTAGTTTACCAGCAACGTTTTTTTAACAAGGGTATTTTTACTTCCATATTCCTTAAGGAATGGAAGTATGGTGATGGCAAAAAAAATCGTGTTCGAGATTATTGCAGATTCTGATTCTACTACACTCAAAACATGAAAAAAAGTCGTTTTCCGAAAAGTGTCTGTGTGTCTGTCTGTCTGTGTGTCTGTCTGTCTGTAGATTTTTTTTCTATGGCAAACGATAACTGCTGCAAATTCAAACAGAATCAAATAATGTTTTGCATACGTCCCTGAATTGTAGAGGTTTCAATGACTTTCGATTTTGGTGAAGATCGGTTAAGGGAAAGGGGTAGTTTACCTGCAACCTTTTACGTTTTAACAAGAGTAAAGTACTTGAAAATTTATTTAAACTTTTTGAAACAATGGTAATTGTTAAAAATAAAATAATTTTGTTGCCAGGCAATAAAATTATAATTTTTTCATTTTAATGTAATATAATATTTTTCATTTAATACAGCAATAAAAAGGCAGGTAAGACACAGCCTGGCTGTTTGGCTGAAAATGATTTTAAATATAAATCTTAGAATATGGAAGTCATGTATGGTTCTCCATACCGATATTTACTTCCATATTCCTTAAGGAATGGAAGTATGGTGATGGCAAAAAAAATCGTGTTCGAGATTATTGCAGATTCTGATTCTACTACACTCAAAACATGAAAAAAAGTCATTTTCCGAAAAGTGTCTGTGTGTGTGTGTGTCTGTCTGTCTGTCTGTCTGTCTGTCTGTCTATCTGTCTGTCTGTCTGTAGATTTTTTACTTCCATATTCCTTAAGGAATGGAAGTATGGTGATGGCAAAAAAAATCGTGTTCGAGATTATTGCAGTTTCTGATTCTACTACACTCAAAACATGAAAAAAAGTCGTTTTCCGAAAAGTGTCTGTGTGTCTGTCTGTCTGTCTGTGTGTCTGTAGATTTTTTTTTTGGCAAACGATAACTGCCGCAAATTCAAACAGAATCAAATAATTTTTTGCATGCAGCCCTGACATGCAGAGTACTCGCGACCTGTTGTTTTTGGTGAAGATCGGTTGAGGGATAGGGGTAGTTTACCTGCAACGGTTTTTTTTTAACAAGGGTATTTTCTATGGCAAACGATAACAGCCGTAAATTCAAACAGAATCAAATAATGTTTTGCATACAGCCTTGGATTGTAGAGTACTCAAGACCTATTGTTTTTGGTGAAGTTCGGTTAAGGGAAAGGGGTAGTTTACCAGTAACGTTTTATGTTTTAACAAGGGTATTTCCTATGGCAAACGATAACAGCCGCAAATTCAAACAGAATCAAAAGATTATTTGCATACAGCCCTAAATTGTAGAGTTCTCAAGACCTATTGTTTTTGGTGAAGATCGGTTGAGGGAAAGGGGTAGTTTACCTGCAACGTTTTTTTAACTAAGGTATTTTCTATGGCATACGATAACAGCCGCAAATTCAAACAGAATCAAATAATGTTTTGCATACAGCCCTGATTTGTAGAGTTCTCAAGACCTATTGTTTTTGGTGAAGATCGGTTGAGGGAAAAGGGTAGTTTACCAGCAACGGTTTTTTTTAGCAAGGGTAATTTTGTTTGTTTGGCAAACGATAACAGCCGCAAATTCAAACAGAATCAAATAATGTTTCGCATACAGCCCTGAATTGTAGAGTTCTCAAGATCTGTTGATTTTGGTGAAGATCGGTTAAGGGAAAGGGGTAGTTTACCGGTAACGTTTTATGTTTTAACAAGGGTATTTCGTATGGCAAACGATAACAGCCGCAAATTCAAACAGAATCAAAAGATTATTTGCATACATCCCTACGTTGTAGAGTTCTCAAGACCTATTGTTTTTGGTGAAGATCGGTTGAGGGAAAGGGGTAGTTTACCAGCAACGGTTTTTTTCAAGGGTAATTTTACTTCCATATTCCTTAAGGAATGGAAGTATGGTGATGGCAAAAAAAATCGTGTTCGAGATTATTGCAGATTCTGATTCTACTACACTCAAAACATGAAAAAAAGTCGTTTTCCGAAAAGTGTCTGTGTGTGTGTCTGTCTGTCTGTCTGTCTATGTGTGTGTCTGTCTGTCTATGTGTATGTAGATTTTTTTTCTATGGCAAACGATAACTGCCGCAAATTCAAACAGAATCAAATAATTTTTTGCATACAGCTCGGATTTGCAGAGTACTCGCGACCTATTGTTTTTGGTGAAGATCGGTTGAGGGAAAGGGGTAGTTTACCTGCAACGGTTTTTTTTTAGCAAGGGTAATTTTGTTTGTTTGGCAAACGATAACAGCCGCAAATTCAAACAGAATCAAATAATGTTTCGCATACAGCTCTGAATTGTAGAGTTCTCAAGATCTGTTGATTTTGGTGAAGATCGGTAAAGGGAAAGGGGTAGTTTACCTGTAACGTTTTCTGTTTTAACAAGGGTATTTCCTATGGCAAAAGATAACAGCCGTAAATTCAAACAGAATCAAAAGATTATTTGCATACAGCCCTAAATTGTAGAGTTCTCAAGACCTGTTGTTTTTGGTGAAGATCGGTTAATGGAAAGGGGTAGTTTACCTACAACGTTTTTTTAACAAGGTTATTTTCTATGGCAAACGATAACAGCCGCAAATTCAAACATAATCAAATAATTTTTTGCATACAGCCCTGGTTTGTAGAGTGCTCAAGACCTTTTGTTTTTGGTGAAGATCGGTTGAGGGGAAGGGGTAGTTTACCTGCAACGTTTGTTATAAAGCGTATTTTTTATGGCAAACGATAACTGCCGCAAATTCAAACAGAATCAAATAATTTTTTGCATACGTAAGTGAATTGTAGAGGCCTCAAGGACACTAGATTTTGGTGAAGATCGGTTAAGGGGAAGGGGTAGTTTACCTGCAACCTTTTAGGTTTTAACAAGAGTAAAGTACTTGAAAATTCATTTAAACTTTTTCAAACAATGGTAATTTGTTAAAAATAAAATAATTTTGTTGCCAGGCAATAAAATTATAATTTTTTCATTTTAATGTAAATTATGTATATATTAGAAAATATATCGTGCTTGGCAGGCAAGCACATTTCAGATTATAAGTCTTAGAATATGGAAGTCATGTATGGTTCTCCATACCGATATTTATATATAAGATGTAAACTATACCGCTTACTTGACATAAAGCGTGATAGATAAGCTAATGTACAACATATATGTATTAATTATACACATAAATGTTCCTCGATAGACACCCTATCTATTGGCGAAAACTTGAATAAAATCCGTTCAGTACTTCCTGAGATTAGCGATTTCAAACACAGAGAGAAAACGGACCTACTTTACTTTATACTATGTACAGATTTACATTAAAATGAAAAAATTATAATTTTATTGCCTGGCAACAAAATTATTTTATTTTTTACAATTACCATTGTTTCAAAAAGTTTAAATGAATTTTCAAGTACTTTACTCTTGTTAAAACGTAAAAGGTTGCAGGTAAACTACCCCTTCCCCTTAACCGATCTTCACCAAAATCGAACGTCCTTGGGACCTCTACACTTCAGGGACGTATGCGAAAAATTATTTGATTCTGTTTGAATTTGCGGCTGTTATCGTTTGCCATAGAAAATACGTTTGTTGCAGGTAAACTACCCCTTCCCCTTAACCGATATTCACCACAAACAACAGGTCTTGAGTACTCTACAAATCACGGCTGTATGCAAAAAATTATTTGATTCTGATTGAATTTGCGGCTGTTATCGTTTGCCATAAAATATACCCTTGTTAAAAAAACGTTGCAGGTAAACTACCCCTTTCCCTTAACCGATCTTCACCAAAAACAATAGGTCTTGAGAACTCTACAATTTAGGGCTGTATGCAAATAATCTTTTGATTCTGTTTGAATTTGCGGCTGTTATCGTTTGCCATAGGAAATACCCTTGTTAAAACATAAAACGTTACCGGTAAACTACCCCTTTCCCTTAACCGATCTTCACCAAAAACAACAGGTCGTGAGAACTCTACAAGTGAGAACTCTACAATTCAGGGCTGTATACGAAACATTATTTGATTCTGTTTGAATTTGCGGCTGTTATCGTCAGCCAAAAAAAAAAAATTTCCCTTGATAAAAAAAACTATTGCTGGTAAACTACCCCTTTCCCTTAACCGATCTTCACCAAAAACAATAGGTCGTGAGTACTCTACAAATCAGGGCTGTATGCAAAAAATTATTTGATTCTGTTTGAATTTGCGGCAGTTATCGTTTGCCATAGAAAAAAAATCTACAGACACACACACACACACACACACACACTTTTCGGAAAACGACTTTTTTTCATGTTTTGAGTGTAGTAGAATCAGAATCTGCAATAATCTCGAACACGATTTTTTTTGCCATCACCATACTTCCATTCCTTAAGGAATATGGAAGTAAAATAAAATAATTTTGTTGCCAGGCAATAAAATTATAATTTTTACTTCCATATTCCTTAAGGAAATGGAAGTATGGTGATGGCAAAAAAAATCGTGTTCGAGATTATTGCAGATTCTGATTGTACTACATTCAAAACATGAAAAAAAGTCGTTTTCCGAAAAGTGTCTGTGTGTGTGTCTGTCTATGTGTAGATTTTTTTCTATGGCAAACGATAACTGCCGCAAATTCAAACAGAATCAAATAACTTTTTGCATACAGCCCTGATTTGTAGAGTACTCACGGCCTATTGTTTTTGGTGAAGATCGGTTGAGGGAAAGGGGTCGTTTACCTGCAACGGTTTTTTTTAACAAGGGTATTTTTTTTTTTGGCAAACGATAGCCTCAAATTCAAACAGAATTAAATAATTTTCGCATACAGCCCTGAATTGTAGAGTTCTCACGACCTATTGTTTTTGGTGAAGATCGGTTAAGGGAAAGAGGTAGTTTACCCGTAACGTTTTATGTTTTAACAAGGGTATTTCCTATGGCAAACGATAACAGCCGCAAATTCAAACAGAATCAAAAGATTATTTGCATACAGCCCTAGATTGTAGAGTTCTCAAGACCTATTGTTTTGGGTGAAGATCGGTTAAGGGAAAGGGGTAGTTTACCTGCAACGTTTTTTTAACAAGGGTATATTTTATGGCAAACGATAACAGCCGCTAATTCAATCAGAATCAAATAATTTTTTGCATACAGCCGTGATTTGTAGAGTACTCAAGACCTGTTGGTTTTGGTGAATATCGGTTGAGGGGAAGGGGTAGTTTACCTGCAACGTTTTTTTATCAAACGTATTTTCTATGGCAAACGATAACAGCCGCAAATTCAATCAGAATCAAATAATTTTTTGCACACGTCCCTGAATTGTAGAGATCTCATGGACTTTCGATTTTGGTGAAGATCGGTTGAACGGAAGGGGTAGTTTACCAGCAACCTTTTACGTTTTAACAACAGTAAAGTACTTGAAAATTCATTTAAACTTTTTGAAACAATGGTAGTTGTTAAAAATAAAATAATTTTTTTGCCAGGCAATAAAATTATAATTTTTACTTCCATATTCCTTAAGGAAATGGAAGTATGGTGATGGCAAAAAAAATCGTGTTTTAGATTATTGCAGATTCTGATTGTACTACACTCAAAACATGAAAAAAAGTCGTTTTCCGAAAAGTGTCTGTGTGTGTGTCTGTCTGTCTCTGTGTAGATTTTTTTCTATGGCAAACGATAACTGCCGCAAATTCAAACAGAATCAAATAATTTTTTACATACAGCACTGATTTGTAGAGTACTCACGACCTATTGTTTTTGGTGAAGATCGGTTGAGGGAAAGGGGTAGTTTACCTGCAACAGTTTTTTTTAATCAAGGGAAATTTTTTTTTTGGCAAACGATAACAGCCGCAAATTCAAACAGAATCAAATAATGTTTCGCATACAGCCCTGAATTATAGAGTTCTCAAGATCTATTGTTTTTGGTGAAGATCGGTTAAGGGAAAGGGGTAGTTTACCTGTAACGTTTTATGTTTTAACAATGGCATTTCCTATGGCAAACGATAACAGCCGCAAATTCAAACAGAATCAAAAGATTATTTGCATACAGCCCTAAATTGTAGAGTTCTCAAGCAACCTTTTACGTTTTAACAACAGTAAAGTACTTGAAAATTCATTTAAACTTTTTAAAACCAATGGTAATTGTTAAAAATAAAATAATTTTGTTGCCAGGGAATAAAATTATAATTTTTTCATTTTAATGTAAATTATGTATGAGTTAATATCTTTATATATATAATTCTTCTGTACGTGTGTATGTCACTGAACTCCTCCATGTATAAAATAATATATCGTTCGTGGCAGGTAAGCATATCTCAGTTATGTAATGTTTACGTTTCCATTTTATTATTATCCCTACAGCAATAAAAAGGCAGGTAACACACACACACACACACACACACACAAAATTCACGTTATTTTCTTACATTTGCACGCTGTTTAAATGGAAAGTGCCGAAACCCACACCAACATAACGCGTGCAAGCCGAAAAAATGGACATCAATTTGCTTCGTGTGGATCGCTGGGCATATAAATCTTAGAATATAGAAGTCATGTATGGTTCTCCATACCGATATTTTCATTTTAATGTAAATTATGTATGAGTTAATATACATGTACAAAATAATATATCGTTCGTGGCAGGCAGCATATCTCAGTTATGTAATGTTTACATTTCCATTTTATTATTATGACTACCGTAAGAAAAAGGCAGAGAAGACACACACACACACACACACACACACACACACACACACACACACACACACACACACACACACACACACACACACACACACACACACACACACACACACACACACGCACACACGCACGCACGCACGCACGCACGCACACACACACACACAAAATTCGCGTTATTTCTGGCCTCACTCATGTTTATTTTCTTACATTTGCACGCTTTTTAAATGGTAAGTGCCAAAACCCATACCAACATAACGCGTGCAAGCCGAAAAAGTGTCCAGCGTGGATAGCGATTTGCTTCCTGTGGATCGCTGGGCAGTGTAACTGCACGTGTTTACAGAGGAACGATTCATATACAGACTTTTCGTCTTTAGGGAATGAACCCTCTGCAAGATGCTGAGGGTCCATGAGTGACTTCGGAGCACTCCTTCTTTTTCGCGTGTTTGTTCTGTGAAACGTACACTGTAGATTCGCAGATTTATTCTAAGCAACGCTCAATAGGAAATGTTGAAAATTTTTGTCCACGGTGAACCCTCATACACACTAAACCTGCTCTGATGTTTTAATTACGGACATCATAATATTAAAACTTTGGAAACTTGAGCACTACTTAATGGAGATCAATCATTAACTTATACAAGCCATTAATTTTATGCATATTTTTTATATATATATGTGTACAACGTTATCGGCAACAAAGAAGTAGTTTTTGTTAAAATTCCTTCCCGGGATATTTGGCCGTAGTCCAATGTTTTCTAAAAAACCAGACGTTTCGGCAATGCCATTGACTTCCATCATCAGTGAAAATCGAGTGCGATAACGTGAGGTGGTATATGTTAGTGACCACAGTACTGTGGTTAAGGCTGAAGCAGTAAGTAGAAAGAAGTAGTTTCTATGGTAATATTCCATTTCGAAAATGATTTTAAAAATAAATCTTAGAATATGGAAGTCATGTATGGTTCTCCATACCGATTTTTAACAATTACCATTGTTTCAAAAAGTTTAAATGAATTTTCAAGTACTTTACTGTTGTTAGTGACCATAGTACTGTGGTTAAGGCTGAAGCAGTAAGTAGAAAGAAGTAGTTTCTATAGTAATATTTCATTTCGAAAATGATTTTAAATATAAATCTTAGAACATGGAAGTCATGTATGGTTCTCCATACCAATATTTTCTTATTTTTATACCATAATCTTGCACCTGATCCACATTTCACAGAGACAATCTGTGTCTTCAGAGTTTCTATATAAATTAATGAATAACCAGTTTTATTTCAATTTCAATATAAATTAATAAATTATCAAAACTTAAATTTTTTGATTGTTGTAATGTTTGTTTATGTGATCAGCTGTTTTGGCTGTTACATTGAAAATATTTAATATTTAAATTTTATATATTTTAATACATTTATAATTTTAAATAAATCATCTTGTTTTGTTTTTATTTGAATTTGTTCTTTAATAACTGAAGTGTTATTGTTGTGTTTGCATATTCTGACATTGAGGGAAATGTTTAAGGATTCGTTGATAATAGAGGTTGATAACAGAAACTATTATATACAAAATAATATATTATTTTCAAATAATAAATTATTTCTGCAAGTGTATTCTTTTATGATGTTTTTGCATCTTTTAATTACATGACATTAAACTAAACATTAATAAATTACATGGTAATTTATTCATTAATTTATACTAAAATTGAAATAAATTTGATTATTCGTTAACTTATATAAAATTCTCTGAAGATACAGATTGAAACATTTGCACCAGGTACAAATCTATTGATAAAAATTAAGAAAAATACATTTGCATAAGTATTTTATTATGTGATAATATAATATATATTATACAAATGCTGCAAGAAACATCAAGCGTTACTTATACAGAAAGTATGGACAAAATAACATATGGAATGAAATAGCAAACTATAAATGCTGAGCACACGTTTGTCTCATTTAAAGGTCAAACACAATCTTACATACCTTATTATAATTAAAGACATAAAGACTTATACATTTATCTTAGACTTACAATTTTTATAAAAGTTTTAAAACAAACTAATACAGGTCAGTATATGTTGCCTCTTATTATATATACCTAAATTTTAATAATAATAACAGTCTATTCAAACAACACTCTCAAAGTAATGAATAACACACAATAACAAAAATAACTATTAAATCCTGTTGCTCTGCATCATAAAACCTGTTAACTTTTGTGCTTTGTTTTTGTTTAAATTAATTACCTATACGTAACTTTGCGACGCGTGTTTTCCACTCGGAAATAAAACCACTGCATATGTCTATTTGTATAAAGATCAGTCCTGAGTGACAGTTCATAATAAGTGTCAGTGATTTTTACTGCTTTCGCCAGATTACCTGACTCAAATCTTGATTCAAACTTCAGTTCATCCTCATTCTCGGTTGAGCAAGTTGGCAGAAAAAATCTACTTCCACCCACACTTGAACGGCTGAACTGAAAACAAATATTAAGCCAAAAATATTTAAAAGATTTCTTAATTACAGTTAAGAATGTTTACTTTGTTTTTCATTTATTTCTATACAACATCTCTCACATTGCAGAAACAACCTGTCCCAGAAATATAATCATCTTTGTCATCTGTGGTCAAAGATGAAATAATAACATTTAAAATCAGAACAAATTAAACACAATGTGGTATTCAAACTTTTTTTAGTAAGTGTATGAAAGTAAATACAATAATTTATAACTAAAATATTTCATCATACTATCTGTAATATACAGTGGTGTACCAAGGAATTTTTCATGGGATCTACTGATATAGTTTTCAATTTTGGGAGGGGGTGTAGACCAGGATTTCTCCCTCCACAATGAGTAGTTACTCATGATAAGCAAGGGGAGAGGTGTTGGCAATAGTAGAGAATATACCATTCCCTACTCACTGTATACGTTTTTTTTTTTCGCTCTGGGCTTTGCGGTTGTGCGTCGCAGAGACGAACCGCTCGGTATCTGAGTTCCGAGCTACCTTCTGGAGCTCCTGCCTCGTGGCCCTGCCCAAGTGGGGCGTATGCTCTATAGCAGGCCGATTCTCGGCTGTTGTGCTAGCCTACACTAGTGCAGTATACACCGAGGGCGTTTCCACGAATCACCTGGACGTATACGGTACCTTCCCAGCCCAGTCACTAGAGGATTGCCTGGGAACCTCGCCGCACGTGCATAAAATTTGCGTGCAAGCCGCCTGAATGTGTCGTCTAAGGAGCGGACGCCAAGTCCTCTCCTTAGAAGGCGAGATGAAAAGCGACGGGGGACTTTGGCCGCTAGCCGAAGACCCCTGTCGAGGACGCTCTGCAACTTCTTTTTATGCATTGCGGCGAGGTAACCCCAGACCGGACAGGCGTAGGAAATGACCGGCAGCAGATACGCGCCGACGATCATCCTGCCCAATTTCCTGGTCATGGCTGAGCTGATCAGGAGTGGAAACAGTGCGCACAGGCGAGTGGATGTTCGCTTGAGAACTGCCTGTGCGTGGGTACGCCAGGTGAGCCGACGGTCAAGGTGTAATCCGAGGTACTTGACCTCGTTGGACCAGCGCAAGTACGTTCTGCCGATACGTAGCTGCCTAACAGGGTTCTTCCGTCGCTTGGAGAATTCGACGGCTACACTCTTGGTAGCGTTGAGTTGCACTCTCCAATTCTCGGTCCAGTCCACGAGCGTGTCGAGCTGGCGCTGCAGTCGTAGGACGGCCCTTTCCTCATGACGATCGGCCGTAAATACGGCCGTGTCGTCAGCGAAGAGGGCCATCTGGACTTCAGGCTGTCTCGGCACGTCATTGACGTAGATCGAGAACAGAAGGGGGCCTAGAACACTACCTTGAGGGACGCCGGCTGTGATTCGTCTCTCGGAAGAGACTGAATCGCCAACTCTCACGCAGAAGGTCCTCTCCGTCAGAAAGCTAGCAACCAGATGGAGGTAGCAGTCCGGGAGCTGGACTTCCCTAAGCTTGAATAATAGGCCATCATGCCATACGCTGTCGAAGGCTTTTTCAACATCTAAGAAACAGCCAACGGTCCGTTCTCTCCGACACCCGGCTTCCGTGATGCTTTCCACCAATCTCATCAGTTGATGAGTGGTCGAATGCCCCACACGAAAGCCGAACTGTTCGGGGACCAGCACGTCAAAGTTGGTTAGATGTTCTCGTACACGACGCTGTACGAGGCGCTCAAAAACCTTGGACGTAGCGGAGAGTAGGCTGATAGGCCGGAGGTTTTCAGAGCGGGTGGTATCCTTTCCCTGCTTCGGGATCACGATAACCGTCGCCTTTCGCCATTTCTTGGGAAAGTAGGCCAGTCTAAGACACGCGTTGAACAAATCAGTCAAGATTGCACTCCAGGCTCGGGAAGAAGTCGTAGAGCGGTGTTCGTAACACCGTCCGGGCCTGGAGCTTTTCTTGGCTGAAGTTCAGCGAGCAGGTCTGAGACCTCTTCCAAAGAGATGGGTTCGGGCTCCGCCGTGATCGGAAGAGACAGAAAGTCTTCCACAGCCATCTCGACTTGTTCGTCGAAGTCCCAGTCCATGGGCGGGTTGGGAGCGAACTGTCGCTCGAAACACAAGCCCAAGTACTCGGCCTTCTCCTCCGGGCGACCCAGGAGTCGACCGAACGGTCCAACAATGGCGGGGAGTGGAGGTCGTCGCCTCCGTCCCGTCAATGCGGTAGGTATTCTGTACGGGTGACTTTGCGGGTCCACATCCCCCGTTCGGGCCACAGCGAGTTCCCAACAGCTACGTCGGAACGCCTTCAGACTGCCGCGCAGTCGTCCGGTGAGCCGATTGTATGCTGCCTTATCGGCTGGATCACGGGTCCTCTGCCAACGTTTCCGGTAGTAATTCCTCTCGCGAGCGAGAAGAGAGACTTCCTCAGGGATGCGTTGGTAGTCAGGCGTGAAACCAGCTCGCGTACGTGAAGACACGCCTATAGCCGAGATGATTGCCTCTTCGATTCCCGCTACTGCTTCGTCTAGGAGGCGAACGGAATCGAGTAGGGCCGCTGGCGGCAATCGACGGCACAAGGCCGGGCCGTAGCGATCCCAATCGATAACCTTCTTCTGGTCAGAACGTGCATAGGCGTGCTGGGTAGCGACGTGGACCAAGATAGGGTTGTGGTCGGATGTCAACTCCGTAAGTGAGAATACCTCGACCGGACAGACAACTCCCTGGGTCACCGCGATATCCAGAACATCGGGAGCCGCGTTAGGCCTTGACGGAAAGAACGTGGGTTGCGCTGGACCAAACACCATCGCCCGGCGCGATTCAACAAAACTGAGCAAGCGCCTCCCATTCGGAGTAGTCAGGCGACTATTCCAAACGCGATGCTTGCAATTCAGATCGCCGGCCAAAATTACCCTTCGATGGGAATCGAAGATGACGTCCAGGTCGCCGACAAGGAGTTCAGCTTGTGGGGGCTTGTATGCTGAAACCACGAGGACGCCGCCAAGAGCTCCGTGGACCTCAATGGCGGTGGCCTCTAGGTTGGTAAGCTGCGGCAAAGCGACACGATGATGACCTATGGAGGTCCTCACCGCGATCGCCGTGCCGCCTCCTCGTCGGCCAACTCGGTCATCCCGATAGACCACGTAATTTGGTAATCGAAACCGGTTCGCCGGGGCTAGGTGGGTTTCAGAGAGGAGAAGTACGTCGGGTTTGAACCGAGCCAGGAATTCAAGAAGGTCGGAATGCTTGGAACCGATGTTGTTAGCATTCCAGGCTACGAGCGAGAGATCTCGTCTAAGGGCTCGGTTCATAGAAGACCTATTACTTCGCAGGCTTCCACCAAGAGCATGAATCTCTCAGTTAGGTCAGCAGTTTCCAGGCGGTCTCGGATGGACCTGAAGGTGGATGCGACTTTCTTGAGGTCGTAGCCAGACAGAAAGTCGCGGACGAACTGTGCGTCATCGGATATGACGGACTGGGCGGTTTGCCTGGAAACTGAGGCCGCGTAAGAGCGACCAGGTTTTACGGCAGATCGGGTAGTGGTGGAAGCCACAGGACCAGGGGCAGACGGTTTTGAATCAGCGGCAGGAAAAGTACGCTGTTGCGCTTCGTCGGACTTATTGTACCGGGAAGCAGGACTTTTCTTGGGCTGTGGGCAGGCAGGAGCTCGGGTCCGAGCATCCGGTGTGGTTATCCCTTGTTTTTTGGATTTAGTGATGCCTGCTTGCGGAAGTCGCGGAGGTGGCTTTTGGTGGCGAGGCTACCTCTGGTTCAGAGGCGGGAGTTGGAGGTTCCGCGGAGGTGGAGGGTTGATTCTCCGGCTCCATAACCGAGATGACGGCTACAGGGCTTGTCTCTGCTACAGAAGGAGACGCGGTTCGTTATGGTGCCTTTGTAGGGGCTGGAGGTGGAGCCGGAGAGAACGCGCGCCGTGCCGGTTGTTCCTTCGGTTGCGGCCTAGCCTGTGTTTTAGGCTGCCTCTGAGGTTGGGGCTGCAAAACTGGCTGCCGTGGCTTCGGGAGGGGCCCCTGCGGCTTTTGCTTCCGCAGGAGCCCCACCTTGTAGACCGGGCAATTAATGTTATTTTCTGCATGGCCTTGGCCACAATTTATGCAGCGAAACTTTGTCTTGTGTCTGCCACAGTGCAGGCCTGAGTTGAATGTCCCAGAGAACAACGTAAACAGGCCGGGGCACTGCGACAGACGTCGGTGTGATGGCCGAACCTCTGGCACCGGTGGCACTGCGCGAGCTTGCCCGGGGGACGACTGGATTCCACCCTGACGCGGAAGCCAAACAGCCGCGTCAGGTGGAATATTTTATCTGCAGCCTCGCCCTTCTCGAGCTGGAGACGGACGAGCGGGAGAGGTACCCGGGTTTCGGAATTGGTAAACAGGCGGAAAATTGCCTGCACCGGGTACCCGAGTTCTCGGAGTTCCAAAAGGATCTCCTGAGGAACAGTATGCGCGTCAAGCCCACGCAGAATTACTGACAAGGGCTTGACTCGCTTGGGAGAGAAGGTGTGGTATTGCAGGCTGTGCGCCTGCAGAAAGGCCTCGACCAAGCGATGGTCCTCGAGCTGGCGGACGACAATCCTGACCGTATCACCGCCAAGTAGCTTCAGGTCAAGCGTGTCGGCCGACAGGCCGTGGGCCGCGATAAGCCGCCTGTATAAGGCAGCGACATTGGACACCCCGTGGACGAACAGGGGCGGCGCACGACCAACAGCGGCAGCAGCCGGAACTGCTACCGAAGCAGTCGGAACCGCGGCATGTTGGCCCTGAGAAGGTCCGATGTCCATGGCCGAGGTGCGAGAAGAAGTGGATCCGGGTGTGTGGGTCCTCTTAGGCTTCTTAGCCGGACGATTACGCCGACCAACGGTCGCCAATTCGCCCGACTCGTCTGCCGGGAGAGGGGGAAGCGGGTTAGGGAGAGGATCGTCCGTCTCCATCGCCCGAGGCGATTCAGGCGAGTCGCCCAGATGGGGCAAGGCAGAGCCGAGCGACTCGGCACTTGAGCCGTTGCCCGTAGAAGGCATGCTGGCCAGGTGCGGCTGCCGGGCAGAGACTGCTAGGCAGTCGCCGCCAGACGCCAAGGATCTCGGGTCCGGCCGAAGCCGGGTTACCCGCGCGTCTTCCCTGCTCACGACGATGCGGGAGGAGCTGGGCTAACGACCAGCTTCGTTGAATACCAGTCCTTACCAAGACTGGTGTCCACTGGCCCCTTTACCCCGGCGATATCCAAGCTCGCTTACCACTGGTGGGGGCTTGCAAGGATCGTCCGGGGCAGCGCTACCTAACAGTCGCGAGCAGGTTATGTTTATGTCAGTTTATGCACTGATGTACGGCACTCACCAGTAGCCCAGAGCAGTTCTCTTCTATTCCTCGCCAGCAGATGGTATCCAGCGAAGGTGGTCCTAAAAAGGTCTTCTGCCAGCTGCCACTTGTACCAGCTACTTAATTCACCGGCAGCAGCTGGCTCCTTGGTCCTTTTTCCCACGAAGAGAAAGGCGATAGTATGCCTCGTCCAGCGACGAGGTGGCCGAAACAGCAAGCTGTAGCACGTCCAGCGGAGAGCTGAAGAGAGCGGTCCAAAGAGCAGTCCTGTTCAGTTCGAAGCTGGAGCAGAAGTGTCTCGCTCGTTTTCGCTCTGGGCTTTGCGGTTGTGCGTCGCAGAGACGAACCGCTCGGTAACTGAGTTCCGAGCTACCTTCTGGAGCTCCTGCCTGCATTGCATTGCATTACATAGTGGGGCGTCTTTGCACCCATGGCTTATTACAGCTTCCGGGACGTGCCCGATTCCTGCCTGAGTCTCGCTCGTGTCTGTCGTCTCGAGTATACGTTGTTTTTTTTTTTTTTTTTCGCTCTGGGCTTTGCGGTTGTGCGTCGCAGAGACGAACCGCACGGGAACTGAGTTCCGAGCTACCATCTGGAGCTCCTGCCTCGTGGCCCTGCCCAAGTAGGGCGCGTGCTCTATAGCAGGCCTTTCTCGGCTGTTGTGCTAGCCTACGCTAGCGCAGTATACACCGAGGGCGTTTCCACGAATCACCTGGGCGTATACGGTACCTTCCCAGCCCAGTCACTAGAGGATTGCCTGGGAACCTCGCCGCACGTGCATAAAATTTGCGTGCGAGCCGCCTGAAAGTGTCGTCTAAGGAGCGGACGCCAAGTCCTCTCCTTAGAAGGCGAGATGAGAAGCGACGGGGGACTTTGGCCGCTAGCCGAAGCCCCCTGTCGAGGACGCTCTGCAATTTCTTTTTATGCATTGCGGCGAGGTAACCCCAGACCGGGCAGGCGTAGGTAATGACCGGCAGCAGATACGCGCCGACGATCATCCTACCCAATTTCCTGGTCATGGCTGAGCTGATCAGGAGTGGAAACAGTGCGCACAGGCGAGTGGATGCTCGCTTAAGAACTGTCTGTGCGTGGGTACGCCAGGTGAGCCGACGGTCAAGGTGTAAGCCGAGGTACTTGACCTCGTTGGACCAGCGCAAGTACGTTCTGCCGATACGTAGTTGCCTAACGGGGTTCTTCCGTCGCTTGGAGAATTCGACGGCTACACTCTTGGTGGCGTTGAGTTGCACTCTCCAATTCTCAGTCCAGTCCACGAGCGTGTCGAGCTGGCGCTGCAGTCGTAGGACGGCCCTTTCCTCATGACGATCGGCCGTAAATACGGCCGTGTCGTCAGCGAAGAGGGCCATCTGGACTCCAGGCTGTCTCGGCACGTCGTTGACGTAGATCGAGAACAGAAGGGGGCCTAGAACACTACCTTGAGGGACGCCGGCTGTGATTCGTCTCTCGGAAGAGACAGAATCGCCAACTCTCACGCAGAAGGTCCTCTCCGTCAGAAAGCTAGCAACCAGATGGAGGTAGCAGTCCGGGAGCTGGACTTCCCTAAGTTTGAATAAAAGGCCATCATGCCATACGCTGTCGAAGGCTTTCTCAACATCTAAGAAACAGCCAACGGTCCGTTCTCTCCGACACCCGGCTTCCGTGATGCTTTCCACCAGTCTCATCAGTTGATGAGTGGTCGAATGCCCCACACGAAAGCCGAACTGTTCGGGGACCAGCACGTCAAAGTTGGTTAGATGTTCTCGTACACGACGCTGTACGAGGCGCTCAAAAACCTTGGACGTAGCGGAAAGTAGGCTGATAGGCCGGAGGTTTTCCGAGCGGGTGGTATCCTTTCCCTGCTTCGGGATCACGATAACCGTCGCCTTTCTCCATTTCTTGGGAAAGTAGGCCAGTCTAAGACACGCGTTGAACAAATCAGTCAAGAATTGAACTCCAGGCTCGGGAAGAAGTCGTAGAGCGGTGTTGGTAACACCGTCCGGGCCTGGAGCCTTTCTTGGCTGAAGTTCAGCGAGCCGATCTGAGACCTCTTCCAAAGAGATGGGTTCGGGCTCCGCCGTGATCGGAAGAGACAGAAAGTCTTCCACAGCCATCTCGACTTGTTCGTCGAAGTCCCAGTCCATGGGCGGGTTGGGAGCGAACTGACGCTCGAAACACAAGCCCAAGTACTCGGCCTTCTCCTCCGGGCGACCCAGGAGTCGACCGAACGGTCCAACAATGGCGGGAAGTGGAGGTCGGCGCCTCCGTCCCGTCAATGCGGTAGGTATTCTGTACGGGTGAGATTGCGGGTCCGCATCCCCCGTTCGGGCCACGTCGAGTTCCCAACAGCTACGTCGGAACGCCTTCAGACTGCCACGCAGTCGTCCGGTGAGCCGATTGTATGCTGCCTTATCGGCCGGATCACGGGTCCTCTGCCAACGTTTCCGGAAGTAATTCCTCTCGCGAGCGAGAAGAGAGACTTCCTCAGGGATGCGTTGGTAGTCAGGCGTGAAGCCAGCTCGCGTACGTGAAGACACGCCTATAGCCGAGATGATTGCCTCTTCGATTCCCGCAACTGCTTCGTCTAGGAGGCGAACGGAATCGAGTGGGGCCGCTGGCGGCAATCTACGGCACAAGGCCGGGCCGTAACGATCCCAATCGATGACCTTCTGCTTGTCAGAACGTGCATAGGCGTGCTGGGTAGCGACGTGGACCAAGATAGGGTTGTGGTCGGATGTCAGCTCCGTAAGTGAGAATACCTCGACCGGACAGACAATTCCTTGGGTCACCGCGATGTCCAGAACATCGGGAGCCGCGTTAGGCAGTGACGGAAAGAACGTGGGTTGCGCTGGACCAAACACCATCGCCCGGCGCGATTCAACAAAACTGAGCAAGCGCCTCCCGTTCGGAGTAGTCAGGCGACTATTCCAAACGCGATGCTTGCAGTTCAGATCGCCGGCCAAAATTACCCTTCGATGGGAATCGAAGATGACGTCCAGGTCGCTGACAAGGAGTTCAGCTTGTGGGGGCTTGTAAGCTGAGACCACGAGGACGCCGCCAAGAGCTCCGTGGACCTCAATGGCGGTGGCCTCTAGGTTGGTAAGCTGCGGCAAAGCGACACGATGATGACCTATGGAGGTCCTCACCGCGATCGCCGTGCCGCCTCCTCGTCGGCCAACTCGGTCATCCCGATAAACCACGTAATTTGGTAATCGAAACCGGTTCGCCGGGGTCAGGTGGGTTTCCCCGAGGAGAAGTACGTCGGGTTTGAACCGAGCCAGGAATTCAAGAAGGTCGGAATGCTTGGTACCGATGTTATTAGCATTCCAGGCTACGAGCGAGAGATCTCGTCTAAGGGCTCGGTTCATAGAAGACCTATGACTTCGCAGGCTTCCACCAAGAGCATGAATCTCTCAGTTGGGTCAGCAGTTTCCAGGCGGGCACGGATGGACCTGAAGAGAGATGCGACTTTCGGGAGGTCGTAGCTAGACAGAAAGCCGCGGACGAACTGTGCGTCATTGGAACTGACGGACTGGGTGGTTTGCCTGGAAACTGAGGCCGCATAAGAGCGACCAGGTGTTACGGCAGATCGGGTCATGGTGGAAGCCATAGGACCAGGGCCAGACGGTTTTGGATCAGCGGCAGGAAAAGTACGCTGTTGCGCTTCGTCGGACTTATACCGGGAAGCAGGACTTTTCTTGGGCTGTGGGCAGGCAGGAGCTCGGGGCCGAGCATCCGGTGTGGGTATCCCTTTGTTCCTGGGTTTGATGCCTGCTCGCGGAAATCGCGGAGGTGGCAGGGGCGGCGAGGCTACCTCTGGTTCAGAGGCGGGAGTAGGAGGTTCCGCGGAGGTGGAGGGTTCATTCTCCGGCTCCAAAACCGAGATAACAGCTACTGGGCGTGTCTCTGCTGTGGAAGGAGACGCGGTACGTTTAGTTGCCTTTGTAGGGGCTGGAGGTGGAGCCGGAGAGGGCGCGCGCCGTGCCGGTTGTGCCTGAGGTTTAGGCCTAGCCTGTATTTTAGGCTGTCTAGGTTGGGGCTGCATAACTGGCTGCCGTGGCTTCGGGAGGGGCCCCTGCGGCTTTTGCTTCCGCAGGAGCTCCGCCTTATAGACCGGGCAGTTTACGTTAGACGCTGCGTGGCCTTGACCACAATTTATGCAGCGAAATTTGGTTTTGTCTGCCACAGTGCAGGCCTGTGTAGAATGTCCCAGAGAACATCGGAGACAGGCCGGGGCATTGCGGCAGACGTCGGTGTGGTGGCCGAACCTCTGGCACCGGTGGCACTGCGCAAGCTTGCCCTGGGGTCGACTGGTTTCCACCCGGACGCGGAAGCCAAACAGCCGCGTCAGGTGGAAAATTTTGTCTGCAGCCTCGCCC
This sequence comes from Magicicada septendecula, assembly GCA_034769895.1. Taxonomy (NCBI): domain Eukaryota; kingdom Metazoa; phylum Arthropoda; class Insecta; order Hemiptera; family Cicadidae; genus Magicicada; species Magicicada septendecula. The sequence goes on along the minus strand of CM068370.1, from coordinate 259,525,549 downwards.
TTCTCGAGCTGGAGACGGACGAGCGGGAGAGGTACTCGGGTTTCTGAGTGAGTGTACAGGCGGAAAATTGCCTGCACCGGGTACCCGAGGTCGCGGAGTTCCATAAGGATCTCCTGAGGATCAGTGTGCGCGTCAAGCCCTCGCAAAATGACAGACAAGGGCTTGACTCGCTTAGGAGTGAAGGTGTGATATTGGAGGTTGTGTGCTTGGAGGAAGGCCTCGACCAAGCGATGGTCCTCGAGCTGGCGGACGACAATCCTGACCGTATCACCGCCAAGCAGCTTCAGGTCAAGCTTGTCGGCCGACAGGCCGTGGGCCGCGATCAGCCGTCTGTATAAGGCGGCGACATTGGATACGCGAGTATACGTTGTGACGGCAGCGGTATGCGAATATCTGCTCTCCGGTACCAGCGGTGGACACAGCGAGCCAATCCGGCATCAGCGTTCGGAGCTAGCCAATCAGCGATCCCGGTTAGTTAATAAAACCCGGGCCTGCAGAAAATTTTGCACACTTCATCGCCACGCCATCGGACGCACTTCACCCTCACCTCTCTCGGACGACATCGGCGCGGAGTCAGCCGGAAGGAACGGCCGAAGAATAGAACCGGCGTTCTTGTGTCTTCGCCCTCCAGTTCCGCGCCAGCGATGGATTTCGCTGGGCCGGCAACCGACTCTACAACCGGTGCCGAAAGAAGAGGAGGACTGCAGTGCGCTACGAACAGCAGGCGCAGCCACCGAACATCTCAGCGCGGCACGAAAACATCAGCTTTCTCGCCACCAGGTCCTTTTTAGGGCCACCAAAAACACTAGAGTGTACGATTGGCACCATTTGTCATGCGGCAAGCCTTTTGTCCGGTGACAACCTTTTTAGCTAAGATACTAATGAGCTGGTACTTTCTATCTTCAGGCTTTACATACAAGACCTCAATATATCCAATAAGAGGGGGTTATAACCTTCAATAAACCCCCTTTGGATATGGCACTGCTAACATGACCATAAACTAAACAATTATGAAATTTTAATAGTCATAATAATTGTAAATTTTGACATTTTTTACTTTAGAATTTTAAAAATAATTAGTAATTGAGTGATACTGTAGCCTTATTGTACTGTTACGACGGTCTATTCGATCGTCGTAGGTACAGTGGAAACAAAATAAGTACAAGACACCAATTAAGTCACTAATCACACCTTTAATTGTTACATTAAAACAGTTCGTAATTAACAACACAGTCTCTACAACAAATCAAATGAAAATTGTACACACGCAATAAAATGTCCACAAATATTAAAACTCAATTGTATTACAATTATACCGTCTGATTATAAAACGCAACACTTCAGTAATAACTACTTGAACGTACACAGTAATAACTCGAACCGCTCTGGAAATATATCGCACTAATACTCTCGAACCGCACTATTAAATATCTCGCATTGAACTGAAAACTAAGGCCGCTACCCGATGTATTTATAGTCACGCTCACACACCAGAAGCTTCCAAACTGCGTCTTATCTCTCGTGAACTACGTAATTACTACGGCCTTGACACAGTCCGAGCGCCCGAGCGAAGCCCGGCACAGTCGAGAAAATTCTCGCAAAATGCGTCTAGTAGCACGTACACCACACGCTTACATCGAGATCCTTCTGGGATATTCGATAAACGCGTAGATTGTTCTGTGCTGTCGTAGCACTGGCCCCTCCTTAAGCCTGTTCGTCCCGAACTGGCAAAGCGTCTCTAAATTTGTACTTAGCCAGGCGATCTAGGTGGACGACCTTGAACTTTCGCTGACCTTCCTGTTGAATCCGATAAACAACATCGTTAATTCTTTCCTTCCCAGTTAGACTGAAGCTTAGGTGAGCGACCACGACGGCGCTTTGGATTGAACAACCAGACCTGATCTCCTTCTTGGAAACCCACACTATTGCTGCGAATGTCATACCGAGTTTTCATTTTATCACTGGCAAGCTTCAGCCGTCCTCTTACCAAGCGATTCATTTCTCGCAGTTGGTTTTCTAATTGCGAGGAATAGTTCCTTGGCTCTTGGGACTGAGTCTCAGGTGATCCAAACATCAAGTCCCCAGGAAGACGAATCTCCCGCCCAAACACCAATTTTGCTGCAGTCATGCCGGTTGTGTCATGGTACTGATGACCTATACGCCATAAGGAATAATGGTCCCAGTCTGTTTGGTTCTCGTCAACAACTTTCGAAAGATGCTGCTCAAGTGTCCTGTTGAATCTCTCAACCATCCCGTCCGACTGAGGATGCAAAGGCGTTGTCCTGGTCTTTCGAATTCCAAGTAGAAGGCATAATTCTTTAAGCACTCCTGATTCGAAATTTCTACCTTGATCCGTATGGATTTCCATAGGGGCTCCATAACGGCAACAGACATTGTGAACTAACTGCTTTGCCACAGTGGTAACCTCCTGATTTGGAATTGCGTAGGCTTCCACCCACTTAGTAAAGTAGTCACCTACAACCATGATGTACCGGTTTCCATTGTCAGTAACTGGGAATGGTCCAGCAATGTCTATGGGAATTCTCTCGAAAGGTTGTCCAACGTTATACTGTCTCATTTTTCCCCTGCTTCTGGTTTGTGGGCCCTTGCTTGCAGCACATATTTCACACGTCCGAACCCATTCCTCTACGTCGTGGCGAAGATGAAGCCAATAGAATCGCTTCCGTATTTTGTCAAGGGTTTTGTTAACGCCAAGATGGCCTCCAGATGTTCCATCATGCATCTCCTTCAAAACAGACTGCACTTTACTTCGGGGAACTATCAACTGCATGACCACGTCTCGTCCATCTGCACTTTCCCAAGCCCTTTTCAGCAATCCGTTTTCTAAGGTGAGAGATTCCCATTGTGCCCAGTAGCCCTTCAGCACTTCGGAACCATGGCAGATATCTTGCCAATCCGGGCGGCGACCTTCCTCTTTTGCTGTCAAGATCAGTCCAATGTCTTCATCAGTCATCTGTTCTTGTCGACAGTCTTGTGTTGTCCAGCCATCAGCCAGGAAATCTACCGTGATGGCTTGAACATGTTCGCTTGAGTTTTGTTCTTCCTTTCTGTGGCAATGTCGGCAGTCTTCCGGGCATGGTCTTCGTGATAAGCCATCTGCATTACCGTGCAGCCGCCCCCGCCGATGTTGTACCTTGAAGTTGTACTCTTGCAGACGTTCGAGCCACCTTGCCAACTGTCCTTCCGGATTTTTAAATCTCAAGAGCCATGCAAGTGCAGCATGGTCGGTACGTAGTGAAAACTCTCTCCCATAGAGGTATTTATGGAAGTGCTCCAAAGCTCAGACAATTGCCAACAACTCTCTTCTTGTAACACAATAATTTCTCTCTGGTTTAGAAAGCGTCTTGCTGTAATACGCTATTACTCGTTCTTCACCGTTCTGCACTTGAGACAAAACTGCTCCTGGACCAGTATTGCTTGCGTCTGTGTCTACGATGTACTTCCCTTCGGAAGCTGGAAAAGCGAGAATTGGCTGCGAACATAATGCAATCTTCAACGTTCTAAATGCTTGTTCACACTCTCTCGACCATTGGAAGTTTCGTTTATTTTCCGTTAGCTCATGTAGTGGTTTAGCAATAGTAGCGAAGCCTTTCACAAAACGTCGGTAATATGAGCATTACCCCAGGAAACTCCGAACTTCGTGTTTATTCTTCGGAACTGGCCAGTCTACTTCACGGTGTCTACTTTATTAGGATCCATGCTAACGCCCGCTGCCGAAACCAGATGGCCCAAATACTGTACTCCCTTCTGGAATAGAGAACACTTCTTCGGGCTCAGCTTCAGTTGTGCACCGTGAATTCTAGTTAGAACTTCCTTAAGGTTTCCAAATGATCTTCGAAAGTCTTCCCTATCACTATGACATCGTCTAAGTAAACAAGGAAAGTTTTCCACGTCAGGCCTCGGAGTATCAGGTCCATCAATCTCTCAAATGTTGCCGGTGCATTACAGAGTCCAAATGGCATGACGTTAAATTGGAATAAGCCACTTGGGGTCGAGAAAGCGGTCTTTTCCTTGTCTTCTTGATGAAGACTCACTTGCCAATATCCACTCTTCAGGTCCAATGTGGAAAACCACTGTGCTCCGAACAACGTGTCGAGTGTATCGTCAACGCGAGGTAATGGATAGCAGTCTTTCTTTGTAACGTCATTTAACCTCCGGTAGTCTACGCAGAAACGCAATCCACCATCTTTCTTCGCTACCAGCACTACAGGGGAAGACCAAGGACTTGACGAAGGTTCGATTACTCCCTCTGTCAACATGTCCTGTACTAACCGAGACATCTCCTCTTGTTTAGATAATGGAGGCCTTCGAGGAGGTTGGCGTATCGGGGTTGTGTCCCCGGTATTGATGCGATGTTGCACAAGAGATGTTCTTCCCAGTGACTGTCCCCGAACTGCAAAACAATCTTTGAATTCGTGTAAAAACTGTCCGAGTTCTTTTACCTCACCACTTGAGAGGTCGTTAGAAGATCTGCTCAATAATTTTTGCAGTTCCTCTGGTAATTTAGAAGTATCCGAAGAACTGGGTCTTCGTAGCGTTATTCCGGCTACCCAGGCCACAGGAGTCAATTTGCCAAGGAGCGTATTGCTTTGTAAAGTGATAGCTTGATCCAAAATATTCGCCACTCTAATAGGTACATTTCCGGTTTCGTCAGGTTTTACTAAACTTCTGGCAATTAGTATGCCCGGTGTGCTGACTACCTGTGGTTCGAATATAGAGCACTGATTGCCCCTAGTATCTACCGCAGTTCTAACCATGATGATCTTTTCGGAGTTTGGCGGAACAGTTACGGCCACTTGGTTTATGACGTCCATCGATTTTTCTGCTGTCGTCATTGTTGATAGCATTACCTCTTCGCCTCCGATTCTCAAGACATTGTTTTTGAAGTCGACTATAAATCCGTATGCGTTCATAACGTCCACACCAAGAATTGCTTCATCCACAATGTCTGCAACAAGTACTTGATGATTAAACTCAAGTCGACCGAGGCGTAGGTGTATCTCCACTTTTCCATACACTTTTACAGGCCGTCCAGTAGCTGTTCGCAAGCTGCAAGAGCACCAGATTGGCTTGAGATCTTTCACCACGTCGGGGCGCACAATAGAAACTGTTGCACCTGTGCCAACTGTAATCGAGTTTGGCCTTTCTTGAACAAATCCGGTAACTACCAAGCTCCCGCTGTTTTTCCGAAGCGTAGAAATTGCTTATTCTCTAGGGGCTTCGTTCCTCCAGTTAGTCAACACACGCCCCGTTGCACCGACTATTGCTCGTTTCCCTGCTGCTGAATTCTAACCCGACAATCTCGTTGTAGATGTCCAGGTTTCCCACATCGATAACACTTCGGTCTTCCATCCTTTCTTATTTTATTCTGTGGCGCCGACCGTCGAGTCTCTGTTCCTTGTTCTTCTTCCTCATCGTCTGTGCCGTCGCGATCTTTTAGCGCGCGCACTTTATGACTTGTCCAACCAGACGCTGATTTGGCGGCCTCAAATTGCAAAGCATGTACCAGGGCGTCCGCACTGTTCTGGTGTCTTGCCATTCGTAACACTTGCTGTAGTTCGTTATCTCGGACACCGGCAGTAAATGTCTGCATCGCAAAACGCGTTCAAAATCTTCTGGCGCTTCAGGATAGGCCAGTCTAATTAGTCTGTCGATACTTGCTTCAAACTCTTGAAGACTTTCCCCGGAATGCTGTCGCCTTGCTCTCAAACTGGGTGCAGTACACATCTCGCAAATGTTTATCACCATACCGTAATTCCAGAGCTTTTATCAACTCGGCATAGGTGTTCTGGCTGTCAGGTGGCACTTTCTGTAGTAGTTCTGCCGCGGGTCCTTTTAATGCAAGAACAAGTGAAACAGCCTTGTCTTTTTCTGTCCAATTATTTGCGCATGCAGCAGCTTCAAATTGGCGGAGGTACGTTGCCTAGTGGCTGCTTCCGTCAAAGGTTGGAGCTTTGACATGAACTGTCCCTACTGCAGGCAAAGTGACTTTCTCTGTTAACTTATTTTCTGTGTCTTTTTCTGTCTTGATCACTGGTACAGTCTGTTCAGAAATTTGTTTTGGTTGAATCTTCATGTACTGTTCAACTTCAATTTTAATTTGTTCTCTTATGTTTGCCATTGAGTTTTCTACTGCAGATATTTTTGTTGACATAACTTCTTCCACAGTCAAGACAGATTTTTCTACTTTAGCTATTTTATTTGACATGGATTCTTCTACGTCAGATATTCTGGTAATCTGATTGTTGAGCTCACCTCGTAATTTACCTACGTCACCACGTAGGAGACCCAATTCTGCGGTAGTATGTTCTTGCATCTGCTTTTGTTCATGAATTAATGCTTTCATGTCACCTGCTTCACGTTTACGTTCCTCTGCCTCCTGCTTACGTTCCTCTTTTTGTCTTTCTTCTGTTTCTAGCATTAGTGCTTTCTGACGTTCTTCTGCTTCTTCTCTTCCTTGTATTCGTTCTTCTTTTTGTCGTCTTTCTGTTTCTTCCTGTGTCTGCCGCAGCAGTGTTTGTAAAGCTTCCATCATCTGACTGGGATCCATGTTTACTGATTAATTACGAATCAGACTCGTCTTGTACAAAGCGTCCTCTGTTTCCACTGTTAACCGTTCTATCCCACTTCTGACACCACTGTTACGACGGTCTATTCGATCGTCATAGGTACAGTAGAAACAAAATAAGTACAAGACACCAATTAAGTCACTAATCACACCTTTAATTGTTACAGTAAAACAGTTCGTAATTAACAACACAGTCTCTATAACAAATCAAATGAAAATTGTACACACGCAATAAAATGTCCACAAATATTAAAACTCAATTGTATTACAATTATACCGTCTGATTATAAAACGCAACACTTCAGTAATAACTACTTGAACGTACACAGTAATAACTCAAACCGCTCTGGAAATATATCGCACTAATACTCTCGAACCGCACTATCAAATATCTCGCATTGAACTGAAAACTAAGGGCGCTACCCGATGTATTTATAGTCACGCTCACACACCAGAAGCTTCCAAACTGCGTCTTATCTCTCGTGAACTACGTAATTACTACGGCCTTGACACAGTCCGAGCGCCCGAGCGAAGCCCGGCACAGTCGAGAAAATTCTCGCAAAATGCGTCTAGTAGCACGTACACCACACGCTTACATCGAGATTCTTCTGGGATATTCGATAAACGCGTAGATTGTTCTGTGCTGTCGTAGCAATACAATATATGAGTAATTCAAATTATTTCAATATTATGATACTAGAAGTTAGACGATATTTTTTATTAGTCATTTAGACTTGTTTCACAAGTATATTGAAAAATATACACAAAATTCTTACACTGAAAGTGGTGGACCAGAATAATAAACTCCTTTTTACTGTTTTAAGCACTTAAAAACAAATACACATCATATTATCCAATTTTAAGAACATGTAATGTACTACTTTGAGCCACAAACATGAACTAATATTAATTTTTAACTATCTTAGTTAACATTTTTTTAGCAGTGTTTCTTTTTTATACAAAAGTATGACATTGTTAACTGCCACAAGGTATTGTTCATTTATATTGTTTATAAATCCTTAATTTAGTAGTGACCGTTGATCAGTAAATTTTAACAGTGAAAGGTTGAGGGAGAATTAGTCAATTAGTACAGTTAACGGGGCATAGCTGTGTGCCTGAATTCTGGCCGCTCTCACTGTACTAGTCAGCTCAAAAACATGCTTTGTCTATACTGACAAGCCCCTCAGTGCGATGTCTCATCTCACCTGAATTACATTTGTTTTCCTGGTGTCTATACAAATTGAATTGGTTTTATGTAATTGAGTTTAAGTTGGCAATAAATTTGACTTCCCAAGTGTGTTCATTACATATTTATATTCTTTTTCTTCCAGGTTTTCTGAACATTTAAAAGCCCTCACCACAAACTACATACATTCCACATTTGCCACACATTTACATAACGAAAACCACAGCTACACAAACACAGAACACAACATGGAAATATTACACTACTTACCAAAAAGTAGAAAACTAAACACAGCTGAACAATTTGAAATATACAGATATCACACACTACAACCAAACAACATATTAAATGAACAGATACATTACAAATCACATACACTATTTGACACACTGATCCACACACATAATTCGAACCTCAGCGCCAATCCCTTCCCACCATCAACCCCCACCACACACTCCATTCCGTAACGGTTATTCTGTAATCGACAGTTAGTACTCAACCCACTGAAGAAGAGAAACAACATCTTGAAACGTTTGGGAAGTGACAAACAGTAAGTTCATAAGTGAAAGTATTATATATATTATTAAATTAATAAGTGAATGAAGACGATGCAACAACAAGATAATTTATATTCCATTTTTCAAACATTTTACATGTGGGGATTTTTTTGACAAATACTTTTTTAATGTCATCAAATTAAATAAAATAGCTTGAACTTGAATGATTAATAAAAACATTAATCTGTCCAATCTTTTTTTTATTTTCGCAGGAAAGACAATGGAACATTCACCATTAGTGCACGCCTCATGCAATTCTTTGTTATGTTAGATTTATGAAAATCTTTTGTTTGACTAATTTTTCTCAATTTTAAAACTAGTAATAACTAATAAATTAATTATGATAATAATAATAATGATTAAATTAAACACTTTTTTAAAACAACCATCAACGGATTTTTATTATTTTTTGTCAAGCAAACAAGAAAAAAAATACACAAAGCTAACAATGAGAAAGCAAAAAAAAATATCTTGTAAAATTTAAAAATCTTATATAAGTATATAAAAAATTTGTGTCCATTATATAAGATTACACTAATTCAGCAATTCCTCCTATGCCATTACACTGTTCAACAACAAAAATGTTTCCTGCTTGAAAGTAGCAATTTTGTATTCCATTTAGGTTATAAAAAACTAATTTAATCTTTAAAATGGTTAGCTCTTATTTTCAAGATCGAACAGTTTAAGTATAGTTAGGGGAATTTTTGTTTCAAATTGGGAAATTTCATTTTTTGCGGTTGCCAAATCTGTCTGAAACCACTTTTATTATCATTTGAGGTAAGTTTTCGTCTGACTGCATTGTAAGGTTAATGAGTGTTAGTGATATTTTCTTTCTTTCCTTATATTGTGTCTAGAAACTGTGAAAATGCCTCGCAAATGCTTAAAAGTGCTAACAACGTTTGCTCTGTATGTGGTGATGTGACATTTTCTGCTCAGAAACAGCCTATAACACAGCTAGTAAAAACAGCCTACTTTCATTACTTTGGAGTCAAGGTAGGGGATCAAGACAAATTATGGGCGCCTTACTTTTGTTGCAATACATGTTCAGTGAATCTTCGTAGTTGGTTAACTGGAAAGAGACGTTCAATGAACTTTGGTGTACTGATGATATGGTGAGAATCAACAAATCATATAAATGACTGTTATTTATGCATGTCATCGCCTTTACAGGATGGTATTTCAAAGAAAAAAACCATGGACTGTAGAATATTGCAACCCTAAACTGAAAATTCCATCAGCTATTCGTCCCGTCCCACATGGTGATAGTCTTCCAGTGCCTAACCCTTCACAAGACTATCAACTGCTGCCAGATGATGGTGATTGATTTAAATATCTCAGGGGAAAATTTCCTCAACTAAGTGATGCCAAAGTCATAGAGGGCATCTTTGTTGGCACTAAAATCAGAAAACTGATGAAAGATGAAAACTTCATAAATGCACTTAGGCCTAACGTCAATGAGAAAGCGGCTTGGGAAACATTTGAAAAAGTAGTTAAGGGTTTTATAAGCAAGGAAAGAGCTGAAAACTATGTTCAAAATGTAAATGAGCTTTTGGAAAAATACCATAATTTAGGATGGAATATGTCTTTAAAAATCCTTTTCCTCCACTCGCATTTGGATTTCTTCCCTGACAACTGTGAAGACATAAGCGACGAACATGGTGAAAGATTTCACCAAGGGATCGTCGCCATGGAGAAGAGGTGTCAGGGCAAATGGGACGGGTCCATTCTTCCAGATTACTGCTGGACATTAGCAAGGGATGTTCCTGACCAAGAGCACAAGCAGTAAGCTAAAAGCAAGCATTCAGAAACGTAAAAACAATCAAGAAAAACAGTAATAATGTGCAATTTTAATAACAATAATAATTTTTAAAGAATTAATTATCTTTTCTTTAACAATGTAAACATTTTATAAACTTTTTTATGTAAATTAATTTTTTTATACTGTATAAACTAAAATGTTTAAATGTTATTTCTTGTTCTGGAGATTGTAATTTCGTATATACTAAGAACAGTATATCAATAAAACAGGAGCTAAAAAATGTTTTTGTCGGTTATATTCTTTTTTCTTACCCAATGAACAATCAAAATCAGCTAATTTCAGTCAGGAAACAAAATAATGATTTTTTTTTTTTTTTTTGGCTAGTGTTATCAGAGCTGTTGCTGTCCATGTCTGAGCTGTCTGAAGAGCTGTTGTTATCAAGGTTGATGATGAAGGACTCCACAAAATTGTCTATTTGGTCCCAGTGACGCGTAATACTCTTCCACTTCTTGAACACGTTTTATTTAAGGTTTCCACTCTTCAGGTCTCATCACAGTAAACTTTTCTTCACATAATCTTCTCACTTTGTTTAGATTGAATGAAATATTCTGTCTTGCGACAAATCCTTTCACCTCAGCCCAAATTAGTTCAATAGGGTTGAGGTTGGGATGATAGGGCAGGAGGCATAACACTTCATGACTTTCACTTTCCAAAATGTTGTTCAAAACATATATTTTGAATTGCCCCTTATACAATTTAATGAGTTTGTAAAGCTGCGGTTTTATCTGTTTGCTCCCTAGCTCTAACAACTGGAATCGTCACCTCTATGTTATCAGCCTCTTTCTTCATAAATTTAAACACATTGCTAATTATTTCCCTGTGTTGAGTGTTTAGAACTTTCCCACTTAGCCAACTGTTCATACCAGCCATTATGAACAAAGTTCAAAAGTTCTATGATATTAATTGATGACTCGTTGGGCACTTGGTGAAACAGATTAATACAAAGGTTTTTAAAATATATAAACACTTGGTACGTTTCACAGTTTTTATTTAACTCTGACAGCTGTTTCAGCTTATCAAGCTATTGTCAAAGAGATCAACGAACAACTTTGTTTAGCTGTTCACTAATCTCTTTGACAATAGCTTGATAAGCTGAAACAGCTGTCAGAGTTAAACAAAAACTGTGAAACGTGCCGAGTGTTTATATATTTTAAAAACCTTTGTCAAAAGTTTCATTTTATTAGTTTTGCTAACAGACACATGGAGCAGCACTAGCACAAACTCAACTGAGATTCACAAGACAACACTGACTACTGACTCAAGACTGTTACGAAACAGATAATTCACAGAACAATAAAAAAACTTAACACAGCAGAACAATATGAAATATACAAACACCACACAACACAACCAAACAACATACTTAACGAACAATTACAGTATAAATCACACACACTTTTTGACACAGTTATACAAAAAACTAACAATAATTTGGATCTCCGCGCCAATCCCCTTCCTCCACACACCACCCCCACTATACCTTTCAAAAAAACCGTTAATGGCAGTCTGTCTCAAAGCTGACGAAGGCGAACACCACGCCGAAACGCGTTCGAGAAGAAAAGACAATCAAAGACAATCAAAGACGTAGTCGCAGCACGGATAAAGAAAAAGGTATTTATTTATTTCAGAAAAGACAAGTAAGTTTCACAAGTTGAAAGTTTCAATATTCTATAAAAATTCACAGAAGTCAATCAATCAGGACATGCGAAACACATTGAGTCATTACAGAACAAAAAGACTATTCAGAATATCGTGACTCGTCCGGTGGTTGACAGTCAATGTTTACAGGAAGGTAAATGATTTACCCCGCGTGCCTCACCCTTCCTTATCCTGCTCCCGGACCCAAGCACCCAGCTATGCGCCGGTAGCTGTAGTTTCCTGCTGTCACTACCCCATACTTATTGACTTCATCACTAAAGCTTCCATCACTAAAACATATTGTTAATAATATGTACATGCTATTATTATTCCTGGTATTGTAAGTCAAGAGTTCACCGTATTTTATATAAAACAACTGTGATTGTGTGCACTATTTAGGACCAATTATAATTTATTTACTAATGATAATTATATGTCAATAGTGTTTTGTAATATACATTTACGTTATATATGTTAATTATTTCTGGTAACTTGTAGATGGTGAAGAATATTTAGAAGAAATGTAAATCATACATAATTTTTATAGTAAAGTAATGACTGACGAGGAAAAATAAGTTATGCCCATTGATGAGATTCTGTTTTCAAAACAGAAAAATCAACCAGGTTTATTTGTATCTGCAGTAGTAGGTATTTGGTAGAGTCTGTTGCTGACTGGTGAGTATAATTACTAAAATTGGTCACTGACACTTTATTAAACAAAATACAAAAATCCTGCACAGGAAGACAGTATACGTTACCCATAGCAGATATATCAGGCTTTATTTTAATTCACTCACACAACAGAAAATAGACTTAAGAAATGGGAGATTTTAACTACTTCAAGTTTAACTAATGATATAATTTTTTAGACATTGATAACAACCATACACACCCAAATAACTGAAAGTCTGTAGGGATCCTTGAAGTGATAACATAAACTGTGGAGTGAGAAGTTGTCAACTTTATGTGGTGCTGGTTTATCCAAGATGGTGCTCTTTGGTTAATATTTTAATCTCCAACAATTACTATGTAACTCAGTATGAAAAACAGTATATTTTACTTAGTAAAGACACTTTCTTACTTATGTTTAAACATAACAAATTTGTTATTAGAGTGGTGCTCTATAACACATGTGATTAAAACTTTGCAGTAGTAACAAGATGCAGAATAACATATTAAATGCACAGTTTACCCTTTCAGTGCCTAATTCGACTATAGTTGAATTATACCACATTGTACACCATACTACAGTCAAATTGAGCACCGAAAGGGTTAAGAGAAACCAGTCTCATATATATACAAATTTTAGGTTCTACGAAACTGAAAATACTAATGTAATTATCTTACAAATTAATTTAAATTTTATCAATAAATATGTCAGTAGAAGATTAGTACACAATCTTTTTAAAATACTGTACAAAGTGTTGTTATTGACAGAAAATAAAATTACAAAAACAGTGATGTGATAAACGATTTTTATGACAAAAAAGTGATTCCACTACCATACACCATAACACCATACAGAATATGGTGTTAACTTATACTTATACAAAAACAATGCAAATGAAAATTAATAATCAGGAACAGATTCAACATGTGCTTGATCCAATCTTAAGTAATTTATCCATCTTATTCTTGATTTACTGAATCCAATTAGTATACAGTATGTCAAAATTTTCTGTTGTCTCAATTTATGGTTGAAGTCTCAAGTATCGGTGTTCTCATGACTATAATATACGAGGGCTATTTGTTTTTCAACCTCCGATAGACCAATAAACAGATACATGAATGACATCAATAATTTTATTATATACAAAAGTTTCACATATATGTAAACTACTTTTCTACATAGTCACCATGGTTGTTGAGGCACTTATCATAGCGAGGCACCAACTTTTCTATGCCCATGTTGTACAATGTTCGCTCCTGAGTAGTCAGCCAATCTGCCACACTGGACTTTTAACTCATCATTGGAGTCAAACCGCTGCCCACCTAACCACTTTTTCAAGTCAGTGAACAAATGGTAGTTACATGGTGCCAAGTCTGAGCTATAAGGTGAGTGATCAAAGACTTCCCAACCAAATTCATGAAGCAGGTGTTGTGTGAGTCTTGTGGACATCTGTGAGTTGTTTGGGAACCCACCGAGCACAGAGTTTCCTATACCCAAGCTTCCGAGTAAGAATATCATAAAGAGCAGACCTACAAATTTCAGAAAAATCAGCAGAAATAGTGAAACAATGGCGCTCTTGAACCATCCTGTCTACCCTTTCAACAACAACATCAGTAGCCACGGACTTTCTTCCTTGTCCTCCTTCATCATGAATATCAATTCGCCCTTCTTTAAATTTTTGTCACCATTCCCGAACTAAACCATCGCTCATCACATTTTCTCCATATACATTACACACCTTTGATGAATATGACCTTCAGATTGAAGAAATCTAATAACAGGCCGAATCTCACACTAGGAGGCAATTTCAATTGTAGCTGCCATAATTAAACTGTTGTCACCACAGTAATAGACAAAATAACTACACAACCAGTTGTTATAGGTTAGAACAAAGCCTCAAAAACATTAATCAACAATCAGATTGTTGCTATGACAACAGAACTACGTTTTCCAACTCACCGGAGGTTAAAAAAAATAGCCCTTGTAATTTAATGGAAACATGGGGTAAAACCTTTTCTCAGCTGGTTGAAATTATGCTATTATCGAAGATAATACTATCTAAACTGACAAATAGGTATGTCAGTTACATCAGTCTGTTATATCCCTTATGAGTATACATACTATGTGTTAGTCCATGAAGTATGTCGGTGTATATCATACTCCTTAAGAGTAGGGCTACTTTTATATGAATGGAATACCATATAGTAGTTGTTTCATAAATAGTCAAATTCCATATTCTGTGGGCCTTGAGAATTGTTTGTAGTAAAAATCCACGAAGACCTGTCTGTCTTGAGATGAAAATTGTACAAGAAATTAGAGTCTTGTAATTGAAAGCTACAAGATTTAAGCATTTTGCTACTCAGTGGTATAGTATTTTCAAGAAGGCTGGATGATCTGTAGGATGTACCCAGACCTCATTTGTGGTATTGAATGAGGCACATATACAAAGTGCTCCTAAAAGAAGGTGTCAAACTTTGGGAAATGATTCTACTCATTCAGCTGATAGAAAAATGTCCAATAAATGTAGTATGCTGGAAAGTGCGTAATTTAATTTTCTGGCTGTACGTCTGAACATGTTAAAAAAAAAAAAAAAAAAAAAAAAAAATTAATCTCTGCTGAACAGGATGGATGCGATATGGATTTAAAATGTTGTATATTTTGTAACTTTGCCATTTCTAATAAGCACAATTCAAACCAAAATGTTATCTTAAAATTTTGTTTAAATGGTGGGTGATTGAAATTTTCAACTCTAAATTCACAAAAATCAGTACTCACAACAACAAATTTCATATTTTATAAAAAAATTACCCCTTTTATTCTCAATTCAAAAGTACCTTGTTTATGGAATTCAGATAAAAAATTAAATTTTTCGGAAATTACCGGTATATCAACATAACTTAGTTGTTATAAATAAATATTTATTTTGTCATAATTAGTTGCATGAGTAGTTGATTAAAATCGCTTTAGGTTGTTTAATACGATTTAATAATTTTTAATTGTTTTCATGTACTGAAAATCTGTATTGAATAATACAGTGAACCCTTCATATAACGCTCTTCTGCGGACTGGCCAAAAAGCGCTTTATATCGAGGATTGCTTTATATAAAGGTCCCAAGTTTAACTATTTAATTTGCCGGGACCATGAAAAATTAACTTTATATCAAGGGTTAACAGAAAATAACTGTTTATATTAAGGGGGTAAGGAGGTAGGGGGGCATTCTATCACAGGGGGTGTTATATCGAGGTTCCACTGTACTGTGTTTATCCCACACGGCAACTCATGTATTGAAACAGATACTCATATTACACAGCATTAGTGGTAAAGGCAGTCTCAGTAGAGTATAAATACGTTTATCATAGTCATTATTTTAGAAAAAATAAGTCAATAAATAATTAAATATTTATTTTAATGTATTTTGTTTATCACTTGGGAACTCAGAGAAAAAATACAGTTCCTTTAAATGTTTAACAATACAGAAAATATGCATGGGTCTTTTAAGGAAAATAAGCTGAATGTTTTGTTGGGAAAGAAATCTAATAAATCAGTTTCTTTTTATCCTAATTCTATAAACAAGGTATTGTTGGATTAAGAATAAAAGAGGTAATTTTTAATGAAATATGAAGTTTTTGTTATAAGTATTGATTTATGTGAAATTTAGAACTTTGAGTCAGCCTGTGTTAAAAAAATTAAGATAACATTTTGGTTTGCTTTACACTTAGACATGGCAAGCTTTCAGAGTATACCACATTTCAACTCCACATCTCATCCCGTTTGGCAGAAATTATTATTATTATTATTTTTTTAACATGTACAGACAGAAAAACAACACATTCCTCTTTTTACAATGTACCTCTGACTGGTGGAGGAATTAAGGCATTAGCTGTAGGATTATCTGCTATACACCATTGTTCTGTTTCTCATACGGTATCTTCCCACAAATTCCCTCTTAATTATTGTCTTTAAGGTGTGATCCAGGCATTTATCTTACATTCTATAACAATATCCACAAGTGGAAAATCATCGGTTGTGTGATTAACTGTGCCTTTATTAAATGTTATAATGCTGTTTTGTTTGAGCCATAACATATCAGGGGGTTACCGACCTAGTCAGAATAGATTGTAGAGTTTAAGCAGTTTCTATGTGACATCTTTGTATCTATGGGTGAAAGAGCCTTCACATGTTGTAATGATTGAACGGTTAAGTGAATAAAGGTGTTATATAACATTTTTCAAAAAACTGGATACTGGTAAAATATGAAGATGGTATGTGCTTATGTATTTTTTACTGTATTTTATATAGGTATGCATTTTAGCTATGTTCTGTTGATCTATAATACATAACTCACATAAAAATGGCCACACAATGGATCCATTGATTACATGAACTGAACTTTTTGAAACATGTTACATAGTACTTTGATTGAATTCACCCATAAATTATTATTTCAACATTTTTCTGTGAGTTTCTCTACAAGTAATGTGCTCTTATAATACAGCACATTATTTCATGTAGTTTTATTATTTTTGTAAACATAAATGCCTTCTGATTCAAGTAGTTGCAACAACTAATGAAGTCTGTAAATTAATATTCAGTAGCACGGTTACTAGACTAGAAGGTAGGGGTCGCGCGCAGATCTGCTGTGAGTGATGCCGTAAGCTGGACACCACCGACACCAACAACTCTGACAATACAATGATCCCCTGCACTAGTCCCGTTATCATCAGCTTTATTGTTATTGAAGAATACCCATAGTGTCCAATTACTGATTTATTTTTAATTTTTGATTAAGACAGTTAATTATTAAACTCCAGCTGAGCACAACATTATAATATTGAGTTTAAATTTAAAACTCCGCAGTGCAGCACTGGGAATGGACAACATCCATAATGAAATGTAAACACATTGCTAGGCACAATTTTTCAATAAAATTCTTCAGCTCTTCAATACAATCCGGCAATCAGGAAGTGGCCCGCAGACTTGGAAAACTCTTCTCTCATAATACCTCTTTCAAAACCAAGAAAGGATAAAACAGATATAAGCAGCTATCGGCCGGTTTCGCTCACCTCGTGTTTGGGGAAACTATTTGAGAGAGTGGTGAATAATCGGCTGATGTGGAGATTGGAGAATTCTAATCTACTTGACAACTTGCAGTTTGGCTTCAGGAGGCAGAGAAGCACAGGTGATTCCCTATTGTATCTTACAAACAAAATACATGAGGGATTCCAAAATCAGGAATCGACCTTGGCGGTGCTGCTGGACTTTGAGGCTGCGTTTGACAAAATTCCCCACTCCACTATTCTTCTCCAATGCATGAGAATGGGTATTAAAGGCAAAATGCTGAAGTTTCTGTCTAACTTCCTGCAAAATCGGCTGATAAAGACGGTAGTAAATGGAACCGAATCAGACTGCGCAGAGGTGGAGGGCGGCATTCCCCAGGAAGCCTTGATCAGCCCTACTCTTTTTAACATTGCAATGCACGATATAGGACATATGCTGCCTCATAACATACAATGTGTGACGTTTGCTGATGATGTGACCTTATTTGTGAGTGAAAAAGACCCAGTGGAAGCAAATAAACTTATGCAGCGGGCACTAGATCAAATTGAGGATTGGTGCGAGAAGTGGTCTTTGAGTATCTCTCCAGTGAAAACAGAGTGTACGTTTTTCTCAAGATATCTATGCTGACTTCATCCCCCACCTTACAATCAAAGGCATGCCCATAAGACTAAATAACTGTCCAAAACTACTAGGAATCTATCTGGACAAAAAGCTGCGATGGAAAGACCATATAGAGTATATAGTGGAGCAATGTGGCAAAACGATAAACGCTATAAAAGCAGCTGCTGGCCGAGAGTGGGGTGCGGACACAGTGACTTTGAGAACATTTTACATTGCTTTTGTCAGATCTAAACTGACGTTCTGTAGCGAGGTCTGGGGCTCGGCTGCAAAAACTCATATCAGTAAATTGCAACTTATTCAATCTTTGCCCTTAAGAATATGTCTTGGATGCCCTAAAAGTACTCCCACATCAGCTATGGAGGTCGAACTTAATGTTGAACCTTTAGATATATATATATTAAAAAGCAAATCTGGAACAAGCATCTGAAAAACTTGAGCCTTACACCAACCCACCCGGTTTTCTCGCTGGGTGCACAAATATCTCGCAGTCCTTCAGCAGGAGAATATATTCACTCTCACTGGACATGCCTGTCAGACTCCGGAGCCTGTGGCCGCCTATTACAACGAACCACCTTGGGATATGGTGGAGATGGAAATAAAGACTTGAGCTTCCTTCAAAGCTAACCAAAGCGGACCTGCCGTAGTGAAACCCTAGACATGCTCAGTACTCAGTACAGCAACTTTGTGAAGATATTCACAGACGGATCAGTGGACCTAAGACAAAATAAGTCAGGAGCTGGGTTCTTCAATCAAAACTCTGGCGAGATCTTCTTTACGCCATCAAATGCAGCCTTAAGCATGGATGCTGAACTGCTTGCTATGCCCTGGTGAGCTGCTTGGACCAGGAAGAGTGGCATATATGCATACTGACAGATTCGAAAGCAGCCATGGAAGCCTTGAGAATGGAGGACCCGGGAGATTACTCCTTTCGTATCTCGGAATTGAAGGCGCTGTTGCATGGCCTCAAAGACAAGGGAAAGCGTATTGTATTCCAATTGTAACGGTACAGAATTGTGTGCTAAAAAGATAATAATTTAAATCAGTTTTAATTTTAAAGTAGTCAGTATTCAACTGTGGGGTACCTCATTGTAACCAGCCACACATACAATGTTATTGCAGACTGTTTATGTCTGAAGCCTGTAGCCTGCCCGGCTAGACGTATTACGTAACCGCTGGCAAGCAGTCTTTTGGTGAATCACAGTAAAACACTTTGTCACCCCAGTTTGCATCAGACAGTAGCAGAGAACAGTCGTTTTACAAGTTAAACGGTGGCCTCGGACGTGTAAGATGGGCCGAAAACATCGTCGGCCTATCCAATAAAATAACGAAGTTTACATACCATATAGCGCGGTCAAGTTAGTCAACTCGTATCTCTGACCGCGCGGTCAACTAACTCCAAACCCAATCAGTGCTCGCGAGCAAACCTAAAGTCGGCCGACTGAAAGTAATGGTGCATTTATGTTAAAATAAACGTAAACTATGGGGTAACGAATAAGCAACAGCTGACGGAAAATTTAACTGTAAAAAACTAGTTTCGGAGTGTATTAAATGAAGAAAGTGGGGAACACAAGGTGGTGAAACAACGATAGGAACACCGGATGGATGGGTAACTGTACTGAACACAATTCATTGATAAAAAAATAGAAAATTTTAATCAAAGTTTAAATACAATTTAATATTTCCAAGTTAAAATATTTTATTAATGAGATCTCAGTAAGGGAGTTAAAAGAGTATGAGAGAGAGAGAGTGGACGCAAAGTGTTGGTTACCAAAATAACGCTATTGTTAAGTCATTTTTTATAGTAGTTTATACTGAGTGATTAAATATCCATGTATTCTTGTTTTTTATTGAAATTGTAGTGTGAAGATAAAGTGAAAGGAAATAATTCAGTTTAATAAAAGAAAACTAATTTGTTAGAATCCGAAAAATTTGTGTTAGCGTAATTATTTCATAACTCAAACCTAGATAATCCTTCTGCAACTTGTTCGTCTGTAGAACCCTGGATTGGAACCCGAAGGTAAGAGAAAAACAAAGTTTGGATAAATTTAATATATTTTATTAATTGAAATAAATTGAATAGTTTCAATGACGCCCGAATTCAGGGATTCAATGTTATAATTCAAATAAAATTGAATAGTTTCACAGTGGACCCCGGCTCACTGTGGGATTGAATGGAATGAAAGAGCGGACATTATAGCGAAGGAGGCTGCAAAGATGGCGCCAGTGCAGCCCCCTCAATATTCACTGGCAAAATGCAGGAAAGCTGCAGCAGACAAATTTCGAATGGAGTAGATGGAGCGCTGGAGAGAGGCAAAGACAGGAAGAACACTCTTCCGGATCCAAAAAGAACCTGGTGACTCTTCCCTATACCGCGGTGTGGCGAGAGCCACAGCTACTTTCGCATCAAGAGCAAGAATTGGACACATAGTCACCAACCACTACCTGTACCGCTTCAACATGAGGGACTCCTCAAGGTGTGGAGTCTGCCAGGGAGAGGATGAAACTTTGGAGCATGTTCTTCTAAAGTGTCCTTCCCAAAATCCGGCCAGGGGGTCACTAATGGGCAGGAATGGCAGCATGGACAACGTGCTGCGAAGCAGGAGTCATTGGGCGCTTGCGGCGGCAGTGTATCATGGACATCGGGCCATCGGAGTTACTTGACTCTGGAAGCCCGATTCAAGAAGTAAGTTTTAAATTTATTCAGCAGTTATACGTAATGCCATGAGTTGTAACAAGCATTGTTGTATGCGTAGTATATGTTTCGTTTCATGTGTTTTGAAACATTTGCATTATTAATAGCTATGATGTAAATAGTATTTATTTAGTCATTGCTGCATAACGAAAATAAAAATTCCGTATAGTGTTTTCTAATTAGTAAAAAATAAGCCCGCAACAAAAAATGTCAAATTGGCTTTGTAAAACATCAATTATCAATCTCAGCAAGGCATACAGTGCACTTATTTACTCTTTTAATGGTTACAAAAACTTGTAATGCTTAGACTACCTTTTGTTTAGGAACAAAGTTATAGAATTATCTACCAGTTACCACTGCTGCACCACTTTCTTAAACTTCTTTGTTTTTTTTCCTACATTCACTGTCCGACCATCTTCTCTTGTCTCTACTTTTATTTATTCGTTTTGTCCTAATAAATGTATGCGTCCTTACAAAGCACTGAACTACAAATTCATCAATGTCAGGATGTTTACTTTTAATTCTGTCATTCAATGATCTAAAAACACCGGGACATTGGTTTACAAAGCCACCATGAAAACAAACAAATTCTTCTTCCATTTTCATGACACTACTAACACACTCTGGCATGGTTCATTAATGATCCCCTTGATACTGTTTCCAGCCAGTTCTTTCCTGAAAGAGATATGTCTCGAGTTATACATCCATACTTGCTAGCCTTTCCTGGATATTTCTTCCTTACTCTGTATGTGATGTAACTGGCGATCATTTCCAGTAACTCTATGTTTTCTTCAATAGTTTCGTGTGTTGGTACTTTTTCATTTTTATGTGGTAAATGTTTAATGAGGCCATCGATGGCACCTGTGAAGTCATCAACATCATCATCACAGTCTTTGTCAGTGTGTTTGAGTTGCGTGGACCTTTCGTTTTCATCGTCATCAATATCATACATAGCAAAGGAACTGAGTCTTGGGTAACTACAGACAGAATAGTCTGAACTTCTAACTGCGCTCAGAGTCTGAACTTCTGTATCAGGTATACAGTTTTCACTACTAATCACTTCACCACCATGACGGGTTAAAATGAGTGACTTAATTCTTTGTGTTACAAAAATATGCCATCAAATAAATAGACAGTTTTTAAATTTCGATAGTTTAGAATTTGCTGAATTTATTGTTCTTGCAGGTTCCTTATTTCTAGTTTTAACTTTCCTTTTTCAGACCTCACGGACTCTAATTCTGCAGACAGTGTATCAACACTATAACATTCCTGTGTTCTATCACTGCATGTATCTTCATGCACTTCTATGTTGTCTGTATCACTGTTTATTGATAACTGTAGAAGATTCTGTACTTCTTTGTGATTATTTCGCTTACCTGCCCGTATTTTATGTTTGACGCAAGTTGAACTACTCGAATTTACTAAGGCAAATTTAAATGAGGAACAGCATTAGGCTTGAGCACACGTTTTTTTGGGAGATTTAATAGCTCACTCTTTAAATCACGTATATAGTCTGATTCATCGAAATGCACTGAACACACATGAGTGATATGAACGGCAAATGAATCGGTCCGTTTGCAAGCATTTATCCACTTCGATTTTATTTCATTGTCTTTAGGAAAGCAGTGAAAATTAATTCCTAATCCTTTCTGATGTCTATCATGGTTCGTACAACCAGCAATCGCACAACACACCATAGTTACACACCCAAATTTTATAAAACGCCACTACTTTACATGTAAACGCACATGGCAACTGAAGTAACATTCCCGTCAGTTAATACTTGGTGTCCGCATGACATCATGGGCGGGGCTTGCCACTGCGCATACTGTTGGTGACCCCTACCGTGTAGTCTAGTAACCGTGTTCAGTAGCATATCAAAATGGTTTACCAGGGATAGATCCAAAGTAATTATTTGACTTACATAATTGACTGCGCTCATAGGGTAATACTGGAAGACTATTGTACCACATTCTTCACCTACTGGTTTTGGCTGTATTTCATGCCCAGTAGATTGATAATACATCTCAGAAATTGGAGGATTGTATTCTACATGTTGGACTCTTTCTTCTAATACCTAGAACATAAAATAGTAAAAGATCACTTCAAATGCTGACACTTGTCTAAAATTATTAATACACTACTGTAATTATTAATACACTACAGAGTGTACCATGAGGAATCTGACATACTTCAGGATGCATTCTACAGGCTAAAATAAACAAGAAATGTTATATAAACATAGGTCCAAAACTGCTTCGTTTTCAATTTATGGTTTGCAAAAAATTTCACCTTGATTTCTGCTCCAAGAGTAAAATTAAGCCCTACTAAAATGTGTTGAAACTAAATGAAATGGCAAATTTGGTTGTTTCAAATGCTTTTTGGCCTGAAAAATTGGAAAAGATGGTTTCAGAATTGTATCTTGAGTAGTTTTATAGAAGAGTTTCATAAATCTCAAAAAATTGATGTTGAAAAACATACTTTTTAGGTTTTATGTAAATTTATTTATTTAAATTGCCAATAAATTAATGTAAATTTGTAATACAATTTATAAAGAATTTAATTCTGAGAAATTTGATGTAATTAAAGTTATTAAAAACAAATTAATGTTATAAAAATCAAATTTTATTGTAGAAGAAACAAAACAAAACAAAACAAAAATTAAATAAATTTCTTATTTTGGTAATGCACTGCAAACCATTTATTTATTTGTTCATCATAACAATTTATTAATAACATCACGTTATTCAGTTATTAAGAACATTCATTTCAGTTAATATTGATTAAATAATTGAAACAAAAAAAAATTTCAACAACATTAACTAACTTCTTGGATTTCGTTGTCCATGACGTGTCCGTTACTTAACTAAATATCACTATAGTATTGATGACTTGGAACACTAAGTTTTTTATAAGTAAAAAACTTAGTGTTCCGAGTTGTCAATACTATAGTGATATTTAGTTAAACTAACTTGTTAATAAAGTATATTTAAAAAAACACAGTTGGCAATACTGTACTGTTGAAACTCAAAATTTATGTCAAATCAGAAAACAATTGTTTAACAATTAATTTATAACATAGTACCTCCATTACGTATCATAACTAACCTGTAATCTGTGATTTGTAGTGTTTTTTAACATAATTTTGAGATGCCATTGCAATATTCAAATCATGAGTTTGCAGATATTGCTGGTGTGTACAGTTTTAGTAATGAAAATTTGCGGAATGCAAACATCAATACCAACAAAGATTTCCACTCAGGAGAGTGCCTAATAACAACACATTTTCCCTGGTCTTTCATAGTTCATGAACGAATGGAAGGCCCTATAGAACCTGAATTCGAAAATATCATTCAAATGGTACAGTGCAATCCTCAACTCAGCACCAGAAGGATTTCACAACGAACAGGCATACTTTGTATTAAAGTCTGAAGAACACTAATGAAAGAGAATTTTTATCCTTATCATTTGCATACTGTGCAACATCTTCAACCAGGTGACTGTGAATAAGATTAATTTTTTGCCAATGAGTACAAGAAAATTGAAATATCGTTACTTGCCTTTATTCACTGATGTATCTATTTTTGCAAGAAATGGAACACAAAATCTGAAAAATAGTCACAATTGAACAATTGAAAATCCAAATGAATAATAGAGTCAAATGTTCAAAACCTGTTATCGTTAAATGTGTAGTTTGTTATAATTGAGGACCAGTTAATTTTACCACTTACTATTCAAGATTGCCCTACTGTTATTGCGTGCAAAGGCATTGTAAAAAATCAGCTGTCAATCCTGTTAGGAGACATACATCTTGAAAAAAGGCTGCAAATGTCCTGTCAACATGATGGTGCACCACCACATTATTCACATGAAGTTAGACAGCCCATACATCTAATTTGATTTTGTATAATGTCCATCTGATTTTTATTGAATTTACATACATCACATTTCTCAGAATTAAATTCTTTACAAAGTTTATTACAAATTCACATTTATTTATTGGCAATTTAATCAAGTAAATACACATCAAACCTAAAAAAGTGTTTTTCAACAACAGTTTTTTGAGATTTACAAGACGTTTCCACAAAACTACTCAAGATACAGTTCTGAAACGCTTTTTCCAATTTTTCATGTCAAAAACAATATGAAACCATCAAATTTACACTTTCAGTTCTAAGAATTTTAGTAGTGTTTAATTGTAGCCTTGGAGCAGAAATCAATTTTTCGCAAATCATAAACCGAAAACAAAGCATTTTTGGACCTACGTTTATATGAAATTTCTTCTTCATTTTAACATGTAGAATGCATTCTTGAAGTATGTCTCATTCCTCATGGGACACCCTGTATTAAATTCTAACAATACAACAATTCAAATATGCAAATATAGCAATACAAATTTGCATTATATCAATGCAAATTTAAGAAGATCCATATTAAAACAAGACTAAAGGGGGATCTGCTGGGACACTAAAGAAGGCACAATAGTTACATGACTATAGTACAAGAGAGATTCATGGGAGGAGAAAGCTAAGAATGAAGTTCTTGGACCAAGTGGTATCAGAAAAATATGAAAGGAGATGTTTTACACAAACTGTAAACTGTGGGTGATCTTCAGGATGAGCTGACTCTTCAGAATGTAGTAAATTCCTCTTATTTAAATTAAAGGGAGAAGAAGATTATTAACATTACATAGTATACACCATTATGTTACAGCATTCTGAAACTTTCAGCAGAGCTGTTTGGAAAGGCTGGTTGATTATTAAAGAATTTTTTTAAATAAACAAAATTAAGTGTAATTGGACATTAGTTTAATCATAATTAATTTTTTGCCAGTCACATCATTATATAAACACTTGTAGTAGCATGGAACAACTTTCTATATCCTCTCCTGAAAGAAGTCTACCATCAGTTTTTTCAACCATTCCTCCACAACAAGAGAAAGTCACTTGGTGCCCTGTGTCTGGACTATAAAGGAAGGGAAGATATAAAATATCTGAAATGTCACCATGTGTGTTATCATGAAACAGGATGATGCCAGACAACATACTGCACTGACAATTCTGTATCAACCTCTTCATTCTTTCTAGTGTTTGAGAGAGCAATGTACAATTTACTATATAAGATGTTCTGGCAAGTGCAGAAATAAGACATCTTTGTGGTCCCATAAAACTTGAAGCATAATCTTCCCAACAAATGCTTGCTTAAATTTCTTCAGTTTCAAAGTTCTAGAAAAAAGTTATCACTGACTATTTGAATATAAATTCATCACGTTAGTTTGTAATTATAATCCTTAAAGTGTAATTAAATAATTAGGTTTATGTTTCTTTACTATTTGAATTGTTCCTTTTTAAAATGGTGTAAGTCTACAAAAGCAAATTTTTCGAAAATTAAAAAACTTTATATTTCTTGAATGTAAGACAATTTTGAATTGAAATATATTTATTTTTTGGTGTACCTCTTTCCCATTACACTACGCAAGATTTTATTGTTTTTTAATTATCATCTTGTTAACAAAAACTTTTGAAAGTTGAAGACTTATGCCCTTTAAAAAAAAAACACTTCGAAAGTTTAAAAAAATTTAGTATTTTTTGCTGCAAAATGCTTTTTATTGAGGAACAGAATTAAAACATTACAATATTCCTCCATTGGTTGATGCAAAAAGTGATGTTTCAAAGTAGTTAGACCAAAAACTTTCATATAACTCTACTTACTTCCTTATTTTCAATGTCCCAACATTTTTTTTTTACTCACTTTGTCTTTCAGTCTTGCTCTAAAAACCACCCTGTTTCCCTCTTCATCTAAGCCGTTATCAGTTATTAGCGCTTATTGATTTCATCATAATAACCTGCATAAAGGTTATTTATACAGGTTTGTTTTTTAATTTTACAATATTTTGTATTTTCTCTTTCTTAATTCCCACTTTCTGCATAGGACAAGGTAAACCAGTGGATGTGTTAAAGCTCCTTTTGTTTTCGCCATGAAGAAGTTGTGACAAATTGATCCACTGAACTTTGTATAAGCTTTAATATAGCCTTTATTGTCTGAAGTGTACAGAAGTGGAAGAAACTACAAACTGAAAAATATATTTTCTTTCTTTTTTCTACTTGCTACCCTCTTGCTCCTGCAGACACACAACATGTCTTATAGAAGTAAGTATGCCAGATCTAAAATTTAAGAATTTTTGAAGTTGATACCTCTGTCACTTGGAATTTACCTGGCTTAGCACTTCGTATTATTAGTTTTGTAAATTCTGTCATGTTGTTGAAGGGTTTTTGAAATTGTAATCATGGTCATATGGTAAGAAGATGTATTCTCTTAACATAAAACATGTATAAACCTTCTTAAATCCTCTGGAGTCAGTTAAATACTATAAAAATTGAGACACACTTTCAATCTTGTTTTACCCACTGCAGTTATCACAAAACAAGTTCGGTGTACTTCTGTGAAAGAGACTTTAGGGAACCATCTATAAATTAGCAAACTTTATTTGGACCTTTCTTTCTAATCCTCATGTTTTATTGGCAATTAATTCAGCTACAGTAATTCTTTCCCTATCACACTCCATCATAACTTCTCAAAACAGGGGAAACTGATGATCTCCAAGAGACCACAATCCAAGGGTGCACTCCCGGCAAGCTCTCTAACTCCTTATTGATTTTTTTTTTCCTAAGGGGAGGGGTAGGAAAATCGGGAAGTTGAAAAGGGCAAGGATCATTGAAAGGTCAATAGCTAGGACTAAGGGTAAGGTCATGGCTCCCTCCGGAAATAAGGATGAATGGAGGAAACCAAGGCTCGCATGGGCAGAGACGCAACCCTGAAGTAGACGAACACCACTGGGACTCTGGGGAACATCTACCCACTACCCGTTAACCGCTTCTTCTCACCTTTCTATGACGGACTTTAGGTACTCGTTCCTTTCGGCCACCACTCTCTGAGAAATTATCTCGTGTTGAGCTGTACTGATTTGTTTCTTCTGAATCAGAATCAAGGCAACTTACCTCACTACTTTCACCCTGATTTGGATTATCCTCATCATCTAACTCCTCTGCTTCTGCCTTCCCTGCTTCTCTTTCTTCATCTATTCCTTCTTCCTCTTCCACTTCCTCCTCTTCTGCAATTCCTCCTTCTTCGTCCCCATAATCCAAATCAACCTCATGACACTGCACCTCCTCACCAGCTTCCAGTTGCTCATCTGATCCATCTTCAACAGCATCTTCACCCAGCTCCTCACCAATTTCTTCTCCAGCCTCGCCACCAGCTCCTTCACAAACGTCTTCACCAACCTCCTCTCCTATCTCATTTTCATCAACACATTCATCATCAACATCATCGCCATCACGTCCACTACCACCATCATAACACTGCACATCTTCCTCATCTTCTAGTTGCTCCTCTGGTCCACCCGAAACTTCTTTCCGTTTCTCAGAACTCTCAGGACTACATACAGAAGGCGTCTGCACATCTTCACACACTACATCATTCTCACTCGCACACTCCACACTGCCACCAAATTCCTCCTCAACTTCTACCTCATCTCCTTCAACCACACTTGCGGCATGGACATCCCCGTATCCATCCGCAACCGCAGAAACCTTTGCAGCCTGGACATCCCTGTGTCCATCCGCAGACTCAGACTCTTCAGTCTCCCTAACACCTATAACTATACTTCCCTGTGCAGCATCTGCAGACCGCTCTTCTGCCTCTTCCTTCGATTCCTCTCCTTGACCACCTTCAGCCACTATAGCATCCTCAACATTTCCCACCCTGGAATCCAGCTGTCCAGGTCCATGTGCAATGTCTAAATTAAATTCTACTGGCAATGGTAAAGCTACACTATCAAGTGACTTCTCATATCCATGCGCAGGCGATGATGATGTTACAGGATCTGGATCCCTCATGAACCAAGATGGCGATACCGGAACAAATTCTGCAGCATCCGGATTCAACCATGCCGTCACCTCTGAGTCCTCTAGCTCCGTATCAACCGACGTGTTCTTGTCGTTTTGTGCTGATCCACCGAAGCCATTCCGCTTTTCTTCTTCCGCTTCACCTTCTTCATCCACTACTCTATTAGGCACTTGCGATTCATCTGGAACGTTTAAAGTTTCCTTTCTCTCCAAATAGGAATAAAGACTTGCTACAAGATCCCTACTTGCCGATGTTTGTTCCCTAATATAACTTCTTCTTCCCCTGTTAATTTCAAACTTATTTGTTTTCTCTTCTCTAACTGTTGTCACCGTCTTTTCACTTGCCACCCCCTTGTACCCTCCATTACTTCCAGAATATTCAGTTTCCCTTACAGTTTCTTGTGTTCTCCACCAACCCCCATGTTTGTCTTTTTTAGCTCTTCCTAATAAACCACTTGAGTATTGGACATCTTTAGCAGCTCTTCCCCTGGTCTCATCATTCGCCTGGACCCTTCTGGCATGCGCACACCACCGGTCCAGGTCTGCAAAACAACGTGGACGGTCCGCGAATATCAAACGAGATCTCTCACGGGGATGCAGTCCTTCCAGAATTGCTTGTATAATGTCCCTCTCGGGCAACCCCAACTTTAATACCCGGGCAGCTTTCCGTATATCGTGCATGAAGTCCCCCAGCACCTCTCCGTTGGCCTGTAGACGATAGAATAACTCAAACTTCAGCTGGGCACATTGTCGATGGGGTATGAAAAAACACTTCCCCATGGAAAGCGTCGACACTGCCGCCCCGACGCAGAGTGTTGGTGACCAGCCCTGCCAATGAACCCCGGCAATACGGGTACATAAGGGACAAGACCTCCCCATCGGACACCCCTGGGAAATCTGCCAACTGCAGGACAAGGTCCAAGAAAACCAGCAGCTTGTCCTCATCTACTCCATTCACCACCGAAAGTTTCTGGAGAACCCCTGAAATGGGGTGGGGCAATCTCTGATAGCATACCGCCACCAGAATTGCACAATTCACAACACACAACAACAAAACATAAATCCCCACGAAACACCTAACACAAACATGACTTACAAAAACAGAAAAACTCGAGTACTAACTCTTCCATCAAGTGGACCCCCAGGTTCCCTAGCACTGCGAAAACCTGACCCACTCCAGAACCAGCTCTCCATCAGACACCACACTCAAGAGGAGAAACAACATCAGACACTAACATAGACATACAATCCACACCACCAAACACCTATCACAACATATAACATTTCAACAAGGACATATTATTACAAACTTCAGACACTGAATCTTGTCGGTGACGGTACCGACTTCCGATCGGGCCATACCGCATCCCGCTAACCTCACGTGCTATTACTTCCATAACTATTTATAAGGCAGCCTATTCCCCCGGTAACCCCCCCCCCCCCCCCGTGATCTCCGGTAAGTCCAAGTCTCAACAAAAAAAAGTCCCAACTAAAAATGCATGCCACGTGGCGGCACCAGGTTTACAATTTCAAATCGAATAACAATTATTCATTCACAATACACATATACATAAAATATTAAACCTGACATAACATCTACACCTATATTCATTTTTCAAATTTTTTTGAGTTTGACTTGTCTCAAAATTTTTTTTTTTTTTTTTTTTTGAAAGAGGGGCCACTAGTTATTTAAAACTAGGCGGAAGGCCTAGAGAAGCAAAAATGCGCTGGGTCCAGTGAGACGGGACTTGCAATTAAAACTCACTTTTACCCAATTATAACAGTCTTTATTATTTCCAAATTCATTATAAAAATGTATATATATTGACCACAAGTGAAATTCTTGTTAATCTAATATAAATTTAGTATAATTTAAAATTACATTTCAATATTCTCAAATCCACTATTTGTCATTATAACATTAATGTTCAGACTATACAACATGCAATGTATCATTTTTCAAAAATTTTTGTAACATCCACTTCCCCAAAATAGCATCACAATGTAATGTAGTAAACTCTTTTTTTTTGCAATCTTTAAACATCTTTAAAAAATATATATATATAAAATATCACATAAGCTCAACATCATATAAATTATTCAAATAACCCCCCCCCCTCCGTATAACACTTACATAAAGAATACATAATGCACATAAATACACATACAATATATACACATATCACAGACACATGTTCACCTGGCAGACAGCCTGTATATTTCATCATACCCCAAACAGGAATGTGGAAAACCCCTGTATCAGTCATCATGACCCCCAGACTACAGTAATCAGTTCAAGTGCCCGGCAAGCCTTAAACAACTTTTCATTTAAAAAAACCAAAACCCTTTAACTCGTAAGAGTATAACCGAGTTAAAACAAAACGAAATAATTACAAGGACTCGAAATGGCCAAATTTAAATTGGCAAGACAGCCAGAACAACACTCAGGTTACAATGCATAATAAAAAAAAATTTCGGGTTTGTTCCCCAAAGAGTAAGTTACCATCACAAGGTTAACATGTCTGTATGGTTTTAGAAAATGATAAGTTCTCACTTTCCTTTATACTTTTACCAAATACAAAAAAATTTGAAAGAAAAACCAAGTGGAAAGTAACCACCGGAAAATAAGATAGTGTAACAGTACAGACTGACTCAGTACCAGAATTATGGGAATTATGGGGATTTTCAATGTTTATATTATGTAATTATTAAACATACAGAATGGTTAGGTACATTGTCCCTCTGAAAAAAGGAACAACGCAAATTCGGCCAGAGTAAAACACCAAGGTCTCCGGTGGACGTGAAAACATCAAAATATACCATGGCGGTGTTTATGACGAAGTACAACAATATGCATTATGATTGGGCTATAACACAGCTCCGTCATCGCTAAGAACAATGACGCACTGAGTACAATGTGTGTAACGAGGCGTTGTCCAGCAAGACAAAGCGGGATGACGTAAGAACTACACACACACAAGCGCAAATTTACATTTGCCTCGTTCTCATTTCAACGCCATTCTTCATAGCAGCCACAGCGATGTATCGTTGGGTGCACAAAATTTTACAATAATTTAAATACAACTGGCAAAATGTTGGCCATTACAGTGGAGCAAGAAAGGCTCATATAACTTGTTAACATACAGTTACTTAAAATGTAAATTCAGTGTAATATCAACCTAATTAAACGGCAGACTAAAAAAGGCGAACACCGGCCAGCACCAAGCACGATCAACGGATGGACATCAGCACCGATTAACCAGAGAAGTTCCTTTCATTATTTTCTATCTTATGAGCTCATTAATATTCAATTGTTAATTAAAGAATGTATGGGTCTAAAACTGAGTGTGCAAATGAGAGAGTGGATGCATGGCCATAAAAAAAACATATGCCGAGGGCATTGGTTTGTGTAATAAATTTAAAACTCTATTCATTCATAATTTTGAAGCTGCAGCAGTAATGTTAAACTGATATTAATCCAACAATAAAGCAATTAAAGAATACCAAGAGATATAAAAAGGCAACCGCCATTTTGTTTTGAGTCAGGTCACCTGACGTCATTGTAGTAAACACATGGTTCTGTATGTACGAAAGTAGAGTGAAATTAAATTTAATGGTTAACCTCCAGAATATTGTGTTATCAATTGTGTCGTCCACTGTGTTTCGAAATCTTCCTGTACCCGACCCTGGAACCCTTAGGTATAAAACAGTGTATAAAAGCAGCAGATGAGCCCGGCTAATAATGAATTGGGTGAGTACCAGTAATACCGAATTATGGTATTTTTCATACATATCTTGCTAGATATATGTAATAATATTATAAGTAGTAAAAAGAAAGAGAGTAGAATATTACAATTGCAGCCCTCACAGTGACTTATTAGTATGTTATATTACAAGTGCCGCCCTCACAGTGAATTGATTGTATGTTTAAAGTTCATTGACAAAGGTAGCATTTACAAATACAAATATAAAAATATTATCATTATTATTGTTTATTAGTTGATATATTACAATTGGCGCCCGAACAGGGACTTTATATAAAATTAATTTATATAAAACAGATAGATGGAGAAACACAGAAGACAATATATAATGAATGAGAGGTTATGTTGTTGAAGTTAAATAGTTAAATACGAGTTGAGTATATTGCGTAGTCAAATACAAATAAAGATAAATAACCATTTAAAATATTAAAATACAAAATGGCAGAAAGTAATAATAGCATGGAAATGGAAAACACAGAGACAGAATCCATTTTATTGGAAAGACACATTAGCTCAACGCCCAAAGTAGTTGAAAATAAAATCTCATTCGAAAATTTATTTACATTAATCAATGACAAATTCGAACAACAAAACAGTAAGTTCGAAGACAAATTAAATCAGATGAACAGTACACTTAATATAAAATTAGATAGTTTGGAGAGTGAGCTAAAAAAGCAGAATACTTTACAGAATGTCAAATTGAATCAAGTAGATGAAAATTACGAGAGTAAAATGGGGGTAGAGAATAGTAGAGAATCAAATAATTGAATGAAAATAAAGACAAGGTAAGTAGTGGTGAGAATTATAATAGAATTACAAATATGGTGTTAGAAAATAATTGTGTGAGTATTGAGAGTGGTGATAAAAGTATAATGGGAGTAGAATTTGATAATGAAGTGATAAAAAGTGTTGATGAATTAGAGAGAAAGTATAGAGAGAATTTACAGATAAAGGGGTTGCAGGGGGTAAATTTTTCCCATAATGTTGTAGTAGGGGGTGAAGTAAAGACTTCACGTGTGTTTAGGAAGGACGAGAGTGCCTTCAATGAGTATTTGGAAGACAAAAGGTCTACAAATAAAGTGGTCCCTGGTTTTTTTTGTGCACTTCACAGGTGGTGCAGTGATAAAGTAGTAGAGTCCCCTGCATATATGGAGAAAGAGTGTGTAGCTTGGTATGATGGTGAGAAAGGTTTTGAGAGAGAGAGAAAGAGAGAAATTGAGATATATAAAGTAAAGAAAAATTATGAAGAGTTTATGAAAAGGTTAGGTATAGAGATGATATATAATAAAAATAATGAGTACCTACCTTGTAAGGAAGCGGATATAGCAGTAGTAGGAGATGATAATGAAAATAATGACTTAGTAACTTATCTGATTGTGACGAATTATACTGGAGGTGACAGGACAATAACCAATCGTGACAAGTTGTATGTTGAATTGATAGGGAATAACCCTAATAATTATGATGGTTTTATAAAATATAAGAATTTAAATGTGTATTATATTAATGATGTTAATATAATGTATTTAATAAAAAATAAATTGTACAGACCGAAGATAAGACTATTGTTTAACGATGGAGGGTAGACCTTCTATTGTGTTATGAACATTTAATTGTGTGGACAGTGTTTTTAAAAATGGACTGATTAGGACTGATTATGGCAAATGATTTCATGATTATGTGAATTGTATATTTTTGTGTATTGATGTCTATGTATTTGTGTATTTTTGCTGTTGTGTACTTTGTGTATTTTTATGTAAACATGTATTGTAGAATTTTAAATAAGTGAAAGAAGTTTAATAATGATTTTGAAAGGATATTATGGAATTTAGATTCTAAAGGGTTAGTAGATGATTATATATTTGGATATGAAAGGTGTTGTTAGTTGGTAAGTGATGAATTTTGTAATGGTGTATTAAGTTGAAATGTTGTAAAGAGTTTGGGAATAAGGATAAAACAGGGCATTGGAGTTAGTTAGTTAGAGTTAATGGGAGTTAGGAAAATAAAGTGTTGAGAGGCTGATGATATATAAAGAGGCGTTAGATATTTTAGGGACACAGTGGTTAGTGATTATATGTAGAGTTGAGTGATGTGAGTGGTAATTATATTTGTTGTTGATGGTGATATTTTGTAATAAGGGTATTGGTGTAGGAGTCCAACGAGAGATGTTGAGACAGGAAGGGATTGTTGTGTGCCGGAAAGGGTTATCTGAAAGGGTCAGGAACCGATAAGGGAATGAGCATAGTGAGGGAATACACACATACTAGTACAAAAAATGAGCGGTGCCAGAGGTTTTAAATGGGATTTGTGAAGGGGGTTTATTATAGAGATATTGGTGTCAAAATATATTAATGGTTAGAAGCGGTTAGTGTAGAAAAAGAGGTGAGTAAGGTTAGGTTGACAGATGCCAAAATAAGACAGAGAAAATAATGAATAATAGAGAGTCACCCAAACGAGTAAGGATAGAAGGGTTAGAAAAGGAGAAGTCATGGTAGGAAGGTGAGGTAACAAAGGAAGGTAATTGTAACAGAAAGGTAAGGATAAAGTTGAAATTGTTGTATAGAATCTAAACAAATGTCAAATAATTAAAAGTTAATTGAGAATTGATGTTATAAAGTTTGGTACAAATCATGTAAATTTAAATTGTTTAATGTAAGGTAAATGTAACAATGTTAATATGCAATGTACAATGTTTTATGATGTTTTATTATGTTGGGGGGCAATAGAGTGTGTGGTTAGGAGGTCGTTACAGGGGTAATGACGATAACAAATGTTAAGAGATAGTATATTCTAAAGTTGAAGATCTAAAGTTACAAAGGAAGATTGATAAAAATATTATAGTAAGCTGCCATGTACAAAATAGAAGAAGGGGATCTAAGTTGAGCAATAGAATTTAAATAAAAGTGTCTGCCACGATAGTTGTAATCTGAATTTGTAGAATTAATTAGGTGAAGGTATTTTGGGGTATATTAAAGAATTATTGATATATTGTGTTATGTGTGTAGTTATAGATATGTTGTTATTTTCTTACAAATAAGAAATTGATTTAGGTGGTGGTAAAAAGTCAAGGTATTCTAAGTCTTGTAGTTGTGAGGTTGAACCTGTTGAATTAAAGAACAAACCAATGCCCCAAACACAAACCAATGCGTCTAAAGGGGAACATATCAGTTGTAGATATGTAAGTGTATTATACCACTATTTTGAATTTTGTATTGGATGTTTCAGAGTTTTGTGGTGTTGTGACCGCAGTCCTGGGCTGGCTGGAGCGTCAGAACAGGAGTGTAGAGTGCCTCATGGCCTTATGGTGTAGGGATCTCTCAGGAGAAGTCCAGTAAGGTCAGAGGGTGCGACCAATATCATGGGACCAAGGGTAAGTGATGATACAATTTTTTTGTAACGTTACAGGGGGTTGTGGTGACATATCTAGACTGATCCTTTTAGGAAAGTGTGAATGAGTCAAGGAAATTTTTTGTGTTCCGACACAAAAATTTTCCTTGAGGGGGTTTGTAACAGTACAGACTGACTCAGTACCAGAATTATGGGAATTATGGGGATTTTCAATGTTTATATTATGTAATTATTAAACATACAGAATGGTTAGGTACATTGTCCCTCTGAAAAAAGGAACAACGCAAATTCGGCCAGAGTAAAACACCAAGGTCTCCGGTGGACGTGAAAACATCAAAATATACCATGGCGGTGTTTATGACGAAGTACAACAATATGCATTATGATTGGGCTATAACACAGCTCCGTCATCGCTAAGAACAATGACGCACTGAGTACAATGTGTGTAACGAGGCGTTGTCCAGCAAGACAAAGCGGGATGACGTAAGAACTACACACACACAAGCGCAAATTTACATTTGCCTCGTTCTCATTTCAACGCCATTCTTCATAGCAGCCACAGCGATGTATCGTTGGGTGCACAAAATTTTACAATAATTTAAATACAACTGGCAAAATGTTGGCCATTACAGTGGAGCAAGAAAGGCTCATATAACTTGTTAACATACAGTTACTTAAAATGTAAATTCAGTGTAATATCAACCTAATTAAACGGCAGACTAAAAAAGGCGAACACCGGCCAGCACCATGGGTAGCAAGCACGATCAACGGATGGACATCAGCACCGATTAACCAGAGAAGTTCCTTTCATTATTTTCTATCTTATGAGCTCATTAATATTCAATTGTTAATTAAAGAATGTATGGGTCTAAAACTGAGTGTGCAAATGAGAGAGTGGATGCATGGCCATAAAAAAAACATATGCCGAGGGCATTGGTTTGTGTAATAAATTTAAAACTCTATTCATTCATAATTTTGAAGCTGCAGCAGTAATGTTAAACTGATATTAATCCAACAATAAAGCAATTAAAGAATACCAAGAGATATAAAAAGGCAACCGCCATTTTGTTTTGAGTCAGGTCACCTGACGTCATTGTAGTAAACACATGGTTCTGTATGTACGAAAGTAGAGTGAAATTAAATTTAATGGTTAACCTCCAGAATATTGTGTTATCAATTGTGTCGTCCACTGTGTTTCGAAATCTTCCTGTACCCGACCCTGGAACCCTTAGGTATAAAACAGTGTATAAAAGCAGCAGATGAGCCCGGCTAATAATGAATTGGGTGAGTACCAGTAATACCGAATTATGGTATTTTTCATACATATCTTGCTAGATATATGTAATAATATTATAAGTAGTAAAAAGAAAGAGAGTAGAATATTACAATTGCAGCCCTCACAGTGACTTATTAGTATGTTATATTACAAGTGCCGCCCTCACAGTGAATTGATTGTATGTTTAAAGTTCATTGACAAAGGTAGCATTTACAAATACAAATATAAAAATATTATTATTATTATTGTTTATTAGTTGATATATTACAATAGAAACTGATGCGAATTTTATAGCTTTACATTTTTAAACTGAAGTAGTGAGAAACTAATAATGTAATTATATAAAAAAAAACTCAACAAATCATGCACTGACTATGGCAGTAAAAAAAGACAATAATGAATTTACTTATTAAAGAATTATTAAAGAGCCAAAATAATTTTATAAAATTGTAAAATCTATGGACTGAACCTTATAAAACATATATAAAGAATTCACAGAGAACTGACTTGACCCCAGCCGGAGACATGGACCCCAACCAGATTCAACAACAATTAACATGTCAGAAACCTGTAGACCACTGCACCAACAGGTGACGGCCTCAGTTTAAAGCACAACAAAACCCTTAAAGCCCATTAAAAAAACACAACCCACTCTTAAATTATTGAAAAAGCATATATATATATATATATATATATTGTAACAGTACATATGTCACCACATCCACCTAAGTACTGAAAATTAATTTAAAGGCCACCACTAGAAAAAATACATTAAAAGATCTAGAATACCACCAAGTATACTAAAGAAAAGTACCATAAGTTTGAATAAGTGAAGCATCATTGAAAGGAATTCACTAGTGAATGCACCAACAAAGAAGAAAAGAAGAATAAAGACGAGACGACCAACATACTATACTCAATAGATCAGTAAGAAGGACACAACACAACAAAAGAAAAAAGAAAAATCAGTGAGAAGGACACAAGACAACAAAAGAAGAAAGAAGAGTCAGGGAGAAGGATACAACAAGGACAACTTCAAGAAAGAAGAAGGAAGAAACAGTGTGAAGAAGACAAGTGAAAACCTCATCATGTATAAAATAAACAATAGTGAGGAGGAGATCAGTGAAGAAAGAAGGAAGATAACCAGACCAAACACAAGAATAAGGGAAGAAAATTGAAGTAGAACAAACTAACATAAACATTGAAAGAATAATTGTATTAAGAAGAAGGAAGAAGTGTTAAATAATTATGTGATATAAATCCCTAAGCTGTATAGTAAAGTCAACACTGACAACAACTCATTTAATGAACACATTGTTTAAGTGAAACACATTATTTTAAATAAGGATTAAATATTGTAAATAAAGAGTCACAAGCAACCTGAATGAGGACAAGATGAGTTTATGATAGCTAAATGATGTGTAGTTATAGAATAAACAGAGGAATATGCAACCAAAATAGTGAATGACCAATTGTACAGTGGGAATGATGTACATACCAACTCACTAATTAACAACAAATAAGATAATACAGGAGTAAACTAAATGTGAACTATTGATAACCAATAACCAATGTACAAACATGAAACGAAAACCAGTCGAATAGACTAAGATAGAAATACACAGCCATAAACAACACACTAATGTTTACTGAACCTATGACATAACCTAATCTGGGCATTCTGTTTCCAATAAAACTTGATAAAAAATGAATCAAAACAATGTTAGACCAAAATGTAATGAGCTAGGAAGTAAATAGAGCATATAAGGAATGTTTTGTACACGATAGCTAATAGTATAACAGGATATAAAAGCTATATTTATGTAATACAAGTATGACCAAATGCTGGTAATGGCAAAGTGACACTATGCAACCAAAATTATGTAATAAACACATTGTACAAAGAAAGTAACCCAATTAATGATTTGATGTCAGACAGAGTATTATTCACATGAGCAATTGCAACCAAAATAACCATTTAAATCGTTTATATAAATGTAATTATAACTAAACCATTATGACAAGTAGCTGCAAGTAAGGTTTACAGCAACCAAACCTTGCTAATAACAGGGTCAAATGCAGAGTGAACTGCATCACAATAACGATAAGGTCCTAGTGACTATTTCAGTTATCAATTAGAAAACAATACAACTAAAATGTCTATGATATTAAGCATACTACCAAGTAACGCCATATAGGCATAACAAGCCTGATTCATAAGTGATAGTTAAGGCATTAAACAAATAATGTAGGGAAAAAGAACACTGTCAGTAGTGACTTAACCCATCAATATTTAATTACAACATGTTAAAAGCTAATTAAATACTCTTATTACTGAGTAATAAGCAAAACAAAAATGTATGACAATAAATTTAAGTGTGAATCTATGAAAACGGACATAGTATTAATATTAGGACATAGTTTTAAGGGAAAATTGTACAGTAGCTTAAGAATGAGACATTACAATAGAAAATAAAATAAAAACCATGAAATATTAATAATTAATGGTTTAATGGACAATAAGCATAAATGCTAAGTGCTAACTCAGCTAACCCTAATCAGAAATATATGATAAGGGGACTCAAATTAATCGTCTTTCAAAAACACGAACAATGAGAGTAAGCACAACATCCTCAGTACAATTATAAGAAAGATATTAGACTTCTAAAAATAATTGTATTGTGCTTAGCCCTTCCGCGTGGGCGTGTGAACCAGAATTTGTTAATCTTGTTCCCAAAGACTGACGCTTATGATAGCGTCTATTTTGATGAAGTCTACCGTAAATAAACGAATTGGAAAAAACTGACCAATCAGAGCCTATAAAAAATCCGAAATTCATCATTCCAACCGAGGAACCATATACAGTCTTTCAACAAGAGCGAAGCGGACTGCACGCTCGCCGACGCCTCAGAAAAACGTGCGTTTGACAGCAACACAGCGTCAACCATATTAACCTCAAAGTGAGACATAGATTACCTACATTGAAGAATCAGTGCAGTATATTTACAAGTGTACTCTATTCGGAGTTTATGCGCATAGGAGTGTGTGCAGTGTTGTGATCAAGTTTAAATAATTAATTAATAAATTTTAATTAATTAAAAAGGTGTTTATAATTAAAAAAGTGTAACCCTTCGAACGACGAGAGACGCAAGTATTCATAACCACAAATATAATGATATGATTAGTTTATAAGCATAATAACTGAACGCTAAACGCGATAAAACTTGAAATATAGAAACAATTAAATTCCCTATCCTCAACAGAAGGGAACTGATAAAATACAAATGAACAATGTTGAAATTGAACGTTCTGAGTAATGACAGTTTTAACTATTTGTATACAATAAATACCTAGGATAAGTAAAGACATTGTAACATCAATGAAGAGTATATGTGCTCTTATGCTATCAGTAGACTAGAGTATGAAATGTTTTGTTCCTAAATTCAATTAATAGTTTTCGCCGGAGTGCGATAACTATAATAAATAAATTACCATTACCTGAAATAGGAATATCCAATTTCACAGATGATTATAGTACCTGATACTGGATTATCACCATTACTATTAATTAATAATAAATAATTCACTACTTTTAACCAAATCAAGTTGCACTAAACAATATGTAAAGCATGTGCCTAACTATGAACAGTAGTTCATATTTTATCTTTTTTCATTAATAATCATTGAATTTTTATTTTATAGGTTTGTTCTAACCGTAGCTATTATTTCAAATAAGTGTATTTTGCAGTCTAAAAGAACCTACTACTTTTATTAGTATAATCATTATTAAATTTTCAAGTTGAACCATCCGACATAACCTATATGTTTGTCAAAACACATTGTATTACTAACCAGAGGCAGTCATGCCAACTCGAGCTCATCATTTGTTTTAGAGTCAATGTTCACTTTTAAAATATTAATTGTTAACCAAAAAGAAGAGCAAAACGCCTTATTGTATTGAATTTCACTGTGTGTTATTTGAATAAATTACCATTATTATTTTTTAACGGTGAAAGAGTTGACTTTTATTGTATCAGTAAAAATACAGCTTAGAGGAGAAAAACGAGGCGGTTGGTACCATGCTGAGAATGCGAATTATTCAAATTGAATGATTCCTTGTTTTGTTTACAACCGCTCAGATCAATATATTTACAATCTTATACAATAATATTATACATGAGTTATTATGTGTACCATGCCTATGTTTGTGTATGTTAGTGTATAGGAAGAAACAACTGATCCCCTCACAACCGCTGATCAACAAAGTGTCAACGGAACGTCAAGTGGACATCATAACAGTGAATATAATACATAAAATTAAACTATTTAAACAGACAGCTAATCCGACGAAAAAAAGAGTAAGTACCGACTTATTCAATCCTGGATTCAACAATAGGTTGACTTGAGGGGAATAAGTCCCTAAACGGTAAAATAATAATAAAATTTGATATTGAACAATAACGATTAGCCGAGAGCAAGATCCATTTTTCAGTAAAATTAACCCTGAGACTATTCAATAATAATAATCAAGCTATAAACGATAGACGCATACTCGTCTATATAATAAATTGACGCATCCAACGTGTGGCAGAAAAGAATTACACACGGGATATATTCGTCATATAATAATATATATATATATAATAAATAAAATCGCCAACGTAAAAGGGGAACCACCAGCCAGTTAAGTTCCCCAGCACACATGCATAAATGAACAGCACCCACATGAATCACTAACATTCAGATTCCACACAACTTTTACTGTTTAAAAGAGGTATAACATTAAAAATCGCCGGACACATGGCCCC
This sequence comes from Magicicada septendecula, assembly GCA_034769895.1. Lineage (NCBI taxonomy): Eukaryota > Metazoa > Arthropoda > Insecta > Hemiptera > Cicadidae > Magicicada > Magicicada septendecula. Next base: position 259,483,615 of record CM068370.1, on the reverse strand, counting down.
GGCCAGGTTTACACTTATTCTGGGGGCATAAGCATTCAGAAAGTAACAGATAAAGTTTGTAACTCTAATGTCCTGCTGGACGTGAGCACAATCGAAAATCTAACTGGAGCTATTCCGAGAATAATGTTACATGGTATTAGCTGCAGAGGCCAAGAATATTTTTAAGGCATAAATATCACCTGCGTATAGTCCGGAACCGATCTCGTGGGTATTGTGGCGTGGCATCCATTCCTTCCTCCCGGTGGCCAAGACGGAGAGTAGATGTGTTTATGGCATGGTGGCGGTTGTTCAGCCACACATGGAGTAAATCAGATTCTTGTCTAAGTCAGGAACCCGGGGATCACATAACGTTTATTTATCCATCAGAATAGGCATTTTACTAAAATGAAGAATCTCAACGCTGCCCCCGCGGGGGGTAGAAATCTGTAGACGCCAACTGCCGAACATGAACTGAACTCAACTTGCTACGCAAAGCCAACCACGCCGCCCCGCTCCCAGAGCGCGTGCGGATCAGTACTGCGAACGTACTGCCAACATGGTATGCCCCGCTACACTAATTAATTAACAAATTCGGTGATGAAGCATTTCATATCGTTGACCATTAGAAAAACAGCCGGGTTTTCGCCAAAAACACGGCACAGGAGGAGGGGGTAATTTTTTAATAAATTAAAATGGTATTTGATGATGGAGGAAGTAAATTTTATAAGTTTTATATGTGTAATACGTTAGTGACAACAAAGAAGTAGTTTCTATGGAAACATTTCATTTCACTTTAATTCAAAGTAATTTTGTTTTAATATTAGTTGGAGGAGGTTGTTTTTTTATTTCAGTTATATAATTTGTGTCTTCATTGTGTTATTTGTTTGTTTATTATAATGTCTATTGTTTCATCTACTGGGATGTTGGTGTACATGTTTGTGATATCATATGATGTGAAAAATGTGTTTTCATTTATATTTATTATTTTTAGTTTGTCTATTAATTCATACTAGTGGTCGCCCAGTGGTCGAAATTCGACCGTAATTCATTAAATTTTTAAGTTTGAATGTTATTGAGGTTCTTTTGTCAAAGAGTATACTTCTATAATCATTGCATATAATTTTTTTGAATTTTGTTCTATTACGTCAGCTGCGAATGTGTACAAATACGTCATTAGCATGTGTTGTTTGCCTTAATTCCCTGCAATACCTATGAAATTTAAAATTTAATGTTAGTAACAGTTAAAAAAACACAATTACAGCTTGTATTTATATTTATTTTTTGATATAATTCATTGTCGGTTTAATTTTTTCATGTTATTATTGAATCAAATAAACGCTAATAAAAATGAGACTTGACATTCAAAGATACATAAGATACATTGTTTTCAATTCCAGTGGATTACATTTCATTTTTGGTAAGGTACAAAATTCGAAAACAGTTTGAAGGCTGCTACAAAGCTTATATAATTTTTTAATTTTTTTTTCAATGCATTAATTTTCGAGTTATTTGAAAAATATGAAAGATAGGAAAAATGAGGTTTAGCTTGGCTAAGCCATATTTAAAAAGGAATAACGCGTTTTTTGACATTTCCTTGGGTTTTTTTTATTGCCATACTGACCAGGTTTCGCCAAGGCTACACAGTTATTTTGCCTATCTTTTTCGAATTATATAAAATTTAAATAAAAAATTAATACAAAATAAAAAATGAAATAAAAAATACGTGCCTCGTATTTTTTCATATATTTTTCATTAAATCAAAAAAACCGGGCGGTTAAAAAAAGAAATGTTGTCCATTGAACTTAAAATAGTTTGAAAATGAATTTAATGATTCAGAACTTCTGTGTAAACGATGTTTTTTGTAAAAACTCTTTCATCATTTGCTAAATGCCCTTGGCCATTATATTCGGAAATATAAAATCTCAAACCATCGAATGATCGAACTCTACTTGCTGCGACGTACAATTGACCATGTGTAAAAACTGGCTGCCTCAATAAAATTCCAATTTTTTCGAATGTTTGTCCTTGAGACTTATTTATTGTCATCGCAAATGCAGGTATAATTGGAAATTGAGTTCTTTGAAAGTTAAATGGTAAAACAGTACCGGAATATGTTAAATTTATACGTGGAATCAAAATTCTCTTATTGCGTGTGGTTCCAGTTAAAACTTCGCAATCAATAGCATTACGATGCATACACTTGATGTGCATTCTTGTTCCATTGACTAATGCTTCCTTTGTATTTAAGTTTCTGATCAGTAAAATGATGCAATTAACTTTCAATACTAACTTATGTGGTGGCAAACCACTAATAGTCAAAGAATTCAAAAACTCTACTGGATAGTTATTGATTTCATTGTCATCATCACAAATTATTTTATCGTAGCTATGATATGTTTTCTGTTCACCTGGTATTCGATTAAGTATATCAGTATTAATAAAAGTACAATCATCACTTTTAGGTGCTAAAATAACTGACTTCAATATGTTATCTGAGAGTATGTTTTCGGAAATATTTCCATACACCTCATTAATAATATTATTTTCATCTCCTATTAATTGCTGAGGTATTTCAATAATATTTTCACCAAACTGAGGGAATTGTGGGGCTTCATCATTACCAATTTTTTTCAAGAATTCGACAAATTCTATTTCACTTGGTAAGGCTCTCATATTTTGAGTAAACGTTACTTTATGAAAATAAACAAATTTATGCCAACTCGTGACACAATTTTCAATTAAAGTTGCACGTGATCCATGTGGGACAACTGGTAAGATTTGCCGAAAATCACTTCACAGAAGTATCGTTTTCCCTCCAAATGGTTTATGTTTATCATTTTTATCGCATAGATCCTGCAATAATATATCTATGATTTTCAACACTTGCAGTGGGCACATAGAAATTTCATCAATAATTATCAATGATGATGAATTTATGTAACGTCCATAGCTACTATTTGCAGTAATATTCGCTACAGAATTTTCCAAAATGGGTATAGGTAATTTAAACACATTGTGTAAAGTTCTACCTCCAAGTTATAGAGTTGAAGCTATGCCACTGAACGCTGTTGCAATGCAACTAAGATTAAGCGAATTTAATTTGTGAATGATTGCTGTTTGTGTGAATGTTTTTCCACAACCTGCATGAGCGGTTAAACAAAAAACATTAGATCCAGTATCATGATGCAAAACTTCACGAATCACACGATCAATTAGATTACGCTGTTCAATATTTGCAGTTTCATAATGCTCACAAAACAGAAACTCTTGTTCTATTGGATCAATAGCATTTGCTTCGTCTGTTCTCTGCAAATACGTGGGAACTGGTAAACCAAGTTCTTGACATGACAAATTATGAACATTCAAAATATCTTCAATTTCTAATAGAGCTGTATTAAAGGATATTTCTTCGTTGTAATCTCTCAAAAAATCTTTACTAAGATATACTTTAAATTCATTCCATAACGCCAATGCATTGGCTGGCACATTTAATGCACAAATTTAACCAAATAAATTTCGCATTTGTTTTGGTGAATGTAATTCTTTTGCTTCATTTAAACATCGCGCCATTCATTATCATTTGAAGCAATGCCGCGAGCATGGCACGCTTCAACAAAAGAAGTGTGTATAATTCCATTGTATGTTCTAACATCCTCAAATGATTTTGGACCACAGACATGTAATAAAACCAATCGTAAATTGAAAAGTTCGATGTCTTTTGGTGATACTACATATATGCGTGTAATGATTTTATCACCTCCATGCCTTCTCTTCTACCATTTTTTTTTGGGAATCTTCCCACACATAATGCAAAGGAATTTCAATATACTTATATTCATGCGCTGATGGATCTGATCGATTCAATTCAAAAAATGCTAATAATTTTGTTTGTCTTGCATTTTCAATTGCTTGACGTTCTTGCCCTTCTCGAAAGTAAACATTCTGTCTACGCGGTAAATGAATGTCAAGTCTAATGATGACATGTGATTGAAAATGCATTGGTAATTCTTAGATGCGCCATACAGCTTCAGTTGATCCGACATAACGGCCATTTAAAAAATTTTTAACTTCATCAATTTGTATTTCTCGACCTGGTTCATTTCTCTCTGAACCTAATTCAACAGATGCACTGTCATAGCCTTTATACACGTATTTATAAATGTATTTAACACTTTTAACTGTAGTGCATACTTCAACATTTATATGGCAATTAAATTTGGCAAGTAAGTACGGATTGTATGGTACAACATAACGATTGTCGAGGCAACTACCGCGAACTTCAGCATTAATACCATTATCATGCCTTCTGTATAATGGATATCCATTTAATGATTCACATGTAAATTCATTAAATCGTTTTGGATAATCTTTTGTGCATTTTCCATCTCTCATACATACAGAATTTGCATTAAGTACACCGCATGGACCATGCATCATGTGTTTTACAACATATTCATGTAATGTAGGATGTGTTTGAATGTTAGGAATCTCCGCAGATACAACTTTATCAATATCGGTAGCGTTAACAATTTTATCTTGCTCATTTAAAGAGAGTAAAATGTGAGCATGAGGCAATCCTCCCTTTTGAAACTCAATTGTATAAATGAGTGCTTCAACTTTTCCGAAGATTTTTTTTAGTGTAAGGCCCTCAATTAATGCTTCCAGTTTGGACTTGAATACACGCACAACAATATCAGGTCGAAAATTAGCTGACTCACCTACACCAATATTGCTAACTACTTCAGGCCAACTTGGATTGCAAGTCATTGTAATAAACAAAGAAGGCTTTCCGAAATGTTGTACAATTGACATTGCATCTAAATAATTCTGATACATATTTCTTGGAGATCCATTGAATGAAGACGGTAAAATTACTCTACGGCCAACATTATTGGCATTGGGGTTCAATTCTAAATAATCTGTTAAATTGTTGTAAACTTCAGACCTAAGACTTGTTTGATTTTGTCAAATGAAATGTAACCTTGTGCCCTCTATTCTCACATACATATCAACTATACACTGCAGAAATAATTTTTGTGAATGGTGCAACATGCTAAAATCTTCTCTAATTGCAAGTCGATAGGCTGCATACTGAAACATGGTTAATTTATTTCTGGGAGCTCTTGAATTAGATGTAGTTGGTACATTATGAGAAATATTGATATGCCACCCAGTATCACCATTTGGAAAAAGTAATGGATACGCTAAAGGGTCCAATGATGAATCCAAAACAGAGATATTTTTAATGGTACCATTAACTTTTGAAAACGAAACCATATTTCGTTCAAAGGGTGGCTCACCATCAACTGTACTAAATATTACTGCTACATCAGTTTGAACTGCATCATTATAACGGCGTAGATCTAAATCACGATTTACTTTAATGAGCATACAAATTTATTTATTTTGATTTTCAACTCTCTGACAATGATCTTTCATTGCAATGAATGACCGAACGAAAGGATTAATGCGTTCCAATTCAAGAGAGATTTCGCTCATTATATTGTTATTGCATGTTTGATTATAGTGTTCACGTAATCTATAATTGACAGCAGTGTCAACATCATAAAAATATAATTGCGCATAACATGGTGAGCAATCATATCCAGCAGTCATTGGACCTGATCTGTGATAAAAAACATCATGTATTTTAAAATGATACACTCCACGCGTAACTGTATCCGAAATTTTAGCTTCTGAGCTAACCATAGCAAATGATGAATTGTATTTACGAATGTTTTCAAAATAATTTTTTGACTTTCTTTTTATTGCAGGTTCATTTGAAGTAAGTCCATCATAAAATGATTTAAAGTATTCATTTTGACTTAAGGCCGGTAATATCGCTTTACCCTTATGACAACATGAAGTGAATGCAGTCCTTTCACCTAAAGTGACTTCAGATTTGAAATGTTTTGCATTGCAAAACCTGCATTGTAAATGCATTAATCCACAATCAAAAGTATTAAAATTTCTTGGAATGACATTCAGTGCGCATTTAAATGTATCCCTCAAAATAATTTCATCATTTTGTATACTATTTACACTATTTAAATTTGCATTTGGTCTATTATCATTTTGACTTTCACGCGAATATATATTCCTTCTTCTTTGTCTCTCACTCCGACCCGTCAATGTTCTATGTTGAGGCATAATGGAAGTAGGTGTGAATATCTGAATGTAAAAAAAACATGTAATGAAATTACTGAAACTAAGATTAGACAGGGTTTAATTTAAAAATAATAAAATGTACTCACTTTTTTGAAACCACCAATAATAATTAGGCGAGAGTAAGTCAATTCAAATTGCTGCTACAAAATTTTCCTTTTGCAACAGGTGTATATTAAGCAAGCTGTATTTCACTTTCAACTGCACATTAATATATAAAACACAGATATCTAATGTACAAAATATAAAATAAACGCTTTTTTGCCTTGACATACACTCCACAGACTATTGAAAAAGGAACATTTGAAATCACACAAAATTCACAGCTCATTCAGTCAATCTGTCAGTAATTATTTGTTGGCAACATTTTAAAATTCTTTGGCGACAATCTCTACTCTGTGTGACTGTTTGACCACAGACTATTATGTGTTTGACATTGGCAGTATGAACGTAAACAAACGACAGACTATTATGTGTTTGACATTGGCAGTATGAACATCTACTAAAAAGTATTTATTGCCTGGCAACAAAATTATTTTATTTTTAACAATTACCATTGTTTGAAAAAGTTTACATGAATTTTCAAGTGCAAATGAATGTTTTATTTATTTTTTTTTTTTATTTAATGTATTTGTAACACATATTATATATAAATTTTAGCTTTCTGCATTCCTTCTCCATATAAACTTTAACTATGCCAAATCTCACACTCCTCCGTGCGCGCAATATGCTTAAAAAGGGGTACAAAGTTTTCTCTTCACGTATTAATATATAGATTGTAGCATAACGGAAATTTTGCCTTATTTTTACAATTTAATACTACATAGAAAATGAAAGGAAGAAGCAATCTGGAAGGAGTAGAATAAACCTAAATAAAAGTAACATAAAAGAAGTAACCCCTATAATAAATAAAATGCCTTAACAGTACTATAAAAACTCTCAATCCAAAGAAAGTAAGCACATTCAATTCAGAACAAAAGTGTTAAACCATATAGGATGATTATTATCCCAGTAACATCATCAGAATACCCAGTAAGATAAGGAGCAGTAAGGAAATATAACCAGGAACAAATTGATTAAAATAAAAATATCAAAGGGACAAAACCTATTTTAAAGACAGAACACTCTATAAGAGTCAATCAAAATAAATCAATGAACTAAAAAATGATTATTATACAAAAAATTAGAAACCCATATAAAAAAGTAAGAGAATACAATACCAGTAGTCTGATCTAATGTAAACATAATTATAAATAAAACAGTGGAAATTAAAAAAGGATTAAGGATAATAAATAGTGTGTATAAAGTGAAATTCCTTATTCTCCAAATATTAGAAACCTTATGACAAACTATGTGAGAGAATAAAGTGAATAGTGTGTAGTTAAGGGGAAACACCCCAAACCAGTTTTGAAGGGACAGCAAAGGACTGTAATTAGGCTAAGACCGTAATTTGTTTATTTATCTAATTATTATCTGGGTATTCAATACCTACCATGTTGATATTAGTATATACTAGATGTTAGAGAATAAGTGTTTATTGTATTTAAAGAATGATAGTTTATGTCAGAGTTTTGTTAAGGAAGGAAAGGCAATATATTAATTCAAATGTCATATAAATAGTAACTCAGAAAAGAAAATAATAATAATGCGAAATAATTATAATATTGATAGGAAAAATGAAAATTGATAATCATGCTAAATTCAACTTTGACCCTGTAATCAAATCAGAGGAGATAAATTAATGAAAACCTAGACCAAATTGATATAAATTATTCCCTTTAGCATACAAATACTTTATTATAATTATCACAATAACCTATAGTAGTAATTAAAAGAGCCAGAGGGTAAAATTGACTTAAATAAGGATTATACAAGATAATACCTAGGCAATGAACCAAGTATAAGAAAATGTAAATAAATCAGTAAATGTTTAGTATAATGACAAAGTAGTGAAGGCAAATTATAATGATTTAATTAGTGTAGCATGACAGATTATCCACATTATTATGAACGAAATAATGATCATAAATAAATTAAAATTAAAATTAAATCAAAGAAAAATACAATAAAAAACAATTAAGGACCACTGTAAAGTGCACTCACAGTTTGAAGAAATAAAAATAAATTAAAAACAACTATGCAATATAAATGAGTAATAAAAAATAAAACAAAAGCCAAGATAAAGTAAGAAAGTACCCAGGTAGGATAGGAGTAAGTAAGGCAATACCCAGAACAAACCGACATCCCTAATAACAGGACTGAAATTGGAAGAAACCACGTAGTAGAATAAAATAAAGTAGGGAAATACCCAAAGCAAACCCAGTAATAAGAAAAAACGAAACCCCAAAAGAGGTATATATAACAAATGAAGGTATAACACCTAAAATAAAGAATAATGTAAAGTAGATATAAACAAAAGTGTCTAAAGGTAGAATTAAAAGTGAACCAGAGGAAATTATTTATATAATGGAAAAAACAAATCTTCATAATCCTCTATAAATAAGATTCTTGATCTTATAAGACTATAAAACCGATTAGAGATAAGATCAAAGAATAACAGGGGACCAGTTATTTTATTATGTTAAATAGACTTCATGTCATTCATGTGTCAATGTTTAAATTCTTAAACTAAGTGGATCTTAAACTAATTTGTACCTTTACACAACTTTAAAGTTTTTGTATGGAATACAGAAATAATATTTGCAGAATATTATTAAGAAAATAAACTAAAAATGTTTCTAAGTGAGTGCCACTCTTTATCTAACAACATTTATTAAAATGACTAAAGATAAACAAGAGCAGGCATTTAAGTGAAGTGACCAAGGGTACATCCCCAAAATAAACAAAAACAGCCAAGACTGCTCAAAATTAGTTTTAAGAAATACTTTAAATAATGAAGAGACAGATGTTTTGTTTATATTAAGGTCAATGAACTCTATACTTAAATGTTTGAAATAGATTATAATGTTTTTTGTTATGCTAAAATATTTATTATGTTTAATAGTATTAATCAAGGCTGAAATGTCTGAGTTTGAATATAATTCTTTTATTATAAGATATTTATTATGTGTTACTAGTATTAATCAAGACTGAAATGTCTGAGTTTGAGTACAACTCTTTTGTTTTCAAATATTTGTTATGTATTGATAGTATTAATTCAATACTAAATGTTAATTTAGTTAATTATAGGAATTTGAATTAAGATTGTATAAAAAATAAAAGTCAGAAGGGGTATAAGCAAGCTGTAATAGTCATAAAACATATGTGAACAAAACTAAAATCTGGACAAATGGTAAATCTCAACAAACTTATCAATGATAAATAAGTAAAATAAATAAAGTAAATTGATGAAATTTGTATAATGTAAATCCAACACAGTGTATAATAACTGTACCAATACTTTATAAAGATATTGAAGAAATGTATAAAGGATTATTAGAAAAAATGCAAGTGTAATAACACTGGAACATAAGGGGAAGATTTAAATTAAAGATATAATTTAAAAAAGATAACTAATTCAAAAAATTACAAGGAATTAAGGAAAAATAAACATTTTATTTCAATCAGGGATCTTGTTCAATAATAAATAACTTCATAAAGATGGTAAACCATTTAATGTGACAGGAAGTAAAATTTTAGGCCTACATGTAAAAATACTGTAAATAAGGCATTTCGAGACGAAAAACATTGTAAAAGTATCATATTTGGTATTAAATCACATAGAATTAACTAAAGAAAGAGAATATGTGTTAGGTATTTAACAAAATTAATAAATAATAGTAAAAATGTATTCATTCATATAATGTTAAACTCAACCATGTAAGCGGAAATGCTAGAAATTTAAAACAATGTCTTTTTAATATTAAATTGGCTAAGACATTTCGGATAAAGAAGAAAGTAAAACAGTTGATTATTATACGTTGAGTAGTTCACATCAGAACGAGAGCTCGCGAAATATTCACTTATAGCGAAGGAAGAAGAAAAATGGTGAGCATCAGCCAAGCCTATTCAATATAAAATCGCGAATTTTGACAAAACCTTAAATAACTACTAAATTCAGTGAATTAAACCAGTATAACTATTAATGTTAACCAATATTGAACAGTAAAAGGTGCAATAACCATTTTAACACACATAAACGATAATTCCGAATATCAAGACAAAATCTGCCATTATCGACCTTATGGAATGAAGTGAAATAAAAACATTATTCAACACAAATTACCGAAACGAATCACTGACCACTGATCCAGGACAACTACACTATCACCAGAGGGATTAATCACTATTGCTGAGACGAGGAAATCTTGGAAAAATAACATTTATTTGAAGAGGATTCCTTGAGGTGCAGACATCGACAACATATGCAGCACGAAGCAGCCATCTTTGAAATCCCATGATCCTCTGCAGGCTACCGCAAGCTTTGCCATCAGAACGAGATTGGTTCGAACAACTTACTTTACTAACCATTATATATTAAATAATAATTTTGTATTTTTAGATCATTAAGCTTGCAATTGTAAGTGTTATACTTTCCAGACTTTGTCCTTTCTCTGACTATTCTAAAATAACAGCTTAAAGAACCTGTGTCATAATATTAATAATTTGTATAATAAATGTTCTCGCCCTGAGAGAGAATCGATTAATCAATCGATACAAAATCGATTATTTTATAATTTGTTAATAAAAATCCTTGAATGTTATATTGTTGCTTCTATTTATTTGAATTAATATAAATAGAAGAATCTTAGTTAATATTTGATAAATAGACTATAAAGAAAACCGAATTTAACAACTTCAGAGGAGAACACAGTAGAACGAAAAATCGCAAATCGATTGTTACTAGAGACAATCCATTTAACGAAGAAATATAATTCCAATTACACAAAGTGATATATTTTGACAAAAACAATCATAAAAGAATTAAAATTGCACCAAAACTAATTAAAATAATTAATTCATAATTAATAAAAAATAAAATAAATAAAACAAAAAATAAATTTTTACAAAATAAACAAAATTTTTATTTTGTTACATTAGTGATCTTATTTGAGGACAATGGTAACATAAAACATAGTGTAAACCATTTAGTGGGTAATTATGTGAATCAAGATAAGGCCTAGGAGTAAATTTCAAGGATTGTAACTTTTGAGTTTAATACAAACCAAACTAGGTCATGTTTAATATTAACTTGTATAAAATCAAAGCAGGAATATAGTTATGTAATTAAAATTTCATAAAAATACTAAATAACTAAATTATAGCCAGTAAAATATAAAAAATGTCATTTATTTCTATAAAATTGAATCGGTAATTAGGCAAACGCTGATAGTGAACAATGAAAAATGAGATCAAAATCTTACAGAATTTTCTACATGAAGGAACAAATAAAAGTTAGTTGATTGTTAAACTCCAAGCAGAACGGACGTATCCGAGTATTGAGAATAAATCTGAATTAAAAATTTTAACTAACTACTAAACCCAATATGTACTATGGAAATATGAAAGCATGAAGTACATACAGTAAATCAGCGAATCCAATTTAATTAATCATTGGAAGAATAAAACATATTTAAAACACACTAAACTAACTACCAGAACGAACGACTACGAGGGAATTATAAATCTAACCTAATCTATGAACAGCAACTGATTTGAAGAAACAGTTCAACACTACACACGTATTACCGAACGAAATCCCGTGGAGGACGAAAACTAATCACCATAACTTAAAATCTTCCAATAACTACATCACAGATGAGGAATTTATAAACTACTGCACTTTATTGAAGTAAAATCTCAGAGAAAGATTCTCAGCTTGGGACAACGCATAGAGGCAGCCATCTTTTAATTTCAACCACCCCGAGACGGAGAAGGCATGACGTCAGAACAATTGTCTTGTGGTTCGAATATCTTTTTACTTATATATCCTATATTTTTAATAATTATATGTTAATGAATCAGTTTTTTTTCTAATTGTAAGTATTGAATTCTCTAACTTGCCTTTCCTGACTATTTCAACAGTTCAAAGAATCCATGTTAAATAATAAATTAATTTGATATACTTTAAACCAAATGTATTAATCGACCTGAGATCCAGTCTCGACTCCGAGAGCAATAGTCGATTAAAACAGCCCAAATTAATTCAAAAGGTAAATAAGTCATAAGTGACACCAAGTAAAACCTATGTAAATGAAAAATAATCTTTAATTTGTGTAAAATAAGAAAATATAGCCAATTACTACTTAGGCCTATAAAATGCATAACTGTATAAGTGCAAAATAAACAAGTTGTAAGAAATTAACTACTGTATTAGAAAATTCAGGGCAAGTAACTCATTAATTACAATTAGTGAACCATAATAAGATGTCAGAATTAGAATAAAAACATAAATTAAGAAATAAATGTAATAATATAATATTAGCATTTTGTCAAAACTTGAATACATAAACAAACCCAGCTTTGTGGGATGTCAAAATGATCTTTGAAATAAAATATAAACAGTTATGATAATATCTAATATTATTGACGATCAAGAGAGACGGAAGCCAAACCATATTCGACTCAATTATCATTTTAAATAGTAATAAATACTGCAAAATTTAACGAGATGTGGATGCAAGAAGTCTAATAAAGGAATTATTTAACCCAAGAGAGCTAATAAGCCAGATTTTAATATTCAAAACTAATTAAAAAATCCAAATTAAACGAAAAAGAAGCCAGATGAAATCAAAAGTACAAATGATGGAAGATTAATGATCGTATTAACCCAACCTAACTAATAACGAAGTGACTCATCACCAGAAATCAACAAGATTTTGTTAAGTATATCTGAACTACCCGAATGTATGAACTAAATTAATTAACTTTTCTCACAACACAAAAAACTCTCACTCCGAACTTGGTAACTAAATTTCTTTCAAGGATTAATTGATAATAAATATTGAACTTGTATGTAAACATAATTTTAACCTGTGTACGAAGTACGAAATCGTAATCAACACTTTTTAACACTCAAAAAACGAATTGTATGTAAACTTTAATAGTATATAAGTACCATTGATGTAAGGTAGTGTACTTTATTAACATCTTATTTCTATTTTTTTGTAATCAAAAGGACTCATTGATTGAATGAACTGTAGAAAATAAACCTTGACGGCAGCCATGTTGATTTAGAAACTCTTCAATCAACTTAGCCAACCTTGAGATATTGTCTATTTATTGCCAGAGCAACAGTATTTTATAACATTATATTTTTGTATCTAACTGATTAACTATTAACTATTTCAACGTTAATAAACTAGTACTGATTAGTAATAACCGTCCTTTATTTCAGTATAAATTGTATTATAAAGTTTGTGTACTTTAGCTATGAGCAAAACTGTCTGCCAGATTTAGACGTTGGCAGCACGACGAACTACAAGCGAGATTCGAATGCCCGCCAGTTTGCGAGGGTAATTTTAATTGGTGATCACCACTTAGAATGACAGCTCGGTTTAACTTTTTTAATTGTTTTCATAAACAATTTGGCACCTATCGGGAAATAAATATACTCATTGAAGGACAGGTAAGGAGTACACTCGTAAAGATAACGGTACTGGTAATTCGTGTGTTCGAGATGGAAATCGTCAGAGTAAGAACTTCGAAAAAGCACGACTTGTAGATACTTACAAAGTAAGGACTACGACGTGTGGGGCTAACACACATAAAACACACTTTTAACAAGACAATAAGAGTTACGCGTTACAAATTGACGCCACAATGTGTGGCATAATAATTATAAATGTACATATAAAGAGTACGACAGAGTTTAGTCGTTACAAATTGGCGACCAACTAGTGTGGCTAGAAATAAAGGCTAGCGGCGGTTACGAAAAAATAAAAAGACAACAAGATGATCACCAGGGGAAGACCAAAGAAGAGGACTGAGGACACCGGCAAGGAAGACAAGGAGACAACACCGGTGGAAGAAATGGAAATGATCGAAGAGGATGCCCAAGGGGACAAACCAGAGAACCCAACCCAACCAGAACCTGAAGTAGAAGTAATAGTCGGCGACCAACCAAAGAAACCAACCCAATCAATGGATACAAATTTCCAGGAAATGATGAGGGTTATGGTGGAACAATTAAACAAAAACAAGGAGGAAATTAATGAAAAAATAAGACAAAAGTAAGGAAGAAACTAACGAAAATTTTAAGAAACTAATGACAATTTTAAGAAACAGGAGGAGAAAATAAACGGAAAATTCGATGAAAAAATAGACCAAATGGAAGAAAAAATTAATGAAAATTCAGGAAGACAAAATGAGATTTTAAGTGAAGACTTAAAGAAACAACTAAGGGAAGATATTGAGACACTGAACGATAAAACCAAAGGCAATAATGAGGCATTGAAGCAACAGATAAACAAGAAAATGGAGGAACACAGTGATACTTTAAGGAAGAACCAAGAAACCCTACAACAGCGATTGACGGAGGACATCCAAAAAAGTAATGAAGAACTGAAGGAAGAATTGAGGGGCAGTTGAAGGAAGACCATGAGAAGAATAAAGAAGAGTTGAAACATCAACTGGAACAACAGTTAGAAGGATACTGTGAAGATATTAAGAAGAAAGTATCGGAAACTAATGAAAAAATAAAAACAACCAGTGAAACGGTAGCGAAGGCCCAGGAGGAAATACTAAACAAAATTAAAGCATCTAAACTGCTACAATTTTTGTTATTTAGACAAAGCTTTTCGTCATCACTGACATCATCAGGTCTTAAACAACCTGATGGTGTCAGTGATCACGAACAGCTTTGTCTAAATAACAAACATTGTAGCAGTTTAGCAACTTTATAAAAGAAATAGTAAGGATGGCTGCTAATTCAAACAATACGAAAAATAAAATTAAAGCAGTCGAGGATGACGGTAAAAATAGGATCGAGGAACTTCAACAAGTCACGACAATAGAATGTACAAGAAACAAGCAAGAAGTACTCAAAAAGCTGGAAGAAAAACACAAGGAAATACAAACCGATGTTAGTGAAAGGGTGGAACGAGTGTATAGCAACCTCAACTAAGTAGACAATCAAGGAAAACAAAGAAAAGATCAACGGACTCAACCAACGGGAGAGACAGATGCAGGAAGAACTAGATGCATTTAGAGACAAATCCTGCAATAACACGCACATAATAACCAGCGAGAACCGGGAGCTGATAAACTTTCGAAGCTACCGGCGCAACCCAATGGAGTTTCTAAAAAGAGTTGAGGAGATGATAGAGAAAAATAGGGAAACTCGATGGATGACGGTGCGCAGCATGATAGATGAGATGTTCCGAGACACCCACGACAATTGGTGGACGGCAACAAGACCGGAAATAAACAACACCCAGGATTTTAAAACACATTTCCATGACAAGTATTGGTCAAAATCAACCCAGAATGTGGTATGGAACGACATAAGTAATGGGAGGTATGAACCACAAGCAGGACACACCCTAACTTCATATTTTTTGGGCAAGGTTTGCCTAGCACGTAACTTGTAACCGAGAATCCCGGAAGAATCGTTAGTAATACAATTGGGTTACCATTATGAGGATGCCATCCAAAAGGCCAGAAGGCAAGGGCAAATTAAAACAATACAAGGTATGGCAACCCTGTTAGAAGATCATGAGAATGATGGACTATACAAGCGCAATAGGATGGTCAATTTAAAATATAACCGATGCGATGAGAACCGTAACCCAACGAATTACAATCCGTCAAACAACAACCCCCAGAATAACAACCAAAATAACCCAAACCAGAATTTTAACAACAACCAATATAGGGGTAACCGCCCAAACTACAACCAGTTTAATCAACCATATAACTGGAACAATCAGAATAACAAGCCCAACAACAACAATTACAGAGGAAATGGACCAAACCAGTGTCCGAACGGTCACCCCAACAACAGTAATTACCATGGGAACAACTACGACCCGAATTACCAGTACAATAGAGGAAACGGGGATAACCGAACCAGAGATAATCGGCAACAAGTCAATTGTATAAACGGAAGAAATCAGACAAACCAGAGGAGGTATTGCCCGAATACACAGGCAAACTCCAATTATTACGAATCCACATCAAATAATGATCAATACCAAGGAAATAGGACCACTGAATCGTCTGAAAATAATAGGAATAGCCATGGGCGTAGGCAGAAATTTTGTTAGCGGGGGGGCCATCATACACAACATTGATTTATTCATTTACTCAATCAAAGTAAACCCAGCATAACCATTGTTTCTCCTTTAGGTTTAGGTACTCAATGAAAAAAATTCAGACACATTTAATCGCTTTATTAATTGCTCTTAAAAAATGAAATGAAAAAAACTGAAACTTTGAAACTTATAACACTAGCCGTCTTGGATTCTCGGAAAATCTTTCTATAACTTCCATCTCCAACTCTTTCTTCTTTTCCAAAACCAATTTCTTATGGACACTCATTAAGCATAATCCGTTTAAGCGGTTTTCTGTTACTGTCGATCTCAACCATGTTTTAACACGTCTTAAGGTGCTAAATGACCTTTCAATAGTACTCGTGGAACAAGGCTGCGCTATTGAGATTGTTAGGGCATTTTTTATGGCAGGAAAGAATGTGTTGGCTTCTTTAATCACTTCGACTATTTCCAAGTCTTTTAACGTCTGCCGATCAAGGTTTTTTTCGCTCTACACATTATACCACAATTCAGCTTCAGATTCATACCCGTCCAGTTCGTAAAAATCAGCAAAACATCTCGCTCTCTGTTTAAAATCTTCGATGGTCGAATCTAGCATGAGGAAGGGATGTAGAGATAGTATGCAAAATGCCGGTACATTGTCCTCAGAAAATTTGTTCTCCAATGCTGACGTAAACGAGTCAAGGTATGGAATAAGTATCGATTGTTTCCAGTACTCGGCAGGTGAAGCTGCAGGAGGATTCGAACGGTGCTGCTGGCGTTCGACAACTCTGGGTGGCTGAAGTTCTACTGTTATTTCCGCTGCATGGCATGGGCAGAAACGAGAAGATCTTCCATAATGCCATCAGCAGTTTCGCGGTGAGCTTTCACTATGGCCAGAATTTTCTTAATGTGGTTCGCACATTGAAGAAGATCTAAACTTGTTGACTGCAGAATATTTGCAACAGGTTCCAGTAAAGCGGAGTACTTGGCTATAATGCAGGTAGAGATAATAAATACAGGTTTCGTGGCAACACAGTGCAGCTGAAAGGCTGTCTTTCTTGTAGCAGTGTTTCCTTCTTGTGTCAGTCTCTCCAGACTCTGCACAATTCCCACAAAATTATTTTTGAAGATGGAAATGCTTCTGTATTTCTGAGACCACCTTGTCTCGCACAGAGTCGGTATGTTTGGAACGTACTTTTTCCTTAAAACGGATTCTCGGAAAAAGTTTATAATGTCCTTTATAGTGGACACCGTGTTACGGATTTCAGCGACGCGATTCAGATCGTTCACCACCAGGTTTAACGGATGGCTTGCACAATGTAAAAACAGAGCTTTCCTGTATTTTTCTCTTATTATTTTTTGCACACCACCATCTTTCCCTGCCATAGTCGCACAGCCATCGTATCCTTGTCCGACACATTTTTGTGGATCTAGTTCTTCTCTTTCTAGAAATTTGTCGATTGTATCCGCTATTGTTTTAGCATCCATAGCTTTTAATTCTTCAAATCTGAGAAATTCTTCACATACCATCATTTTTTCTTCATCAAAAAATCTTACTCCGATAGATAACTGTTCCTTTCCTGATATATCGGCTGTCTCGTCCGCCAATATAGAATACGCACACAATTTTTTAACGTCTCTGAGTATGAGACCTTATACAGCACTACCACACAAATTAATTAGTTCGTTTTGTATTTGTGGAGACATATAGGTAGCATTCTTTTTACCCTCTATATGTCGCTTTAACTCATTGTCACTACTATTGATTCTCATTTGAATCTTCTTATGTCCATTTTAACACTACACACGTTACTCCGCAGTAAGTACTAAAAATAATTGACTGGAGGCAATTTGTATTTGTAACGGAGTCCACGTAATAAACAAAACAAAACTCGTAAAATTGAAGTGCATAATATAAACTTCCAGCACAATCTTTGCAACGGTCTTGTACCTACAGTGCCCCATTGGAGATGTCGAAAACATTCGAGTGGTGTATAACTGCACAGTGAACGTCATCTAGCAGACCCCGAAGGAACTAGGAGTAGGTAGTAGTTACCTTCGGTAGCTTTAGGTGGCGCTAGTATGTCCGAGACGGGACATATTTATAACGTATAGCGGCCTAAAATTCAGCGCCCTCCTGGGAAATTTTCAAATTTAGGGGGGGCCATGGCCCCCCTGCCCCTCGCTGGCTACGCCCATGGGAATAGCTGACCAACCAATACCTGAAACATCGACGAACCAGTCAGATAATCGGGCCAACAACGAACTGCAGATTTTAAACTAAAAAGGTCTGTGAGAACTGAAGACCACCCTTCACATGACCAATCACTTGGGTTACAAAAACAGATGATGCGACGAAATCATAATAAAATAATAACAATTGTCTCCAATAACTACTTAAAAAACATAAGAGAGGAACTCTTAGAAGAAGAGGACAACCAGTTGCCAAGAATCAATAACGAAATAGTTTATATACAGGCCACAGTAAATGGATCGATAACAATCATCATGATAGACACAGGATCAACCATCTCCCGCATAAACCAGACCGAACTAGAACGGATCCAATCAAACTGCAAACTACCAATACCAACATTGCTAATTAATAACCTCATCATTATTGGAGCAACAGGAAAACAGAACAAAACTGTCAGAAAGCAAGTCTCACTGGACATAACTAGCCAGAACATGACTATACCAATTGTTTTCCTTGTAGCGAGTGGACTACCATTCAATGTGCTAATAGGGTGCGACGTGTTGCGACAACACTCAGCCATAATAAACCTACAACAAGGGATAGTGTTTTTAACTTCAGAAAAAGGAATATGGTCAGCAAAGGTGGTAAACTGCAATCATACACCTGCAGCACCGAACCAAGACCTAGTCTTGAAGAATTATTATTGTAGAAACAATGAAACATCCATGATAAAAAATGATGAAGAAGACAATAGTGAATTATGGGAGAAGAAATTTGAGATTAGAATATTTCAAAGAAATAGGCCAAACCAAAAAATAAGCAAAAAACAAGTGGAAAATTTAATAAAAATATACAAAAAGTACCAACACGTTTTCTCCAACACTCCAGGCAAGGTCAAGGGATACCAGTGTAAAATCAATTTCCGGGAACCAGTGGACTTTCATAGAAAATCTTACCCTATTGCATACTCCCTTAAGAACGAAGTCAGGGCTGAGATTAATCGAATGATGGAGGAGGACATCATTGAGTATAGCCAATCCCCATACACAAGTCCTATTGTCGCAATACCCAAAAAGAGTGGTAAAGTCAGAATCTGCTTAGACGCCCGGGAAATAAATAAAATGATCATTAATGACCGGACTTCGCCAGGGGAAATTGAAGAAATCTTGAAAAAATTCTACAGCATAAAATATATCAGTACGTGGGATACCGTATGCGGGTACTGGCAGGTAGAGGTGCACCCACACAGTAGACAGTACATGGCCTTCATTTTCGACGGGAGGAATTACCAATTTAAGAGGTTACCTTTCAACTCCGTCGCAGTGTTTGTGAAGTGCATGGACCAAGTCCTAGGTCATGAGGCTCTGCAATTCACAACAATATATGTGGACGACCTACTAATAACATCATCGGACTGGGACGAACACTGTACCCGAATGGAACAAGTACTGAACAAACCCTCTGATAACAATGTCACTCTAAAGCTAGATAAATCCAAGTTTATAGCAGAAGAAGTAAAATTCCTAGGATTTAATCTAACAGAGAAGGGAATATCTCCATCCCAAGAAAAGGTAGAAGCCATCCAGAAATTCCCTACCCCAAAAAATAAGAAGTAGTTGCAATCCTTCCTGGGTATTTGTAACTACTACCGTAAATTTCACAATAACTACTCCCATTTGACTGCCAAATTTTCAAAACAACTCTCATCTAAGGACAAGTGGACCTGGGGAACCGAACAGGATGCTGTACTAACACTCATAAAGCAAAAATTTTTAGAAACCGTGATGCTGCATCATCCCAACTTTGAGCAACTTCTATCTGAATTGCGACGCCAGTGACGTCAGCCTGGGTGCTGAATTGTATCAAGAGGATAAAGAAGGACACCACCTGGTCATCAGCTTTGCCAGCAGAGCGTTAAATAGCTGCAAACGTAACTATAACGTTACGGAGAAGGAGTTGTTAAGTATAGTGTTCGCATGCGGTAAATTTAGAACGTACATCCTGGGGCATCATATCACGGTCAGAAGCAACCATAAATCGATATCATTTCTCAAACAATGTAAATTAAGCCATGGTAGACTCACCCGTTGGATCCTCGCTCTGCAGGAGTACCACATCACATGGGAATGCATTCCAAGTAGAAAAAATGTAGCAGCCGACGTATTATCCAGAATAAATGTTAACAATCAAACATTTGAAGGAGAAAAGGAGAAAATCGCCAAAGTGTATTATATATTAAAGGATAGAAAGGACCTGGAAGAGATAGTCAATGAGATCGTACAACAGCAGAAACAAGATGCCAAATTAGCCAACATACGAAGGAGAGTGATGGAAGCAGAAGAAATTATTAACAAATTTTATTGCATACATAAAGATGTGTTATTTATTAAAACCAAAGGGAATCATGGAAATTGGAAGCTAGTAGTTCCAACATCTCTAGAAAATAAATTAATCAAAGACTACCATGTCAGGTACGGACACATGGGAGCTTTAAAAATAGTCAAAGCCTTGGAAGAAGAAATGTTTATTAAAAGTATAACACGAAAAGTAATTAGAAATATCAAAACATGCACTATCTATCAAATGGTTAAAACCAATAATGAAAGGAAAGATGGAATGATGATACCCATCACATCAAATAATAAACTTGAAAAAGTATTTCTTGATATATGTGGACCATGCCCATGTAGCGGAGGGAGGCACAGATTCAAGTTCATAGTAATCCTATTTGACCATTACACTAAATACACTACATTATACGCTATCAACAGAGCAACCACAAAGAAAATCTTGGATATAATTATAAACAAATACATACCTGAAATTGGAAAACCATCTACTATAATAACCAATCACGGAACACAGTTTAAAGGGAGAAGGTGGAGAGAAAAACTGCTGGAAATAAATATCAAAACATACAAAATGTCCGTATATCATCCAAGCAGTAATCCCGCTGAAAGAGTATTGAGAGAGGTGGGACGCATTTTAAGAACATACTGTCATGATAAACAGAGAGAATGGCGAAAGTATTTAATATAAACAGAAGAATTTTTAAACATAAGTTACCACCATTTCATTGAAAACACCCCATATTCTATGATGTTTGTAAGAAAACCACATAGAGAGATACAAGACTTGATTGACTTCCCAACTAACCCAGAAGACCCGTGTGAAGAAAAGAAATACTACACAGGATCATGGAGAACATAGAGAAACAAAAAACCAAATATTCACTGAACAGGACAAAAGTAATTAACTATCACAAAGGAGAAAAAATTTTAATAAAAAATCGTGAGCTACCTAGTACATTCGATGGTATAGCCAAGAAACTATTATAGTTATACGTAGGACCTTATATCATAACAAAAGACAATGGCAACAATACATATGAAGTAAGCAATCCAATAACTAAAAAGATCAAGGGAGTATATAACCAAATTTCCATCAAGAAGTTCTACAAGGATGTATAAATAAAAAAAAAAAACTACAAAATTCAAAAGAAATATGTAAGATCAACTTACACCACCATTGAGGAAACATGAGATAAAATAAAGGAATAAACTACAAAATTCCAAAAAAATAAGTAAGACCAACTTACACTAATATTTAGAAAATATATGAGATAAAATAAACAAACAAAATGAAAACAAGAATTAATAACACAAGATAATTAGAAAGATGATCAATTAAAATAAACAAATATAAAACCAAGCAGGACATGCTTCACAAATAAATAAAATTATGAAGAATATAGAATATTCAGAGAAAGTAAAAAGAACTGGTACTAGAGAAAATATAAAGCAAATACAGTAAGTGGCTAAAGCAAAATAAGGGTAATCAACAAAGGAGAAGAAGGAAAAAAATGTCTAAAATAATTAAAAATGATCACAAGAAGAAAAGAAAAACAAACTATTTAAAAGTTAGAAATAATGAAATTAGCAACTAAATAAATAAAAACAATCAACTGTGTGAGTATATAACAGAAAATAGCAAAGGTACAGCGGAAGGAAGAAAGAGTAGAAAAATGTTAAAATGATCTAAAGAACCATAAAGTGAATGTGGGGTTCTTTTTTATTAGCAGTGAACTGTATATTGTAAAACTAAAATAGTTAAAGGGATTTATTCTCATGTAATCAACAATGCATAAATATTAAGCGTTTACTGACCTTGTCCTTGTGCGTTGTAAATGTCCCGTTGTAAGCAACACTTTGGTGATTTTCTAGGCAGTCCTAAACTTAACAATAATATTCCTAATAAACGTTAAACACAAAATAAACACATGAAATAAGTGGAGTTTTATATTATAATAAGCGGAGTAAAATAACAATAGCGGTGAATAGTCTTTCCATTCTTGCGGTATGCGTGTATAAACCAAAAAAGAACTGAACTGCACGATATGCCTTACACTACTGGAAAGAAAACGCTCTAATCATGACTGTTGATTACTAGGTGAATTGTACTTTGAAACAGTTAATGGGAGTGCACTCTATTAGAGAACTAATGAAGTAGAGATAGGGGGAGTTTTATTATTGTTATGAAAACAAAATATCTGACATACCGGCCCTTTGAACCAACTGGTTCAACAAGAAACATTAAAAGAACATAAGAACAAATTTGATCCTTTGGAAGAGTATAATAAAACTAAATTATAAGGGGCAGTAGCCAATTGACTGGTCAAGGATTTTAGTAAATGGAAAGACGGGATACCTTAACAGAAGGACGGGTCAAGGTTCCACCAGCAGTCTTCATGTTGACGACATGTACCACTCCATCATTTCCTGGAGATACTGAGATGACTCTCCCGAGCTTCCACTTGAGGGGTGGCAGGTTCGTTTCATGAATAACGACTAAATCTCCTATTTTGAGATTTTCTTGAGGTCTGATCCATTTGGACCGTTCTTGAAGTGTGTGGAGGTACTCCATTTGCCATCTTTTCCAGAGATGTTGTGTGAAGGCTTGAACCAATTTCCAGTGTTTTATGTGATTAAGTGGTGCATTAGTTAGTTGAGGTGCATTAAGAGGTCCTCCAGTTAGAAAATGTCCTGGTGTAAGAGGTTGAAGATCTGAAGGGTCATTCGAGAGAGGAGCTATCGGCCTCGAATTAAGGATAGCTTCAACATGCACAACTAAGGTGGTAAATTCTTCGTATGTTAAAATGTGTTCACCTATGACTCTGGTGAGATGATATTTTGCACCTTTAATGGCACGTTCCCAAAGTCCACCTTGGTGAGGTGCACACGGAGGAATGAAATGGAATGTGATACTGTTGTTCGTAGCAAAATCTTGCATCTCTGGTTGCTTCATGAGATCTTGAAAACATCTTTTGAGCGAAGAAGCAGCTCCTATGAAATTAGTCCCATAATCAGAGTACAGGTCTGATACAAGACCTCTCCTAGAGATGAATCTCGTAAGGGCTGCAATGAAGGCGTCTGTAATTAAATCAGTAACCACTTCCAAGTGTACAGCTTTTGTTGCAAAACAGATGAACAGGCAGAGGTACACCTTTATAGGCTGTATCCTGCGAAGTGTAAAAAACTTGACCGTGTAAGGGCCAGCATAATCAACTCCAGAAGCGTTGAAACAACGAGTAGGGGTAACACGACCGGCTGGTAGATCACCCATGAGCGGAGACGTGTTTGTTGATTTTGTACGAAAACATCGTACACATTTAAATATTCTTGAGCGTATAACACTGTGCGGGCGGAGAGGATCCAAAAGCGTTGAGATAGTGTTGCTTGGAGGAACTGGGGACCAGCGTGCAGGTACATACCATGATAGTAATCGATGAGTAAATGAATAGCGACATGATTTTTTGGCAGAAGAATAGGATGTTTGGCATTGTAAGTAAGCGCAGAGTTCTTCAGTCGACCTCCGACATGGACTATTCCTGCATCATCAATAAAGGGTGCTAGACGTTGGATGCGGTTTGAGCATGTCCTTTTCTTGGAGAGTAGATCTATGTCTTCTGCAAAGTGAAGTCTCTGAATGAGCCAGCAAATGTGGTTACAGGCGTTATTTAATTCAGTTACTGTAAATGATCCACTTATGGTGGTTTTAAATTTCAAACAGGTTATAAAGCGAAGGACATAAGCCATTACATGAAGAAGAGTCTTCCAAGAAGAAAACTTTGTAAGAAATCCAAATGTTGGGACTTCTTTTGTGGTCATCATAAGATTAAGCACATTTGGTTTCATTTCAGGAATAGACTCCTCCGAAATTGGATGAAGGATAGATTGTGGCCAGGTCTGCGTTGATTTAGCGAGCCACGGTGGCCCTAGCCACCACTGGCTATGTTTCATCAGAACCGTGGGTGTCAAGCCTCGAGAAGCACAATCAGCAGGATTGTCAACAGTTGAAACATATTTCCAGACGTGCGGTGAAACTAAGTCTTGTATTTGTGCCACACGATTAGCAACATACACCTTGAGACGAAAAGATAGAGTGCGTATCCAAGATAGAACTACTGTAGAGTCGCACCATGCTGAAATGTTGTCAATCTTGTGATGTTGTGAGGGCTGTTCTGTACAAACTGTACAGTAATGTAGCAATTTGGCTAACATGTGCGCACCACAAAGTTCCAAACGGGGAATAGTCACACGCTTCAGTGGAGCTACTCTTGATTTTGCGATCAGCAGTCGTATGTTGACATCTCCTTCTGCATCTTCTGTGCGCAAGAAGACACAAGCTGCATATCCGGATTCACTTCCATCTGAAAATCCATGAAGCTGGATATTGACTGCAGTTGCTAAGGATATGAAACGTGGTATCCTTAGCTTTTCTATTCTGGAAGTTCTTTCACAAATCATGACCACTTCTCGGAAATATGATCAGGTAATGGAGAATCCCAATCTAAGCCTAAGGTCCATACATGCTGCATTAAGACTTTAGACCAAAAAACTATTGGGGATATCCAACCACAAGGGTCATAGATCTGAGCAATTGATGAAAGTAAAGTTCTTTTTGTGTAATTACTTGAAGGTGTGTGCATCAAATATGAAAAGACATCAATATCTGGGATCCATTTTAGCACTAAAAGACTTGAAAATGGCTGTTCCGATGTGCGTAACATGAGGGGTGTCTCATGATTATCTTGCATGACATTTTCTAAGAGTTTAGGATGGTTTGAAGACCACTTGCTCAATTCGAATCCACCCTTTTTCAAAAGTAAAACAACATCCTCTTGAAGGTGGAGAGCTTCTTCCAGAGAATTGCTCCCTAATAGAGCATCATCAACATATATTTGCTGTTGGAGTGCTTCAGCAGCAAGTGGATGATTTTTTCCTTCATCCATAATGAGCTGTTCTACTACTCTATTAGCAAGGTAAGGCGAGGACGTCATACCATAAGTGACAGTAGTCAATTGGTAGACCTTTAGCGGGACTGAAGTGTCTTCTCTCCAGTATATTAACTGAAAGATCTGATCATCTTCATGGATGGATATCTGCCTAAACATTTGTTTGATATCACAAGAGAAAACAAATTTATGTTGACGAAAGCGAAGAATTGTATCAGTAATGTCATTGTGCAACTTTGGACCCTGATGTAGAATGTGGTTCAGTGAGACACCTGAAGAAGATGGTGCTGATGCATTGAAAACAACACGGATTTTCCTATCTTTAAAAATGCCATGATGTGGCAAAAAGTAATGCGGCTTGTTCAGAGACGGCACAGATGTGCACAATTTTATGTGCTCACATGCTAAGTAGTCATTCTTAAAATTGACATACTTCTGTTTAAACTCAGGTTGAGATTCAAATTTGCGTTCAAGTGTATTAAGCAGGCTTTTTGCCAAAGTTGTAGAGTCACCTAGTTGAGCAGGGTTTCCGCTGAAAGGCAAGTAACAAACATATCTGCCGGAGGCATCTCTCTTATGAGTAGAGACGAAGTGAGCTTCACATTTTTCATCTTGTGGGCGAGTTTTGTAGTGTGAGGTGGTTCCTCTATGGACCAAAAACGTTGCAATGTTGCGTGCAGATCACACTCATTCGTCGATAAAAGAGTCACTAAGCCTGAGTAAGGCTTAGACTTAAGTGAAACAGGTGTCGGAACAAGCACAACATAGCCAAAGATTGTATTGACAGCGTATGGCATATTCTTGCCGAGATTGATAAAGGTACTATTAAGAGTCAATGCAAATAAATCTGCTCCAATCAGAAGGTCAACTGGACCCGGAACATCAAAAGTGGGATCCGCTAGCATATAACCTTTGAGTCGCTCTTTAATTTCTGGTGGGAGCTGAACACGAGGCAGATTGCATGATATTTTATTAAGAATCATGACTGGGTGAGATTTTGCTAAAATATTCCCACTGAGCGAAGACAGTGTCACAAAGGTAAGTCCCTTTGTTTTCACTGGGGCGGTAGAGATGCCACTAAGTTCTGGAACATCTGTTTGAGAGCGGTACAAACACAAAGTCTTTGCACAACTTTCTGAAATAATTGTTGTTTGGGATTCACTATCAAGCACAGCTCGTACAACTGCTGCATTTCCATTGGCAGATGTGATATGCACCAAAGCGGTTGCGAGTAACACAGTGTTATTCTGGTTGCAAGAAACACCTATCAAGGTAGTATCCTGGTGACACTCTGCAGAGTGGTTTTGCTTATGCATCGTCGTTTCAACAGAAGGGCACAAGGTAGGTCTATTTGACTGAGTCAATTTTTGTGCGGTTGTGCGGAGCGGTTCTCAACAAAAAAATGTAGTAGGCTATGGTGACGCCTATGACATACATTGCATGTGTGGACGGACTTACAGGTGACTAACTTATGTGTTACAAACCAATTTTGACACAAGTTCTTATTTTTAACAAAAGCTTGTCTGTCTTGTACAGTAAGTGCGGAAAAATCTGCACATCTTTATATGAAGTGTGAATTTGATGAACAGAAGATACAATGCTGAGTGTGAGTAGTGACCATCGCTATTTTGTGCGGTTTAAACTGGTTTGTATTCATTTTAAAGCCACTGATTTTTTGAGAGGTTTGAAGAGAAGATTCATTTTTTGAGATGATATTAGTTAAACCCGCTGCCTCTTTGCAAGAACATTCATTTTCTAAGAATGTAATTACTTCTGTAATGGTAGGAACATTTTGTAAATTATCTCGAGAACGTTCAAGTTTGGTCCTGAATTCCGTGTCAAATCTACGCAAAATATATGAGGTCAACAACAAACTTTCGCTAGCAATATCATGTCCTAGTGCTTTGAGCGCTTGATAATTTTCATTGTAGGTCGACAGAAAATTCCTCATTTGTTTAACTGAAGGATTGTGCAATTGTGGTAACTCAAATATATTGTTTACATGAAGTGTTATCAACAATCTAGAATTTTGATATCTTTTTAGCAAAGTTTGCCAGGCTATGGCATAGTTTGTATTAGTGACAGGCAATGATTTAATTAAATTTAGCGGCTCATCAGTCAAACAAGAAAGCAAGTATGTAAATTTCTCCACATTAGAAATGGTTTCATTTTTGTGCACTGCATTTTCAAACAGACTGTGAAAGGCTACCCATTTCTCAGGTTGTCCAGAAAATGTTCCCAAGTTTAAGCGAGGTAAATTTACGGTGGGAGTAGGCGCAACTAGTTGTGATGCACCAGTGTGAGACTGATCCAAGGTTTCCTGCGGTAGCGATGGTAGAAGAGGAGCACACGAACTTTGTATAGCTATATTTAAGTCTGATATAGAATCTTGTAATCTTGAAATCTGTTCATTATCCAGATCTTCTGGTAAAGGCGTTGTACTAAATAGTTTATTTATAAGCCTTTCAAATTCAGCATATTTATTTTCTGCGGTGGAACTAAGCAAACTAACTTTTCGTGTTTGCTGTTCAGTTAAATTACCTATACCAATAACCTCAAGAGCAACAATTTGCTTGTTAATATTATGAAGCCTACTCTCAATCAGTTCACTTTGCTTCACAAAAGAAGAAAATCTCATTTTGGTAATTTATTAATACACTCGGTTTAAAAAACAGATTCAAAAGAGTTCTAAGTAAAAGTTATAATTCACAATGTTCTTCCAGTATTCAGTAATTTCCAGTCCAAATAATTTTAATTTATTTTTTTTATTTATTTTTTTTTTATCACTCTAAAATACCAATAGCGTAGATGACAGTAATAATGGTAATATGGTAATAAAGGAATATGGCTACTGTATTTTATAGAAACTAATACAGAGGTCGATTTTGAAGAAACACACTACACTTTAGAACTATGCTTGCTAGATAAAACATGAAATAACACACGCTGCACAATGAATCAATAAACTATGCTTGCGTGAAAAAACATGAAAACATCATAACAAAATGAAAAGAGCACTGAGTATTGGCACTACTTGCCAGTAAATAATTGTTTTTGTTTTTTTTAATATTTAAGCGTTACAATTAATTCAATAAACATAATAATAAAGAGCGTAATAATTAATAAAAATCTTGCTTTCCAACGTGCTGGATTCTGAATGAAAGATGCTATCCGGGCTGGGCGGACCAAAAATGTGGGGTTCTTTTTTATTAGCAGTGAACTGTATATTGTAAAACTAAAATAGTTAAAGGGATTTATTCTCATGTAATCAACATTGCATAAATATTAAGTGTTTACTGACCTTGTCCTTGTGTGTTGTAAATGTCCCGTTGTAAGCAACACTTCGGTGATTTTCTAGGCAGTCCTAAACTTAACAATAATATTCCTAATAAACGTTAAACACAAAATAAACACATGAAATAAGCGGAGTTTTATATTATAATAAGCGGAGTAAAATAACAATAGCGGTGAATAGTCTTTCTATTCTTGCGGTATGCGTGTATAAACCAAAAAGAACTGAACAGCACGATATGCCTTACACTACAGGAAAGAAAACGCTCTAATCATGACTGTTGATTACTAGGTGAATTGTACTTTGAAACAGTTAATGGGAGTGCACTCTATTAGAGAACTAATGAAGTAGAGATAGGGGGAGTTTTTTATTATTGTTATGAAAACAAAATATCTGACAGTGGACAATCCCCAAAAAATATTATTATTATTAATGAAAGTCACAAGATGACAAATAGGTATTTAAGATTGACTGAGAATGGGTCCAGCAATCAATTAACTGAGCAGAGATGATGTTCCTCTGATCTATACATAGTATAAAGTAAAGTCGGTCCGTTTTCTCTCTGTGTTTGAAATCGCTAATCTCAGGAAGTACTGAACGGATTTTATTCAAGTTTTCGCCAATAGATAGAGTGTCTATCGAGGAACATTTATGCGTATAATTAATACATATATGTTCAACATTAGCTTAGCTATCACGGTTTATGTCAAGTAAGTGGTATAGTTTACATCTTATATATAAAAATGAATGTTTCTTTGTTTGTCCCGTATGCGTTCCTATACCATTTATCCGATTGCGATGAAACTTCAGTGAGTTGTTGTGCGCACGCCCGCGAAGGTTTCTGTATTTTTTTCGATGGGGTCCTTTGGGGGGTTCTTTGGGGTCTTCCACATCTCCTAAACCACTGGACCGATTTCAACCAAACGTGGCACAAATATTTTACGCAACGGGAGAACCAACATAGGATAGGTGTTTTTTCGATGGGGTCCTTTTGGGGGTTCTTTGGGGTCTTCCACATCTTCTCCTAAACCACTGGACCGATTTCAACCAAACTTTGCACAAATATTTTACGCAATGGGAGAACCAACATAGGATAGGTGTTTTTTTGATGGGGTCTTTGGGGGGGTCTTTGGGGTCTTCAAATCCAAGACCCAAGATCCACAGACCCAAGTCAGGCTCTCTACAAAATTTCATAATTTTTCCAGTAATAAAAAGAAATAACAGTGAAAATTTGTGTGACCGCGGTCAGTTAAAGGAACAGAACCTATTCAGATCGTTTTCGGACAATAACAAGAAATTTACAAGAACAATGAGTGCGGGCGCGAAGACCGCGTGGCCGACGGGGGGGAATATTATTCAAAAATGTTAAGGGATTTATAATTTTTGCGTGTTTGTGTGTGTACAAAATTGCAGGCTGGGCAGTCTTGTGTGTGTGTGTGTGTGTGTGTGTGTGTGTGTGTGTGTGTGTGTGTGTGTGTGTGTGTGTGTGTGTGTGTGTGTGTGTGTGTGTGTGTGTGTGTGTGTGTGTGTGTGTGTGTGTGTAAATTAAGGTAAGCCGTAGCATAAGATAGATTAAGAGTGATGATCATGTAACCAAGCAATATATTCTCACAAAATTATTTCAGATGTGGTAAAGTTTATAAAAATTTTAAATGATTCAAATTAAATTCAATTATCAATTCTCTTCATAAAATGTGTAGAGTTAGTTATTTTGATAACCCATGAAACACATGTTTGTATCTAGCGTTCGTACGAAAGAATCCTGGCCCCAGAGAAACGAAACATTGGAGGTAGGTGAGAGTCTTATTTATGTATTTATGTATTTTTATATATTTAGTGGTGTAGATGAATATCACAAGTGGCTTCCGATACATGGACAGTTTTATTAATTAAAAAACTACATTAGTAAAAACCGTACCTACAGAAAAGATACAAACATGTTTTTGGGGTTAGCGGAATAAAATAAAAAGTGCGTTATTCGCATGAAATTGGCTATACAATATCTTATATATTGAATATATTATATGTAAGCACAAGTATCAAGTATAAAAATAAGAATGTCAGATAGCGAAAATAACGTAAATGACACAACTAGTGTCGCAAATCTTGATGAATCAAACATGAGTGATTCTGAAACACATTCGACTCAAAGTGCGAGTCAAAATAAAATAGAAATGAATGTAACAGACCAAAACAATGTAACTGAAGATTCGGGGATTCAAATAACCCCAATTTTGAGTAGGGAGCGTACAACTAATAATGAAGAAGTCAGCTTCACTGACATTGAAACAGAGAGCCAAATAAATATAGAATTAACCGGAACTGAGTCGAAAATTATGGATGACGTACTGCATTCAACACCAGTCCCGATTAAAAAATCTGAGGATCAAGATATGATGAAAATGATCCAATTGCTTTTAGAAAAAAATACAATGTTGTGTACTAGTTTCAATAAATTTTATGTAAAGTTAGATGAACAGAAAAACGAAATGCAAGAATTTAAAAGTAGTGTAAATGAGAAATTAGATACACAGAATAACAAATTGAATGAAATTAAGACCGAAATTAAAAGTGAATTTAATTGCAAATTGGATGAACTTAAAACTGAAATTAATAAAGTACAAATCAAATGTGAGAGTAACTTTATCAAATTGATAAATGAATTAAATGAAACGTTGAGTCATTCATTAAAAAATATGAATAACAGAATTGACAAAATAGAGAGTAATGTGGTGGAAAAATTTGATAAACAAAGACAAAAGGTAACTGAAAATTTTGAATGTAAAACAGAGGATAATTATAATGAGATGTGTAAAAACGTAGTAGTAGAGAGTAAGATAACAAATAGCAACAATGATATTGAAAGTGGTAATGTAATTGAAAAGGTGGTATCAGAGAGTGAAACGTTGAAACTAGATAGTGAAATAGTGAGTGAGAGAGAGAAAGTTATATGTAGTAACGACGTTGTAATTAGTGTTGATGAATTAGAAAAAGAATGGAGAGAGAGAGTAGCTGAATGTGTAGGGCAGAGGGTAAATTTTCCCCTTATTTGTGATGAACCAAGGTGTTCAAAAATGTTATTATTGGAGGGCAAGAGACCCTTATTAGTGAAAGATTTGAGTTGTTTATTTTTGTTGAATAATTTTGTACCCTCTGCAGGGAGTGAGATAGTTCAGGGGGGTAGTGACAGGTGTTATGATGATGAAAGATGTTTTGAGAGAGAGTTGTGTATTGATAAAGAAATAGAATTATATGAGACTAATGAGAGATTATAATGAGTTGAAGGAGATGTTAATTGATATGAAATACGTACTTGTTAAAATAGAGAGTGAAGATTATTTTGATGATACAGTTTTAAATAATAATAACTTACCTTATGTTGCAATGAATGATAAAATAACTGACTTGACAATGAACATAATTACGGATGGAGACTTAACAGATGTACTTAACGTTGACTTGTTTTATGATTATTTTGGTAGAATGAATGAATTTGGTTTTTATGGTTACAACACACAATACAGTAATTTGTGTATGAATGAAATTGAACAATGTTATATAAAACCAAGGTTAATCTGGGACGATGGAGGCTAAACGATAAAACAATAAAAGACAGTTATAAACATGTTGTTTTGTGGTTTTGACATGGCAGATTTGGACAATGAAGTGTGAAAAAACGGAACAGTTAATAACAAAAGTTTGTAAATAAAAATATAGTGAATTTATTTGTGTGCATTGTAGAATGTTAAGTAAATAATGTGTGTACGTAAGATGATTGTTGTAATAATAATATTGAAATATTTGCAAGTTAAATAAATATCAGAATTAATTTTGAGAACAGTAATTGACTAATTGTAATTGCTTGGTAGCTATGTAGTTTGTATTTTCAATAATTGGTATTTTAATTTAATTAAAACAATTTGATATGTTTTAAATATTTTGATTGATTTAAAAGTTATATAATTGAATTTTTTTTGAAGTTAAATGGTTTTACGAGATGAATGTGGTGATTAAATGATAAATTGTTTGATTTAAACTAACATTTGTATTAAATGTTTCAGAGGTGAGGTGAAAGTATTGGTATGGTGAATATGTTTTGTGTATATCATGTTAAATGGACTGTAAGTATAGAACTTTTACAATATGAATCATGTATAATAAAAATGTTTATAGGTGTAACTTATATGAAAAGATTTTTTGTTCAATAATGAAATGATTTGATATAATTGTGTTAAATAAAAATGATAATTAAAAATTTTAATAATAATTGAACGATGATATATAATAATTATTAATAATAAATTTTATAATTTTAAGAAAATTCAATGGTAGGAGGTGAGAAGTGAGGGTAAATAAATATATATATTTCATGTAATTTGTTCAATTTTGAGATGTGTTTTCATTGTGTTAGGGATATCAGCTGATCCGCAATAAAATGTCACTGGTATATTGGTTGTAAATGTTTCAGGTAATTAATGTTTAATGTAATGTTTCAATGTATTACAGATGCTATTTAAAGTAATGAGAAATAAAGTAATAATTTGTGAAAGCTAATAAGAGATAGTTTTGGGTGATAAATATTTTATGGGATATATAGATCTGTTCGAGTTAAAGTTAAAGTTGAAATAGGAGAGAATAATATTGTTTTGAAAATAATGTAATGATGTTGTAAGATAATGTGTGTTAGAGAGTTTTAAGAAGTATTGATGTTGACACAGTAGTCATGGGAAATATATGTAGAGTTTTGAGTGCTATATTGATGTTATTAATTGATGATGTTCTTTTGTTGTAGTTGAAGTGAGGTAATAAGATTGAGATTTTGGGGATGGCAATTTTGTAGTAGGGGGTAGTGTAATGTAGGAGTCCGCAACATAATGATAGGTTGGGACGGGATGGGACCGATTTAGTGGGAAGGGGTCGCCTCAGGTAGAATCCAGGGACCAGATAATGGGAAATGAGTTTTGGGGGGGGGAAACACGTATCCTAAGTACAAAGGGTTAGAGAGTATTTTTTTTTATATATCGAGAGAAGGTGGTGATTTGAGTTTATTAGTAAGTTGGGGGTTAGAGAGTGTTTTGATAGAGATGGGTGTCATGTTAGTTAAAGTTGAGGAGTATTAGAGTCAGAGGGGTAGAGATTATAGATGTATACAGATCAAGTAGTAAATTAAATTGTGATAAATAATTTAAGTCACCCACAGTAATGGAGAATAAGATTGTTAAGTAAAGAAAGAGATTTGTAATAAGAATGTATAAAACTTTTAATTAAAACCAGTGACAATATTTTGATAGCATTTGGAAATGTAAAGTTAGAAAGTGTTTATTTTGAATAATTTAAATATCAATTTGATCATTAATCATAATAATATTTTGTTAATTTTAAATGTTTTGTTTTATTATATTTTGTGTGTCAAGACAGAATTTTACAGATGTTAAATGTATTTTGAGATAGAACTTGTACATAACATATGTAGGTCAAGGGTTTTGGACTTGACCTAGTTTTGATCAGCTGACAGCAAGGTCATATACATACTAAGCTTGCTTAGTAAGGAAGTTAATTCAACTTTTCTTTTTTGATCAATTTAAACAAATTTTAAATAATTTCTATATGTAAAGGAAACCTTTTTAATAAATTTAAATTTTTCTTTAAATTTTAAAATTTTTGGAAAATATTTTTTGAAAAAAAAAAAAAAAAAATTTTTTTTTGATTTTTTGCCTGCCAGATAATGGATATTTTAAGCTTTGATTATTGTATTGTTTATGTACTAACCATGTTTATGATTATTGATTTATTTTGTATTGAATTGTATTGTTAGACTATAAGTATCACATGTTAGGTTAAGGATGTTCTTAATTATAAGAAATGTTTAAATCAACTTATTTTAAATAAAAACAGAAACCAATGAAGAGAATAATTTAAAATTTATACAAAATTTATGAATTGATTTTACATGAAAACAACCAATGGGTTGCAATTTAAATAACTTTTAAAGAATTTTTCAATTGTATAATATGTAATGGCAGTATGTAATGTGAGTGTGTGTGAGCCCAGTATCTGCCAAAGGCAGCCCAGCTTGCATACAAGGGGAAACATATCGGTGGAGGATCTGGCATAATCTAAGCCAGGGATTGAGGATTTTGGGGGGTAGCATGTTCGAAGGTGAGGTGTGCTGTGGTACTTGTCTGTTCGATTTTTCGGTGTTGGGATCTCTTACGGAGAAGTCCAGTGATCTCGTTCAGATGCGTCCATAGTCGCCGAGCCAGGGGGTTCATGGACCCATGAAGTATAAGAACAAAGGGGGTGTTGGCACCAGTTCCTCATCAGTCCCCTTAGGGGTTTTTATCAATGAGATTTCTTCTGTTTTGGACAGAAGAATTCTCATTGGGGGGTATTGTAACGTGTCAAAATTGGGTACTTATATTTATTGTATTCATGGGGTATTTTATTTTTAATTTTTATTTCATTACGGGGTTTCATAAAATTATTGTGCAAACTTTAATTCCTTTGTAACAGACCACGTGTAGAAACAGTGTTGAAACAAAGCAGCAACGTAGTAGTCAGTTGCGAAACCAGACAAAGAATTTGTACCACCCTCGATTTCTCAGAACTGCACGTGAATGTGACGGTGCACGCACGCGCGACCCAGGTATGCATGCCGGAGTGACGCTCCTTTCAGAAAACTCAAAATGGCCTAGAGCGGAATTGTTGCAGTCTCCTTGACTGAGATGGAGGAAACGGAGCTAAGGACCGCCTCCTGTTAGTGACGTCAGACTAGCAGTGCCTAGAGATCGTCGACACATATTACTGATACAACCACTATGTATCATGAATAGAGCCAATAAACTGTAGCAAATCAACTTTGAACGGCGACGAAATCCTTTGGCTATGAACAGTAACTTCCTCCCGCTCAACAAAGGACGCTCCCCAGTCTTACTCTGTTCGTGTCGGCCGGCACAGACCCAAGTCAGGCTCTCTACAAAATTTCATAATTTTTCCGGTAATAAAAAGAAATAACAGTGAAAATTTGTGTGACCGTGGTCAGTTAAAGGAACAGAACCTATTCAGATCATTTTCGGACAATAACAAGAAATTTACAAGAACAATGAGTGCGGGCGCGAAGACCGCGTGGCCGACGGGGGGGAATATTATTCAAAAATGTTAAGGGATTTATAATTTTTGCATGTTTGTGTGTGTACAAAATTGCAGGCTGGGCAGTCTTGTGTGTGTGTGTATAAATTAAGGTAAGCCGTAGCATAAGATAGATTAAGAGTGATGATCATGTAACCAAGCAATATATTCTCACAAAATTATTTCAGATGTGGTAAAGTTTATAAAAATTTTAAATGATTCAAATTAAATTCAATTATCAGTTCTCTTCATAAAATGTGTAGAGTTCGTTATTTCGATAACCCATGAAACACATGTTTGTATCTAGCGTTCGTACGAAAGAATCCTGGCCCCAGAGAAACGAAACATTGGAGGTAGGTGAGAGTCTTATTTATGTATTTATGTATTTTTATATATTTAGTGGTGTATTTGAATATCACAATCCATAACGCATTTTCCCAAAAATATGGACAAAACATGGTTTGAATGTTACCTCCTCAAATACAGATCTAAAAAATAACTAAATAAAAAGGAATGGAACAAGTAAGAAGAGAAACCAGAAAGAAGAAATAAACAAGAAGAAAAAGGAAAAAATTATATATGACTGATAATTTCATAAAAAACTATGCTAGTGTTTTACCAAAATTTTGATGGAGAGGCATTATGTTATGACACCAAAAGCAGCCCCAATACCAGAGAAGGACTATAATGAATTAACTATATTAAACTAAGGAAAATAAAATGACTATGACGAGACAAATGACCATGACCCAACCAAAGTGATTGACCTAATAAAAAAATAAAATGAGGAGGTATAAACTAAACCAATGATAAAAGAGCACAAAAAATAATAAATATCTAGTGACAAGCATTAAATAGAATAATCCTAGTTAAAGTAAACTAACCAGAATAATGTATATTGTTAATGATGATAAGAAAACCAAAACATAAAATGTTAACAGACTAACTATAAATTGTGTATAAAATAATAAAAACCCAAGAGTGAGAGATAGGTATGAAGTGAAGGTGATAAACAGTGTAAGTGTTAGAAGTGAGAGAATAAACAATTCACAATAATAAGAAAAAGGAAACAAAGATAATAAAACAGATTGTAAAAGATGGATAGACAACTAATTTAATAGTGTTAATTAATAATAAACTAGTACTATGAGTGCAATGAAAATAAGACATCCTATGTCAATAAAAATATTCAAGGGATGATTATCAAGATAGAATAAATGGTGTTATAAGGTTATTCACCAAAATTGTTATTTGTTCAATTAAAAGAGTTGAGTTTGTAAGAAGGAATATGGCTGAAAAGTAAACAGACCATTTTGTGTTATGTTTTATAGTAATATTAAGTGATAAACAAGTTATAAGAAATGGCAATAGATATGAGTAAGGAGATAAAATTTTACAAACATAATATTAATCATTAGAGTAAAGAAAAAAAAGGAAATAAGAGAATAAGAGATAAGCAATGATTTTGTAAATTAGTAAGAACATTCAATTATTGTAAAACAGCCCAAATTAATTCAAAAGTTAAATAAGTCATAAGTGACACCAAGCAAAACCTATGTAAATGAAAAATAATCTTAAATTTGTGTAAAATAAGAAAATATAGCCAATTACTACTTAGGCCTATAAAATGCATAACTGTATAAATGCAAAATAAACAAGTTGTAAGAAATTAACTACTGTATTAGAAAATTCAGGGCAAGTAACTCATTAATTACAATTAGTGAACCATAATAAGATGTCAGAATTAGAATAAAAACATAAATTAAGAAAGAATGTAATAATATAATATTAGCATTTTGTCAAAACTTTAATACATAAACAAACCCAGCTTTGTGGGATGTCAAAATGATCTTTGAAAGAAAATAGAAACAGTTATGATAATATCTAATACATTGATAAGAAGACAGAAGAATAATAGCCATCAGAAAATATTTATTCATTTTGAATTAAATTTCAAATATTATAACAATAGACATAAAAGTATTCAACCAATGAGAGTATAGTCAGTTGCCATAACAACGGAACGTTATTATATTTAATTCCGTTATAAAACATTAGTCCATTATTGACGATCAAGAGAGACGGAAGCCAAACCATATTCGACTCAATTATCATTTAAAATAGTAATAAATACTGCAAAATTTAACGAGATGTGGATGCAAGAAGTCTAATAAGGAATTATTTAACCCAAGAGAACTAATAAGCCAGATTTTAATATTCAAAACTAATTAAAAAATCCAAATTAAACGAAAAAGAAGCCAGATGAAATCAAAAGTACAAATGATGGAAGATTAATGATCGTATTAAACCAACCTAACTAATAACGAAGTGACTCATCACCAGAAATCAACAAGATTTTGTTAAGTATATCTGAACTACCCGAATTTATGAATTAAATTAATTAACTTTTCTCACAACACAAAAACTCTCACTCCGAACTTGGTAACTAAATTTCTTTCAAGGATTAATT
Organism: Magicicada septendecula; assembly: GCA_034769895.1. Lineage (NCBI taxonomy): Eukaryota > Metazoa > Arthropoda > Insecta > Hemiptera > Cicadidae > Magicicada > Magicicada septendecula. Next base: position 259,444,897 of record CM068370.1, on the reverse strand, counting down.
GATAATAAATATTAAACTTGTATTGTAAACATAATTTTAACCTGTGTACGAAGTACAAATCTTAATCAACACTTTTTAGCACTCAAAAAACGAATTGTATGTAAACTTTAATAGCATATAAGTACCATTGATGTAAAGTAGTGTACTTTATTAACATCTTATTTCTAAATATCACTATTGTATTGACGACACTAAGTTTTTTATAAGTAAAATTGTTAAGATTTACCTTACAGCCTAAACCGGCTTTCACGTTTAAAAGGCTTCTTCAGAGGCTCATCTTATTTCTATTTTTTCGTAATCAAAAGGACTCATTTATTGAATGAACTGTAGAAAATAAACCTTGTCGGCAGTCATGTCGATTTAGAAACTCTTCAATCAACTTAGCCAACCTTGAGATATTGTCTATTTATTGCCGGAGCAACAGTATTTTATAACATTATATTTTTGTATCTAACTGATTAACTATTAACTATTTCAACGTTAATAAACTAGTACTGATTAGTAACATCCGTCCTTTATTTCAGTATAAATTGTATTATAAAGTTTGTGTACTTTAGCGATGAGAAAAACTGTCTGCCAGATTTAGACATTGGCAGCACGACGAACTACAAGCGAGATTCAAATGCCCGCCAGTTTGCGAGGGTAATTTTAATTGGTCATCACCGCATAGAACGACAGCTCGGTTTAACTGTTTTAATTGATTTCATAAACAATTTGGCACCTATCGGGAAATAAATATACTCATTGAAGGACAGGTAAGGAGTACACTCGTAAAGATAACGGTACTGGTAATTTGTGCGTTCGAGACGGAAATCGTCAGAGTAAGAACTTCGAAAAAGCACGACTTTTAGATACTTACAAAGTAACGACTACGACGTGTGGGGCTAACACATATAAAACACACTTTTAACAAGACGATAAGAGTTACTCGTTACAAATTGATGCCACAATGTGTGGCATAATAATTATAAACGTACATATTGTAATATAACCTTTTACGGGGTGTATTATGATTATTAATTCAATGTGTTTCTGTGAGTCGTTCTATCTTCATATAGTATATGTGTGAGTGTTGAGCGTTTGTTAACTCGCTCATTGGGTTCGTGGTATGGTATGGGTGTGTGATTGAGGTTATTAATAAATTCAATAAATTCTGTCACTGTTATTTGCGTGTAGCAAGTCGAATTGTGCCTTCTCTTACCATTTACGGGTAAACCGTATCTCTCACCGTTTGGTTTGAATATTGCCGCCTCGCCACCTGATTGGCACACGCCTTTCTGCAGTGTCGACTTGGCTAACGTCTTGTTTTGAGGTTTTCACTTCAATAAATTCTTATCTGTTATCTTAATTTACTCGAATCAAACATACAGTGTTGCAGAATGAGAATATTTATTAACACTTTGGTAGGTTTCAATCATTTTGTAGTACATTAATTTTATTTTTAGCACCGGCTATTACAGTTGTTCAGTTGGTATGCTCAGTTCCAATTTTTTGTACACAAACCGTCTTGACGGTTAACGTTAGTTTACAATTAAAATGGTTTTACTCAGGGGTGTCAATAAGTCCTTTTGGCTACAGAAATATTGGACTACGGCTAAAATACACAAATTTATAACAATCCTTAATACTAGGTACACAAAAAAATTAATATCTTAACACATTCAAGTAAGTAATTATCAATGAGATTTAGTAAAATTTTTGGTTAGGATTTGTCTATTAGGAATGTTTGTTAACTATTATATTTTTATTTTAATAATTATCAACTGATTAAAGTTCAAATAGTGATATTACCAATACCTTCAGTTCTAAATCAGAATAGTGATCAGTGAAGTGAAAATGGTTGTTTATTATTTTTGATCGAAAAATTTGGAATTCGTTTAATGGGATTATTGTTTATACTCATCAACTTACGATGGAGCTCCTGCGATGCCGTCTTCTTCTTCCGGATGGATCCAGTCGTCTTCTATTCTTCGGAATCTCATTAATCTCACACAGACGGTTTTTCTCATAGACTTTGGCCTCGTACTCCTTCTGCGATCGTCCGTCTTCTTGAGTTGATGTAGGTCCTTATGATCTTCCTTCGGGATTAGTCGTCATCTATTCTTCGCGGCATCTTCTTGATTTCTTGGGTAATTATGGGTTGTGAACAAATTTAATAAATAATATATCATCCAGGATTCCCTGGGCTGCTATCATAATCTTCCTTTCCTTTGATTTTGGTTAAAATTCACTTATTTGGAATAAAATTTTGGGGTGAGAGCTACTCAATCCGCTCTCGGCTTCGGTCAATAATGGACTATCGAAAATCTAACGGTTTTTTTGCAAAACATTTCCGGTTGCTATGGTTACCTAATAAATTATGCTAATTCTCATTGGTCATTAATTTAAGTCATTGTTATGTTTTAACGTCTTATTTTAGTCTAATTTTACAAAATATCTTCAAATGAAGATCTCTATCTTATATTAATAGCTAGGTTTATTACACGAGTACCATTGTTCATATTTTTTGATAAGGGTCATTTTGATATCACTCATGGTCACTTTTGAGTAGCTAATTACATTTTTATTATTTTTCATATTTATATTTTACATATATTTTATTCAAATAGGCTGTTATTCATACCTTTTGGTATTAGGGATACTCACTTAATTTGTTTAAACATTTGGTATACTCTGCTTTAATATTGGACTATTATTTGTTCTCAAATCTATTAAATTCTTATTTAACAGTTAGGCCTAGAGCCTAGATTTTGCTCTACTACTATCTAACATTTCTTAGTAACTTATTACCTTTACATTTGGTATTTTTAACACAATTTTTTAAACAAAACAAGCAATAAACATTGGTGTTCCTAACTCCACCTCTTATTATAGTAAAAAACATTTCTGTACAGGTTCAAGCCTGAAATAACTTCTAACTACCTTTCTGCTCCCTTCTACTATCTGGTTCAATTAACAATTCATTACATTATATTGGTTCTTTTAAAACAGTAACAACATCCTTATTATACTAACATTAATTTATACCTTGCACAATATATACTATTCCTCCATTCCTTCACTTGAAAAAGTGTCTATTGTTCTTGTTTGTCCTTCATTCCAATGTCTTAATTTCTATTTTATCCTATAATCCTTATTACCTATGGCTTACTGTAATTACCTTATAATACGTTCCTCTTATTTACTAATACAAAGTTTATCACTGGTCTTCCTGTTATTCTAACACAGTTCACTAATTAGAATACTTTTTGAAGTTCACCAACTACACTTTTTCCTTCATAGAAGGTTTTTGACTTATACACTTTCACTTACTATGTGCAACATGCTCTCACTACATGTCACCACTTATTTCAATATACTCCTCCTTCCACTCACTTAATTATTCACTGGGTTGTTTTTGATGTTAGTATCATCATGGGGGTTACTGATTACAATTGTTTATTTTATTTTCCCTTCACAAATGATCACTTTTTGGGTAATTAACTGTGGCCTTGATTTGCCTTAGGGTATGTTTACTAATTTTGATTATATTCATCACTATTTATTAGGGTGGGTGGATTATTAATTCCCTAACTTACTTATAAACACATTCCTTCATCAATAAAATACACATAACATCATTATCTTTCATTAACATTATGAACCTAGGTAAATCTCATCTACACTCTAATTACATTATTCATTTGTTAACCTACAGAATAATGGTAATTATTCGGGATTTACAATATTCATTCTTAATGTCTTGATTACATTTAGTTCTTAGCTTCTTCTTCATTGTTCTGTGGTTCCTTTTGTATTTATCCGATCTATTGTGTCAGGTCATTGTCAGTTTATTTGTCATTGGTCATTTGGGTTATTGGGTTATTGTTCTCTGAGTTTATAAGTTTTTGCCTCTTATTCTTGTCTTCAGCTTTTTATTTTTATAGTTAAATATCATTTGGATCTTCACTACCTTATGTCATGTTACATAATGCATCGACACCAAAATTGATTATTTCGAAACAAAGATTATTATATTTTTTCTGAAATCATCAATATAGTTCATTTTATCAAGTTGTTATAATTCAGGAATTCATCCATCGCTACTTTCTTCTTTATTCATTTTTATTAAGTCATGGTTCATAATATGGTATTTGGTATTATTTTCTTTCTTTATTATTTCCTTTTAAGTTCTATTTCCCTAAAATTTTTCTTCTCTCCCCTTCATATAAATTGGTACTAGCCAGAGGGCACGTGTGGCTCTATTACTCTGCTATCCATTTTGAGTTCAGAGGCCTTGCCTATCTGCTCAATAACATAAATAATTGTTGGACGTATCTCAACATAAAATCATCACATAATAATATTCATAATAATTATAATAATAGTCGTTCATTTCCGACTCACATAATATCAATACAATAAAACACTTTTGGGGATTAATTATTCTCTCTTTTATACATCTCATGACCTTTTCATTTCAGTGACTTATTTGGATTCCCTGGTTTAAGCTTATGGCGATATTTAACAGGCATTTTGTATTGTTTCATTAGCTTATTTTATATGGTAGTGATTTTATTTGTCATCACTTTATTGCTCATTTATATTTAAAATTAACCTTGTAGCTGGTTTCTGGCTCACTTATATTTTCATTGATTGTTCAGTTAATATGTCAGTGTTATTATTTATTTATTTTTTTTTGGATTGTCTTGCCTTTTCTTCTGTGAAACATTAATTTTTTATTATTCCCTTTTGTGGTAGGGTTAGTTAATGATGTTATGTAGCATCATCATTATTTGTGTAACATTTTATTATTTTATCTCAATTTTTTATGATACTTTATTATACATATTTTCAAAATTACATGGGTTCACACACTTTGTTTCACTTTGGTCGTAAGTTTGTCCTTACTTTGTTTTGAATTTAGCTTATCTTTCTTCTAAATTCCCTTTCATTCATATAATAATTTCAATCAAATATTTATTGTAAGTTGTGCTTACATTTATTTTTTGAATTTTGATAATTGTTCTGCTCCAAATTCTCTTTAACTTACTGACATTGTTTCATAATATTTTTTCAAAGAAGACTGGTTGTAAGTCCCTTTTATTTTTTTGGTTGTTATCTCACTTATGACATAGGTATTATTTTGGTTGTCTTTTACTATGAGATAGGGTATTTATGGTACTGTACCTTGGACCCTGTTATATATACTCCTTTTTTCTTGTAAGTTAAACTTCTCATTTATACATTAATTGGTTCGCATGGTCGGTCTACTTAAAATCAGTCCCATTTTGGATAGTGTTTTGACTTAGTTTTATTCGTTTCATGTCCTGGCCGCTGTTCGGGCTGCTCCACCAATATGGTTTTCCGGAGGATTCCGTTGGTTAAACTCGTCTACAAACCTTGCTATGGGATTGCCCCATTGTGGATCACTCCCATACATTTCAATGTTGTCGTATGTGCATCGTCTTTCATCCTCATTGCTGGGACCAGTATCAGGTTCTGGGCCGTCCTCCGCCAGGATATGGTTTATTCGAACGTACTGGGTTCCCTGGTCATTGTTTGGCTGATTTATTACAGGCACGTCTCTCCTTTGTTCCCTGCTTCTCCTATCTTCTTCCGCACTCCTGCTCCTTCTTCTGTAACCACGTCTCCCGTCATTTCTACTCTCTGCATTTATATAGTTTACCCGTCGCCTGTATGTTTGATTCGGCATTGACTGGTTATTATTGTGGTATTGATTATTGGGCCTGTTATAACCGCCTCCGTTTTGGTTATTTCCCCTGTTGTAAGAATGGTTTGGATTGTTATTGTTGTTGGGGTAATTCTGGTTATAATTTCTCGGGTAATTATTGTTGTTATTAAAACCTCGATAATTATTGGGGTTGGCTGGCGGATGATTGGCCGGTGTGTGGTTTCCTTGCGGCCCAGGCCCACTTGGTTGATTTCTGTTATCGTAATTTCTGTAGTTTGGTGTGTTCTTTTGTCGGTTCAACACATAATGTTTCTCCCGCTCATATTCCCCCAATAACGCGGCCATCTCTTGAATCGTCTTGATTCTTCCACTCAAACGGCTTTTTGTGATTTCCCCGTCGTAGTGGTATGCCAATTGTGTCACCAGGCACTCTTCAGGGATGTTAGGTTCGAGGTTCCTCACTATGCTTACCTTACCTAAAAAGTAAGCGGTTGGGGACTGTCCCAGGTAAGGGTCGAATCGGCCGTTGCTGATGTTATTTCTTACCACGTGCTGTGTCGCCTCCGACCAGTATTTGTCCTTGAATAATTTTTTAAACTCACTAAAATTGTGTATATCTGGTCTCACAGCCATCCACCAATTGTCGTGAACTTCTTTGAACATGTCGTCGATCATGCCCTTGATTACTGTCCACCGTGTCTCTCTGGTTCGGGCTAAGTTCTCCTCTACTCATTCTATGAATTCAATTGGGTTGCGTTTGTAATTTTTAAAGTTTATTGTTTCTCTATTTTTGCTACATGATATGTGTGAGCTCATGATTGGTCGGTCCTTCAAGGCATTAATCTCTTCCTGTAGGCGTAGTTCTCTTGCCCTAAATTCAGCTATTTTCCCTTCTTGGGCGGTTGTGGTGTCCTTCACTTCACTTACTGATGCATCCAATCTGCTATAGTTCTCTTCGACCCTGGTCTGTATTTGTTCTAATTTGTTGTTGGTTTCTTTTTGGAGTCCTTCAACCCTCCTCTTACCTTCGCCTTCCACTTCATTCACCTTGATCAACATTTCTTCTCGGACTTGCATCACTACTTCGCTGGTTTTCTCTATCTTCTCTTCCATTTCCATTACAGTTTGTTTCAGTTCTTCTCTGTATTCCGTCAACTGTTGCTGTAATGTATCCTGGTTGTATTCAATTTTGTCGTTCAACGTTTCAATGTCCTCTTTCATGAGTCTCAAGGTTTCACTGGTTTTCTCATTACTCTTTTCTATTTTTTCTCCTATCAGCTTATTCTCCTCCTTCATTTTCCGTTCTAAAGTTTCGATATTCTTTTGTTACTCTCCTCATTCCTGTCGAATTTTTCGTTCAAGGACTCAAACTTCTTATTCAATTCTTCCTTAGTGCTGTCCAATTTCTTCTCCATCTTCTCATTATTTTTGTCCATTTTTTCATCCTGTTTCTTGAAATTGTCATTTATTGTTCCGAACTGTTCCATCATAATTTTCATCAGATCGTCTAATTTCATTCCTCCCGCAGTTCTTGTTAGTTCTGTCGGAGTTAATATTTCCTCCCGTTGTGTGGGTTTATCTGTCTCTACAGGATATTAATAAATTCAATAAATTCTGTCACTGTTATTTGCGTGTAGCAAGTCGAATTGTGCCTTCTCTTACCATTTACGGGTAAACCGTATCTCTCACCGTTTGGTTTGAATATTGCCACCTCGCCACCTGATTGGCGCATGTCTTTCTGCAGTGTCGACTTGGCTAACGTCTTGTTTTGAGGTTTTCACTTCAATAAATTCTTATCTATTATCTTAATTTACTCAAATCAAACATACAGTGTTGCAGAATGAGAATATTTATTAACACTTTGGTAGGTTTCAATCATTTTGTAGTACATTAATTTTATTTCTAGCACCGGCTATTACAGTTGTTCAGTTGGTATGCTCAGTTCCAATTTTTTGTACACAAACCGTCTTGACGGTTAACATTACTTTACAATTAAAATGGTTTTACTCAGGGGTGTTAATAAGTCCTTTTGGCTACAGAAATATTGGACTACGGCTAAAATACACAAATTTATAACAATCCTTAATACTAGGTACACAAAAAAATTAATATCTTAACACATTCGAGTAAGTAATTATCAATGAGATTTAGTAAAATTTTTGGTTAGGATTTGTCTATTAGGAATGTTTGTTAACTATCTATTATATTTTTATTTTAATAATTATCAACTGATTAAAGTTTAAATAGTGATATTACCAATACCTTCAGTTCTAAATCAGAATAGTGATCAGTGAAGTGAAAATTGTTGTTTATTATTTTGATCGAAAAATTTGGAATTCGTTTAATGGGATTATTGTTTATACTCATCAACTTTCGATGGAGCTCCTGCGATGCCGTCTTCTTCTTCCGGATGGATCCAGTCGTCTTCTATTCTTCGGAATCTCATTAATCTCGTCCAGACGGTTTTTCTCGTAGACTTTGGCCTCGTACTCCTTCTGTGATCGTCCGTCTTCTTGAGTTGATGTAGGTCCTTATGATCTTCCTTCGGGATTAGTCGTCATCTATTCTTCGCGGCATCTTCTTGATTTCTTGGGTAATTATGGGTTGTGAACAAATTTAATAAATAATATATCATCCAGGATTCCCTGGGCTGCTATCATAATCTTCCTTTCCTTTGATTTTGGTTAAAATTCACTTATTTGGAATAAAATTTTGGGGTGAGAGCTACTCAATCCGCTCTCGGCTTCGGTCAATAATGGACTATCGAAAATCTAATGGTTTTTTTGCAAAACATTTCCGGTTGCTATGGTTACCTAATAAATTATGCTAATTCTCATTGGTCATTAATTTAAGTCATTGTTATGTTTTAACGTCTTATTTTAGTCTAATTTTACAAAATATCTTCAAATGAAGATCTCTATCTTATATTAATAGCTAGGTTTATTACATGAGTACCATTGTTCATATTTTTTGATAAGGGTCATTTTGATATCACTCATGGTCACTTTTGAGTAGCTAATTACATTTTTATTATTTTTCATATTTATATTTTACATATATTTTATTCAAAATAGGCTGTTATTCATACCTTTTGGTATTAGGGATATTCACTTAATTTGTTTAAACATTTGGTATACTCTGCTTTAATATTGGACTATTATTTGTTCTCAAATCTACTAAATTCTTATTTAACAGTTAGGCCTAGAGCCTAGATTTTGCTCTACTACTATCTAACATTTCTTAGTAACTTATTACCTTTACATTTGGTATTTTTAACACAATTTTTTAAACAAAACAAGCAATAAACATTGGTGTTCCTAACTCCACCTCTTATTATAGTAAAAAAATTTCTTTACAGGTTCAAGCCTGAAATAACTTCTAACTACCTTTCTGCTCCCTTCTACTATCTGGTTCAATTAACAATTCATTACATTATATTGGTTCTTTTAAAACAGTAACAACATCCTTATTATACTAACATTAATTTATACCTTGCACAATATATACTATTCCTCCATTCCTTCACTAGAAAAAGTGTCTATCGTTCTTGTTTGTCCTTCATTCCAATGTCTTAATTTCTATTTTATCCTATAATCCTTATTACCTATGGCTTACTGTAATTACCTTATAATACGTTCCTCTTATTTACTAATACAAAGTTTATCACTGGTCTTCCTGTTATTCTAACACAGTTCACTAATTAGAATACTTTTTGAAGTTCACCAACTACACTTTTTCCTTCATAGAAGGTTTTTGACTTATACACTTTCACTTACTATGTGCAACATGCTCTCACTACATGTCACCACTTATTTCAATATACTCCTCCTTCCACTCACTTAATTATTCACTGGGTTGTTTTTGATGTTAGTATCATCATGGGGGTTACTGATTACAATTGTTTATTTTATTTTCCCTTCACAAATGATCACTTTTTGGGTAATTAACTGTGGCCTTGATTTGCCTTAGGGTATGTTTACTAATTTTGATTATATTCATCACTATTTATTAGGGTGTGTGAATTATTAATTCCCTAACTTACTTATAAACACATTCCTTCATCAATAAAATATACATAACATTATTATCTTTCATTAACATTATTAACCTAGGTAAATCTCATCTACACTCTAATTACATTAGTTCATTTGTTAACCTACAGAATAATGGTAATTATTCGGGATTTACAATATTCATTCTTAATGTCTTGATTACATTTAGTTCTTAGCTTCTTCTTCATTGTTCTGTGGTTCCTTTTGTATTTATCCGATCTATTGTGTCAGGTCATTGTCAGTTTATTTGTCATTGGTCATTTGGGTTATTGGGTTATTGTTCTCTGAGTTTATAAGTTTTTGCCTCTTATTCTTGTCTTCAGCTTTTTATTTTTATAGTTAAATATCATTTGGATCTTCACTACCTTATGTCATGTTACATAATATAGAGTACGACAGAGTTTCGTCATTACAATTTCTATAAAATTGAATCGGTAATTAGGCAAACAGCTGATAGTGAACAATGGAAATTGAGATCAAAATCTTACAGAATTTTCTACATGAAGGAACAAATAAAAGTTAGTTGATTGTTAAACTCCAAGCAGAACGGACATATCCGAGTATTGAGAAGAAATCTGAATTAAAAATTTTAACTAACTACTAAACCCAATATGTACTATGGAAATATGAAAGCATGAAGTACATACAGTAAATCAGCAATTCCAATTTAATTAATCATTGGAAGAAAAAACATATTTAAAAACACACTAAACTAACTACCAGAACGAACGACTACGAGGGAATTATAAATCTAACCTAATCTATGAACAGCAACTCATTTGAAGAAACAGTTCAACACTACACACGTATTACCGAACGAAATCCCGTGGAGGACGAAAACTAATCATCATAACTTAAAATCTTCCAATAACTACATCACAGAAGAGGAATTTATCAACTACTGCACTTTATTGAAGTAAAATCTCAGAGAAAGATTCTCAGCTTGGGACAACGCATAGAGGCAGCCATCTTTTAATTTCAACCATCCCGAGACGGAGAAGGCATGACGTCAGAACAATCGTCTTGTTGTTCGAATATCTTTTTACTTATATATCCTATATTTTTAATAATTATATGTTAATGAATCAGTTTTTTTTCTAATTGTAAGTATTGAATTCTCTAACTTGCCTTTCCTGACTATTTCAACAGTTCAAAGAATCCATGTTAAATAACAAATTAATTTGATATAATTTAAACCAAATGTATTAATCGACCTGAGATCCAGTCTCGACTCCGAGAGCAATAGTCGATACAAGTCGAATAATCGCATTGATCATAATAAACTTAATTATTTGTATTAAATTGTCGTTTATTTGATTAGTTAAGAATTAATTTAAATTACATCAATTCTCAATTTATAAACGAGGACTTCAGAAAGGAAAAAGACGAGCAGAAGAAGAAATAAAGACACTGAATTGACCGCTACATTCAATCGATTTGACTACGACAATCTATTTAACTCAGTGAAACAAATATTTCTTCACAAATTCATACACAATTATTTTTTATTATTTTAGTTAATTGAATAATAATAATAAAAATAATAAAAAGATATAACATAATTATATCAAATAATAAAAAATTAAATTGAAATTAAAAAAATAAAAGTTTATAAAATAAAATAATATTAAAACAATTAATTATACTCAGAAAAAATTTACATATATTTGTATTATTACAATATGTATCTTTTATGTTATGATGATTATTTGTTAGATGGTTACTTTTTAGCTTTTGTGCTATTATTTTTGCTATTTTGTATGTAGGTGCTTTTTTGAAGTTGATTAATGGACGAATTGGGTTGTTTAATTTGTGTATTTTTATTAGGCTATTCATTTTAGGTGGTTCTGGATTATTATTTATATATACGTCAGTATTTTTATTGTTGAAAATGTTTTTAGTTGTTTTTATTTATTTTTATTGTTTGTTTAAGATATTTTTCTGTTGGGTCTTTATTTAGTTGTAAGCATTTATTATTGTTGATGAAGTCTTCGGTTTTTCTGATGTAGTCTACTTTGTTAATGATTACTGTTGCTTGACTTTTGTCTGCTTTAGTTAATATTAAATTATTGTTCTTTACTTTATTTTTAATTTCTTTTATTGTTTTATTGTCCTTCTTTTGTTTATATTTGTTTTTCATTTCACTAGTGATTATTTTTTTAATTATGTGTGTTGCTTCTGTTCATTTTTCTTCTTGTATATTGGTTTCTATTAGGTTAATGGTATATTCTGTTTCTACTATTAAATTTTCTAGGTGTTTGTTTGTGTATTGAGTTAGGTTAGTTTTTGACATATTGTTTAAATATTCTGTTTCATTTTTGTTAAATTCTGTATTGCTTAGGTTAATGGTTCGAGGGCAAAATGTATGTTTATTTTTGTCTTTTTGTTCTTGATTTTTGTTTTGTTGTTTTAATGTGTTGAGTTTTTTGTTGATTGTAATAGCTTTTTTGTTTTTTCAAATTTTATTTTATTTTCTATGTTATTGTATTTATTATTCCATGTAATTGGATGTAATACACTTGTTAGCTCTAAGTGTAGTTTATATATGTCTAGTGTTATGCTATTTTTCTTACTGTATAATTGATTAATTTCATTTTGTATCCATAACCTTTGTGCTTGTATTATTGTTTTTTGTGCAGTCATGTTTTTGTTGTTTGTGTTTATGTTAATGTATTTAGGTGTTAATTTATGTTTTTGGCATTGTCTATTGAAGTATATATTCACGTCTGTGTTCATTAGTTGTTTTTTTCGTGTCTGAAATTTATTTAATAACTTGGTAATGTGGTTATCTGGAGTTGTGGTTATGTTGTTTGTGTACATGTTAATGTATATTTATGTGATAGATAATTTGTTATATACTTTACAAACAAACAAACAATTTGCTATATACATTATAATAAACAAACTTAAAGAACAAAATGAAGACACAAATTATATAACTGTGTCACGTGCCGTTTCACCAAACATAAAACTAATAACAGTACCAACTAAAAGATAATTTACTGACTGTGTCAAAAGATGTAAATAAATAATTAATTAATAGCACCGTTGAGTACATTTTCATATGTTTTTATTTGTGTTAAGCTGATTCATTCTAATAAGACAATTTATATTATTTTTAAAACTTCATTACTAGTTAAAATGTAAATAAACCTATTTTAACTATGAGGAGGCCTGTGCACCTCAGACCGTTATTTTATATATCAAGAAAGAAAAAAAAACTATAGAAAGTGAATTATTTAATTGTTAAAAATATAATCATGTTAAACTGTAATTCTAAAAATTATATTGTGTGAAAGTGTAAGGAAGAAAAAATAAAGTTCAACCGAGTATTATTAATTAGAAATTGGGAAACCAAACCTGTGACCCATAAAATATAGATCCAAGGCCTTAACTAAAGAAATTAGTGTTTTTAGTAGAAGGGAATTGTTGAAAATTTCTAATTGCAAGGCAGAACGTGTAAAAATTACTGCTGAATTGGATACAAATTGAAGACCAATAAAAGACGAGAGGACCAGGAAAAACAACGCAAAACCTAGAAGAATGATGTTTTAATCAAGAGACCAAAAAACCAGATGTCCAGAAATAAAGAATCAACCAATAAATCTGTTAAGAAAACTGCTAGATTGGTGAGATCACTCCAAGACTAAATCAAATATTCGAACAAACATTACGACAGTAAAGATTGAATTACAACAACAACAAAAACAATATATAAACATTATAATTGTGAATTATTTTTTTACACTAGTATACAATAGTCATTAATAATAAGAGTTTTTGTTATAGTTTCTAGTATGTTTAAAAGAACCCATAAACCTTCAACAGACACACACAACACCATATTACCAAGTCTCATGCATAAAATATTATATTGTCTGTTCTATGTATAAATTGTACCAGACTTTAACGATACTTGTATGTTAACCCTGAGATTCAGATAAATAATCCTCTATTTAAATATAAAACACAGGTTTTTTTTATTTAGTTACAAATCAACTTCAGAGATACTAATTATTTTAATATTACATATTGGTGATCCCAACACAGGCTGAACAAAATAAAAGTATAAACAGAGGGAGGATTATATTTACTGAATATTACAACTGAAATAAATGTGAATGAGAATTAAACATATTTGTGGATGATATTTTGTAGTAAGGGTGAGGTGGTAAGGTGTGAGCAACGTATGGCGTTGTGGCGAGAATAGAGTAGTTCGCGTGAGTGTTTGCCGATATTTTGGAGGGGCATTGGCTCGTATGGTTATAGCCAGGTAGGGAACACACATCCTAGTACAAAGATGAGCGGTGCCAGAAGTAAATTGGGTTTAGAGTGTTTTGATAGATGTTTTAATAGAGATGGGTGTCATGATAATTGAAGTGATGAATATTAGAGTCAGAGAGTAAGGTTTATGTATGTATACAGATCTAATACAGTAAATGAGAATGAATAATTTACATCACCCACAGTAGATTAACGTAGGATTGTTGAATAAAAAGAGAAATTTATGGTGAAGAATATAAAATTTTTATTTTTTCAAAACCAGTGACAGAATTTTGATGGAATTGAAAGTAATGTAAAATTAAGAATTGTTTGTTTTAAATAATTTAAATATCAAGTTGATGATTATTTATATTAATATTTTGTTCATTTTAAATATTTCATTTTATTATGTTTTGTGCTTTGAGTTAGATTGCTACACATGTTTAATGGAGGTGCAGAGAGTATACGTAACATATGTAGGTCAAGGGTTTTGGACTTGACCTAGTTTCGATCAGCTGATGAGGTCATACACCTACTAAGCTTGTATAGTAGGAAGCCAATTTTAATTTGTTTGATTAATTAATTCAAACCAATATTTAAATAATTTTAAATATGAGGAAAACATTTAAATAAATTTAATAAATATTTAATGAATAAATTTTTTTTTGAATTTTAAAATTTTGGAAAATTTTTAATTTTTTTTGGAAAAAAAAAAACTTGATTTTTCGCCTGCCAGCGAATGAATATTTTAGGTAATGATTATTTTATTATGTGTGCATTAACCATGTTTCTTTTATTGTATTGCATCATATTGGTAGACTATAAGTGGTTCTCATGTTAGAGTAAGGATGTGTTTATATTAGTAGAAATGTCTAGGTTAAGTCATTTGAAACAAAAAAGAAAGAAAACAAGGAAGAGAATTTTTTGATAAAATATTATTTTTTTTGAATTTTGAATTTTTTTAAATTTTTAATAAATTTTAAGAGAAATTTTTTATTTTTTTAGTGTGTTATGGCAATATGTAATGTTAGTGTGTGAGCCCAGTATCTGCTAAAGGCAGCCCAGCTTGCAAAAAAGGGGAAACATATCGGCGGAGGAGCTGGGATAATTTTAGCCAGGGATTGAGGATTTTTGGGGGTAGCATGTTAGAAGGCGATTCGCGCTGTGGTGCGAGTCTGTTCGATTTCTCGGTGTTGGGATCTCTTACGGAGAAGTCCAGTGATCTCGTTCAGATGAGTCCATGGTCGCTGAGCCAGGGGGGTCGTGTACCCATGAAATTAAGAACAAGGGGGTTGTTTCACTAGTTCCTCACCGGTCCTCTTCGGGGTTATCGATGAGATTTCTTCTGTCATGAACAGCAGAATTCTCATCGAGGGGGTATTGTAGCGGGTCAAATTTTGGGTGTTTTTATTTTAACGGTTTGGGGCATTTATATTTTACTTATTTCATTTTCGGGCGGGCTTGTATAAAATAATGTAAAAATGTATTATTGTGCAACGTATTTGTCAGTATAACAGAACAGTGAAACAAAGCAATAAGACGCAGGTTGTTGTTGAGTAATGCGGCTGAAGCATTTACCCCCTTCAAAATTCTCAGAAATCTGTACTTGTGTAACAGCACACAGACGCAACTGTATCACCACAAATTCGAGTGACGCATCCAGCCAAAACAGGATGTCCTGGGACGAACAAAATCCAGAAATGTGCTTTTTGAGCGGCAGGAAGTCGCATTAAACTCCGCCTACTGTTGGTGACATCAGCAGAGCCGACGCCAATATTGTACTCTGGTACCACACATATACCAGCTATAATCCATGCATAAAATGGTTATGCCACCACAATTAAGCACAAACGGCGACTAAAACCTGATGGCCGTGACTGCTCATTTCCCGCGACTCAACGAAGCACATTGCCCAGTTCGTCTCTGACGGTGTCGGCGCTGACACGTGAGCTAAATATGCTCGTATAATTTCATTAGTTTTCAATAATGAAAGTAAAGTAATTCTTTTCAAAAACAGTGACAGGATGGGAGGAGAGTTGTAGAACACTAACTTTTAAATTTGGAATTCAGTTTCGTCTTTTTCCGAGACATTTTCGATCTACCGCGGGTTGGCCACGAGGTCACCGAAGAACGCGTTATCGGTAGTGATATAAAATTTATGTATTCAATCGGGTAATTGGGGTTTAAGAACGGAATGTGAGTGATGAATGTGCAATGCTGGGCTGACCTATGTTTGTGTGTGAATGAAGTTGTATAATTGTCAATGATAAGGTAAGCGTAGAGTAAGTTAGGATGATCAGGTAACAACCAATATCTATATATGTTATAACTAATTAATTTCAAAGTTGAAGTTTATAAACCGTTTGCTTAAATGATTTGACAAAATTAAAATTATCAATTCTCTTCTTAACAATGTGTAGAGTTAATTATTTCGTAACCTCGCACTGTTTCTGATCTCGCTTATAGAACTCTGGGGGGACCCTTAGGAAAATGGTAAGTATAAGTGAATTAAATGTATAAATAAGTGAGTTTTTATACAAATGGCGCCCGAACAGGGACATTATATAAAATAATTATATAAATAAGCCAGAACTCAGAAACAGAGTGGGTAGCGAAAGAATACAAAATACGTAAAATAAGGTTATGTTGTAACTACACATGGTAAAAAATAGTACAATAATTTTATGTATAATATGAGGGTGTAATATTTAGTACACGAAATTACCATAAATCTTTTGAAAGAAATATTTAAACAAAATTTTAAAATGGCAAATAACGAGAACGTCAGTCTAGCTGACAATACCAATGAAAGCCAGACAAGCGCAACTGAATCACAAATTATGAGTGGAGAAATTATTCACTCGACGCCAGTCCCGATTAACAGGGCTGACGAAAATCAAATAGTAAAGATGATGCAAGCACTGTTTAGCGAACAGAAAAACGAGTTTAATGAAGTAAAAAATGAAATCAGAAAACAGAATATTATTTTTGATAGACGAATCAATGAAATAGACGTACGTTGTACAAATATCCAAGAACAGATCATAGAAGTAGTTAGTGAGAAATTTGATACTAAAATAAACGATTTAGATGACAGAGTCAATAAAATCAATGAGAAAGTAATAAACAAATTAAAATCGAACAAAGATGACAGGGTAAGTAGGGGTGGAAATGATAATTTAAATAATGAGTTGACAAGTAATAACAATGATAATACAAATAAAAATGTGGTGTTAGAAAATGATGGTGTAGATGTTGAGAGTGATAACGTAATTGTAGAAAGAGTAGAAGTTGATAATGAAATGTTAATGTATGTTTATGAGTTAGAGAGAGAGAGGAGAAATAATGTCGTAGTAGAGTGGGGACAGAGGGCAAATTTTCCCTTTATTATTTATGATTTAATGTGGTCACAAGTGTTTTTGAAGGGCAAGAGTCCCGTATTCGTAGAAGATTGGAGTTGTTTATGTTATTTGTATAATATTATGCCCTCTGTGTGGAATGATTTTATAAGTATGAGATGGTGTTATGATGAGAGAGAATTAGAAGTATATAATTTAAAGAGAGATTATGATGAGTTGAAAGAAATATTAGAAGAGTATTTAAATAAGAATGATTTGATTTTTAATACGAAAGTAACTGACCCGATATTGGAAATATTTACTGACGGAGATTTAACAGAAATACTTAACGTAGACTTGGTGAATGATTATTATGGTATAACGGATAAATTGAAATTGTTTGGTTATGACACACAAGACAACAATATGTATGTCAATATAATTGAACAGTGCTATACAAAACCAAGATTGACCTTTGACGATGGAGGGTAGACTGTAAAGCAATAAAAGACAATTAAACATTATGTTTTATGGTTTTGTGACCTCGCAACCGTTGAACATTGAAGTGTGATATGACTAAATAAATAAGGATGCAGATTTGTAAATAAATGTTTAATAAGTTTATTTGTGTGTATGGTAGAATGTTAAGTAAACAATATGTGTGTAGATGATTGTTGTAATAATAATATTAATATTTGCAATTTAAACAAATAACCGAATTAATTTTGAAAACTAATTGGCTAATTGTAAATGTTTAATTAATTTAATTAAAATAATTTGAAATGTTTTAAATATTTTGATTAATTCAAAGAGTATATAATTGAATTTTCTGATGAATTTAAATGGTTTAACGGGAAGTGAAGTTGGTAATTAAATGATAAATTGTTGATTTGAAATAACTTATTGTTAAATGTTTCAGAGGTTACTTGGAGTAGTGGTGTATGGTGTATATAGTTGTGTATGTCAGTATATGAATTATGGACTGTAAGTATAAAATTTTTATGATACAAGTCAAAGATAATAAAATGTACACAAATGTTTAACTTAATGGAACGAATTTTAACTTCAACAATGAAAATAACTTGAGATAATGATTTAAAGGGTAATAATAACTGAGATATGATGAAAAATAAATATTAATAAGGAATTTGAAAATTTTAAGTAATCTAATTGTAGAAAGTTATGAAGGATGATTAATGATTGATGATAAATAAATATGTATATTTCATATAATTTATTCAATTGTGAGATGTATTTTCATTGTGGTAGGAGGATCAGCTGATCAGCAATAACATGTCACCGGTATATTAGTTATAAATGTTTTAAGTAATTGATGCTCAGTGTAATGTTTGAGGTATTACAGACGTTTTAATGTAATGATAAAAAATAATTTGATAATGAGAAATGAAGTAACGAATTGTAAAAGCAAATAAAAGAGAGTTTTTGGGTGATAAATATTTTGTGTGACATATAGATCTGTCAAAGTTAAAGTTGAATTAGTAGAGATGATATAAGGTAATGTTGTTTTGGTTTATACATGTTATAGTATTTTGAGAAGAATTGATGTTGACACAGTAGTAGTGAGTATATGTAGAGATGAGTAATGTGAATGAGAATTAAACATATTTGTGGATGATATTTTGTAGTAAGGGTGAGGTGGTAAGGTGTGAGCAACGTATGGCGTTGTGGCGAGAATAGAGTAGTTCGCGTGAGTGTTTGCCGATATTTTGGAGGGGCATTGGCTCGTATGGTTATAGCCAGGTAGGGAACACACATCCTAGTACAAAGATGAGCGGTGCCAGAAGTAAATTGGGTTTAGAGTGTTTTGATAGATGTTTTAATAGAGATGGGTGTCATGATAATTGAAGTGATGAATATTAGAGTCAGAGAGTAAGGTTTATGTATGTATACAGATCTAATACAGTAAATGAGAATGAATAATTTACATCACCCACAGTAGATTAACGTAGGATTGTTGAATAAAAAGAGAAATTTATGATGAAGAATATAAAATTTTTATTTTTTCAAAACCAGTGACAGAATTTTGATGGAATTGAAAGTAATGTAAAATTAAGAATTGTTTGTTTTAAATAATTTAAATATCAAGTTGATGATTATTTATATTAATATTTTGTTCATTTTAAATATTTCATTTTATTATGTTTTGTGCTTTGAGTTAGATTGCTACACATGTTTAATGGAGGTGCAGAGAGTATACGTAACATATGTAGGTCAAGGGTTTTGGACTTGACCTAGTTTCGATCAGCTGATGAGGTCATACACCTACTAAGCTTGTATAGTAGGAAGCCAATTTTAATTTGTTTGATTAATTAATTCAAACCAATATTTAAATAATTTTAAATATGAGGAAAACATTTAAATAAATTTAATAAATATTTAATGAATAAATTTTTTTTTGAATTTTAAAATTTTGGAAAATTTTTAATTTTTTTTGGAAAAAAAAAACTTGATTTTTCGCCTGCCAGCGAATGAATATTTTAGGTAATGATTATTTTATTATGTGTGCATTAACCATGTTTCTTTTATTGTATTGCATCATATTGGTAGACTATAAGTGGTTCTCATGTTAGAGTAAGGATGTGTTTATATTAGTAGAAATGTCTAGGTTAAGTCATTTGAAACAAAAAAGAAAGAAAACAAGGAAGAGAATTTTTTGATAAAATATTATTTTTTTTGAATTTTGAATTTTTTTAAATTTTTAATAAATTTTAAGAGAAATTTTTTATTTTTTTAGTGTGTTATGGCAATATGTAATGTTAGTGTGTGAGCCCAGTATCTGCTAAAGGCAGCCCAGCTTGCAAAAAAGGGGAAACATATCGGCGGAGGAGCTGGGATAATTTTAGCCAGGGATTGAGGATTTTTGGGGGTAGCATGTTAGAAGGCGATTCGCGCTGTGGTGCGAGTCTGTTCGATTTCTCGGTGTTGGGATCTCTTACGGAGAAGTCCAGTGATCTCGTTCAGATGAGTCCATGGTCGCTGAGCCAGGGGGGTCGTGTACCCATGAAATTAAGAACAAGGGGGTTGTTTCACTAGTTCCTCACCGGTCCTCTTCGGGGTTATCGATGAGATTTCTTCTGTCATGAACAGCAGAATTCTCATCGAGGGGGTATTGTAGCGGGTCAAATTTTGGGTGTTTTTATTTTAACGGTTTGGGGCATTTATATTTTACTTATTTCATTTTCGGGCGGGCTTGTATAAAATAATGTAAAAATGTATTATTGTGCAACGTATTTGTCAGTATAACAGAACAGTGAAACAAAGCAATAAGACGCAGGTTGTTGTTGAGTAATGCGGCTGAAGCATTTACCCCCTTCAAAATTCTCAGAAATCTGTACTTGTGTAACAGCACACAGACGCAACTGTATCACCACAAATTCGAGTGACGCATCCAGCCAAAACAGGATGTCCTGGGACGAACAAAATCCAGAAATGTGCTTTTTGAGCGGCAGGAAGTCGCATTAAACTCCGCCTACTGTTGGTGACATCAGCAGAGCCGACGCCAATATTGTACTCTGGTACCACACATATACCAGCTATAATCCATGCATAAAATGGTTATGCCACCACAATTAAGCACAAACGGCGACTAAAACCTGATGGCCGTGACTGCTCATTTCCCGCGACTCAACGAA
Source organism: Magicicada septendecula (assembly GCA_034769895.1). Lineage (NCBI taxonomy): Eukaryota > Metazoa > Arthropoda > Insecta > Hemiptera > Cicadidae > Magicicada > Magicicada septendecula. Next base: position 259,423,917 of record CM068370.1, on the reverse strand, counting down.
GCACATTGCCCAGTTCGTCTCTGACGGTGTCGGCGCTGACACGCGAGCTAAATATGCTCGTATAATTTCATTAGTTTTCAATAATGAAAGTAAAGTAATTCTTTTCAAAAACAGTGACAGGATGGGAGGAGAGTTGTAGAACACTAACTTTTAAATTTGGAATTCAGTTTCGTCTTTTTCCGAGACATTTTCGATCTACCGCGGGTTGGCCACGAGGTCACCGAAGAACGCGTTATCGGTAGTGATATAAAATTTATGTATTCAATCGGGTAATTGGGGTTTAAGAACGGAATGTGAGTGATGAATGTGCAATGCTGGGCTGACCTATGTTTGTGTGTGAATGAAGTTGTATAATTGTCAATGATAAGGTAAGCGTAGAGTAAGTTAGGATGATCAGGTAACAACCAATATCTATATATGTTATAACTAATTAATTTCAAAGTTGAAGTTTATAAACCGTTTGCTTAAATGATTTGACAAAATTAAAATTATCAATTCTCTTCTTAACAATGTGTAGAGTTAATTATTTCGTAACCTCGCACTGTTTCTGATCTCGCTTATAGAACTCTGGGGGGACCCTTAGGAAAATGGTAAGTATAAGTGAATTAAATGTATAAATAAGTGAGTTTTTATACAACTTATGGCCTTTTAAAAAGCATCGATTCATTTACAGTATTACCAAAAGATATGCTGAATGAAAGACTCAAAAACCATAAGCTTGCCACTTTATTTTATTACTCATATTTAAGAAACTTATCTCGATCTATAGGAATTTCTAATATGTACCTGCACTATAATAACAAAAACTGTTCATATGCACAATGCAGAATTTAAAAACCATCAAGCTTACTAACATAAATATAGAAACAATGACACAATATGAATAAAGAGCAATAAGACTACTGGTGATGGTAATTTGAGCTAAGCGTTAATCCTAAAACACAGTGCATTCCAAGTCCCTTTGGTTGCTGTAAATATACTTGACGGATGCAGTGCTGATAGTTACTTATACCAATGTATATTACTAATCGAATCTATTATCTGAATTTGCACTGTATTACTGTCTCACTTCAGGCATTAATGCCCACAATGAAAATAACTGTTGTGAGTCATAACTAATTTTTAGTTCCACCCATATAGTTGCGTTGTTGACATATTTATGTACATTTTTTACATTTAAATAAAGGTCGACACTGAGAGCAGAATGACGATGACAATACACGATGGTTCTGCTTAATTGTAGATGATAATTATAGCTGATGAATAGTCACAATGGCAACACTACGTCTATGAAGACTTAATGTTGTTTTTACTAATGGGACAGTCTGATTGGTGTAGAGAGGCATTGGCACAGTTATAAGAACTCATTATTATGTAAACGTTTTCCAGCTGTTTAGCTTTTGGCTGAGGCAATAATGAAAGCAACCAACTCTGTTGTCGCAAACTGTTGTAACTACATAGTAACTGTTTTACTTTGATTTCAAAGTTCACAAAAATTTCTGCAGCGACCCATCATGCAATTTTCCATTTTTCAATCCTCTCCATATCTATTTCCCATTCATAATTGCAGTTGTCAGAATTAACAGTGCTGATAAAAACACTGTCAATGATATTGTCTGTAATATAATCAAGTCTCAAAAATTTAGCTTGTTTTAATGCATGCTGAACACAACAAAATTACTTGTTCCACTTTTGCCTGGTACAACTCTATGAGTATCTTTTGTAATTGCCACCTGTCTCTTGTAATCTGCACAAGTCCACGTTGAAAGCTAAATTTAGTTAGTTAGGCCTATAATTTTGCATTTTGCTTCCCATATTTGAGTTAATATAATAAGTGTAGCACCTTTGTAGATATGATGCCTGAGGAAGCTGTGTGGGACAAGTGAAAAAATAATGTATTTTACATTGCTGCTTGGCACACATCACACATACCTTGTGCATCTCTACAAAGCTGCTTCAAATACAGTATACATTCAGAAACCAATATGAAAAAAGTTAAACTGCAAGTAGTTTGAAAAACAAAATTTAAATAACTAAGAATAACCAATTCACTCCCTCATTGTCTTTCATTCATTAACTTTTATCTCCTTTTTTGCTTACTCAATGAGTGCAGGGACTTTGTGACCACAACTCTTGCACACACACCCCTCAGGGCACTTCTGGTGTACACGACTTTGTTGTCAGCACATTACACATTCATAGTAATGCGACAATACAAGCATATGCTGTAATGCGCATATATGAAATAAAATAAATATTTAAATTAATTTTAGTAATATGTAATAGACAAGCAGGTGTGAAATTGGAAGCTGGCTTATAAACATGAATCAACAGGAACATCACGCGATTGCCGCTGAGAGCGTGTACGCAAGTAAATAGTGTGTGTGCGGGAAGCCTGTTAAAGCCTGAAAGTTTGTAATCTCACCCCAAATAGATGCTAAATTAAAGTTTTATTTAATTGTAAATGAACCATAAATATTAAAAAGAGTGTAAAGACTTCTAAAAATGCATAAAAATCAGACACGTGCGCAGTGCGAATTCTGTGCGATTTTGAAAGCATAGTAATTACACTAATGATGCGATCATTATGATAATTACGTATAATATGTGTAATTAAGTTAGACAATATTAGATCACCTTGAAATCTACATTAGACATTGCAATTGGCGAAAATGTGCGAATATGTGAAATTAGACGAGAGTGGGGGAACAGACGCCATGGACAGCTTCTGACCTGCAGAATTCTGAAGCGACAGGTGTTTTTTTTTTTGGTGAATATAAATACGAGCCCAGGAGAGCCAAATTTACTCTTCAAACAGTCTTCAGTCGTGGCAGTACACTATGTCCATTAGTGACACGAATTTTTAATACTCTTCAATAAGTTTTCAATTGCAGTGTTACGCTATGTCCGTCAGCGACACGAAATTTTAATTATATCAGACATAGTTAGACGCTATGTCCAATATCGACAGTATCTTTTATTTATAAACTATAAAGTATTACGGACAACATATTAGTTCAAGTAATAAAAAAAAGAACTGTAACTACAATTATCGGACGTCTACAAACAGTCTACAATGACAAACATCTACACTCTAGACAGATGGCGAGAGAACATCAAGCAGAGGAACGATACGCAAAGCAATCGAGGCGGCCGATAACAAAAGCAATCGGCTGTTATAACAACAGCAGCCGATCCAGAGCAACACATCATTCCATTCTACAGCCAGCCGATGGGACCATGAAGGACGAGAGATGATAGGATGACCAGCGGAACCAGAAAACGCAAGAGGACATCCAGTAGGAGAGGACCGACAGATCACTGGAGGACATGGGACAATCTGCAGAATTGAGGTGACGAAAAACCAATTTATAATTATAAAAGAATAAAGACATTGAAAGACATTAATAAAAAAAATATTTTAAATTAAAGAAAAATTATGTAGATAGAGATAAAAGAATGTAATTTACTTGTAATAAGAATTTTCCTTAATGATATTTTCTTTAATGATAAACAGTCAATTTAAAAATAATTTAAATCCTTGCTTGGAGAATTAACAATTGATTTAATACTTTAAATTTTTTCATTGAAAGCATATAAAGTAAAGTAATTAGAAATATTCAATTAGTTTTTTTTAAATGATTATAAAGCTGTAAAAGGTATGTCAAGTATAGAATAAGAATGGAAATATTAACAAATATATAAAGCACACATTCAGACTGAGTAGTCGAGAATTTATAGTATAATGAAGAAATGTTTTACATAAAATTGCTAATATAAGATATAAGATATAAAATCTAATTTTATGATGAGTATACGGCCACAAAGAAACCTTGAAACAATAAATAATGAATATTTTATGGCGAAGTAAATATTATTATTATATTATATTAATTTTTTATTTTTTTTTGTTGAATAAATAAATGAAAACATATTACGATTCCTAAAAGGACTACTCTTATTATGATTACACCTGAACCCCAATTTATACATACACGGTAGCAGTAATGTTGTATGAATGTAAACACAGCACAAAAGGTATTGTTGTATTATACATAGTTACATTCATAATTAGTGGCCTTAAAAACCTAGTTTCATACAAATTAAACATCTTTAACAATCGTGTCTGCCATAGTGTTTTTGCCATTTTGGTTTTAATAATTTTCACCTTGGATCCGTAATCAGGAACCTCAAAAACCTCTCTATATCAGATTTCACATAAACTGAAATAACTTTTTTTGTATAAACTTTTACATTGTAACCAGATTTTAGTGACTTTGAACAACTGTGTAGCATTCTGAATGCCATTTTCGATCTCAGGCTTACATAATGGACATATTTCAAGATTTTAATTGTGGATTTATTTTCAAACTTCCAAGAAAGCATTAAATTCCATGAAAATAAATATGGATGAACAACTGTACAATATTCATAATTTGTGATTATGGTCTCCAAGTCGCGTTATTGAAATAAAACTTATAGTTTTACCTTATTTCCTTTCCATCTTGCGAATAGAAAATGACATATGCGAATATTTCCTATGACATATAACGAAGTCGCAAAACTGTACAATAGTAGGCATATATGTACAACATTCAAATAGCAAACAAAAACTATTTAATATAGACTCTAAGTGCTGCGGAATGTTACTATATTATAAATATCATAAACTGAGTTGGACACACTATGGGCTGAATAAACATTCATAGGCTACTTGTTTCCTGCTCGCTAAGACAACAGTACCTAAAAATTTATATAAAAATTTTAACTATCCTTTGACTATCGAACATCTGGCAATATGAAGTGATGTCATATTCACAAGACGAATATAGTGAACCTCAATTTAAAACATTTATACTCATATAACTAATTAAGTTAGTTATTTACTTTAACATATGAGATTATATTTTTACTGGCATATTTCTTTTTAATTTTTGACATTTCCTTTTCTCTTCACCTTTGGAGGAGGGGGTTTAACTCCCAAAACCCTCCTTTGGTCCACCAATACATTTATGCGTATTCATGTTTATATACATTTAAAAACATATAGACAAAAAGTACATACAAAAAACCCACAAAATAGATCAAATGTGTCTTCTACAATATAATAAAATAAGTGGATTTTGTTTTAGATCAAAACTTCTCTTCTGCTCCAAAAATTAAAAGAAAACTGACAAGATTCATTTTGATGACATGAGTAATATTGTGTTAACTCTGAAGGCTGCTTGCAAAATTACAATTACTTTATTTCATTAGCTTAAGTGGATAGATTAGATGCTGGCATCAGTAAGTAACTTCCTAGAGGACCTCAGTGATAATCAGCAATGTAATCCAAAACCAATACTGTAGCAAATATTCAGAAACTTCATTGTAAAACCTTGAACATTTGCCCCCCTCCCGCAGTACTCAATTCCAAACTTCTGTTATCAATGCCATTCTATAACTGTAATTACTCTCATCATAATCATAATTCATCCATTCCTTCAATACATGTACAGTACTCTACTATTCACTAATAGGCATGCGTGTAAGGGGGCTTGCACTACTTTGTAAATAAAACTTTATTTAACATTCTATTTTATTTAAAACTTTGTTTAAACTGACCTGACATTCTGCTGGCCATCGGGCAGCTTGCTGTGGGCAGTCTAACTCTTTTGGTAAAGCAAAAAGTTCCCTGGGTTCACGAAGTTTTGCAACAGGTTTCAAAGTACGGCTGTCTGTATTTATTTCTAGCTGATTACTCTTGAGTGTGTTTTGTAGAAAGCTGCTCAAATATGATCCTAAAAGTAAAACACAATTGTAATATGTTGTAAAGAATTATTTACAATATATAATAACGTGCTTCAAAATCAAGCATGAACTAAATATCAGGGTAATCTGCAACTTTTTTACAATGTACAGAGTTCTATATTGTATATGCTGCAATAATCAATCTGCCACAAAACAGATAATGTTCTAGTGAACCGTTAAACTTTCTCTAGAACACAGTCACACTAACTGACTGTTTCAATTATGATACACATCACTGGAATAAATCTACCGATATGGCAAAAAATGTTCCTTCTGGAATGCCAATATAAACAAAAAATTACAAGTATTTAAGGACTTTATGATAATTTTTACGTAGTGTGTGAATTTAAAAAAAAAGCCAATTATAGACATTATTAAATACCCTCATAGGAATTCTGTTGTAATTGGATACAATACCAGATATAGTAAACATGACTGGCACAATGGTGTATTAGATTATAATATTTTGGAGTGAAAGATTACTATAAAAAGGGAATAGACGAGGAAATAGTTTTTGTCTTTTACCAGTCGTCGATTGCACATCTCATCAGAAGTTTAATTAAGAAAGTAGTTTTGTTTCAAATGCTGCATACATTATTTACATGAGGTGTCAAGTTATAATTTTTTTGGACTTATTATTAATAATCAAAATACTAGTATGAGGTGTTTCAAAACTACATGTAGAATTCAAGCTGGATGAAATGCCTATTGCAGGCATAAAAATTTAATAGTGGATAAGATCACAAAAATGAGACTTTTGAAAAGACTAATTTGTTTACTGCATTGCAATGAGATAACGTGCATCACACGTACAGACAAACAGAACCTTTACACTTTGTTTCTCAAAGCTGAAACCCTTTGTGAGAAGAACAGAGCAATATGTGAACCAAGGAAAGCAGAAGAAGATATTTATAGAATGCTCACAAATCATAGAAAGTGAAGAACAATAAATAGTAAAGAGATTTTATATATATTAAAGTACAAAGACTAAAAATACAGAAAATAAATCAAGACTGCGTTTAGACTTGGACACAGACAGGACAAGAAATCTAATTTCAAATTATTGTAAAATGGCAAGTGCAGAGACTGAAGAGATCTCATGGTAGAAATACCATAAAGGTACGATGTGATAGAATGATAAATTATTGTGGGACTTAGAAGTAGAAAGTGTAATAATGGATTAAGACAATGAGAGAAAGAAAGGAGTAGAAAAAAGCAGCAGACAAAGCGAGATCCGTAAAAACCTGTCACAAAGAGGAAGAGACATGTATAATGACAAAATACTCCCAGTTGTCTTTATAAGCCAGAAGAATCCGGAAGAGAAACTCAATTTGAAAGCAGTGTGAATCCACAATGATAATGACTGAGAAATGGATTTGAAAGTATACAGGTATTTAAAGCAGATAGCGATCAACAAGATAATCTGACAACTTGTGAATATAGCTAAACCAATCCCATACTGAGGTTGAGACAAGAAAAGAATAAGATAACTCTCATGTTCATTCATGTACAACCATTGTGTGAATTAACTACAACAAAAATCTGGATAAGCAGTCCGCACAAACTTTAATGTAATTGTGAAACCTCTGTTGTAGTTTGTCAGCATTTTAGGTATTTAAGTTGGTGATGAATATATCCATCAATTTTTTCTATTTAATGCATGTATGCCATTACTGTCCACGTTTTTATTATCATATCGAAATTTACACACATCAATAAAAAAATGTATCAGCCACAGACTGCTATAAATGATATAATTTTATTGCAAAACCTTTTATTCCAATAAACACTACATAATAAATGCCATCATTGGATGAATACAGCCGTTTGACTGATAGGATTTTTTTCTATTCTGTCATATGGAGTCACAAAGGTCATTTGTTTTTAGGAATGTGTTCGACAATTATTTTTATTCAGTATTCAGCTACTACACATTCATAGAGATTTTGAATTATTTCAATTTATCACAAGCTTTTTCAACTTATTAAATGTAAAAGTTAAAAAAATTACATATATTCTATACCAACTTACCAGATGAAATGTTTCGGCAGAGTACAGCTCCTTCATTATAAAAAAAAGACATTGTTTTCCTTAGTTTGTCTCCACTTAAAAATGCAAATGTAAAAACTTCAGTTTTTGAGGCACTTTGATATGATATAAAAATATGTACACACAAACCTAATTATTGTTAGTTGACAGTCATATAAAATGTAGAAGCATAGTTCAGTTATATGCACATACAAAAACTTAATGTAGAACATGATAGGAAAGAAACAAGCACCAGCATTTGGACAGTTAGTATTAACAAAAAGTTTTTATCATAGTAAAATGCGCTACACAAAGTTGAACGAAGTTAGTAAAACCAAGTTCATTACATTATGTTATATCTATGTAGTTTTATCATGCTGGACTATTATGTGTATAATATATATATTGTACTTGTTACTCATTTACAAATAGTTTTTGATAATCACACCTTTTGAAACCTATTCATTCTACAAGCTGAACTCAAATGTATGCAATGTGTTTCTACTTACAGATGAAAGTTTGTAAAAAAATTATTCAAAAATAAAAAAATGTGTACATATTATAATTATTATTCTAAAGAATTATTATCTTAAGTTGTTTATTTATACGAATACAGAATAATTTATAGCAGATGATAAAGTAAACTCTTTACTACAAGTTAATAATATAACATGTGCCTACAATCAATATTATACAATGATTAAAAATTATTATTGAAATATTAATCAGTATATAATTGTATGTAGTTTTTACAAAAATGTTATGTTTAGAACGACATTCTCACAAATATTATTACATGTAACATGCAATGCTAATATTGTGACTACCAGAATAGTAGCTTTATAGTTAACAATTTTACAAGCAAAACATAGAACTCTATTTTTCTGCAGAAGTACATTAATTATTGAAACAAGCTACTAGTACTTACAGTTGTTAAAAGCCAATGCAATATTAACTACTGTAATAATATTCTACATAGAGTATTAATATTTTCTTAGCACAGAATTGTCAGAAGTTACAATTACTGGCTATGACGTACAATTTGTTGGAATAAACACTAATTCAATATATGTTTCAAAAATTTCATTAAAAAAATTAAAATAAGGATTTTTTTGTTAACACATAGTTACCATTGACAAACAATAGGTCTAACACTTTTTTTATCATTTGCATAATTTACAAAACATTCAATTAAAAAATCTCTATAACAATAAAGTTTTGTCAGAAACTGTAATGTAACATTAGTTGTAATATGCAACACAAGAGGTTATAAAAACTACGGTAACAAGCCATGGAGCCAACAGACATTCAGACATTCTATAATACAGGTTTGATTCAGACTGAAGTAAAACTAAATTTCAGTATTAAAATATAGGTGACAGACAGTACAGGTGGGCACGATAGTGGGGGATCGGCCAGATGGTGGTGGGAGGTTCAACACAATACATACAATATATGGGTGGGCCACAGTATGAAGCAAGGAAAGGAAGGAAGAAGGAGAGAGAGAGAGAGAGAGAGAGAGAGAGAGAGAGAGAGAGAGAGAGAGAGAGAGAGAGAGAGAGAGAGAGAATGGAAGAAATATGTAAGACACGTATTGATTTCATAATCGCAAAGGATTGACACAAGCTGGTTCCAATAATATTTGACATAATTGCTTTAGAATCATGAAACACTGGTTATCATTATATAAAAATCTTAAAATTATAATTGAGAAATTACTATAAATCAAAATTTTAATGTAATCTTTAAATTAATCAATAGTCACTATTGTGAATATTTTTTGAGAGTACGTAACTAGAAAATAGCTCAGATCACTGTTTCTTCTATAGATTTATAGTTAAATTCATTCACAAATTATGACAATCTATCCACTGGCAATAACTACCTTATATCGAATTAAGTTAAGTTCAGAAATGGCAAACAAGACGGGATTTTATTATAAATAGTACTTAAACAAGTGTTCTGCAATGTTTAAAATCTTATTTGACAGTCAATAAATTCTGACAGTTTTGATACATTTTCTTCTGTTAGGAAGATGGTCTGGGAATTTTCTTGTAAGTTTTGGGAATGTTTAGGGTTTGTATTAAACTTCCACTGTAAATGTATTGTTTATTAACACACACACATACACACACATCAATGTACACTAATATAATTTATATTCATAATTACTCATAATTTCCTTATTCATTAATGATTATTAATAATAAGTAATATTTTTCGTATACTAATAAATAATAAAACATTTTTTTTACCTCAAGATGACAGTACCAAAAAAAAAACTGTCAACACTGTTATATAAAATACAAATAAATACAAAATATATACACGCACACGAAATCATTTTCCTGGTTGTATATGTACATAAAATGTTTTCAAATATTGTGTGTGTGTGTGTGTGTGTGTGTGTGTGTGTGTGTCTTATGTAATCATTTTAAGCACTGTCTAGGGACTGTACTATCTATAGTTGTCAAAATTGTTCTAGCATTCAATAAACAATGCAGCATTCTAGCATTACTAGTATTCTATAATTTACTAGTATTCCAGAATTATTTTTACATATACTGTAAGGTAGGGATGCTAAACGTAGTCTCACTTCATTTATTGGAGGAAGAAGTTATGTTGAACATACTAAGTTTATCTGCATTACTACAAACAGAGGACGTACATCTATGCAAATAAAAAATAAATAAAAAAGTGGCTATCCTCTGCAGCATGTTTTCTAGTACTGAACCATGTTAAGATAATGTTGATACAGTGCACTTCATCAGATCATTCCCATCTTTATGCCTCATGGATCTCTGATCTAATATCCTTCAGCTCCATAGGTGTGCACATGCACAGACCTTTTTGTTGTGTGGTGCACCTGTATACTTTCAAAGGCACCCCCTCCTTTATAAAAATTGTTGGTACATGTATAGTCCAATAAACGCAAACCATTAAAACTTAATATATTCAAAGTGTTGTAGTTAGACTGAAATATTTTGAATTGTTTTCATAAAGTTACTTATTTATTTTGTTTATATAAAGTAATAAATTTTCACTTTTTTCACAAATTTGTATACATTTTATTACCATGAAACTATTTTTTTTTACTAAGCCATTGGGTGGTGCCTATGTACCACCGGTACCACCTGTGCACATGGCTATGTTTAGCTCTAACCATATTCTATTTTCTACAAGTCGTAACCATTTTCCAAACATCCTGGCATCCTCCATTTCATCAGGACTTAATCTGAATTCTACATTTTGTCACTGTACTGCTGCTTTTTTCATTCAGCATGTCACTTTCTTATCAAGACATTTGCTGAACATATGTATCCTTTCCTTTCTGGGGCCTTGCTTTAAACCATCGTGTCTTATGATATGACTTATAACCATAACCTTCATAGACTTAATTTCTTGTAACAACTTACTTTTTGTCTTTACTTCCTTTAAAACATTTTAATATGTTTTCCTTTCTGTGCTACTTTCCATAAAACTAACAAACCAATGGTTACTGGGTTATTGCACGTTATAAGATTCTAGAAATTAGTTATCATATATACAGATTAAATATTGTTTCAAGTCCTAACCAAAACAGAGGTCACCTTAAGATGAAACAATAAATAATACAACACAATGTATAGCTAATATCTGGAATCTCCTTGTAATTTTCTGCTCTATTCATATTAATTAGGTTTGATAGTACTATAAACACGTGATTTATTCTTTTATTCTGGTATGGTTGTGGTTCATTTAACTGTTTTCCTGTCTCATCTTGCAACTGTTTTATCATTTTTCAGGTCCATTGTGCACTAACAGAAACTCATACTGATTAAAAACTTTCATTTAAAAATACAAGAGGTCTTTGTTATTTGTTACATTACTTAACTTTACAAAACTGATCTACCCTGACAATTTCACATCACCAGTGCTGCTGCCTTATTATTATTCCTTATCCCACATTTATTCTAATAAATACATATGTGAAGTACATCAAAAATATAATGTCAGGTAAGTAAATAAGACTACAGATTAAACATGAGATCATGTTCAAAGACATTCCGTAACAGCATTCCATAAAGAATGGTGTGATATTGTAACACTACTAATTCTATGATAACAGATTTATACAAAAACATAGAATAAATCTGTTGATACAAAACTTTACTGACAGTAACTATAATTATAATTTCAAGCAGCACTTGCTATCATCTTTTGAGATGACAAGTTCAAATCTCTTAATTTGAAACATGTAGCAATTCTGAATTTTTTTTTTATACAGTGAAAAATGTCTATTATATCTTTCACTTTGTTTTGTAGAATAACCCTAATCAAAAATATATTAAAGTTTCTTTCAAAATTCACTGAAAGCAAGTGAATGTGTACTAAAAACATATGAAAATAGAATTGTAATCATTAAAACATCTTTGGTGATTTAAATTAGTGCATCTAAAGAAATTTATCATATGGATGACAAAACACAAACACACACACACATTCTACAAAAAAGTAGTACTTATGCATTTACTCATATATTTCCAGTTAAGAAACAGTATTACCTGCTGAATTTGTATGAACAAAGTACAATAATAATATGTGTCAATGTGTATATAATATATAATAATATTATATATGATGTTAATAATATAATTTTATAAAATTATATATATATATATATATTGCAACGAATCACAGGATCATGATAGGCGGGGCAAGTAATCCTGCAACGAATCGCAGGATCATGATAGGCGGGGCAAGTCATATATTACACAGACAATGGACATGCATATTATATTGGTAGATGGTTAAGTTTGGTTGTTATCAATTGTATTTAGTAAGGTTAAGGGTTTAGTTTAAAAGAACTGTGCATTATTATTTATGGTTATTCATGTACTGTGTTAGTGGAAATGTGCGCGCGTGCGCGAGTGGGAAACGTTTCCCGTGCGGTGCGTGAAGTATTATCGTTGTTTTGACATTAGCTGAACTGGGACATGTGTATCGCTACAATCCCTATACCTGTCGGACTATTGTTTACGTTCATGTATATTATTAATATGTAGGCAGCATGCATGAGATACGAGTAGTCTGATTACCGCTATGCATGCTGTTACAAGGTAAATGCACTCTAATGCATGAAAAGTGCATGGTCACCTTTACTAACCATGTGACTTCCATCCACCAATAGAATGCTGACTGGTGGTTGGAAATTTTCTTATGCCTGTCGTTACACAGGCAGTTCTTCTACGCCATCTACCGCGAACGGGTCGTGCACTCCTTGTACAAGAATTCTACCGCTTGCAAGGTGTTGTAAAAACTATTCGTCGTTAGTGAAACGGGAAGGCTCAGAACTGTGTATGTAGTACATTTGCACACATCAGTGTTTTAACGCATTGTGCGTAAAATTACAAGCAGTTCTTCACTGCTGCTACCGTGAACGGTAGGGGAACATGGGGCATAACGGGGTAGTGGGGCAGAACGGGGTACAGCCTTTATTTTTTACAGACGGTGTGCAATCTGTTGGAATTTCTCATAACTACGTCAGTATAGTATTACCTATTACCACACAGAGATTGGCAGCCATTGTTGCTGTCTTTGTGTATGATTAAGGTGCTGCACCATATTTGCTTGTGTTTCTACAATATCGCGCACTTCTTCTAGCTCATGTAAGTAAGAGTGAGTTAATTGTAATTTATTTCCGTGTATACTGTATCATAACATGTTTCATACACTTCTAATCCTGATGTTTTCGTTAAGCTTCGTGAAAACTTTATCCTGTCACAACACTATAACCTAAAAATGTAACTGTGGGGCAGAACGGGGTGGGGCACAACGGGGTAGTACCCCATTCTGCCCCACGTATTTTTCATAGGTGTTTCATTAATAAAATGTAGGCTAATTGGTTTTTCGCGTTGTTTGTGTTTGTAGAATGGTGAGAGATTACAAAAGAAAGACGCAGAGGCAAGAGTGGTCGGCAGTTTCCATGCAAGAAGCTGTTCAAGCAGTAATAAATGGCTCAATGGGATACAAAAAGGCAGCTCTTCAGTTCAAAGTGCCACAAACAACTTTAGAGCGCCACGTTAAGAAAAAAAGAGATGATCCAGAGCATTCTGTGAAGAAATCTATGGGACGTTTCACTTGTGTTTTTAATGAAGCACAAGAATCCGAGCTTGTGGATTATTTAACTAAAATGGAGGCTCAACTCTTCGGTCTTACTATCAATGAACTTCGTGACCTTGCTTTCCAGCTAGCAGAGCGAAATAAATTGAATCATCCATTTGGTGAGAATGGAAATGCTGGTGTAGACTGGGCAAGAGGATTTTTAACTCGCCACCCTAATTTAAGCATAAGAAGACCTGAGGCTACGTCTGCAGCTCGTGCGATGGGCTTCAATAAGGTTGCTGTAAAACAGTTCTTCAGCCATCTATCCTACGTAGCTGATACTTACCAGCTTACACCAGACAGGATTTATAACTGTGATGAAACAGGTCTAACTGTAAACCCTAAAGGGCATTCGAAGATAATAGCAAAAAGAGGCCGTAGACAGGTTGGCACAGTCACATCAGCCGAGAGGGGTCAAACTGTTACAGCTGAAATATGCTTTTCAGCTGCTGGAACCTACATCGCTCCAATGCTAATTTTTCCTAGAAAACGGATGCAGCAGGAATTTGAGACCGGACTTCCCCCAAGTGCGACTTCACAGGTCCATGAAACAGGATGGATGACCAAAGAACTTTTTTTAGTTTGGTTTGAAAAGTTCATATCTTTTAGAGGAGCAAAAAAAGAGAAACCAATGCTACTACTCTTGGATGGGCATTCAACACACACGAAAAGTTTAGCACTAATTGATATGGCTCGTGCAAATGGAGTGATTCTCTTGTGTTTCCCTCCCCACTGTTCCCATAGACTCCAACCCCTTGATGTTGCATTTATGAAGCCCTTAAGTAAATACTATGAGGAGGAAGTCCGTAAATGGTTTAGATGCAATCCAGGAAAAGTGGTGACATTATTCCAGATCGCTTCTCTGTTTGGTACCGCCTATGTTCAAGCATCAACAATCATGACAGCCGTGAACGGGTTCCGGAAAACAGGCATATGGCCTGTTGATATGAATGTTTTTAATGATGCAGATTTTTTGCCTTCGGTAACTACAGACATCCAGCTCCCTACTGACATTGCTAATGAGGCTACAGTTTTAAATATACAGGCAGCCTGACTCAGACATCTCTGAGTAGTCCTGAAAAACTTAATATGCCGAGCTGTAGTAGGCCTAATTTCAAATGTGCCACCCCGGAAAACATTTTACCCATACCAAAAATTTCTCAGGAAAATAAATGTGTTTCAAAAAATCGTGGTAAAAGTACTATCTTAACATCTTCACCATATAAAAATAAGCTACAGAGTGCTGAAAAAAAATAAAAGTTGGGTCAAGAAACCAGTGAAAAGACGCCTTTTACTTTCTAAAAAAGCTCTGAAAAAATATCCAGATAAACAGAGAAACATATCACCTGAAAATGACAAAAACTATAACCTTAACAAACCAACTGTTTTCGTAACTCCTCAGTCATCTAGTGAAGAAGTCGATAGCGAAGATGAATGTCTCTACTGTCATGATTTTTCTGAAGAAGGTTAGATTAGATTGTTTCTTGCCTAAAACGGGCTCACAACTCTTGCGCAGGAATCGAAAGTGAAGATGAGGATGTCACACACATTTGTGCTCTTTGTGAAACATGAAGTTCATTTAAGAAATATAGATTTTTGTTTTTTGACAATAATGCTTTTTGTATTTCATGACAGAATTTTATAAAAAGGAAGGTACCCCATTATGCCCCACCAGCGGGGCAAAACGGGACAAATGACATGTATTTGTTTAATCTAAGATATATAGAATGTGTTTTTACCAAATTAAAATGTAATGATAATTTCTTGTACTTAATGTAATAATAAAAGTATTTATATTTAAAACAGAAAATTTTGAAACATTTATTATAAAATATTTGTGTTCAAACATTAAGTACCCCGTCCTGCCCCACATTCCCCTACATACAATTCCTTGTACAAGATTATACCGCTTGCAAGGATCTGTTAAGACTTTTCGGGGATAGTAATGCGTGTGACGCATAACAATTGATTTTATATCTTTACAGACGATATTAATGTTGTAGTATTACGTGTGTAAGAAGTGAGTGTAGCTGTATCACTGTGCGAGATTTTCCGCAGTGACAGTATCATTAATTGTTACGCAATAGTTCCATCAAGACGTTTCCGTGCTAGTGCAAGATTTCCTCATAGGGTGGTCTGCTGATCGCGGTAGACCTTGATATTCGCGAGAACACTTGAAGAAGCCGGAGAGGTATAAGCTCAATATACCGTTATTGATTAAACTCACTGTCACCTGAGATATTACTTGGTCTTAAACTCTATATAAGTTTTGCGAGTGATAAAATCCGTAGTACCGTTGTGTGTGCGAAGTGTCGGATTCATCGTGGGAATTGCAGGACATCAGCCCAGCTGTTACAGGACATCAGCCCAGCTGTTACAGGACATCAGCCCAGCTGTTACAGGACATCAGCCCAGCTGTTATAGGACATCAGCCCAGCTGTTATAGGACCAGCCCAGCTGTTACAGGACATCAGCCAAGCTGTTACAGGACGCCAGCCCAGCTGTAAACGTTTCTGGTGAAACGTCTGTCATTTGTAAGCCACACCTGACGAACCAACTATACCGCAAATACCGGCCCTTCTCTTCAACAGCATCATCGTGGGAGTCTTCTTATGTAACGTATCACGTCTTGCATATGAACATTATTTAACATTTTAAAAGAAAGACTCTATATCAAACATTACATTCTGTACATTTCAAATATACCATATAAGCTATAACTTGTGTTTGTACAATAAATAATCTTAAACCCTCCAATATAGACTTGTAATTTGAAATACACATACTATCATATCCTATGCGCCAATAGTTTAGTAATTTGTGTTGTCGCATAGAGATATTTTGGCGCTTAGCAACGTAGGGCTCGTAGAATAGCGGAAATTTTACGCTATTATATATTTGTCTATGAATATAAAATTTGTTGGAAAAATCCGACGTATAAGTATAATTAACGTAATAATTGTATGTGTATTGTTCATATGAAAATCTGAGGATATAATTTTTCAATTGTGCATATTCTCTTGTATATCATATATGAACAGATTTTATCAGTATATTGGAGGTAGATTATTAGTTGTTGTATGTTAGATAAGGTATTTACATGTTGATATTTTGAACTGCTTTTTCTGCGTGCATATAAACTGGTTACCGTATGTTCTAATCTTGTTGTGATAATAATAACTTGTTTTGTGTATAAATCAATAAATTTAAATTTACTAAATTTCAAATTAAATTTTAATCATTATGGAGGAGTCAAAAGGGATAGAGAATACTTTAGCAGCCATATTAGCGAAGATGGAAATCATGTCCGAAGAGATGAAAGCCAGTAAAGAAGAAATTAAATCTGGTAAGATAGAAGCCGGGAAACAAAACAAATCACTCCATGATGAGAACAAGAAATTATACGCGGCTGTGCAGGAGCAATCTAAACAAAGCAAACAAATGATAGAAGCGGCAGAAAAGCGTATTAGCGAGACCGTGGAAGCTATGAAAGCTGATATAGAGGCGAGTTTGGAGGTTAATAAGTCACGACTTAAGGAATATGGTGAGAAACTCGCTGGAATGGAGGAGCAGGTAATACAACACAGATCCACGGTGAGTGAATTAATGGCCGAGCAAGACGTGCGGATTCAAGAGCTGCAACAGCAAGTGTCACGATTGCAAAGTACCTCGTCACCACTAAACTGTACTACGTATGTATATAAGACTTTGGATGACGTTAATTCACAGCAAAGATTTTATGGACGGCAGAATGAAAACCCCATGGATTTCATTCAAAGTTGCCAGCGGGATCTGGAGCAAATTGGTGATACCTTAAGTGAAGCGGATAGAATTAATTTCATAGTGCGGCGACTTAAGGGTACCGCTGCGGAGTGGTTTAGTATCGTCCAGGATAAAATCAACACGTTGGAAGACCTGGTAAGACATTTCAGAGCTAGATACTGGAATGAGGAGATCCAGCGGAAGATACGTACGCAGCTGGAGTTTGGAAAATATTCCAATACCAGAGGTCCTAAAGATGAATATGTGATGCAGTTGATATCCAGAGCTAGATATCTTGAGCCTAGCTTAACCGAACCTGACATGGTAAGTAAACTTGCGCACCACTTTGGACGCGGGATACAGGTGGCCGTCCTTACGCAAGGAGTTAAGTCGTGGAATGAGCTACTCACATTACTTGCAAAATGGGAAGGTATCGACAACCCGATTACCAATGGTAACAGTAATGAAACACCGCATAAAAGTTTTCAATATCAAAATCAAACTAAGCAAATACAGTCGCAACAACAACAAAGACCTAAGATGTCGAATAGAAATACCAATCAAAAATTTAGTGCCAATAAAGTAGCAGTAGTAGAGGAAGAGGATTCCGATATAGAACAGTCAAAAAACGTGTAAGGCTGCACGGCGTGAGTCCGTGCAACAGAATAACTAGTACACGTAAAGGTAGGAATGAAGTTTCAAAAGCCCGGTGTAAATATAAAAAGCAGTTCAATAAATCAAATGTGAAAGATGTTAATTATAAGAAAAACTTTGTAGTGTCCGGCCTATATCCTGCCGTAATTAGAGATAGTTTAATTTGCAATAACCATAGTAAGGAAAATGAGAAAGGTATTAGCGTTGAAAATGACACTGACCTCATTGTCAACGCGAAAATTAACGGATGTGTCGGCGAAGTTTTATTTGACAGCGGCGCAGAAATTTCGTTAATGGATGAGCGATTCCTAGAGAGGCACAGGAAACATTTAAAAAAAATCCCGATTCTGCCAGCAGCCCACAAAATCATAAAATCAGCGACGGGTGAATCTCAGAGGGTTGACCGTCAAGCTATGATAACAGTATCCATTCAGGGAATGGAAATAGAGGTCACTGTGCTTATGGTCAAGAAACTCGTGTATAATGTTATTTTGGGAGTGGACACATTAAATAAACTGCACGCGACCATTGATTTTCCAAATAAAATACTAGAATGTACAGTAAATAATAGTAAACACAATATCAGGTTAGGACGCAGGAGGGGTAAGACGGGGTCTGATTGTGAACCTATTACTATAACTCGCCCAGCGGTTCAACTTGCCGATAAGATAACACATAATCTGCGGACTCACAGCAGGCAGATAACGAGCAATGAGCAAGATAAGCTGCAAAGTATGCTTGATAAATTTGAATCTGTGTTTTCCAAAAATCCTACCGTCACGAATGTTTATGAACACAGTATTCAGGTCACGGATGAAAATAAATTTGTACGGAAGACGTACCCCATCCCCCTTCACTATCAACAACAGGTTGATGCCGAAGTTAAGAGTATGCTTCAGAATGGTGTGATTGAACGAACTGATAGCAATTTTTTAAATCCTATGGTTGTTGTTAAAAAGAAAAATAACGACATTCGATTATGTCTCGACATGAGAAATCTAAATTCTATTACAAAAAAATGCTACGACTGTGCTCCGAATGCGGAGAACTTATTCATAAAATGTCAAGGGGTTAAATACATGTCTCGCCTTGATCTCAAAAGTGGATTCTGGCAGATTCCCCTTGCCAAGGAGTCGAGAAGATACACAGCATTTCTATATCGAAATAAATGCTATCAGTTTAAAGTAGTTCCATTTGGTTTGGTTACCAGTTTAGCGGCCATGGTCAGATGTTTGGAGTTAGCTCTGGGACCCGAGGTGGAGGACTTCGTCAGCATATTGATGATATTTTGGTCATATCCAAATCATTTGAAGAACATCTTGAACATCTCAAGATTGTATTTCAGAAATTGCAAGCCGCTAACCTGACTCTCAATCTTGAAAAGTGTGAATTCGGGAAATCGCAAATTAAATTTTTGGGTCATATTATCTCAGCGGAAGGTATAACAACGGACCCGGAAAAAATACATGCGATCATGGAGTTCCCGAAACCCACAAAACCCAGGGATATCAGAGCGTTCCTCGGATTGACTGGTTACTTCAGACGTTTTACTCCAGAATATTCTGGGACAATTGAGCCGTTGTTAGAACTACTTCGTAAGAGTAATAAATGGAGATGGGAGGAGCGTCATCAGCATGCTTTCGACGCGACTAAAAATTTGTATAGTAGAAACCTGCACGTGTTTCATCCTGAGAAAAGGGGCACATATGTCCTGAATTGCGATGCTTCTGATTATGCCATTGGAGGGGTACTCTACCAACGGAATGAGAAGGGCGAAAACAAAATAATTGCGCACAGTAGTAGGTCACTAAAAGGGGCCGAACGTAACTATTTCACATCGGAGAAAGAAATATTGGCTATTGTGTACTGCATTAGTAAATTTCGTTATTACCTGGTTGGACAACACTTCGAAATCCTTTCGGACAACCAGGCCTTATCGTTCATGTTGCGCTGCAAGTTAGCGAACGCTCGCATATCCCGTTGGATCATGGCCATCCAAGAGTACGACTTTACCATTAAGTACTGTAAGGCAAGCGAGAACCAAGCAGCTGACACGTTAAGCCGATACCCTCCAATGGTGGAAGAACGTCATGCGTCTAATAACCAGGAGGTTCAAATTCTAGCTGTCAAATATAAATTAGAAGACAGTCTCAAAAATAAGCTAAGAAATATTGGTATGGAACAGCAGCGTGACACAAAGTTGAAGCGGATATGTGACGCTATCCGGATACAAGAAAACCCTAAGTACAGAATATATAAAGACGTAGTGTATAAAATTATCAATGGCGGATGGAAGATTATGGTACCGGACGCCATGGTGGAAGACCTCACCTGGATGTGTCATGAGAGTCTGGCTCATGCGGGGCCTTATAAATGTTACCTGGCAATGCGGGAGGATTTTGTGTGGCTAAATATGACCAGGAAAATAAAGGCCATACTCCGCTCATGCCACATCTGCCAAACAGCGAAATATCCGAACCAACATACACAGGTTGAAATGGGTAACATTGTCGTCCGTAATAAAAATGACCTTGTATGCATTGATTTTTTGGGTCCACTTCCTCAGGCGGCACGTGGAGTGAAGAACCTTGTGGTTGTTACGGATGCCTTTACCAAACATGTTAGCCTATATGCTATTGGTAGACCTACTACGTCGGCTGTCATAAACATTATGCTAAATAAATACATGCCGAAAAATGGTCCCGTAAGGAAGATACTCTCAGATCAAGGTAAGCAATTTACGAACACCAAGTGGCACTCCGAGCTTGAGAAACACGGGGTCCAGACGGTCTTGACTGCAATCCGGAGACCGCAAGGTAACTTGGCCGAGCGGGTCAACAAGGAGTTGGGACGGTTGTTCCGTACGTACTGTAATACTAACCAGAGTAAGTGGCCGGAATTCCTAGAATTTTTTGAGTATGCCATAAATGGAAATTATAATTCTACTACTGGGTATACTCCGAATGAACTCCAAACCGGAGAAATGCCAGGCCGGGTCTGGGGTAAACACATTGAAAGGATAGCGACGCATAATATGCCTATACCAGTTGAGATAAAGAAAATCGAAGCTAGAAGACGCATTAAAAAGTGCGCCGAGGAGCGCACGGAAAAATTTAATGCGGAACATAAACTAGTCAAGTTCAAGACTGGAGAGAGTGTGCTTTTACGAGCATTAAATGTTGGAAGAAGGGAGGACAACACAGCCGCGAAGTTTTTTAGGCTGTATAATGGTCCATATACCCTGTCGGAGCAAGTTGGAAAAAATACTTTTATCTTAACCAACCCAAATACCAACAGTGCGATTGGTAAATTCCATGCGTCCTCATTGAGGAAGTATTATACAAAGGATCCGTAAACTCAGAAATAAATGTCAGGATATGGGGGTAAGAATGTGTAGTGATTTAAATATGTCAATTCAGGTTTAAATGTTGTATGTAAGATGGCTCTGTGAATGAACGATAATCTAGTTTTGATAAGGAATGTTGTCTGTGTACGCTATGATCCTGCATTAGATGTCGTTATCTGTGTGTTTGTTTTGGTTTGAAGGTTACCACGTGTCTTTTGATTTGATGCTTCTGTCAAAGTGACAGTTGGAAATGTTAGTATTAATTGAGGATGTTTATTTGATTTTAGTTTGAGGGTATTATTATTATTTCAGGATTAGGAAGTTGTTTTGGTTATATTAAAAAAAAAAAAAAAAAAAAAATTTTTTTATTTTTTGTTAGTTAACTAAAGAAAAAAAAAAAGTTTTTTTTTTTATGCGGGAGGGAGTTAATCCTGCAACGAATCACAGGATCATGATAGGCGGGGCAAGTGATATATTACACAGACAATGGACATGCATATTATATTGGTAGATGGTTAAGTTTGTCCTCCCCCTCTGCTAGCATGTGCGTAGTTCACTCTCCGGAACTGATTGTGGTTGTGGTTCCCATTACTCTGTCGCTGCTGATTGTTTGGGGATTGATTATTGTATGGTCGATAATAATTATTACCCTGTTGGTAATGGCCTTCCCTTTGATATCCACTTGGTCGGGGGTTATTGAAATTCCCTCTGTCCACATGATCAGTATGATTGCCACCTCCATTCTGACGTGGTCCTTGCTGGTTCTGGAAACGTGGAGGGTTGTTGAACGTCCTTCCATAATTGTTTCTGTCATTGTTGTTGGTGGGATTCACATTCCCTGGTCCTCCCCGATCATACATTTGTCCGGGACCCTGGCGGTTCCGCTGGTAGTATCTTTCTCGCTCATGGCTTTCCAGTAGGGCGCACATTCCTTGGATGGTCTTGATTTGTGAGTTTAGCCTACCTTGTGATATTCCTTGGTTGAAGTGATACACTAACTTGGTGACTAAGCATTCTTCTGGGATGGCTGGCTCTAAGTTTCTGGCCAGGCAGATCTTGCCTAGAAAATAAGTGGTCATTGATTGTCTGCCGTTTAAGTCAAATTTACCATTAGTAATATCGTCCCTAATAATGTTTTAAGTCGTCTCAGACCAGTATTTTTGTTTGAAGGCTACTTTGAATGCGTCGTAACTCTCCACTTCATGTCGAGTCGCTGTCCACCAATTGTCAAAAGTATTCCGGAATGACTCGTCCAGCATTCCTTTGATAATGGACCATCTATTTTCTCTATTTCTGTTGATAACTTCTTCCACTCTCTCCAAAAATTCCAACGGATTCTTCACATATGCACGGAAATCTATCTGCTCTCTACCTTCCAGGTGCGTTAGTCCTGACGAAATGTTTGGGAGTGTTCGTAAACGGTGCATTTCATCCCTAATATCATTGAATTCCCTCTGCTGGCGTTCTGTTAATTGTTCTCTGTCATTTGTTACTTGGTGTTTGATGGCATCCACCTTTACGGAAACCTCCTCACATTTCTCACCCAGTGTAGTCTGTGTTGTCTTCATCTCGGCTTGCTGCTGCTCTACAACCTCTATCTGGGCGCTGTGTATCTTCTCAATGTCGTTGATTCGACGGTTGACATCTATTTTCGTCTGTATCAACTTTTGGTTATTATCTTCTCCCTCCTTTCGTATTTCTGATATTTCTCCATGAATCTCGGCTGTTAATATGGCCATCCGCTCCTCTGTTGCCTCTAAATTTTCTTCTAATTTTCTGTCGACCAACTCGATTGTATTTTTGGCAACTTCTTCCACTTTGTCGCCATTGTTGGCCATTTGTTGCCACATTCTCTCATTATTGTTTTCCATTAATTCAATATCTCGACTGATCTTCTCATTTATCTCGTCAATTTTCTTGTTGGTTTGGTCGATTTTAATCCCCAACTCTGCAGACAAATCCTCCTTCATTATTGCCATCTTCTTCTCCAATAGCTCTTCAGTCTTTTTCTGTCCGTCTTCCATCCTCCTGTTGGTTTCACTTATTTTGTCATTTAACTCCTCCTTCAATAATTCTATATTTTTCTGGCTCTCCCTCTGGCCTTCTTCTATTTTCTGGTTCGTGGACTGACTGGTTTTATCTATTTTGTCGTTCAACTCCTCCTTCAGGGATTCTATGTTTTTGTTAGTCTCCTTGGTGGATTGACTATTTTCGTACATCTTCTTGTTCATTGACTCCATCATCTGTTTTAACCATTCTCAGAAAGCTGTCTCTCCTGTTGATATTTGTTTTTCAGGCTGGCTTATTTCCTGTTGAACTTCTTGGGGTATGACTTCCGGCTCATCATCGGGTTGCTGAACCTCCTCTGCCGGTTCAAGTTGTTTATCCTCGATTTCTAATAAAATCTCTTCAACATCTTCTGCTGAAGTTGCCTTTTTTTCTTCTCCTCTGGCCTCCCTCTCTCCCTCTGCGGCTCGCTTTTTTGAAGTCGACCTTCTAGTATACATCTTGTCGCTCTGGCAATGCACTTGCTGTCTCTTGACGGATTGGGTTAGGAAATTATTGGTTAAATTGTCAATTGTTTTCTCCCTAATCCGCGCTCAGACGTTGGGCGCCACGTTGTAACGTAACTTACAACGATATAGTGTATAACAATTGATTGTGTGTACGTGATTGTAGATACGCTCCGGTATCCACAACGATATAAGATAATAAAATTTTAAAATGTAATTATTATTAGTGTGTTGATTATTGTTAATAGTGTGGGTATTCCCGTTTAAATCTTTCAATTTAAAAAGTATTTTAGCACTCCACTGTTCACCTCCCCCACTTACCATCTGTGGATGTTATTACTGTTCTGTTTGGTGACTGCTTCTGCTGTAACATACACTTTATACATACATGTGGATATTCCACTTGAATATCCTAAATAATATATATGCACAAATAAATAAATTGAGGGCTTAATTATGATTTGAATTATAATAAATATTCAAATTCTGCCGCCACCTTCTGATAGAACTAGTTATGTTAACTAAACTATTTTAATTTTGAAATTAAAAACTCTTTCCACTGGTAAAAAATAATTGAGATTTATTGACAGTTCTGAAATGCCATTAACTCCTTTAAATCAACAATCAATCACTAATAGTTTTACAGAAAAATAATTATTATGAACAATTTTTAAAAAGAAACTCTTTTAACCTCAAGGCTGGTAACACTGAATGTTGCTACCCTAATTTTAGTTAGAGAGGTTATGTCCTCTTTACACAGTTAAATTACCAAGTTCGTGTGATCTTTGAAGTTGCATGATACCAGACACAAGATGTTATTTTTTATAACAATAATTAAGGAATAATTAATACAAAAAAACAAACAAACATTAAATATAAAAGTCGTTACCATAAAATCGATAATTATCGTACTATCGTACGCTGGATACAAGGACACAGCAGTTACATTGAAAACACGTGCGTTGTGCAGCACTGTTAAAAATTACTGTTATTATTTATTAATTGGCTATAAAAATCATTCATTGGCAAGAGAAAAAGTTTATAATAAACAAAAAACTCTTGAAATAGCTTTCATTTAATTTATCTTACTTGAGAACAGAATTATGGAAAGGTGACAAATTGTCGTTATTATTTCTAAGTTAGTTAACCAAGCGTAAGTAGTTATGATGGATAAATCTATTATTCATTGAATTCTTAATAGTCTAAATACATATATTTCATTCATAATTCATTTGATGTGTAACTATCAGTTCATTAGAATATTTTTCGCAAAAAAAATTATTTATTAGTCAAATCAAACAAAATGATTCAAATGAGTGACTATTCGTGACGCTCATATTTGTAATAATTAAATTAAAATTGACTTTTTTAATTACGATAAATCGTAAAATGTTTATGTTTTAAATTAATAAAATGCAAAATAATTCTTTTATCGAATTCTGATAATTTTCATCGTTATTGATACACTTCGATACTACTGACTAGAGTAGTACCCAAACAATAATTTTTTGTTTAATAATAGAAATTATTATTTCCATTTTATTTATTAAATAGTGAAAATATAGTACTCCCTGGTTTTCTATAAGACACAAACTCGAAAATACGACCGATATTATACACTGGCCGTATTTTATTATTTAAATCACTCCGCACTAGATACTCGTGGTTATTGTGAAATGTACAGGTTATGTCTGTAGCGTACTTATGTAATGTGTCGCGCACAATTCAAATACAACTTAATACATTTCTTCGCCAATCTTGCTCGCTGAATTATGCTAGTAAACTCTTTGACGACTGGATGATGACTGTTACGCTTCTCCTAAGCGTCTCTGGCTTGTCTGGTTGATATAATTCATTTGATTGGTGCAAATTGTCGAACTCTCTAACCCAAAACACCTTGTTTAAATAAAACTTTTAATTTTTTACCAATTTCGTATATGGGTTGGAGATTATAGTAACGTAAGCGTTGATACACAAAATGTTTAAAAAGTTTATAATCGCTATAACTTTTTTATTAATTGTCACATCGTTGAATAATTAGTGGCAGTAGATCGCGGACACCCTGGGCTTTAAATAAAGTCCAAACAAAGATAAAATCCGTCCATTATTAACTTATTACAACGATTTCACAAATTCCTATGGTGAATCTTAATATTAATAAGTTTATTTCACCTTACCTTACTCTAAATACACAAAACCACTTCTCATTAAACGTTTTGAGTCCATTTCTCAATTGCTTAATACAAAAAATAGGTGTAATTACTTATTCAAACAATGTTTGATAATGGCGTCTCAAGCGTCCATATTCGATTATTTATAATCGCTTATAACACTATTATTTCTTATTTAATGACATTTGTCTGGTATTCTTACAATAATATATACATTTATTTACATCGGTTTACACTTTATTATATGAAAATGTTGTGTTTCATATACTAATATTCTTATCTAACTACCTTCTGTTCTCTTTTATTTTAAATTTTCACTTTGTTTATTATTTTTCCACATAAGGTATATAATGTTGAAAATGTAAATAGTGTACAACTATAGTACCTAGTTTATTTAATATATTTATTAGTCTCTCGCTATCTGAAAACTTTCCAATCCTTAGTATTGGGTTTGTTTACATCAGGTCCTGACATGACAGTTAGTTGGTTTTTAATAAATTAACAATTAAATTGCTATTATTACATTTAATATGTGTTCTCATAGTAGCTTCAGATATCTCTCTGACTACTGATAACATTTTTATCCACCTTTGAACAAGTTTGGATAGTGCATTTTGCTTATCTAACTGGTTACATAGTGTTTGTTTACATTTGATTCCATTATCATAGCCATTTAGTTTTCAATAATTTGACTATAAAACTACTATTATTATACTTATGATCTGTTCCCATAGTAGTATTAGATATTGTTCTAACTACTGGTAATATTCTCATTACTCCTTGAACAAGTTTTAATAAAGTATTTTGCTTAACTAACTCGTCACATTGTCTTTGTTTACATCTGGCTATACATTCATAGTCAGTTAGTTTTCAATAATTTGATTCTGAAACTATTATTATTACAATGGTGATCTGTTCTCAAAGTAGTACTAGATGTTTTTCTAACTACTGGTAATATTTTCATTAATCCTTGGACAAGTTTTAATAATGTATTTTACTTAACTAACTTGTTATATTGGGTTTCCTTTCATCTAGCTTTGTGCTATTATATTTAATCTGCTTTATGTGCAGTGTATTTCAGTATCAAATATTATTTATTAGCGTGCATCATTATTTATAATGAATCTTTGATTGAAACAATTGTTGATGGTTGCTTGGTTTAATTAACATATATGATTTTTTGTGTTATAGGTGCATTCTCTTTGGGGTTATGTATCAATGTGCAGCATATTCTTATGCAGTATATGCTTCTACTATTATGACTGCATTATGGTATTCTATTACAATGGTTTACTTGTTGATTAATACACATGTTTACACTATTTTTCTAAACAATAACACAAATATTCTTAATCTAATTGTATTACATTTTTTTGTTGTCTTGTACCTAATTTCTGGTACATTGGTTATTTGATACTTAACAAACTAGTTTGTTTGTTATTATTTTTTCTGGGCTTTCTTTATATTGTATTCTGTCTTGTCGTGGCATTCAGTTATATTTCATTTTAAAAACTTACAAAGTTTTCTATTATCAGTTTCTATGAACAATGGTTCTACTGTTCTATCTTACATTTCTTGGTGGTCTTATGATTATCTATTTTGGATTACATTCTTCATTAAATTGGTCACACTAATTGTCTGTGCATTTTTAACAACTTAATCTTTGATGTTTCCACTATAAAGGTAACACATTTTTCTCTGTTATAAACCTTTCTCACTTGTATTGTCTGTGGGGTTTATCTGAGTTAAAATTGGTTGACTTGTTACAGGTTTTCACACTTACATTAAATTTTCACTATTACTGTTTGTGATTTCTTTAATATGCTAAACACTGTTTCTTCATAGTTGATAATCGTGATTCTTCTTCCGGTTACTAGTATAGTTTCTTGTATACTTGGTGAATGGTGATTTCTTGTATTGTTCATACATTATTTTCACTCTTCATGTCATGTTCCCTTGCTCTTCTTCTTCCTTTCTTCTTTTGGTTTAAACGTCTTCTTCAATATTTCCATTGTAGTAGTCGTTGTTCCATAGTATTTATATTTATAAATAGATTGGTATGTCTGCCATCATTGTGGTTGCTCTTGAGTTGTCTCTTCTTCATTTTGCATAGTCCTTATTTTGTTTCCCCTCACTGTTGGGATTTATTGTCTTCTTCTTCATAGTTATTGTTTTGTTGGTTCCCCTCACTGTTGGAATCTATTGGGCCTGGTTTCTAACATTTTATATTGGCTCATGGTCATCTCTTTTGTATTCGATGCTGCTATATTACACTTCCTTCTTCTTTGTTGGAAATTTACAATAATATATCTGTAGATACACACTTTTTGTTTACATTATTTTACTTACTTAGAAATATTTTCATGATTTCCCGTCACTTGACGTAATAATTGTTTACACTATGTAACTACCAAATTTGGTACGTTACAATATATATATTATGTATAGGCATAATACAAGCATAGGCTGTAATGCTCATATATAATAAAATAAATATTTAAGTTAATTTCAATAATATATAATAGACGAGCAAGTGTGAGATTGGAAGCTGGCTTTCAAGCAGGAACCAACAGGTAAACATCACGCGATTACTGCTGCATGTGTGTATACAAGTAAATAGTGTGTGTGCGTGAAGCCTGTTCGATCCTGAAAGTTTGCACCTCACCCCAAGTCAATGCTAAAATAAGAATATATTTAATATTAAGCAAACCATAAATGTTAGCAAGAAGGTAAAAACTTCTAAAAATGTGTAAAAATCAGACACAAGTGCAGTGCGAATTTTACGTAATTCGGACAATCAGTGCGAATCCAGTGCGATTTTTAAAGCATTATAATTACACTAGTGGTGCGAGCATCATGATAATTGCACATCACATAGGTCATTAAATTAGACAATATTTTATCACTGTGAAATCTGCGTTAAATAGTGCGATTGGCGAAAAAGTGCAATTATGTGAAATAGGACGAGAGTGGGGGCTATCATGCCATGGTTCAACTGTCGACAGGCTGATTCCTGAATCGACAGCTGCAGTTTTCTTGGTGAATATAAATAGAAGCCCAGGAGAGCTAATCTCTCTCTTCTCACAGTGTTAATTAGTGGCGGAACGCTATGTCCATCAGAGACGCGAAATTTTTATTACTTTGGACAGAGTTAGATAATATGTCTAACACCAATAAGACTTTTCTTAATCGTTACTTGTAAAGTATTATGATAAATGTTTCGATTTAACATAATAATGGAAAACAGTAAGTAAAAAGTAACATAACAAACAAATCGTCAGAGGTCTACAAGTGATCTATATATAGGAGCACTACTCCAGACCGAGGATGAGAGCACTACATGGCATAAATTCCAGACGTAAAGGACGAGTCATCGGACTTCTGAGAGGACCTGGAAGAAGAGGAAAGCATCAGGACTTACGAGAGGACCCGGAGGATGAGGAGAGGATCCAGGACTTCAAGACTACGCAGGAGTCACAACATCAGGGACTCAGGACCAGGACAGGGTATGCTGAGGAACCACTACAATTAAGGTGAAAGAAAGCCATGTATTCCGCATAACAAAAGACTTAATCAAAGATTGATAAACATTGTCAAAAGAAAGACAATAATTTCAAAAAGTGTAATTTATAACTTATAGATGTAAATGTCTTGTATAAAAATTATAGCATAATTTTTGCAGTAATAATTTATTGAAAATACATAAATTTAAAATTGTAGAGTAATTATGAAAGCATTGTAGAGAAATTATGAAAGCATAATTTTTGCAGTAATAATTTATAAAAAATATTTAAATTTAAAATTGTAGAGTAATTATGAAAGCATAATTCTTAAATTGATAATTTATTGAAAATATTTTAATGTACATTCGAAAGAATCAATTAGATTTGTTCATAGAATGAACAAATAGTTAACGTAGTTAAATATTTTTTATATTGAAAGCACACATTCAGACTGAGTAGTCCAGACAGTATAACATTATGAAGAAATGTTTAATTAAAATTAATATTATTATAAAATGAATAATATTATATAAGATTTATGTTTGTGATGAGATTACAGCAAACAAAGAAATTTTGCAACCATATATAATGAATATCATATAACGAATTAATCATTATTTGTATATTATTATTTCTTGATATGCTTGTTTAAATTAATAAATGGGAATATTTTTGAATTTCCTAAAAAGGCTACCATTATTATAATTACACCTGAACCCCTAATTATACATGTACACGTTGTTAGAATTGTTATTTACCGTTGCATAATTTTATTGCACATGAGCGTGCGCCTGACACACTTATAAATAATAACGTTGTATCGTTGTATAAAATTGTTGCTTCCAATGTGTGGCTCGATACATTTAGCAATGTGTACTGTTGTAATATATATATATATATATATATATATATATAAATTATCCACAGTGATAAGTGTGCTTATTAATTGTTCACTATGAATACATAATATTCACTTTTTACAAGATTACAGTTGCCAAAAATAATTTTCTTTGTGTGTGTGTGTGTGTGTGTGCTCAATATGAATTAATAGCTGAAGTAATGATAGAATAACTTTTTAAACTAGTCAGAAAGATAAACATTATTCCCAGAAACCTTTATTTCCAGTAAAGAAAACAAGTGACCTCTAAACTGTGTCACTAGTATGTATGTTAACTGAGCATACATTCTGCTTTGCTCAGTAGAAACAAATCATATACTGTTTGCTGTCATAAAGTAACAGATAAATTATAATTAGTTTTCACAATCAATGCCATTAAGTGTTGAGAATTTTTGTGGGATGTCAACAAAGAAATTGAAACCCCCCTTTAGCAACAAACTTATAGCTAATGTCAGGCAAACACTAAATAGTACTGTACAGTCACTGAAGCCAAAAAAAAAAAATAGAAATTGCAAATTAAGTGGCTTCTATGAGATTTTTTGCATAGGTCTAGATAAAAAGGTAAGAAAGAATTTAAAAAAAAAGGTTACAAAAATTCAGTCGCGGGTTTTTGAATAAAGGAAGGGGGAAGGTACAAAACATTCATTTTTCGTGATTATCTTAAACAATATTAAATTTATGAGAAAAATACAAAACAACAAAAAGAAAGAGCATAAAATTATGCATAAAAAAGGTTATTAGCATTTTTTTGTCAGGGCGATACTTTTAGTAGAAAAATGAATTCAAAATTGGCCAAATTTTTCACAAGGTGGATTTTCACATAAATACATGTTTATGTAATAGACATGCAATTTTTTCAGGAATATAAGTCTAAAAACTCATTATTATTTATTTATGTATATATTATTATGTATAATTTATTTACTACACATGTACTTATTTATTACACATTATAATAAAAATGTTATTAAAAAATGCACTTTATAAATATATTCAAAAATAGTTTTTCTTCCAATCATTGAAGATTTTGACAATAAAATAACTTTTAAAACACAGATAAAACAGAAGAATTTATAATTAATAATAATTGCATAACATTAAATAAAGATCACACAAACAAATATCAAACACAAATAACAAATATACTAAAAAATAGTACCCAAATCATAAATCCTAAAGACTCCTTTAAATATAAAATGGATAATCCTTGTGCACCAAAATTAAATTCTTTAATAAAATTACACAAAATCAATAAACCTATCAGACCTTTAATAAACGCTAGGACCGCACCAAATTATAAAATATCAAAATTACTAACACAAATCATAAAACATAAAATTGAACTTCCAGCAAAACACAATATAAAAATATCGGTATGGAGAACCATACATGACTTCCATGTTCTAAGATTTATATTTAAAATACTTTTTAAATGAACTATTTCCATAGAAACTACTTCTTTCTTCAGCCTTAACCACAGTACTCTGATCACTAACGTATACCACCTCACGATAGTGAACTCAATTTTCATTGATGATGGCAGTCGATAGCACTGCGGAAACGTCTGGTTTTGTAGAAAACACTGGATCAACCCCAGACAGCTCAGGAAGGAATTTTAACAACAAACTACTTCTTTGTTGCCGATAACGTAGTACACATGACATATAAATAAAAATTATCCCCACCCCCTTCAACTATCATTTTCATTTATAGAAAATTACCCCCACCCTGTTCAACTAGATTCTTCATTTATAGATATTTCATTTACGTTTTTACAGTGGATTATTATGATCTTCTTATCAGGATACTTTATTTATCAAAATTAAGTACTTTACTCTTGCTAAAACAAAAAATGTTGCAGGTAAACTACCCTTTCCCCAAAACCGATCTTCACCAAAATCAATAGGCCTTGAGTATTCTACATATTCAGGAATGTATACAAAAAAATATTTGATTATGTTTAAATGATATAAGAAAGTTAGTAGATATAAGATATTCAGTTGTATTTGAAATAATGTTCAATAATTTCCAAGTTTGTTAAGGCAGAGAAGGCAAGTAGGTAACAGGAATATTGTATTTTTTATTAAAGTGTAAACCATATAAAAAGTAATAAG
This sequence comes from Magicicada septendecula, assembly GCA_034769895.1. Taxonomy (NCBI): domain Eukaryota; kingdom Metazoa; phylum Arthropoda; class Insecta; order Hemiptera; family Cicadidae; genus Magicicada; species Magicicada septendecula. The sequence continues at coordinate 259,390,994 of CM068370.1, read as the reverse complement.
GCAAATTAACAAGCACACCACAATAGAACAACAAACCAGCATTGTAAACCAAAATCACCTATCATAGAGTCAAACTCAAATAAATAAATTCAATCAAACTGTATATAATGAATAGAAACTAGTCCATACAAAACAAAGATTGAAAATGTAATCAGTACAGAAACAAATAATAGCAAATGTAATGACAAAAGAATAAAATTAACTTTATTTGGAAATAAGTAATACTAGGCCTAAGAGGTCGTTACAAAAAATAAAATGTAGATGGAAAATTTTATAAAAATTAAATTTTCAAATAATAGAATAATTTTGTTTATGTTTATTAATGTGTGTATATAAGAAATAAATCTGTTTTAAAAGGTTCTTGTAAAAATTTTGATAATCAGGCAGGTATTTATTGACTATCGAGCACTTCTGGAAGATTTGAACCAAGTCTGGAGTTAAATAGATTAACTCCAGTCAGCAATCGATTGGTGATTTTTCTTGCTGGTCCAATGTCTCACTCAAATAAAATATTTTCTTCTTCTTGAAGTCCCTCAGCCTTGATAAATAATCTTAAATTAGCCTGTGAAATAATAACAGATAAAAATAATGGAAATATAAAGATTTATTGAACAATTTAAATAAATAATCGATTTTTTATCGATGGAGAACAATTATCGACTCCGTCTCAGGGAATTATCGATTGTGCATACAGAACAAAATTTATGATATGTATTATATAAAAGACAGGTTCTTTGAGCGATTAAAATTAATAGTCAGAGAAGGGTGACGAGAAAGTATAACATTAACAATTAAAATAAATACAATAATTATTATTCAATAGTATTTAAATAATTCTGATATGTAATATTTATGAAAGTTGTCGTCAAACCATATGCAGACTATGACGTCACTGCTGGATGATGAGGAAGGCAGGCTTCGTAAAATTAAAAGATGGCCGCTACTATTTCTGGCGTAGTTACTGCGAAATCGACGTGTCCGAAAATCACAACAAAATTACCTTCAGGAATGTTTGAAATTCTCCCGCACTGGTGTAATATGTCTGATAAGTTATTTAGTGTATTCTGATGAAGTGTTCCATGTAAACTTGTGTTAATTAGGTTATTTTGTACGTGTCACTTCTGTGGTTAAGTTTCTCAAGATATGGTTAGGATTTGTAGAGTGAATTAGATTAAATATATTGTTTTACTGTTTTATATCACTCGTATCATGAAGTTAGGTGTTTGTTTTCACTATTGTCGTGAACGTTTTGGTAGATTTAGTTAAAAAGTGTCTAATTCGTCTAACTCTCGATTCACTTATTTAATGGCTAACTGTTAGTACCATTTCCGACTCAGTTTTAAAGGAACGTTTTTCACACAACTCTTCAGCTTGATATTCAACAAAAGACTAATTAACTTGGTCAAAATTTGGCCCAGTTAATCTTTGAAAAAGTATTGTTAACATATTTCGATTACCCATACACATGATAAAATATTACATTATATATGGAATTTATTTATTTTATTCATCACTTTCATGAATTATGAACCTTATCATTGGTTTAATCATCTCATTCCCTTTAAATTGATATATTATAGTCCATATCTGTAGACATTTTGTGGAAATTAACAAATTTCTTTACTTTATGGAAATATAGGCTCAAAATTGGATTTCCGTCTTTATACAAATTTCCTCCATTTTAATTATTATTAATACTATTATAATAAATTTTAATTAGTCATATTCCTCTTCCTTTCCTTAAATACATATAAATTAAACCTTTAAATTGGTTTTTTGTGTTAATCTGTAAATTTGACATAGCTCTTTAAAATTAATTAATTTATATATTTTGGAAATTTACAATGTTTTAAGGTATATTTCCTTATTATCATTTTAACTCATAGGATCATTCCCAGTAGTGTTTAACTGAGTTACCTTATCTAAATCTTGCTAGTTTACAGGATTTATAAGTGAATTATGCTGGTTTATATTGTTCTGTGAATTCACCAAATGGCCTAGATTTTAGAATTTTATATTTCTGTCTTTCTCAAATAAATTTAATCCTAACTCCTCCTCTGACTTTACATAGTTACTATTACATGAAAATAAAATGGTTTATAACTTATTGTGAGGTGTAGTATTTAATTAACACTACTGTTATTAAAATAAATAATTATGAACATTATTTAGCAATCTGCACAATTGAACATATTGCTGATATGGTTTGAACATATATTTTTAAATCTTTTTGAGTTAACATAGCATACCTATTGAAACATTATTAATGGTATGTATGCTGTTATTTAGCAAACATTATTCCTTTTAAACATATAATATAAATCTTACTTTCTAATAATTCTTACAAACAAATTGATTTTATTGCTGTGAACACACAGTCTATTTAAACATTTTAAACCTATGAATACTAAATTAATGCCAGTCCTTTCTGGTCTAAACCATTACTATTTATGATACCCTTCATCAGTAAACATGACCACCCATACTCTAGTTATTAGCATTTTTTACATATGTCTTGTAAACAAAGAGTTACATTAAAATAATAAAATACTGGAAATCTTCCATTTTATTATTTTATTATGCTGTTTATTATTGGATATTAAAGTTGTTGTATAGCATACTGATAAGTCATAGTATCACTAACTTTAAGTTTATTGCATCTCCAAAAAACACTTACACAAACTCACTCTCACTGTTGGTTCTGATATTTTGAGTCTTATTATCTCAGACCAGACCTTTAGTAATCATGGACTGTTAAGACTTGTTTATTTTCTTATCACACAATAGCTTTAGTCGGTTCACTTCTTATAATACTATACAGCACTTTAGTTTTCTAAATAATTACATTTTTATAGGATTTTGGGTATGTTATACTTTCTTTTTAATCGTTTTGTGGGTTTGGGGTTGATGGTAGTTAATAATAATAATAGGTTTTACAACGATGTTTCTTTCATACTATTTCTTCCTCTCCTCCTGTCTTCTTTCTTGTCCTTCCTCTTATCTTCTTTCTTGTCTTCATTCTTGTCCTTCTTCTAGTCTTTATTCTTCTGGTCTTCTTGTCTTCCTTCTTCATTCTTGGGTAAACCAAGGTACTTTGTGTTATCTCGACTGATGTTTAGTTTGGAGCATCTAGTTTATTTACTGACACAGACCTTGGTCTTCTCTAAAGGTTTCAGGGTATTGTTTTCTTCCTGATCACAAACTTTATTCTTCCTTCCTTTCGTTTTTGGGGTATTTTGGTGTTCACCACTCTTAAACTGATTCTCTTTCTTCTTGATATGGTGTTATTTAATTTGTTTACTGCTCCTAGCTTCCTGGGTAAATTACTGATCTTATAATATGAGTTGCTTTCAACCTTTCTTTGATATTTAAACAGTGGTTTTTTTATATAATATAATGAGGATTTTTATTTTATCGTGGTTCATTCCTTTGATTTTCTTAAATCTCATTCAATATTATTTTAACATATGTGGTGTAATTAAACTTTATGATTTTATATGACTTAATAAGTAGTGGATTTTCTGTCACGCTACAGAATGCCCTTCTCCAGAAGTAATTTTTTCAGACTATACTTGCTTTGTTTGAAACAATTGCTTATGATAATTATTCTAGGTTTGTTATTATTCTGGACTTCCTTACATTTAAAAAATTTTCTTATTTATATTTGAGTTTATATCATTCTCACTTGATCTTCCTTGATAGTAATAGTCATCTGAGTTTCATATTTATTATTTCTTTTTCATATTTCTTCTTAGTATTTTCTCCTTGGGATATTTCCTCCCTATCGTTCCCTACTTTGTGAGCTGGTTCAGTTCAGAGAGGCACTGTACGCTACTTTCCTCTGCTGTCCAATACTTCACACATATTTGAGTACAGAGGCAAATCATCTCTGCTCAAAAAACATATTAATACTGCTGGAATTATCTACAGACAGATTAAAAAATTATTCAGAATAGTACACATTTGTTACTATTTAAAAAAAATATATCTTTGGGATACTTTACTTATTACTTATTATATTTCTCAGAGATTTTAATATTCCTATCTCAGTTGTTCTTCTGACTCGTTAACTAGATGTTTCTTTCATTTGATATTATGGTAGGAAGCTCTTCTATTATTACATTTTTCAACTTTTCTTATCATATAAATCTTTTGGTTATAAATTCTTTATTACCTTCTGGTTTTTTTATTATAATCTGCATTATTTATTGTAGCATATCTTTATGACATTTTTAGACTGTTTCTTTGTTCTTATTATTTCCACTTGTTCTATTTTCTAGAACTGTTTATAACTGTCATTATCATAATTGACATTTAATTCATAAATCATTTTATATTAATTCGTTTAATTACATATATCTTTGATATTATTCTCACATTATTCCTGTTATGGTTATTATACTTTCGAATGAATGTTTTTTATTAATTTTATAATGAGGTCATAATTTCTCCTCATACCACTTCAAAGTTTTATTATCTCATAATTCCACATAAGTTTTTGTATTTTATTATATTCAATCACTCAAATCGTATCAACTCAAATCGTATAAAAAAAACTTTTTTTATTTTTTATTTCCTTTGGCATCATTTTATGGAAAGGTTTTTACTCTTTATATTGAACTTAGACATGATCATACTGTCCAGAATTATTTGTTTTAATTCTAAAGTCTGTTTCCTTTATTCATCCCATTATGATCCTTTATTAACATGGTAATTATATTTTATGCTTACCATAAATATGGTATTAAATCTCTTCTGTTTATCTCACCAAAGTGTTTTATTAATAATTGGTTGGTAAGTTGTACTTATTCTTGGTTTGGAAACTTGATTTATTCACAATTCAAAATTCACTCTTCTTATATTATTGCCATAAAGTTTCCTTTAAATAATCTTCATGTAAGGTTGGCTTACCTGTGTTTTAGAATTTTGAAGATTTTAAATTCTAACTTCTGTTTTATATTATTGCCATAAAGTTTTTCTTCAAATTTTTATGTAAGATGGGCTTACTTTTGTTTTAGAATTTTGAGGTATTTATATTCTATTATATATATCTTCTAAATGGTTTCATTAATAATCTTGTAGTAAGATGTACTTACTTTGTTTTTGGAATTTAGGGGTTTTAAATTCTAACTTCTTCTTATATTATGTGGTAAACATATCATATTAGTTTCATAAATATTGTATGACTCCTTTCTTGTCTTTATTCAAACGTATTTCTTATCATTATTTTTCTTTTATACCCAGGTGGATGCTTTTATTATGGTGTATTGTTGCTCATATTTCCTTTGTAAGGTGTAGTTTCTTAATTAATTTTCTTTCTTAAAACCCCGTTTTGGTTCTTCGTTCCCTCTTCTAATTATTCTCCTCATTGGTAATTATTTTCTTCTTCTTTGACATTAGTTTTTGCCATTGTCGGTTATCATGACATCCATCCCTTTTACCACCTCATTATGTATCCGTATGGATCCTTATCAGATCCAAACTTATCGATGTTAATCTTGGAGTAATCATTCTCCTTCCTCTGGCTGGGATCCTTTTTAGGTTTTTGACTACCTTCTGCTTTGATATGGTTGACTTGAGCTATTCGGGGTCCTCCGTCGTTTTTTGGTTCGTTATGCAGTATTTTGTGACTAGGATATTCCCCGACTACTACCCAATTTTCATTCTCACTGTTATCTCGGTTAGGTCCGACCGGAGTGTTGGTCGGTAAACCTTGAGTGGTTGCTGTCCACTCCGTATAAGGGTTAGATGGTTGATTTCGGTTCATGTTCCGTTCAGGGTCATCTAAACTGTTACTCCTTCTTGCCGGATAGTACCTTGGTTGGTCCCGTTCTAGGCTTCTCCAACGATCCTCCTCCTCATGGAAACTGTTACGCCACTGATAGTAGTTTCTTTGTTGGCGGTCGTCTTCAGCTCGTATGAAGTTCACTCTAGGGCGAGGAAACCTATTATTAGCGGAATTACCATTATGGGGACCCGCACGATTATTGTTATTATGGTAACGACTATTACCATAATTGGGGCTTCTCTGACTATTTGCGTTATTAGGGTAAGGATTGCGGTTACCCTGATAACCATTAGAGGGTCGATTCGGGTTTTGATGGTTTGGACCCGTATTATTATTATCATTGTAACTAGGATTGTTCACATTATTACTATTATTAGAACCGTTATTTCGCGGGTATGCCCGGCCTCCTTGGTACCCAGTGTTTAGGTTGTTCGTACCATGGTTATTGTTCTGATACGTCCTTGGTTCGGGCCCATCACTTCTTCTATGACTCTGTCGGTAGTAGTCTTCATTTTCATAATTTTCGAGGAGTTCTGTCATTGCCTGGATGGTTTTTATTTGGCTGCCCCTCCTCGCACGAATTACCTCTTCATCATAATGATAGGACAACTTATTTATTAGGCACTCCTCAGGGATGGCCGGTTCCAAGTGCTTGGCCATACATACCTTGCCGAGGAAATAAGCTTTCATCGAACTACCGACTTGAGGTTTGTAGTGGCCGTGGCATATATTGTCTCTTATTAAATTTTGCGTGGTCTCTGACCAGTATTTGGCCTTGAATAGGCTCTTGAATTGCTCATAATTGTCGATGTCGCTCCGGTTGGCCATCCACCAATGGTCATTCACCTCCCGAAACGACTCGTCAAGGATTTCCCTATTCTGGGCCCATCGGTTCCCTCTGTGTTTTTCGAGGTATTCCTCGATGCGTGCCAAGAACTCCATAGGCTTCCGTTTATATTGCCGGAAATTGAGCCATTCTCTGTTCTCTGACATGGGGAAATTATGATATCCAGATGGTCCGTTCCTTATCATCTCTATCTCCTCCTGGCTCTGACGCACCTGTCCGGTTATGTTCGACATAGCGGCTTCCACGCGGTCACATCTTTCGGTTACCTTTGTCCGCACTTTATCCTTGTTCTTGGACCTGAGTAATCTCCTTAGTTATCACTTCCCGGACTTCCAGCACTTCGTTTTCTGTTTGACGACATCTTTCGTCTACTTCTCTGATCTGCTGGTTAACAACCACGACTTCCTGTTCTAACTTCTTGACGATGGACTTCTTCGTCTCAGTTATCTTTTTATTCAACTCCTCTTTAGCTAGCTCAATCCTCTCGTCTAACTTATTCATGTTCTCTTGGTTAACTTCCCTTAGTTCTTCTCTCAGCAGTTGATTGTCCTCTCTCAATTCTTCCCGTAATTGTTGGTTGTCATTTTCTATTTTCCTACTGGTTTCTTCCAATTTCTCCTCCAAATTCTTATTATTTTCTTCCATTTTCCCTTCCATTTTCTTATTCATAGATTGGTTATTTTCCTCCATTTTCTCTTCTAAATTCTTACTCAAACTCTTACTGGTTTCCTCAATCCTTTTATTAGTATTTTCTATCTTACGGCCCAATTCTTCCTTTGTGGATCGGTTGTCTTCCCTCAAGTCTTCCTTGGTAGAATCCATTTTCTTGTTTAAATTCTCCTCCATCTTCTTACTCATTGATTTGTTATCCTCCTTCGTGGATTCTAGGTTTTTATTTACTCCTTCCATTTGCTGACTTATTACCCGGAACATTTCCATCATCCTCTCTTCCATTGTTTGGGATTTCTCCTTTTCCTTCTCTGGGACAGTGACTTCCCCTGTTTGAGTTGGTACCTCAGGTTGTTCCTCTGGTGGTTCATGTTGTTTATGTTCCACCTGGATTAGTAACACTTCCGGATCCTCCACAGGTGTTGCCTCCTTATCCCCCATGTCAACCTCTTTTTCGGCCTCTGCCGCCCTCTTTTTCGAAGTAGCTCGTCTTTGCATTTTTCTGCTATCTACTAATTAATCGCTGCCAGGCTTATCTTATCAAGCCCTCTAAGTTGGACGCCACTTTGTAACCAGACCGCTGTATGCCGGTCGTTACAAAAAATAAAATGTAGATGGAAAATTTTATAAAAATAAAATTTTCAAATAATAGAATAATTTTGTTTATGTTTATTAATGTGTGTATATAAGAAATAAATCTGTTTTAAAAGGTTCTTGTAAAAATTTTGATAATCAGGCAGGTATTTATTGACTATCGAGCACTTCTGGAAGATTTGAACCAAGTCTGGAGTTAAATAGATTAACTCCAGTCAGCAATCGATTGGTGATTTTTCTTGCTGGTCCAATATCTCACTCAAATAAAATATTTTCTTCTTCTTGAAGTCCCTCAGCCTTGATAAATAATCTTAAATTAGCCTGTGAAATAATAACAGATAAAAATAATGGAAATATAAAGATTTATTGAACAATTTAAATAAATAATCGATTTTTTATCGATGGAGAACAATTATCGACTCCGTCTCAGGGAATTATCGATTGTGCATACAGAACAAAATTTATGATATGTATTATATAAAAGACAGGTTCTTTGAGCGATTAAAATTAATAGTCAGAGAAGGGTGACGAGAAAGTATAACATTAACAATTAAAATAAATACAATAATTATTATTCAATAGTATTTAAATAATTCTGATATGTAATATTTATGAAAGTTGTCGTCAAACCATATGCAGACTATGACGTCACTGCTGGATGATGAGGAAGGCAGGCTTCGTAAAATTAAAAGATGGCCGCTACTATTTCTGGCGTAGTTACTGCGAAATCGACGTGTCCGAAAATCACAACAAAATTACCTTCAGGAATGTTTGAAATTCTCCCGCACTGGTGTAATATGTCTGATAAGTTATTTAGTGTATTCTGACGAAGTGTTCCATGTAAACTTGTGTTAATTAGGTTATTTTGTACGTGTCACTTCTGTGGTTAAGTTTCTCAAGATATGGTTAGGATTTGTAGAGTGAATTAGATTAAATATATTGTTTTACTGTTTTATATCACTCGTATCATGAAGTTAGGTGTTTGTTTTCACTATTGTCGTGAACGTTTTGGTAGATTTAGTTAAAAAGTGTCTAATTCGTCTAACTCTCGATTCACTTATTTAATGGCTAACTGTTAGTACCATTTCCGACTCAGTTTTAAAGGAACGTTTTTCACACAACTCTTCAGCTTGATATTCAACAAAAGACTAATTAACTTGGTCAAAATTTGGCCCAGTTAATCTTTGAAAAAGTATTGTTAACATATTTCGATTACCCATACACATGATAAAATATTACATTATATATGGAATTTATTTATTTTATTCATCACTTTCATGAATTATGAACCTTATCATTGGTTTAATCATCTCATTCCCTTTAAATTGATATATTATAGTCCATATCTGTAGACATTTTGTGGAAATTAACAAATTTCTTTACTTTATGGAAATATAGGCTCAAAATTGGATTTCCGTCTTTATACAAATTTCCTCCATTTTAATTATTATTAATACTATTATAATAAATTTTAATTAGTCATATTCCTCTTCCTTTCCTTAAATACATATAAATTAAACCTTTAAATTGGTTTTTTGTGTTAATCTGTAAATTTGACATAGCTCTTTAAAATTAATTAATTTATATATTTTGGAAATTTACAATGTTTTAAGGTATATTTCCTTATTATCATTTTAACTCATAGGATCATTCCCAGTAGTGTTTAACTGAGTTACCTTATCTAAATCTTGCTAGTTTACAGGATTTATAAGTGAATTATGCTGGTTTATATTGTTCTGTGAATTCACCAAATGGCCTAGATTTTAGAATTTTATATTTCTGTCTTTCTCAAATAAATTTAATCCTAACTCCTCCTCTGACTTTACATAGTTACTATTACATGAAAATAAAATGGTTTATAACTTATTGTGAGGTGTAGTATTTAATTAACACTACTGTTATTAAAATAAATAATTATGAACATTATTTAGCAATCTGCACAATTGAACATATTGCTGATATGGTTTGAACATATATTTTTAAATCTTTTTGAGTTAACATAGCATACCTATTGAAACATTATTAATGGTATGTATGCTGTTATTTAGCAAACATTATTCCTTTTAAACATATAATATAAATCTTACTTTCTAATAATTCTTACAAACAAATTGATTTTATTGCTGTGAACACACAGTCTATTTAAACATTTTAAACCTATGAATACTAAATTAATGCCAGTCCTTTCTGGTCTAAACCATTACTATTTATGATACCCTTCATCAGTAAACATGACCACCCATACTCTAGTTATTAGCATTTTTTACATATGTCTTGTAAACAAAGAGTTACATTAAAATAATAAAATACTGGAAATCTTCCATTTTATTATTTTATTATGCTGTTTATTATTGGATATTAAAGTTGTTGTATAGCATACTGATAAGTCATAGTATCACTAACTTTAAGTTTATTGCATCTCCAAAAAACACTTACACAAACTCACTCTCACTGTTGGTTCTGATATTTTGAGTCTTATTATCTCAGACCAGACCTTTAGTAATCATGGACTGTTAAGACTTGTTTATTTTCTTATCACACAATAGCTTTAGTCGGTTCACTTCTTATAATACTATACAGCACTTTAGTTTTCTAAATAATTACATTTTTATAGGATTTTGGGTATGTTATACTTTCTTTTTAATCGTTTTGTGGGTTTGGGGTTGATGGTAGTTAATAATAATAATAGGTTTTACAACGATGTTTCTTTCATACTATTTCTTCCTCTCCTCCTGTCTTCTTTCTTGTCCTTCCTCTTATCTTCTTTCTTGTCTTCATTCTTGTCCTTCTTCTGGTCTTCATTCTTGTCCTTCTTCTAGTCTTCATTCTTCTGGTCTTCTTGTCTTCCTTCTTCATTCTTGGGTAAACCAAGGTACTTTGTGTTATCTCGACTGATGTTTAGTTTGGAGCATCTAGTTTATTTACTGACACGGACCTTGTTCTTCTCTAAAGGTTTCAGGGTATTGTTTTCTTCCTGATCACAAACTTTATTCTTCCTTCTTCTTGTTTTTTTGGGGTATTTTGGTATTCACCACTCTTAAACTGATTCTCTTCTTGATATGGTGTGATTTGATTTGTTTACTGCTCCTAGCTTCCTGGGTAAATTACTGATCTTATAATATGAGTTGCTTTCAATACTTTCTTTGACATTTAAACAGTGGTTTTTTTATATAATGTAATGAGGATTTTTATTTTATCGTGGTTCATTCCTTTGATTTCCTTAAATCTCATTCAATATTATTTTAACATATGTGGTGTAATTAAACTTTATGATTTTATATGACTAAATAAGTAGTGGATTTTCTGTCACGCTACAATATTTGAGGGAGCAGCCCACATAGCAGTCGGCGAGTGTGACAGAAGTCCGAGGTGAGCGGCGGCCATTTGCATGTACTAGCAACCAGCACGGAGCACTGCCTTTACGAGTCAGTGACGTCATTCTACGAATGGTTCGATCTTTATTTAATAATTGACAATTTTCATAATCCTGTTATTTTTCAGCAAATAATAATTTATTTTAAGATAGTTGTAAGTATTGTATCTTGTTCCTTGCCCTCTCTGACCATTTCGACAGTTAAAAGAATCCGAAATAATTAATTTTGTAAACATTACATTTTGTCATTTTTGTTCACAATCGACCTGAGCGAATCTCAATCAATGCCTGGTCCATGCGCATAAGAGTGGCGCACAATTTCAAATATTGAGAAATAAACATCACAATTACTCAATTACATGTGTTAATGTACAATAAATGTGTTTGTACAATAAATATTAGTTCCTTCTTTCTTCTAAAAATAATTTAGAGTTATTAGAGAATTATACCGAGAAGAAGAAGAAGAGGAGCGAAGTTAGAAGAGAGAATACTAGATCCGCCTACATAACTAGATTATCTATAGAGAACAAATATTTTCAAAAACACAATATCTCGTTTATTTAATTGAAGGTAATTAAAAAAATTACAATCAATTAATTATTCAATTAATTAATTAAACAAAAAATATATATGTAAAGTTCATATTGTGAAGTTTTTTTTTTAATGTAAATACATTTGTAATAAATTGTTAATATGTTTATGCATTAGTTGAAAAAAATCAAAATCAAAAAAGTTATTACTTTATTTTAAGTATTTATTAATACTTTAATTATTTTCTTTTCATTTTATGTAAAAGTACAAACATTTAGCTTTAAAATGCTTTTTGATTTTTATCTCTACGACTATTTTAACAGATTTTATTAAAATTTCTATGTTGCAATGTCAGAAAAAATTAGCCTTCCGCTCTTCGGGGCGGACTCCGACAATCAATTTTTTTCTAATATTTCAATTTCATTTTTCTCACAAAGTATTGGCCTGACAAAAAACATGATAAATAGCTTTTTTGTAGAGAATTTAATGCTCTTTAATTTTTGTAATTCCTTTTTTCGTAAATTTTTTTATTTTTTAAGATAATCACGAAAAATGAATTTTTTGTACCTTCCCCTACCTTTTTTTTTAAAACCCACGACTGAAATTTTGTAAACTTTTTTTAAATTGTTTCTCACCCTTTTATCTAGCCTTATGCAAAAAATCTCGTAGAAGCCACTTGATTTGAAATTTTTTCCTTCAGTGACTGTACTAAAACTACTATTAACAAATCTGACAACTACTTCTAGTACCTACAGTACTGTGCGAACTAATGTGAACACAAGTGATAATTTGAAAAAAAAAGCAACATTTATTAGTTATAGACGAAGAAAAAAGAGAAAAGAATACAATTTAAATTGTTTTAATAGGAAATATGTCCTCCCTTGGCTTTTATAACTTCTTCAACACGTTTTGGCATATAATCAACAAGTTTTTTACAGTTTTCTGATATTTGCTGGTCTTGAAACCATGTGTGGATTACAGCCTCAATCAGTTTTGTTTTTGTTGTGCAATCTATTTTACGAAGTCTAGCTTTTACAATAGCCCACAGATTTTCAATCGGATTAAGGTCCGGTGAGTTTCCTGGCCATTCAAGGCATGATATCTTTTTGTCCTTGAAATATTTCATCATGATCTTGGACATGTGACATGGAGCCGAATCTTGTTGAAAAACTGCTTGACCGTTGGCATCAACTTTTCTTAGTTCAGCTTCCAATCTGTGTTCTCGCAAGTCTCTGTATTTTTGCGAGTTCATCATGCCTTCGATCGGCACAAGGCATCCGGTACCTTTATAAGAAAAGCAGCCCCAGAACATCTTCTTTAACGGATGTTTAACTGTTTGATCAATATGAGCTGTTGTAAGTTTTTCGTTGTCACTTTTTCTAACGAAACGAGATCGCTGTCCTTGTACCAAAAAATGGCTCTCATCTGAGAACAACACTTTTCTCCAATCTTCAACAGTCCAGCTCACATATTTTTTTGCCCAATCATATCGTTTTGTCATCATGGCAGCAGTCAATAGCTGTTTTTTTTGAGGTCTGACTGTTTTTCTTCCTCCTTCTATAAGTCGTTTTCGTATGGTGGAGTCATGAACAATAACTCCAGTGTGTGCTAAGTCTTACTGAAGTTCTTGGCTGGTTTTCCTAGGGTTTAATTTACTTTCCCTTATTAAAAAAGCTTCATCCCTTGCTGTTGTCTTTCTTTTCTTTCCACATTTCCCTTTTCTGTTTACTCCAATCGTCCCAGTTCCCTTTTTTGCTTCAAAATCTTGTTGACAGCTCCTAAACTCACACCACACTCCTTGGCAATATCTCTTTGAGTCATTGATGTGTGTTCACTCAAAGTAACAATTTTAGTGCGTTTTTTGGGAGTAATATCCATCTTCAAAAATAAAAAGCAAATAAAGCCTTAGTTCAGCTTACTTCAGCAAAAACACAATAATTCTAAAAAAAAAACAAAATGCAACACGTCTGTAGCTTGCTATGTCTTATTACTCACTGACTGTCAGAACAGTAAAACAAAATGGCCGCTACTTAGACATAAAAGTGTTGCCAACTGTGACAAAAAAGTAAAATTGTGATAATTATGATGTGTTCACATTAATTCGCACAATACTGTAATATGTGATACTGCAACTAAAAACTGTAAAATGAAATGTTGAAACTATAACTTTGAAATACTGACATATAAAAAATGTGTAACAACAATACCACACACACACACACACACACACACACACACACACACACACACACACACACACACACACACACACACACACACACACACACACACACACACACACACACACACACACACGTATATAAGTTGCAATGGTACAGACTGCATGAATAATATACGATGATGCATATGTAAATTATAACAACCATAAAACAGAACACTTGTACAGTTTTAACACTAACAATATTGGACTGGCACATCATGTGGTGTGATGTCATGAGGGGATGAGAGCTGAGTGTACATTGTTAAACACTGTAAATTATTTGTGTACTTTAGGCTGGTACAGATATGAATTTAACATACATAAAAAAACAATTATTATTAGGTTGTGTAGAATAGAATGTTACAAACCCATGGACTCGTGGTGGTGTGAATTCATGTGCTTAGTAATTATTTGTTAATTACTCCATTAATAAAATAATTACAAAATAACAAAGATGAGTGTAAAGTGTTACAAATCAAAGGCAAGTATTCTATTTGACAAGAGTGTTCTATGGATGATGAAAATCATCAAAATATGCAAACAGTTTTTTATATTGTTGTGACAGGATTGAAACTATTTAATCGATCTTGAACAGGAACAGAATGCTATGCCTACATATACCCCAGTCTGGAAGACTTGATGAGGCTGGAACATAGACACATATGTACAAAACCTTTAACATGATCACCATAGACACACACACACACTCACACACCAGGGGAGAGTAATCAACAGCATCAGGTGATGATGAATTGTATTATTTAAGTAGAAAAAGATATAAATCTGTAAGTACATTGTATAAATTGTAAACAGTAAAACTGATATAACATTTTTATCCAATTATTTTAAAAGAATACTGAACAAAACACTTAATGAAGGTTTCATTGAGCACGCTAAGCACTTAAATAATTGTTGGGTGCACATTGTTACTATTAAAATGAGCCTCTGAAGAAACATTTTAAAAGCGAAAACCAGTTCAGGTTATAAGGTAAAACTTTTATGTTTATACCCATACAAAACTTTGTGTTCCGAGTCAGTAGTCAAATAATTATATTTATTAAAATGAATTTATCTGAAAAAATGTTTAAGGGTTAAACTGTCATTTAAGTGTTAAATGGCAGTTATTTCTTAATGTCTGTCAGGCACCCAAAGTAAAATAAAGTTTATTTTTATGGTATATCAATATGAGGTTTATAATTATTAGTGTAAGTTATTAATATGATAATTATTACATACTATATTATAATACATAAACATTGTTAAGGGGCTATCCGTTTTTAAATTTTAGTATTGTTTTAAATAAAATCCAAATTTCAATCTTTTTCAAATTAATCTGAATTACTTCATTTCACAATACTATTTCCTCTCTGCAAAATATGAATCTTTTTATGTGACTACGTGACATAACTCAAATATGCTTAAATCTAACAGTCTGGTAGGTTGGGTATGTAAATGCACTAGACATATATTCAGCACACACCAGAATGCACTGTCACAATATATGTAAGAAAAACGTTACGTTTTATGGTTATTTTTATAATAAATAAGTAGAGAGGACCATAGTTCACTTGACACTAGCTGTTATCCTCAATTTAGTAGTGACTGTGAATTAACAGACAATGAAAACTGTTGTGAGGTTCACAATACTCAATTTTCAAACATCTGTGACAATATATTGTCGTCATCAGGGCTTGTATGCAAGCAATAGATAAATAATTAACATACCTTCATATAACAAGTATTTTTTGTATGAGTTTGGGTTGTGTGTGTGTGTGTGTGTGTGTGTGTGTGTGTTACATAAAGAATAATATTAACTAATAAACATGTATTATTATTGCTATATTATAAAACATAATATAATATTCGATAAATACTAACAGTCATAATATGGTGATATATTATTTCTAACAGGTCACAATGACTAGAAGTTATCAAAAACTGAATTTTATAAAGTGATTTATACCCCACTCTGTATATTGATAAATTAAAAATATTTGTATGTTTTGTCTTCAGGTATTTTTTTAATTACATTTTTTAATACACACTGCAGAAACAGAATTAGAAATTTCCATCAACAGACATTTACACACCTCTTTTGAATCTTAAGCGTATTTGTTACGAGTTTTAGAAGTATACTAATTATTAAACAGAAATTAAGTAAGCATCATAGTAAATTTTAGTAATTTATAAAATTCCATTACCATTAATACTATAGGCATTATGAAAGCATGTGAAATAATCTTGACTTATTTCCAAGCATATAAAGTAAATGTCACAAGTGTGGATATAACTGTGCATATACAAATATGAATAATTGTTTAATATTGTATTTTTGTGTATTCTTTAGAATATTTTTGTTATTTTTCTTCAAGCATTTATTTATTACTGCCTATGCTGATTCTTTTAAGTGCTTTTGTTTCTCTTACATTCTTAAAGCAAAGATGAAATTAAGGGTGTAAGTTAACCAAAAACCCTTACAGAACCAGCAGTACGTAATAAATAAATGATTGCAAAAAATGGACCAATACTGTGATGGTACAAATACTACCGTCCAGAGACATATTGGAAATATCAATATTTTATTTGTAAATTGATTAAATTAACTGTAACGAGTTAGCGTTAAGGTCGTTCATCTAACAGCGGAAGGCAGCTATTTTTAGCAACATGCTCTTTGAACTTTGCATTATGGATAACGCCACCAATACGTCACGGGCCTAGCCTATAATTACATAACTTTGGAATGTGAGTTATGCGTCACCAAGCCTTAATTTTTGCCAAGGTTGAGAACTTTTGGTAGCGAGGGAACCACGTGATCGATGTTTAACAAAACTAGAAGCAAGTAGTGCTGCGCCATCAGATCTGTATACCATCTTGTGCCATACGGTTGTATAAAGTCCGCGGACGAAATTTCAGGTGGGCCCACCGCCAAAATAGGGTAAAATGTGAATTAACAAAATTTAAACATTAATGAGATAAACAGTTATTGTTTTAAAAGAAAAACATGTATAGTCAGTGAGTAAAACATATGGAGTAATTGACGTGGTGTGCGTATAACAATGTGACGTCTTCTGGACATTTTCAGATAAGTACCATCTAGGGGAGAGTAAACAAAGAAATTTCAAAATTGTAAATCAACTCAAAATTAAAAAAGAAATGGCCGTCTAAAAAATATCTATATATATTTTACAAAATAATGAGCTCAAAAGGGGGGGGGTCATAAAGATATGTATGGTATGAAAGCGTGTGTGTGGGTGGATATACTTAATTAATAAATAAGAAGTGCTGGTTTGTGGTCGTTAAATTTATAATTGTTTTATTAACTATTGGTTATATTTTTTTATGTTAATATTTTGTAATCACATAAAAGGAAGGGTCAAATTGCAAGGAATTTACATATATGTTGTTTTTCATTATGTAAATCAGTAAAATGTAACTAAGGGAAGTAGGAAAGAATTTTGCCAATGTTAATAAAGGTTAGATTAATTTGAAAACAGAATAGACCACATTATTTACTTCAAATAACCTCAATTCTGTTCTCCTATAAAATTCGCTCAAACGGACCTTGGTTTAACCTTGGGGTAAGTACATACGACAAAGTGGATTGGCAACGATGCAGGGAAGATGGCATCCGCGTCCGACTGGGTAATTGCCTCACAGCTGTTTCTAGTGCAAATAAAAATATATCTAAAATAAAATAATGTTACATAAGGAATATAAAAAATATAGGTTTCAAGAAAGACTTACAAAAGTAATCAGTAAATCTTATTATATAAATACAAATAATGATTGAAAATATAATATTGTTTCTAGAATCAAGAAATATTTAAGAACCAATAAATCAGTGCCAACTCAAACAAGTCTCAAACTAATCTGATTTAGTTTAAATATATATTTCTAATTAATTTACATTGAAAATAACCCCGTGTAATAAGTATATCTAATAAGTAAAAAAATATTGTCTTCTTGCTACAATATTAAATGCTCACAGATACTAGAAATTCTTCTCAGAAACAAATTTAAGAAACTCTGTAACAAACTCAAGCTGATAAAGTGAATGCAAGTGAGGCAGTGAAGAACAGTGACAGGAAGTTTAACAGAATTTGCACATGTCAGGGGTGAAATAGGGGTGGTAGTAAGTTTTGAAGGAGGGGCGACAGAGGCAAAACATACTGTCAGAAGTACAGTTGAAGATATCACATCAAGTAATGCAAAAGCAAAAACAAGAATCTCTCTCTCTCTCTCTCTCTCTCTCTCTCTCTCTCTCTCTCTCTCTCTCTCTCTCTCTCTCTCTCTCTCTCTCTCTCTCTCTTTTATCTCTCCATTTTCAACTTAGTATCTCATAATGAGCTAAATTTATGGCTACAATTTATTCGCTTTCAATTGTTATTTTCATATTAATGTTATTATGACTGCCCTATTTAGATGGGTATGTGTATTTGTGTACATATAAAACACCTTGCGTGTAATGAAATTATATTTAGAATATTATCATCATATCATATGTACTCTTACACATATGCATACACAGCAAGATACAATTAAATGACAGTGTCTATTGATTTTCTACATGTAGGCCTAAATCTATTTAACCCCTTAGTATGTTTCATTTCTCTTCATTTTCATCATAAATAACTATGCATCTGGTACTAGAAGTTTTAACAATAAGAAAATAACTATGTTTTTAATTACTATAAAGTAACAACAACAACAATAATAATATACCCAAATTTTACAATACTTTGTTAAGTTCATTAATCACACTGCACAACTCATGTATGTTGTATATTTTCAATGAAACTAGGGTTTTCATGCATATTTTTTGCATAAACCTTTCAAATTTGAACTTACTTTTCTCCTATCACCTACTGTTTTAAAGTTGCATTAATGTTTCTAAGTGCTAAAATTTAGATTTTAATGTTTAACCTTATATATTAGTGTTGTTCCTTTAAAAAAGTTAATAATACAATTAGTTTTATATAATCCCAAATAAACTGTTATTAACTTCTTGGAATTCATTGTCCATGACGTGTCCGTTAATTAACCAAATATAAATAAAGCACTACCAAATCGAAACACAAAGTTTTTTATGGGTAAAAACGTAAAAGTTTTACCTTATAGCCTGAACCAGTTATCGCTTTTAAAAAGCAAACAAAACAAAAAACAAACAACAGACAAAGACAGAAAACAACAAATTCATAACACTAACATACATCATTACCCACACTGAAAAAATAGCCCACAAATTCAAAAAAGCAGGATACAGAATCGTATAGAAAACTACAAACAAAACAGAACACACTATCAAAACACACACACAAAGCACAAAACAAATTCGATCTACCTGGTATTTACAAACTAAACTGCTCAGATTGCAACACATTTTATATAGGCCAGACAGGACGTAACTTTAAACATAGATACATTGAACACACAAAGGCACTACACTCCACTACCGAATCCACCTTTGCAAACCACCTCATTGAAGCAAACCACACATACAGAAACATCGAAATAACATGGATATTCTACACGTACACACAAAAGGCCAAAAACTAGACACTCTTGAGCAACTGAAAATATACAAACACACGAAAACACATAAAAACGACATCCTAAATGAACAGGCACAATTCAAATCACACGCATTATTCAGACATATCACACCCCACACACACAACATCGATCCTTCAAAAGTCGATGCCGTCGCCAAGAACAAGCTGGTCAGTGCTCCCTACGGCAGCCTCTGAAGAAGCTTTTTAAAAGCAAAAACTGGTTCAGGCTTTTATAAGGTTCAGACTGGTTCTATAAGATAAAACGTTTATGTTTTTACCCATAAAATACTGTGTGTTCCGAGTTGGTAGTGATTTAATTATATTATGTTATTAAGTGTTCGGGACAGAGCTGCTATCTGTGAGATCCTCATGGAGCTAATAGAACATTCCGCTATCTTGAGTGCCACTTGAGTTCATCAGTAATGGCTTGTGTTGTTTACATGTAATACAGCAGCTTAAATGAGTATATTGTGTACTGTGTTTATACAGTTGTGATATATTAGTTTATATAAATAATGTAAATATAGGCCTACATTTCAAAATGTTTAGAAGGTGTGAAAATAGCTGTAAAAAACTTTTTTGTTATACTTGTGGTGAACTATCATTGAAATCACAAAAACATAACCTCACTACTGTTGTGAAAAAAGGCAAAATAGGAGACTAAGGTAAGCCTTAGGCTCCTAAAATATGTTGTAACATATGTGCAAGGGATTTAAGAAATTGGCTTCAAGGTACATGACCATTAATGCCATTTTCCGTGCCTGTGATATGTAGAGGGCAGAAAGACCATCCTGTTGCACATTGTTATTTTTGACGTACTAGAATGAAAGGTTTCTCTATTAATTCAAAGCCTCAAAGCCTCTTAACTATCCAAATTTAGATTCTGCATTACTATCTGTGACACATGATGTAAGTATTCTGATCCCTACTCCTCCCCTCCAACAACCTGGACACTTAGTAACGAAGAAGATGACAACAAACAAGGTAATAGGAGCCGAAATAATGATCCTAACTTTGCACCTTCCTTGTCGTCTACACCTCATCTCATAAATCAAGAATAATTACATGATTTGGTGAGAGACCTAAACCTCTCAAAAGCCTAGTCATAGCTATTAGGATCTTGTTTACCAGGTTGGAATCTTATGGATAAAAATTTTACAAATATTGACAAAGACAAGCAGATTCTGAAATGTTTTCTCTTCCACGTAAATTCGTTCAATTACAGTAAAAGAAAGAGTTTTACAGAGATGTTCCACAAGAAACGATGAATGGAGTGAAGAGGTTTCTAAGCATATAAGTGGTGTCATTTGTTTAGTTACAGTTGAAGCGTTTATTCAAAATTCATAGTAATTGAGACATCAAACAGAAAATGGGGACGTCTACAGGATGAGGATCTTGCTTCAGTATTTGAAAAGCTACATGATTTCATGGATCATTCCGATGAGTTACAGTTAACAATGTGGCAGTTAATGCGCAAACTTGAAGAAAATTTATCAGTCTCTTCCTCCATAAATATGAAAACATTACAGATAAAACTATTGAAGGAAAATGTGGTGGAGGAAACTAATGGAGATGGCATGTGTTTGTGATACTGTGTAAAAGACCAAAAGTTGTTTTTATTGAAATATACAGTAAAATTGAAAGTTAAGGGCATATGCGCAGAAACCAATTTATGGATGGACTCCATAAACAATTATTGGCGCAGAAACCAATTTCACTTTGAAATTGTGAATGGTGGGAGGGAACTGGAGAATCAGCTGGTATGGAAGTGAAGGTGTCGCCAACTTTGCGTGTGATGTTTTAGTTACCCGTACATTGTTAGTTACTGTGTGATGTACTATCCCAGTCTTGCATTTGTTATTATTATTTCAATTTATTATTAATTATATCATTGTTTTACAGTCACTCATTTTTATTAGTTATTAAATTTTTTAGTTAATTTCTATTGGTAGTTTTTATTCTGTAATTACGTGTTATTGTAATTATTTGTTATCATCCAGTAACGAGATTTGTTAAAATGTATATTTTTCCTTCAACTAGCAAAGACAGGAAAGTTATTCATTGTCAAGCATGGGAAGTAATAATACATAGTTTTTTGTTGTCCAGGATTAAAAAGATTCTTGAAATTAAATTAATACGAAGAACGTTCCTTTATGTAATGAGAAATTGTAGAGATAGTTGCGTGTAAATAAGGAGTGGAAGTGTACAGTTTGCAAATTCCATTGCGATAAGAACGGTCAGAAAGGCTGTAGTTTTTTACATCTCAGCAGTACACAATGACAAAACCAAACAACACTCAAATATGTTTATAAAACATTTTGATATGTAACAGCAACAAATTCCGATAAGTGTGAACAGTACATATCATTTGCTTGATTTGTATAGTAATACAATTACATTATTATTATTATTTGATGTACGCCGGAAACAGTAAAGTATAATTCTTTTTTTAAAGCCAGCTGTGTGACTGTAGGTACCACACACACACACACACACACACACACACACACACACACACACACACACACACACACACACACACACACACACACACACACACACACACACACACACACACACACACACACACACACACACAGATAGAGATTCGTGGTGGCACATTTACAAACGAACCTTAACAGTCGTGAGTTTTTGTTACTTTCAGAAATTATAATCATAGGTTGGCAACACTGTCGCTGATAACTACAATTCTCTTCTCACATCTCACATCTCACAGCGACTCTCTCCACATCGCCTTTCCCCGCTGACCATAAGCGTTTTGCGCATTTCCATGCTCTTAACTTTCAATTTTGCTATACTAATTGTTAGTACACAGAAAGAGTAAAAAATATAAAAGAGGAGAGTATGAGAATTGCAGAAGCTGCAGCAACTATTGTTCACGAGATATTCAAACCACAGTCTACAACTTAAAAGGAATATTGTCCAACCAGTATGCAATATAAGTTTTTGTTCAAGTTACAAACAAGTAGCTGAACTTGTTTGAGAATTCTTCAGTAAAATCATGTCATGATTTCGATAGCTCTTCATTTCCTCAATGTGTTTTTGATAATGCAAGTTTTAATATCAACACGACTGGTAAAATACATTTCATATGATGGGTGAAATTTTCTGACACACCAATAGATTGTCAAATCATCAAAATTACATCCACTTTGAGCAGTCTGACACAAGTAATTGTGGACAATGAGAGCGAACGATCAACAATTTCACTAATTGGAAGTTTATTGTTGTTGGAGGCAACCTGATTCAGTACGTGGTACAGCCACAAGAGGGTACATATACAGATGTGTAATTTTATTTGGAAACATTACGGAAAA
This sequence comes from Magicicada septendecula, assembly GCA_034769895.1. Classification (NCBI taxonomy): domain Eukaryota; kingdom Metazoa; phylum Arthropoda; class Insecta; order Hemiptera; family Cicadidae; genus Magicicada; species Magicicada septendecula. The sequence goes on along the minus strand of CM068370.1, from coordinate 259,368,081 downwards.
AAGAGCCTGTTGTGTTTAATGGCTATACTATAAATAACGCGAGCATAATAAGCATCAAACAACAACAGAAACTTTTAAAACACGTTTTTGCAGAAATTGCTTTCTACAAGAATACGCTACTTAATTTTGAGACCAATTAATTTCACAACTGATACAAATATATGAGTACAAGGGGTACAATTACTCATAACGATGATTGTGATTTGTTGATTATTTAAATTGCTATTGAAAAATCACATCATCATAAAAATGTGATTATCATAAGCCCATATATTGATCTTCTAGTGCTTCTCATTGACACTTGAAAATAAATACATCCAATTTTGTTGAGAAGCTCAAGAAAAAAGGGAAGAAGTTACAGTTCTCACGTTATATTGCCTTCAGAAGTTTTGAAGAACTGTAGAGAAAGTATTCTATTTGCCCAGGCCTTCTGATATGGCACAACTTCTGCTTTCTTTGGGTAATGAAAGGGTCAATGATCAATGCATTAAATATTACGAAAGATTTGGAAGACATTGTCACCAATATTCAACAATAATATTTTATCAAGAGCGGCACTGACATTTGCAGCTGCTCGAGAGCAGTGTTATAGAGTTCATCATCAAGTTAAAAATTGGAAGGGATGAAACTTAAACACAACACAACAGGGTTGGATCGAAAAATATTTTATCACCCACTTATACCAATAAAACACTAGCTCTGTTTACTGTTCTTAGACAGTAAGAACATTTATTTGCAACTGCAGAATGGATTGCGGGAAGCGATGCAGCTGCGTGAAAGTTGGTTTGTGTTGCTCACTCATTTGAGACCAACAGCAATGGGCAAGATTGTTTAAATTTTAGCAACTGAAGAAGAGTTAGTCAAAGAAAAAGTCGAAGAAGACAACCAAAAATGTTAAAATAAGAGAAAATTAATGTGGATTAGGCCTACAGGGGAACTGCATTATAAAAACACACCAAGAGTTCTATATTAAGGGTGGTGTGTAAATGAGCTTCAGTTATGAATTATATATTTACAAATAAGGTGCAGAAGCATAGTAAAAAACTTAAAAAAAGAAATTTGTAGAACAATAAAATAAACTTCCATTTTGTTCTACATTTTTTGTCCTTTAAATTTTTTTAAATAAATGAAGCCATTTCAGAGATATTTATGAAATATAAATATGTTAGGGTGATTTCCCCTTTGCACATCCTGCTGATCTTAATGTTTAACTCTAATTGTGAGAATTATATGGGAATTAGATTTATAGTATATAAGAGATTTTTATATACAGAGAATACAGGTGATGGTGATGGTGACGGTTGTTTGGTCTGCCTGCTAATATACTTTTCATGTAAATTTAATGGGGAACATTTTTTGTCCTGTGACATTTTTTCATCCGAATCATAGTTCAGAAGATAAATGAAGGAAACATCAGAAAAGATCCACTTTAGGATATTTTTTTGGCCAGAATTGTTGTTGCAGCCACCCTGTGTTGTCCCTTATTTTTAATCCTGTTCGGAGTTCATAGCCAAAAAATAAAAAGTATACAAATTTTTTCTTCTGAGAAGTCTGATTCGCCTGAACTATTTGACAATACGGAGAGTTTTACTTTGCAGTATTAATTCAAAATGATCACTAAATAGTATTAGTAACATTAGTTCACTTTGGGGAGGGTTTAAATGGTTAAATTTTTGAATTATGAATTCACAAACCTATAATTGATTATCACAAACCCACACTTTATTATTTTTATTTTCATGATGCCTGATTTTTCACGGGTTTCTTCATTTTGCTGTAGCAATACAATTATTAAATAATAATTCTGACTTTGTGTTTCAATATCTCATAACTTAAAAGTTTTTGTCTGCTGAAAACTTGTCATAATCTAAGTCATGGAGGGATAATTTTTCTTGTTAGCTTTGCTTAAGTTGTATTCTGGCACTAAGTGAAAATATCGGTATGGAGAACCATACATGACTTCTATGTTCTAAGATTTATATTTAAAATCATTTCCATAGAAACTACTTCTTTCTTCAGCCTTAGCCACAGTACTGTGATCACTAATGTATACCACCTCACATTAGCGCACTCGATTTTCACTGATGAAGGCAGTCGAAACGTCTGGTTTTGTAGAAAACATTGGACCACGGCCTAACACCCAGAGAAGGATTTTTTACGAAAAACTACTTCTTTGTTGCCGATAACATAGTACACATGACATATAAATAAAAATTATTCCCTATCCCTTCAACTATCATTTTCATTTATAGAAAATTACTCCCACCCCATTCAATTAGCCTTTTCATTTATTGATATTTCATCTAGCTTTCTACAGTGGATTATTATGATCTTCTTTTCAGGATACTTTATTTATCAAAATTAAGTACTTTACTCTTGTTAAAACATAAAATGTTGCAGATAAACTATCCCTTCCCCTTAACCGATCTTCACCAAAATTAATAGGTCTTGAGTTCTCTACAATTCAGGGATGTATGCTAAACATTATTTGATTCTGTTTGAATTTGCAGGAGTTATCATTCGCCATAGAAAAACTTCTACCCACACTTTTCGAAAAATGACTGTTCTTTATGTTTTGATGGTAGTACAATCAGAATCAGCCCTTATCTCGAACATGATTTTTTTGCCATCACCATACTTCCGTTTCCTTATATAACATAGAAGTAAAACAGTAGAATACAATTTTGATACACTATTCTACGTTTAATACAGATCATCATTTTAATACAGTTTCTAAAACTCTGATCAACAGCATAGAATAGAACTTACTGTCGTATATGGTACTGTACTGCAACTGTAGGAAAATTTACTTTGCTTGGATTAAACAAATAAACTATAAATAATTGCTTATCTAATCCGTCGAGTGACTTACTTGTAATTCCGCTTGACGCGTTTCAGGGCATATGCCCCATCTTCAGAATAATTCCTCTTCACAGAACTTAAGATTAAAATGTAATAAATTAAAATTAAAATCCATGGTTAAAATATTAACTCGTCAAAATATTAAAATATACTAAATGCACAGAGGAGCACGCACTATCACAATATGAGTTCACTTCGCGTTATAGTCGGTGTACACCACCGCGATGTTACTCGTGCACTGACTGTCTGAGTAAACTGTTATCTGCGCAACGCATCTTGTATCCTAATGGCCGTGTCGTACAAGGGATTTGACTTGAAGTTAAGTTGGTCGTTTAATATGCTTATAAAAGCAACTTAACTTCAAGTCAAATCCCTTGTACGACACGGCCATTAGGATACAAGATGCGTTGCGCAGATAACAGTTTACTCAGACAGTCAGTGCGCGAGTAACATCGTGGCGGTGTACACCGACTATAACGCGAAGTGGACTCATATTGTGATAGTGCGTGCTCCTCTGTGCATTTAGTATATTTTAATATTTTGACGAGTTAATATTTTAACCATGGATTTTAATTTTAATTTATTACATTTTAATCTTAAGTTCTGTGAAGAGGAATTATTCTGAAGATGGGGCATATGCCCTGAAACGCGTCAAGCGGAATTACAAGTAAGTCACTCGACGGATTAGATAAGCAATTATTTATTTAATACAGTGACTTGGATACTTTAAAAATGAATATTAAATAAACTATGTTTAAATTTGTTTGGATTAAATAAACTGTGTTTATGCACTATAGAAGACACTTAGTTACTAAAACAGACATATACAGGATGTATAAATGGCCATTATACTCCTCTAGTTTATCTAACAGATATTAAAAAGTAATTTGACCTAGCTTAGATATTGATACAACAAACCATCTGTGATGTTATCAATATGTCAGCACAGGGGTACAATTACAGAGTGGCTAGAAAAGCAAAGCCCGGCAACCCAACCTTATTTCTCTATAATTTTATATTTATCTACTTATTTATATTGTAAGGGAGCATTTTAATAGTACATCAAGTGAAATGTTTTTTTTTCTGGATATTTGGTACGTCTCAAAAATTGTAATTTTATCCTCCTCCTCTAAAATTTTATGGCATTCTTAAAATCTATTAGTTTCAACTTATACTGTTATAATAAAGTTCATTAATGACTAAATTTTTAAAGAAGCTGTTTGCAATCTGCACTTTACGTGTTGAAAAAATCTATCTTACTGCAAATACTTTTACATACAATATTTCCATTTTAATCTTTAAATATTAAAACTGGTACTCCTGATAATCTCATAGTACATTGAAATGGAATTGTTTATTCCCTCTGCCCCAATTCAGAAGACCTCTGAATCGTTTATACTCTATACAGAAGACCTCTTATATAAATGCTTTCTGTGTTATGAGTACAATGTTTTTTTTTGTTTTTTTTTTAACACCCTCTGATTTTTTATAAAAGCTATTCCTCATCATGCTATTCTAGAATTAGTTTTGCTTAGTCTTCCCTCCAGTGAGACTGGCTAGTCAGGAATTAAAAATTTTTGCTTGTCTCAATTTTACATCCTCTGTCTCAATATTCATTTCACATGTGTCATCTCCAGTTTGCTATAACTTCTGTTACACCAGCCTTACAAAATCAACTTTTCATAATTATCCGGGGGACCATGTAGAGAACACTGTCACTCTCAGCCAATGAGTTACATACCTTTAAAGCTGATCATGGAAATTATTTCACCTGCTAATGTAATAGTGTAAATAATGCTAATATTTCACCAAATTTAGATCCCCAAAATGAAAGAACTAAATTACAACCATGTACCATAAATGCATCAAATGACTTCCATGTATTAAAACAAGAGGTTTATAAGAGTTTTTACTGAATACACTGATCCATTAGCTTGACCTAAAAACCATCTGTGCTAAATCTGTTTGTATTTGAGTGGGAAGAATTTGTAAATAATTGAAAATTATAACCATAGAACAAGAATTTGCTATTTCTATTGTAAACCATGTTCATAAATACTGTGTCTAGTGTATCATAAGAAAAGTATTTGTGCATGTCGAGTACTTTCTGTACTATATGTTCGCTAAAATAATAATAATACTAACAATATGTTGGATATTAATACTAATGGTTCTAATTAAACAATGCATGTAAAGATATTGTTCCAACATGAATGTTGTCTATAAAAAATGTCCCAGATTCTGATTCAGTCAATTTGGTCAGCCTAGTTTACAGTCAATGCAAGTATGTCACATAATTTCCACTTGGTCGGTAAGGATACTGACGAAAAAGTGGTAGTACTACTATTACTTCCAAAAAACATTTTGTTTTACTTTGCAATGGATTTAACATATGTAAAGCTGTAGTATGTGTGTGTGTGTGTGTGTGTGTATTGGTTGTGTCTGTCTTATATCATATGCCTGTATATTGAAACGATATAACCCTCTCGAAAAACCGAGAGCATTCTCCCCCCCCCCCCCCCCCCCAACGGCGTTGAGCAGGTGTAGCCTCAGTCAAGGCTGCACTCACATAAGTTCCAGTGTGTTCAAGAACACTTGAGATACACATTAAGCTGGTGTGCACTAAGGATGGAAAGCTATTGTGGACCTCTGTTCGACCTACAAGAGCCAGAGCATATGGCTTAGTTCAGTTAGTTCATTGAGCGATTTTCCTTACTGCGGATCGAGTGGTAGTTGAAGTATTGTGGCGAAGTGTTATTGTGTTGTGATTAGTGTGGAACTCTATTATTTGATGTTATTATTGCTTTGGATAAATTTAACTGGAATTATTGTATGAGTATAATTTTGTTCAATAACTTGTTAATTATAAACTGTTATTTGTGATTAATTAAATTGGAGTCTGTAAACAAGCTGGTGATTAGTGACTTCATTGGTGTCTGTTATATGTTTCCACTGTACCTTATGATAATCAGTGAGACCGTTGTAATGTATTAAAGGTAGGCAGATTTATTTGACTAAGTTTCTCTTTTCATGTTAAAGAACATACAATAAAGTGAATTTCATTTTTACACATGCATTGGAAAATTAAGATATTTTAGACAACTTTCTTACTTTGCTGTGAATTTATTTTATTAAAAATAAGGAATAGACTTAATTATATTAAATACAACTATTTCATTAACGACTCGGAACACAAAGTTTTTTATGAGTAAAAACATAAAGTTTTACCTTACAACCTGAACCAGGTTTCACTTTTAAAAAGCTTCTTCAGAGGTTGCCGCTGATAGCGCTGTCCGTCCTGTTGTGGGCTACGGAATCGAATTTTGAAAGATCGATGTTATGTGTGTGGGGTGAGATATGTTCGAATAATGCGTGCGATTTGAATTGTGTCTGTTCTTTTAGGATGTCGTTTTTATTTGTTTTCGTGGGTTTGTATATTACCAATTGTTCTAGAGTGACTAGTTTTCGGCCTTTTGTGTGTACGTGTAGAATATTCATGTTATTGTCGATGTTTTTGTATGTGTGGTTTCTTAAATGAGGTGGTGTGGTTTGCTTCAAAAACATCGACAGTAACATGAACATTCTACATGTACACACAAAAGGCCGAAAACTAGACACTCTAGAACAATTGGAAATATACAAACACACGAAAACAAATAAAAACGACATTCTAAATGAACAGACACAATTCAAATCGCACGCATTATTCGAACATATCTCACCCCACATACACAACATCGATCTTTCAAAATTCGATTCCATCGCCCACAACAGGACGGACAGCACTACCAGTAGCAACCTCTGAAGAAGCTTTTTAAAAGTGAAAACCGGTTCAGGTTGTAAGGTAAAACTTTATGTTTTTACTCATAAAAAACTTTGTGTTCCGAGTTGTTAATGAAATAGTTGCATTTAGTTAAGTAATGGACATGTCATGGACAATGAAATCCAAGAATTTAATTATATTAACGATTTACTCTGTAGCCTACATTACCTTTACACTGTTCTATAAAAGTTCTTTTTCTTCAAAGACTAAATTAGTATAAACATTTTAATGGAATTGTAAAATTTGAATAATTGTAAAATATAATACTGGACAATCTAAAATTACAAAAAGTTAAAACTTTTTAAACCCTACTTAAAACTGACATTTACAAATCTTTATGCCTTACCTCATACAATAAATAATGGTTATGAATGCCCAAATATATAAGATATGAAAGTTATAAAAAATTCATGCCAAATAAAATAATCAAAAGATAAGAAGATTTAAAAATATGCAAACATTAATATTGTTTAGAATAACAATCAAATTAAAATTAAAAAAATCATAATAGTAGGCCTATTATCAAAGAGTTAAGTATTTGTTACAAATAAATTCAGGAAGAAGGCAAAATAACAATGGAACTGTCATTAGTATAAAAGATATCAAAACCCCTAAACAATACAGAAACACAAGACATTTACACTGACAGAACAAAAACATTCCAAATATGACTAAAAAACTAAGATGGTAATTTCCTGAAGAAATTAAAAACAAAACTGTTTTTAAGAATAATAACTATAGATTCTTATGAATATACTGTACATAATGGCTTTGTACATGGATCAACACAAAAGATAGAAAAGGTATCAACAGCACAGAAAACCATTATTGGTTGTCTACTAATTAAATTTATTTCTTGCATTAATTGCTACATGAACAATTGTATGTTTATTTAAGTAAACATAAAACTGAACACATATGTAATCAAATGTAACAAACAAAAATTATCTTAGGGAAAGTATACAAATCTATAAACTAAATATGTCAATTACAGAAAACAATCTAAATTGAGGTATCACATAAGATACATCAAGCCACTGAGTATGCCTCATCCCGAATGGGTGAAGATTTCGTGTAAAGAAAAATAAGACATGTGTCAAACTCCACAACAGAGGCATTTTTAGTAATGTTAATTATGGAAATTTATGAGTGAGATAAATCTAAGATAACATAAATTTATTAACAAAATTTAAAACAATATCTAATAAATAATGTTAAATATTTATTATTATAATTGTGTCAACTTATTTATCACAATACTCTTATATTACAAGGGGAGATACTGGTAACTGATAATTCTGAACAACATTTTCTACAGTAGAGTATACCAAAAATTGGTTGCAGTCAAACATATAATAAAAACTGAGTAAAAAATTCTTTAGTATGCAACAAAATAATAATCTAACTTTAGGTACCTATTCTATAATATGAAATGTGTTTTTCATACAAGTTTTTTGACATGTTTTCTAGTGTGTGTGTGTTAATTTCTACAAGTTATAATGTTACAACATATTATTACTATGACAAACCATATTTCATATCAAACAATAAGAAATATATTTGAAATGAAACTGAATCTTTGATTATCAAATGCATATGCTTTGTTATTTATTAAATAAAATCTAGGTATGTATGTGTGTGTGTGTGTGTGTTTTTATTATTGCATGACTAATGTCATAGGCATTAGGACATTATTTTGTGTCAACTTTTAGTTTCCAATGACTAACTTGCAGTAATCTATAGAAAGCAATATACAGAAAAATAAGTTTGAAAACACAGTTAAAAAGTTTGCATGTTTAAACGGAAAAGAGGGAGAGGCTTGTTGTAGTCTGGATAATAATATATTTGTAACAGATAGTTGTCCTGCGTCGTCGTTTATGACTTACAAGGACACGAAGGAAGACACGGGCTAGTCATTATTTAAATCAGACATAATTTATATTTGAATTGCATGTTTAGAATGTGCTTTACTCTTTCCTTGAGATTCAGCCAGGTCAGGGAAAAATATCAATGAAAAATAGAAGAAGCAAGGAGAGGAAAATGGAGTAAACTTTTGGTCAAATGAATATACATTAACCTTGTGCTATTCAATGTGAGGGCATCTGGTTCTCATGAAATGTCAGATTCACCCAACACTTGCCTCTTGTTTGACTCCTTGGATTCTTTAGTATTCTAATCGGTTATTGTTTCATGTGCTTTGAGTTCGAGATACCAATAAATTTCTCAGCTCTCTGGGATGTGTACATAATTTAAGTACCCAACAGAATTATACTACTTTGGATACCGGTATTTACTACTCTCTATGCACTTTATTAAATGAACCTTAGTATTAAGAAATTAAACACTATGACATTTTTGTTTTTTGATCTAAAATATTTTACAAGTTTTTCTAAATATACGAGGTATGTTAAAAAAAAAGCTATTTGTGTAGCACACCAACCTGCGCATAGAGTGAGCTGCACAATTACGTACTGCTAGTGACAAGTTTTGACGCCGGAATGCCATTTTCTTGATCCATGATTGCCATGATTATCAGTTTTTGAGCTACACGCACTGTAGTGGGCATGGGCACACACTGTCCAGCAGATTTATAACGAACTGAGAATTAAGATCTTAATAGAACATGTGTCTATAAAACTTTGGTGGTAACTTTGTAAAATCTTAACAGAGCAATTTTCATTGGATTCCAAAGTTGTCATTACCATTAGCATGGGTACGCAGTTTTTTGACTGATTCCAAAATAGGTCTCTTTCTGATCGTCATCAACAAACGCAGTACGCATTTTTTTCAATGATACGATACATTTAAATTTTTGATCAAAATCTAATTTTATGATTATATATGGATGCGCATTCTCTCGGAAAGTCTCATCAGTTAAACGATGATTTACAATTACCACATCACGAGCTATCTTCCCATGATCTTCAACATCGCTTTGATCTGGACCGACAATTGTTTTTAGCTTTTGTGTGGTATGTGTTTTATTAGTGTCATGTTGGTTATGTCTGGGAATTCATATCCAGTGTTTATTGCATGTGTAGCCAAATTAGATTTATATATTTTTGGGTTTTTTGTATGCATTTAGGTGTTCAAAATAACGTTTTTTCAGCTGTTTTTTCGTTTGACCTATGTAACATTTATTGCAATCTTGGCATTCAATTTTGTATATACCATTTGTTGTTGTATTATCTTTGTTGTGTGGGTTATTTACTTTTTGTAAATTTTTTTTATTAGTTTTGTATGCTATTTTGATATCTGTGTATTAAAATAGTTTTGTTAGCTTTATCATTTCATTATTTATGTATGTGAATACCCTTTTTTTATTAGTGTTATTATTTATGTGTTGTTTATTTTGATTAATTCTTAATTGTTCCGTTTTTATTTTATATTTGATTTTATTTTCTATTTTGTTTACAGTATTTTTATTGTATTGTTACGACGGTCTACTTGATCGTCGTAGGTACAGTGGAAACAAAATAATTACAAGACACCAATTAAGTCACTAATCACCAGCTTTAATTTTTACAGTAAAACAGTTCGTAATTAACAACACAGTCTACTACAACAAATCAAATAAAAATTGTTCACACGCAATAAAATGTCACTAATATTAAACACAATTGTATTACAATAAATTGTAATTATACCGCCCGATTATAAAACGCAACACTTCACTAATAACCACTTGAACGTACACAGTAATCTCACCCGATAATAACTCTCAAACCACTCTGTAAATATCTCGCCACTATACTGAACTGAGCGTCCCTAAGTAATTGTATTTATAGCCGCTGAAAATATAGACGATTCCACATACTACGTATTACTTTTAAACTAGATGGAATTGCTTGCGGCCGTGACACAGTGAGAGCGGCCGTGTGAATTCTCCCACTGGCTAGCAAATGTTCTAACAAGCACGTACGCCACACACTTACATTCTGGATCTCTCTGGAACGTTCGATAAACACATAGATTGTTCTGTGATGTCGTAACACTTCCCTCTCCTTAAGCCTGTTCGTCCTGAACTGGCAAACAGTCTCTGAAGTAGTACTTAGCCAGGCGATCTAGGTGGACGACCTTGAACTTTCGCTGTCCTTCCTGTTGAATTCGATAAACAACATCGTTGATTCTTTTTTTCACAGTGTAGGGTCCTTCCCTCCCAGTTAGACTGAAACTTAGGTGAGCGACCACGACGGGGCTTTGGATTGAACAACCAGACGTGATCTCCTTCTTGGAAACCTACACTATTGCTGCGAATGTCATACCAAGTTTTCATTTTATCCCTGGCAATCTTCAGCCGTCCTCTTACCAAGCGATTCATTTCTCGCAGTTGGTTTTCTAATTGCGGGGAATAGTTCTGCGGCTCTTGGGACTGAGTCTCAGGTGATCCGAACATTAAGTCCCCAGGAAGACGAACCTCCCATCCAAACATCAATTTTTGCAGGAGTCATCCCGGTTGTGTCGTGTACTGATGATCTATACGCCATGAGGAATAGTGGTATACTTTGGTCCCAGTATGTTTGGTTCTCGTCAACAACCTTCGAAAGATGCTGTTCAAGTGTCCTATTGAATCTCTCAACTATCCCGTCCGACTGAGGATGCAGAGGCATCCTGGTCTTTCGAATTCCGAGTAGACGGCATAATTCTTTAACACTCCTGATTCGAAATTTCTCCCTTGAGCCATATGGATTTCCATAGGGGCTCCATAATGACAACAGAAGTTGTGAACTAACTGCTTTGCCACAGTGGTAACCTCCTGATTTGGAATTGCGTAGGCTTCCATCCACTTAGTAAAGTAGTCACCTACAACCATAATGTACCGGATTCCATCGTCAGTAGCTGGGAATGGTCCAGCAATGTCTATGGCAATTCTCTCGAAAGGCAGTCCAACGTTATACTGTCTCATTTTCCCCTGCTTCTGGTTTGTGGGCCCTTGCGTGCAGCACATATTTCACATGTCCGAACCCATTCCTCTACGTTGTGGTGAAGATGAAGCCAATAGAATCGCTTCTGTATTTTGTCAGGGGTTTTGTTAACACCTCCAGATGTTCCATCATGCATCTCCTTCAAAACAGACTGCACTTTACTTCGGGTAACTATCAACTGCATGACCACGTCTCATCCATCTGCACTTTCCCAAGCCCTTTCAGCAATCCGTTTTCTAAAGTGAGAGATTCCCATTGTGCCCAGTAGCCCTTCAGCACTTCGGAACCATGGCAGATATCTTGCCAATCCGGGAGGCGACCTTCCTCTTTTGCTGTCAAGATCGGTCCGATGTCTTCATCAGTCACCTGTTCTTGTCGACAGTCTTGTGTTGTCCAGCCATCAGCCAGGAAATCTACTGTGATGGCTTGAACATGTTCGCTTGAGTTTTGTTCTTCCTTTTTGTGGCAATGTCGGCAGTCTTCCGGGCACGGTCTTCATGATAAGCCATCTGCATTACCATGCAGGCGCCCCCGCCGACATTGTAGCTTGAAGTTGTACTCTTGCAGACGTTCGAGCCACCTTGCCAACTGTCCTTCCGGATTTTTAAATCTCAAGAGCCATGCAAGCGCGGCATGGTTGGTACGTAGTGAAAACTCTCTCCCATAGAGGTATTTATGGAAGTGCTCCAAAGCTCTGACAATTGCCAACAACTCTCTCCTTGTAACACAATAATTTCTCTCTGGATTAGAAAGCGTCTTGCTGTAATATGCTATTACTCGTTCTTCACCGTTCTGCACTTGAGACAAAACTGCTCCTAGACCAGTATTGCTTGCATCTGTGTCTACGATGTGCTTCCCTTCGGAAGCTGGAAAAGCGAGAATTGGTTGTGAACATAATGCAATCTTCAAAGTCCTAAATGCTTGGTCACACTCTCTCGACCACTGGAAGTTTCGTTTATTTTCCGTTAGCTCATGTAGTGGTTTAGCAACAGTAGCGAAGCCTTTCACAAAACATCGGTAATATGAGCATAACCCCAGAAAACTCCGAACTTCGTGTTTACTCTTCGGAACTGGCCAGTCTCTTACGGTGTCTACTTTATTAGGATCCATGCTAACACCCGCTGCTGAAACCAAATGGCCCAGATACTGTACTTCCTTCTGGAATAGAGAACACTTCTTCAGGCTCAGCTTCAGTTGTGCACCGTGAATTCTAGTTAGAACTTCCTTAAGGTTTTCCAAATGGTCTTCGAAAGTCTTCCCGATCACTATGACATCATCTAAGTAAACAAGGCAAGTTTTCCACGTCAGGCCTCGGAGTACCAGGTCCATCAGTCTCTCAAATGTTACCGGTGCATTACAGAGTCCAAATGGCATGACGTTAAATTGGAATAAGCCACTTGGGGTCGAGAAAGCGGTCTTTTCCTTGTTTTCTTGCTGAAGACCCACTTGCCAATATCCACTCTTCAGGTCCAATGTGGAAAACCACTGTGCTCCGGACAACGTGTCGAGTGTATCATCAACGCGAGGTAATGGATAGCAGTCTTTCTTTTTAACGTCATTTAACCTCTGGTAGTTTACGCAGAAACGCAATCCACCATCCTTCTTCGCTACCAGCCTACAGGAGAAGACCAATCACTTGACGAAGGTTCAATTACTCCCTCTGTCAACATGTCCTGTAGTAACCGAGACATTTCCTCTTGTTTAGATAATGGAGGCTTTCGAGGAGGTTGGCGTATCGGTGTTGTGTCCCCGGTATTGATGCGATGTTGCACAAGAGAGGTTCTTCCCAGTGACTGTCCCCGAACTGCAAAACAAACTTTGAATTCGTGTAAAAACTGAGTTCTTTTACCTCACCACTTGAGAGGTCGTTAGAAGATCTGTTCAATAATTCTTGCAGTTCCTCTGGTAATTTGCAATTATCCGAAGCACTGGATCTTCGTTGCGTTATTCCGGCTACCCTGGCCACAGGAGTCAATTTGCCTAGGAGCGTATTGCTTTGTAAAGTGATAGCTTGATCCAAAATATTCGCGACTCTAATAGGTATATTTCCTATTTCGTCAGGGTTTACTAAACTTCTGGCAATTAGTATGCCTGGTGTGCTGACTACCTGGGATTCTAATATAGAGCACTGGTTGCCCCTAGTATCTACATCGGTTCTAACCATGATGATCTTTTCGGAGTTTGGCGGAACAGTTACGGCCACTTGGTTTATGACTATAAATCCGTATGCGTTCATAACGTCCACACCAAGAATTGCTTCACCCACAATGTCTGCAACAAGTACTTGATGATTAAACTCAAGTCGACCGAGGCGTAGGTGTATCTCCACTTTTCCATACACTTTTACAGGCCGTCCAGTAGCTGTTCGCAAGCTGCAAGAGCACCAGATTGGCTTGAGATCTTTCACCACGTCGGGGCGCACAATAGAAACTGTTGCGCCTGTGTCAACTGTAATCGAAGTTGGGCTTTCTTGAACAAATCCGGTAACTACCAAGCTCCCGCTGTTTTTCTGAAGTGTAAAAATTGCGTATTGTCTAGGGGCTTCGTTCCTCCAGTTAGTCAACACACGCCCCGTTGTACCGACTACTGCTCGTTTCCCTGCTGCTGAACTCTAACCCGACAATCCCGTTGTAGATGTCCAGGTTTCCCACATCGATAACACTTCGGTCTTCCATCCTTTCTTACTTTATTCTGTGGCACCGACCGTCGAGTCTCTGTTCCTTGTTCTTCTTCCTCATCGTCTGTGCCGTCGCGATCTTTTAGCGCGCGCACTTTATGACTTGTCCAACCAGACGCTGATTTGGCATCCTCAAATTGCAAAGCATGTACCAGTGCATCCGCACTGTTCTGGTGTCTTGCCATTCGTAATACTTGCTGTAGTTCGTTATCTCGGACGTCGGCAGTAAATGTCTGCATCGCAAAACTCTTTCGAAAATCTTCTGGCGCTTCAGGATAGGCCAGTCTAATTAGTCTGTCGATACTTGCTTCAAACTCTTGAAGTCTGTGTTGTGTCCGGAATGCTGTCGCCTTGCTCTCAACTGGGTGCAGTACACATCTCGCAAATGTTTATCACCATACCATAATTCTAGCGCTTTTATCATCTCGGCATAGATGTTCTGGCTGTCAGGTGGCACTTTCTGTAGTAGTTCTGCCGCGGGTCCCTTTAATGCGAGAACGAGTGAGACTGCCTTGTCTTTCTCTGTCCAATTATTTGGGCATGCAGCAGCTTCAAATTGGCGGAGGTACGTTGCCCAGTGACTGATTCCGTCAAAGGTTGGAGCTTTGACATGAACTGTCCCTACTGCAGGCAAAGTGACTTTCTCTATTAACTTATTTTCTGCGTCTTTTTCTGTCTTTATCATTGGTACAGTCTGTTCACAAAGTTGTTTTGGTTGTAACTTCAGGCACTGCTCGACTTCATTCTTAATCTGCTCTTTTATATTTGTAATCGAGTCTTCTATTTTTGTTGATATAGCTTTTTCCAAAGTCAAGACAGATCTTTCTACTTCAGCTATTTTATTAGACATCGATTCTTCAACACTCCAGACAGATTTTTCTAAATATAATTATTTCACTACGACTCAGAACACAAAACTTTTTATGGGTAAAACTTTTTTTGTGTTCCGAGTCGTAGTGAAAGAATTATATTTAGTTAAGAAACGGACACGTCATGGACAATGAAATCCAAGATTTTTCTACTTCATCTATTTTTAATGTCATTGATTCTTGTACCTCTGATATTTTAGTAACTTGTTTATTCAGCTCACCTCGTAGGAGACCCAATTCTGCGGTACTGTGTTCTTGCATCTGTTTCTGCTCCTGTATTAGGGTAATGCTTTGATGTCTTCTGTTTCACGCTTCCGTTCCTCTGCCTCCTGCTTACATGCCTCCTGTTTTTCATCTTGTCGTTTTCCTGCTTCTTCTCTTTCTTGTATTCGTTCTTCTCTTTGTCGTCTTTCTGCTTCTTCCGCCTCCTGTCGGCGTTTTTCATCCTGTCGTTTCGCCGTCTGTAACAGCAGCGCCTGTAAATTTTCCATCATCTGACTGGAATCCATTGTTTTCCGATTAATTACGAATTATATTCGTCTTGTATAAAGCGTCCACTGTTTCCACTGTTAACCGTTCTATCCCAGTTCTGACACCACTGTTACGACGGTCTACTTGATCGTCGTAGGTACAGTGGAAACAAAATAAGTACAAGACACCAATCAAGTCACTAATCACCAGCTTTAATTTTTACAGTAAAACAGTTCGTAATTAACAACATAGTCTCTACAACAAATCAAATAAAAATTGTTCACACGCTATAAAATGACACTAATATTAAACACAATTGTATTACAATAAATTGTAATTATACCGCACGATTATAAAACACAAACTTCACTAATAACCACTTGAACGAACACAGTAATCTCCCCCGATAATAACTCTCGAACCGCTCTGTAAATATCTCGCCACTATACTGAACTGAGCGTCCCTGAGTAATTGTATTTATAGCCGCCGAAATCTAGACGATTTCACATACTACATATTACTTTAAACTACGACGTAATTGCTTGCGGCCGTGACACAATGAGAGCGACCGTGTGAATTCTCCCACCGTCTAGCAAATGCACAACAAGCAGGTAAGCCACACGCTTACATTCTGGATCTCTCTGGAACGTTCGATAAACACGTAGATTGTTTTGTGATGTCGTAACAGTATCCATTTTCATAAGCAATTTGGTATATTATATTTCTTTCTTTGTCTGTTTCTTGTTTGTTTAAGGAAATTTTATACATTCTGTTAAATAGTGAATAGATGCTGTCATTTTATGTTGTGGTGGGTGGTCACAATGGTTAGGTATAATAATGTTAGTAGAAGTTGGTTTTCTGTATATTGCATATTGTATGTGGTTGTTGTTTCTTATGATGGTTATTCTAAATAGTTGATTTTGTTGTTTTTCTTTTTCTTCTGTGAGTTGTATTTTTGGATGTATGTTATTGATTTGTTTTACGTGTTATCTCCATTTGTTTTTTATTATTTAATATGTATAGCCCATTATCTACATGTCTTATCCATATGCCATTTGGATCAAATGAATTTATAATATTTTGTATGTTTTGCAAAAATATTTCTGCTATTATGCTAGATAATGGAGATCCCATTGCTAAACCTTCTTGCTGTTGATAAATTTTCCCATTAAATTCAAAGTAATTTTGTTTTAGTATTAGTTGGAGGCTATTTATGTTTTGTTGTCTAAACACACACAGGGAAATATAATATGTGGAGTATCAGAAGTATGGAAGCGGCTAAAAGCAGTTTGGGTGTTGCTGACAATAAAAGATACACATGACCAGGTATATCTTTTCAAGATTACGACATATAAGCACATCAGGAACTATATAACCTTCACGTGTTTCAAACTATAAGTGTATCAACAAAGCCTTGATCGGACTACATCACTTCACAATTAGCAAATTGCTAAAGAAAATGTGCATATACAGCAACATGCTTCACTGGAAAGGAGCTGTTTGGTTTTACTAGTGAATTATAATTGAAATGGAATAAACAAGAGGCATGTTAAGAGCACAGACATGTCAGTGACACAGAACTATGAAGTAATGAAAGTGCTAGATTTGAAAATAAAGATTGTTAATTACAGATTAAAATTAATTTATCTTTTTTATCCGTCATGTGACTTCTTATTGTATTTAAGAATTGTTAATTGTCAGTGGCAAAGCGTCATGGAAGACAAGGTAGACAGTGTCTCCCCAAATAATTAATTTATAAAATAATTAATTTTTATTTAAGAATTAAATTGTGTAAGTTACTCAGAAAGGGTATAAAACTAATTTAAGAAGTTACATATCATGCAACATGACGCGAGTGTGAGCCATGGAACCTTGCTGTGTGATGCAATTGTACGTGGAGTATCAGGTCAGACATTACTTGAAATGTCTATTTTTAACAAGGCTGGAGGTAAGGAGGGTTTTTTGGATGACAATGGGAGAGGACCTGTGTGCATAGCATAAAAATGTGTCCCATACGTCACATCATAAGACGTGTCTCCCCCATACTTAATAGTACAGAGTTCTTGCCTGGCTGCCTGTCTTTGTTTCATTGTGTTTGCATAGTGAATATTTGTTTTTGTTGAGCTTACAAATCATTTTTAATTTTGTATATAGTGGTATAGACTAAGAAGTGTGTAATCATTTACATACTAATTATTTAGTAATACATACTTTTAAGTGTCATCCTTCAAGTGCTTTAAGAATACTGTTTAATTGGTTTAAAGGAGCACAATGAATACAGTTAGTACCAATTCTACCACAGAAGTATTTGATATAAACTCTGACAACTTTGATTCACTAGAATTTTTGTCAAAATACAAAATCAATCATTTCATTTAGAGCAAAAGGTATTGATAAAGTCAAAAATATCTTGGGTAACTTTAGATTTATTGCAGAAGGATAGAAAAGTTGTTGGAAAATTTCAGAAAGTTTGGTATAGTAAATATAGGGGGCTCTCTGTTTGTAAGTGAAACAAAACTCTGGGCAGCTATTATTGTTTGTTGTTTAATGGAGGGGAACCATGGAGCAAAGTTGGAGTAGGCACTATAAAAAATTGTTTAGCTAAAGCTGCTAAACATGCTGGTAGCAAAATTCATTAAACATTCTGAGATGTTTCACATGGTAAGACATAACAGAATTGAACATTCCTTGACCAAATAATCTGGAATTCAAGCAGTTTAGTACAACGAAAATGTCGCACAAAATCAAAGGATAGTAGGCTGTGTGATAAATGTTGTTTGTTATTTAGGGAGGCAAGAGTTAGCTTTTAGGGGTTGCAAGGGAAATGAGCACTCTCTTAATAAGGGCAATTATTTAGAAACTTTAAATTTACTGGCAATG
This sequence comes from Magicicada septendecula, assembly GCA_034769895.1. Taxonomy (NCBI): domain Eukaryota; kingdom Metazoa; phylum Arthropoda; class Insecta; order Hemiptera; family Cicadidae; genus Magicicada; species Magicicada septendecula. The sequence continues at coordinate 259,349,574 of CM068370.1, read as the reverse complement.
GAAGAATCTTTTATGAAAGAACATATAGAAACCAGCACTGTATTTAAAGGCACATCTTCCAAAATTCAGAATGATTTAATCGAGTCCGTTTCCATCGATATTAATGAAGCAATTCATGATGTAACAAACCACGCTGATCTTGTTTCTGAGCTGACGAAACATCTGACATCTGTTAAATCACAACTGAGTATAACTGTGCCATATGTTCACAGATTGAAAATTGAAGAACACTTACCAGGCTTTTTTATGTTTCCTTCAACAAAAGTGCAGAAGAGCATTGAAAATAAACTAGTATCCAAACATAATGACAGCTTCTGTGATGCCTGGTCATCACGGTGGAGTACAAACCCCTTGTTTGACATCAGTGTCAACAGGCAATATTTGTGCATTGCTATTCTCACCAACTTAATTAGGTCTTGTTACATAGTGCAAAAAACATTAAAGAACTTAAATAGTTTATTTGTAATTATCTTCATTTCATAGTTTCTTCAGTAGATCTGGTTTACTCCAAGAACAAAGGCTTACACTTCCTCACTCAACATCAACCCACTGGAATTACTATCCGCAGGCAGTTTCAACAATCAAAGAACATTAAAAAGAACTATATTGTGCAGTTTCCCACAATATCTAATTTTTTATAGTGCCTCTCACAACATCAATCTTTCAAATGTGGATCCTGAGTTTGCGAGTGCTGCAATTGGTCTGCTAAATATTTTAAAGCCCACATCTTTAATGTTTTACTTGTGCATATTATTACGACTCGTGTACCCCGTAGTATAGTAATGGTATAATAAATTGCCCGTGTTATGTTTTGTAAATGTTAGTTTGTAAATAATAGTTGTAAATAGTGTATCAGTTGATCGTGGAATATTTAGGTTGTGTGTTTTCGAATGTGATTTAATATATAAGTTAAAAGAATTGAATTATTCTGCTTTGGTTCTTTAATCAGAATTATAATTATTCCAGTTCAGCAGTTAGAACTCCAAAATCAATTCAAAAATAGCGGTCGAGTCATCCCAAACAATACTCAAGTCACCTTCGATATTAGGCTTTAACCTATTCTTTGAGGTTAATCTTGGTTTTGTAGTTTGCGTACTTCCAATGACTCCCCGACGTCTTCTTATCCTTGTTAATTATAAAATAAATGTTGATAATATATTATGTTCATGAAATAATAACGCATGGATATGATTTATTAACATAATTGTTTAATCTCTGTAATATGAGTTCAAATTGGTAGAAAATTCCATTCGATACATACGGTTGTCACAATCGATATTTATCTCAGGAGTGAATAATTAAATAAGGTTAATATATTTCGTGGGAATTCTTGTGGCTGCTACGAAAAGTTCCATTACATGATAATTAACAATATAGAGTACCTTTACAAATCATCTATTACTTATAATCTAAAAAAATTACAAAAATTATATATTAAATAACATACGATGTTTGACGAGATTCAATAGGCTTTGTAAAAAGCATGCAGGTTAGAGTGACGTCAACATCATGGCTGCCGTTGTTCATCTCAGAAAATAATGAAGTTTATTGAATGTGTACAAATAAATGTTTTCCTTGTAATCACTGTTTCGTTTAGATATGGAATTTGTTTTCACTGGTTAAAATGTTCACTAGTGATTAGTGTTAGTGTGAATTGGTGTATTGTCTAGTGGTTGTTCCTTTTTGGATAAAAATATTGTCAATGATTAAGTCAAATTATACTTTACACATCTAGGCGATATTGCTGAATGTCTTCTGGTTTATTCTTTATAATTTCATGATGGTGTGTGTTCCTGGTTCGTGTATTGATTGTAGTGGAGGAATTATTTATCTTCAATAGTGATCATACAAATCTTCTTTCACAAACGGTTTAGTAATATTAATATTTTTATATTAATAACATCTCGACACACACTATTCAACTGTTCTTCATCACAATTAACAATTAAGTGTTATTTCTTCTTTTTTAGTCACCGAACTCATACAAACTTCTTAAATTTTGATTGGCCATTTATGTACAGGTTAAGTGTTATGTGATCAATACCCATTAATTACTTTACATTTTATAAATTACCTTTAATAGATAATTTTATTATTATACTCTAATGATACATGCAATGTTTATACAATTATTAATTAGATAATTATAAACAATTTGATACTAAACATGCCTCAGTTTATAACTGTAAAACCTTATTAATTTGAATTTCTCTGATATGTGGTGGAACAATTTGTTATGGTTGATTATAATTTCTACCTTGACTCCCTGAGATAAATATATTTAAATAAATTAATTGGTAACATAAACTATTATAACATATAACAAAAACTCTTAATAATAATACTTGTTTTTAACAACCTTAATTATTTCATACTTTTAAACTATTGTCTGTATGATAATAATAAATTTCTGTCTAATAATAATAATAAAACACTTTTCATACAAAAATAATTAACACTGTTTAACGGTAGTCTGTGTCACTATTTATATTATGTCACTCATATCACTGTAAGGGGTTGTGTCCCTTTTTCTATCCTTAATTATAGGCCTATATAATTTTGGTTAATACAATTTTATTATATGGATAGGTACTCTTTATTGGGTTTGGTTGTTATTCAGGGTAAGTTGATTAGGCCTACTAGGTTTATTTATTTAACTTTTTTCTGTTTACTGCCCTATTCTACTGGGTTATTTGTGGGTCTCTTGATGATATTAAATAAGTCAACAGTTGTTTTCATTTAGTTATATTTGGTTCTTTACTAATCTCTTTAAAACTTGGTAATTTCCTTTAATTGACTATTAATTGTGATTTCTTGTTCCCTCTCTAGATAGAATTTCCCTATTATATTTACAATTCCTTTTATAACATTTTGTATCGTTACAACTTGCCTCCCTTCAGAAGTAATTATTTCTGAACACTTCATTAGGTGTGAGGACATAATTACTTATGTTATTTTTCCTTTTCTTCCTCGTGATATTTTTTCATGGATTGTTGTTTATAATTGCCTTTGAAATGGGGTCGGTTAATTCGTACGTGTTGTTGTTGTTATTTTTTGTTATGGTGTAGGGTCCAACGTATAGTAACAATAACTTCTTTGATATCCCTTCTAGAGTGCTAGGCAATTCCCTGTTCTTTAACAACACTTTCTCTCCTACTTCATATTTAATTATTTTACCCTTGATTTTCTGGTATTTATTTCTGCGTTTTTCCAGATTTTCCATCACCTGATTATAAAATTTTAATTTATTAAATTGGTACTGTGGAGACTTAGGAAATTTAATCAATTCTTACATCTCTCTGGGTGGTTGTTTTTCATACATGGCAGTGTATGGAGTGCAATTTATAGATGGATGATAAGCCAAGTTTAAAAAATCTTCTGTAGCTGATAAGTAATCAGGCCATGTCCTTTGTTGTTGATGACAATAGGTTCTTAAGATTCTACCAACCTCTCTCAGTATTCTTTCTGATGGATTGCTACTGGGGTGGTATACGGAGGTCTTATAGCTTTTGATGTTCAGTTCTAACAATGTGTTCTTCCATTTTCTGCCTCAAAATTGTGTACCATGGTCTGTAACTATTGAAACAGGTATTCCTATTTTTGGAATGTATTGAGTAGTTATTACTTCAAGAATTTTCTGCGAAGTTGCTCGACTGATTGGATACAATTTGTTGAATTTGGTGAAGTGGTCCATAATGATTATAATGTATTTATACCGGCTTCTACCTTCACTCCTAGGAAATGGTCCGCATATGTCAATGAATAATTTTTCCAATTTTTGTTCTGACGATATAGGTATCATTACACCTTCCCTTCGTTCATTATTAATTTTGACCAATTGGCAGATATGACAGGGTTTTATATTATTTTGTACCTTCCTGTGTGTGTTCTTAATGTAACAATTCTCCTCCAATGCTTTCACTACCTTTACTGCACCCATATGTCCATATCTTATGTGATATTCCAACACTAGTTATTTCTCCATGAGTCTGGGAATGATGACATTCCAGTCTTCTTGGTTCAATGTTTTTTTATAAATAAAATTCCTTCTTGTTCACAATAGAATTGGTTTATTGGAGAGTTTTGGTTCTCCAAACGTTCCTTGATTTTTATTAATTTTGGGTCTAATAACTGATTTGCTCTGATATTTTGTAATAATGCCTCCAAATCAGATCTACTTTTGAGAATGTTGTACACCTTGATAATCCTTTCCTTCTCACCCTCAAATGTCTGGGTGTCCAGGTTTATTCGAGATAACACGTCTGCTATCACGTTTTGACTCCCTGGAATATATTCTCATTTGATATTATACTCCTGCAAGGCGAGTATCCACCTTGTAAGCCTTCCGTGACTCAGCTTACAACTTCTTAAAAATGAGATGGACTTATGATCTGTTCTGACAGTTACAGGATATCCCAAAATGTACGTTCGGAATTTTCTACAAGAAAAGACTATGCTCAATAGTTCCTTTTCAGTAACATTATACCTTTTCCACAGTGGTTTAACACACGACTGGCAAAACTGATGACTAAATGGTTTCCTTCTTTGTCTTCTTGGTACAATACCGTCCCAAGACTGACATCACTTGCGTCACAGTTCAAAAAGAATGGGTGATCAAAATTTGGATGATGAAGGATTACTGTCTCTAAAAATTTATCCTTTATCTGTTGTAGTATAGCATTCTGTTCATGTCCCCATATCCACTTGTTTTTGGAAGACAGCTGTTCCTGAAATTTAGATGTCAATGCGGAATAATTGCGTTGGAACTTCCGGTAGTAATTACACAGTCCTAAGAAGGATTGGAGTTGCCTCTTATTCTTTGGTTGTGGGAACTTCTGGATTGCAGTAAACTTTTCTTGTGATGGGGAAATACCTTGTTCAGTCGATTGAAACCTAAGAATTGAACCTCCTTCGCTATTAATTGGGATTTTTCGAGTTTTAGTGTTATGTTGTTCTCTGCTAACTTACTCAACACATATTCCACCCTGTGACAATGTTCCTTCCAGTTGGATGAGGTAATCAACAAGTCGTCTACATAAACTGTGGTGAACTGTAGCGCTTCCTGGCCCAATACCTGGTCCATACATCGTACAAAAATTGCTACCGAATTGACTAATCCAAATGGCAATCTCTTAAACTGGTAGTTTCTACCCTCGAAAATAAAAGCCATATATTTTCGACTCATCGGGTGCAACTCCACCTGCCAGTAACCACAAACTGTGTCCCAGGTACTGATGAATTTTGTACCGTAAAATTTTTTTAGAATTTCTTCTATTTCTCCAGGTGACATGCGATCATTTAATATATGTTTATTTATTTCTCAGGCATCCAAGCAAAGTCGAACCTGCCCGTTCTTCTTCTGAATTGCTACTATTGGGCTAGTATATGGTGATTGGCTATGCTCAATTATATCATTTAACAACATTTTATTAATTTCAGCTCTAACCGCCTCCTTCAATGAATATGGTATAGGATAGGATTTTCTGTGGAATTCTGCTGGTTTTTTAAATTGTATTCTACACTGATAGTTTTTTACTTTTCCTGGTTTTTCTGAAAATACATGTTTATACTTCTTATATATCATAATGAGATCTTCTACTTGTTTTGCTGTCAAATTATTTGTGCCTTGGTGTCTAAACTCTCTTATCTCCTGTAATTTACTGTTCCACAGGTCTTCATTTGTCATATTATATATTATTTTTCTGCATTGGGTGTCATTCTTTAAAAAATTTAATTCCCTAACTTGGTGATGGGTACGGTTCAGAGGGGCACCATCGCTTCCTATTAACTCTGCCGTCCACATAACACCTTCTGAGTTCAAGGACACCTTCTCCTTGCTCAGATCAATAATGGCTGATACGAATATTTCCTCAGCATATCGCATCCGATTAATATTTCGAATGGTAGGCCGATTGCGACCAGACATATAATATTAATTGTAACACCTTTGCTTTCTAGTTCCAATGACACTTGTTTTCTCACTGTTTTATTTTGACGCCCAGTGGCACCTATTAAAATAACATTATTGACAGGTAAGGTAGGTATTATATTTTTACTTTGTTTCTGTATTCTCTCCAGTTCAGCATCGTTAATAAGTGATACATTTGCACCAGTATCTATCATTATTCGTGTAGGAATTCCCTCAATTTGAGCGGTTATGTATAAGATTTCATTATGCTGGTTGATTCTACTTGTCACCGTTTCCTCCAACAGTTCTTCTCGAAGATTTTTCAAATAATAATTGTAAATAATAGTAAGATTTTGACTATCCGTCCTTAAACTTTGGTTGTTGTTATACTTCAAAATTCTTTCACTTTCCATAATTAGTTTTTCATAATTAGTTGGTAGTAATTTGTTATTACTATATTTTTGAATTTGGTGGTTTTTGTACCCAGTAGATAGTAGCAGTAAGGGGTCGCGAGGGTTTATTACTGCCTCACTCCATTTAAATTAAGGCCATCATGATTATTTTCCGGGCATGACTGTTGATTTGCCTGGAATGGTGTGCCGGTTCCTGGTTGTTCAACCTCTCGGTCGTCTAATTGTTCACTCCCCCTTGGTTCTCGGAAGTCCTCCTGGCTTCTACTTCTTACTCGGTTGTCATGGTGATTCATCCCTCTGGGATTTCCTCTTCGATCATAACTGTTATTAAAACTGTTCCTCCGAGGTTGATGGTATCTCCAGTAATCCCCTTCTTCTGCACTAATATAATTTATTCGTGGTCAGTACGGACGATTATTATTATAATTACCCTGATTATTATTGTTGGTATTAACTCCTGGGTTATTTCTAAAATTGTTATAATTTTGGTTTGATCGGTAGTTATTATAATTATTATTATTTCTATTACCCGGATGGTAATTTTGATTGGGCCTGTTGTTACTATTATTGCTAATTGGATTTCAATTGAAATTTGCTTGTTGGTTATTATTTGGGGTAAAATTTTGGTTGTGATTACGATCGTTGCCATTAAAGTTATAATTATTCTGGTTATTCATGTTATTATGGTGATTATGATTCATACCATGGTTATTATTTCTTGAACCGCACTGATCAGTTCGTTGTCTGTTTCTTTTGTAGTAACCCTCGTGCTCATAATTTTCTAATAAGTCAGCCATTGCGTGGACCGTTTTAATCTGGCTTCCCAGGCGTGCTCTGGCAATTCCTGCGTCATAATGGTATGCCATTTTAGTTACTAGAGATTCTTCTGGTATTCTTGGCTCTAGGTGTCTAGCCAAACACACCTTTCCCCAGAAGTAAGTAGTTGGAAATGTACCTCTATTTCCATCATATCTTCCCTGACAAATGTTGTCCCTGATAATATTTTGTATAGCTTCGGACCAATATTTTTCTTTAAATAGTTTTTTAAATTGAGCATAGTCCACTATTTCATTCCTGGTTGCTGTCCACCAGTTGTCCGTAATCTCCCTAAAATGCTCATCCAACATCTCTCTAATCGAGCTCCAGATAGTTATTCGATGTTTATTAAAATGTTCCTCAATTCTGGCCAGGAATTCCATGGGGTTTCTACGATAATTTTTTGAAATTAATCCCTTCCCTGGTTTCATTTGTGGAAATATGAGTAATATTATTTGGTCTGGTTCTAATTAATTCAATTTCTTCTTGATTTTGGCGTACTTGACCAGTTAACTTGTTCACTGTAGTGTTAATATTGTCACACCTTTCTCCGGTTTGTTTCTGTAAATTTACTAAATTTTCTTGTTCCTTTTGTATTCCTTCTATCTGAATACGATTATTTTCTTGGACCTGGTCTATTCTAGCATTTACCATTACTTGTATTGTGTGATGGTTTCGTTAGTTTTTCTCAATCTCTCATTAGTGTCAGCTGTTTCTTGCTTCCTTTCCTCATCGATTTTGTCCATCTTCTGGTTAATTGTATCATTGACTTGTTCAATTCTCCCATTAATTCTTCTTAAATTCTCTTCATTGATTTGTCTGAATTCTTCCTTCATTTGGTTATTATTTTCACTTATAGTTTGCCTTAAGGTTTCATTAGTACTTTCTTTAATACTATCAATTTTTTCATTGGTTTGTCTATTGCTTTCCTTAATGCTGTCTATTTTGTCATTCATTAGTTTATTATTTTCATCTGTATTCCTGTTAATACTGTCTATTTTCTCGTTTGTACTGTCCATCCTCTCATTCATTTGTTTTATTAAATTTTCCTTCAAATTCTCATTTTGTATCCTTGATTTCTCGTTAATCTCTTCCTTCATACCGTCTATTTTCTCATTTGTTTGTCTGTTATCTTCCTTGATGCTATCAAATTTTTCGTTCGTTTGCTTGTTTTGTTCCTCCATTTGTCTTAATAAGTTTTGACTCAAAATTTCATTTTGTTTCCTTGAGTTTTCACTGAATTCTTCCTTGATGTTTTTCAAATCTTCCTTCATTTCTTCCTTCTGCTTCTTAAAATTGTCATTCGTTTCTTCCTTATTTCTGTTCATTTTTTCACTCATACTATTCATTAACTCCATTAATTTTATAAGATTCGGGTCTCCTCTATCTTCCTTTCTTGCTACCGTCTCCACATCCTCCACCGATGTTACTTCTTTCTCTTCCATCCTGACTTCTTTCTCTGCCTCCTTTGTCCGTCTCAGTGACGACGCCCTTTTATGCATCTTTATTATTTTTTGGAACTTATAGCAGTTGCCAGCTAAAAATTAGGAAATTAATTTGCTTGTTTCAATTTCTTCACCTAATATTCCCTAATTTCAGCCTCACTAGTTGGTGCGCCAATTTATTACGACTCGTGTACCCTGTAGTATAGTAATGGTATAATAAATTGCCCGTGTTATGTTTTGTAAATGTTAGTTTGTAAATAATAGTTGTAAATAGTGTATCAGTTGATCGTGGAATATTTAGGTTGTGTGTTTTCGAATGTGATTTAATATATAAGTTAAAAGAATTGAATTATTCTGCTTTGGTTCTTTAATCAGAATTATAATTATTCCAGTTCAGCAGTTAGAACTCCAAAATCAATTCAAAAATAGCGGTCGAGTCATCCCAAACAATACTCAAGTCACCTTCGATATTAGGCTTTAACCTATTCTTTGAGGTTAATCTTGGTTTTGTAGTTTGCGTACTTCCAATGACTCCCCGACGTCTTCTTATCCTTGTTAATTATAAAATAAATGTTGATAATATATTATGTTCATGAAATAATAACGCATGGATATGATTTATTAACATAATTGTTTAATCTCTGTAATATGAGTTCAAATTGGTAGAAAATTCCATTCGATACATACGGTTGTCACAATCGATATTTATCTCAGGAGTGAATAATTAAATAAGGTTAATATATTTCGTGGGAATTCTTGTGGCTGCTACGAAAAGTTCCATTACATGATAATTAACAATATAGAGTACCTTTACAAATCATCTATTACTTATAATCTAAAAAAATTACAAAAATTATATATTAAATAACATACGATGTTTGACGAGATTCAATAGGCTTTGTAAAAAGCATGCAGGTTAGAGTGACGTCAACATCATGGCTGCCGTTGTTCATCTCAGAAAATAATGAAGTTTATTGAATGTGTACAAATAAATGTTTTCCTTGTAATCACTGTTTCGTTTAGATATCGAATTTGTTTTCACTGGTTAAAATGTTCACTAGTGATTAGTGTTAGTGTGAATTGGTGTATTGTCTAGTGGTTGTTCCTTTTTGGATAAAAATATTGTCAATGATTAAGTCAAATTATACTTTACACATCTAGGCAATATTGCTGAATGTCTTCTGGTTTATTCTTTATAATTTCTTGATGGTGTGTGTTCCTGGTTCGTGTATTGATTGTAGTGGAGGAATTATTTATCTTCAATGGTGGTCATACAAATCTTCTTTCACATACGGTTTAGTAATATTAATATTTTTATATTAATAACATCTCAACACACACTATTCAACTGTTCTTCATCACAATTAACAATTAAGTGTTATTTCTTCTTTTTTAGTCACCGAACTCATACAAACTTCTTAAATTTTGATTGGCCATTTATGTACAGGTTAAGTGTTATGTGATCAATACCCATTAATTACTTTACATTTTATAAATTACCTTTAATAGATAATTTTATTATTATACTCTAATGATACATGCAATGTTTATACAATTATTAATTAGATAATTATAAACAATTTGATACTAAACATGCCTCAGTTTATAACTGTAAAACCTTATTAATTTGAATTTCTCTGATATGTGGTGGAACAATTTGTTATGGTTGATTATAATTTCTACCTTGACTCCCTGAGATAAATATATTTAAAAAAATAATTGTTAACATAAACTATTATAACGTATAACAAAAACTCTTAATAATAATACTTGTTTTTAACAACCTTAATTATTTCATACTTTTAAACTATTGTCTGTATGATAATAATAAATTTCTGTCTAATAATAATAATAAAACACTTTTCATACAAAAATAATTAACACTGTTTAACGGTAGTCTGTGTCACTATTTATATTATGTCACTCATATCACTGTAAGGGGTTGTGTCCCTTTTTCTATCCTTAATTATAGGCCTATATAATTTTGGTTAATACAATTTTATTATATGGATAGGTACTCTTTATTGGGTTTGGTTGTTATTCAGGGTAAGTTGATTAGGCCTACTAGGTTTATTTATTTAACTTTTTTCTGTTTACTGCCCTATTCTACTGGGTTATTTCTGGGTCTCTTGATGATATTAAATAAGTCAACAGTTGTTTTCATTTAGTTATATTTGGTTCTTTACTAATCTCTTTAAAACTTGGTAATTTCCTTTAATTGACTATTAATTGTGATTTCTTGTTCCCTCTCTGGATAGGATTTCCCTATTATATTTACAATTCCTTTTATAACATTTTGTATCGTTACAATATATAATTTTTGTATTTACTCAACATCTGTTTAATGTGCTACAGGCAAAATCTAACAATGATGTAAATCTCTGCAAAAATGAATTTAGGACAGCAAAAGAAAATATCGCAACACTCCATTTAAATGAAGTGTTGCAAAACTGTATGGATGAGTGTAGGCGCATGAATACTAATCCCAATTACAATTGCCAATTGATCCCAATTGCACATGAAGATATGACTGGGGAAGACTAACTGCAGAAATGACGCATATAACTCACACCGCAGAAATATAAAAATCCATATGAAAATATTACTAATAACACACTATATTATAGAGTACATAATAACCTTAATCATTAACACTATAAACAAATGTATTACAACGACACACATTCACTATGCAAACGTACTTACTTTCTGGATATCTACTACTATTATAAAGAGGAAGAATTTGTTTGTTTGTTTCAATGTTCAGGTTAATCTCAGAATCTACTGATGCAATTTTAAAAATTCTTTCACTGCCATGTTCCTTGAAGTTCAAGGATGGTTTTAGATATAAATTTGAACCAATAACTTTAATAAATTTCAGGATGAAGCCTTAAAACAACCCCATATCATGAAATTTCATTGGTAATTTGTGTGTAGTGATATTTTTGGCACGTAACAAACTTTCGTTGTACAAGAAATAGCTATATGGTATCAGAAAGTGAAATTTAGAGAAAATTCAAAATTTTATTTTGGTTTTGGTTTCAATAAAATCTTCCTTTTCATTTTCAAGGCATTGGCGGTTTTGTAAAAAATGTTATACATCATTTCCACAAGTTATGTTCCTTTAATTATTTACTGCATGCCTGTGTGTACAATTGCGCCCCCCCCCCATCAACCATCACTCTTTCCCCTTCACACAAACGCACCCTCTATCTCTCTCTTTTTTGTCACGATTAGCCTAGGCTATCCACAATCATGTCAGTTCGAATATTTATGTATACTATGATTTCTTGTTGTCGCATTACACTGGCCTAAGCACACATACCACTACATACAGTTCTAAGAATAGGCTTACAGTACTAACAGACCAACCCCCTCCCAATGTCACCATCCTTATGCAGGCTTGCTGATTTGTCAGTTGTGATTTGTTTTTCGACAAGTAGAGTGATGTTAGTGACGTTTCTAATGTTGTTAATTTTAATTTACTATAACAGCCATTTTCATTGCTGTTACTACTGTAGTATTTCATTTTAACACTACTACTTTTACAGACTCAATGAAATCTGTACCGGTACCTGACAACTACCTAATTCTGTATATTCTATTCTCCTTCCCCGTATTATTTATTTTCTCTATACTATTTAATATCTCTGGTTTGTCTTTTAAGATTTATTAATTAACTGGACTAGTTACTTAACATTTCTTAAGCATTTATTTTTACATGGTTAACAGTAGTTTAATCTGTATAATAGTAGTACAGACAGGCCCGTATTTAGGCACATGCTATTCTGTGCTCGCACACAGGGCGGCAAGATTTGGGGTGCAGCAAAATTTTGGATTTTTATTTTTTAGATTCACAATGAAAGGATATTTCCAATGCATTAAAATGATAATTGGTGACGAATAATTGGCAATTAATTGTCTCGTCACCAATAATTATAACATTTGGTCAACTATTGAAGGAATCAATTATTAAAATAATTTCCAATGTAATTACAACGATTTATGAAATCAAATAATCAATGCCATTCATGTAGATTGTTGCGAGCAGTGTATACTGTTGAGGAAGCAAACGTTGCATTCCTGTCTGTCGCTTGGTTATTTCCGCTTACTCATATGTCATGTTGCCATTCCAAATCCAGTATTCTGCTGCTGTTCTACTAGTGCTACTAGTCTGTATAAATGAGGTATGGAAGGTTTTTTGCTGTAATTGACACATTGAAGGAGGATTTGGGAAAAAGAATATCTGTGTACACATATTTTGTGTCTAGATTTTATTTTATTTCCAAACTTACAAATCTTGAACCTACTAGTATATAATGAATTCAGCAAAAGAACTGTGTGAACTGTACAATACGGATTTGGAGGATAGTCTAATAAATGAGTGTATCCATCTTAAAGGTTTCATCAAAAATATTAAACGTGAAGTGCTAAACAAGAAAGGTGAAAAAGTAGAAAAACCCTGGACTTTGCCAAGTTTGAATAAAATGTTAGTTGAAAGAAACTTACAAGAAGTTTATCCTAATATTTGTTTAACAAGAGAAAGTTTCTATATTATATAAAGTGTAGTGCTGTGAAAGAAGATGATGAACAAACAAGACAACTAATATTTGTGTTGCGCTGAAAATTTATAACTGCACAGCTGCAACGAACTGTTCAGCTGAAAGATTGTTTTCTGTTCTAAGAAGAGTGAACAATTACATGTGGTCAAGCCAAAGACAAGAGCGACTTGTAAGTGCGGCAGTTCTGAGTATTGAGTCAGATATAACTAACAGGCTAAGTTTTGATGTAATAATCAATGATTTTACTCACAGTCAAGTCAGACAAAAACCGTTCATTATGTAAGCTAAGATACATTTTTACATATCAGGTTTGGTTAAATGCTTTTCACTGAACTTGTAAGCAGTTCTGTAATGTATTAAAAATAAACAATGTCAAAAACACTGCCTACTTGTTAATTCCATGTCTAATTATTACAATTTTAAGAGTAAATATTTAAGAAATACCATCATAATTTAAGTGAAATTGTGAAATATAAAAAATAAGGCATAACTGTGATTAAGAGTAAAAAGAATAAATTTTCTGTAGACTACATCCTACATGAATTATATGTCGATGTCGAGAGAATTATGCCATTTAAAATTACATTGTAACTTGTAATACCTACAACGCTACAACAGACTGCCATCATATGTTTATGTTTACCTATTATAATGGATTCAACTTGAGCTGGTATGTCTGTAAAATCACAGCTTGTTTCCTTGTTTGAGTCGTAAGTTTGTGTGGGTGAAGGCGTGGTGCGTGGAGGGCGGCATATTACTTAGACCACAGGGGCACACAATACCTAAATACGGGCCTGAGTACAGATAGTAATTTTTCCATAAAACTCCCTGCGATTGGCACATACAGCAAAGTGCACGGGTACTGCAAGTCTCTCATATAGGCGTAGTGATCTTCTGGTTGTATATATGTATATAGCATCAAGTAATAATTCCTACTAAATTTAGTCTACTGTTTTCAAAATCCTATGAAGTTTCAAGTTTTTTACTTTATAAATTACACTGCCAGTTACTTAAATTAAGCTAAACTCACTCAAATACTGCTATTACACCAACATTTTGTCATATATAAGCACTACAGGAGTATGGTAAGAGCTTATTTTATAAGGGAAAACTGAAAAAATACAATCTACCATTAAACATTTTTTTGATTAAAACAAATAATTACTGAAATACAACATTTTTTATTTAAAGTCAATGCGTGGAAGTAACATACTGATCCTGATACAAATGTTATGTAAAACAAAACCACACTACACAGAAAATTATTGACAGAGAAACTAAAAAGAAAGTGCTCTCAATAATCATGTTTCTATAAGCAACAGGGGGACCCATTGGCTCTATAGCTGTGATTTGGAAGACTTCTCAGATCAACAGAATAGGATAAATACATTTATACAGCAATAGTAAAAGATTTGGAAACAATATTTTCTAATAGTTTCAGGAAATGAGCATGTAGGTTTAATGTTAGAGCAGTGTGTACAAATGGAACTGAAACAGGACTTTACACAAATCCCACATAAAACAAACTTAATTACTAATGGAGAGAATATTCTAATAACTGGTGGAGACAAAACTTTAGAATAGAGTTTATTAAGAGATAATGTTTATTAAGAGCAGCTGATTTCATTGAGACATCAGATTATGAAGGAAGTAAATCAAAGAATATAAGTATTCTAGAAGAAATATGGTTATGTAAATTTATTCTCAAGTCAAACCTCGATTTGGCTAATAGGAGGAAGTTTTGGTTCTGGACTCTTACCCTGCTTCATATAGGGAGCTTAGACTAGGACTTTATCCAAAAAGAATGAATTAAGTTAACATCCATCTAAAGAGCCATAGAACACAGTATTATGAATGCCAGACAGGCAAAAATAGTGCTAATTTAGGATATAACTCAGGAAATCTGTGTACTAGTCCTAGTAAACAAATTTTAATGGACTGGATAGGACATGATAGAACAAAGAATGATAGGTGATATTTGACTACTGAGCTATTACCTATGAACTTCAAAAGCAAGAGGAGCAGCAGACAGCCCACCAGGTGGAGAGATAAACTGCCAATATACTGGATAACTTGGTACTGGTTGCAAAATGACAGAAGTCAATCAATGGGCATAAATGTGATAGATCCTTGCTCAAAAATATGACTAGTTTCAAAAAACAGAATTTAATAGCAAATAATATACCGTAACGAGAAGTCTAACGAATAACCCAGACATTCTCCCCTCCCCCCCATACAGTGTGGCAGGTGTTGCCACAGACAAGTAGCTTCTAGTGTGTTCAAGAACACTTGAGATACGTATTAAGCCGGCGTGGAGTATGGAGGGAAAGCTAAACTCGACCTCTGCGGCATCTATAAAAGCAAGAGCATGTGGCGTAGGCAAGTCAATTACGTGAGCAATTTTCCTTAGCACAGATCGAGTGTTTGTCCAATATTGTGTGAAGTGTTATTGTGATATAAATTGTATGGAACTCTATTATTTGACATTATTATTGGGTGTGGACAAATCTAACTTGAATTATTCTATGTGTTGATTACAAATTATTAATTGTGATAATTAAAGCTGGTTATTAGTGATTTCATTGGTGCCTTGTATTTTGTTTTCCACTGTACTATACGACGATAAAGGGAGACCATCGTAACAGTGGGTCAGAAGTGGGACAGAACCATTAACATTGGCAACAGTCGACACTTTGTACAAGACTAGTGTAATTTGTTATTAATCAGTAAACATGGATGCCGGTCAAATGATGGAAATTTCCCAAGCACTGCTATGACAGACACAAGAACAACAAAAATTAGGATGACAACAAGAGGCAGAAGAGACAAAAGAAGAACACCAATGGGAAAGAGAAGAAGCAAAGAACAACAAAAAGCACTAATGCTGGAAACAAAAGAAAGACAGAAACACTAATTTTGGAATCTGAAGGATGATAAGCAGAGGACGTAAGAGTGAAACAGGTGACATCGAAGCGTTGATACAGGAACAAAAGAAGATCCAAGCACATACTACCATGGAGTTGGGTCTATTACGAGATGACCTTAATAAACAAGTGACTAGAACATCGGAGGTACAAGAATCAATGACATTAAAAATAGCTGAAGTACAAAAATCTGTATCGAGTGTTGAAGAATCAATGTCTACAAAAATATCTGTCATAGAGAATCCATCTCAAATAAAATATCTGCAGTAGAAGACTCAATGGCAAACATAAGAGAACAAATTAAAAGTGAAGTTGAGCGGTTCATGAAGATACAACCGAAACAAATTTCTGAACAGACTGTACCATAAAGACAGAAAAGATAATAGAGACAGTCACTTTGCCTGCAGCTGGCGGAGTTCATGTCAAGGCTACAACCTTTGATGGAAGCACTCACTACGACGTACCTTAGGCAATTATTAGCCGCCGCATGCGCAAATAATTGGACAGATAAAGAGAAGGCCTTTTCATTCGTTCTTACTTTAAAAGGACCTGCTGCAGAGCTACTTCAGAAATTGCCACCTGAAAGCCAGAACGTCTGTGACGAATTGATTAAAGCTCTAGAATTATGGTATGGTGATAAACGTTTGCGAGATGTGTACTATGCTCAGTTGAGAACAAGGCGACGTTCCGGGGAAAGTCTTCAAGAGTTTGAAGCAAGCATCGACAGACTAATTAGAGTGGCTTATCCCGAAGCACCAGAAGATTTTCTACTGCGTTTTGCAGTGCAGATATTTATTGATAGCATAGGAGATTGTGAACTTCAGGATGTGTTACAAATGGCAAGACACCGAAATAGCTCAGAAGTTCTTGTTCATGCCCTCGAGTTTGAAGCTGCCAAGTCAGCGTCCTGCTACATTAATGGGTTTATGCCATCACACTGTAGTCAGACTATCCCAGTATCACATTGCCGTTACGATGGGTGCAGAAAAACAATGTTGTCGGACAAACAATTCAAAAGTTAAAGAGCGCTACAACGATTTGAATGATGGAAAAAAGACAAAAGACTGAGGTATTACAAGTGTGGGAAACATGGTCATCTATAATAGGTAGACTGTTGGGAGAAGAAAATTCCGAATGAAGAGAGTGATGGCACCAATTGGAGGATTAAAGCTCCAGAACAGCTTACAGTTTTCACGCTACATAAGACCGGTGGTTACTTGATCGTTAATGGATTTGCGGAAGGTAAACCAACATCATTTACAGTTGACACGGGCGCAACAGTGTCCATTGTGCGTCCTGACTTAGTCAGCAACCGCTAGCCTCAAATTAGCTCTTGTACAATACAGCCTGTGACTGGAAGCCACGTCAAAGTGTTAGGAAAAATAGACATACATGTACACTTGGGTCTTCTCGAGTTTAGCCACTAAATGCTCGTTGCAGACATTGTCGATGAAGTGATTCTTGGCACGGACATAAGTCCACAACGAATTCGTAGGCATTCTTAAGAGAGAATGTCCTGAGGGTTGGCCAAGAAAAGATAAAGCTTTGCATGGCGAAAATGTCATGGTCTGCCAACCATTCAATCAAGCAAGTGGCATTAACCGAAAAAGAAGTCAACAGGTTTGGTCAAGAGGAACTTTCCCTATTGCAGGCGGAAATGGAAGAAGAACTAGCACAGGAAGTACAGATAAGTGTAACGGCAAAAGAAGTGATTGGAAAGCGAACTAAAGGTGTAAAGGAAAACCCCTTGTTTGTTCCTGAGTTAACAGAAGCGTCCAGGGGAAAAGTTGCTGAAGATGAATTTATGCAAGAGGTTGTTGACGAGAAGCAAACAGACTTGGATCAGCCAGTGGTGTTTAGGTCATCAGTACATGACGCAACTGGAGTGATTCCAGCAAAACTAGCGGTTGAGCGGAATACTCGTATTCCTGGGGACTTGATGTTCAGATCACACGATACTGAATTCGAAGAACCAGAGAATAATTCTTCGCAAGGTCCTCCACATAGATCGCCTGGCCAAGTGTTATTTCAGAGACGGTTTGCCAGTTCGGGACGAACAGCCTTAAGGAGGGGACAGTGGAACGAGAAGCCGAGAACATTCTCCACCCCCGTCCTGTGTAGCAGGTGCTGCCACGCACAAGTAGGTTCTAGTGTGTTCAAGAACACTTGAGATACGCATTAAACCGGCGTGTAGTAATGAGGGAAAGCTATACTGGACCTCTGCACGACTTATGAAAGCATGAGCATCTGGTGTTGTCAAGTCAGTTACTGTAAAAATAAACAGATATGAAGCAGCGCGCAGGTTACAGTGGGAACAAAGCAGGAACAGTGGAAGCCACGAGAGAGGAAAATGTCTACTAACACAGTTGAAAATATTGGCCTGCTCTGAGTTGTGAATAAGACGCACATATGAGATGAGTAATCTGTTTTGAGGCAGATTAACTTTTTATATGTAATGTGCCGAAGTTACGTTTCTTTAATTAAAGATGAAAAAATAGTAAAATTTACGTTTTTCCCTGTAAAAGTACTCAAACAAATTTAAAATCTGATATCGCTTACAATGACAGCTGACATAAAGTAGTTATACTGCCTTATCGATTCACAATTTTTTTCTTTTTATTATTTCAAAACTTTATTTACTTAACTTTCTATTGTCTATGCATTCTTATAACATTTTAATTGTTTTATTTTTCAATTGTTTTCAAGTTTGTTACATGTTAGTACGTGTTATATTTAATTCACTACTTTTTTTATCAAGTTACTAAATACTAAAAATTTGGTTGTAGGTAAGTTTTGATTTCGATTACGACACAACCAGAAAAATACAATATAAAGATTTAAAAGAGTTATAAAATCTTTAATATAGCTATTATTTTGTAAACAGTGACTTAGCATGTTATGTCTGTTGCAATGTTTCCTCAAAGTCAAGCCTAGGCATCAACAATCGTTGTATATTTTGAAATGTGCAACAATATGTGTAGGGTAAGACTGCCCAAGAGTACGCACTGCTCAAGAGTACGCATTGAGCTTCAATTTTTAACCGATAGATTTCAGCATCTGTCGCAAGCAGGGGATGTGCTTCTTAACCAGCCGAATCCCGTTGGCACGCGCCAGTCGAGATTCTTTCACCAAGAGAGGAGGTATGTTGAATTTGTTGTGTTACTACTATTTTGTTCTTATATTTGTCGCAAAGTAGTATATTGTTTTTACATGTAAATGTTAATATTTTAAATTGTATTTTTTATATTTTATTATTACATGTTCCTGGTTCATATTTATTGGCAAATTTATTTAATACATGAAGTAGTTTCGATATTAAGATGTCCAAAAATCAAAATGGCGCGATGTCGTAAGAGTACGCACTGGCTTCTTTAATGCGTACTCTTGGGACACTTCATATGAGATTGTGCCTTCAATGAGTTTTCTTCATTCCAGGTACCATGTCATCAAAATATAAACGTAAAAGTGATAGGCAGTTGTTCGCTCAAGCGCAATTGACCACAGCTCAAGATAAAATTGCAGCAGGCAGTAGTGTGAGAGCTGCAGCGAAATTTGTGGGAGTACATGAGGCAATGCTGTGAAAGAGATTGAAATCAGTAAGTTCAATATATTTATTCATTTGGTCGTCTTATGGCATACTAACAATAGTAGGCCTAGGCCTACTATCCCTAAAATAATAAAAAGGCCTAATAATAATTATAGTGATAGCCTATTAATTATTTTTGATAATAATATTAATAATAATAATAATAATAATATTAATAATAATAATAATGACCGCCTCCGTGATGTAGTGGTCAGCACGTCTGACTACTAATCCGGAGGTTCCGTGTTCGATTCCTGGCACCCCCGGAAATTTTTCCGAGGGAAATGGATCTGGAACGGGGTCCACCCAGCCTAGTGAGGACAAATGGGTAGCGGATCTGGTTAAGAAGGTTGGCATCTTAACAGGTTGAGAGGTGCGTGGTGCTAACCACATCACCTCTCTATCCACCAGCTGCTAGACAGTGGTGGCAACCTGGCCGACCGGCCTAGACTCCTCGAAGCTGTTGAGCCACAGATTTTTAATAATAATAATAATAATAATAATAATAATAATAATAATAATAATAATAATAATAATAATAATAATAATAAATGTATCCTTTAGGAATGAACATTAATTTTTAAATGTTATTTTCAGGGAACAATACCAACTTCCTTGGGCAGATTTAAACGAACATTTTCGAAGCAGGAAGAGGAATCCTTGGTAGCTCGTATTAAGATTTTAGACAGCAAATTTTTTGGCATAACAAGGAAACAATTAATGACTGTAGTGTTCCAATATGCTACACAGAATAATATTGCTCATCCATTCAACAAGAATAAGAAGATGGCAGGTGATAAATGGGTGAGAAATTTCTGCGAAAGGCACTCCTTAACATTACGGCAGCCGGAGAAATGCTCTCTAGGAAGAGCCATTGGGTTTAATAGAGTACAATTTGACAAGTTCCATAAAAACCTTAAAATAATCTTAGATGAGAACCCTGCACTTTCTGCAAGCGACATCTTTAATATGGACGAAACAAATGTGTCAAATGTTCCCAAAAAGCTTCCGAAAGTAATTTCTCCAAAAGGGAAACGGCTCGTGTCAAAGGTTGTCTCCCAAAACGAGGAGAGTCGATGACTGCAGTTTGCTGTGTCAGCGCTGCGGGTTACTATGTTCCACCTGCTTCCACCACGAAAGAGATTCAAACCAGAATTTTGTGATAGAACACCACCAGACACTTTGGGAATTGTATCTGATTCAGGTTTCATAAATTCAGAGTTGTTTATGACCTGGTTACAACACTTCACAAAATATGTGAATCCATCTCTCGAAAAGAAGAAATTTTTACTACTTGACAACCATATATCACATTGTACTTTGTCAGCAATTGAATATTGCCGAGGAAAAGGCATCATGTTGTTCTCTTTGCCATCCCATGCCAGCCACAAACTACAGCCCCTTGATGTGGCATTTTTCGGACCCTTGAAGAAGTTCCTGTCAGAAGAATGTGATCGGTGGGTCACGGAACATCCAGGTCGACCTATAACAATTTATCAAGTGGGTGAGATTTTTTGCTCGGCCTACTCCAAGACTGCTTCTGTTAAAAGAGCTGTAAAATCATTCCAATGCACTGGAGTTTTCCCACAAAATCCCTCAGTTTTTAGGGATGAAGACTTCATGCCTGCATCAGTGACTGAGAGGGAGTTAGAAGGCTCAATACCCTCTCAAGAATCTGATTTGGGAAACGAGGCTGGGCCATCGTATGAGAGGGAGAATAATGTAACAAATGGCCAAAATCAGGAAGCCAACATCCCACCAAGAAACTAGAATGGATTTCAAGATCAAAGCAAGTCTGCAGCCACAGAAATTCAAAGTCCTACAAGTAGTACGTCAGCTAAAGAGCTTCTTCCTAGCCCCAAAGGATGTAGAGGAAATAAAAGAGGGGGAAGATCAAAATCATCCACAATAATGACTTCCACCCCTTTCAAGAAGACTCTCGAGGAAGAAACTATTGCAAAAAAGAAACCCAAGAGAAATGCGGCGAAAAAACTAACTTTCACATTGGAAGAAGGTGACGACGATGATGATGGGGAATGTTTCGACGACGAACAACATGATGATCCAGCCTGCGTTTATTGTAACAGTCTGTATTCTAAATCCAAGTTTCGTGAAGGTTGGATCCAGTGCCAGAGCTGCCAATTGTGGGCCCATACTGAATGTGCCGGCATTGAACGTCGAACAAAAATGTATAAATGTGAAGTGTGAATGTAAAAGTTTTTGGTTTCAATAATAAATAATTTTCTTCCTTATAGAACTTCGTTTATATTGTTTTTATTTAGTGCGTACTCTTGTGCTCACTAAATGCGTACTCTTGGGACGCTGTATGCCTAAGAGTACGCATTTGCATATTTTAACTAAAGGCAGCCTAGTATTTAAATAGATCTTTTCATTGAGTTAACACCTTAATATTGTTTCACTAACTTAACAAGGAAGAGATTAAGCTAATTTCCGCAACTCTAATTTGGACTAAAGTTAAAGAAATGTTATTACAAATAAAAAGTACGTACTCTTAGGCAGTCTTACCCTACATGTTACGATTCACGAAAAAACGTAGTTATCGTATATGATCCACATTGCTCTGGCATCTTAATTTGTTTGAATAAGTAACATCAATAACGGCCTCGCACGTGAAATAATTGTGTCTGTTTGTATGTTTGAAAAACAAGCAGATGTAAACTATTCATAAAGAACAAGAGAGACAATATTAATGCAACAATTAGACTAAAACTATTTAAGTCATATAGAGGTCATCGAGCGTCTCCTGCTGCTCGATCTCGCCGCTGTTAGATGATTTCATCCGTAGCGAACAGTTCCACAGAGAGCACTCGACCACTCTTCTATTGGTCAACGTTATTACGCGCTTGTCTGACGCCACCAACAGGCGAGCGACTACGGCTCCCGTATATACTGTTGGATGTGAATAAGGCCATCGACAAAGTTTGGCACGAAGGTCTTCTCTTCAAATTTGCCCATTCTCCTCTACCATCGACCATAGTGTTTTTCCTCCCGTCGTATAACAGCGACCGCATCTTCAGGGTTAGGGTCGATGGGTCCTGTTCTACAATTCGATCTGTCGCAGCCGGCACACCCCAGGGATCAGTCCTCGGCCCCGTTCTGTACCTTATGCACACGAACGACCTGCCTGTTTTGCGCGGTGTCACGTCTCTGTTCACTGACGATGTATCACTGCAGCTCCCTGTCCCCGCGTTTTGTGAGTACTATAACGTGAATGTAGATCACGTAAGCCTATATTATGTAATTAACGTAATTAATCATTTAATGTATGTTTTTAGTTATTATTTAGCAAATTAAATGTGTTGATAAAAAGACTGAGGCAAAATAACGTCTCACAGAAATATTGTAAGTTGGCGACAGTCTGGCGGCAACAGAATAAAAGCGCATTGTACAATAAACAGCTTTCTAAAGACATAAAGAAGGAAATGACTTGTTCGCAAAAAATCATAAAACTGTTGAGTCCCATTAGTTTTTGACGAACGACAACCTAGGGAAAACAATATATCGTCTACCAGTGGTGTGAGGTATATTCTGGTGATCGTCGATAATTTCACCAAGTTTGTGACATTATACCCGATGAAAAGAGCAATTACAGCTGTTACGCTTAATAATTTAAAAATTACATCCAAGAAATTGGAAAACCCAAAGCTATATTGACGGATAATGGCGCACAATTTACAAGTAAAACTTGGGTGACACAGTTAAATGCACTTGAAATGAAGCCCAAGTACACTGCCATCCGTAACCCGTGTACCAATCTTGCTGAAAGGGTTAACCGCCAATTAGGTAACATATTCAGAGTGATGGTTAACGGACACCAAACCAAATGGGCCAAATATATTAAATTAATTGAAAAATGTATCAATGAGACTCACCACGACACGATTGAAATGACACCATTTGAGGCACAATGGGGTCGAAGGCCACGAAGAGCACGGGAGGTGTATGTGGACCGAGAATTAATGAAGGAAGACGTTAAGGATTGCCGAGAGGTAATATATCGACGATTAAAAAGAAAGGGTGAACGTCGAGCAAAGAAAAACAATGAAGGCGTCGATAAGGTGAAATTCAAGGAAGGAGACTTAGTTATAATAAAGACTCATCCAATTTCAGATGCTTTGAATAAAGTCACAGCGAAATTCTGTGAACTGTTTGAGGGACCGTACGTTGTAAAAGGAATAAAAGGAAATGCAACTTACAAAATGGCGGAGGTGGATAAACCAGGATCGATTCGTGGAATTTTCAACGTGCGACAGTTGAAGCCGTACCACCGCGAGTAACAGTAAAATTGTAAATAAGATCAGTCAGAAGGGAAAAGAAATTTCAAAATTTTGATAAATTTAAATTTCCTTAACACTGATAACAAACATTGTAAATAAACTTAAACCAATGTGTAGTATGTTACATAATAGTAAGCCATGTGATGTACGTAAGGCCAGCAATTGTAAACGACAAAATGAATTGTAAACAGCTGCAAACAAACTGGTTTAAGAGGGAGGGGGCAAGCTCTCCCAAGACAAGAAGTGAAAGTGCACAAAAAGCCGAGGGTTGCACACCATTATTGTACTGAAAAGGCAACAACCTCAGACGTAAACAAGCTTCGTCAATAATAAACTGAGCACTTTCAGAGGCGTACAAACTGATTTGCCATGAATTCGAATATCGATCATGATCAAATCAATTTGGGGGACTAAATATAACGTGAATGTAGATCACGTAAGCCTATATTATGTAATTAACGTAATTAATCATTTAATGTATGTTTTTAGTTATTATTAAGCAAATTAAATATGTTGATAAAAAGATTGAGGCAAAATAACGTCTCACAGAAATATTATAAGTTGGCGACAGTCTGGCGGCAACAGAATAAAAGCGCATTGTACAATAAACAGCTTTCTAAAGTCATAAAGAAGGAAATGCTTTGTTAGCGAAAAATCATAAAACTGTCGAGTCCCGTTAGATTTTGACGAACGAAAACCTTGGGAAACAATGGATCAGGCGATAAAAAAAAGGAAACTTTGGTGAAAGTCGCGTTGCTTGGTATAGCAGTTGGACACTTGGCGAAACTCCCGCGTTCCCCAGACTAAACAAAAATGAGAAGAAGCGTGACTTTAGAGAGCGAGTTTTTTACGGTTCCTGAATGGACGAATTTAAAGTTCCCGGCAAGGAAATAAGTCATGAGCCTATCGGAATTATTTGAGTAGAACGGGTGGTAAAAGAGAAATAGTGAGCCCTATAAATAATACCTCGTGTACAGCTAAGTAAGTTTTTTAGTCTCCTTTTTCTCTTAGTATGTGTTAAAGACGCTCTTAGTATATTTTAACTTCGTTTTTAATAATAAATTTTTAAAGTGTTAATGTATATTAGCTTGATTAACCAACATGTAAAGTAATATATCGGAGTGTACAGAAAACTATTCGTGTCTTTTAAAATCTCATTAGGATTTAAAGAAACTATCAAAATATTGTAATGAGTCTTGAAGTATTTGAGTGCGTGTTGGTCGAGGAACGCGACGGTCGTTGTTTGTACGGCAAAGACAAACATGAGAGGAGTCTTCATCGTGAGTGAATCATTTAATTAGTGCGTACAGCAAGTAAGAAGCAGTTTTATTTAAATCAGTGAACTTGAAGTAATTACTAACACAGTATATTTTGTCTTGTGCGCGAAAGTCGAGTGGAGTATTTAGTCAGCGTTCCAATGTGTGTAGAGAATCGATGAAAGTAATTGTGAATGGAATTAAAGCAAAGTATTGTGCGAAGTGAAATTGTGATATATGTTCACTTAATGCATTGTCGGCAGATGGAATGGATAATCCTGAACACAAGTAACAGTTTCATTGTACTTATGTATTAACTAATATTCTATGTAGTCGTACAGTCTATATCCCTAAACATCCCGTTTCATTCTAAAAGAACCGACGAGCAGTTGGATGCTAGTAATAGTATTCTACCCTTTATGACTTTAGAAACGCTCATATTAATTAATGTAAATTAGGATTGACAAATTCAGAGTTGTATTAAATATATCTGATGGTTGTCAGAAGTTAATATCTTGTTAATATTAAGGCATTGAATATATATATATATATATATATTGTCTTACAAGCATTATTAATAATTAAAAGTTATTAGCATCTTAACTGCAGAGTTTTTATTCAAAAAACCCCCTGAGATCAAATAACATCTCTGGCGCCCAGCATCTAATACAGTTTAAACCAAATATTATTACAGTAAATAATATAAACTTAATTACGTAAAAATTATACACGTAATAGTTATATTTGTCGCCATTAACGTGGTGCAGCTTTTTTAAAATCATTATATTTGCCGCCACAAATTTGGAGCACTAATAATTTAAGTAATATTTGACGCCCGAATACATGTGGCAACTCAGAAATTCTTTATATTTGGCACATCCAAACGTGGTGCACGATCCAAAGTCTTTATATTTGGCGCCTAGAACGTGGCGCGATCCCACAAGTTCTTTATATTTTACGCCTAAAACGTGGTGCACGTTCCCAAGTTCTTTATATTTGGCGCAGCCCAACGTGGGGCAAACCCACAATCTTTATATTTGACGCCACAACAACGAGGAACTTTAAAGTTCTTTATATTTGGCGCAGCCCAACGTGGAGCAAACGATCACAAATTCTTTATATTTGGCGCCTAAAACGTGGTGCACGATCCCAGTTCTTTGTATATTTGGCGCATCCAAACGTGGGGCACGATCCAAATTCTTTATATTTGGCGCCCAACGTGGGGCAACTTTTTTAAAATCATTATATTTGCCGCCACAAATTTGGAGCACTAATAATTTAAGTAATATTTGACGCCCGAACACATGTGGCAACTTAGAAATTCTTTATATTTGGCGCATCCAAACGTGGTGCAAGATCCCACAAGTTCTTTATATTTGGCGCCCAACGTGGGGCTTGAATGTAAATGAGCTCGGCAGAATGAAATGGGATAGACGATAAGCAATTGGAATAAGATATGTGCTAAAATAAGTAAATAGTAAAAATTAAATGTTAACTCGCAGTAAAGTAAGGAAATTTAAATTGGTTAGTAGTACAAATAGTTGAATGGCTGACAGTAACGAAAGTAACGGTGGATCCGACATTGAATTTGATATGAACAATCAAATGGGAGAGAAAGGATGGGAAGAGGCCACGGAAAGTGAAAGCCCGGAGGTTTCGTCAGAGGCGAGGGGACGACAACAACACGACGATAAACGGTCCGAAACAGAACAGACACAATCACAGATTGAAACCCAACAATCAGTTACAAACATAGATATCAGTAGGCTACTACAGCAGTTCACACACAAATGACAGAAAATACTAAACGATTATTAATAGAAAATAATCAGCAAATGACTGAAAACATCAACAGAATAGAACAAAAACTGACAGAAAACACACGACAATTAGAAAAGAACATGATAGAAAAATTAAATGAAAATACTAAGAAAAATGAAGAGAATATAGAACAACTCAAACAAACATTCACACGACAGTTAGCAGAAAATAACCAGCAAATAACAGAAAACATTACATGTATAGAAAAACGAATACATGACATGGAACGAAACATGGAACAAAGATATACACAACAACCACAGGAACACAAAACACAGATAGCATAACAAATACAAGAAATCCGAAACGAAAACCGAGAAACAGCAATACAATTATGTACAGAAGTCAAAGAAGTCGTGAGAGAAGAGGTGGAAATAGTACGATCAGAAGCGAAAGAACATTGGGAGAAGTGTGAAGTGTCGCTTCAACAACACCAAGCTAGTGTCACATATGACATTAGAGCCATAACTAATAAAATGATTACGCACAAGAAGAAAAATGAAGAACAGATAGAACAACTGAAAGAATGTTACGAAAATAGCTGTTCTACAATCGACGGGAAGATAAGTAAAATCAAAGAAGATGTACGCAATAAAATCGCCCAGATCGAACGCACAACTAGGCAGCAAGAAGTGATAATAGAACACACTAAAAATGTGAACTTCAATGGAGAAGGAGAGTATCCGATGGAGTTTGTGAAGGAGCTAGAAGAAATAAACCGTGAATACTACCCAGGTGAAGAGGTGAGCTGGATAGGAAGACACTTAGACGGAGAAGCCGCCATATGGTGGAAGCTGATACGTAATGAGGTAAACACTTTTGAGCAATTTAAGACCGCATTCACAGTCAAATACTGGAATCAAATGATCCAGGAGTCCGTCCGTGATAAGTTAGAATTTGGGAAATATCGCCCGGAGAGCGGGTTAAGCATGACGCAATTTATGGAAAGGCGTATCTTACAGAACCGGCAATTAATACCGCCGATGTCAGACTTACACCTAATTCGAAAACTGGCACACCACTACAGTCACGACATTGCTGTTGCCTGCATTACGAGGGGTGTGAATAACATTATGGACTTTCAAAACCTGTTAATGGAATTCGCAGCCTTGCGACAAAAGAAGAATGGAACGAACGGCGAGGGTAATATGCAGTTTCAGCCCAAGCAGGAAAGGAACGTAAATAATGCTAATCACTGGCCGGAAAATAGGACAGAGCGGAGTAACCCCCCACGTCACAAGGCACCGTGGCGACAAGGAGAGAAAACAGCTGAGGCAAACGAGAGAGAAAGAGCACCGCAGAAACGGGTATACGAATCCCAAATGAATACATTAGCGTCAACAAGCGGCACTCAAGGAACCTCCCAGGTAGCAAGTAGTTCAAACATACATACAAAGAATGTTGCCCAGTCAAAAAACTAGTTAAGAATTATTTTAGAGATAAGGTAGGATTAGGCGATAATTGTAAGATAATCAGTACCACTTTTATTGATATTAGAGACACTCTGATGGAAGAGGAGTCGGAATATCAAGAAATCAATAAAACTAAATGTCCTGAATTGAAGATACAACTCAATGGTATACCAATAATAGCACTACTTGATACGGGCAGCCAAATCAATGCGTTGTCTGCGGAGTGGTATCAGCAAAATAAAAAACGTATTGGCAATGTACCTATATTAAAAATTACTAATTTAGTTATTAAAGGAGCAGTGGGGAAGAAATCGAATAAGATAACCCAACAGATCATGCTCGAAGTAAGAATCGGAGAGTATGTGACTGATGCTGTGTTTATAATTGTCCCTAATTTAATCAGGGAGTGTATTATTGAAATTAACTTATTGCAAGAAGGTAGATGTGTGATTAACCTTCCAGATAATAAAATTACTTTTAAGAATAATCGTAGTAGCAGTGAAGAACCCGTAAGCGCGGAAATAATGGCATTAGAACTCGAGGAAGACGGAGAAAAGATTGCTAATACGATTCAAGAGAAACTGGAAGAAACAACCGGTATCGATTCTAAAACAAAGGAAGAATTGGAGAACATTTTATACTCTAACCAACAAGTGTTCCGTGAGCAACCAGGTAGAATCAACAAATATGTACACAGGTTAAAGGTAACTGACACAACCCCTTATTGCTTAAAAGGGTGGCCAGTTCCACTAAAACATAAAAATGCAGTGGAAGGAGAGATTAAAAAGATGGAAAGATGCGGTGTAATAGAATGAGCAAACAGTCCATATATAAACCCCATGGTGACCGTAGTCAAGAAAGATGAGACTGTACGACTGTGTTTAGACGCAAGAAGAATCAATGCGGTCACTGTTCCGGATCATGAGGGTGCAATACCAATTGATCAAGTGTTGGCGAGCTGCGGAAAAGTGAAAGTCATGAGTAGTATTGATCTCACCAGCAGCTTCTGGCAGATCCCACTTGCTGAAGATTCCCGGGACTACACTGGCTTTCTCTACAGAGGCAAATGCTACAGGTACACGGTAACACTATTCGGGCTAAAGACGAGTTTAGCCAGTCCAACCCGCGGATTGGATAAAGTTTTGACAGAAGAAGTAAAAAGATTCACTATACTATATGTGGACGATTGTTTATGTGTATCAGAAAACATTGAAGAACACCTGGAACACTTACGCATGTTGTTGGACAACCTCAAAAGAGAGAACGTCACAGTGAACTTAAAGAAATCCAAATTCTTTCGAGACAGAATTAGTTACCTGGGATATGAGCTGTCTGCAAAAGGTATTAGCGCTTCCACAGAAAAAATCTCCGCTATTATGGATTTTCCTAGACCAAAGAATCCAAAACAACTAAAGGGATTTCTTGGCCTAACTAATTTTTACAATAAATTCACAAGCCAATATGCAGAAAAACCAAGACCGCTGCTACAGTTACTAAAAAAAGGCATACAGTTTAAATGGACAGAAGAGTTAGAAAAAAATTTTAAGGAGGTCAAGAGACTATTCGTGGACACAGTAATGCTACGACATCCTGACCCAAATAAAAGATTTTACCTGCAGACTGACGCGAGTAAATATGCGATTGGGGGTCAGCTTTATCAAATAGATGAAGACGAGCAAATAGGGATCGTTGCATTCACCAGTCGTGTGCTTAGAGGTGCCGAATTAAATTATTTTACTACGGAAGTAGAACTGCGTAGCGTAGTCCATTGCTTGAAAAAATTTAGAACTTACGTGTTAGGTCGACCATTGACCATTATCACTGATAACAAGACACTAACATTTATTCAAAAATGTCAGTTAAACTGTTCCCGAATTACACGATGGATACTGGCTATCCAGGAGTATGATTTTGAGATAGTACATTGCAAAGGTACTGACAATATCGTAGCGGATGTACTTAGTCGAAACCCTCAAGATGTACTAGAAAATATAATACCAGATGGACGAGGAGACTCAAATTTACGCAATTGACATCAAACTGGGTAAACCATTAAAAAATCAGTTGAAAAAAATTACACTACACCAAATGAACAACTTTAACCTAAATAATATCATCGACCGGTTATACAACAATAAAAATGGCAAACTCAGTAAGATATATCAAGTATATAATAATAAATTATATCGTAAGGAGAACGGAAGGTGGAAATTGGTAGTAACACAAGAAATTGGACAGGCGTTATTAAAGGAGATTCACGTAATGTATGGACACTGCGGTGTGAGGAGAAGCTATGGGATCTTTAAGGAACATTATACAGGCGACCATCTCTACAAATACCTTAAGAGGTTAATTAAGACATGTGATACCTGTCAAAAAAGTAAAGACCATTTCAAGAAATGCATGGGAGAGACCAAACAAGTTCTGCCAAAGGAGAGAGGTGAGCTCATTAGCATGGATTATTACGGTCCTTTGATATCGTCTACCAGTGGTGTGAGGTATATTCTGGTGATCGTCGATAATTTCACCAAGTTTGTGAAATTATACCCGATGAAAAGAGCAATTACAGCTGTTACGCTTAATAAATTAAAAAATTACATCCAAGAAATTGGAAAACCCAAAGCTATATTGACGGATAATGGCGCACAATTTACAAGTAAAACTTGGGTGACACAGTTAAATGCACTTGAAATGAAGCCCAAGTACACTGCCATCCGTAACCCGTGTACCAATCTTGCTGAAAGGGTTAACCGCCAATTAGGTAACATATTCAGAGTGATGGTTAACGGACACCAAACCAAATGGGCCAAATATATTAAATTAATTGAAAAATGTATCAATGAGACTCACCACGACACGATTGAAAGACACCATTTGAGGCACAATGGGGTCGAAGGCCACGAAGAGCATGGGAGGTGTATGTGGACCGAGAATTAATGAAGGAAGACGTTAAGGATTGCCGAGAGGTAATATATCGACGATTAAAAAGAAAGGGTGAACGTCGAGCAAAGAAAAACAATGAAGGCGTCGATAAGGTGAAATTCAAGGAAGGAGACTTAGTTTTAATAAAGACTCATCCAATTTCAGATGCTTTGAATAAAGTCACAGCGAAATTCTGTGAACTGTTTGAGGGACCGTACGTTGTAAAAGGAATAAAAGGAAATGCAACTTACGAAATGGCGGAGGTGGATAAACCAGGATCGATTCGTGGAATTTTCAACGTGCGACTGTTGAAGCCGTACCACCGCGAGTAACAGTAAAATTGTAAATAAGATCAGTCAGAAGGGAAAAGAAATTTCAAAATTTTGATAAATTTAAATTTCCTTAACACTGATAACAAACATTGTAAATAAACTTAAACCAATGTGTAGTATGTTACATAATAGTAAGCCATGTGATGTACGTAAGGCCAGCAGTTGTAAACGACAAAATGAATTGTAAACAGCTGCAAACAAGCTGGTTTAAGAGGGAGGGGGCAAGCTCTCCCCAGACAAGAAGTAAAAGTGCACAAAAAGCCGAGGGTTGCACACCATTATTGTACTGAAAAGGCAACAAACTCAGACGTAAACAAGCTTTGTCAATAATAAACTGAGCACTTTCAGAAGCGTACAAATTGATTTGCCATGAATTCGAATATCGATCATGATCAAATCAATTTGGGGGACTAAATATAACGTGAATGTAGATCACGTAAGCCTATATTATGTAATTAACGTAATTAATCATTTAATGTATGTTTTTAGTTATTATTAAGCAAATTAAATATGTTGATAAAAAGATTGAGGCAAAATAACGTCTCACAGAAATATTATAAGTTGGCGACAGTCTGGCGGCAACAGAATAAAAGCGCATTGTACAATAAACAGCTTTCTAAAGTCATAAAGAAGGAAATGCTTTGTTAGCGAAAAATCATAAAACTGTCGAGTCCCGTTAGATTTTGACGAACGAAATCCTTGGGAAACAATGGATCAGGCGATAAAAAAAAGAGAAACTTTGGTGAAAGTCGCGTCGCTTGGTATAGCAGTTGGACACTTGGCGAAACTCCCGCGTTCCCCAGACTAAACAAAAATGAGAAGAAGCGTGACTTTAGAGAGCAAGTTTTTTACGGTTCCTGAATTGACGAATTTAAAGTTCCCGGCAAAGAAATAAATCATGAGCCTATCGGAATTATTTGAGTAGAACGGGTGGTAAAAGAGAAATAGTGAGCCCTATAAATAATACCTCGTGTACAGCTAAGTAAGTTTTTTAGTCTCCTTTTTCTCTTAGTATGTGTTAAAGACGCTCTTAGTATATTTTAACTTCGTTTTTAATAATAAGTTTTTAAAGTGTTAATGTATATTAGCTTGATTAACCAACATGTAAAGTAATATATCGGAGTGTACAGAAAACTATTCGTGTCTTTTAAAATCTCATTAGGAATTAAAGAAACTATCAAAATATTTTAATGAGTCTTGAAGTATTTGAGTGCGTGTTGGTCGAGGAACGCGACGGTCGTTGTTTGTACGGCAAAGACAAACATGAGAGGAGTCTTCATCGTGAGTGAATCATTTAATTAGTGCGTACAGCAAGTAAGAAGCAGTTTTATTTAAATCAGTGAACTTGAAGTAATTACTAACACAGTATATTTTGTCTTGTGCGCGAAAGTCGAGTGGAGTATTTAATCAGCGTTCCAATGTATGTAGAGAATCGATGAAAGTAATTGTGAATGGAATTAAAGCAAAGTATTGTGCGAAGTGAAATTGTGATATATGTTCACTCAATGCATTGTCGGCAGATGGAATGGATAATCCTGAACACAAGTAACAGTTTCATTGTACTTATGTATTAACTAATATTCTATATAGTCGTACAGTCTATATCCCTAAACATCCCGTTTCATTCTAAAAGAAACGACGAGCAGTTGGATGCTAGTAATAGTATTCTACCCTTTATGACTTTAGAAACGCTCATATTAATTAATGTAAATTAGGATTGACAAATTCAGAGTTGTATTAAATATATCTGATGGTTGTCAGAAGTTAATATCTTGTAAATATTAAGGCATTGAATATATATATATATTGTCTTACAAGCATTATTATTAATTAAAAGTTATTAGCATCTTAACTGCAGAGTTTTTATTCAAAAAACCCCCTGAGATCAAATAACATCTCTGGCGCCCAGCATCTAATACAGTTTAAACCAAATATTATTACAGTAAATAATATAAACTTAATTACGTAAAAATTATACACGTAATAGTTATATTTGTCGCCATTAACGTGGTGCAGCTTTTTTAAAATCATTATATTTGCCGCCACAAATTTGGAGCACTAATAATTTAAGTAATATTTGACGCCCGAACACATGTGGCAACTCAGAAATTCTTTATATTTGGCACATCCAAACGTGGTGCACGATCCAAAGTCTTTATATTTGGCGCCTAGAACGTGGCGCGATCCCACAAGTTCTTAATATTTTACGCCTAAAACGTGGTGCACGTTCCCAAGTTCTTTATATTTGGCGCAGCCCAACGTGGGGCAAACCCACAATCTTTATATTTGACGCCACAACAACGAGGAATTTTAAAGTTCTTTATATTTGGCGCAGCCCAACGTGGAGCAAACGATCACAAATTCTTTATATTTTGCGCCTAAAACGTGGTGCACGATCCCAGATCTTTGTATATTTGGCGCATCCAAACGTGGGGCACGATCCAAATTCTTTATATTTGGCGCCCAACGTGGGGTAACTTTTTTAAAATCATTATATTTGCCGCCACAAATTTGGAGCACTAATAATTTAAGTAATATTTGACGCCCGAACACATGTGGCAACTTAGAAATTCTTTATATTTGGCGCATCCAAACGTGGTACAATATCCCACAAGTTCTTTATATTTGGCGCCCAACGTGGGGCTTGAATGTAAATGAGCTCGGCAGAATGAAATGGGATAGACGATAAGCAATTAGAATAAGATATGTGCTAAAATAAGTAAATAGTAAAAATTAAATGTTAACTCGCAGTAAAGTAAGGAAATTTAAATTGGTTAGTAGTACAAATAGTTGAATGGCTGACAGTAACGAAAATAACGGTGGATCCAACATTGAATTTGATATGAACAATCAAATGGGAGAGAAAGGATGGGAAGAGGCCACGGAAAGTGAAAGCCCGGAGGTTTCGTCAGAGGCGAGAGGACGACAACAACACGACGATAAACGGTCCGAAACAGAACAGACACAATCACAGACTGAAACCCAACAAACAGTTACAAACATAGATATCAGTAGGCTACTACAGCAGTTCACACACAAATGACAGAAAGTACTAAACGATTATTAATAGAAAATAATCAGCAAATGACTGAAAACATCAACAGAATAGAACAAAAACTGACAGAAAACACACGAAAATTAGAAAAGAACATGATAGAAAAATTAAATGAAAATACTAAGAAAAATGAAGAGAATATAGAACAACTCAAACAAACTTTCACACGACAGTTAGCAGAAAATAACCAGCAAATAACAGAAAACATTACATGTATAGAAAAACGAATACATGACATGGAACGAAACATGGAACAAAGATATACACAACAACTACAGGAACACAAAACACAGATAGCACAACAAATACAAGAAATCCGAAACGAAAACCGAGAAACAGCAATACAATTACGTACAGAAGTCAAAGAAGTCGTGAGAGAAGAGGTGGAAATAGTACGATCAGAAGCGAAAGAACATTGGGAGAAGTGTGAAGTGTCGCTTCAACAACACCAAGCTAGTGTCACATATGACATTAGAGCCATAACTAATAAAATGATTACGCACAAGAAGAAAAATGAAGAACAGATAGAACAACTGAAAGAATGTTACGAAAATAGCTGTTCTACAATCGACGGGAAGATAAGTAAAATCAAAGAAGATGTACGCAATAAAATCGCCCAGATCGAACGCACACCTAGGCAGCAAGAAGTAATAATAGAACACACTAAAAATGTGAACTTCAATGGAGAAGGAGAGTATCCGATGGAGTTTGTGAAGGAGCTAGAAGAAATAAACCGTGAATACTACCCAGGTGAAGAGGTGAGCTGGATAGGAAGACACTTAGACGGAGAAGCCGCCATATGGTGGAAGCTGATACGTAATGAGGTAAACACTTTTGAGCAATTTAAGACCGCATTCACAGTCAAATACTGGAATCAAATGATCCAGGAGTCCGTCCGTGATAAGTTAGAATTTGGGAAATATCGCCCGGAGAGCGGGTTAAGCATGACGCAATTTATGGAAAGGCGTATCTTACAGAACCGGCAATTAATACCGCCGATGTCAGACTTACACCTAATTCGAAAACTGGCACACCACTACAGTCACGACATTGCTGTTGCCTGCATTACGAGGGGTGTGAATAACATTATGGACTTTCAAAACCTGTTAATGGAATTCGCAGCCTTGCGACAAAAGAAGAATGGAACGAACGGCGAGGGTAATATGCAGTTTCAGCCCAAGCAGGAAAGGAACGTAAATAATGCTAATCACTGGCCGGAAAATAGGACAGAGCGGAGTAACCCCCCACGTCACAAGGCACCGTGGCGACAAGGAGAGAAAACAGCTGAGGCAAACGAGAGAGAAAGAGCACCGCAGAAACGGGTATACGAATCCCAAATGAATACATTAGCGTCAACAAGCGGCACTCAAGGAACCTCGCAGGTAGCAAGTAGTTCAAACATACATACAAAGAATGTTGCCCAGTCAAAAAACTAGTTAAGAATTATTTTAGAGATAAGGTAGGATTAGGCGATAATTGTAAGATAATCAGTACCACTTTTATTGATATTAGAGACACTCTGATGGAAGAGGAGTCGGAATATCAAGAAATCAATAAAACTAAATGTCCTGAATTGAAGATACAACTCAATGGTATACCAATAATAGCACTACTTGATACGGGCAGCCAAATCAATGCGTTGTCTGCGGAGTGGTATCAGCAAAATAAAAAACGTATTGGCAATGTACCTATATTAAAAATTACTAATTTAGTTATTAAAGGAGCAGTGGGGAATAAATCGAATAAGATAACCCAACAGATCATGCTCGAAGTAAGAATCGGAGAGTATGTGACTGATGCTGTGTTTATAATTGTCCCTAATTTAATCAGGGAGTGTATTATTGGAATTAACTTATTGCAAGAAGGTAGATGTGTGATTAACCTTCCAGATAATAAAATTACTTTTAAGAATAATCGTAGTAGCAGTGAAGAACCCGTAAGCGCGGAAATAATGGCATTAGAACTCGAGGAAGACGGAGAAAAGATTGCTAATACGATTCAAGAGAAACTGGAAGAAACAACCGGTATCGATTCTAAAACAAAGGAAGAATTGGAGAACATTTTATACTCTAACCAACAAGTGTTCCGTGAGCAACCAGGTAGAATCAACAAATATGTACACAGGTTAAAGGTAACTGACACAACCCCTTATTGCTTAAAAGGGTGGCCAGTTCCACTAAAACATAAAAATGCAGTGGAAGGAGAGATTAAAAAGATGGAAAGATGCGGTGTAATAGAATGAGCAAACAGTCCATATATAAACCCCATGGTGACTGTAGTCAAGAAAGATGAGACTGTACGACTGTGTTTAGACGCAAGAAGAATCAATGCGGTCACTGTTCCGGATCATGAGGGTGCAATACCAATTGATCAAGTGTTGGCGAGCTGCGGAAAAGTGAAAGTCATGAGTAGTATTGATCTCACCAGCAGCTTCTGGCAGATCCCACTTGCTGAAGATTCCCGGGACTACACTGGCTTTCTCTACAGAGGCAAATGCTACAGGTACACGGTAACACTATTCGGGCTAAAGACGAGTTTAGCCAGTCCAACCCGCGGATTGGATAAAGTTTTGACAGAAGAAGTAAAAAGATTCACTATACTATATGTGGACGATTGTTTATGTGTATCAGAAAACATTGAAGAACACCTGGAACACTTACGCATGTTGTTGGACAACCTCAAAAGAGAGAACGTCACAGTGAACTTAAAGAAATCCAAATTCTTTCGAGACAGAATTAGTTACCTGGGATATGAGCTGTCTGCAAAAGGTATTAGCGCTTCCACAGAAAAAATCTCCGCTATTATGGATTTTCCTAGACCAAAGAATCCAAAACAACTAAAGGGATTTCTTGGCCTAACTAATTTTTACAATAAATTCACAAGCCAATATGCAGAAAAACCAAGACCGCTGCTACAGTTACTAAAAAAAGGCATACAGTTTAAATGGACAGAAGAGTTAGAAAAAAATTTTAAGGAGGTCAAGAGACTATTCGTGGACACAGTAATGCTACGACATCCTGACCCAAATAAAAGATTTTACCTGCAGACTGACGCGAGTAAATATGCGATTGGGGGTCAGCTTTATCAAATAGATGAAGACGAGCAAATAGGGATCGTTGCATTCACCAGTCGTGTGCTTAGAGGTGCCGAATTAAATTATTTTACTACGGAAGTAGAACTGCGTAGCGTAGTCCATTGCTTGAAAAAATTTAGAACTTACGTGTTAGGTCGACCATTGACCATTATCACTGATAACAAGGCACTAACATTTATTCAAAAATGTCAGTTAAACTGTTCCCGAATTACACGATGGATACTGGCTATCCAGGAGTATGATTTTGAGATAGTACATTGCAAAGGTACTGACAATATCGTAGCGGATGTACTTAGTCGAAACCCTCAAGATGTACTAGAAAATATAATACCAGATGGACGAGGAGACTCAAATTTACGCAATTGACATCAAACTGGGTAAACCATTAAAAAATCAGTTGAAAAACATTACACTACACCAAATGAACAACTTTAACCTAAATAATATCATCGACCGGTTATACAACAATAAAAATGGCAAACTCAGTAAGATATATCAAGTATATAATAATAAATTATATCGTAAGGAGAACGGAAGGTGGAAATTGGTAGTAACACAAGAAATTGGACAGGCGTTATTAAAGGAGATTCACGTAATGTATGGACACTGCGGTGTGAGGAGAAGCTATGGGATCTTTAAGGAACATTATACAGGCGACCATCTCTACAAATACCTTAAGAGGTTAATTAAGACATGTGATACCTGTCAAAAAAGTAAAGACCATTTCAAGAAATGCATGGGACAGACCAAACAAGTTCTGCCAAAGGAGAGAGGTGAGCTCATTAGCATGGATTATTACGGTCCTTTGATATCGTCTACCAGTGGTGTGAGGTATATTCTGGTGATCGTCGATAATTTCACCAAGTTTGTGAAATTATACCCGATGAAAAGAGCAATTACAGCTGTTACGCTTAATAAATTAAAAAATTACATCCAAGAAATTGGAAAACCCAAAGCTATATTGACGGATAATGGCGCACAATTTACAAGTAAAACTTGGGTGACACAGTTAAATGCACTTGAAATGAAGCCCAAGTACACTGCCATCCGTAACCCGTGTACCAATCTTGCTGAAAGGGTTAACCGCCAATTAGGTAACATATTCAGAGTGATGGTTAACGGACACCAAACCAAATGGGCCAAATATATTAAATTAATTGAAAAATGTATCAATGAGACTCACCACGACACGATTGAAACGACACAATTTGAGGCACAATGGGGTCGAAGGCCACGAAGAGCATAGGAGGTGTATGTGGACCGAGAATTAATGAAGGAAGACGTTAAGGATTGCCGAGAGGTAATATATCGACGATTAAAAAGAAAGGGTGAACGTCGAGCAAAGAAAAACAATGAAGGCGTCGATAAGGTGAAATTCAAGGAAGGAGACTTAGTTATAATAAAGACTCATCCAATTTCAGATGCTTTGAATAAAGTCACAGCGAAATTCTGTGAACTGTTTGAGGGACCGTACGTTGTAAAAGGAATAAAAGGAAATGCAACTTACGAAATGGCGGAGGTGGATAAACCAGGATCGATTCGTGGAATTTTCAACGTGCGACAGTTGAAGCCGTACCACCGCGAGTAACAGTAAAATTGTAAATAAGATCAGTCAGAAGGGAAAAGAAATTTCAAAATTTTGATAAATTTAAATTTCCTTAACACTGATAACAAACATTGTAAATAAACTTAAACCAATGTGTAGTATGTTACATAATAGTAAGCCATGTGATGTACGTAAGGCCAGCAGTTGTAATCGACAAAATGAATTGTAAATAGCTGCAAACAAGCTGGTTTAAGAGGGAGGGGGCAAGCTCTCCCCACACAAGAAGTGAAAGTGCACAAAAAGCCGAGGGTTGCACACCATTATTGTACTGAAAAGGCAACAAACTCAGCCGTAAACAAGCTTTGTCAATAATAAACTGAGCACTTTCAGAGGCGTACAAATTGATTTGCCATGAATTCGAATATCGATCATGATCAAATCAATTTGGGGGACTAAATATAACGTGAATGTAGATCACGTAAGCCTATATTATGTAATTAACGTAATTAATCATTTAATGTATGTTTTAGTTATTATTAAGCAAATTAAATGTGTTGATAAAAAGATTGAGGCAAAATAACGTCTCACAGAAATATTGTAAGTTGGCGACAGTCTGGCGGCAACAGAATAAAAGCGCATTGTACAATAAACAGCTGTCTAAAGTCATAAAGAAGGAAATGCTTTGTTCGCGAAAAATCATAAAACTGTCGAGTCCCGTTAGATTTTGACGAACGAAAACCTTGGGAAAACAATGGATCAGGCGATAAAAAAAAAGAGAAACTTTGGTGAAAGTCGCGTCGCTTGGTATAGCAGTTGTACACGTGGCGAAACTCCCGCGTTCCCCAGACTAAACACAAATGAGAAGAAGCGTGACTTTAGAGAGCGAGTTTTTTACGGTTCCTGAATGGACGAATTTAAAGTTCCCGGCAAGGAAATCAGTCATGAGCCTATTGGAATTAATTGATTAGAACGGGTGGTAAAAGAGAAATAGTGAGCCCTATAAATAATACCCCGTGTACAGCTAAGTAAGTTTTTTTAGTCTCCTTTTTCTCTTAGTATGTGTTAAAGACGCTCTAAGTATATTTTAACTTCGTTTTTAATAATAAGTTTTAAAATGTTAATGTATATTAGCTTGATTAACCAACATGTAAAGTAATATATCGGAGTGTACAGAAAACTATTCGTGTCTTTTAAAATCTCATTAGGAATTAAAGAAACTATCAAAATATTTTAATGAGTCTTGAAGTATTTGAGTGCGTGTTGGTCGAGGAACGCGACGGTCGTTGTTTGTACGGCAAAGACAAACATGAGAGGAGTCTTCATCGTGAGTGAATCATTTAGTTAGTGCGTACAGCAAGTAAGAAGCAGTTTTATTTAAATCAGTGAACTTGAAGTAATTACTAACACAGTATATTTTGTCTTGTGCGCGAAAGTCGAGTGGAGTATTTAGTCAGCGTTCCGATGTGTGTAGAGAATCGATGAAAGTAATTGTGAATGGAATTAAAGCAAAGTATTGTGCGAAGTGAAATTGTGATATATGTTCACTCAATGCATTGTCGGCAGATGGAATGGATAATCCTGAACACAAGTAACAGTTTCATTGTACTTATGTATTAACTAATATTCTATGTAGTCGTACAGTCTATATCCCTAAACATCCCGTTTCATTCTAAAAGAACCGACGAGCAGTTGGATGCTAGTAATAGTATTCTACCCTTTATGACTTTAGAAACGCTCATATTAATTAATGTAAATTAGGATTGACAAATTCAGAGTTGTATTAAATATATCTGATGGTTGTCAGAAGTTAATATCTTGTTAATATTAATGCATTGAATATATATATATATATATTGTCTTACACGCATTATTAATAATTAAAAGTTATTAGCATCTTAACTGCAGAGTTTTTATTCAAAAAAACCCCTGAGATCAAATAACATCTCTGGCGCCCAGCATCTAATACAGTTTAAACCAAATATTATTACAGTAAATAATATAAACTTAATTACGTAAAAATTATACACGTAATAGTTATATTTGTCGCCATTAACGTGGTGCAGCTTTTTTAAAATCATTATATTTGCCGCCACAAATTTGGAGCACTAATAATTTAAGTAATATTTGACGCCCGAACACATGTGGCAACTCAGAAATTCTTTATATTTGGCACATCCAAACGTGGTGCACGATCCAAAGCCTTTATATTTGGCGCCTAGAACGTGGCGCGATCCCACAAGTTCTTAATATTTTACGCCTAAAACGTGGTGCACGTTCCCAAGTTCTTTATATTTGGCGCAGCCCAACGTGGGGCAAACCCACAATCTTTATATTTGACGCCACAACAACGAGGAACTTTAAAGTTCTTTATATTTGGCGCAGCCCAACGTGGAGCAAACGATCACAAATTCTTTATATTTTGCGCCTAAAACGTGGTGCACGATCCCAGATCTTTGTATATTTGGCGCATCCAAACGTGGGGCACGATCCAAATTCTTTATATTTGGCGCCCAACGTGGGGTAACTTTTTTAAAATCATTA
The DNA here is from genome assembly GCA_034769895.1 of Magicicada septendecula. Taxonomy (NCBI): domain Eukaryota; kingdom Metazoa; phylum Arthropoda; class Insecta; order Hemiptera; family Cicadidae; genus Magicicada; species Magicicada septendecula. Next base: position 259,307,643 of record CM068370.1, on the reverse strand, counting down.
TATTTGCCGCCACAAATTTGGAGCACTAATAATTTAAGTAATATTTGACGCCCGAACACATGTGGCAACTTAGAAATTCTTTATATTTGGCGCATCCAAACGTGGTACAATATCCCACAAGTTCTTTATATTTGGCGCCCAACGTGGGGCTTGAATGTAAATGAGCTCGGCAGAATGAAATGGGATAGACGATAAGCAATTAGAATAAGATATGTGCTAAAATAAGTAAATAGTAAAAATTAAATGTTAACTCGCAGTAAAGTAAGGAAATTTAAATTGGTTAGTAGTACAAATAGTTGAATGGCTGACAGTAACGAAAATAACGGTGGATCCAACATTGAATTTGATATGAACAATCAAATGGGAGAGAAAGGATGGGAAGAGGCCACGGAAAGTGAAAGCCCGGAGGTTTCGTCAGAGGCGAGGGGACGACAACAACATGACGATAAACGGTCCGAAACAGAACAGACACAATCACAGACTGAAACCCAACAAACAGTTACAAACATAGATATCAGTAGGCTACTACAGCAGTTCACACACAAATGACAGAAAGTACTAAACGATTATTAATAGAAAATAATCAGCAAATGACTGAAAACATCAACAGAATAGAACAAAAACTGACAGAAAACACACGAAAATTAGAAAAGAACATGATAGAAAAATTAAATGAAAATACTAAGAAAAATGAAGAGAATATAGAACAACTCAAACAAACTTTCACACGACAGTTAGCAGAAAATAACCAGCAAATAACAGAAAACATTACATGTATAGAAAAACGAATACATGACATGGAACGAAACATGGAACAAAGATATACACAACAACTACAGGAACACAAAACACAGATAGCACAACAAATACAAGAAATCCGAAACGAAAACCGAGAAACAGCAATACAATTACGTACAGAAGTCAAAGAAGTCGTGAGAGAAGAGGTGGAAATAGTACGATCAGAAGCGAAAGAACATTGGGAGAAGTGTGAAGTGTCGCTTCAACAACACCAAGCTAGTGTCACATATGACATTAGAGCCATAACTAATAAAATGATTACGCACAAGAAGAAAAATGAAGAACAGATAGAACAACTGAAAGAATGTTACGAAAATAGCTGTTCTACAATCGACGGGAAGATAAGTAAAATCAAAGAAGATGTACGCAATAAAATCGCCCAGATCGAACGCACACCTAGGCAGCAAGAAGTAATAATAGAACACACTAAAAATGTGAACTTCAATGGAGAAGGAGAGTATCCGATGGAGTTTGTGAAGGAGCTAGAAGAAATAAACCGTGAATACTACCCAGGTGAAGAGGTGAGCTGGATAGGAAGACACTTAGACGGAGAAGCCGCCATATGGTGGAAGCTGATACGTAATGAGGTAAACACTTTTGAGCAATTTAAGACCGCATTCACAGTCAAATACTGGAATCAAATGATCCAGGAGTCCGTCCGTGATAAGTTAGAATTTGGGAAATATCGCCCGGAGAGCGGGTTAAGCATGACGCAATTTATGGAAAGGCGTATCTTACAGAACCGGCAATTAATACCGCCGATGTCAGACTTACACCTAATTCGAAAACTGGCACACCACTACAGTCACGACATTGCTGTTGCCTGCATTACGAGGGGTGTGAATAACATTATGGACTTTCAAAACCTGTTAATGGAATTCGCAGCCTTGCGACAAAAGAAGAATGGAACGAACGGCGAGGGTAATATGCAGTTTCAGCCCAAGCAGGAAATGAACGTAAATAATGCTAATCACTGGCCGGAAAATAGGACAGAGCGGAGTAACCCCCCACGTCACAAGGCACCGTGGCGACAAGGAGAGAAAACAGCTGAGGCAAACGAGAGAGAAAGCGCACCGCAGAAACGGGTATACGAATCCCAAATGAATACATTAGCGTCAACAAGCGGCACTCAAGGAACCTCGCAGGTAGCAAGTAGTTCAAACATACATACAAAGAATGTTGCCCAGTCAAAAAACTAGTTAAGAATTATTTTAGAGATAAGGTAGGATTAGGCGATAATTGTAAGATAATCAGTACCACTTTTATTGATATTAGAGACACTCTGATGGAAGAGGAGTCGGAATATCAAGAAATCAATAAAACTAAATGTCCTGAATTGAAGATACAACTCAATGGTATACCAATAATAGCACTACTTGATACGGGCAGCCAAATCAATGCGTTGTCTGCGGAGTGGTATCAGCAAAATAAAAAACGTATTGGCAATGTACCTATATTAAAAATTACTAATTTAGTTATTAAAGGAGCAGTGGGGAATAAATCGAATAAGATAACCCAACAGATCATGCTCGAAGTAAGAATCGGAGAGTATGTGACTGATGCTGTGTTTATAATTGTCCCTAATTTAATCAGGGAGTGTATTATTGGAATTAACTTATTGCAAGAAGGTAGATGTGTGATTAACCTTCCAGATAATAAAATTACTTTTAAGAATAATCGTAGTAGCAGTGAAGAACCCGTAAGCGCGGAAATAATGGCATTAGAACTCGAGGAAGACGGAGAAAAGATTGCTAATACGATTCAAGAGAAACTGGAAGAAACAACCGGTATCGATTCTAAAACATAGGAAGAATTGGAGAACATTTTATACTCTAACCAACAAGTGCTCCGTGAGCAACCAGGTAGAATCAACAAATATGTACACAGGTTAAAGGTAACTGACACAACCCCTTATTGCTTAAAAAGGTGGCCAGTTCCACTAAAACATAAAAATGCAGTGGAAGGAGAGATTAAAAAGATGGAAAGATGCGGTGTAATAGAATGAGCAAACAGTCCATATATAAACCCCATGGTGACTGTAGTCAAGAAAGATGAGACTGTACGACTGTGTTTAGACGCAAGAAGAATCAATGCGGTCACTGTTCCGGATCATGAGGGTGCAATACCAATTGATCAAGTGTTGGCGAGCTGCGGAAAAGTGAAAGTCATGAGTAGTATTGATCTCACCAGCAGCTTCTGGCAGATCCCACTTGCTGAAGATTCCCGGGACTACACTGGCTTTCTCTACAGAGGCAAATGCTACAGGTACACTGTAACACCATTCGGGCTAAAGACGAGTTTAGCCAGTCCAACCCGCGGATTGGATAAAGTTTTGACAGAAGAAGTAAAAAGATTCACTATACTATATGTGGACGGTTGTTTATGTGTATCAGAAAACATTGAAGAACACCTGGAACACTTACGCATGCTGTTGGACAACCTCAAAAGAGAGAACCTCACATTGAACTTAAAGAAATCCAAATTCTTTCGAGACAGAATTAGTTACCTGGGATATGAGCTGTCTGCAAAAGGTATTAGCGCTTCCACAGAAAAAAGCTCCGCTATTATGGATTTTCCTAGACCAAAGAATCCAAAACAACTAAAGGGATTTCTTGGCCTAACTAATTTTTACAATAAATTCACAAGCCAATATGCAGAAAAAACAAGACCACTGCTACAGTTATTAAAAAAAGGCATACAGTTTAAATGGACAGAAGAGTTAGAAAAAAATTTTAAGGAGGTCAAGAGACTATTCGTGGACACAGTAATGCTACGACATCCTGACCCAAATAAAAGATTTTACCTGCAGACTGACGCGAGTAAATATGCGATTGGGGGTCAGCTTTATCAAATAGATGAAGACGAGCAAATAAGTATCGTTGCATTCACCAGTCGTGTGCTTAGAGGTGCCGAATTAAATTATTTTACTACGGAAGTAGAACTGCGTAGCGTAGTCCATTGCTTGAAAAAATTTAGAACTTACGTGTTAGGTCGACCATTGACCATTATCACTGATAACAAGGCACTAACATTTATTCAAAAATGTCAGTTAAACTGTTCCCGAATTACACGATGGATACTGGCTATCCAGGAGTATGATTTTGAGATAGTACATTGCAAAGGTACTGACAATATCGTAGCGGATGTACTTACTCGAAACCCTCAAGATGTACTAGAAAATATAATACCAGATGGAGACGAGGAGACTCAAATTTACGCAATTGACATCAAACTGGGTAAACCATTAAAAAATCAGTTGAAAAACATTACACTACACCAAATGAACAACTTTAACCTAAATAATATCATCGACCGGTTATACAACAATAAAAATGGCAAACTCAGTAAGATAAATCAAGTATATAATAATAAATTATATCGTAAGGAGAACGGAAGGTGGAAATTGGTAGTAACACAAGAAATTGGACAGGCGTTATTAAAGGAGATTCACGTAATGTATGGACACTGCGGTGTGAGGAGAAGCTATGGGATCTTTAAGGAACATTATACAGGCGACCATCTCTACAAATACCTTAAGAGGTTAATTAAGACATGTGATACCTGTCAAAAAAGTAAAGACCATTTCAAGAAATGCATGGGACAGACCAAACAAGTTCTGCCAAAAGAGAGAGGTGAGCTCATTAGCATGGATTATTACGGTCCTTTGATATCGTCTACCAGTGGTGTGAGGTATATTCTGGTGATCGTCGATAATTTCACCAAGTTTGTGAAATTATACCCGATGAAAAGAGCAATTACAGCTGTTACGCTTAATAAATTAAAAAATTACATCCAAGAAATTGGAAAACCCAAAGCTATATTGACGGATAATGGCGCACAATTTACAAGTAAAACTTGGGTGACACAGTTAAATGCACTTGAAATGAAGCCCAAGTACACTGCCATCCGTAACCCGTGTACCAATCTTGCTGAAAGGGTTAACCGCCAATTAGGTAACATATTCAGAGTGATGGTTAACGGACACCAAACCAAATGGGCCAAATATATTAAATTAATTGAAAAATGTATCAATGAGACTCACCACGACACGATTGAAATGACACCATTTGAGGCACAATGGGGTCGAAGGCCACGAAGAGCATGGGAGGTGTATGTGGACCGAGAATTAATGAAGGAAGACGTTAAGGATTGCCGAGAGGTAATATATCGACGATTAAAAAGAAAGGGTGAACGTCGAGCAAAGAAAAACAATGAAGGCGTCGATAAGGTGAAATTCAAGGAAGGAGACTTAGTTTTAATAAAGACTCATCCAATTTCAGATGCTTTGAATAAAGTCACAGCGAAATTCTGTGAACTGTTTGAGGGACCTTACGTTGTAAAAGGAATAAAAGGAAATGCAACTTACGAAATGGCGGAGGTGGATAAACCAGGATCGATTCGTGGAATTTTCAACGTGCGACTGTTGAAGCCGTACCACCGCGAGTAACAGTAAAATTGTAAATAAGATCAGTCAGAAGGGAAAAGAAATTTCAAAATTTTGATAAATTTAAATTTCCTTAACACTGATAACAAACATTGTAAATAAACTTAAACCAATGTGTAGTATGTTACATAATAGTAAGCCATGTGATGTACGTAAGGCCAGCAGTTGTAAACGACAAAATGAATTGTAAACAGCTGCAAACAAACTGGTTTAAGAGGGAGGGGGCAAGCTCTCCCCAGACAAGAAGTGAAAGTGCACAAAACGCCGAGGGTTGCACACCATTATTGTACTGAAAAGGCAACAAACTCAGACGTAAACAAGCTTTGTCAATAATAAACTGAGCACTTTCAGAGGCGTACAAATTGATTTGCCATGAATTCGAATATCGATCATGATCAAATCAATTTGGGGGACTAAATATAACGTGAATGTAGATCACGTAAGCCTATATTATGTAATTAACGTAATTAATCATTTAATGTATGTTTTTAGTTGTTATTAAGCAAATAAAATGTGTTGATAAAAAGATTGAGGCAAAATAACGTCTCACAGAAATATTGTAAGTTAGCGACAGTCTGGCGGCAACAGAATAAAAGCGCATTGTACAATAAACAGCTGTCTAAAGTCATAAAGAAGGAAATGCTTTGTTCGCGAAAAATCATAAAACTGTCGAGTCCCGTTAGATTTTGACGAACGAAAACCTTGGGAAAACAATGGATCAGGAGATAAAAAAAAAGAGAAACTTTGGTGAAAGTCGCGTCGCTTGGTATAGTAATTGGACACTTGGCGAAACTCCCGCGTTCCCCAGACTAAACACAAATGAGAAGAAGCGTGACTTTAGAGAGCGAGTTTTTTACGGTTCCTGAATGGACGAATTTAAAGTTCCCGACAAGGAAATCAGTCATGAGCCTATTGGAATTAATTGAGTAGAACGGGTGGTAAAAGAGAAATAGTGAGCCCTACAAATAATACCCCGTGTACAGCTAAGTTAGTTTTTTAGTCTCCTTTTTCTCTTAGTATGTGTTAAAGACGCTCTTAGTATATTTTAACTTCGTTTTTAATAATAAGTTTTTAAAGTGTTAATGTATATTAGCTTGATTAACCAACATGTAAAGTAATATATCGGAGTGTACAGAAAACTATTCGTGTCTTTTAAAATCTCATTAGGAATTAAAGAAACTATCAAAATATTTTAATGAGTCTTGAAGTATTTGAGTGCGTGTTGGTCGAGGAACGCGACGGTCGTTGTTTGTACGGCAAAGACAAACATGAGAGGAGTCTTCATCGTGAGTGAATCATTTAATTAGTGCGTACAGCAAGTAAGAAGCAGTTTTATTTAAATCAGTGAACTTGAAGTAATTACTAACACAGTATATTTTGTCTTGTGCGCGAAAGTCGAGTGGAGTATTTAGTCAGAGTTCCAATGTGTGGGGGGATCGATGAAAGTAATTGTGAATGGAATTAAAGCAAAGTATTGTGCGAAGTGAAATTGTGATATATGTTCACTCAATGCATTGTCGGCAGATGGAATGGATAATCCTGAACACAAGTAACAGTTTCATTGCACTTATGTATTAACTAATATTCTATGTAGTCGTACAGTCTATATCCCTAAACATCCCGTTTCATTCTAAAAGAACCGACGAGCAGTTGGATGCTAGAAATAATATTCTACCCTTTATGACTTTAGAAACGCTCATATTAATTAATGTAAATTAGGATTGACAAATTCAGAGTTGTATTAAATATATCTGATGGTTGTCAGAAGTTAATATCTTGTAAATATTAAGGCATTGAATATATATATATATATTGTCTTACAAGCATTATTAATAATTAAAAGTTATTAGCATCTTAACTGCAGAGTTTTTATTCAAAAAACCCCCTGAGATCAAATAACATCTCTGGCGCCCAGCATCTAATACAGTTTAAACCAAATATTATTACAGTAAATAATATAAACTTAATTACGTAAAAATTATACACGTAATAGTTATATTTGTCGCCATTAACGTGGTGGAGCTTTTTTAAAATCATTATATTTGCCGCCACAAATTTGGAGCACTAATAATTTAAGTAATATTTGACGCCCGAACACATGTGGCAACTCAGAAATTCTTTATATTTGGCACATCCAAACGTGGTGCACGATCCAAAGTCTTTATATTTGGCGCCTAGAACGTGGCGCGATCCCACAAGTTCTTTATATTTTACGCCTAAAACGTGGTGCACGTTCCCAAGTTCTTTATATTTGGCGCAGCCCAACGTGGGGCAAACCCACAATCTTTATATTTGACGCCACAACAACGAGGAGCTTTAAAGTTCTTTATATTTGGCGCAGCCCAACGTGGAGCAAACGATCACAAATTCTTTATATTTTGCGCCTAAAACGTGGTGCATGATCCCAGTTCTTTGTATATTTGGCGCATCCGAACGTGGGGCACGATCCAAATTCTTTATATTTGGCGCCCAACGTGGGGCAACTTTTTTAAAATCATTATATTTGCCGCCACAAATTTGGAGCACTAATAATTTAAGTAATATTTGACGCCCGAACACATGTGGCAACTTAGAAATTCTTTATATTTGGCGCATCCAAACGTGGTGCAAGATCCCACAAGTTCTTTATATTTGGCGCCCAACGTGGGGCTTGAATGTAAATGAGCTCGGCAGAATGAAATGGGATAGACGATAAGCAATTAGAATAAGATATGTGCTAAAATAAGTAAATAGTAAAAATTAAATGTTAACTCGCAGTAAAGTAAGGAAATTTAAATTGGTTAGTAGTACAAATAGTTGAATGGCTGACAGTAACGAAAATAACGGTGGATCCAACATTGAATTTGATATTAACAATCAAATGGGAGAGAAAGGATGGGAAGAGGCCACGGAAAGTGAAAGCCCGGAGGTTTCGTCAGAGGCGAGGGGACGACAACAACACGACGATAAACGGTCCGAAACAGAACAGACACAATCACAGACTGAAACCCAACAAACAGTTACAAACATAGATATCAGTAGGCTACTACAGCAGTTCACACACAAATGACAGAAAATGTGACGATTTAAATAAAAGAAATAATCAAGAAAATAAAATTTTTAAAAATTAAGGTTGCGAGCTCTTAAGCCATTTAAATCTCACTGTATTAATATAAAATACCTGTATGTACTCAGTATGAGAGGAGGCAGTAATTAGTTAGTTAGAAGATACTCTAATAAAAAGATAAATTGTAAAGAGTTATTAATATCGAATTTAACCCTTTGCTTGTGAGCAGGCGCTGTCCTGTTGATTCCAGACTCGACATGTTTTCCGAGTCTTGTGTAAGTTAGAATAAGATAAATAAAACTAATGTTAATAATTAAAAATCTGAAGACATAAATAGTCGCTAAAACAACTGATTTAAATTATGTATATTTGTTTAGGGATAGTTTTTTATAAATAAAAAAGTTAACTTAAATATAGTTAGGAACTATATTCTCGCGCGGAAATTGCCCCACTAACTTTTGCCCAGTACTAGGCGAAGGGAGCAGAATTTCTCTCTCTTGCAATGGTGACTTCGTACAGTATAGACGTAGGAGCTGTGCTCTTAAAATATGTTAACTATATTTTGTTTCACCTTAAGATGGTGTACCAGATGTAGCTGTTTAAAGCATCTGGATGTGTTAACTAATATAGTCATGTAAATAGACAAGAAATTTAAAGTAAAAAAAATCGAAACAAAAAAAAGGAGTGTAACACAAGATGACTTCGTGCTTCAACAAATAACAACAATTCCAAAGTCATACCTGGAGATGTGAACTATCAGAACCCACAAACTCTACTGCACGTGACAGAATATGCAGATCAGGACATCCGAGAATCTACAAGATCATCATAGATATCTACACAACATATTGTTCAACCTGCGAACTTTGGAGCGCTTTACTGAGGAAGACCTGACCGTGATGACGACTAGCTGTTCCTGTTTCCCAAGACGGATACCCCAGGACGAGTCTTCAGCATACCAATTAATAGGTGACTCGATAGCCTGTCTATCGAGGGTTACTAATATTTGTTACACAACACATCTTGAAAGAGACTTTTCAGAAACTATTAACTTTGTAAAGACTTATAAATTAAATCTAAGAATTTCATGTAACTATTCTAACTTCATACGTTGTAACAATTTATATGCTAATGTAGAGTAATATAATTCAAGCAATAATACCATTCTTCCAATGGTTGAATAAAAGAAAGTCTTGCAAGCTAATATCATGAAATGAGTATAATTGAAAGTCTTAACTACAGAAATACAGAAAGTTGACCCGGATCCGAGGTATAGCTATATAGAATCAAGTTTGATCCCAAAGTTTAAAGAAACCTTTCAAATAATTTAATAATTGAATTAGTAATGTCATGGGATCTGTCAGTAAATGTTTTTAAATGTTAAATAAAGAGAAGTCTTCTTGTTACACACATATGAGGAGTGCTTAAATCAATTGTATACCTTGCCATTGTTTCCTTACACAGTTAGTAAGTAATTTGTTATATTAATTATTTGTGATCAATTCTGTTACAACGTAGGCAGCCCATCTAATTAACGGAGTTTAATTACGAGGGGTTCCCTGGATTTGTAACGCGGCGAAGAGACGTTACAAAAGTGCGCCACTCTTCTAATTTTTATAAAAGTTGTTTTAAGCATCGCGACGCAAACAAAATTGCGTCACTCAAAAAAAAGGGAAACAAAGGAAAGAGTTTTAATTGTGTATAGAGTGTCACAAACAAAATTGCTATGCGTGGATAAATTGTATGATCAATAAGTAATATATAATATTGATATATGCACTCAGAAAGTTACTTTACTAAATGTAATGTTCAAAATATATTTAATAGTGTATTAAGTTACGTAGATGGTAGTATGATAAGTAAAATATCCTTAGCTCATACAATGCATGTAGCTTTTGCATTCTATAGGCCAGTAGGAACCTGCATAATTCGATATAATTACTTGCATACATGAATTGTGACCAAACATAACAATTTTGGTCAACCGAACAATCTGTAACAGGTTTGTTTACGACAATCTATGACCTGTTGTTTCCTGAATCATTCTGCACAGTGTATGTCCAACTATCTAGCTTACATACAGTAGTAAGTGTTATAAAAAAAATTTTGATTAAAAATAACTTTGTTAATAATAATAAAGTAATTAAGTAGAAGTTCGTGATTTAAAACTTGTGAACAAAATAAGTAATTATTTAATTGAGAAAAGTTTATGAATGAACGGAGCCAAAGTGTTGTCTAAGCGGAATAATAATAATAGAATCTAGCGTCTGCGCTCCCCTTCTCTTGTTTAAACCGGTATACAGTAGTTGTGTTATTCAGTCGCATTGTGGAGAACAATAAGAGTAAAACCCCCTTTCTCACTGACACGCTCAACCCTCCTTTGTTAACTAAATATGTAGGCCACCCTCTGACCTACATTCCAGTAAACAGCTGATCGGCTATTTAACCTTGAAAAATATGTGTGTGTGATTTCTGTCTCTCCCTGAGAAGAGAAATTGTTCTTTTCTAATTTGTGTAAATTGATTACTTATGAATTTATTATATGTATATGTAATATATGTGTAATATACTAGTATTAATTTTAAGTACGTGCTAATGTGTTAGAACAAAATGGCCCAATTTAACCCGGATTTGTTATTAAAAGACGAGCTGTCTTACGAAGCCCTTTTGCGTGGACTACCCCATGCTGATGTAACAGTCGCGGAATTACGAAGTTCAATTCGCGAATGTGGATTTGATGCGCCCGTGCAATTAAACAATCTAAACCAACTCGATTATGAAAGCGAGAAAGAAATTTGTAATGCCAAGTATAGTGAACTATACTTATTGTCTCAAACACTCCAAGACGAGAAATCTCCGGAAAAAATTTTGCGGACTACCCAGAGAATAGAGCATTTAACTAGGCGAATAAAAAATTTGTCGATCTGGCCGAATCTCACAGAAATACCCGTTGATGTACAAAAGCTAGCAGACGAAGCTCTACGCCGATTACCTTCAATTATCAACGATTTAAGACGAAAATCCGACTCATTCAGGATAGACGAAATAGAGAAATCATTAATGAAATTACACATCTCCCCAGTACAATCCCCCACCACTGGTTTACCTCCGCCTAACTCGGATCGGAACTCACCTATCGTATCGCAAGTGCAAGCGAACCCAGAACAAAAAACTGATACAGATGTAAATGTCCCTCCTCCCGAGCATTTTCAGTTTCGTCCCGGAAATAATGAATTGACCAACACCCCCAATGAATCTAATCGCCCTCATCGAGGCATTACCCCTATGAACTATAACGCAGATCTATATGGAAAAATGACTCACCCTGTGGAGAAGATTTTAACCGAAATCCCCTATACAGATGGTTTAAATGTTTCCAAGTTACTAACATTTATTAGTTATCTTCTTCAGATAAAGGATCTACAGCAGCTGAATGACTGGCAAATTTTACAAGTTCTGTTACCAAAGTGTAAACCCCCGTTAAAAAATCGTGTGCTAGAAGCCCTAACCTCTACTTTCCCAGTAGAAGAGCTACATAGCTCTTTAATAAAATACTTTATTCCCACCGGCATCTATGAGGAAATAAAAAGGAAGACAGTACTCCGAGTGCAAGGACATCAGGAGAGATTAGCTCACTACATTTCCGATATTAGGGAGTCCTCTCGACTACTACGTGTAAGCTGGAATGAAACACAACTGGTGGACACCATTTTAGTAGGCGTGTCACCTGAAGAAAGATCTCGACTATCATTGATGAATAGACCCAATACAATTGCTGATCTAGAACAGTGCAGTATCCATTCTTCAAATGTATGGTACTCAGATCAAAATAGAGAAGCAATGAAAACCTCTGGAACTAATAGACATCAATTGCGAGCACTACTGCCTGATGTAACAACCTCGTATGAAAGACAAGTTTATAGTAGACCTCACCATGTGCGCAAAGCGGGTAAGTTAACTGTAAACCCAGATAAAGCGGAAACCAAGTACCCACCTCGCAGAAAACCCACCTGTTATAATTGTGGCAAATATGGGCACATAAGAAGAGAGTGCAAAAGTAAGCCATTGGAACGGAATAACCCCAATTCAAAAAACATGTAAGGCAGGGAGACCCGAAAACCTGTGTCTTCCGCAGCTACTCAAAATTGGGTAAACTAAAAGAAACCAGGATTAATAATAAGAATGAATTATTCTGTAACCAAGTGAAAAACAAAAAAGGTGCGAAAGAAATCGACCCCTATGTGCGAGAATTTCGTGAAAAGTGTAATGCGATTAATAGATGTAAATGAAAAAAAAATCTACTACCATTAATACAAGTCGACTTAGGTGTTACATTCCCCATCGCCTTAATTGATTCGGGATCTAGTAGAAGCTTAATCAGCCAAGAATTAGCGGACATGTTAGCTAAACATCATCTAGTAAAACGGAACCAACCTGTGAATATAAAGTGTGCTACCGCTGATAAACGTAAAATAAATATAAACCTGAGCATTACCGTTAAGGTTAAAACAAAAAACCTAAGTTGGATGTTTACAATGTTAGTATGTAAAGAATTAGGACCTGATTTAATATTAGGTGCAGATTTTATTAGTAAGACAGGAATGATTCTTGACATCTACGAGCGAGAATTTTATTTCAGATTTGACCGTGCAAGAAAATATAAATTTGATAGTAATGAAGATAAACGTTGTTCATCTACTGCACATGTAATACACCAAGATTCAGATTTATCTCACCTAGAACGAAGAGATAGAGTCAAAATAGTAAAACTAATAAAAGAATTTTCCTCGGTTCTTACACCAAAACTAGGACTTACGGACCTAATAGAGTATAAAATTAATCTGAGTGATCAGAAAGTAATACGAATACCTCCGTACAAGTTGTCGCCTCCCAAGATGGAAGTCATGCGAAACCATATCAATAAGTTATTGGACCAAGGAGTCATAGAACCCTCTACGTCCCCATATTCTTCACCCTCCTTTTTAGTACCGAAAGGACCAGATAAACACCGACTAGTTGTAGACTACAGGCAATTAAATAAAAGAATAGACGATAGTTCTAGGTGCGTTTCTTAAATCCTCAAAGTAGTTTAATAAATGATAAATAATAAAGTGAATAATAATAATTGATTTAAATACTAGAGCTAAATAAATCCTAAGTTATACTAAAATTGTGTGAAGTGTAGAAGTAAGTAAAAAAAAAAAAATAATAATAAAAGTTCAGTTGCATATGGTAAACACTCCCAGTGGTGGCCAGTTAGAGAAAATAAAAGCGTGTTCAGTATTGTAGGAATTGTACTAAGCAGCCCCGAACCCACCCTCTCTATTGTGAGAAATCGGTGCTAGCCTAAACAATTGGAAAACCACCCCTAGTGAGTATGACAATGCATTGTGTAAAGTGTCTCCCCGCCCGCATAGTTTGTTTATGTATTGTTAAAAGAGATAAAAGAGAATTATCTTCGTAAGGTTCCGCTTCTCTCAAACCAGTGATCTAAAGTGGAGTATGGGATCCTCTTTAGATTACATTAGAAATAAGTTTATGATATATAATCAAGTAGTGATTATACATGTAACGTAACAGGTCACAACGGCGCCGACTGAAAGGGTAATGATAGGGCAAAAATGTGCCAAAGATCATTAATAAATGCTGAAAGCTAACTTCAGTAGTTAGAGTAAGCTGGTGTCAGTCGGGCCGGGATGTTGTGAGTTAAGGATAAGTAGGGATCATTCCAATCTAAGGTTTGGAAATTAGTATTAAGATTAAAATGTAAGTTAGTACTTAAGAAGTGAGAAAAAGGGAATTTCACGGAGGCGATCATTTAAATGAACAGAATCATTTAAAGAGAATTAGATAAAACAAAATGTGCACTAATAATAAATAATAGTAATATTAAATAACTTCACACACTGACACTAATCGTACTCCCAGTCCCCAATTGTGAGTTAGACTCAAAAAGCTTAACCGTAGCGTGCAATTTAAGCGGTGGAGTATGCGACGATTTAAATAAAAGAAATAATCAAGAAAATAAAATTTTTAAAAATTAAGGTTGCGAGCTCTTAAGCCATTTAAATCTCACTGTATTTATATAAAATACCTGTATGTACTCAGTATGAGAGGAAGCAGTAATTAGTTAGTTAGAAGATACTCTAATAAAAAGATAAATTGTAAAGAGTTATTAATATCGAATTTAACCCTTTGCTTGTGAGCAGGCGCTGTCCTGTTGATTCCAGACTCGACATGTTTTCCGAGTCTTGTGTAAGTTAGAATAAGATAAATAAAACTAATGTTAATAATTAAAAATCTGAAGACATAAATAGTCGCTAAAACAACTGATTTAAATTATGTATATTTGTTTAGGGATAGTTTGTATAAATAAAAAAGTTAACTTAAATATAGTTAGGAACTATATTCTCGCGCGGAAATTGCCCCACTAACTTTTGCCCAGTACTAGGCGAAGGGAGCAGAATTTCTCTCTCTTGCAATGGTGACTTCGTACAGTATAGACGTAGGAGCTGTGCTCTTAAAATATGTTAACTATATTTTGTTTCACCTTAAGATGGTGTACCAGATGTAGCTGTTTAAAGCATCTGGATGTGTTAACTAATATAGTCATGTAAATAGACAAGAAATTTAAAGTAAAAAAAATCGAAACAAAAAAAAGGAGTGTAACACAAGATGACTTCGTGCTTCAACAAATAACAACAATTCCAAAGTCATACCTGGAGATGTGAACTATCAGAACCCACAAACTCTACTGCACGTGACAGAATATGCAGATCAGGACATCCGAGAATCTACAAGATCATCATAGATATCTACACAACATATTGTTCAACCTGCGAACTTTGGAGCGCTTTACTGAGGAAGACCTGACCGTGATGACGACGTAGCTGTTCCTGTTTCCCAAGACGGATACCCCAGGACGAGTCTTCAGCATACCAATTAAAAGGTGACTCGATAGCCTGTCTATCGAGGGTTACTAATATTTGTTACACAACACATCTTGAAAGAGACTTTTCAGAAACTATTAACTTTGTAAAGACTTATAAATTAAATCTAAGAATTTCATGTAACTATTCTAACTTCATACGTTGTAACAATTTATATGCTAATGTAGAGTAATATAATTCAAGCAATAATACCATTCTTCCAATGGTTGAATAAAAGAAAGTCTTGCAAGCTAATATCATGAAATGAGTATAATTGAAAGTCTTAACTACAGAAATACAGAAAGTTGACCCGGATCCGAGGTATAGCTATATAGAATCAAGTTTGATCCCAAAGTTTAAAGAAACCTTTCAAATAATTTAATAATTGAATTAATAATGTCATGGGATCTGTCAGTAAATGTTTTTAAATGTTAAATAAAGAGAAGTCTTCTTGTTACACACATATGAGGAGTGCTTAAATCAATTGTATACCTTGCCATTGTTTCCTTACACAGTTAGTAAGTAATTTGTTATATTAATTATTTGTGATCAATTCTGTTACAATGTAGGCAGCCCATCTAATTAACGGAGTTTAATTACGAGGGGTTCCCTGGATTTGTAACGCGGCGAAGAGACGTTACAAAAATACTAAACGATTATTAATAGAAAATAATCAGCAAATGACTGAAAACCTCAACAGAATAGAACCAAAACTGACAGAAAACACACGAAAATTAGAAAAGGACATGGTAGAAAAATTAAATGAAAATACTATGAAAAATGAAGAGAATATAGAACAACTCAAACAAACTTTCACACGACAGTTAGCAGAAAATAACCAGCAAATAACAGAAAACATTACATGTATAGAAAAACGAATACATGACATGGAACGAAACATGGAACAAAGATATACACAACAACTACAGGAACACAAAACACAGATAGCACAACAAATACAAGAAATCCGAAACGAAAACCGAGAAACAGCAATACAATTACGTACAGAAGTCAAAGAAGTCGTGAGAGAAGAGGTGGAAATAGTACGATCAGAAGCGAAAGAACATTGGGAGAAGTGTGAAGTGTCGCTTCAACAACACCAAGCTAGTGTCACATATGACATTAGAGCCATAACTAATAAAATGATTACGCACAAGAAGAAAAAAGGAAGAACAGATAGAACAACTGAAAGAATGTTACGAAAATAGCTGTTCTACAATCGACGGGAAGATAAGTAAAATCAAAGAAGATGTACGCAATAAAATCGCCCAGATCGAACGCACACCTAGGCAGCAAGAAGTGATAATAGAACACACTAAAAATGTGAACTTCAATGGAGAAGGAGAGTATCCGATGGAGTTTGTGAAGGAGCTAGAAGAAATAAACCGTGAATACTACCCAGGTGAAGAGGTGAGCTGGATAGGAAGACACTTAGACGGAGAAGCCGCCATATGGTGGAAGCTGATACGTAATGAGGTAAACACTTTTGAGCAATTTAAGACCGCATTCACAGTCAAATACTGGAATCAAATGATCCAGGAGTCCGTCCGTGATAAGTTAGAATTTGGGAAATATCGCCCGGAGAGCGGGTTAAGCATGACGCAATTTATGGAAAGGCGTATCTTACAGAACCGGCAATTAATACCGCCGATGTCAGACTTACACCTAATTCGAAAACTGGCACACCACTACAGTCACGACATGCTGTTGCCTGCATTACGAGGGGTGTGAATAACATTATGGACTTTCAAAACCTGTTAATGGAATTCGCAGCCTTGCGACAAAAGAAGAATGGAACGAACGGCGAGGGTAATATGCAGTTTCAGCCCAAGCAGGAAAGGAACGTAAATAATGCTAATCACTGGCCGGAAAATAGGACAGAGCGGAGTAACCCCCCACGTCACAAGGCACCGTGGCGACAAGGAGAGAAAACAGCTGAGGCAAACGAGAGAGAAAGAGCACCGCAGAAACGGGTATACGAATCCCAAATGAATACATTAGCGTCAACAAGCGGCACTCAAGGAACCTCGCAGGTAGCAAGTAGTTCAAACATACATACAAAGAATGTTGCCCAGTCAAAAAACTAGTTAAGAATTATTTTAGAGATAAGGTAGGATTAGGCGATAATTGTAAGACAATCAGTACCACTTTTATTGATATTAGAGACACTCTGATGGAAGAGGAGTCGGAATATCAAGAAATCAATAAAACTAAATGTCCTGAATTGAAGATACAACTCAATGGTATACCAATAATAGCACTACTTGATACGGGCAGCCAAATCAATGCGTTGTCTGCGGAGTGGTATCAGCAAAATAAAAAACGTATTGGCAATGTACCTATATTAAAAATTACTAATTTAGTTATTAAAGGAGCAGTGGGGAAGAAATCGAATAAGATAACCCAACAGATCATGCTCGAAGTAAGAATTGGATTGTATGTGACTGATGCTGTGTTTATAATTGTCCCTAATTTAATCAGGGAGTGTATTATTGGAATTAACTTATTGCAAGAAGGTAGATGTGTGATTAACCTTCCAGATAATAAAATTAATTTTAAGAATAATCATAGTAGCAGTGAAGAACCCGTAAGCGCGGAAATAATGGCATTAGAACTCGAGGAAGACGGAGAAAAGATTGCTAATACGATTCAAGAGAAACTGGAAGAAACAACCGGTATCGATTCTAAAACAAAGGAAGAATTGGCGAACATTTTATACTCTAACCAACAAGTGTTCCGTGAGCAACCAGGTAGAATCAACAAATATGTACACAGGTTAAGGTAACTGACACAACCCCTTATTGCTTAAAAGGGTGGCCAGTTCCACTAAAATATAAAAATGCAGTGGAAGGAGAGATTAAAATGATGGAAAGATGCGGTGTAATAGAATGAGCAAACAGTCCATATATAAACCCCATGGTGACTGTAGTCAAGAAAGATGAGACTGTACGACTGTGTTTAGACGCAAGAAGAATCAATGCGGTCACTGTTCCGGATCATGAGGGTGCAATACCAATTGATCAAGTGTTGGCGAGCTGCGGAAAAGTGAAAGTCATGAGTAGTATTGATCTCACCAGCAGCTTCTGGCAGATCCCACTTGCTGAAGATTCCCGGGACTACACTGGCTTTCTCTACAGAGGCAAATGCTACAGGTACACTGTAACACCATTCGGGCTAAAGACGAGTTTAGCCAGTCCAACCCGCGGATTGGATAAAGTTTTGACAGAAGAAGTAAAAAGATTCACTATATTATATGTGGACGATTGTTTATGTGTATCAGAAAACATTGAAGAACACCTGGAACACTTACGCATGTTGTTGGACAACCTCAAAAGAGAGAACCTCACATTGAACTTAAAGAAATCCAAATTCTTTCGAGACAGAATTAGTTACCTGGGATATGAGCTGTCTGCAAAAGGTATTAGCGCTTCCACAGAAAAAATCTCCGCTATTATGGATTTTCCTAGACCAAAGAATCCAAAACAACTAAAGGGATTTCTTGGCCTAACTAATTTTTACAATAAATTCACAAGCCAATATGCAGAAAAAACAAGACCACTGCTACAGTTACTAAAAAAAGGCATACAGTTTAAATGGACAGAAGAGTTAGAAAAAAATTTTAAGGAGGTCAAGAGACTATTCGTGGACACAGTAATGCTACGACATCCTGACCCAAATAAA
The DNA here is from genome assembly GCA_034769895.1 of Magicicada septendecula. Lineage (NCBI taxonomy): Eukaryota > Metazoa > Arthropoda > Insecta > Hemiptera > Cicadidae > Magicicada > Magicicada septendecula. Next base: position 259,288,745 of record CM068370.1, on the reverse strand, counting down.
AGATTTTACCTGCAGACTGACGCGAGTAAATATGCGATTGGGGGTCAGCTTTATCAAATAGATGAAGACGAGCAAATAGGGATCGTTGCATTCACCAGTCGTGTGCTTAGAGGTGCCGAATTAAATTATTTTACTACGGAAGTAGAACTGCTTAGCGTAGTCCATTGCTTGAAAAAATTTAGAACTTACGTGTTAGGTCGACCATTGACCATTATCACTGATAACAAGGCACTAACATTTATTCAAAAATGTCAGTTAAACTGTTCCCGAATTACACGATGGATACTGGCTATCCAGGAGTATGATTTTGAGATAGTACATTGCAAAGGTACTGACAATATCGTAGCGGATGTACTTAGTCGAAACCCTCAAGATGTACTAGAAAATATAATACCAGATGGAGACGAGGAGACTCAAATTTACGCAATTGACATCAAACTGGGTAAACCATTAAAAAATCAGTTGAAAAACATTACACTACACCAAATGAACAACGTTAACCTAAATAATATCATCGACCGGTTATACAACAATAAAAATGGCAAACTCAGTAAGATATACCAAGTATATAATAATAAATTATATCGTAAGGAGAACGGAAGGTGGAAATTGGTAGTAACACAAGAAATTGGACAGGCGTTATTAAAGGAGATTCACGTAATGTATGGACACTGCGGTGTGAGGAGAAGCTATGGGATCTTTAAGGAACATTATACAGGCGACCATCTCTACAAATACCTTAAGAGGTTAATTAAGACATGTGATACCTGTCAAAAAAGTAAAGACCATTTCAAGAAATGCATGGGACAGACCAAACAAGTTCTGCCAAAGGAGAGAGGTGAGCTCATTAGCATGGATTATTACGGTCCTTTGATATCGTCTACCAGTGGTGTGAGGTATATTCTGGTGATCGTCGATAATTTCACCAAGTTTGTGAAATTATACCCGATGAAAAGAGCAATTACAGCTGTTACGCTTAATAAATTAAAAAATTACATCCAAGAAATTGGAAAACCCAAAGCTATATTGACGGATAATGGCGCACAATTTACAAGTAAAACTTGGGTGACACAGTTAAATGCACTTGAAACGAAGCCCAAGTACACTGCCATCCGTAACCCGTGTACCAATCTTGCTGAAAGGGTTAACCGCCAATTAGGTAACATATTCAGAGTGATGGTTAACGGACACCAAACCAAATGGGCCAAATATATTAAATTAATTGAAAAATGTATCAATGAGGCTCACCACGACACGATTGAAATGACACCATTTGAGGCACAATGGGGTCGAAGGCCACGAAGAGCATGGGAGGTGTATGTGGACCGAGAATTAATGAAGGAAGACGTTAAGGATTGCCGAGAGGTAATATATCGACGATTAAAAAGAAAGGGTGAACGTCGAGCAAAGAAAAACAATGAAGGCGTCGATAAGGTGAAATTCAAGGAAGGAGACTTAGTTTTAATAAAGACTCATCCACTTTCAGATGCTTTGAATAAAGTCACAGCGAAATTCTGTGAACTGTTTGAGGGACCGTACGTTGTAAAAGGAATAAAAGGAAATGCAACTTACGAAATGGCGGAGGTGGATAAACCAGGATCGATTCGTGGAATTTTCAACGTGCGACGTTGAAGCCGTACCACCGCGAGTAACAGTAAAATTGTAAATAAGATCAGTCAGAAGGGAAAAGAAATTTCAAAATTTTGATAAATTTAAATTTCCTTAACACTGATAACAAACATTGTAAATAAACTTAAACCAATGTGTAGTATGTTACATAATAGTAAGCCATGTGATGTACGTAAGGCCAGCAGTTTTAAACGACAAAATGAATTGTAAATAGCTGCAAACAAGCTGGTTTAAGAGGGAGTGGGCAAGCTCTCCCCAGACAAGAAGTGAAAGTGCACAAAAAGCCGAGGGTTGCACACCATTATTGTACTGAAAAGGCAACAAACTCAGACGTAAACAAGCGTTGTCAATAATAAACTGAGCACTTTCAGAGGCGTACAAATTGATTTGCCATGAATTCGAATATCGATCATGATCAAATCAATTTGGGGGACTAAATATAACGTGAATGTAGATCACGTAAGCCTATATTATGTAATTAACGTAATTAATCATTTAATGTATGTTTTTAGTTATTATTAAGCAAATTAAATGTGTTGATAAGAAGATTGAGGCAAAATAACGTCTCACAGAAATATTGTAAGTTGGCGACAGTCTGGCGGCAACAGAATAAAAGCGCATTGTACAATAAACAGCTGTCTAAAGTCATAAAGAAGGAAATGCTTTGTTCGCGAAAAATCATAAAACTGTCGAGTCCCGTTAGATTTTGACGAACGAAAACCTTGGGAAAACAATGGATCAGGCGATAGAAAAAAAGAGAAACTTTGGTGAAAGTCGCGTCGCTTGGTATAGCAATTGGACACTTGGCGAAACTCCCGCGTTCCCCAGACTAAACACAAATGAGAAGAAGCGTGACTTTAGAGAGCGAGTTTTTTACGGTTCCTGAATGGACGAATTTAAATTCCCCGGCAAGGAAATCAGTCATGAGCCTATTCGAATTAATTGAGTAGAACGGGTGGTAAAAGAGAAATAGTGAGCCCTATAAATAATACCCCGTGTACAGCTAAGTAAGTTTTTAGTCTCCTTTTTCTCTTAGTATGTGTTAAAGACGCTCTTAGTATATTTTAACTTCGTTTTTATTAATAAGATTTTAAAGTGTTAATGTATATTAGCTTGATTAACCAACATGTAAAGTAATATATCGGAGTGTACAGAAAACTATTCGTGTCTTTTAAAATCTCATTAGGAATTAAAGAAACTATCAAAATATTTTAATGAGTCTTGAAGTATTTGAGTGCGTGTTGGTCGAGGAACGCGACGGTCGTTGTTTGTACGGCAAAGACAAACATGAGAGGAGTCTTCATCGTGAGTGAATCATTTAGTTAGTGCGTACAGCAAGTAAGAAGCAGTTTTATTTAAATCAGTGAACTTGAAGTAATTACTAACACAGTATATTTTGTCTTGTGCGCGAAAGTCGAGTGGAGTATTTAGTCAGCGTTCCGATGTGTGTAGAGAATCGATGAAAGTAATTGTGAATGGAATTAAAGCAAAGTATTGTGCGAAGTGAAATTGTGATATATGTTCACTCAATGCATTGTCGGCAGATGGAATGGATAATCCTGAACACAAGTAACAGTTTCATTGTACTTATGTATTAACTAATATTCTATGTAGTCGTACAGTCTATATCCCTAAACATCCCGTTTCATTCTAAAAGAACCGACGAGCAGTTGGATGCTAGTAATAGTATTCTACCCTTTATGACTTTAGAAACGCTCATATTAATTAATGTAAATTAGGATTGACAAATTCAGAGTTGTATTAAATATATCTGATGGTTGTCAGAAGTTAATATCTTGTTAATATTAAGGCATTGAATATAAATATATTGTCTTACAAGCATTATTAATAATTAAAAGATATTAGCATCTTAACTGCAGTTTTTATTCAAAAAACCCCCTGAGATCAAATAACATCTCTGGCGCCCAGCATCTAATACAGTTTAAACCAAATATTATTACAGTAAATAATATAAACTTAATTACGTAAAAATTATACACGTAATAGTTATATTTGTCGCCATTAACGTGGTGCAGCTTTTTTAAAATCATTATATTTGCCGCCACAAATTTGGAGCACTAATAATTTAAGTAATATTTGACGCCCGAACACATGTGGCAACTCAGAAATTCTTTATATTTGGCACATCCAAACGTGGTGCACGATCCAAAGTCTTTATATTTGGCGCCTAGAACGTGGCGCGATCCCACATGTTCTTTATATTTTACGCCTAAAACGTGGTGCACGTTCCCAAGTTCTTTATATTTGGCGCAGCCCAACGTGGGGCAAACCCACAATCTTTATATTTGACGCCACAACAACGAGGAGCTTTAAAGTTCTTTATAATTGGCGCAGCCCAACGTGGAGCAAACGATCACAAATTCTTTATATTTGGCGCCTAAAACGTGGTGTACGATCCCAGTTCTTTGTATATTTGGCGCAACCAAACGTGGGGCACGATCCAAATTCTTTATATTTGGCGCCCAACGTGGGGCAACATTTTTAAAACCATTATATTTGCCGCCACAAATTTGGAGCACTAATAATTTAAGTAATATTTGACGCCCGAACACATGTGGCAACTTAGAAAATCTTTATATTTGGCGCATCCAAATGTGGTGCAAGATCCCACAAGTTCTTTATATTTGGCGCCCAACGTGGGGCTTGAATGTAAATGAGCTCGGCAGAATGAAATGGGATAGTCGATAAGCAATTAGAATAAGATATGTGCTAAAATAAGTAAATAGTAAAAATTAAATGTTAACTCGCAGTAAAGTAAGGAAATTTAAATTGGTTAGTAGTACAAATAGTTGGATGGCTGACAGTAACGAAAATAACGGTGGATCCAACATTGAATTTGATATTAACAATCAAATGGGAGAGAAAGGATGGGAAGAGGCCACGGAAAGTGAAAGCCCGGAGGTTTCGTCAGAGGCGAGGGGACGACAACAACATGACGATAAACGGTCCGAAACAGAACAGACACAATCACAGACTGAAACCCAACAAACAGTTACAAACATAGATATCAGTAGGCTACTACAGCAGTTCACACACAAATGACAGAAAATACTAAACGATTATTAATAGAAAATAATCAGCAAATGACTGAAAACCTCAACAGAATAGAACCAAAACTGACAGAAAACACACGAAAATTAGAAAAGGACATGGTAGAAAAATTAAATGAAAATACTATGAAAAATGAAGAGAATATAGAACAACTCAAACAAACTTTCACACGACAGTTAGCAGAAAATAACCAGCAAATAACAGAAAACATTACATGTATAGAAAAACGAATACATGACATGGAACGAAACATGGAACAAAGATATACACAACAACTACAGGAACACAAAACACAGATAGCACAACAAATACAAGAAATCCGAAACGAAAACCGAGAAACAGCAATACAATTACGTACAGAAGTCAAAGAAGTCGTGAGAGAAGAGGTGGAAATAGTACGATCAGAAGCGAAAGAACATTGGGAGAAGTGTGAAGTGTCGCTTCAACAACACCAAGCTAGTGTCACATATGACATTAGAGCCATAACTAATAAAATGATTACGCACAAGAAGAAAAAAGGAAGAACAGATAGAACAACTGAAAGAATGTTACGAAAATAGCTGTTCTACAATCGACGGGAAGATAAGTAAAATCAAAGAAGATGTACGCAATAAAATCGCCCAGATCGAACGCACACCTAGGCAGCAAGAAGTGATAATAGAACACACTAAAAATGTGAACTTCAATGGAGAAGGAGAGTATCCGATGGAGTTTGTGAAGGAGCTAGAAGAAATAAACCGTGAATACTACCCAGGTGAAGAGGTGAGCTGGATAGGAAGACACTTAGACGGAGAAGCCGCCATATGGTGGAAGCTGATACGTAATGAGGTAAACACTTTTGAGCAATTTAAGACCGCATTCACAGTCAAATACTGGAATCAAATGATCCAGGAGTCCGTCCGTGATAAGTTAGAATTTGGGAAATATCGCCCGGAGAGCGGGTTAAGCATGACGCAATTTATGGAAAGGCGTATCTTACAGAACCGGCAATTAATACCGCCGATGTCAGACTTACACCTAATTCGAAAACTGGCACACCACTACAGTCACGACATGCTGTTGCCTGCATTACGAGGGGTGTGAATAACATTATGGACTTTCAAAACCTGTTAATGGAATTCGCAGCCTTGCGACAAAAGAAGAATGGAACGAACGGCGAGGGTAATATGCAGTTTCAGCCCAAGCAGGAAAGGAACGTAAATAATGCTAATCACTGGCCGGAAAATAGGACAGAGCGGAGTAACCCCCCACGTCACAAGGCACCGTGGCGACAAGGAGAGAAAACAGCTGAGGCAAACGAGAGAGAAAGAGCACCGCAGAAACGGGTATACGAATCCCAAATGAATACATTAGCGTCAACAAGCGGCACTCAAGGAACCTCGCAGGTAGCAAGTAGTTCAAACATACATACAAAGAATGTTGCCCAGTCAAAAAACTAGTTAAGAATAATTTTAGAGATAAGGTAGGATTAGGCGATAATTGTAAGATAATCAGTACCACTTTTATTGATATTAGAGACACTCTGATGGAAGAGGAGTCGGAATATCAAGAAATCAATAAAACTAAATGTCCTGAATTGAAGATACAACTCAATGGTATACCAATAATAGCACTACTTGATACGGGCAGCCAAATCAATGCGTTGTCTGCGGAGTGGTATCAGCAAAATAAAAAACGTATTGGCAATGTACCTATATTAAAAATTACTAATTTAGTTATTAAAGGAGCAGTGGGGAAGAAATCGAATAAGATAACCCAACAAATCATGCTCGAAGTAAGAATTGGATTGTATGTGACTGATGCTGTGTTTATAATTGTCCCTAATTTAATCAGGGAGTGTATTATTGGAATTAACTTATTGCAAGAAGGTAGATGTGTGATTAACCTTCCAGATAATAAAATTACTTTTAAGAATAATCATAGTAGCAGTGAAGAACCCGTAAGCGCGGAAATAATGGCATTAGAACTCGAGGAAGACGGAGAAAAGATTGCTAATACGATTCAAGAGAAACTGGAAGAAACAACCGGTATCGATTCTAAAACAAAGGAAGAATTGGCGAACATTTTATACTCTAACCAACAAGTGTTCCGTGAGCAACCAGGTAGAATCAACAAATATGTACACAGGTTAAGGTAACTGACACAACCCCTTATTGCTTAAAAGGGTGGCCAGTTCCACTAAAATATAAAAATGCAGTGGAAGGAGAGATTAAAAAGATGGAAAGATGCGGTGTAATAGAATGAGCAAACAGTCCATATATAAACCTCATGGTGACTGTAGTCAAGAAAGATGAGACTGTACGACTGTGTTTAGACGCAAGAAGAATCAATGCGGTCACTGTTCCGGATCATGAGGGTGCAATACCAATTGATAAAGTGTTGGCGAGCTGCGGAAAAGTGAAAGTCATGAGTAGTATTGATCTCACCAGCAGCTTCTGGCAGATCCCACTTACTGAAGATTCCCGGGACTACACTGGCTTTCTCTACAGAGGCAAATGCTACAGGTACACTGTAACACCATTCGGGCTAAAGACCAGTTTAGCCAGTCCAACCCGCGGATTGGATAAAGTTTTGACAGAAGAAGTAAAAAGATTCACTATACTATATGTGGACGATTGTTTATGTGTATCAGAAAACATTGAAGAACACCTGGAACACTTACGCATGTTGTTGGACAACCTCAAAAGAGAGAACCTCACAGTGAACTTAAAGAAATCCAAATTCTTTCGAGACAAAATTAGTTACCTGGGATATGAGCTGTCTGCAAAAGGTATTAGCGCTTCCACAGAAAAAATCTCCGCTATTATGGATTTTCCTAGACCAAAGAATCCAAAACAACTAAAGGGATTTCTTGGCCTAACTAATTTTTACAATAAATTCACAAGCCAATATGCAGAAAAAACAAGACCACTGCTACAGTTACTAAAAAAAGGCATACAGTTTAAATGGACAGAAGAGTTAGAAAAAAATTTTAAGGAGGTCAAGAGACTATTCGTGGACACAGTAATGCTACGACATCCTGACCCAAATAAAAGATTTTACCTGCAGACTGACGCGAGTAAATATGCGATTGGGGGTCAGCTTTATCAAATAGATGAAGACGAGCAAATAGGGATCGTTGCATTCACCAGTCGTGTGCTTAGAGGTGCCGAATTAAATTATTTTACTACGGAAGTAGAACTGCTTAGCGTAGTCCATTGCTTGAAAAAATTTAGAACTTACGTGTTAGGTCGACCATTGACCATTATCACTGATAACAAGGCACTAACATTTATTCAAAAATGTCAGTTAAACTGTTCCCGAATTACACGATGGATACTGGCTATCCAGGAGTATGATTTTGAGATAGTACATTGCAAAGGTACTGACAATATCGTAGCGGATGTACTTAGTCGAAACCCTCAAGATGTACTAGAAAATATAATACCAGATGGAGACGAGGAGACTCAAATTTACGCAATTGACATCAAACTGGGTAAACCATTAAAAAATCAGTTGAAAAACATTACACTACACCAAATGAACAACGTTAACCTAAATAATATCATCGACCGGTTATACAACAATAAAAATGGCAAACTCAGTAAGATATACCAAGTATATAATAATAAATTATATCGTAAGGAGAACGGAAGGTGGAAATTGGTAGTAACACAAGAAATTGGACAGGCGTTATTAAAGGAGATTCACGTAATGTATGGACACTGCGGTGTGAGGAGAAGCTATGGGATCTTTAAGGAACATTATACAGGCGACCATCTCTACAAATACCTTAAGAGGTTAATTAAGACATGTGATACCTGTCAAAAAAGTAAAGACCATTTCAAGAAATGCATGGGACAGACCAAACAAGTTCTGCCAAAGGAGAGAGGTGAGCTCATTAGCATGGATTATTACGGTCCTTTGATATCGTCTACCAGTGGTGTGAGGTATATTCTGGTGATCGTCGATAATTTCACCAAGTTTGTGAAATTATACCCGATGAAAAGAGCAATTACAGCTGTTACGCTTAATAAATTAAAAAATTACATCCAAGAAATTGGAAAACCCAAAGCTATATTGACGGATAATGGCGCACAATTTACAAGTAAAACTTGGGTGACACAGTTAAATGCACTTGAAACGAAGCCCAAGTACACTGCCATCCGTAACCCGTGTACCAATCTTGCTGAAAGGGTTAACCGCCAATTAGGTAACATATTCAGAGTGATGGTTAACGGACACCAAACCAAATGGGCCAAATATATTAAATTAATTGAAAAATGTATCAATGAGGCTCACCACGACACGATTGAAATGACACCATTTGAGGTACAATGGGGTCGAAGGCCACGAAGAGCATGGGAGGTGTATGTGGACCGAGAATTAATGAAGGAAGACGTTAAGGTTTGCCGAGAGGTAATATATCGACGATTAAAAAGAAAGGGTGAACGTCGAGCAAAGAAAAACAATGAAGGCGTCGATAAGGTGAAATTCAAGGAAGGAGACTTAGTTTTAATAAAGACTCATCCAATTTCAGATGCTTTGAATAAAGTCACAGCGAAATTCTGTGAACTGTTTGAGGGACCGTACGTTGTAAAAGGAATAAAAGGAAATGCAACTTACGAAATGGCGGAGGTGGATAAACCAGGATCAATTCGTGGAATTTTCAACGTGCGACAGTTGAAGCCGTACCACCGCGAGTAACAGTAAAATTGTAAATAAGATCAGTCAGAAGGGAAAAGAAATTTCAAAATTTTGATAAATTTAAATTTCCTTAACACTGATAACAAACATTGTAAATAAACTTAAACCAATGTGTAGTATGTTACATAATAGTAAGCCATGTGATGTACGTAAGGCCAGCAGTTTTAAACGACAAAATGAATTGTAAATAGCTGCAAACAAGCTGGTTTAAGAGGGAGGGGGCAAGCTCTCCCCAGACAAGAAGTGAAAGTGAACAAAAAGCCGAGGGTTGCACACCATTATTGTACTGAAAAGGCAACAAACTCAGACGTAAACAAGCTTTGTCAATAATAAACTGAGCACTTTCAGAGGCGTACAAATTGATTTGCCATGAATTCGAATATCGATCATGATCAAATCAATTTGGGGGACTAAATATAACGTGAATGTAGATCACGTAAGCCTATATTATGTAATTAACATAATTAATCATTTAATGTATGTTTTTAGTTATTATTAAGCAAATTAAATGTGTTGATAAAAAGATTGAGGCAAAATAACGTCTCACAGAAATATTGTAAGTTGGCGACAGTCTGGCGGCAACAGAATAAAAGCGCATTGTACAATAAACAGCTGTCTAAAGTCATAAAGAAGGAAATGCTTTTTTCGCGAAAAATCATAAAACTGTCGAGTCCCGTTAGATTTTGACGAACGAAAACCTTGGGAAAACAATGGATCAGGCGATAAAAAAAAAGAGAAACTTTGGTGAAAGTCGCGTCGCTTGGTATAGCAATTGGGCACTTGGCGAAACTCCCGCGTTCCCCAGACTAAACACAAATGAGAAGAAGCGTGACTTTAGAGAGCGAGTTCTTTACGGTTCCTGAATCGACGAATTTAAAGTTCCCGGCAAGGAAATCAGTCATGAGCCTATTGGAATTAATTGAGTAGAACGGGTGGTAAAAGAGAAATAGTGAGCCCTATAAATAATACCCCGTGTACAGCTAAGTAAGTTTTTTAGTCTCCTTTTTCTCTTAGTATGTGTTAAAGACGCTCTTAGTATATTTTAACTTCGTTTTTAATAATACGTTTTTAAAGTGTTAATGTATATTAGCTTGATTAACCAACATGTGAAGTAATATATCGGAGTGTACAGAAAACTATTCGTGTCTTTTAAAATCTCATTAGGAATTAAAGAAACTATCAAAATATTTTAATGAGTCTTGAAGTATTTGAGTGCGTGTTGGTCGAGGAACGCGACGGTCGTTGTTTGTACGGCAAAGACAAACATGAGAGGAGTCTTCATCGTGAGTGAATCATTTAATTAGTGCGTACAGCAAGTAAGAAGCAGTTTTATTTAAATCAGTGAACTTGAAGTAATTACTAACATAGTATATTTTGTCTTGTGCGCGAAAGTCGAGTGGAGTATTTAGTCAGCGTTCCGATGCGTGTAGAGAATCGATGAAAGTAATTGTGAATGGAATTAAAGCAAAGTATTGTGCGAAGTGAAATTGTGATATATGTTCACTCAATGCATTGTCGGCAGATGGAATGCATAATCCTGAACGGAAGTAACAGTTTCATTGTACTTATGTATTAACTAATATTCTATGTAGTCGTACAGTCTATATCCCTAAACATCCCGTTTCATTCTAAAAGAACCGACGAGCAGTTGGATGCTAGTAATAGTATTCTACCCTTTATGACTTTAAAAACGCTCATATCAATTAATGTAAATTAGGATTGACAAATTCAGAGTTGTATTAAATATATCTGATGGTTGTCAGAAGTTAATATCTTGTTAATATTAAGGCATTGAATATATATATATATATTGTCTTACAAGCATTATTAACAATTAAAAGTTATTAGCATCTTAACTGCAGAGTTTTTATTCAAAAAACCCCCTGAGATCAAATAACATCTCTGGCCCCCAGCATCTAATACAGTTTAAACCAAATATTATTACAGTAAATAATATAAACTTAATTACGTAAAAATTATACACGTAATAGTTATATTTGTCGCCATTAACGTGGTGCAGCTTTTTTAAAATCATTATATTTGCCGCCACAAATTTGGAGCACTAATAATTTAAGTAATATTTGACGCCCGAACACATGTGGCAACTCAGAAATTCTTTATATTTGGCACATCCAAACGTGGTGCACGATCCAAAGTCTTTATATTTGGCGCCTAGAACGTGGCGCGATCCCACATGTTCTTTATATTTTACGCCTAAAACGTGGTGCACGTTCCCAAGTTCTTTATATTTGGCGCAGCCCAACGTGGGGCAAACCCACAATCTTTATATTTGACACCACAACAACGAGGAGCTTTAAAGTTCTTTATATTTGGCGCAGCCCAACGTGGAGCAAACGATCACAAATTCTTTATATTTGGCGCCTAAAACGTGGTGTCCGATCCCAGTTCTTTGTATATTTGGCGCATCCAAACGTGGGGCACGATCCAAATTCTTTATATTTGGCGCCCAACGTGGGGCAACATTTTTAAAATCATTATATTTGCCGCCACAAATTTGGAGCACTAATAATTTAAGTAATATTTGACGCCCGAACACATGTGGCAACTTAGAAAATCTTTATATTTGGCGCATCCAAATGTGGTGCAAGATCCCACAAGTTCTTTATATTTGGCGCCCAACGTGGGGCTTGAATGTAAATGAGCTCGGCAGAATGAAATGGGATAGTCGATAACCAATTAGAATAAGATATGTGCTAAAATAAGTAAATAGTAAAAATTAAATGTTAACTCGCAGTAAAGTAAGGAAATTTAAATTGGTTAGTAGTACAAATAGTTGGATGGCTGACAGTAACGAAAATAACGGTGGATCCAACATTGAATTTGATATTAACAATCAAATGGGAGAGAAAGGATGGGAAGAGGCCACGGAAAGTGAAAGCCCGGAGGTTTCGTCAGAGGCGAGGGGACGACAACAACATGACGATAAACGGTCCGAAACAGAACAGACACAATCACAGACTGAAACCCAACAAACAGTTACAAACATAGATATCAGTAGGCTACTACAGCAGTTCACACACAAATGACAGAAAATACTAAACGATTATTAATAGAAAATAATCAGCAAATGACTGAAAACCTCAACAGAATAGAACCAAAACTGACAGAAAACACACGAAAATTAGAAAAGGACATGGTAGAAAAATTAAATGAAAATACTATGAAAAATGAAGAGAATATAGAACAACTCAAACAAACTTTCACACGACAGTTAGCAGAAAATAACCAGCAAATAACAGAAAACATTACATGTATAGAAAAACGAATACATGACATGGAACGAAACATGGAACAAAGATATACACAACAACTACAGGAACACAAAACACAGATAGCACAACAAATACAAGAAATCCGAAACGAAAACCGAGAAACAGCAATACAATTACGTACAGAAGTCAAAGAAGTCGTGAGAGAAGAGGTGGAAATAGTACGATCAGTAGCGAAAGAACATTGGGAGAAGTGTGAAGTGTCGCTTCAACAACACCAAGCTAGTGTCACATATGACATTAGAGCCATAACTAATACAATGATTACGCACAAGAAGAAAAATGAAGAACAGATAGAACAACTGAAAGAATGTTACGAAAATAGCTGTTCTACAATCGACGGGAAGATAAGTAAAATCAAAGAAGATGTACGCAATAAAATCGCCCAGATCGAACGCACACCTAGGCAGCAAGAAGTGATAATAGAACACACTAAAAATGTGAACTTCAATGGAGAAGGAGAGTATCCGATGGAGTTTGTGAAGGAGCTAGAAGAAATAAACCGTGAATACTACCCAGGTGAAGAGGTGAGCTGGATAGGAAGACACTTAGACGGAGAAGCCGCCATATGGTGGAAGCTGATACGTAATGAGGTAAACACTTTTGAGCAATTTAAGACCGCATTCACAGTCAAATACTGGAATCAAATGATCCAGGAGTCCGTCCGTGATAAGTTAGAATTTGGGAAATATCGCCCGGAGAGCGGGTTAAGCATGACGCAATTTATGGAAAGGCGTATCTTACAGAACCGGCAATTAATACCGCCGATGTCAGACTTACACCTAATTCGAAAACTGGCACACCACTACAGTCACGACATGCTGTTGCCTGCATTACGAGGGGTGTGAATAACATTATGGACTTTCAAAACCTGTTAATGGAATTCGCAGCCTTGCGACAAAAGAAGAATGGAACGAACGGCGAGGGTAATATGCAGTTTCAGCCCAAGCAGGAAAGGAACGTAAATAATGCTAATCACTGGCCGGAAAATAGGACAGAGCGGAGTAACCCCCCACGTCACAAGGCACCGTGGCGACAAGGAGAGAAAACAGCTGAGGCAAACGAGAGAGAAAGAGCACCGCAGAAACGGGTATACGAATCCCAAATGAATACATTAGCGTCAACAAGCGGCACTCAAGGAACCTCGCAGGTAGCAAGTAGTTCAAACATACATACAAAGAAAGTTGCCCAGTCAAAAAACTAGTTAAGAATTATTTTAGAGATAAGGTAGGATTAGGCGATAATTGTAAGATAATCAGTACCACTTTTATTGATATTAGAGACACTCTGATGGAAGAGGAGTCGGAATATCAAGAAATCAATAAAACTAAATGTCCTGAATTGAAGATACAACTCAATGGTATACCAATAATAGCACTACTTGATACGGGCAGCCAAATCAATGCGTTGTCTGCGGAGTGGTATCAGCAAAATAAAAAACGTATTGGCAATGTACCTATATTAAAAATTACTAATTTAGTTATTAAAGGAGCAGTGGGGAAGAAATCGAATAAGATAACCCAACAGATCATGCTCGAAGTAAGAATTGGATTGTATGTGACTGATGCTGTGTTTATAATTGTCCCTAATTTAATCAGGGAGTGTATTATTGGAATTAACTTATTGCAAGAAGGTAGATGTGTGATTAACCTTCCAGATAATAAAATTACTTTTAAGAATAATCATAGTAGCAGTGAAGAACCCGTAAGCGCGGAAATAATGGCATTAGAACTCGAGGAAGACGGAGAAAAGATTGCTAATACGATTCAAGAGAAACTGGAAGAAACAACCGGTATCGATTCTAAAACAAAGGAAGAATTGGCGAACATTTTATACTCTAACCAACAAGTGTTCCGTGAGCAACCAGGTAGAATCAACAAATATGTACACAGGTTAAGGTAACTGACACAACCCCTTATTGCTTAAAAGGGTGGCCAGTTCCACTAAAATATAAAAATGCAGTGGAAGGAGAGATTAAAAAGATGGAAAGATGCGGTGTAATAGAATGAGCAAACAGTCCATATATAAACCTCATGGTGACTGTAGTCAAGAAAGATGAGACTGTACGACTGTGTTTAGACGCAAGAAGAATCAATGCGGTCACTGTTCCGGATCATGAGGGTGCAATACCAATTGATCAAGTGTTGGCGAGCTGCGGAAAAGTGAAAGTCATGAGTAGTATTGATCTCACCAGCAGCTTCTGGCAGATCCCACTTACTGAAGATTCCCGGGACTACACTGGCTTTCTCTACAGAGGCAAATGCTACAGGTACACTGTAACACCATTCGGGCTAAAGACGAGTTTAGCCAGTCCAACCCGCGGATTGGATAAAGTTTTGACAGAAGAAGTAAAAACATTCACTATACTATATGTGGACGATTGTTTATGTGTATCAGAAAACATTGAAGAACACCTGGAACACTTACGCATGTTGTTGGACAACCTCAAAAGAGAGAACCTCACATTGAACTTAAAGAAATCCAAATTCTTTCGAGACAGAATTAGTTACCTGGGATATGAGCTGTCTGCAAAAGGTATTAGCGCTTCCACAGAAAAAATCTCCGCTATTATGGATTTTCCTAGACCAAAGAATCCAAAACAACTAAAGGGATTTCTTGGCCTAACTAATTTTTACAATAAATTCACAAGCCAATATGCAGAAAAAACAAGACCACTGCTACAGTTACTAAAAAAAAGGCATACAGTTTAAATGGACAGAAGAGTTAGAAAAAAATTTTAAGGAGGTCAAGAGACTATTCGTGGACACAGTAATGCTACGACATCCTGACCCAAATAAAAGATTTTACCTGCAGACTGACGCGAGTAAATATGCGATTGGGGGTCAGCTTTATCAAATAGATGAAGACGAGCAAATAGGGATCGTTGCATTCACCAGTCGTGTGCTTAGAGGTGCCGAATTAAATTATTTTACTACGGAAGTAGAACTGCTTAGCGTAGTCCATTGCTTGAAAAAATTTAGAACTTACGTGTTAGGTCGACCATTGACCATTATCACTGATAACAAGGCACTAACATTTATTCAAAAATGTCAGTTAAACTGTTCCCGAATTACACGATGGATACTGGCTATCCAGGAGTATGATTTTGAGATAGTACATTGCAAAGGTACTGACAATATCGTAGCGGATGTACTTAGTCGAAACCCTCAAGATGTACTAGAAAATATAATACCAGATGGAGACGAGGAGACTCAAATTTACGCAATTGACATCAAACTGGGTAAACCATTAAAAAATCAGTTGAAAAACATTACACTACACCAAATGAACAACGTTAACCTAAATAATATCATCGACCGGTTATACAACAATAAAAATGGCAAACTCAGTAAGATATACCAATTATATAATAATAAATTATATCGTAAGGAGAACGGAAGGTGGAAATTGGTAGTAACACAAGAAATTGGACAGGCGTTATTAAAGGAGATTCACGTAATGTATGGACACTGCGGTGTGAGGAGAAGCTATGGGATCTTTAAGGAACATTATACAGGCGACCATCTCTACAAATACCTTAAGAGGTTAATTAAGACATGTGATACCTGTCAAAAAAGTAAAGACCATTTCAAGAAATGCATGGGACAGACCAAACAAGTTCTGCCAAAGGAGAGAGGTGAGCTCATTAGCATGGATTATTACGGTCCTTTGATATCGTCTACCAGTGGTGTGAGGTATATTCTGGTGATCGTCGATAATTTCACCAAGTTTGTGAAATTATACCCGATGAAAAGAGCAATTACAGCTGTTACGCTTAATAAATTAAAAAATTACATCCAAGAAATTGGAAAACCCAAAGCTATATTGACGGATAATGGCGCACAATTTACAAGTAAAACTTGGGTGACACAGTTAAATGCACTTGAAATGAAGCCCAAGTACACTGCCATCCGTAACCCGTGTACCAATCTTGCTGAAAGGGTTAACCGCCAATTAGGTAACATATTCAGAGTGATGGTTAACGGACACCAAACCAAATGGGCCAAATATATTAAATTAATTGAAAAATGTATCAATGAGACTCACCACGACACGATTGAAATGACACCATTTGAGGTACAATGGGGTCGAAGGCCACGAAGAGCATGGGAGGTGTATGTGGACCGAGAATTAATGAAGGAAGACGTTAAGGATTGCCGAGAGGTAATATATCGACGATTAAAAAGAAAGGGTGAACGTCGAGCAAAGAAAAACAATGAAGGCGTCGATAAGGTGAAATTCAAGGAAGGAGACTTAGTTTTAATAAAGACTCATCCAATTTCAGATGCTTTGAATAAAGTCACAGCGAAATTCTGTGAACTGTTTGAGGGACCGTACGTTGTAAAAGGAATAAAAGGAAATGCAACTTACGAAATGGCGGAGGTGGATAAACCAGGATCGATTCGTGGAATTTTCAACGTGCGACAGTTGAAGCCGTACCACCGCGAGTAACAGTAAAATTGTAAATAAGATCAGTCAGAAGGGAAAAGAAATTTCAAAATTTTGATAAATTTAAATTTCCTTAACACTGGTAACAAACATTGTAAATAAACTTAAACCAATGTGTAGTATGTTACATAATAGTAAGCCATGTGATGTACGTAAGGCCAGCAGTTTTAAACGACAAAATGAATTGTAAATAGCTGCAAACAAGCTGGTTTAAGAGGGAGGGGGCAAGCTCTCCCCAGACAAGAAGTGAAAGTGAACAAAAAGCCGAGGGTTGCACACCATTATTGTACTGAAAAGGCAACAAACTCAGACGTAAACAAGCTTTGTCAATAATAAACTGAGCACTTTCAGAGGCGTACAAATTGATTTGCCATGAATTCGAATATCGATCATGATCAAATCAATTTGGGGGACTAAATATAACGTGAATGTAGATCACGTAAGCCTATATTATGTAATTAACATAATTAATCATTTAATGTATGTTTTTAGTTATTATTAAGCAAATTAAATGTGTTGATAAAAAGATTGAGGCAAAATAACGTCTCACAGAAATATTGTAAGTTGGCGACAGTCTGGCGGCAACAGAATAAAAGCGCATTGTACAATAAACAGCTGTCTAAAGTCATAAAGAAGGAAATGCTTTTTTCGCGAAAAATCATAAAACTGTCGAGTCCCGTTAGATTTTGACGAACGAAAACCTTTGGAAAACAATGGATCAGGCGATAAAAAAAAAGAGAAACTTTGGTGAAAGTCGCGTCGCTTGGTATAGCAATTGGGCACTTGGCGAAACTCCCGCGTTCCCCAGACTAAACACAAATGAGAAGAAGCGTGACTTTAGAGAGCGAGTTCTTTACGGTTCCTGAATGGACGAATTTAAAGTTCCCGGCAAGGAAATCAGTCATGAGCCTATTGGAATTAATTGAGTAGAACGGGTGGTAAAAGAGAAATAGTGAGCCCTATAAATAATACCCCGTGTACAGCTAAGTAAGTTTTTTAGTCTCCTTTTTCTCTTAGTATGTGTTAAAGACGCTCTTAGTATATTTTAACTTCGTTTTTAATAATACGTTTTTAAAGTGTTAATGTATATTAGCTTGATTAACCAACATGTGTAGTAATATATCGGAGTGTACAGAAAACTATTCGTGTCTTTTAAAATCTCATTAGGAATTAAAGAAACTATCAAAATATTTTAATGAGTCTTGAAGTATTTGAGTGCGTGTTGGTCGAGGAACGCGACGGTCGTTGTTTGTACGGCAAAGACAAACATGAGAGGAGTCTTCATCGTGAGTGAATCATTTAATTAGTGCGTACAGCAAGTAAGAAGCAGTTTTATTTAAATCAGTGAACTTGAAGTAATTACTAACATAGTATATTTTGTCTTGTGCGCGAAAGTCGAGTGGAGTATTTAGTCAGCGTTCCGATGCGTGTAGAGAATCGATGAAAGTAATTGTGAATGGAATTAAAGCAAAGTATTGTGCGAAGTGAAATTGTGATATATGTTCACTCAATGCATTGTCGGCAGATGGAATGCATAATCCTGAACGGAAGTAACAGTTTCATTGTACTTATGTATTAACTAATATTCTATGTAGTCGTACAGTCTATATCCCTAAACATCCCGTTTCATTCTAAAAGAACCGACGAGCAGTTGGATGCTAGTAATAGTATTCTACCCTTTATGACTTTAAAAACGCTCATATCAATTAATGTAAATTAGGATTGACAAATTCAGAGTTGTATTAAATATATCTGATGGTTGTCAGAAGTTAATATCTTGTTAATATTAAGGCATTGAATATATATATATATATATTGTCTTACAAGCATTATTAACAATTAAAAGTTATTAGCATCTTAACTGCAGAGTTTTTATTCAAAAAACCCCCTGAGATCAAATAACATCTCTGGCCCCCAGCATCTAATACAGTTTAAACCAAATATTATTACAGTAAATAATATAAACTTAATTACGTAAAAATTATACACGTAATAGTTATATTTGTCGCCATTAACGTGGTGCAGCTTTTTTAAAATCATTATATTTGCCGCCACAAATTTGGAGCACTAATAATTTAAGTAATATTTGACGCCCGAACACATGTGGCAACTCAGAAATTCTTTATATTTGGCACATCCAAACGTGGTGCACGATGCAAAGTCTTTATATTTGGCGCCTAGAACGTGGCGCGATCCCACATGTTCTTTATATTTTACGCCTAAAACGTGGTGCACGTTCCCAAGTTCTTTATATTTGGCGCAGCCCAACGTGGGGCAAACCCACAATCTTTATATTTGACGCCACAACAACGAGGAGCTTTAAAGTTCTTTATATTTGGCGCAGCCCAACGTGGAGCAAACGATCACAAATTCTTTATATTTGGCGCCTAAAACGTGGTGTCCGATCCCAGTTCTTTGTATATTTGGCGCATCCAAACGTGGGGCACGATCCAAATTCTTTATATTTGGCGCCCAACGTGGGGCAACATTTTTAAAATCATTATATTTGCCGCCACAAATTTGGAGCACTAATAATTTAAGTAATATTTGACGCCCGAACACATGTGGCAACTTAGAAAATCTTTATATTTGGCGCATCCAAATGTGGTGCAAGATCCCACAAGTTCTTTATATTTGGCGCCCAACGTGGGGCTTGAATGTAAATGAGCTCGGCAGAATGAAATGGGATAGTCGATAACCAATTAGAATAAGATATGTGCTAAAATAAGTAAATAGTAAAAATTAAATGTTAACTCGCAGTAAAGTAAGGAAATTTAAATTGGTTAGTAGTACAAATAGTTGGATGGCTGACAGTAACGAAAATAACGGTGGATCCAACATTGAATTTGATATTAACAATCAAATAGGAGAGAAAGGATGGGAAGAGGCCACGGAAAGTGAAAGCCCGGAGGTTTCGTCAGAGGCGAGGGGACGACAACAACATTACGATAAACTGTCCGAAACAGAACAGACACAATCACAGACTGAAACCCAACAAACAGTTACAAACATAGATATCAGTAGGCTACTACAGCAGTTCACACACAAATGACAGAAAATACTAAACGATTATTAATAGAAAATAATCAGCAAATGACTGAAAACATCAACAGAATAGAACCAAAACTGACAGAAAACACACGAAAATTAGAAAAGGACATGGTAGAAAAATTAAATGAAAATACTATGAAAAATGAAGAGAATATAGAACAACTCAAACAAACTTTCACACGACAGTTAGCAGAAAATAACCAGCAAATAACAGAAAACATTACATGTATAGAAAAACGAATACATGACATGGAACGAAACATGGAACAAAGATATACACAACAACTACAGGAACACAAAACACAGATAGCACAACAAATACAAGAAATCCGAAACGAAAACCGAGAAACAGCAATACAATTACGTACAGAAGTCAAAGAAGTCGTGAGAGAAGAGGTGGAAATAGTACGATCAGTAGCGAAAGAACATTGGGAGAAGTGTGAAGTGTCGCTTCAACAACACCAAGCTAGTGTCACATATGACATTAGAGCCATAACTAATACAATGATTACGCACAAGAAGAAAAATGAAGAACAGATAGAACAACTGAAAGAATGTTACGAAAATAGCTGTTCTACAATCGACGGGAAGATAAGTAAAATCAAAGAAGATGTACGCAATAAAATCGCCCAAATCGAACGCACACCTAGGCAGCAAGAAGTGATAATAGAACACACTAAAAATGTGAACTTCAATGGAGAAGGAGAGTATCCGATGGAGTTTGTGAAGGAGCTAGAAGAAATAAACCGTGAATACTACCCAGGTGAAGAGGTGAGCTGGATAGGAAGACACTTAGACGGAGAAGCCGCCATATGGTGGAAGCTGATACGTAATGAGGTAAACACTTTTGAGCAATTTAAGACCGCATTCACAGTCAAATACTGGAATCAAATGATCCAGGAGTCCGTCCGTGATAAGTTAGAATTTGGGAAATATCGCCCGGAGAGCGGGTTAAGCATGACGCAATTTATGGAAAGGCGTATCTTACAGAACCGGCAATTAATACCGCCGATGTCAGACTTACACCTAATTCGAAAACTGGCACACCACTACAGTCACGACATGCTGTTGCCTTCATTACGAGGGGTGTGAATAACATTATGGACTTTCAAAACCTGTTAATGGAATTCGCAGCCTTGCGACAAAAGAAGAATGGAACGAACGGCGAGGGTAATATGCAGTTTCAGCCCAAGCAGGAAAGGAACGTAAATAATGCTAATCACTGGCCGGAAAATAGGACAGAGCGGAGTAACCCCCCACGTCACAAGGCACCGTGGCGACAAGGAGAGAAAACAGCTGAGGCAAACGAGAGAGAAAGAGCACCGCAGAAACGGGTATACGAATCCCAAATGAATACATTAGCGTCAACAAGCGGCACTCAAGGAACCTCGCAGGTAGCAAGTAGTTCAAACATACATACAAAGAATGTTGCCCAGTCAAAAAACTAGTTAAGAATTATTTTAGAGATAAGGTAGGATTAGGCGATAATTGTAAGATAATCAGTACCACTTTTATTGATATTAGAGACACTCTGATGGAAGAGGAGTCGGAATATCAAGAAATCAATAAAACTAAATGTCCTGAATTGAAGATACAACTCAATGGTATACCAATAATAGCACTACTTGATACTGGCAGCCAAATCAATGCGTTGTCTGCGGAGTGGTATCAGCAAAATAAAAAACGTATTGGCAATGTACCTATATTAAAAATTACTAATTTAGTTATTAAAGGAGCAGTGGGGAAGAAATCGAATAAGATAACCCAACAGATCATGCTCGAAGTAAGAATTGGATTGTATGTGACTGATGCTGTGTTTATAATTGTCCCTAATTTAATCAGGGAGTGTATTATTGGAATTAACTTATTGCAAGAAGGTAGATGTGTGATTAACCTTCCAGATAATAAAATTACTTTTAAGAATAATCATAGTAGCAGTGAAGAACCCGTAAGCGCGGAAATAATGGCATTAGAACTCGAGGAAGACGGAGAAAAGATTGCTAATACGATTCAAGAGAAACTGGAAGAAACAACCGGTATCGATTCTAAAACAAAGGAAGAATTGGCGAACATTTTATACTCTAACCAACAAGTGTTCCGTGAGCAACCAGGTAGAATCAACAAATATGTACACAGGTTAAGGTAACTGACACAACCCCTTATTGCTTAAAAGGGTGGCCAGTTCCACTAAAATATAAAAATGCAGTGGAAGGAGAGATTAAAAAGATGGAAAGATGCGGTGTAATAGAATGAGCAAACAGTCCATATATAAACCCCATGGTGACTGTAGTCAAGAAAGATGAGACTGTACGACTGTGTTTAGACGCACGAAGAATCAATGCGGTCACTGTTCCGGATCATGAGGGTGCAATACCAATTGATAAAGTGTTGGCGAGCTGCGGAAAAGTGAAAGTCATGAGTAGTATTGATCTCACCAGCAGCTTCTGGCAGATCCCACTTGCTGAAGATTCCCGGGACTACACTGGCTTTCTCTACAGAGGCAAATGCTACAGGTACACTGTAACACCATTCGGGCTAAAGACGAGTTTAGCCAGTCCAACCCGCGGATTGGATAAAGTTTTGACAGAAGAAGTAAAAAGATTCACTATACTATATGTGGACGATTGTTTATGTGTATCAGAAAACATTGAAGAACACCTGGAACACTTACGCATGTTGTTGGACAACCTCAAAAGAGAGAACCTCACAGTGAACTTAAAGAAATCCAAATTCTTTCGAGACAGAATTAGTTACCTGGGATATGAGCTGTCTGCAAAAGGTATTAGCGCTTCCACAGAAAAAATCTCCGCTATTATGGATTTTCCTAGACCAAAGAATCCAAAACAACTAAAGGGATTTCTTGGCCTAACTAATTTTTACAATAAATTCACAAGCCAATATGCAGAAAAAACAAGACCACTGCTACAGTTACTAAAAAAAGGCATACAGTTTAAATGGACAGAAGAGTTAGAAAAAAATTTTAAGGAGGTCAAGAGACTATTCGTGGACACAGTAATGCTACGACATCCTGACCCAAATAAAAGATTTTACCTGCAGACTGACGCGAGTAAATATGCGATTGGGGGTCAGCTTTATCAAATAGATGAAGACGAGCAAATAGGGATCGTTGCATTCACCAGTCGTGTGCTTAGAGGTGCCGAATTAAATTATTTTACTACGGAAGTAGAACTGCTTAGCGTAGTCCATTGCTTGAAAAAATTTAGAACTTACGTGTTAGGTCGACCATTGGCCATTATCACTGATAACAAGGCACTAACATTTATTCAAAAATGTCAGTTAAACTGTTCCCGAATTACACGATGGATACTGGCTATCCAGGAGTATGATTTTGAGATAGTACATTGCAAAGGTACTGACAATATCGTAGCGGATGTACTTAGTCGAAACCCTCAAGATGTACTAGAAAATATAATACCAGATAGAGACGAGGAGACTCAAATTTACGCAATTGACATCAAACTGGGTAAACCATTAAAAAATCAGTTGAAAAACATTACACTACACCAAATGAACAACGTTAACCTAAATAATATCATCGACCGGTTATACAACAATAAAAATGGCAAACTCAGTAAGATATACCAAGTATATAATAATAAATTATATCGTAAGGAGAACGGAAGGTGGAAATTGGTAGTAACACAAGAAATTGGACAGGCGTTATTAAAGGAGATTCACGTAATGTATGGACACTGCGGTGTGAGGAGAAGCTATGGGATCTTTAAGGAACATTATACAGGCGACCATCTCTACAAATACCTTAAGAGGTTAATTAAGACATGTGATACCTGTCAAAAAAGTAAAGACCATTTCAAGAAATGCATGGGACAGACCAAACAAGTTCTGCCAAAGGAGAGAGGTGAGCTCATTAGCATGGATTATTACGGTCCTTTGATATCGTCTACCAGTGGTGTGAGGTATATTCTGGTGATCGTCGATAATTTCACCAAGTTTGTGAAATTATACCCGATGAAAAGAGCAATTACAGCTGTTACGCTTAATAAATTAAAAAATTACATCCAAGAAATTGGAAAACCCAAAGCTATATTGACGGATAATGGCGCACAATTTACAAGTAAAACTTGGGTGACACAGTTAAATGCACTTGAAATGAAGCCCAAGTACACTGCCATCCGTAACCCGTGTACCAATCTTGCTGAAAGGGTTAACCGCCAATTAGGTAACATATTCAGAGTGATGGTTAACGGACACCAAACCAAATGGGCCAAATATATTAAATTAATTGAAAAATGTATCAATGAGACTCACCACGACACGATTGAAATGACACCATTTGAGGTACAATGGGGTCGAAGGCCACGAAGAGCATGGGAGGTGTATGTGGACCGAGAATTAATGAAGGAAGACGTTAAGGATTGCCGAGAGGTAATATATCGACGATTAAAAAGAAAGGGTGAACGTCGAGCAAAGAAAAACCATGAAGGCGTCGATAAGGTGAAATTCAAGGAAGGAGACTTAGTTTTAATAAAGACTCATCCAATTTCAGATGCTTTGAATAAAGTGACAGCGAAATTCTGTGAACTGTTTGAGGGACCGTACGTTGTAAAAGGAATAAAAGGAAATGCAACTTACGAAATGGCGGAGGTGGATAAACCAGGATCGATTCGTGGAATTTTCAACGTGCGACAGTTGAAGCCGTACCACCGCGAGTAACAGTAAAATTGTAAATAAGATCAGTCAGAAGGGAAAAGAAATTTCAAAATTTTGATAAATTTAAATTTCCTTAACACTGATAACAAACATTGTAAATAAACTTAAACCAATGTGTAGTATGTTACATAATAGTAAGCCATGTGATGTACGTAAGGCCAGCAGTTTTAAACGACAAAATGAATTGTAAATAGCTGCAAACAAGCTGGTTTAAGAGGGAGGGGGCAAGCTCTCCCCAGACAAGAAGTGAAAGTGAACAAAAAGCCGAGGGTTGCACACCATTATTGTACTGAAAAGGCAACAAACTCAGACGTAAACAAGCTTTGTCAATAATAAACTGAGCACTTTCAGAGGCGTACAAATTGATTTGCCATGAATTCGAATATCGATCATGATCAAATCAATTTGGGGGACTAAATATAACGTGAATGTAGATCACGTAAGCCTATATTATGTAATTAACATAATTAATCATTTAATGTATGTTTTTAGTTATTATTAAGCAAATTAAATGTGTTGATAAAAAGATTGAGGCAAAATAACGTCTCACAGAAATATTGTAAGTTGGCGACAGTCTGGCGGCAACAGAATAAAAGCGCATTGTACAATAAACAGCTGTCTAAAGTCATAAAGAAGGAAATGCTTTTTTCGCGAAAAATCATAAAACTGTCGAGTCCCGTTAGATTTTGACGAACGAAAACCTTGGGAAAACAATGGATCAGGCGATAAAAAAAAAGAGAAACTTTGGTGAAAGTCGCGTCGCTTGGTATAGCAATTGGGCACTTGGCGAAACTCCCGCGTTCCCCAGACTAAACACAAATGAGAAGAAGCGTGACTTTAGAGAGCGAGTTCTTTACGGTTCCTGAATGGACGAATTTAAAGTTCCCGGCAAGGAAATCAGTCATGAGCCTATTGGAATTAATTGAGTAGAACGGGTGGTAAAAGAGAAATAGTGAGCCCTATAAATAATACCCCGTGTACAGCTAAGTAAGTTTTTTAGTCTCCTTTTTCTCTTAGTATGTGTTAAAGACGCTCTTAGTATATTTTAACTTCGTTTTTAATAATACGTTTTTAAAGTGTTAATGTATATTAGCTTGATTAACCAACATGTGTAGTAATATATCGGAGTGTACAGAAAACTATTCGTGTCTTTTAAAATCTCATTAGGAATTAAAGAAACTATCAAAATATTTTAATGAGTCTTGAAGTATTTGAGTGCGTGTTGGTCGAGGAACGCGACGGTCGTTGTTTGTACGGCAAAGACAAACATGAGAGGAGTCTTCATCGTGAGTGAATCATTTAATTAGTGCGTACAGCAAGTAAGAAGCAGTTTTATTTAAATCAGTGAACTTGAAGTAATTACTAACATAGTATATTTTGTCTTGTGCGCGAAAGTCGAGTGGAGTATTTAGTCAGCGTTCCGATGCGTGTAGAGAATCGATGAAAGTAATTGTGAATGGAATTAAAGCAAAGTATTGTGCGAAGTGAAATTGTGATATATGTTCACTCAATGCATTGTCGGCAGATGGAATGCATAATCCTGAACGGAAGTAACAGTTTCATTGTACTTATGTATTAACTAATATTCTATGTAGTCGTACAGTCTATATCCCTAAACATCCCGTTTCATTCTAAAAGAACCGACGAGCAGTTGGATGCTAGTAATAGTATTCTACCCTTTATGACTTTAAAAACGCTCATATCAATTAATGTAAATTAGGATTGACAAATTCAGAGTTGTATTAAATATATCTGATGGTTGTCAGAAGTTAATATCTTGTTAATATTAAGGCATTGAATATATATATATATATATTGTCTTACAAGCATTATTAACAATTAAAAGTTATTAGCATCTTAACTGCAGAGTTTTTATTCAAAAAACCCCCTGAGATCAAATAACATCTCTGGCCCCCAGCATCTAATACAGTTTAAACCAAATATTATTACAGTAAATAATATAAACTTAATTACGTAAAAATTATACACGTAATAGTTATATTTGTCGCCATTAACGTGGTGCAGCTTTTTTAAAATCATTATATTTGCCGCCACAAATTTGGAGCACTAATAATTTAAGTAATATTTGACGCCCGAACACATGTGGCAACTCAGAAATTCTTTATATTTGGCACATCCAAACGTGGTGCACGATCCAAAGTCTTTATATTTGGCGCCTAGAACGTGGCGCGATCCCACATGTTCTTTATATTTTACGCCTAAAACGTGGTGCACGTTCCCAAGTTCTTTATATTTGGCGCAGCCCAACGTGGGGCAAACCCACAATCTTTATATTTGACGCCACAACAACGAGGAGCTTTAAAGTTCTTTATATTTGGCGCAGCCCAACGTGGAGCAAACGATCACAAATTCTTTATATTTGGCGCCTAAAACGTGGTGTCCGATCCCAGTTCTTTGTATATTTGGCGCATCCAAACGTGGGGCACGATCCAAATTCTTTATATTTGGCGCCCAACGTGGGGCAACATTTTTAAAATCATTATATTTGCCGCCACAAATTTGGAGCACTAATAATTTAAGTAATATTTGACGCCCGAACACATGTGGCAACTTAGAAAATCTTTATATTTGGCGCATCCAAATGTGGTGCAAGATCCCACAAGTTCTTTATATTTGGCGCCCAACGTGGGGCTTGAATGTAAATGAGCTCGGCAGAATGAAATGGGATAGTCGATAACCAATTAGAATAAGATATGTGCTAAAATAAGTAAATAGTAAAAATTAAATGTTAACTCGCAGTAAAGTAAGGAAATTTAAATTGGTTAGTAGTACAAATAGTTGGATGGCTGACAGTAACGAAAATAACGGTGGATCCAACATTGAATTTGATATTAACAATCAAATAGGAGAGAAAGGATGGGAAGAGGCCACGGAAAGTGAAAGCCCGGAGGTTTCGTCAGAGGCGAGGGGACGACAACAGCATTACGATAAACTGTCCGAAACAGAACAGACACAATCACAGACTGAAACCCAACAAACAGTTACAAACATAGATATCAGTAGGCTACTACAGCAGTTCACACACAAATGACAGAAAATACTAAACGATTATTAATAGAAAATAATCAGCAAATGACTGAAAACATCAACAGAATAGAACCAAAACTGACAGAAAACACACGAAAATTAGAAAAGGACATGGTAGAAAAATTAAATGAAAATACTATGAAAAATGAAGAGAATATAGAACAACTCAAACAAACTTTCACACGACAGTTAGCAGAAAATAACCAGCAAATAACAGAAAACATTACATGTATAGAAAAACGAATACATGACATGGAACGAAACATGGAACAAAGATATACACAACAACTACAGGAACACAAAACACAGATAGCACAACAAATACAAGAAATCCGAAACGAAAACCGAGAAACAGCAATACAATTACGTACAGAAGTCAAAGAAGTCGTGAGAGAAGAGGTGGAAATAGTACGATCAGTAGCGAAAGAACATTGGGAGAAGTGTGAAGTGTCGCTTCAACAACACCAAGCTAGTGTCACATATGACATTAGAGCCATAACTAATACAATGATTACGCACAAGAAGAAAAATGAAGAACAGATAGAACAACTGAAAGAATGTTACGAAAATAGCTGTTCTACAATCGACGGGAAGATAAGTAAAATCAAAGAAGATGTACGCAATAAAATCGCCCAAATCGAACGCACACCTAGGCAGCAAGAAGTGATAATAGAACACACTAAAAATGTGAACTTCAATGGAGAAGGAGAGTATCCGATGGAGTTTGTGAAGGAGCTAGAAGAAATAAACCGTGAATACTACCCAGGTGAAGAGGTGAGCTGGATAGGAAGACACTTAGACGGAGAAGCCGCCATATGGTGGAAGCTGATACGTAATGAGGTAAACACTTTTGAGCAATTTAAGACCGCATTCACAGTCAAATACTGGAATCAAATGATCCAGGAGTCCGTCCGTGATAAGTTAGAATTTGGGAAATATCGCCCGGAGAGCGGGTTAAGCATGACGCAATTTATGGAAAGGCGTATCTTACAGAACCGGCAATTAATACCGCCGATGTCAGACTTACACCTAATTCGAAAACTGGCACACCACTACAGTCACGACATGCTGTTGCCTGCATTACGAGGGGTGTGAATAACATTATGGACTTTCAAAACCTGTTAATGGAATTCGCAGCCTTGCGACAAAAGAAGAATGGAACGAACGGCGAGGGTAATATGCAGTTTCAGCCCAAGCAGGAAAGGAACGTAAATAATGCTAATCACTGGCCGGAAAATAGGACAGAGCGGAGTAACCCCCCACGTCACAAGGCACCGTGGCGACAAGGAGAGAAAACAGCTGAGGCAAACGAGAGAGAAAGAGCACCGCAGAAACGGGTATACGAATCCCAAATGAATACATTAGCGTCAACAAGCGGCACTCAAGGAACCTCGCAGGTAGCAAGTAGTTCAAACATACATACAAAGAATGTTGCCCAGTCAAAAAACTAGTTAAGAATTATTTTAGAGATAAGGTAGGATTAGGCGATAATTGTAAGATAATCAGTACCACTTTTATTGATATTAGAGACACTCTGATGGAAGAGGAGTCGGAATATCAAGAAATCAATAAAACTAAATGTCCTGAATTGAAGATACAACTCAATGGTATACCAATAATAGCACTACTTGATACTGGCAGCCAAATCAATGCGTTGTCTGCGGAGTGGTATCAGCAAAATAAAAAACGTATTGGCAATGTACCTATATTAAAAATTACTAATTTAGTTATTAAAGGAGCAGTGGGGAAGAAATCGAATAAGATAACCCAACAGATCATGCTCGAAGTAAGAATTGGATTGTATGTGACTGATGCTGTGTTTATAATTGTCCCTAATTTAATCAGGGAGTGTATTATTGGAATTAACTTATTGCAAGAAGGTAGATGTGTGATTAACCTTCCAGATAATAAAATTACTTTTAAGAATAATCATAGTAGCAGTGAAGAACCCGTAAGCGCGGAAATAATGGCATTAGAACTCGAGGAAGACGGAGAAAAGATTGCTAATACGATTCAAGAGAAACTGGAAGAAACAACCGGTATCGATTCTAAAACAAAGGAAGAATTGGCGAACATTTTATACTCTAACCAACAAGTGTTCCGTGAGCAACCAGGTAGAATCAACAAATATGTACACAGGTTAAGGTAACTGACACAACCCCTTATTGCTTAAAAGGGTGGCCAGTTCCACTAAAATATAAAAATGCAGTGGAAGGAGAGATTAAAAAGATGGAAAGATGCGGTGTAATAGAATGAGCAAACAGTCCATATATAAACCCCATGGTGACTGTAGTCAAGAAAGATGAGACTGTACGACTGTGTTTAGACGCACGAAGAATCAATGCGGTCACTGTTCCGGATCATGAGGGTGCAATACCAATTGATAAAGTGTTGGCGAGCTGCGGAAAAGTGAAAGTCATGAGTAGTATTGATCTCACCAGCAGCTTCTGGCAGATCCCACTTGCTGAAGATTCCCGGGACTACACTGGCTTTCTCTACAGAGGCAAATGCTACAGGTACACTGTAACACCATTCGGGCTAAAGACGAGTTTAGCCAGTCCAACCCGCGGATTGGATAAAGTTTTGACAGAAGAAGTAAAAAGATTCACTATACTATATGTGGACGATTGTTTATGTGTATCAGAAAACATTGAAGAACACCTGGAACACTTACGCATGTTGTTGGACAACCTCAAAAGAGAGAACCTCACAGTGAACTTAAAGAAATCCAAATTCTTTCGAGACAGAATTAGTTACCTGGGATATGAGCTGTCTGCAAAAGGTATTAGCGCTTCCACAGAAAAAATCTCCGCTATTATGGATTTTCCTAGACCAAAGAATCCAAAACAACTAAAGGGATTTCTTGGCCTAACTAATTTTTACAATAAATTCACAAGCCAATATGCAGAAAAAACAAGACCACTGCTACAGTTACTAAAAAAAGGCATACAGTTTAAATGGACAGAAGAGTTAGAAAAAAATTTTAAGGAGGTCAAGAGACTATTCGTGGACACAGTAATGCTACGACATCCTGACCCAAATAAAAGATTTTACCTGCAGACTGACGCGAGTAAATATGCGATTGGGGGTCAGCTTTATCAAATAGATGAAGACGAGCAAATAGGGATCGTTGCATTCACCAGTCGTGTGCTTAGAGGTGCCGAATTAAATTATTTTACTACGGAAGTAGAACTGCTTAGCGTAGTCCATTGCTTGAAAAAATTTAGAACTTACGTGTTAGGTCGACCATTGGCCATTATCACTGATAACAAGGCACTAACATTTATTCAAAAATGTCAGTTAAACTGTTCCCGAATTACACGATGGATACTGGCTATCCAGGAGTATGATTTTGAGATAGTACATTGCAAAGGTACTGACAATATCGTAGCGGATGTACTTAGTCGAAACCCTCAAGATGTACTAGAAAATATAATACCAGATAGAGACGAGGAGACTCAAATTTACGCAATTGACATCAAACTGGGTAAACCATTAAAAAATCAGTTGAAAAACATTACACTACACCAAATGAACAACGTTAACCTAAATAATATCATCGACCGGTTATACAACAATAAAAATGGCAAACTCAGTAAGATATACCAAGTATATAATAATAAATTATATCGTAAGGAGAACGGAAGGTGGAAATTGGTAGTAACACAAGAAATTGGACAGGCGTTATTAAAGGAGATTCACGTAATGTATGGACACTGCGGTGTGAGGAGAAGCTATGGGATCTTTAAGGAACATTATACAGGCGACCATCTCTACAAATACCTTAAGAGGTTAATTAAGACATGTGATACCTGTCAAAAAAGTAAAGACCATTTCAAGAAATGCATGGGACAGACCAAACAAGTTCTGCCAAAGGAGAGAGGTGAGCTCATTAGCATGGATTATTACGGTCCTTTGATATCGTCTACCAGTGGTGTGAGGTATATTCTGGTGATCGTCGATAATTTCACCAAGTTTGTGAAATTATACCCGATGAAAAGAGCAATTACAGCTGTTACGCTTAATAAATTAAAAAATTACATCCAAGAAATTGGAAAACCCAAAGCTATATTGACGGATAATGGCGCACAATTTACAAGTAAAACTTGGGTGACACAGTTAAATGCACTTGAAATGAAGCCCAAGTACACTGCCATCCGTAACCCGTGTACCAATCTTGCTGAAAGGGTTAACCGCCAATTAGGTAACATATTCAGAGTGATGGTTAACGGACACCAAACCAAATGGGCCAAATATATTAAATTAATTGAAAAATGTATCAATGAGACTCACCACGACACGATTGAAATGACACCATTTGAGGTACAATGGGGTCGAAGGCCACGAAGAGCATGGGAGGTGTATGTGGACCGAGAATTAATGAAGGAAGACGTTAAGGATTGCCGAGAGGTAATATATCGACGATTAAAAAGAAAGGGTGAACGTCGAGCAAAGAAAAACCATGAAGGCGTCGATAAGGTGAAATTCAAGGAAGGAGACTTAGTTTTAATAAAGACTCATCCAATTTCAGATGCTTTGAATAAAGTGACAGCGAAATTCTGTGAACTGTTTGAGGGACCGTACGTTGTAAAAGGAATAAAAGGAAATGCAACTTACGAAATGGCGGAGGTGGATAAACCAGGATCGATTCGTGGAATTTTCAACGTGCGACAGTTGAAGCCGTACCACCGCGAGTAACAGTAAAATTGTAAATAAGATCAGTCAGAAGGGAAAAGAAATTTCAAAATTTTGATAAATTTAAATTTCCTTAACACTGATAACAAACATTGTAAATAAACTTAAACCAATGTGTAGTATGTTACATAATAGTAAGCCATGTGATGTACGTAAGGCCAGCAGTTTTAAACGACAAAATGAATTGTAAATAGCTGCAAACAAGCTGGTTTAAGAGGGAGGGGGCAAGCTCTCCCCAGACAAGAAGTGAAAGTGAACAAAAAGCCGAGGGTTGCACACCATTATTGTACTGAAAAGGCAACAAACTCAGACGTAAACAAGCTTTGTCAATAATAAACTGAGCACTTTCAGAGGCGTACAAATTGATTTGCCATGAATTCGAATATCGATCATGATCAAATCAATTTGGGGGACTAAATATAACGTGAATGTAGATCACGTAAGCCTATATTATGTAATTAACATAATTAATCATTTAATGTATGTTTTTAGTTATTATTAAGCAAATTAAATGTGTTGATAAAAAGATTGAGGCAAAATAACGTCTCACAGAAATATTGTAAGTTGGCGACAGTCTGGCGGCAACAGAATAAAAGCGCATTGTACAATAAACAGCTGTCTAAAGTCATAAAGAAGGAAATGCTTTTTTCGCGAAAAATCATAAAACTGTCGAGTCCCGTTAGATTTTGACGAACGAAAACCTTGGGAAAACAATGGATCAGGCGATAAAAAAAAAGAGAAACTTTGGTGAAAGTCGCGTCGCTTGGTATAGCAATTGGGCACTTGGCGAAACTCCCGCGTTCCCCAGACTAAACACAAATGAGAAGAAGCGTGACTTTAGAGAGCGAGTTCTTTACGGTTCCTGAATGGACGAATTTAAAGTTCCCGGCAAGGAAATCAGTCATGAGCCTATTGGAATTAATTGAGTAGAACGGGTGGTAAAAGAGAAATAGTGAGCCCTATAAATAATACCCCGTGTACAGCTAAGTAAGTTTTTTAGTCTCCTTTTTCTCTTAGTATGTGTTAAAGACGCTCTTAGTATATTTTAACTTCGTTTTTAATAATACGTTTTTAAAGTGTTAATGTATATTAGCTTGATTAACCAACATGTGTAGTAATATATCGGAGTGTACAGAAAACTATTCGTGTCTTTTAAAATCTCATTAGGAATTAAAGAAACTATCAAAATATTTTAATGAGTCTTGAAGTATTTGAGTGCGTGTTGGTCGAGGAACGCGACGGTCGTTGTTTGTACGGCAAAGACAAACATGAGAGGAGTCTTCATCGTGAGTGAATCATTTAATTAGTGCGTACAGCAAGTAAGAAGCAGTTTTATTTAAATCAGTGAACTTGAAGTAATTACTAACATAGTATATTTTGTCTTGTGCGCGAAAGTCGAGTGGAGTATTTAGTCAGCGTTCCGATGCGTGTAGAGAATCGATGAAAGTAATTGTGAATGGAATTAAAGCAAAGTATTGTGCGAAGTGAAATTGTGATATATGTTCACTCAATGCATTGTCGGCAGATGGAATGCATAATCCTGAACGGAAGTAACAGTTTCATTGTACTTATGTATTAACTAATATTCTATGTAGTCGTACAGTCTATATCCCTAAACATCCCGTTTCATTCTAAAAGAACCGACGAGCAGTTGGATGCTAGTAATAGTATTCTACCCTTTATGACTTTAAAAACGCTCATATCAATTAATGTAAATTAGGATTGACAAATTCAGAGTTGTATTAAATATATCTGATGGTTGTCAGAAGTTAATATCTTGTTAATATTAAGGCATTGAATATATATATATATATATTGTCTTACAAGCATTATTAACAATTAAAAGTTATTAGCATCTTAACTGCAGAGTTTTTATTCAAAAAACCCCCTGAGATCAAATAACATCTCTGGCCCCCAGCATCTAATACAGTTTAAACCAAATATTATTACAGTAAATAATATAAACTTAATTACGTAAAAATTATACACGTAATAGTTATATTTGTCGCCATTAACGTGGTGCAGCTTTTTTAAAATCATTATATTTGCCGCCACAAATTTGGAGCACTAATAATTTAAGTAATATTTGACGCCCGAACACATGTGGCAACTCAGAAATTCTTTATATTTGGCACATCCAAACGTGGTGCACGATCCAAAGTCTTTATATTTGGCGCCTAGAACGTGGCGCGATCCCACATGTTCTTTATATTTTACGCCTAAAACGTGGTGCACGTTCCCAAGTTCTTTATATTTGGCGCAGCCCAACGTGGGGCAAACCCACAATCTTTATATTTGACGCCACAACAACGAGGAGCTTTAAAGTTCTTTATATTTGGCGCAGCCCAACGTGGAGCAAACGATCACAAATTCTTTATATTTGGCGCCTAAAACGTGGTGTACGATCCCAGTTCTTTGTATATTTGGCGCATCCAAACGTGGGGCACGATCCAAATTCTTTATATTTGGCGCCCAACGTGGGGCAACATTTTTAAAATCATTATATTTGCCGCCACAAATTTGGAGCACTAATAATTTAAGTAATATTTGACGCCCGAACACATGTGGCAACTTAGAAAATCTTTATATTTGGCGCATCCAAATGTGGTGCAAGATCCCACAAGTTCTTTATATTTGGCGCCCAACGTGGGGCTTGAATGTAAATGAGCTCGGCAGAATGAAATGGGATAGTCGATAACCAATTAGAATAAGATATGTGCTAAAATAAGTAAATAGTAAAAATTAAATGTTAACTCGCAGTAAAGTAAGGAAATTTAAATTGGTTAGTAGTACAAATAGTTGGATGGCTGACAGTAACGAAAATAACGGTGGATCCAACATTGAATTTGATATTAACAATCAAATAGGAGAGAAAGGATGGGAAGAGGCCACGGAAAGTGAAAGCCCGGAGGTTTCGTCAGAGGCGAGGGGACGACAACAACATTACGATAAACTGTCCGAAACAGAACAGACACAATCACAGACTGAAACCCAACAAACAGTTACAAACATAGATATCAGTAGGCTACTACAGCAGTTCACACACAAATGACAGAAAATACTAAACGATTATTAATAGAAAATAATCAGCAAATGACTGAAAACATCAACAGAATAGAACCAAAACTGACAGAAAACACACGAAAATTAGAAAAGGACATGGTAGAAAAATTAAATGAAAATACTATGAAAAATGAAGAGAATATAGAACAACTCAAACAAACTTTCACACGACAGTTAGCAGAAAATAACCAGCAAATAACAGAAAACATTACATGTATAGAAAAACGAATACATGACATGGAACGAAACATGGAACAAAGATATACACAACAACTACAGGAACACAAAACACAGATAGCACAACAAATACAAGAAATCCGAAACGAAAACCGAGAAACAGCAATACAATTACGTACAGAAGTCAAAGAAGTCGTGAGAGAAGAGGTGGAAATAGTACGATCAGTAGCGAAAGAACATTGGGAGAAGTGTGAAGTGTCGCTTCAACAACACCAAGCTAGTGTCACATATGACATTAGAGCCATAACTAATACAATGATTACGCACAAGAAGAAAAATGAAGAACAGATAGAACAACTGAAAGAATGTTACGAAAATAGCTGTTCTACAATCGACGGGAAGATAAGTAAAATCAAAGAAGATGTACGCAATAAAATCGCCCAAATCGAACGCACACCTAGGCAGCAAGAAGTGATAATAGAACACACTAAAAATGTGAACTTCAATGGAGAAGGAGAGTATCCGATGGAGTTTGTGAAGGAGCTAGAAGAAATAAACCGTGAATACTACCCAGGTGAAGAGGTGAGCTGGATAGGAAGACACTTAGACGGAGAAGCCGCCATATGGTGGAAGCTGATACGTAATGAGGTAAACACTTTTGAGCAATTTAAGACCGCATTCACAGTCAAATACTGGAATCAAATGATCCAGGAGTCCGTCCGTGATAAGTTAGAATTTGGGAAATATCGCCCGGAGAGCGGGTTAAGCATGACGCAATTTATGGAAAGGCGTATCTTACAGAACCGGCAATTATACCGCCGATGTCAGACTTACACCTAATTCGAAAACTGGCACACCACTACAGTCACGACATGCTGTTGCCTGCATTACGAGGGGTGTGAATAACATTATGGACTTTCAAAACCTGTTAATGGAATTCGCAGCCTTGCGACAAAAGAAGAATGGAACGAACGGCGAGGGTAATATGCAGTTTCAGCCCAAGCAGGAAAGGAACGTAAATAATGCTAATCACTGGCCGGAAAATAGGACAGAGCGGAGTAACCCCCCACGTCACAAGGCACCGTGGCGACAAGGAGAGAAAACAGCTGAGGCAAACGAGAGAGAAAGAGCACCGCAGAAACGGGTATACGAATCCCAAATGAATACATTAGCGTCAACAAGCGGCACTCAAGGAACCTCGCAGGTAGCAAGTAGTTCAAACATACATACAAAGAATGTTGCCCAGTCAAAAAACTAGTTAAGAATTATTTTAGAGATAAGGTAGGATTAGGCGATAATTGTAAGATAATCAGTACCACTTTTATTGATATTAGAGACACTCTGATGGAAGAGGAGTCGGAATATCAAGAAATCAATAAAACTAAATGTCCTGAATTGAAGATACAACTCAATGGTATACCAATAATAGCACTACTTGATACGGGCAGCCAAATCAATGCGTTGTCTGCGGAGTGGTATCATCAAAATAAAAAACGTATGGGCAATGTACCTATATTAAAAATTACTAATTTAGTTATTAAAGGAGCAGTGGGGAAGAAATCGAATAAGATAACCCAACAGATCATGCTCGAAGTAAGAATTGGATTGTATGTGACTGATGCTGTGTTTATAATTGTCCCTAATTTAATCAGGGAGTGTATTATTGGGATTAACTTATTGCAAGAAGGTAGATGTGTGATTAACCTTCCAGATAATAAAATTACTTTTAAGAATAATCATAGTAGCAGTGAAGAACCCGTAAGCGCGGAAATAATGGCATTAGAACTCGAGGAAGACGGAGAAAAGATTGCTAATACGATTCAAGAGAAACTGGAAGAAACAACCGGTATCGATTCTAAAACAAAGGAAGAATTGGCGAACATTTTATACTCTAACCAACAAGTGTTCCGTGAGCAACCAGGTAGAATCAACAAATATGTACACAGGTTAAGGTAACTGACACAACCCCTTATTGCTTAAAAGGGTGGCCAGTTCCACTAAAATATAAAAATGCAGTGGAAGGAGAGATTAAAAAGATGGAAAGATGCGGTGTAATAGAATGAGCAAACAGTCCATATATAAACCCCATGGTGACTGTAGTCAAGAAAGATGAGACTGTACGACTGTGTTTAGACGCAAGAAGAATCAATGCGGTCACTGTTCCGGATCATGAGGGTGCAATACCAATTGATAAAGTGTTGGCGAGCTACGGAAAAGTGAAAGTCATGAGTAGTATTGATCTCACCAGCAGCTTCTGGCAGATCCCACTTGCTGAAGATTCCCGGGACTACACTGGCTTTCTCTACAGAGGCAAATGCTACAGGTACACTGTAACACCATTCGGGCTAAAGACGAGTTTAGCCAGTCCAACCCGCGGATTGGATAAAGTTTTGACAGAAGAAGTAAAAAGATTCACTATACTATATGTGGACGATTGTTTATGTGTATCAGAAAACATTGAAGAACACCTGGAACACTTACGCATGTTGTTGGACAACCTCAAAAGAGAGAACCTCACATTGAACTTAAAGAAATCCAAATTCTTTCGAGACAGAATTAGTTACCTGGGATATGAGCTGTCTGCAAAAGGTATTAGCGCTTCCACAGAAAAAATCTCCGCTATTATGGATTTTCCTAGACCAAAGAATCCAAAACAACTAAAGGGATTTCTTGGCCTAACTAATTTTTACAATAAATTCACAAGCCAATATGCAGAAAAAACAAGACCACTGCTACAGTTACTAAAAAAAGGCATACAGTTTAAATGGACAGAAGAGTTAGAAAAAAATTTTAAGGAGGTCAAGAGACTATTCGTGGACACAGTAATGCTACGACATACTGACCCAAATAAAAGATTTTACCTGCAGACTGACGCGAGTAAATATGCGATTGGGGGTCAGCTTTATCAAATAGATGAAGACGAGCAAATAGGAATCGTTGCATTCACCAGTCGTGTGCTTAGAGGTGCCGAATTAAATTATTTTACTACGGAAGTAGAACTGCTTAGCGTAGTCCATTGCTTGAAAAAATTTAGAACTTACGTGTTAGGTCGACCATTGACCATTATCACTGATAACAAGGCACTAACATTTATTCAAAAATGTCAGTTAAACTGTTCCCGAATTACACGATGGATACTGGCTATCCAGGAGTATGATTTTGAGATAGTACATTGCAAAGGTACTGACAATATCGTAGCGGATGTACTTAGTCGAAACCCTCAAGATATACTAGAAAATATAATACCAGATGGAGACGAGGAGACTCAAATTTACGCAATTGACATCAAACTGGGTAAACCATTAAAAAATCAGTTGAAAAACATTACACTACACCAAATGAACAACGTTAACCTAAATAATATCATCGACCGGTTATACAACAATAAAAATGGCAAACTCAGTAAGATATACCAAGTATATAATAATAAATTATATCGTAAGGAGAACGGAAGGTGGAAATTGGTAGTAACACAAGAAATTGGACAGGCGTTATTAAAGGAGATTCACGTAATGTATGGACACTGCGGTGTGAGGAGAAGCTATGGGATCTTTAAGGAACATTATACAGGCGACCATCTCTACAAATACCTTAAGAGGTTAATTAAGACATGTGATACCTGTCAAAAAAGTAAAGACCATTTCAAGAAATGCATGGGACAGACCAAAGAAGTTCTGCCAAAGGAGAGAGGTGAGCTCATTAGCATGGATTATTACGGTCCTTTGATATCGTCTACCAGTGGTGTGAGGTATATTCTGGTGATCGTCGATAATTTCACCAAGTTTGTGAAATTATACCCGATGAAAAGAGCAATTACAGCTGTTACGCTTAATAAATTAAAAAATTACATCCAAGAAATTGGAAAACCCAAAGCTATATTGACGGATAATGGCGCACAATTTACAAGTAAAACTTGGGTGACACACTTAAATGCACTTGAAATGAATCCCAAGTACACTGCCATCCGTAACCCGTGTACCAATCTTGCTGAAAGGGTTAACCGCCAATTAGGTAACATATTCAGAGTGATGGTTAACGGACACCAAACCAAATGGGCCAAATATATTAAATTAATTGAAAAATGTATCAATGAGACTCACCACGACACGATTGAAATGACACCATTTGAGGTACAATGGGGTCGAAGGCCACGAAGAGCATGGGAGGTGTATGTGGACCGAGAATTAATGAAGGAAGACGTTAAGGATTGCCGAGAGGTAATATATCGACGATTAAAAAGAAAGGGTGAACGTCGAGCAAAGAAAAACCATGAAGGCGTCGATAAGGTGAAATTCAAGGAAGGAGACTTAGTTTTAATAAAGACTCATCCAATTTCAGATGCTTTGAATAAAGTCACAGCGAAATTCTGTGAAAACTGTTTGAGGGACCGTACGTTGTAAAAGGAATAAAAGGAAATGCAACTTACGAAATGGCGGAGGTGGATAAACCAGGATCGATTCGTGGAATTTTCAACGTGCGACAGTTGAAGCCGTACCACCGCGAGTAACAGTAAAATTGTAAATAAGATCAGTCAGAAGGGAAAAGAAATTTCAAAATTTTGATAAATTTAAATTTCCTTAACACTGATAACAAACATTGTAAATAAACTTAAACCAATGTGTAGTATGTTACATAATAGTAAGCCATGTGATGTACGTAAGGCCAGCAGTTTTAAACGACAAAATGAACTGTAAATAGCTGCAAACAAGCTGGTTTAAGAGGGAGGGGGCAAGCTCTCCCCAGACAAGAAGTGAAAGTGCACAAAAAGCCGAGGGTTGCACACCATTATTGTACTGAAAAGGCAACAAACTCAGACGTAAACAAGCTTTGTCAATAATAAACTGAGCACTTTCAGAGGCGTACAAATTGATTTGCCATGAATTCGAATATCGATCATGATCAAATCAATTTGGGGGACTAAATATAACGTGAATGTAGATCACGTAAGCCTATATTATGTAATTAACATAATTAATCATTTAATGTATGTTTTTAGTTATTATTAAGCAAATTAAATGTGTTGATAAAAAGATTGAGGCAAAATAACGTCTCACAGAAATATTGTAAGTTGGCGACAGTCTGGCGGCAACAGAATAAAAGCGCATTGTACAATAAACAGCTGTCTAAAGTCATAAAGAAGGAAATGCTTTTTTCGCGAAAAATCATAAAACTGTCGAGTCCCGTTAGATTTTGACGAACGAAAACCTTGGGAAAACAATGGATCAGGCGATAAAAAAAAAGAGAAACTTTGGTGAAAGTCGCGTCGCTTGGTATAGCAATTGGGCACTTGGCGAAACTCCCGCGTTCCCCAGACTAAACACAAATGAGAAGAAGCGTGACTTTAGAGAGCGAGTTTTTTACGGTTCCTGAATGGACGAATTTAAAGTTCCCGGCAAGGAAATCAGTCATGAGCCTATTGGAATTAATTGAGTAGAACGGGTGGTAAAAGAGAAATAGTGAGCCCTATAAATAATACCCCGTGTACAGCTAAGTAAGTTTTTTAGTCTCCTTTTTCTCTTAGTATGTGTTAAAGACGCTCTTAGTATATTTTAACTTCGTTTTTAATAATACGTTTTTAAAGTGTTAATGTATATTAGCTTGATTAACCAACATGTGAAGTAATATATCGGAGTGTACAGAAAACTATTCGTGTCTTTTAAAATCTCATTAGGAATTAAAGAAACTATCAAAATATTTTAATGAGTCTTGAAGTATTTGAGTGCGTGTTGGTCGAGGAACGCGACGGTCGTTGTTTGTACGGCAAAGACAAACATGAGAGGAGTCTTCATCGTGAGTGAATCATTTAATTAGTGCGAACAGCAAGTAAGAAGCAGTTTTATTTAAATCAGTGAACTTGAAGTAATTACTAACATAGTATATTTTGTCTTGTGCGCGAAAGTCGAGTGGAGTATTTAGTCAGCGTTCCGATGCGTGTAGAGAATCGATGAAAGTAATTGTGAATGGAATTAAAGCAAAGTATTGTGCGAAGTGAAATTGTGATATATGTTCACTCAATGCATTGTCGGCAGATGGAATGCATAATCCTGAACGGAAGTAACAGTTTCATTGTACTTATGTATTAACTAATATTCTATGTAGTCGTACAGTCTATATCCCTAAACATCCCGTTTCATTCTAAAAGAACCGACGAGCAGTTGGATGCTAGTAATAGTATTCTACCCTTTATGACTTTAAAAACGCTCATATCAATTAATGTAAATTAGGATTGACAAATTCAGAGTTGTATTAAATATATCTGATGGTTGTCAGAAGTTAATATCTTGTTAATATTAAGGCATTGAATATATATATATATTGTCTTACAAGCATTATTAACAATTAAAAGTTATTAGCATCTTAAGTGCAGAGTTTTTATTCAAAAAACCCCCTGAGATCAAATAACATCTCTGGCCCCCAGCATCTAATACAGTTTAAACCAAATATTATTACAGTAAATAATATAAACTTAATTACGTAAAAATTATACACGTAATAGTTATATTTGTCGCCATTAACGTGGTGCAGCTTTTTTAAAATCATTATATTTGCCGCCAAAAATTTGGAGCACTAATAATTTAAGTAATATCTGACGCCCGAACACATGTGGCAACTCAGAAATTCTTTATATTTGGCGCATCCAAACGTGGTACACGATCCAAAGTCTTTATATTTGGCGCCTAGAACGTGGTGCGATCCCACAAGTTCTTTATATTTTACGCCTAAAACGTGGTGCACGTTCCCAAGTTCTTTATATTTGGCGCAGCCCAACGTGGGGCAAACCCACAATCTTTATATTTGAAGCCACAACAACGAGGAGCTTTAAAGCTCTTTATATTTGGCGCAGCCTAACGTGGAGCAAACGATCACAAATTCTTTATATTTGGCGCCTAAAACGTGGTGCACGATCCCAGTTCTTTGTATATTTGGCGCATCCAAACGTGGGTCACGATCCAAATTCTTTATATTTGGCGCCCAACGTGGGGCAGCTTTTTTAAAATCATTATATTTGCCGCCACAAATTTGGAGCACTAATAATTTAAGTAATATTTGACGCCCGAACACATGTGGCAACTCAGAAATTCTTTATATTTGGCGCATCCAAACGTGGTGCAAGATCCCACAAATTCTTTATATTTGGCGCCCAACGGGGGGCTTGAATGTAAATGAGCTCGGCAGAATGAAATGGGATAGACGATAAGCAATTAGAATAAGATATGTGCTAAAATAAGTAAATAGTAAAAATTAAATGTTAACTCGCAGTAAAGTACGGAAATTTAAATTGGTTAGTAGTACAAATAGTTGAATGGCTGACAGTAACGAAAATAACGGTGGATCCGACATTGAATTTGATCTCAACAATCAAATGGGAGAGAAAGGATGGGAAGAGGCCACGGAAAGTGAAAGCCCGGAGGTTACGTCAGAGGCGAGGGGACGACAACAACACGACGATAAACGGTCCGAAACAGAACAGACACAATCACAGACTGAAACCCAACAAACAGTTACAAACATAGATATCAGTAGGCTACTACAGCAGTTCACACAACAAATGACAGAAAATACTAAACGATTATTAATAGAAAATAATCAGCAAATGACTGAAAACATTA
Source organism: Magicicada septendecula (assembly GCA_034769895.1). Taxonomy (NCBI): domain Eukaryota; kingdom Metazoa; phylum Arthropoda; class Insecta; order Hemiptera; family Cicadidae; genus Magicicada; species Magicicada septendecula. The sequence continues at coordinate 259,245,283 of CM068370.1, read as the reverse complement.
ACAGAATAGAACAAAACCTGACAGAAAACACACGACAATTAGAAAAGAACATGATAGAAAAATTAAATGAAAATACTACGAAAAATAAGGAGAATATAGAACAACTCAAACAAACTTTCACACGACAGTTAGCAGAAAATAACCAATTAACAGAAAACATTACATGTATAGAAAAACGAATACATGACATGGAACGAAACATGGAACAAAGATATACACAACAACTACAGGAACACAAAACACAGATAGCACAACAAATACAAGAAATCCGAAACGAAAACCGAGAAACAGCAATACAATTACGTACAGAAGTCAAAGAAGTCGTGAGAGAAGAGGTGGAAATAGTACGATCAGAAGCGAAAAAACATTGGGAGAAGTGTGAAGTGTCGCTTCAACAACACCAAGCTAGTGTCACATTGACATTAGAGCCATAACTAATAAAATGATTACGCACAAGAACAAAAATGAAGAACAGATAGAACAACTGAAAGAATGTTACGAAAATAGCTGTTCTACAATCGACGGGAAGATAAGTAAAATCAAAGAAGATGTACGCAATAAAATCGCCCAGATCGAACGCACACCTAGGCAGCAAGAAGTGATAATAGAACACACTAAAAATGTGAACTTCAATGGAGAAGGAGAATATCCGATGGAGTTTGTGAAGGAGCTAGAAGAAATAAACCGTGAATACTACCCAGGTGAAGAGGTGAGCTGGATAGGAAGACACTTAGACGGAGAAGCCGCCATATGGTGGAAGCTGATACGTAATGAGGTAAACACTTTTGAGCAATTTAAGACCGCATTCACAGTCAAATACTGGAATCAAATGATCCAGGAGTCCGTCCGTGATAAGTTAGAATTTGGGAGATATCGCCCGGAGAGCGGGTTAAGCATGACGCAATTTATGGAAAGGCGTATCTTACAGAACCGGCAATTAATACCGCCGATGTCAGACTTACACCTAATTCGAAAACTGGCACACCACTACAGTCACGACATTGCTGTTGCCTGCATTACGAGGGGTGTGAATAACATTATGGACTTTCAAAACCTGTTAATGGAATTCGCAGCCTTGCGACAAAAGAAGAATGGAACGAACGGCGAGGGTAATATGCAGTTTCAGCCCAAGCAGGAAAGGAACGTAAATAATGCTAATCACTGGCCGGAAAATAGGACAGAGCGGAGTAACCCCCCACGTCACAAGGCACCGTGGCGACAAGGAGAGAAAACAGCTGAGGCAAACGAGAGAGAAAGAGCACCGCAGAAACGGGTATACGTATCCCAAATGAATACATTAGCGTCAACAAGCGGCACTCAAGGAACCTCGCAGGTAGCAAGTAGTTCAAACATACATACAAAGAATGTTGCCCAGTCAAAAAACCTAGTTAAGAATTATTTTAGAGATAAGGTAGGATTAGGCGATAATTGTAAGATAATCAGTACCACTTTTATTGATAATAGGGACACTCTGATGGAAGAGGAGTCGGAATATCAAGAAATCAATAAAACTAAATGTCCTGAATTGAAGATACAACTCAATGGTATACCAATAATAGCACTACTTGATACGGGCAGCCAAATCAATGCGTTGTCTGCGGAGTGGTATCAGCAAAATAAAAAACGTATTGGCAATGTACCTATATTAAAAATTACTAATTTAGTTATTAAAGGAGCAGTGGGGAAGAAATCGAATAAGATAACCCAACAGATCATGCTCGAAGTAAGAATTGGATTGTATGTGACTGATGCTGTGTTTATAATTGTCCCTAATTTAATCAGGGAGTGTATTATTGGAATTAACTTATTGCAAGAAGGTAGATGTGTGATTAACCTTCCAGATAATAAAATTACTTTTAAGAATAATCATAGTAGCAGTGAAGAACCCGTAAGTGCGGAAATAATGGCATTAGAACTCGAGGAAGACGGAGAAAAGATTGCTAATACGATTCAAGAGAAACTGGAAGAAACAACCGGTATCGATTCTAAAACAAAGGAAGAATTGAAGAAAATTTTATACTCTAACCAACAAGTGTTCCGTGAGCAACCAGGTAGAATCAACAAATATGTACACAGGTTAAAGGTAACTGACACAACCCCTTATTGCTTAAAAGGGTGGCCAGTTCCACTAAAATATAAAAATGCAGTGGAAGGAGAGATTAAAAGATGGAAAGATGCGGTGTAATAGAATGAGCAAACAGTCCATATATAAACCCCATGGTGACTGTAGTCAAGAAAGATGAGACTGTACGACTGTGTTTAGACGCAAGAAGAATCAATGCGGTCACTGTTCCGGATCATGAGGGTGCAATACCAATTGATCAAGTGTTGGCGAGCTGCGGAAAAGTGGAAGTCATGAGTAGTATTGATCTCACCAGCAGCTTCTGGCAGATCCCACTTGCTGAAGATTCCCGGGACTACACTGGCTTTTCTACAGAGGCAAATGCTACAGCTACACTGTAACACCATTCGGGCTAAAGACGAGTTTAGCCAGTCCAACCCGCGGATTGGATAAAGTTTTGACAGAAGAAGTAAAAAGATTCACTATACTATATGTGGACGATTGTTTATGTGTATCAGAAAACATTGAAGAACACATGGAACACTTACGCATGTTGTTGGACAACCTCAAAAGAGAGAACCTCACAGTGAACTTAAAGAAATCCAAATTCTTTCGAGACAGAATTAGTTACCTGGGATATGAGCTGTCTGCAAAAGGTATTAGCGCTTCCACAGAAAAAATCTCCGCTATTATGGATTTTCCTAGACCAAAGAATCCAAAACAACTAAAGGGATTTCTTGGCCTAACTAATTTTTACAATAAATTCACATGCCAATATGCAGAAAAAACAAGACCACTGCTACAGTTACTAAAAAAAGGCATACAGTTTAAATGGACAGCAGAGTCAGAAAATAATTTTAAGGAGGTCAAGTGACTATTCGTGGACACAGTAATGCTACTTCATCCTGACCCAAGTAAAAGATTTTACCTGCAGACTGACGCGAGAAAATATGCGATTGGGGGTCAGCTTTATCAAATAGATGAAGACGAGCAAATAGGGATCGTTGCATTCACCAGTCGTGTGCTTAGAGGTGCCGAATTCAATTATTTTACTACGGAAGTAGAACTGCTTAGCGTAGTCCATTGCTTGAAAAAATTTAGAACTTACGTGTTAGGTCGACCATTGACCATTATCACTGATAACAAGGCACTAACATTTATTCAAAGATGTCAATTAAACTCTTCCCGAATTACACGATGGATACTGGCTATCCAGGAGTATGATTTTGAGATAGTACATTGCAAAGGTACTGACAATATCGTAGCGGATGTACTTAGTCGAAACCCTCAAGATGTACTAGAAAATATAATACCAGATGGAGACGAGGAGACTCAAATTTACGCAATTGACATCAAACTGGGTAAACCATTAAAAAATCAGTTGAAAAACATTACACTACACCAAATGAACAACGTTAAACTAAATAATATCATCGACCGGTTATACAACAATAAAAATGGCAAACTCAGTAAGATATACCAATTATATAATAATAAATTATATCGTAAGGAGAACGGAAGGTGGAAATTGGTAGTAACACAAGAAATTGGACAGGCGTTATTAAAGGAGATTCACGTAATGTATGGACACTGCGGTGTGAGGAGAAGCTATGGGATCTTTAAGGAACATTTTACAGGCGATCATCTCTACAAATACCTTAAGAGGTTAATTAAGACATGTGATACCTGTCAAAAAAGTAAAGACCATTTCAAGAAATTCATGGGACAGACCAAACCAGTTCTGCCAAAGGAGAGAGGTGAGCTCATTAGCATGGATTATTACGGTCCTTTGATATCGTCTACCAGTGGTGTGAGGTATATTCTGGTGATCGTCGATAATTTCACCAAGTTTGTGAAATTATACCCGATGAAAAGAGCAATTACAGCTGTTACGCTTAATAAATTAAAAAATTAAATCCAAGAAATTGGAAAACCCAAAGCTATATTGACGGATAATGGCGCACAATTTACAAGTAAAACTTGGGTGACACACTTAAATGCACTTGAAATCAAGCCCAAGTACACTGCCATCCGTAACCCGTGTACCAATCTTTCTGAAAGGGTTAACCGCCAATTAGGTAACATATTCAGAGTGGTGGTTAACGGACACCAAACCAAATGGGCCAAATATATTAAATTAATTGAAAAATGTATCAATGAGACTCACCACGACACGATTGAAATGACTCCATTTCAGGCACAATGGGGTCGAAGGCCACGAAGAGCATGGGAGGTGTATGTGGACCGAGAATTAATGAAGTAAAGACGTTAAGGATTGCCGAGAGGTAATATATCGACGATTAAAAAGAAAGGGTGAACGTCGAGCAAAGAAAAACAATGAAGGCGTCGATAAAGTGAAATTCGAGGAAGGAGACTTAGTTTTAATAAAGACTCATCCAATTTCAGATGCTTTGAATAAAGTCACAGCGAAATTCTGTGAACTGTTTGAGGGACCGTACGTTGTAAAAGGAATAAAAGGAAATGCAACTTACGAAATGGCGGAGGTGGATAAACCATGATCGGTTCGTGGAATTTTTAACGTGCGACAGTTGAAGCCGTACCACCGCGAGTAACAGTAAAATTGTAAATAAGATCAGTCAGAAGGGAAAAGAAATTTCAAAATTTTGATAAATTTAAATTTCCCTAACACTGATAACAAACATTGTAAATAAACTTAAACCAATGTGTAGTATGTTACATAATAGTAAGCCATGTGATGTACGTAAGGCCAGCAGTTGTAAACGACAAAATGAATTGTAAACAGCTGCAAACAAACTGGTTTAATAGGGAGGGGGCAAGACCTCCCCAGACAAGAAGTGAAAGTGCACAAAAAGCCGAGGGTTGCACACCATTATTGTACTGAAAAGGCAACAACCTCAGACGTAAACAAGCTTTGTCAATAATAAACTGAGCACTTTCAGAGGCGTACAAATTGATTTGCCATGAATTCGAATATCGATCATGATCAAATCAATTTGGGGGACTAAATATAACGTGAATGTAGATCACGTAAGCCTATATTATGTAATTAACGTAATTAATCATTTAATATATGTTTTGGTAATTGTTTACGATACTACGTAAGTTCAAATTGCGGTGAAATATTTCTTTTCATATTCTTCTGTACTAATAAACACGAGAAAAATAATTTTAAACGGCGGTCGAACCTATTTACGGAGAAAAAAAATTAAATAATTACTCACGTAAGAACGCATGCAACAGCCGGTGAACGCCATTTTCAGACTGTGTAATGTGTACACCGGTGCAGGACGGCGCGTGACGTCACTGCTTGTACATCAGCTGTCGCTCCAAATTGGACTTTGAGATGTATATCATTCTTGCAAAAATGAAGGCGAACCATTTCCAAAACATTTACAAGCTAGTTGGATGAAAAGCGAGTTGAGCCGATACCTGCCGGTTAGGTTCGGAGGGGCGGCCCGAAGGGCCGCGGGATATAGTTCATTGTTCCAGATAATTCTTGCAAAAATTTAGGCGAACCATTTTTCAAACATTTACAAGCGAGTTGGATCAAAAGCGAGTTGAGCCGATACCTGCCGGTTAGGTTCGGAGGGGCGGCCCGAAGGGCCGCGGGATATAGTTCATTGTTCCAGATAATTCTTGCAAAAATTAAGGCGAACCATTTTTCAAACATTTACAGGTGAGTTGGATGAAAAGCGAGTTGAGCCGATACCTGCCGGTTAGGTTCGGTAGGGCGGCCCGAAAGGCCGCGGATATAGTTCATTGTTCCGATACCTGCCAGTTAGGTTCGGAGGGGCGGCCCGAAGATAATTCTTGCAAAAATTGGGCTGTATTGCTGAAATCCGGACAAATTTTGCCAAACGCCAAAAATTACCAAAGGCTGATGTAATGCTGACTTATGATTGGTACTTAGAAAACAATTAACGGCTGGGTTCAAAATTTTGTAATCTGTCATTTGTAATTGGTTAAGACAAAAACAGCGGTTTCACCGTTGAGAATAAACGCGCGAATTTCACCATAAGTTGCATATTGTGTACTGTCGCCGCGTTAGGTAGTCAGGTGCGTGAATGTTTTTTTGTGATTTTCAGTGCTTTAGTTTGTGTTTGTGTAATTGTGTGGTGTTATTAATTATGGTTTAATTATTTCTGTTGTTTAGGGTTATTTACTATAGCTGTAACATTATAAATTTGAGGTAATACCTAACATTTTTATTCACACAATGGCCTGCTCAGCTATTCCTTGCGAGAAGAAGCCATTCGAATGTATTCGGATGAGTGAATCCGAGGTTATTGACTTTTTAATAGCCCACGAGGTTATTAAAGAGTCAATAAATTGTCCTTCGTGTGGCTCCTTGCTTGAATTGAATAGACAGACATTATTATTTCGGTGTCAGAATTTGCGAGAAGTGGTAGCTAAAAAAAAAAGGAGGTGTAACATCACGTATTCCGCACGAAAAGGGAGTTTCCTTTCAAATACCCGCCATCCTGTCTCAACCTACTTCAACCTGGTCTGCCATTTCCTACATACCAAACCGCCTCGCCAACGCTTTCTCATGTGGAACTGTGGTGTGACCTCCCGCTTCATCGTCGACTGGTACAGTTTTTGTCGGGAGGTATTTATTTTCGACGCCCAGCGCTCCTCAGCCAAACTGGGGGGCCCTGAAAAGACTGTAGAAGTCGACGAGGCCAAATTTGGGCGTCGGAAGTATAATCGGGGCAGGCTCATTAAAGGGCAGTGGGTGTTCGGGGGAGTGGAACGCGGTTCTGGAAAGTGTTTTATGGTACCGGTGGAGCGCCGGGATTCCACTACTCTGCTCGAGATCATTGAGGAGTGGATTCTTCCAGGCACAACTATCATGAGCGATTGCTGGAAATCATATGATTGCCTGGAAGAAGCGGGGTTCATTCACCAACGTGTGAATCACCAGCTAAACTTCGTGGACCCCGCAACCGGCGCTCATACCAACACCGTGGAGAGGGCATGGAGAGAAGTCCGCCATGGTATCCCACGATTCGGCCGGAGAGAAGATCATTTCGTTGGATACCTGGCGGAATTCATGTTCAAGCGCCGGTACCCGCTATATGACGGCCATCGCGTGCACGCCTTTTTCAGAGCCGCAGCGGAGTTGTATCCCCCGGCACACTAAGGTAAGATTTTCGTCTTTTCATAATTATATGCATGGATTCCATGTCACCGTGTGAGTGTGAGTGAGTGAGTGAGTGAGTGAGTGAGTGAGTGAGTGAGTGAGTGAGTGAGTGAGTGTGTGTGTGTGTGTGTGTGTGTGTGTGTGTGTGTGTGTGTGTGTGTGTGTGTGTGTGTGTGTGTGTGTGTGTGTGTGTGTGTGTGTGTGTGTGTGTGTGTGTGTGTGTGTGTGTGTGTGTGTGTGTGTGTGTGTGTGTGTGTGTGTGTGTGTGAAATATTCAAATTGCTGTGAAATATTTCTTTTCCTATTCTTCTATCTATATCTATAAAAATGAATGTTTCTTTCTTTCTTTGTCCCGTATGCGTTCCTATACCATTCATCCGATTGCGATGAAACTTCGGTGAGTTGTTGTGCGCACGCCCGCGAAGGTTTGTGAATTTTTTTCAATGGAGCCCTTTGGGGGGTTCTTGGGGTCTTCCACATCTCCTCCTAAACCACTGGACCGATTTCAACCAAACTTGGCACAAATATTTTATGCAACGGGAGAACCAACATAGGGTAGGTGTTTTTTCGATGGGGTCCTTTGGGGGGGTCCTTTGGGGTCTTCCACATCTTCTCCTAAACCACTGGACCGATTCCAACCAAACTTAGCACAAATATTTTACGCAACGGGAGAACCAACATAGGATAGGTGTTTTTTTCGACGGGGTCCTTTGGGGTCCTTAGGGGTCTTCCACATCTCCTCCTAAACCACTGGACCGATTTCAACCAAACTTGGCACAAATATTTTACGCAACGGGAGAACCAACATAGGATATGTGTTTTTTCGATATGATCCTTCGGGGGTCCTTTTGGGGGTTCTTTGGGGTCTTTCACATCTCCTCCTAAACACTGGACCGATTTCAACCAAACTTGGCACAAATATTTTACGCAAAGGGAGAACCAACATAGGGTAGGTGTTTTTTCAATGGGGTTCTTTTGGGGTTCTTTGGGGTCTTCCACATCTCCTCCTAAACCACTAGACCGATTTCAACCAAACTTGGCACAAATATTTTATGCAACGTGAGAACCAACATAGGGTAGGTGTTTTTTCGATGGGGTCCTTTGGGGGTCCTTTGGGGTCTTTCACATCTTCTCCTAAACCACTGGACCGATTTCAACCAAACTTGGCACAAATATTTTACGCAACGGGAGAACCAACATAGGATAGGTGTTTTTTCAATGGGGTTCTTTGGGGTCTTCTACATCTCCTCCTAAACCACTGGACCGATTTCAACCAAACTTGGCACAAATATTTTACGCAACGGGAGAACCAACATAGGATATGTGTTTTTTCGATATGATACTTCGGGGGGTCCTTTGGGGTCTTTCACATCTCCTCCTAAACCACTGGACCGATTTCAACCAAACTTGGCACAAATATTTTACGCAAAGGGAGAACCAACATAGGATAGGTGTTTTTTCGATGGGGTTCTTTTGGGGGTTCTTTGGGGTCTTTCACATCTCCTCCTAAACCACTGGACCGATTTCAACCAAACTTGGCACAAATATTTTACGCAACGGGAGAACCAACATAGGATAGGTGTTTTTTTCGATACGATCCTCTGGGGGGTCCTTTGGAGTCTTAAAAAACTAACTTATTAGATCTGGTTACTATGGCAACCCAATGGAATAGATTCTGTTCTAAATATATTATCGCATTAAATTGAAGACCACGCGAACGAAGTCTTTATATATTATATATATACAAACACTTTCTTTCTTTGAGTGGCATTGCAACGCATGCCGGGTACTCGCTAGTACTATATAAACAGGAGAAAAATAATTTTAAACGGCGGTCGAACCTATTTACGGAGAAAAAAAATTAAATAATTTCTCCCATAAGACGCCAAAAATCGCCACGTTATTTGCCGCGTAAACTTAGGAAGTACAGCGCTGAGTACTCCGCGCAAAGACGTCATAACTCGTCATTCGCTGTGTATCTGTGTGCCGTTGCTTAGTTAACATGGCGGCCATTCACTTTACATGCGCGCTTATGGGAGTAATTATTAAAATTTTTTCTCCGTAAATAGGTTCGACCGCCGTTTAAAATTATTTTTCCCGTGTTTATATAGTATAGAAGAAAAGGAAAAGAAATATTTCACCGCAATTTGAGCTTAAGTAGTATCGTAAATAATTAAATATGTTTTTAGTTATTATTAAGCAAATTAAATGTGTTGATAAAAAGATTGAGGCAAAATAACGTCTCACAGAAATATTGTAAGTTGGCGACAGTCTGGCGGCAACAGAATAAAAGCGCATTGTACAATAAACAGCTTTCTAAAGTCATAAAGAAGGAAATGCTTTGTTCGCGGAAAATCATAAAACTGTCGAGTCCCGTTAGATTTTGACGAACGAAAACCTTGGGAAAACAATGGATCAGGCGATTAAAAAAAGAGAAACTTTGGTGAAAGTCGCGTCGCTTGGTATAGCAGTTGGACACGTGGCGAAACTCCCGCGTTCCCAATGAGAAGAAGCGTGACTTTAGAGAGCGAGTTTTTTACGGTTCCTGAATGGACGAATTTAAAGTTCCCGGCAAGGAAATCAGTCATGAGCCTATCGGAATTATTTGAGTAGAACGGGTGGTAAAAGAGAAATAGTGAGCCCTATAAATAATACCCCGTGTACAGCTAAGTAAGTTTTTTAGCCTTCTTTTTCTCTTAGTATGTGTTAAAGACGCTCTTAGTATATTTTAAATTCGTTTTTAATAAGTTTTCAAAGTGTTAATGCATAATAGCTTGATTAACCAACATGTAAAGTAATATATCGGAGTGTACAGAAAACTATTCGTGTCTTTTAAAATCTCATTAGGAATTAAAGAAACTATCAAAATATTTTAATGAGTCTTGAAGTATTTGAGTGCGTGTTGGTCGAGGAACGCGACGGTCGTTATTTGTACGGCAAAGACAAACATGAGAGGAGTCTCCATCGTGAGTGAATCATTTAATTAGTGCGTACAGCAAGTAAGAAGCAGTTTTATTTAAATCAGTGAACTTGAAGTAATTACTAACACAGTATATTTTGTCTTGTGCGCGAAAGTCGTGTGGAGTATTTAATCAGCGTTCCGATGTGTGTAGAGAATCGATGAAAGTAATTGTGAATGGAATTAAAGCAAAGTATTGTGCGAAGTGAAATTGTGATATATGTTCACTCAATGCATTGTCGGCAGATGGAATGGATAATCCTGAACACAAGTAACAGTTTCATTGTACTTATGTATTAACTAATATTCTATGTAGTCGTACAGTCTATATCCCTAAACATCCCGTTTCATTCTAAAAGAACCGACGAGCAGTTGGATGCTAGTAATAGTATTCTACCCTTTATGACTTTAGAAACGCTCATATTAATTAATGTAAATTAGGATTGACAAATTCAGAGTTGTATTAAATATATCTGATGGTTGTCAGAAGTTAATATCTTGTTAATATTAAGGCATTGAATATATATATATATATATTGTCTTACAAGCATTATTAACAATTAAAAGTTATTAGCATCTTAACTGCAGAGTTTTTATTCAAAAAACCCCCTGAAATCGAATAACATCTCTGGCGCCCAGCATCTAATACAGTTTAAACCAAATATTATTACAGTAAATAATATAAAATTAATTACGTAAAAATTATACACGTAATAGTTATATTTGTCGCCATCAACGTGGTGCAGCTTTTTTAAAATCATTATATTTGCCGCCAAAAATTTGGAGCACTAATAATTTAAGTAATATTTGACGCCCGAACACATGTGGCAACTCAGAAATTCTTTATATTTGGCGCATCCAAACGTGGTGCACGATCAAAAGTCTTTATATTTGGCGCCTAGAACGTGGCGCGATCCCACAAGTTCTTTATATTTTACGCCTAAAACGTGGTGCACGTTCCCAAGTTCTTTATATTTGGCGCAGCCCAACGTCGGGCAAACCCACAATCTTTATATTTGACGCCACAACAACGAGGAGCTTTAAAGTTCTTTATATTTGGCGCAGCCCAACGTGGAGCAAACGATCACAAATTCTTTATATTTGGCGCCTAAAACGTGGTGCACGATCCCAGTTCTTTGTATATTTGGCGCATCCAAACGTGGGGCACGGTCCAAATTCTTTATATTTGGCGCCCAACGTGGGGCAGCTTTTTTAATATCATTATATTTGCCGACAAAATTTGGAGCACTAATTATTTAAGTAATATTTGACGGCCGAACACATGTGGCAACTCAGAAATTCTTTATATTTGGCGCATCCAAACGTGGTGCAAGATCCCACAAATTCTTTATATTTGGCGCCTAGAACGTGACGCGATCCCACAAGTTCTTTATATTTGGCGCCCAACGTGGGGCTTGAATGTAAATGAGCTCGGCAGAATGAAATGGGATAGTCGATAACCAATTAGAATAAGATATGTGCTAAAATAAGTAAATAGTAAAAATCAAATGTTAACTCGCAGTAAAGTACGGAAATTTAAATTTTTGTTAGTAGTACAAATAGTTGAATGGCTGATAGTAACGAAAATAACGGTGGATCCGACATTGAATTTGATATTAACAATCAAATGGGAGAGAAAGGATGGGAAGAGGCCACGGAAAGTGAAAGCCCGGAGGTTTCGTCAGAGGCGAGGGGACGACAACAACACGACGATAAACTGTCCGAAACAGAACAGACACAATCACAGACTGAAACCCAACAAACAGTTACAAACATAGATATCAGTAGGCTACTACAGCAGTTCACACAACAAATGACAGAAAATACTAAACGATTATTAATAGAAAATAATCAGCAAATGACTGAAAACATCAACAGAATAGAACAAAACTGACAGAAAACACACGACAATTAGAAAAGAACATGATAGAAAAATTAAATGAAAATACTAAGAAAAATGAAGAGAATATAGAACAACTCAAACAAACTTTCACACGACAGTTAGCAGAAAATAACCAGCAAACAACAGAAAACATTACATGTATAGAAAAACGAATACATGACATGGAACGAAACATGGAAGAAAGATATACACAACTACAGGAACACAAAACACAGATAGCACAACGAATACAAGAAATCCGAAACGAAAACCGAGAAACAGCAATACAATTACGTACAGAAGTCAAAGAAGTCGTGAGAGAAGAGGTGGAAATAGTACGATCAGAAGCGAAAGAACATTGGGAGAAGTGTGAAGAGTCGCTTCAATAACACCAAGCTAGTGTCACATATGACATTAGAGCCATAACTAATAAAATGAGTACGCACAAGGAGAAAAATGAACAGATAGAACAACTGAAAGAATGTTACGAAAATAGCTGTTCTACAATCGACGGGAAGATAAGTAAAATCAAAGAAGATGTACGCAATAAAATCGCCCATATCGAACGCACACCTAGGCAGCAAGAAGTGATAATAGAACACACTAAAAATGTGAACTTCAATGGAGAAGGAGAGTATCCGATGGAGTTTATGAAGGAGCTAGAAGAAATAAACCGTGAATACTACCCAGGTGAAGAGGTGAGCTGGATAGGAAGACACTTAGACGGAGAAGCCGCCATATGGTGGAAGCTGATACGTAATGAGATAAACACTTTTGAGCAATTTAAGACCGCATTCACAGTCAAATACTGGAATCAAATGATCCAGGAGTCCGTCCGTGATAAGTTAGAATTTGGGAAATATCGCCCGGAGAGCGGGTTAAGCATGACGCAATATATGGAAAGGCGTATCTTACAGAACCGGCAATTAATACCGCCGCTGTCAGACTTACACCTAATTCGAAAACTGGCACACCACTACAGTCACGACATTGCTGTTGCCTGCATTACGAGGGGTGTGAATAACATTATGGACTTTCAAAACCTGTTAATGGAATTCGCAGCCTTGCGACAAAAGAAGAATGGAACGAACGGCGAGGGTAATATGCAGTTTCAGCCCAAGCAGGAAAGGAACGTAAATAATGCTAATCACTGGCCGGAAAATAGGACAGAGCGGAGTAACCCCCCACGTCACAAGGCACCGTGGCGACAAGGAGAGAAAACAGCTGAGGCAAACGAGAGAGAAAGAGCACCGCAGAAACGGGTATACGTATCCCAAATGAATACATTAGCGTCAACAAGCGGCACTCAAGGAACCTCGCAGGTAGCAAGTAGTTCAAACATACATACAAAGAATGTTGCCCAGTCAAAAAACTAGTTAAGAATTATTTTAGAGATAAGGTAGGATTAGGCGATAATTGTAAGATAATCAGTATCACTTTTATTGATAATAGGGACACTCTGATGGAAGAGGAGTCGGAACATCAAGAAATCAATAAAACTAAATGTCCTGAATTGAAGATACAACTCAATGGTAAACCAATAATAGCACTACTTGATACGGGCAGCCAAATCAATGCGTTGTCTGCGGAGTGGTATCAGCAAAATAAAAAACGTATGGGCAATGTACCTATATTAAAAATTACTAATTTAGTTATTAAAGGAGCAGTGGGGAAGAAATCGAATAAGATAACCCAACAGATCATGCTCGAAGTAAGAATTGGAGAGTATGTGACTGATGCTGTGTTTATAATTGTCCCTAATTTAATCAGGGAGTGTATTATTGGAATTAACGTATTGCAAGAAGGTAGATGTGTGATTAACCTTCCAGAGAAATCAATTACTTTTAAGAATATTCATAATAGCAGTGAAGAACCCGTAAGTGCGGAAATAATGGCATTAGAACTCGAGGAAGACGGAGAAAAGGTTGCTAATACGATTCAAGAGAAACTGGAAGAAACAACCGGTATCGATTCTAAAACAAAGGAAGAATTGGAGAACATTTTATACTCTAACCAACAAGTGTTCCGTGAGAAACCAGGTAGAATCAACAAATATGTACACAGGTTAAAGGTAACTGACACAACCCCTTATTGCTTAAAAGGGTGGCCAGTTCCACTAAAATATAAAAATGCAGTGGAAGGAGAGATTAAAAAGATGGAAAGATGCGGTGTAATAGAATGAGCAAACAGTCCATATATAAACCCCATGGTGACTGTAGTCAAGAAAGATGAGACTGTACGACTGTGTTTAGACGCAAGAAGAATCAATGCGGTCACTGTTCCGGATCATGAGGGTGCAATACCAATTGATCAAGTGTTGGCGAGCTGCGGAAAAGTGAAAGTCATGAGTAGTATTGATCTCACCAGCAGCTTCTGGCAGATCACACTTGCTAAAGATTCCCGGGACTACACTGGCTTTCTCTACAGAGGCAAATGCTACAGGTACACTGTAACACCATTCGGGCTAAAGACGACTTTAGCAAGTCTAACCCGCGGATTGGATAAAGTTTTGACAGAAGAAGTAAAAAGATTCACTATACTATATGCGGACGATTGTTTATGTGTATCAGAAAACATTGAAGAACACCTGGAACACTTACGCATGTTGTTGGACAACCTCAAAAGAGAGAACCTCACAGTGAACTTAAAGAAATCCAAATTCTTTCGAGACAGAATTAGTTACATGGGATATGAGCTGTCTGTAAAAGGTATTAGCGCTTCCACAGAAAAAATCTCCGCTATTATGGATTTTCCTAGACCAAAGAATCCAAAACAACTATAGGGATTTCTTGGCCTAACTAACTTTTACAATAAATTCACAAGCCAATATGCAAAAAAAAACAAGACCACTGCTACAGTTACTAAAAAAAGGCATACAGTTTAAATGGACAGCAGAGTTAGAAAATAATTTTAAGGAGGTCAAGAGACTATTCGTGGACACTTTAATGCTACGACATCCTGACCCAAATAAAAGATTTTACCTCCAGACTGACGCGAGAAAATATGCGATTGGGGGTCAGCTTTATCAAATAGATGAAGACGAGTAAATAGGGATCGTTGCATTCACCAGTCGTGTGCTTAGAGGTGCCGAATTAAATTATTTTACTACGGAAGTAGAACTGCTTAGCGTAGTCCATTGCTTGAAAAAATTTAGAACTTACGTGTTAGGTCGACCATTGAATATCGTAGCGGATGTACTTAGTCGAAACCCTCAAGATGTACTAGAAAATATAATACCAGATGGAGACGAGGAGACTCAAATTTACGCAATTGACATCAAACTGGGTAAACCATTAAAAAATCAGTTGAAAAACATTACACTACACCAAATGAACAACGTTAAATTAAATAATATCATCGACCGGTTATACAACAATAAAAATGGCAAACTCAGTAAGATATACCAAGTATATAATAATAAATTATATCGTAAGGAGAACGGAAGGTGGAAATTGGTAGTAACACAAGAAATTGGACAGGCGTTATTAAAGGAGATTCACGTAATGTATGGACACTGCGGTGTGAGGAGAAGCTATGGGATCTTTAAGGAACATTTTACTGGCGATCATCTCTACAAATACCTTAAGAGGTTAATTAAGATCTGTGATACCTGTCAAAAAGTAAAGACCATTTCAAGAAATGCATGGGACAGACCAAACCAGTTCTGCCAAAGGAGAGAGGTGAGCTCATTAGCATGGATTATTACGGTCCTTTGATATCGTCTACCAGTGGTGTGAGGTATATTCTGGTGATCGTCGATAATTTCACCAAGTTTGTGAAATTATACCCGATGAAAAGAGCAATTACAGCTGTTACGCTTAATAAATTAAAAAATTACTTCCAAGAAATTGGAAAACCCAAAGCTATATTGACGGATAATGGCGCACAATTTACAAGTAAAACTTGAGTGACACACTTAAATGCACTTGAAATCAAGCCCAAGTACACTGCCATCCGTAACCCGTGTACAAATCTTGCTGAAAGGGTTAACCGCCAATTAGGTAACATATTCAGAGTGATGGTTAACGGACACCAAACCAAATGAGCCAAATATATTAAATTAATTGAAAATATATCAATGAGACTCACCACGACACGACTGAAATGACACCATTTGAGGCACAATGGGGTCGAAGGCCACGAAGAGCATGGGAGGTGTATGTGGACCGAGAATTAATGAAGGAAGACGTTAAGGATTGCCGAGAGGTAATATATCGACGATTAAAAAGAAAGGGTGAACGTCGAGCAAAGAAAAACAATGAAGGCGTCGATAAGGTGAAATTCAAGGAAAGAGACTTAGTTTTAATAAAGACTCATCCAATTTCAGATGCTTTGAATAAAGTCACAGCGAAATTCTGTGAACTGTTTGATGGACCGTACGTTGTAAAAGGAATAAAAGGAAATGCAACTTACGAAATGGCGGAGGTGGATAAACCATGATCGATTCGTGGAATTTTCAACGTGCGACAGTTGTAGCCGTACACCGCGAGTAACAGTAAAATTGTAAAAAAGATCAGTCAGAAGGGAAAAGAAATTTCAAAATTTTGATAAATTTAAATTTCCTTAACACTGATAACAAACATTGTAAATAAACTTAAACCAATGTGTAGTATGTTACATAATAGTAAGCCATGTGATGTACGTAAGGCCAGCATTTGTAAACGACAAAATGAATTGTAAACAGCTGCAAACAAACTGGTTTAAGAGGGAGGGGGCAAGTTCTCCCCAGAGAAGAAGTG
This sequence comes from Magicicada septendecula, assembly GCA_034769895.1. Classification (NCBI taxonomy): domain Eukaryota; kingdom Metazoa; phylum Arthropoda; class Insecta; order Hemiptera; family Cicadidae; genus Magicicada; species Magicicada septendecula. The sequence goes on along the minus strand of CM068370.1, from coordinate 259,228,516 downwards.
AAAGTGCACAAAAATCCGAGGGTTGCACACCATTATTGTACTGAAAAGGCAACAACCTCAGACGTAAACAAGCTTTGTCAATAATTAACTGAGCACTTTCAGAGGCGTACAAATTGATTTGCCATGAATTCGAATATCGATCATGATCAAATCAATTTGGGGGACTAAATATAACGTGAATGTAGATCACGTAAGCCTATATTATGTAATTAACGTAATTAATCATTTAATGTATGTTTTTAGTTATTATTAAGCAAATAAAATGTGTTGATAAAAAGATTGAGGCAAAATAACGTCTCACAGAAATATTGTAAGTTGGCGATAGTCTGGCGGCAACAGAATAAAAGCGCATTGTACAATAAACAGCTTTCTAAAGTCATAAAGAAGGAAATGCTTTGTTCGCGAAAAATCATAAAACTGTTGAGTCCCGTTAGATTTTGACGAACGACAACCTTGGGAAAACAATGGATCAGGCGATAAAAAAAAGAGAAACTTTGGTGAAAGTCGCGTCGCTTGGTATAGCAGTTGGACAGGTGGCGAAACTCCCGCGTTCCCCAGACTAAACACCAATGAGTAGAAGCGTGACTTTAGAGCGCGAGTTTTTTACGGTTCCTGAATGGACGAATTTAAAGTTCCCGGCAAGGAAATCAGTCATGAGCCTATCGGAATTATTTGAGTAGAACGGGTAGTAAAAGAGAAATAGTGAGCCCTATAAATAATACCCCGTGTACAGCTAAGTAAGTTTTTAGTCTCCTTTTCCTCTTAGTATGTGTTAAAGACGCTCTTAGTATATTTTAACTTCGTTTTTAATAAGTTTTTAAAGTGTTAATGTATATTAGCTTGATTAACCAACATGTAAAGTAATATATCGGAGTGTACAGAAAACTATTCGTGTCTTTTAAAATCTCATTAGGAATTAAAGAAACTATCAAAATATTTTAATGAGTCTTGAAGTATTTGAGTGCGTGTTGGTCGAGGAACGCGACGGTCGTTGTTTGTGCGGCAAAGACGAGCATGAGAGGAGTCTTCATCGTGAGTGAATCATTTAATTAGTGCGTACAGCAAGTAAGAAGCAGTTTTACTTAAATCAGTGAACTGAAGTAATTACTAACACAGTATATTTTGTCTTGTGCGCGAAAGTCGTGTGGAGTATTTAATCAGCGTTCCGATGTGTGTAGAGAATCGATGAAAGTAATTGTGAATGGAATTAAAGCAAAGTATTGTGCGAAGTGAAATTGTGATATATGTTCACTCAATGCATTGTCGGCAGATGGAATGGATAATCCTGAACACTAGTAACAGTTTCATTGTACTTATGTATTAACTAATATTCTATGTAGTCGTACAGTCTATATCCCTAAACATCCCGTTTCATTCTAAAAGAACCGACGAGCAGTTGGATGCTAGTAATAGTATTCTACCCTTTATGACTTTAGAAACGCTCATATTAATTAATGTAAATTAGGATTGACAAATTCAGAGTTGTACTAAATATATCTGATGGTTGTCAGAAGTTAATATCTTGTTAATATTATGGCATTGAATATATATATATATATATATATATATATATATATATATTGTCTTACAAGCATTATTAATAATTAAAAGTTATTAGCATCTTAACTGCAGAGTTTTTATTCAAAAAACCCCCTGAGATCAAATAACATCTCTGGCGCCCAGCGTCTAATACAGTTTAAACCAAATATTATTACAGTAAATAATATAAACTTAATTACGTAAAAATTATACACGTAATAGTTATATTTGTCGCCATCAACGTGGTACAGCTTTTTTAAAATCATTATATTTGCCGCCACAAATTTGGAGCACTAATAATTTAAGTAATATTTGACGCCCGAACACATGTGGCAACTCAGAAATTCTTTATATTTGGGGCATCCAAACGTGGTGCACGATCCGAATTCTTTATATTTGCTGCACCAATAAGTGGGGCTAGTCCCACAAGTTCTTTATATTTGGCGCCTAGAACGTGGCGCGATCCCACAAATTCCTTATATTTGGCGCCTAGAACGTGGCGCGATCCCACAAGTTTTTTTATAGTACAAAGCTGCAGGGTCAGTTGAACCTGCTTCCGGACTGGCTACGGAAGTGGCGAGTGACGATCAATATGGAGAAATCCGAAGCGATCTGTTTCACGCGTAATTCCATGTCGCGATGCCAGCCCCTCTCTCTCGAAGGGAGGTCCATCGCCTACAAATGTCGGTGAAATATTTACGCGTTCGGTTCGATCAGAGCCTCTGCTTCAATCCCCACGTGACCGAAACCCTCATCAAGGCTCGCGGCGTCCGAGCCAAATTATCTCCATTTCTCTCGTGTCGCAGCCGCCTGGCCATGCGCACGAAACTCTCGATATATCTTTTATTTCTCAGGTCTGTACTGACCTATGCGACTCCCGCATGTGCTCATTTGTCCACCACCAACATGTGTAGCCTGGAACCTTTCCAAGCCAAAACTCTCCGCTCCTTGTCGGGGTCACCTTGGTTTGTGAGGAACGACGTGATTTGAAGGGGTCTCCAAGTTCCTACCTTGTCTGCCTTTGTCCGATCGTTGGCTGTACTCTTTGCTGCGGCCTCGACCTCATCCTTCCCTTACCTGCCAACTATCAGCACTTCAGAACCACCACCGCCGATTCCGGTCAAGCACCCTCGAGCTCTTCTTGATGACCGGTCATAAAGCCATCCTCGCACTTACATCAGCCCCAGCAATAGAGTTCACTACTAAAACTGTCCTTCATTCCTTCCTTGCCCGCCTCCTAGCACGTTGAGCCAGCTGCTTGTTGCTGTTATCTTGGTCACCAGCACGGGGGCTCTCCGCCTCGCGGGGAGAGACCGACGTCTCAAAGCGTCTGCTGGCTGGGCTTAAGACGGGCAACATCTGTTGCCTGAATCGGTTCCAGCGGCAGTGTTACAAAAATTAAGTTTTCTCTCTCCCTCGCTTCTGCGTTAACGCGTTGGCAGTTTTCTTTTCCAGATTTAGGCTACCTGCCGACTGATCCAGACTAAGTTTATCTTCTGGCAACCATTGGGCATGACCGAGATGCTGTAGTCAAGCCGTGGGTGCAAAGACACCCCGCACACATACTGCAATGCAACTCAAGTAATTGACACATTTACTGACATACAATTACAATTATTTAGGTCAGTTCTTCCACCCCACTAATATTTCCGTCACTGTTATCAACGTTATTATCACTATCACTCAAATCGTCTTCACTGCTGCTATCCCGTCCTATATTAATTTCTAAACTATCTGTTACAGTATCCATTATTTGGTCCGATCTCAATCTCACGTAGTCATTTTCAATTTTCATGACGTAGTCACATCTTTATCTCTAGTCTGCGGGAGAAACACAATCAAATTCCTTTTTTGTTAAGTTTATAACACTGTATACAGAAAAATTACCGTTTTTTTCTTTTAACACACTCCTTCGCTGTTGTCCAAATCAGTTCGACAGGATTAAGATCCGGGTGATATGGGTGGAAGTCGTAAAACAGAAAGTCCATGGTTTGCCAAAATAGCATCTACTTTAAAAGCTTTGTATGTTGGTTTATTTTTATTAATTAGTGCGAAATAAATTTAAATCCTACACTTTTGATGATTACTGATGTTTTTTGAAAAGTAGGCACACAATAATCTCCACAGCGTCTCGGAGAAAACTGAGCTGTTTCTTTGTTGACGCATGCGCATTACATTGCATGCGCCGTTAGCACAAAAACACTTGATTTATGTCTAGTGAATATTACTGTACATGAGCGTTTTTCCTTAGCGCGGATCTAGTCTTTGTCGAAGTATTGTGTGAAGTGTTATTGTGTTATAAATTGTGTGGAACTATATTATTTGACATTATTATTGTGTGTGAACAAATCTAATTGGAATTATTGTACGAGTTGATTACGAATTATTAATTGTGATAATTAAAGTTGGTTATTAGTGATTTCATTGATGTCTTGTATTTTGTTTTCCACTGTACCATACGATGATCAAGGGAGGCCATCGTACCAATACGATGGATATCCAGAAAGTAAGTTCTATTTGTAAATATTGCCGCGGTATTGATACCGGCACTCTGTTGTGCATGCGCGGTGAGAGTGTTCATTTGTTGACAAGGCAACAACGCCATTTGTAAATAACTGTGCACCGAGTAAGTTCGTTGAACGTGTTTAGCCTAAAATGTCTAAGAAAATCGACACACCTGCCACATGTGAAAGCAGGTGTGTGATTCGATTCTTGAATGTGAAAGACATTAAACCAACTGAAGTTCACCATTAAGTTTGTGATGTTTATGCAGAAGAAGCAATGAGTGATTCTCATTGCAGGGAAAAGGGTATTGCTTTTGAATAAAGGGCGCGAAAATGTTCTGGACGACGAACAGAGCAGGCAACTGTCTTTCATTTAATGATGACATGATGTGGGCCGTTGAAGAAAAGATTACAGAGAACAGATGATTCTCTATGACATCACTCTTTCCAGAAGTTTTGTGTTCAGATCTTCATGAAATTGTGTGTGAAAAACTAAACTATCGAAAATTGTGTGCATTTTGAGTTCCAAAATGAAAGAGTGGGACAGTTCATTGGTTTTTTTGATATTATTCAGACAGTAAGGGAGTGACTTCGTGAGGCGTATAGTCCCCAGGAGCGAGACATGGGTACACACGCAACCTCTGAATCAGATCAGTAATCCATGGTGTGCAGGCGCGCTTCATCGCACGCAAACAAAAAAGTCAACGGTTCCCTCTTGGAAAGTCTTGTGCACAGTCTTTTGGGACAGAAAAGCGGTTTTGCTTATGGTCTTGCCTCAAGGCCTGACAGTCTACTGATATGTCTGTTGCAAAACGCTTATGAAATACATCTTGTGATTCAGGAAAAGTGACATAGGATGTTTTCACGGTGTATTGGGTTGACTCAGAACAGTTCCAACCCACACATTACCACTACAAAGCAACACCCCCTCACAATATTTGACTGGGAACAATTTTAACAATGCCTTTACAATCCAAACCTCGCGCTGAGCGAATATCATCTTTTCAACCATAAAAAATTCTTCCTCTGACAATATCACCACATTATTTTTCTTTTAACATGCTCCTTCACTGTTGACCAAATCAGTTCGATAAGATTAAGTTCCGGGTGATAGGGGTGGAAGTCGTAACACAGAATGTCCATGGTTTGACAAAATAGCATCTACTTTAAAATTTTTGTACGAGTTATGGTTGAAATCAGAGGCAGGAAATTTCTACGCCTGGTTGTCCACTATGAAAAGTTCTTCAATAATGATGGAAACGATGTAGAAAAGTAGTTTAATGTGTGTACTTCAAATAGTAATAAAAATGTTTTGCAAGCATATTCTTGGTTTGCTTCAATAACCTATTAGAACTTACTTTCTAAACATACCTCGTATATTCCATACAAAAACTCTGTATTTTGAATAGTGTATGTGTTAGAACTAATGAATTCTTTTCCTATTTACTAGAAATTAAGAATTCGTAAATGTCAGAAATCTCCTGTTCACGTACGTTTTACATAAAAAAGCAATCTTAAAACTGACAGGCAGAAATTAATACAAACTGAAGATTACAAATATTAATAGTCAGAGGGAGGAAGTGAATTCTTCTTGCATTTTCGGTGAAGTGTTTATTAGTTTAATAACTACTTTGCAAAAAGTTCATTATTTAGGGAATATTGATTATAATGAAAACTAAAGTGGAATGAAGAGTAATAAAAATATCAAATTTTGTGTGGTGTTATTAGTAGAATGATTAAAACCAAAGTACTACTGGGTTTTACAAAATTGTAGCTACCATTCTATCATATGATAGTGAAACACAACACAGCCACATAAAATGAAAATTCTGGATTTTGTTGTCCATGACGCGTCCATTGATTACTTACATTTAGTTAAAATGAAAAGAAAATACCAAGTGTTACTGGATACACAAGTGCTGATACCATTATAAATAAAAAAACAAGATATCCAAGACTTTAAATGATGGACTTTAAGCATCATGACAATCAGCAAGATTAAAGAAACAAATCAAATTTGGAAACACTTCATAGAATGGATGGGTAATGAAATATTATGACAAGTATTATAGAGAAACAAGAGGTTAAAGAAATGTTGAGCAGCCAAAGAAAAGACAGTAGGACACAAAACAGGCTATCTATTCCACGCAGTGAAGAAGAGGACTAACTAGTAATCCATATTGTACAATTGGTCAAGGTTGATTGAGACACTGTCATGGCACCGTGGCCTAGTTACAGCCCTGTTTTTACATATGTACTTATATTAATACTACAGAAAAATATAAGACAGATTAGTTTTATAGAAAAATTCATTTTATCTGTAAGACATAATTCAAACATAACCTACACATTTTTTCACAATTTATAAATAAGTAATTATTGATTATCTGTAGTTATTACTTTCCACATTGCAATTTCGTTTTATGCTACTTTAATGTTTGTAATTCAATTACTCACATATTTTATATATTAAAATAAGATCATTATATTTTTGCATATTTTAGTGAATGTGTTATTTGAAGAGGATGAAAAGAATAAGGTCTGAAAAAGAAAGATAAAAACTCCTGAACCTCCAATGACAGCATTATTTTTAAGTTTAAGATAGTTTCATTTTTTATAATACCGAACACATATCTTCTGTAATGGGGCATTCTCAGGGTGCCTTAATGTTATAAAAAATGAAACACATGCTAACCCAAATAATAACTTACAAGTAAGACATATGTTAATTTTAAAAATGAAAACGAGAAAATTTTGTAATTAAGGGTGTAAAACCATCAGTTATAAAAACTTAATGTGAAAATAAAGTTTCTATAAATTCATTATAACAGAAACCACAAAACTTGAGCAATCATCCAAATGAAAATAATTGGTAGAAAACTTTGGTATGTAAGTAAAGAGTACTGACTCTTTACTGTAGCACAAAGAATTCAAGAGCAACCCTGGAGTCAAAAGATTAGTTGTGAATTATGAATCCGTTGTATGATATACTCCATAAAAATGAACAGTTAAATGTCTATGTTATCTTTAATAAAAATCTGAAATGTTGCAGAATTTACAATATGGCACACAGACACCATGAAGAGTGGCATTATTATTTTAATAGAATAGTGTTGTATGTCATTTTTTTAAAATCGGTATAGTCGCTTAAGCCTCGCGTTGGGCTCGTCACTATGTAATAGAACCATAGTGTCCGCCATTTAAAAGCGGTATTTGTTCATTATGGTTTATTATTAAAATGATTTATGAGATTTGCTATTATTGTTGGTTTATTTAACTTGCGTTTGGGTTCATTACGTTGAAGTTTTAATCGTTTGTTTATCACTAGTTTGCTTGTTGGTAGCTGTCACGAAGACTCGGGTTGTCGACTCCTCACTGAAAGTAAAATGTCATGTCACAGTTGTACTTACTTTCCTTGAAGTTCAGTGTGTGTGAGAGACTGGTTTGCCATACAATTTGTATATAACACAATTCAAATTGCCTCCTTTGCCACCCACAGTACTGCACACTGTGGTGAAGTTGTCGACCTGACCTGAAATCGTCTTAATCTAGTAAAAACAAATGTAGTCAACTCCTTTTTACTGTTAATACTATTATTTATTTACCAATAATGATTTGTGAATGTCAATTTTTATTACATGTTAATAATTCATTTTACAAATACTGCATAAATTACAAGACTCTTTCTTATTCGCATGGTTGCTAATCTGATTTCTTTGATTCACCATTCAACAGAGGTGTTTTATTATTTAAATTCATTTAGCATTGGTAGGTTCTTTGAGTCTACAAGAAACAAACGAGAAGATGGATTGTACTACTGTACTTAAGTAGCAGGAGAGTGCTCACATAATAATATTAAAACTTATTTGCTAACAGAAACTTCGTCAACTGACCTTAATGCTCAGATTAGAGGTTATATCTGGCGATTGTAAACAATGAACATTATTAATTTAAACTGCTAATAAAACGTTAGCATCATTGTAATAATTCATAAAATATGGTTAGGAGTTCATTTGTTATTTAAACACGATGATCCATTTTTTAAAACTGGATTGCATAAACAAGGTAAACCGTTTTTTTTTCAATTAACATAATTATAAGAATAACACTGGTTTTAGTCAAAATACAACCATAAAATAAACTATATTAATCATATTATTAATGTTCAACATTCTTTAAAAGTTCACTAGACATTGATTGATATTATGGTTAAGTTAATGTTCATTAAATCAATCAAGGAATTATTAAAATACTGGCAATTCCTTTCATCTAAAATGGGTTAATAACCATTAAATTATTTAAATGTTTTTCATTGTCCATACGACAATGTTTGTTCAACAACAAAAAATAAAATTACTGTTGTGAATGTAAACAGTTAATTCTGAATAATGGTAAAGTCATTCATCTTTTGTAACAAACTTCTTAATTCTAATTATAAATGTTATTCATTCTATAGAAAGTCATGAGCTCCTTTGGTGTTTCATTTACATTATTAATTATCATGATTGATAAGAATTGGTTCTTAAGGAAAAAGGTCGCTATCAGCATAAATAAAATAATATAAGTCACTGATACTTGCGTTCTTTCCTTATTTCCTTTAATTGCACTTAATCACTGTTTAATTACGATGCACTGCACAACCTATGTGCATAAACTCCGAAATAGTTCACTTTAAAAATGGTTACTCGTCTTTTGTTCCGAACTGGGTTAACCTCACTCTCGGTTGTAGGTTAAGGTTAACAGCTGTTCCAATTTCCACACTTTCCGCTCGCGAAACTGGCGTGGCTTCCCCGTTGATAGGCATAAAATGAATGCCTTCGCTCCGGGTTCCAAACTGACGGCTAAAAGGTAATTATCACCTGTGATTGGCTAATTTTTTATAATTCGTTACCTTTCGGAATACCTCGGCGAGAATGCGGGCCTTCGGCTCATCATTTTTCAATTGTTTAATTCCACTCAAGTGGTTAACAAATGTAAGCCCATGGGCTGTAAAGACATAAAATGCTTATCTATATCTATATAAGCCAAATACCACTGACTGACTCACTGATCACGATATCTCTGAAACCACTGAATGGATATCAATGAAACTTTGAACATAGCTTCACCATAGGTCTTAGGTGCTCACTAAGAAACGGTTTTAAAAACTTTCACTCCTAAGGGGCAAACCCCCCGACCCCTTTTATGTATGTATCTATGTATGTATGTTCCACATCTCCTCCTAAACCACTGGACCGATTTCAACCAAACTTGGCACAAATACATTACGTGATGGGAGAACCAACATAGGATAGGTGTTTTTTCGATGGGGTCCTTTGGGGGTCCTTTGGGGTCTTTCACATCTTCTCCTAAACCACTGGACCGATTTCAACCAAACTTGGCACAAATATTTTACGCAACGGGAGAACCAACATAGGATAGGTGTTTTTTCAATGGGGTTCTTTGGGGTCTTCTACATCTCCTCCTAAACCACTGGACCGATTTCAACCAAACTTGGCACAAATATTTTACGCAACGGGAGAACCAACATAGGACAAGTGTTTTTTCGATACGATCCTTTGGGGGGGGGGTCCTTTGGGGTCTTCCACATCTCCTCCTAAACCACTGGACCGATTTCAACCAAACTTGGCACAAATATTTTACCCAATGGGAGAACCAACATAGGACAGGTGTTTTTTTCAATACGATCCTCTGGGGGGTCCTTTGGGTTTTAAAAATCTATTAGATCTGGTTACTATGGCAACCCAATAGAATAGATTCTGGTTACCATATGTAACAGTTACTTGTGGTTACAAAATAAAATCTGTAATAATGTTGTTAAAAATTTGAAATAAAAAAAATTATTTTATTTCAAAAAAAATAAATTTTGTTGTTTCTGAAAAAATATTTTTGTATCGTTTTTATTTACTAATATTTAAAAAATAATCGTGTTTATTGTTTGGGGTTAAAAATTGAATGGTATTATGGTTGTTAGTGTAGTAGTGTCACTTTCTGTAATTCTCTTTATGATAATCTGGTTAACTCCAGTCCTAGTCGATAGACGGCTCTTCTTCTTCTTCGATGCTTTCTTTAAATTCGTATATACCGCCTTCCGGTTAGTCTGTGTCCTTGATCAACTTATTCTTTAAGTATATTAAAGAAAAATTAAACCCAAATTGCATAAATAGAAATTTTATTAATAAATTATTTAAAGTTTATCAATAAGAATCAATATATTACAGTAGTATCGACTCTACTCAGGGCCGGTCGATAAAAAACTTTACGTTGATTTTATATATAAAATAGTTCTTTGAACGGTTATTTTAGAATAGCCAGAGAAGGGTAGGGACAGGAAAGTATAACACTTACAATTAGAAATGCCTTAAAACTAACAAATACAACGTTATTAATTAATAAATGAAGTTTATATAATATTTATTTCAAACCAATGCAGGCTAGAAATTCGTTTGCTTCACCGCTGGAGTAAGATGATGAAGAATCAAAATGGCCGACAGGAGCATGCGCAGTGGAACGTCTATCACCTTGATGAAATAATTTCCAATAAAGATGTCCTTTCTCCGTTTATTCGTCTCAGCAATTGTGGATAATGGTTCTGGAGTTAATTGAGTGTTACTGGTGTATTGTTTAATAGTTCACTTGGTGTAAATGTTGGTGATTATGTCTATCTCACTTTGTCACACGTGTCGGGTTTAACCTTGTTTGTTCGTCTGTACAATTTATTGTCGTGGTGTTATTTTAATTAATTAGGCGTGTGTGGTTTTGTTTATTGGTGATGCACTGTTCATTGTTTATTTTCACCGTTTCACAAATAAAAAACTCAAAATAAAATTTATACAAATTTTTACCGAACTCGGTTCAATTATAAGACGCCATTCATAGGTTATATAGAGCAAAATTCTCGTTTAAGTACTCGCTTCAACGGATAATGAACTGTTCTCATTTCCTTCGTCTCCTGAAAATCTTAGCCAATTTAATATATATTATACATTGTTTCAAATTATCTTAGCTTCCGATATATTTTATTTTAATACATTATACACGGAAAATATTTCCGTTATTAATTAACTGTCTGAAATACTAAATACATATTCGGTTTCTTTATTCTATTTTGCTTATTTTGATACTAATGAATATAGTTTTACAAAGTTTTCATTTAAAAAAGTTATATTTCTTTCATTTTGGAAAGTAGGTTTAAATATGTGTTTCCTGTCTCTGAGCAGATAATAGCCATTTTCTCTGATATAATTATTATTATATTGAATCTGAAATTGATATAATTGTCTATTTTACTTCCATATTCCTTAAGGAATGGAAGTATGGTGATGGCAAATATCGGTATGGAGAACCATACATGACTTCCATATTCTAAGATTTATATTTAAAATCATTTTCGAAATGAAATATTACCATAGAAACTACTTCTTTCTACTTACTGCTTCAGCCTTAACCACAGTACTGTGGTCACTAACGTATACCACCTCACGTTATCGCACTCGATTTTCACTGATGATGGAAGTCGATGGCATTGCCGAAACGTCTGGTTTTGTAGAAAACATTGGACTACGGCCAAATATCCCGGGAAGGAATTTTAACAAAAACTACTTCTTTGTTGCCGATAACGTTGTACACATATATATCAGTGGCGAAGTTACATGGAGGCAATTGAGGCAATGCCTACCCTAACAAATTCTGTAGAATACAAATTATAAATACGTATGAACTACATAACGTAAAGATTATACATTGTTACTGCGACTGTCAAATTTATTAAACCGAAACGTGCTTTATTGAGCGACCGCTAGATGGTGACAGGTGAGATTCGGCATAGTTCGTTTAAAGCGAATGAGGCAACCTGAACTTGCCTCAGCGTTTTTGTATACATCGTATGTAAGCAATGTAGTGGTGTGATAGGGAAGTGTAGGGAGGGGGGATTGTCCCGCTCTGTACACATAGAGCGTTGAGGCATGCCTCACTTCTGTGGTCCAAACAGTTAAGTTAAAGCGCCTGTGTTGTTTCTAAGTGTTTATTTTATGCGGTTATTAAAAGTGTCACTGTTATTCCGCTGAACTAACAGATGATCAAGATTGTTATTTGAATTATTTGTAACATTAAACATATATATAGAAACTAATCAAGTTTAAAAATTTGAAGTTCAATCAGTTGTATTATTGTGTATGACTAATACAAGGATTGTTCAATAGAAACACGTATAGAGCTGTAAAGCATTTTTTATTCAACGATTTTAAAAGAAGTCTCCAATAACATTAAGACATGAGTTCCACTGTTGCGCTAACCTGTAGATTCCCTGCTAGTAAAATTCTTACGGCTGTTTGTGGAACCATTCGGTTACAGCAACTCTACCTCAGCGTCCGATTTGACCCACCGTCTTTTAGTGATTCCTTAAAAAAAATTTAAGATAAGATTTTTGCCTATCCATTCATTAACTACTAGCTTCGCCAGTAAGCAAATTGATGTCCATTTTTTCGGCTTGCACGCGTTATGTTGGTGTGGGTTTCGGCACTTTCCATTTAAAAAGCGTGCAAACGTAAGAAAATAAACATGAGTGAGGCCAGAAATAACGTGAATTGTGTGTTTGTGTCTTACCTGCCTTTTTATTGCCGTATTAAATGTAAAATATTATATTACATTAAAATTAAAAAATTTTAATTTTATTGCCTGGCAACAAAATTATTTTATTTTTAACAATTACCATTGTTTCAAAAAGTTTAAATAAATTTGCAAGTACTTTACTCTTGTTAAAACGTATAAGGTTGCAGGTAAACTACCCCTTCCCCTTAACCGATCTTCAGCAAAATCGAAAGTCCTTGAGACCTCTACAATTCAGGGAAGTATGCAAAAAATTATTTGATTCTGTTTGAATTTGCGGCAGTTATCGTTTGCCATAGAAAATACGCTTGCTAAAAAAACGGTGCAGGTAAACTACCCCTTCCCCTTAACAGATCTTCACCAAAAACAATAGGTCTTGAGAACTCTACAAATCAGGACTGTATGCAAAACATTATTTGATTCTGTTTGAATTTGCGGCTGTTATCGTTTGCCATAAAAATACCCTTGTTAAAAAAATGTTGCAAGTAAACTACCCCTTTCCCTCAACCGATCTTCACCAAAAACAATAGGTCTTGAGAACTCTACAATTTAGGGCTGTATGCAAATAATCGTTTGATTCTGTTTGAATTTGCGGCTGTTATCGTTTGCCATAGGAAATACCCTTGTTAAAACATAAAACGTTACAGGTAAACTACCCCTTTCCCTTAACCGATCTTCACCAAAAACAATAGGTCGTGAAAACTCTACAATTCAGGGCTGTATACGAAACATTATTTAAGTCTGTTTGAATTTGCGGCTGTTATCGTTTGCCAAAAAAAAAATTTCCCTTGATAAAAAAAACCGTTGCAGGTAAACTACCCCTTCCCCTCAACCGATCTTCACCAAAAACAATAGGTCTTGAGTACTCTCCAAATCAGAGCTGTATGCAGAAAATTATTTGATTCTGTTTGAATTTGCGGCTGTTATCGTTTGCCATATAAAATACCCTTGTTAAAAAAACGTTGTAGGTAAACTACCCCTTTCCCTTAACCGATCTTCACCAAAAACAATAGGTCTTGAGAACTCTACAATTTAGGGCTGTATGCAAATAATCTTTTGATTCTGTTTGAATTTGCGGCTGTTATCGTTTGCCATAAGAAATACCCTTGTTAAAACATAAAACGTTACAAGTAAACTACCCCTTTCCCTTAACCGATCTTCACCAAAAACGAAAGGTCTTGAGAACTCTACAATTCAGGGCTGTATACGAAACATTATTTGATTCTGTTTGAATTTGCGGCTGTTATCGTTTGCCAAAAAAAAAAATTTTCCCTTGATAAAAAAAACCGTTGCTGGTAAACTACCCCTTTCCATCAACCGATCTTCACCAAAAACAATAGGTCGCGAGTCCTCTACAAATCAGGGCTGTATGCAAAAAATTATTTGATTCTGTTTGAATTTGCGGCAGTTATCGTTTGCCATAGAAAAAAAATCTACAGACACACACACACACACACACACACAGACACTTTTCGGAAAACGACTTTTTTTCATGTTTTGAGTGTAGTAGAATCAGAATCTGCAATAATCTCGAACACGATTTTTTTTGCCATCACCATACTTCCATTCCTTAAGGAAATATGGAAGTAAAAAAATCGTGTTCGAGATTATTGCAGATTCTGATTGTACTACACTCAAAACATGAAAAAAGTCGTTTTCCGAAAAGTGTCTCTGTGTGTGTCTGTGTGTCTATCTGTGTGTCTGTAGATTTTTTTTCTATGGCAAACGATAACTGCCGCAAATTCAAACAGAATCAAATAATTTTTTGCATACAGCCCTGATTTGTAGATTACTCACGACCTATTGTTTTTGGTGAAGATCGGTTGAGGGAAAGGGGTAGTTTACCTGCAACGGTTTTTTTTATCAAGGGAATTTTTTTTTTGGCAAACGATAACAGCCGCAAATTCAAACAGAATCAAATAATGTTTCGTATACAGCCCTGAATTGTAGAGTTCTCAAGACCTATTGTTTTTGGTGAAGATCGGTTAAGGGAAAGGGGTAGTTTACCTGTAACGTTTTATGTTTTAACAAGGGTATTTCCTATGGCAAACGATAACAGCCGCAAATTCAAACAGAATCAAAAGATTATTTGCACACAGCCCTAAATTGTAGAGTTCTCAAGACTTATTGTTTTTGGTGAAGATCGGTTAAGGGAAATGGATAGTTTACCTACAACGTTTTTTTAACAAGAATATTTTCTATGGCAAACGATAACAGCCGCAAATTCAAACAGAATCAAATAATTTTCTGCATACAGCCCTGATTTGTAGAGTACTCAAGATCTATTGTTTTTGGTGAAGATCGGTTGAGGGGAAGGGGTAGTTTACCAGCAACGTTTTTCATCAAGCGTATTTTCTATGGCAAACGATAACTGCCGCAAATTCAAACAGAATCAAATAATGTTTTGCATATATCCCTGAATTGTAGAGGACTCAAGGACTTTCAATTTTGGTGAAGATCGGTTAACGGGAAGGGGTAGTTTACCTGCAACCTTTTACGTTTTAACAAGAGTAAAGTACTTGAAAATTTATTTAAACTTTTTGAAACAATGGTAATTGTTAAAATAAAATAATTTTGTTGCCAGGCAATAAAATTATAATTTTTTCATTTTAATGTAATATAATATTTTTCATTTAATACAGCAATAAAAAGGCAGGTAAGACACACACACACACACACACACACACACACACACACAATTCACGTTATTTCTGGCCTCACTCATGTTTATTTTCTTACGTTTGCACGCTTTTTAAATGGAAAGTGCCGAAACCCACATCAACATAACGCGTGCAAGCCGAAAAAATGGACATCAATTTGCTTACTGGCGAAGCTAGTAGTTAATGAATGGGTAGGCAAAAATCTTATCTTAAATTTTTTTTAAGGAATCACTAAAAGGACGGTGGTTCAAATCGGACGCTGAGGTAGAGTTTGCTGTAACCGAATGGTTCCACAAACAGCCGTAAGAATTTTACTAGCAGGGAATCTACAGGTTAGCGCAACAGTGGAACTCATGTCTTAATGTTATTGGAGACTTCTTTTAAAATCGTTGAATAAAAAATGCTTTACAGCTCTATACGTGTTTCTATTGAACAATCCTTGTATTAGTCATACACAATAATACAACTGATTGAACTTCAAATTTTTAAACTTGATTAGTTTCTATATATATGTTTAATGTTACAAATAATTCAAATAACAATCTTGATCATCTGTTAGTTCAGCAGAATAACAGTGACACTTTTAATAACCGCATAAAATAAACACTTAGAAACAACACAGGCGCTTTAACTTAACTGTTTGGACCACAGAAGTGAGGCATGCCTCAACGCTCTATGTGTACAGCGCGGGACAATCCCCCCTCCCTACACTTCCCTATCACACCACTACATTGCTTACATACGATGTATACAAAAACGCTGAGGCAAGTTCAGGTTGCCTCATTCGCTTTAAACGAACTATGCCGAATCTCACATGTCACCATCTAGCGGTCGCTCAATAAAGCACGTTTCGGTTTAATAAATTTGACAGTCGCAGTAACAATGTATAATCTTTACGTTATGTAGTTCATACGTATTTATAATTTTTATTCTACAGACTTTTTTAGGGTAGGCATTGCCTCAATTGCCTCCATGTAACTTCGCCACTGATATATATGTGTATAACGTTATCGGCAACAAAGAAGTAGTTTTTGTTAAAATTCCTTCCCGGGATATTTGGCCGTAGTCCAATGTTTTCTACAAAACCAGACGTTTCGGCAATGCCATCGACTTCCATCATCAGTGAAAATCGAGTGCGATAACGTGAGGTGGTATATGTTAGTGACCACAGTGCTGTGGTTAATGCTGAAGCAGTAAGTAGAAAGAAGTAGTTTCTATGGTAATATTTCATTTCGAAAATGATTTTAAATATAAATCTTAGAATATGGAAGTCATGTATGGTTCTCCATACCGATATTTACTTAATTTCTTGCAATTTAGTTTATTAGTTATTGTTTTTAAATATAATTCATTTATCTATGACTCCTCCCCTGATACTGCTAGTTACTACATTCCATTTTTATTTATAATTTTACTTATCTTCTGACAATATCTTTCTAAAATATTAATTACATTGTATTACTATATGGTGGGTTTATCTTACATAAATATCATCAGTTTAGTTGGTTTATAGGATTAGATTTGTCAATTATTATGTAGTCTAAATTTACTACCTGGCCTAGACTTTATCTGTTGCTATTAGCATTGTTTTTACTAATATAGTTAGTTTGTACCCTTTTCTGGCCTTCTATTCTAGTATAACATTTATTAACAATTTGTTCCCTTACTATTATAACATTGAATATTGATTTTAAACAATTAAAATATAAGACTTATTTACTATTAAATCTGGTACTTTGAATCATACCTTTTTTGTGTACTGATTACACACAGTAACTTAATAAAAACATTTTATAATATAGGAATGGTATCTACATTCAGATATTGCATTCCTAATTTAAATTACTAACAAAATAACATTTTATAACTACAATACTGCTCAATACTAAATCTTATTTATATAGTTAACATATGGAAATAGGAACATAACATTTTGGTTCCATTAAATGTTCAACACTTTCTTAAAACTATTTATTTACAGTCTTATCTGTACTTCCCAATTTTAGGAATGTATTCCCCGTCACTTTGTACTAAACACAAGCTATCTGTTTATATTATTCACTCTATGGAATGTTCTCATATAAATAGTGGCATTTTATTAGCAAGAGTATTCCTTGCTCCTTCACCATATTACTTGATTAACTATTATCATGATACTGTTTAAAAACACTTAAAGTTATTTATTTGCACGGTAATTCATGCACCTTCTCAAAGTTTATTTATTATAATTTAATAACTTGCACTTGTCCCTGGTTATTTCTTAATGTTATCACTAGTCCTTTTATAGTTTTATAATATGAAATATTTAACCATGGGGAACTGTTAAGATTTGTCTATATAAACTATACAATAACTTTTTTGGGTGCACTGCTACTTAACACTTTAAACACTTCTTGTTTTTATCAGTTTTACATGAGTATATGGTTTGTTGGGGTGTTATACTTTCTTTTGTGACATTTATTTATTTTTGGGGTTTTTGGTTTTCTCCCTATGGGGTTTCTATTTGGTATTGGTCGTGTTTCACTTCCTTTATTCTAGTTGATCTTCACTTGTCTCTGATTATTCAGTATATTGGTTTATTTTAGATTTCTTCTTTCTTCGTTCTTGGTTCTTCAGTACCATTTCGTTTTATATTCTTTTGTTTACTCTGGTCTGTTTACTTTGTCGGTTTACTTGGTCTGGGTATCTTCATTGCCTGCTTCTATCCTACCTGGGTATCATTGTTATTCAAATTTTAGTTTTCTGGGTTTTTAATTTGTAGTATAATTATATTAGTTGCAGATTTTTTCTTTATGTTTACTTTTTCTTATTATAATAATTTATAGTTCTTTTTAATTGATTTTCATTTGGATCTTTTGGATATTCCATATACTTGAGTTTTATTAATGATCATTTGGTAATTGATTTAAGTGGATTATCTGTCATGCTACACATAGCATCGGTGGAAGTCTCCCGCGTAGGAAGTAGCGCAGGAGTCGTCCGACGGGCCTTCCCCGGAGTCCATCCACGGAACCCGGGGAGTCTTAGGTCGGATCCCACGAAAGACGTTGGGGCCAGAGTCCACGGTTCTTATAAATAAAGATATAGGTTATGATATCAAAGGTGGTGTATGCAAAGCGGTGAGAAAATACAATGAAAAGAGGTCACTTATTCCTTGGAAGATAAAATCTTTGTCAGGCTCTAAATATGACTGTAATACTGACTACAACAATGACAAGATTTTATCTATTGGTGATTTTATACAGTGTAAATGGTGTAATGCTAAAAAGTGGAAAGAGGAAAGTCCTGGGTTATGTTGTAGCAACGGAAAAGTCCACCTTCCTCTCATTAAAGAACTACCAGAACCTCTCCACAGCCTTCTGAGGGAAGACTGTTTCTTTCATGGCCAGTTGTACGTTGCCTGTTCAAGAGTTAGCACTCCTTACAGTCTGGTTATTCTTCACCCAGAAGGAAAAACTAAAAACTTTGTGTACAAAGAAGTTCTTTAATGACCCGATGATTAATTCTTCATTACATGTTCATAAATTGAAGAAAAATCTGAAATGTTTTCATACTCAACACAACTTCATATAACAAAAATGTTTAATGTTTATTTTAAATAAAATATATAAGAGGTTTTAATTATTTATTTATAAGAAACCTACTTTAATTGAACTTTATTAATTAAATAAGATTTTCATTACGTACAACGTATAAGCCAAGTACCACTGACTGACTCACTGATCACGATATCTCTGAAACCACTGAATGGATATCAATGAAACTTTGAACATAGCTTCATCATAGGTCTTAGGTGCTCACTAAGAAACGGTTTTAAAAACTTTCACTCCTAAGGGGCAAAAAACCAAATACTGAAATTTATCGCGGGAATTGCATACTTGGTAAATGAAGTGGTTGACATCTCAGTTTACTGGAAACCCCGAATACATTTAGTCCTGAGTTTTTAATCATTGTTTTAAATTGAAAAAAACTTCGTTGTTTGCAGGTTCTTATAGTCGAGAAAATTTCGAAGTTCAATTAATTAACAAATGTATGTCCTTTTTTTCTCGGAAACGGCTCTAACGATTTTCTCGAAATAAATAATAAATAGTTGTTGCTATGAATGTAAATAAACAAACTAAGAGTTGAGATAGTTGTCTTGTTTGTTCATCATCTTCTTTCACTGCACTACACTTTTATAATATTGAAAACGTTCTCAAGTGAAACTTACTTGTCTGTTTTGTATGTAGAACGTGTTTCGGCGTCGTGTTCGCCTTGTTTGTTTAAATTGTTTGAATAAATCACATCCACTTTTCGACACAGTTATACACAAAACTAACAATAATTCGGATCCCCAAGCCAATCCCCTTCCTCTATACACCACCCCCACTATACCTTCCAACCAACAAACGTTACTAGGTACTGGCAGTCTGTCGCAAAGCTGAAGAAGGCGAACACGAAGCCGAAACGCGTTCTACATACAAAACAGACAAGTAAGTTTCACTTGAGAAAGTTTTCAATATTATAAAAATAAGAGTTGAGAATTTGTACAATCTATCTAATCCTATATTATTAAGCGAGCAATAATTGTATTGAACGATTTTCTCGAAAGTTGGTACTTAAGGGTATTTTGATACCAGAAATCGATTGGACTTGGTCACATTTTCCGCAAAATTCGTTTAACCCTTTAATGGGCTATGGGAAGTATACTTCCCAGTGTATTTTTTAGTGTATTTTTGAAGTGAATACTTCTATAGGCAGGTTGGGCAATTTTTTCGATGGGTAAAATCTTATGAGTTCGCGTCACCGACATGCTAATGTTAACAGTATGACTCTGTGGCTATAAGTATGACGTGTTGCGCGTGGCCAGCAGTGAAAGTATAGATTATACTTGTGTGTAATACTATTATTTATACTATTTAACACACTTTTATCATTTACGTACTTTATTTTGAAGTTTCTTACACTGCCGAATTTGCTATCGCGTGTTCAATCCCTAGCGCGATTTTGGCTTTCCGTATTAACAATTAACGCAATACTTATGATCTATTGTAACATTAGTGTTGTGTATATGTATATAAGTAAAGTTAAATTGACTACGTGGAAAGTTTAATGTGTGTATACTGTGGATTGTTTAAATTGTGTTTTAGTTTGATCATTATTTTAAATGTTTAAATGTATGATCACTGTGCAGTACAAAAGTGAGTACTAAATATGTTAATATTTTTATATAGAAAAAGGAATATGGAACTAAAATGAATAACATAAACAAAGCATGTATTTTCAAATATTTCCAATATTCGTATCAATATTTCCGTTTAAAAATTTGATATTTATTTTTTATTTTTGATATTTGACCTCTGCCATACATCATGCAATGAGTATTTCATAGTGGCTTAGGAGTTATCTTACTAGCGTAAAATGTATATAATTGTTGCTCGGAGTGCCGATAGATGTGAAAACCAGACTGATGTTAAAGATTTTAATTTAAAAAAATTTTAATTTTTGATACTACAATTAATTTGAATATCCAAAAAAACCACTGTTATTAAATAGTTTTAAGTTTTCACTTCTGTCAACAGTCCTCAATGACTGCCTATTTTATTTTCTACAGGCAGTTATATTCATACCAAGGTGAGTGTTAATATACATAGTTACTGTATGGTCTCCAGATCACTGTATATGATTAAATAAATAATTACCTTATTTTATCCACTAAGTGATCTTCTTTTTCTTTTTTAATTACTACATGTTTCAGGGCTTATATCCCCATCTTCAGGTTACAAACAAAATCTACCCTATTGTTAGGGTTTTGTTAAAAATTCACAAAGACACAAACACATAACACACTTAAATAAATTAACATAGAACATTGAATTTGTATCGGAACGCGCTACAAACGAACCAGTGCACTGGCCGAAGTCTGACTTTCAACTGATCCGTACACGCTATTCACGGTTTGTTTTCATTATAGTTTATTTGACTTGAATGACAACTGTTCATTAAGTACCTGATTTTTATTTCTTCTTAAGGCCTTGTATATTTCAAATTCCTCTAGGGCATCCAGTAGTTGACCCTTTTTACCTATATGTAAAGGTTCTAAATTCTCTTTAAATCCAGTGTATGTATGATTTTCGTTTATTAGGTGTTGTGCGTAATGCGATACATTAGTATTGGGGAACTTCTTAGGTAAACATTCTTTAAATCTCTCGGAAAATTTTCTCCCCGTCTGGGCTATATAGATTTTATCACATTCATTACACCGGATCCTATAAATGCCGGAACAATCCTCTAGTAATGCTGTGGTATTAGGCTTAAGTATATTTGTTAATTTGTTCGTGGTCCTGAATGAGACAATAATCCTTTAATTTAATTCAGACAAAATCTGATTTTTAATTCATTATGTAGTATATTAGGTAGTATGTTCGTATATCTAGCAGAAACGTATTGGGTTTTATCTTTAACTTTGTCCGAACGTTTTAATTTATTAGCGTGTTTATATATTATTTTATCAATGATTTGACTATTGTAACCATTCACTATTGCTATATGTTTTATTATATTAATTTCATCGTTATAGTCTTCTATGTCCATCTGTATATTTGTCAATCTACGTGCCAGTGCGTTAAAAGTTGCCATTTTATGTGTATAAGGATGATTGGAACTAGCATGTATGGCTATATCAGTTGTCGTTGGCTTTCTATATATTTTAAATCTAAGGAGGTTATTACGTTTATATGTGGTTACGTCCAGGAAATTCAACATATTGTTATGCTCTACTTCCATAGTGAATTTAATATTACTGTTTATGCCGTTCAAAAAAGTAAGCAATCTATGTAAGTATTGCAACTCTACTTCTATGCGTTATTGTTATGTTGTGTTGTGTGTGAGTACCTACCTGCTGTCTGATCTTGCAGATTCTTCCGACTAGGGCGTGTGGATTTTGGATTTGAAGTTCGCAAGCTAGTAATCTCAAATTATTACAACAACACACGAAATAGGTTACTTTAAAGGGGGAGAGTTTTGTGAGACTGGTAGGCTTTATCGTACAACAATAAAACACTGTTATATGGGGTAATAAAACGTTGTTTATTACACCAACAACACACAAGAATAGAATGGTTATTATTTTATGATTTTCTTATAGTCTAAACAATGAATCAATGTTTTTCGATTGGTCAATAGTTGAAAGAAACTGAACTCGTTCTTTGGCGAGTTAATTGCAATTTAAATTTTACTTTATTAATTGATTTGAATTAAATTAAATTTATTTAATTAAATTGAATCTAAATGTTCATGAAACAAAATATAAAACTCTGAAATTAATTAGAATAATTAATTAAAATAAATTAGACGTGACAGTCTAGTTCACGTTATTTCATTTCTAGTGATTCTACTTCTGATATACTGCAGTATGATCTAATAATTAGATCGTCAGTTAAGATTTGTATAGCGCTCTTTATACTACTTCTATTTCTTAACTATAACTTACTAAAGCCTTAAACTGCTATACAGATTATCACAACGAATTTACTTTTTAATTACTAGAGTCTTTGCTTTTTGTTTGGCACCTGAATTATTTGAATTACAATGTTTTAATTGAAAAATAGAAAATTTGATCTGAAAAATAAATAAGTGGATTTTGCTTTCCTGTTACTGAAGAGGATGTCTTCCCGATTTGTCCCTCGTCGATTCGAGTCCTCGGTTAGAGAAAGTAATCTGCTTAGAACTGCTGGATTCGGTCGTGGAGTTCAAAATTCGGCAACACTCTGCTTCCTTGCTGTTTGTGAATATTTTAATGTCTGCTGTTGTCTGCTGGAACTGGTTCCTGTCCCTCGTCGATTCGCACATTGCACGTCAGCGTGTGTGTGTGTGTGTGCTTCGTTCGGGTGGTCGCTCTGCTCGTCAGCTGTTCACCAATGATTTAGACGGCCTCTCTGCTGTATTCTTGAAGTCTGGTCTTGAGGTCGGGTGGATCTCTTGCGTGCTTATGACTAACTGGTAGTACACAATAAGCTTGGTTGATGTACTGAAGAGAATCTCGCCTTTACGCAACAATTACGAGCTATACAGATGATCTGTACTTAGTGTGTTCGTAATTGCGTGTGTGTCGACCACGTAGAGTCTTCTTGTTGATCTTCACCACTTTGGTTACTAGACGATCGAAGGTCTACGTCTTAACTTCGTGAGTACTGGCAAAAGAGTGAGGTTTCAACCAGAAAACACCGCGCTGGCCGGGGCTCGCGTGAAATGATTTCATTGGCTGGCACACTCTCCCTACCACATAAAATTTTGAATTCCCTTGGTCCGTGAGAATGAAGTTAGGTTCCCACAGACGGAGAATTGATATTATTATCTAATATTCTTATTATAATTATCCGGTGGAACCAATTTCCTGCTCCGGATATCCTGTGCTTATTTAATTTTGCAATAACTTGGTTGCAAACCAAGTTGCGTGAAATCTAAAATATACAATCTGTCAGAAATTATTATCTTTATAACATACTAAAATCTCATTACTGTAACTCTATTTTTACAGAAGTTATTCAATTATTTTAATTAACTCTTTCATTTGTTAATTATATTGCATCAAATTTGCACACGTCATTATTAACATTTCGGTAAACATTTTGGCTATGTTAGATTTCGCCATTATTTATTAGTTTCCGAGATATTAATAATTAACAGTTTGGGTGTGGTCGCTTCCTTGTACAGCGAACTGATTACATAATGACCACGTGCGCGTTGCTTTAGAAAGCATTATTTTCAATGCGCTACATTCAAATGGAGTTTTGACTGGTACATTTTATTTAAATATGCTTTCAGTATGCGGTAAACATATAACCCCAAATAGTTAATATTTGGTGCTGTTATAGTATGTATGTAAAAAAATACAGTAACTATGTATATCGAAGCCGATCAAGCAAAAGTGGTCTATAAATATAAAAACCTAAAAACCAAAATATTAAAAACAAACCTCAACATCAGGTTTATCAAGTAATGTTTAAGACATAACATAACTCCAAAATTCGCTACTATAAAAATAAGAAATACGTCAATAGCAGCATCTAACACTAAAATTAAAGTACAGAAAGTTTGGCTTAAGGAAGAAATTAAGGCTTTGTATAAAAAGAAAAATTATCTGAATAAGTTGTTATTTAATGCGCATTTGAAGGTCCTGGACTCGATACACCCGATCATAATTAACGAAGTTTTAGAAGTTATTCACAGACAGATAAGGAACATTGCTATCTCGATTGTATCAAGACACAACAAGAAATATGATGAATTGAACCACGAGCAAAACAAAGCAGATAACATAATTTGTAAACACAAATTTTATAAGCGTGTAGATAACCTCACGAACATTGATCTATCTAATGAAGAATGTAGTTTATTATCTAAGGGTTTACAGCATAATTTATCTGATTATGGAAAAGACATGTTAATAAGAGAAGTCGTAAATGCAGAAGCTGTCATTAAACAAATAAAAAACCTGGAAATTCAGAATGATATACGGGTGGCTATCAACTATAAATTAAATCGTATATTACAGTCGGGTAGGACACCTAACATGAGACCTAGTAATGAAATTAAAATCGCGAAGAACATCAAACGCAAATTAGAAAATTTTGACGCAATGATAACTAAGGCAGACAAAGGTAGTACAGTAGTTATCATCAATAAAACTGAATACACACAAAAATGCTATGATTTTATAAATGAAAATAATATTAAGACCCTAAATAATGACCCCACCATTAAATATACAAAAGCCATAAACTCAGCGGTGAATAAATGTGTTAATTTATTCGATGCTCAAACTAGAAGACGTATCAAAAATATAAATCCGAAAGCGCCTACTTTCAGCGGGCTACCAAAGTTACACAAACCTAATATACCAATACGTCCTTTAATAAATTATACAACTGCCCCAAGCTATAATGTAGCCAAAAAGCTACAAATAATGATCAAAAACAGCTTAGTAATGGACAACATACATAGCGTAAAAAATACAATAGAATTTATAAACAAAGTTAAAAACATTAAAGTACTGCCTAACCATAAACTGATATCTATGGACATAGTGAATTTGTATACGAACATACCCATGCTAGAGACGATACATATTCTCGAGAGACTTTTAATCAAGACAAATGTCTTAAAACAGATACAAATTGTTGAACTTATATTTTTATTGAAAATTGTTATACAACAGAATTACTTTACACACAACAACAAGTTTTTTATCCAAGAAAATGGGCTGGCCATGGGTTCACCGGTGAGTGGAATTTTAGCAGAAATTTACATGAATCATTATGAGAACAAGTACATACTTTCTGACAAAAACAAGTTATACGATAAAATCATCTCGTACACACGGTACGTAGACGACACATTTGTAATTTTTGGTGGGACTCTAGACAGATAGACGGATTGCTTACTTTTTTGAATGGCATAAACAGTAATATTAAATTCACTATGGAAGTAGAGCATAACAATATGTTGAATTTCCTGGACGTAACCACATATAAACGTAATAACCTCCTTAGCTTTAAAATATATAGAAAGCCAACGACAACTGATATAGCCATACATGCTAGTTCCAATCATCCTTATACACATAAAATGGCAACTTTTAACGCACTGGCACATAGATTGACAAATATACCGATGGACATAGAAGACTATAACGATGAAATTAATATAATAAAACATATAGCAATAGTGAATGGTTACAATAATCAAATCATTGATAAAATAATATATAAACACGCTAATAAATTAAAACGTTCGGACAAAGTTAAAGATAAAACCCAATATGTTTCTGCTAGATATACGAACATACTACCTAATATACTACATAATGAATTAAAAAAGCTAGGGATTATTGTCTCATTCAGGACCACGAACAAATTAACAAATATACTTAAGCCTAATACCACAGCATTACTAGAGGATTGTTCCAGCGTTTATAGGATCCGGTGTAATGAATGTGATAAAATCTATATAGCCCAGACGGGGAGAAAATTTTCTGAGAGATTTAAAGAACATTTACCTAAGAAGTTCCCCAATACTAATGTATCGCATTACACACAACACCTAATAAACGAAAATCATACATACACTGGATTTAAAGAGAATTTAGAACCTTTACATATAGGTAAAAAGGGTCAACTACTGGATGCCCTAGAGGAATTTGAAATATACAAGGCCTTAAGAAGAAATAAAAATCAGGTACTTAATGAACAGTTGTCGTTCAAGTCAAATAAACTATATGACACAGCTATGAAAACAAACCGTGAATAGCGTGTATGGATCAGTTGAAAGTCAGACTTCGGCCAGTGCACTGGTTCGTTTGTAGCGCTTCCGATACAAATTCAATGTTCTATGTTAATTTATTTAAGTGTGTTATGTGTTTGTGTCTTTGTGAATTTTTAACAAAACCCTAACAATAGGGTAGATTTTGTTTGTAACCTGAAGATGGGGATATAAGCCCCGAAACATGTAGTAATTAAAAAAGAAAAAGAAGATCACTTAGTGGATAAAATAAGGTAATTATTTATTTAATGAGTGTTAATATTTTTACTTGTTAATTATGCAATTATTTGGTTATTCTTTTTCTTAAGGTACAATGGAACAAATATCCATCGATGGTGGAGTGGTGCCTCATCGAATAGTTCCCATGACAAGTGATGGATCATGTTTCTTTTACTCATTATCATGGCTCATGTACGATACTGACTCACAAGCTAATGATTTGTGGGCCACTGTCGTGCAACACATTTCCAACAACTCGCGACGGTTCAAGCCCTTTGCTGTGATGCCGTGTGGGACCATAAATTACAGAACTAAGACACAATACCAATCTCATATGTCTCTTCGCACCACATACGCTACTTGCAGTGAAATCATGGCTGCTGGTGAACTTTACCCATATGATATTCAAGTATATCGAGATGGCACGTTGATCATGAGATTTGGGGGGCCCGACGAAGGGAAGCCAGTTAAAAGAATGAAGTGTTCAGGCCCCATGATGTCGGCACACTTTGAGCCAATCATTCCAGTAGATGAAATGCCAACACCTGATGACCAACAATCGTCCCTAATGCAGACGCCACCTACATTACTTTCGGTAGAGGTACTGTTACCAACAACTGCTTCTCACAGCCCTCCTCCAGTGCCTGACGAAGTAACAGAACCAGAAACCCAGGACCACTCTCATGAAAGTGAAGTAGCTCCTCCCTGTACGAAGCGACGAGGAAGGAAACGTCGTGCCAGGTTCAGTGACTCCAGCAAAAGAAAAAGGCACAGAGAAGCTGTCAAAAAGTATTCAGAGAATAATCCTGAAGTAAATAGAAAGGCAGTTAGAAAGTACAACGAAAAAACCCTGAAGTTCATATCACAGCAGTTAAAAACTATAATAAAATAAATCCTGAAGTACACCGAGCATCTGTTTCCAAATACACAGAAAAACATCCACAAGTAAGCAGAGAAGCGGTGAGAAAATACAATGAAAAGAGGTCACTTATTCCCTGGAAGATAAAATCTTTGTCGGGCTTTAAATATGACTGTAATACTGACTACAACAATGACAAGATTTTATCTATTGGTGATTTTATACAGTGTAAATGGTGTAATGCTAAAAAGTGGAAAGAGGAAAGTCCTGGGTTATGTTGTAGCAACGGAAAAGTCCACCTTCCTCTCATTAAAGAACTACCAGAACCTCTCCACAGCCTTCTCACAAGTGAACATCCAGAGTCTGAACACTTTTTGGTAAACATAAGAAAATATAATGGTTGTTTCCAAATGACATCTTTCGGAGCCAAAGAAATAAAAGAAGGGAACTTCACACCAAATTTTAAAGTACAAGGTCAAGTCTACCATAGGATAGGGAGTTTGTTGTCTTCACCTCCAAACAATCCCTCATTTTTACAAATATATTTCCTTGGAGATGACGAAAAGGAGACAAACACTAGATGTAACAATTTTCCAAACGTAAAGCCTTGGTTAGTTGCCAAACTTCAAAAAGTGCTTCACAATCACAATTCTTATATAAACGATTTCAAAACAGCATTGGAAAGTGTTCCAGAAGGCCAGGAGTTCAAAGTAGTAATCCATGCAGACAGAAAGCCCGTAGACGGACATAGGGGTCAGTTCAATGCACCCACAACAAATGAGGTGGCTTTAGTGATCGTAGGCCAGGAGTTTGCAAAGAGGGAGATCATTCTCCACAGCAGAGACTCTAAGTTACAGCGCATAAGTGAAACTCATCGATCTTATGACGCTTTGCAGTATCCACTTATGTTCTGTTGTGGGGAAGATGGTTACTCCATTGCCATTCCGCAGTGCAACCCAAACACTAAAGCCCCTCTAAAAAAACTGTTTCAGCTTCAGAATTTTACTCATTCCGCATAATGGAGAGAAATGGCCAGCAAAATTATTTGTTACTTTATCGCAGTCTCCTGAATCAATTTTTGGTTGACATGTACGCGAAAATTGAGACAGAAAGACTCAACTTCGTAAGGAACAATCAGAGTAAGGTGCGGACCGAAAACTATGTGCATCTGCGGGACTCCATGTGCAAAAATGATGGGCAAGCCAATAATATAGGCAAAATGGTTGTTTTACCTTCCAGCTTTACAGGTGGACCCCGTTACATGCACAAGCAGACTCAGGACGCCATGACATATGTACGCAAGTACGGCCGTCCTGATCTGTTCATCACATTTGCATGTAACCCTAAATGGACCGAAATACAAGAAGCATTAAGTGCACGACAAAGGCCTCAAAACAGACACGATATTATTGCCAGAATATTTCACCTCAAAGTAAAGAAAATGATGCATGTCTTGACAAAAGGCAATGTTTTCGGTCCAACAAGGTGTTACATGTTAACTGTGGAATGGCAAAAAAGAGGTTTACCGCACGTGCACATACTGCTCTGGCTGCAGGCCATCATGCCCCATCAAATCGACAGTGTGATAAGTGCAGAGATCCCTGATCCTGAAGTCGATCCTGCCCTTCATGACATTGTTAAGTCCACAATGATTCATGGCCCTTGTGGAAATGTTAACAGAAACTCGCCCTGCATGGTAAACGGCCAATGCACCAAGAGATATCCGCGGCCTGTAGCAACACAAACTCAAACTGCGGATGACGGTTACCCCCAGTATCGCCGACGGTCTCCTGCCGATGATGGTTTCTTGGTCAACATTAAAGGAGTTGATCTAGACAACCAATGGGTGGTACCGTACAATTCTGTTCTTTCCCGCTCTTTCTTAGCCCACATAAATGTTGAACTGTGCAACTTCGTCAAGTCGATAAAGTATATTTGTAAATATGTGAACAAAGGCAGTGATCAGGCAGCGTTTAGGTTGGAGAATGAGTGGGATGAAGTTTCTAAGTACGAATCAGGTCGCTACATCAGCACTTCCAAAGCGGCTTGGCGTATTTTCTGTTTACCTATTCATGAAAGGTTCCCACAGTAGTGCAGTTAGCAGTCCATCTTGAGAACGGCCAGAGGGTATTTTTCACTTCCGACAATCTTCTGGACAAAATCCAACATCCACCAAAAACCACATTAACAGCATTTTTCGAACTCTGCAAAACCGATTCCTTTGCCAGAGGCCTTCTTTACTGTGAGGTCCCAACATACTATGTCTGGAAAAATAACCAGTTTTGCAGAAGAAAGCAAGGAAAAGGCATTCCAGGACATCCAGGAGTAAAAAAAGATCATGTACTTGGGAGGGTATATACTGTACATCCTAACAATGTCGAGTGTTTCTATCTGCGTCTCCTGCTACACGAGATTCGGGGACCAACGTGTTTCAATGATCTTAAAAAGGTATCTGGTATAGTTCATCCTACGTACCAGTCTGCCTGTAGAGCATTAGGGTTGTTGGAAGACGACATGCAATGGGACCTAACCCTGCAAGAAGCTTCCATTTCAGATTTGCCTCACAAGATCCAAGAGCTGTTTGCTGTAATATTGGTGTTTTGCCAAGTTGCAGATCCCTTAGCACTTTGGGAAAAACAAAGAAAATCTATCAGAGGACATAAGAAGGCACATTGAGATTGAAAGTCATGGTTTAGAGATTGAACTTTGCAAGGACACAGTTTATAATAAATGCTTACTATGTCTTGAAAATATAATCTTTTCTATGTCAAACCAATCTCTCCAAGACTTCGGTTTACCTCCACCAACTCAAGACACAAACATTATTACAGTCAATCGTGAGTACCTGAAAGAGCTCTCCTACAATACAGTTCAGCTTTCTGATATGGTTGCTGAGAACTTTCCTAAACTTAATGCGGATCAGAAGAACGCTTACAATGAGCTCATTGCCAACATTAATGATGGACTCGGTCAGCTGTTTTTTCTCGACGCACCTGGTGGCACTGGAAAAACGTTCCTACTAAACCTACTTCTTGCCAGCGTTAGGAAAGACAGAAAGATTGCCATCTCTGTGGCTTCTTCAGGTATAGCAGCTACATTGCTGGCTGGAGGTAAAACAGCTCACTCTGCCTTTAAACTGCCTCTGAATTTAAACATCTCCCAGACTCCACTCTGCAACATTTCAAAACAAAGTGACACAGCCAAGGTCTTGAAAGAGTGCAAGTTGATAGTTTGGGATGAATGCACCATGGCTCACAAACGAGGGATAGAAGCCCTAGACAGAACTTTACAGGACATTCGTAGCAGTAAAAACCTGATGGGTGGAATAACAGTACTACTGGCCGGAGACTTTAGACAGACTTTACCTGTTGTGCCTCGGGGAACACGAGCAGATGAAGTTAAAGCCTGCCTGAAGTCGTCTTACCTCTGGCCCAAAGTTCAAGTTCGTTCCTTAAGAGTAAACATGCGGGTGCATCTTAAAGGTGATTTTAAAGCGGAAGAGTTTTCAAGCTTACTGTTACAGATTGGCGATGGAAAGTTAAAAGAGGAAGATGGAAAAGTTAACATTCCAAACAACCTATGTGAAGTTGTAAAAGACCTTAAGACTTTGACAGATAAAATATACCCAGACTTAATGAATATAAGTGACTCATCTTGGCTCAAAGAAAGAGCTATTCTAACCCCAAGAAATGAGACAGCAGCAATCATTAACAACTTATTGTTAGAAAAACCTCCAGCCGATGTTGTAAAATATCAGTCGGTAGATTCCATAGTAGAGGTAGAAGATGCTGTGCATTATCCGGTAGAGTTCCTCCACACGCTCAACCCTCCAGGAATACCCCCACATAACCTTCACCTAAAAGTTGGGGCTCCCATTATGCTGCTGCAGAACTTAATACCACCGAAACTTTGCAACGGTACCAGACTGCAGGTAAAATCTTTACATAAGAATGTTGTTGAGGCAACTATATTCACTGGCTGTGGTTCTGGAGAAACAGTTTTCATACCTCGCATTCCTTTGATCCCGTCAGACTGCCATTTTCAGTTTAAAAGACTACAATTTCCCATCAAAGTCTGTTTTGCAATGACAATCAACAAAGCTCAAGGACAGTCTTTGAAAATGGTTGGCGTAGATCTGAGGGAAGACTGTTTCTCTCATGGGCAGTTGTACGTTGCCTGTTCAAGAGTTAGCACTCCTGACAGTCTGGTTATTCTTCAGCCAGAAGGAAAAACTAAAAACTTTGTGTACAAAGAAGTTCTTTAATGATCCGATGATTAGTTCTTCATTACAAGTTCATAAATTGAAGAAAAATCTGAAATGTTTTCATACTCAACACAACTTCATATAACAAATATGTATAATGTTTATTTTAAATAAAATACATAAAAGGTTTTAATTATTTATTTATAAGAAACCTACTTTAATTGAACTTTATTAATTAAATAAGATTTTCATTACGTACAACGTGAAACTCTGTAGCGAAGCATGGGTATTTTGCTAGTAATTAATATAAATTTGTGTCCAGGGCTTCCTGTGACGCATAATTTGAGTCCTTACGTGATATGTTTTGCTTAAGTATTACCCAGATTCGGTTTCTTGAACTTATGTCCAATACAATTTTTCACTTATGAATTAAATTTTATAAATTATTTTCCTTAAAACTAATAAATGGCTCTTGCATGTCATAAAGATGATGCTTCCCAAGTTCTGTTTATTTCTTTTACCCACTGTCTGTTCACATAATCATTTGATAAATACATAATTTAGGCTTAGGCACTGCTAGGGCTATAACACTTTTAATTATTCTTGGATTTCGTTGTCCATGACGTGTCCGTTACTTAACTAAATATCACTATTACTTTAACAACTCGGAACACTTTTAATTATCTCCTCCTTTTACAATTTTATGTCTACCTTTTACAATTGTTACTATAGTATAATTACTATAACTGAATTCCTTTAACTAGTGTTTGCCATAATTATACCTGGTACACATCTTTAGGTTTGTTTTCTCTGTTTTACAATGAATCATATTCCTTCACTAATGGTTGTAGCATGAACCATTGTTCTATAATTTACATATTTGTTTTTTTTTTTTGAGTCTTTATCTATTTACAATTATGCTTATCATTGTATATTATTAATTGTTACACTTCTAGTGTGCATTGGGATATTCCCTTTTGCTGTCAATTTCAGAGTATCTCTTACATCTGGTGTCACATAACAGATGTATTTAATTATTATAATCATGACTTAAATTAGTGACAATAATTATCATAAAACATAATGTTAGTAATGTTCCATCTTTCTTGCTATACAGATACACCATGTTTTAGCTAAAAGTTACATGGTAAATCCCATTTTGTCTGTTTTTAGTCAATTTGTTTATCTCAATTACAATATAAATACTACTCTAGGTAGTTCATCTTGGTATTGGTATAACCCTTATAATCTCTACTTGAGATTTAGTCCAATAGATTTTAGTTTAACAATGTTTTAGTTGTTGATTCTTATTAGTCTAAGTGGAAAGTACATGTAGTTAGGTTATGTGTCTCCCCACTCTTATGCAACAATGGGTTGACTTTGAGTTTATGTTCCTATACAATTTTTTTTTTTAATTTCATTTTCAACTGTATTAGTGTTATTAATTATCACCTATAATTTGTCAATTGGTTTTTTTCTCTACTATCATTTTTCATAATTTTATTGGTAATTACTATTGTTATCTGATAACCTTGGTTCTCTATTAAGTTACATTAATACTGGACATAATATATCATAATACTGTTTACAGTTTATTATTATACTAACATACTCATTATTCTCACTCTCCTGACTATTAATGGATGCCCTACACATTTACTAGATTAGTGGTCATAGTCAGGTCATCTAATGTAGTCAGTTAATGTTTTGGCTATCTGTCATTGTCTCTCACTCTGTACTTCACTTGTCGTTGGTAATTTATTTCACAGTTGGACTTCTTATCTGATAAATAGTGTAAGTTATCTTGTTTCTTCTTGTTGCGCTATATTTATCGAAATTATTATTATTATTTCATCTTCTTCTTTATAGTAGGTGATCATCAATGTTTCTTGGTTTCTCACTGACTGAATCTATTGGGTTATTGGGTAAATCACTATTTAATACATTTTCTTTCTTGTTTTATGATTACCATTACTGTTTTAATTCTTTATTTGTGAGTTCACTCTTTAATTATTATTTATTTAAGTTGTTTTAATGCTTGGTACACTCATTGTGAATACTTAATAGATCTTGTTTCACTCAATTATTATGACATGTTGTGTTTGTTATGATGTCCAAAGTATCGTGGTTATATGTCTCGTTACATTAGCCATATCAAATGTTCACTCTTCTGACTGAGGAACGGCGTAATTCATACTATTTTGTTATTGCTTGCTTACCTTTCATTTTTCAAAAAATAAAAACAAAACAGGAAAAAATACTGTATAATTTCCCCTCACAAACAACACTTTGCTGCTTAGTAAATAGAATAAATTTAACAACTGTATACATGAAACTACTGACATGCGTATATGCATGTACTATGCACAAACACAAACACACACATAAATGCGCACAGTGATTTAATCCATACAGTCTTGATGACAAGAAAATATTTCACGAGCATAAACATTGCCTGACATGGTTCTAGTCAAAGTAAAATAGAATTTCAGTGACATATTGACAAGTACAGCATTGTACTCCCCAACAAAACTGCAACACAACAAATGTGTGTCTGTCAATACCCAACACTGTTGAATATACGACATTTTAACCTTGCGCTTATGTTCCCTGTCTTATTGTATTTTTATCTACATTTATGTATGCATACTGCAGATACTGTTCAATTTTTTATTACTCTGTATGGAGACAAAGTAAAATTACTACTCTTTAAAATAAAACAAAATATATATAAACGTGTTAGTAACTGTGAGTTTGTTGACTCAGAAATACTGCCTCTAGTTGACAATTTTTGGAGTCAAAGATACTTATTTCAATTTAAATGTTAAAGAACATTTACTGGCACTATAAGTTATACACTTGAACACCAAAAAAGTCATACTGTTTATAAGGAATTTTTTCTTGCTTAATAAATGCACAATTTGGGAGTTTTGTTGAATACCAAAACTCTCTCTCTCTCTCTCTCTCTCTCTCTCTCTCTCTCTCTCTCTCTCTCTCTCTCTCTCTCTCTCTCTCTCTCTGTCATCAGTCACCTGATTGGTCTGATGTGGTCTGCCAGCTCCTCCTATATTGTTTTATTATTCTTTATTTTTAATTTAATAAATAATAAAGTATTATTATTGTTCACTACAAATCTGCCAAATGCAGATTTACAACTAACTAGTGAGCACACAAGTTGCTTGGCTAATTTATAGCGAATAACAATCAAACCAAGACATGCATAAGAGTGTAACTATGCATTAATTAATAAACAAGATGGCGCACACTCTTTGTTTGGAAATATTTTTTGTCTTTTCTTCATTGAAAGGAAAAAAGATGGAATCAAATACAGTTATCACTGCACAAGCTATGAATAATAATAAGTCAGACATTCCTTGACCATGTAGAGTTCGAACGGAGGATGTGATTCAGACACTATATAATATGGTCTCATTTGCACTACATAAAAACATCTGTTTATAATCATTGCTGTGCTCAGTATCAACTCACTTCTATTATATTCATCTACA
This sequence comes from Magicicada septendecula, assembly GCA_034769895.1. Classification (NCBI taxonomy): domain Eukaryota; kingdom Metazoa; phylum Arthropoda; class Insecta; order Hemiptera; family Cicadidae; genus Magicicada; species Magicicada septendecula. Next base: position 259,193,114 of record CM068370.1, on the reverse strand, counting down.
GTGTAAAAATATTACTTTAGTAAAATATTATGGTGTTCATAAATATTACTATGAATTCATAATAATATATTAACATTTATACTTAATAATCTCCAGTGAATTGTAATGCTTAAAGTTGTTCATATAGCTTTATTTTAAAACTTTTAGCTATCTCTCTATGCACTGTCTATCTAGTTTGTGCATAAGTTACTGTGAACCAAACCAGTTGGCTTGCAACCCTTAGCTTTAAAAAATTTACTTTGAAATAATTACTAACAAATAATCAAAACTAATTTTTCTTCTGTAAAATTTGATGTTTAATTTGTTTTATTTTTGTTTTGCTTATATTGTTTCTACATTCATGAGAACACAAAGTATTTTGCTCACATAAACTTTTAGCTATCTCTCTATGCACTGTCTATCTAGTTTGTGCATAAGTTACTGTGAACCAAACCAGTTGGCTTGCAACCCTTAGCTTTAAAAAATTTACTTTGAAATAATTACTAACAAATAATCAAAACTAATTTTTCTTCTGTAAAATTTGATGTTTAATTTGTTTTATTTTTGTTTTGCTTATATTGTTTCTACATTCATGAGAACACAAAGTATTTTGCTCACATAAAATACTCACTTGCTCAAATAATTAATCAACACAAGAGGTAAAGGCAGTAAGTTAGCTATAATACATTAACTACAAAACAACTACATTTAATATTAAAAAATAAGAAAATTTTAGTTCAGCTTGTTATTTGCATTAGCAGTCTCCGTAACTTCACCTTTGTCATGCTTACTTGCTAAACTGCTATGTCATATTCTAGATGAGGCTTTTTAGTGTGTCCACCATTATCAAGTCCCAAACCATGACCTATCATTATCAAGTCATGGTTTAGGACTTGATAACAGTGGAGACAATGAAATACCTCGTCAGGAGCATGGTAGGTAGCAGTTCAGCAAGTAAGCGCGATGAAGTTGGAGGTTTTAATTGTTTATGCGCTTGAAAGAGACCCTTTTAAATAATATATAAGTTTAAAGGATTGCTATGTTTTCAGAAGTCCTATCTATTACTAATTTGTTCTGCTGCACCTTTAGATGAAGTGGTTTGAAATATGTAATATGATTTCTACTATTCAAATATCATTTTTATTTCAACATCAGTTTATTTTCTCTAATACAATGATCTATAATTTGTCTACTCCTTTTTTTATATTTTTATTATACTTAATATAGGCTTACATTTTGATTGAAACACCACTGAAGTTGTAAATATGTTTATTAAGTAAATATACAAGCTTGATGTGTTTTATTAAACAGTGTGTATCATTTGTATATTATATATGTATGTTCCTACTGTACAGTTTGATGTTTATATTACACACCAAGGCTTACAGAACTTCCTAGTTTTTCTTTATTGGCTTTTTACATGATTAAAAATATAATTGTGAAAAAATATTATTTATTAAGGTCTTGTGTTTCTGAACTATTGAAAAAAATAAAGTAATTTCATTAGAACTATGTGAAAACCTATGTAAAAGCTAAATATCACTATAATATTGACGACTCGGAACACTAATAAACAATTCACTAACACCTAAATATGCCCAAATCAAAATTAAACATAACAACCAGGCCGCCCGAATAACACAAAACATCGCACAAAGAACATACATAAAAGAATCAATTAAACAACTATATAAGAAAAAAGACGCCCTTAATCGCAAAGCATTAACACTACACCTACATATCGCCAACACATACGGATACAATTACATGACTGAACTAATACATCACACAAATGAATGGACAAAAAAACAAATACATAACATACAGACAAAACACGACAGAAAAATAAAAAACCTGACACCAATCAAAACAGATATAATTCCCTCGCACAAATTCTACCCAATTAGTGTTCCGAGTCGTCAATATTATAGTGATATTTAGTTAAGTAACGGACACGTCATGGACAACGAAATCCAACTATGTAAAAGCATTAACATAAAGCTGGTTTGAACAGAGTTAATAGGATATACCACTCAACTGTAATACTGGATTGCCCATTTGAATGGGTATGTGCAGAAAGCATACTTTTTAATGTAGATCTGGTTCAAGGCCAAGAGTATTTGACATTGTAGTATCTGCCCAAGAGACCTACGTTTAACCAAGAAAAAAAATAATGAAACACTCTGTTTAATATAATTTGCTCATCCTAGGATCAACATTCAAGTGTAATTTGTTTGGAGAGATACAATGTAAATTGCAGATCCTTAAGTTACAACAAGCCTTAAATAATGACTTAATGATACATAAAAAAAAAATGTAATACAATTTTCCTCTTACATTTTATTACTAAAGACTTTTGGATTTTATCTCAGTCATTATCACACAAACAATATACAAAAGCAAAGAATTTACTTAGAAAAAATAGTTTTGCTATACAGTCTCAAAGCAAAATATCTGAATGAGAAGGTGAACTCTATCTTTTATTAAATTTACAATTATATTTGTGTGTGCGTGTGTAAAACCTATAAAATATTTACAATTTTTATATTTAACACGTTTTTTAAATATATATTTTTACTTTGAAAAAAAAATACACTGAGAGAGTGAAAAGTAAGTTTTCTCAATAAATACTATATTAGTAAATATATTAATTCCTAAATATTAATTATTTATAGAAATCATATCAGTTGATTACTACCAACTACAAAACCAAAATTTCCCACCTTTTACAGAACATTACAGAATTTAAATCTGCATGCAGTGGGAACTGACTTTTAGTTCACTCGGTATTTCATTAAACTATTCTTAAACATTTTGTTTATATTTATTTTAATTGGTAATTTATGACTAAATAATGTCTTAAAAAAAATACTTCTGCTGATGTAATTTATAAAGTGATACTAATAAAATAAAAGAGAAGGGAATGGTATAGAATTGTTGAGGAGGACAAATCTCATAAAGAAAGATGAAGAATAAAAGACTTAAAAGAAAACAAATATTTTTTGCGAAATAAAAATATATGAATATTCTGAAATCATGTGAGCACCCATGCTCCTATGCTGATTTGCTTTATTGGGTTGTTACATGTGTTTAAAGGTGTGGTTGGCCCTGGAGCTATGTTTAGCTGGTGGTGCTCATCTTTTAGCTATGTTTGATGTATTATAATGTCATTTTCAGGCTATTTGTACCTGGCATTCAGTAGATAATAGATGCAGATATTCTGAAGTTGGGGAACAGGTCTTCAAGGCCAACAACTTCTGTCTGTTGGCCAACCTTCAGAATGTAATCTAAAAATCATATAAACTGACAGTGTTTATTTATAGGCCAATACAGTACATTCCAGTCAGCCAGTAATTGAATATTAGTAAGTTCATGAAATAAAATGGCAAATTCAAATAAACTTTGTGAACTCTGTATATTCAATTTCAGTTTTAGTGTAAACAAAATATAAATAATTCATATACTTTACCCATAATTAAGTTGAACAAGGCAAACTAATTTACTAGTTCTAAAATATCAGAATGGCAATCACTGGTTTATGTTAATGTATTTAATTATTACCACTATAAAATAAATATTTAGAGGACATATTATTAAATAACAGATAGAGGACATACTATAAATATTAGAGGAAATATATTAAACAACATATCCAAAGCAGAAAACAACAACAACAACAACAACAACAAAATTTATAAACTAATACTACTACAGAATTTAACTTTATAATACAGACAATACATTTGTAGGCCTGTACAAATATATCAGTATTTAACATCAAGTACGATAAATGTTAAATATCTACATTCCGTTATTATTTTATTTTAAGTAATGTTTTATAAATGGAAAAGTGAAGTTATCGATAAGTTTAGTTAAGTTCTAAAAATATTTTAAAACATTACATAGCATTCTAAAACACTGTTTTATCACCAAAGGGTTATTAATAAAACTTTGAAAAAGTTTATAAAGTTGTTAATAGTGTGTTATGAAATATTAATAAAAGGTCTTGTATCATTCTAAAGAAGAAACTAGGCTAATGTAATTGTAAATTAAACAATTCTCATATTAATGCTGCACTGACCTATTTGCAAAAATAGATATGTTCACACATAATGTTATACATCTTACAAGTAAATAAAATTAATACACAAAACCTTAATATTAACTTTTAAACTTACAAAAAAAATCAGTATTTACATGTTACAGAATAAAGGTTAAAAATAGAGAAAGTAAACTATTTTTTTGTTTAAGTAAAAAACTTAAATTTTACCTTTTGTACAAACAGGAAATAAAGATGCTTGAAGCTGTTTGACATCTGTTGGTTTAGTCATATAGAGGTCCATTACCATACTAGCGCCTAACTCAGCACAGTATCTGAACAAAACCCACCCCCGCTGACAAAAGTCTCAACTAATTCTATTTCCTATCTCACTTTCTCCCTGCCCTGCCCCTTCCACCCCTTCACTTTGTAGAGCAAACAAACAAGAAACAGCTACCCCATACAGTTTTCAACATGCAATGTCACACATACACTCAAAGAGTCGCCCATTCACCCGAGACACTATTTCAATTCATTTTCCTTTTTTAACAAATAATTCTGTTTTATAGCGGCTTCTCTATTCAGTCATGCGATTTACTTGTTGTGGAGTATGTAATGTTTGATCAATATGCAAGGTTTTTGAATGGACAGAGGTAACAGCAATCTCAACAACAAAGATAAATTAGCAGCACTAAGGTGGAATTAATTATACAGTACAAACATGTAACTATACATAAAGCTTAACAACATAATGGATTTTAACTGCATATGTAGCGTACTATATGGTTAATAATAATTATACAGCAACCAGTTCTGATTAAAAAGTATAACTGTTATGTAGTGAATAATATTCTGTACAATATGGTTCATTATGAATTCCAGGATACAATACAGATAGTGTTGTACTTTCCCTTTCCAAACAGTGCATAATATTTAACATGTGGCAATCAAATTTATCACATAAGCGGAAATAAGATGAGCACTCTGAAATCACCCTATAGAACAAGCATATAGACACAACAGAAGATAGACTGAAATCTACATTCTTCAAATAAAGACAGTTTTAGTCTTCCCCTTTTATTGGCTTTACAATGTAGAGTGGATTTTATCCTCATCAATGATTTTTCAACATTATGTCACTTCATTACATAATCTACTCAAACAACACATGCTCTTCAAATCATTTTATACTTGTGCTTTTCCTGTGGCTTATCATTTACTGTCCATACCTTTTTACACAGTTTCATCAATTTAATTTTTGACTTTTCGGGAACCACACTGTTAGCTACTTCAGTTTATATGTCCTCATAAAGATCATTGGTACTCCCTATGATCCTTCTCTAGAAGCCTAAAGATTTTTCTAAATATGTTACATTAAATTATTTTAATTTGTTGTTAGTCTCTTCTCACACTAAGTGAAATAAACATATATAAATGTTTATGATAAACAGAGATGCATATAATAAGAAAACTTCGGTTCTATTACAAGACTTCCAGTGCCTTGTACAAGCAAATGACTTCTAGGGGCTATGAATATTTTACCAAGGAAACCAAAAGTGTATAAGTTGTTATTACTTTTACTTATTACAATTAAAATTCTACTGTACAGTAAATACTTGATTTTATTAGAATCATTTCAGTAAATTCAAAATATAACACAATGTTTTTATAAACTACGTTTAGACTACATTGATGTATTAAGAGTTTCATAAATTTACCAATTTTGGTTGCTTATAAAAAGTAAATATTAAATGTTATTGTACTTCAAGGAAAATCCTGTAGTGTTATTTTCCTGACATCTTCATGAAGTATGCTCCTGTTTGTTACTATTTACTTACAGTGAAGCTCAATAACATTTCAGTGAGATATAAGATATAATCTACGTGCCATGGGGGTACAGTTGAAACAATACGGAAATAACACTATGAAAGTAGAACGTACAAGAAATTTCTTTTAAAATTTTGGTGACCAATTTGTTTCAAATTGCTATATCTTTTCAACTAATCTGACGAACTGAGTATAGAAGTCTATAAACAATTGTAATAGTTTATTTTTTGTAAATTCTTTGATGGATCAGACTAAAAAAAAAACTGTCTCATAACCCCATGTTCAGAATTGTGTGAACATAAGTATATAATTAACTCATAAAAAATAGTTATTTGAATATCAAATTTAGATGTTTGAGGATGATGTCAACTTTCAGCAAAGAAAAATAAGTACAACAATGAAGAATGGGTATCATGGAATACTGTTGGCTGTAAGTAAACTTCAAACTGTAGATAAAAAATATGTGCATGTAGCATTGATTCAGTTCAGGATTGACTGTTAGTGCATAAAAAAAATGTACTGAGATACAGAAATGTGGCATTTCCGAGGTTGTAAATAATGGGCATGGAAGTAAAAAACTGAAAGGGTATGCTATTTTATTTGATTATTCTGTTATTACCTACCAACAGCCAGTTTTTTCTCACTAAGGTTGCAAGGAGTTACACAGTTATTGATTTTATAAACTTTATATCACCTAGCAACAAAATAATTTCCTTTCTCTCTACAAAACAGTTCTATCCTCTTTCTAATGTGTGAAATATAATATGGAGTAGAACTTCTATGCACTGAATTATAAGAAACACACAATGCTGTTTCCTCAACAGTACGAGCAATCTATAAGAATCTACTGTCATATCAGGAAATCTGTTTAACAGGAATAACAGCTGTTTATCCTGTTATCTTTTTATTGTTAATAAAAAATGACAAAATCCATTATTAATAATGATTAAAAGTTACCTAAAAATTGCCTACAAGTTAAAAAAAAAACATATCTCACAATGTCAAAAAATGAGCATTTGGAAAAATCAGAAATCTATAACAATAAATCATTAACTAAGGAACAATTGAAATTAGAAGCAACAATATTTTCAAAATTCTAAATCTAATGTTACTAAATAATAATAATAGAAATATATATAACAAATATATTACAATATCTAAAATGTATTAGCTGTTTTTTATACAATAATCACAATTTATGAGCAAAAATTGTTCAACTGCAAATTTTGCATATCTAATGCAAACAGATTACAAGTACTGAAAATGTATTATTTTTTTTTTACAAAAAATAAAATCTCCTTGCTGGAAATTAAATGCATGGCGTTTTATTAAAATAAAAAATGTAATACAGTAATTGATAAAAAAAAAAAATTACCGAACAGTATAATCAAATGTTTATTTGAATTTAAAAATTACTTTAATGGATATATTAATTATTTTATAATGACCACGCAATACGGGGTGATATTACACTAATTTTTGTCAATACCATTTGTTGCCAAGTACTATGAGACACGTTTAACAATTATTATCAGTTACTCTGCAGCCACAGGAGTGTTATAATTAATAAAACACGAGTTATCTGTGACTTCACCTAATAACAGAGCAACAAATATTTCCACTTCGAGACCCTTTCATGACTTTGCTTACTAAGCATGTAAAATACAAGATACAAGTACTGAGTACATGATGTTCCTGAAAATTTGCTTCCATGGAGCAGGTCTTAACAACTGTTTCAGTTTAATGAATTAATAGCATGTCATTGTATTTGTATGAAGCCAAATCGTCTCTAAACAATATTGTGACTTGATACGAAAAAATACTGCATAAAAACTGAAACATTTCCTATCAGACATAAGCCACCAACATATATTTAATTCAAAAGTTACGTTGCATAATCAGAATATGCAAATGCCTCCAAATTTATTGTCTTGTATAAATAATCATAGTAATCAAATTAAAAATTGAAATCACAATAATGAGGTAATAATTATTCTGAAATTAAACCAGTGTGCGCCAACACCTTTTTATGTCTAGAATAAAGAAAATAAATACCGTAATAAGAAATATATTAATGTACACATGTTTTATTTCTGTGTATGAAATAAAGCTCTGTGTTGCTTAAAATAGTGAATCACAATAAATTTGTTATTACAAATACAGTATCAGTGACACTATATGTATTATAACTGTGTATATGTATTAATATGTTTTGGTTTTACTGGTATATTGGTCATGTGTGAGTGTATATAAATAATATATATAATTGTTTTGTTTTCCAATACAGCCTATATTTGTATGTTATAATAGTAGACCTGTATATAAATTTTTTGAAACAGTGTCTTATTCCTTCCTTCCAATATATTACTACTACAATGAATACCTAAAAGATGTAAACTTTAATTTTTAATTTTAGTGTACACTTGTTAACTTGATGCGTGTCAATGTTCTTCTATCAAGGCTGACAAATTATTTGAGGAATACTATGAAAATTGTCACTTTAAAATGTTGACAGACCAAGTACAATGGACATATACTAATGTGTACGCGTACAGACATGACAGACAGACAATATATTTATACATGATTGATATGTTCATTTTTAGAGGAATGGGATGTCATTTATTATGTTTTGTATAATTTTGGCCTCTCTGAGAACGGATAGAAGCTTAGGATGTGCATGTGATTTCATTGGAATATGATTTATGAGGTTTGTATATGTGTGTGTTTTGTACGGTGAATCATCCCTTATTGAAGTTAAAGTGCCAATACATGCTATCAGAGCCGTGTAATCAGAGAGGTGTCGGCAGTGGCAAGTTCATTGACTTGTAAACACGTGCAGCTTAACTTGTACACACGCAATGTGCATTTAGTGCCCTGCTATTTTCATAATTACTTTGTAGAAATGTTATTCAGACTTAAATAAACTTCTGATAAGTCAATAAAATGTAAGCCTATCACTTGGGAAATTATACAGGCAATTAGTTTGTGTATAGAGTTTAAAACTAAAATTCAACAACAGTTTTGAGTAATTTCCCCAATTAAACTGTCAAGTAGTTTCTAACAACCATTAGTAGTTCATTGATTAATCACAATTAGTAGTTCTTCTGATGTGTAAATGTAGTATTTTATACGTAATATCTATGTGATGAAAAAAATGAAAATATCAGCTACATAATTAAGTGTACAACATACTCACACAAAATGAATGTGATGTGATGTGATGTGATGTGATGGGATGTGTGTGTGTGTGTGTGTGTGTGTGTGTGTGTGTGTGTGTGTGTGTGTGTGTGTGTGTGTGTGTGTGTGTGTGTGTGTGTGTGTGTGTGTGTGTGTGTGTGTGTGTGTGTGTGTGTGTGTGTGTGTGTGTGTGTGTGTGTGTGTGTGTGTGTGTGTGTGTGTGTGTGTGTGTGTGTGTGTGTGTGTGTGATACATATTTAAGTCTTGTCTTCAAACTCTATTTATAAATCTTGAACAGCTGTATTTCAAAGCCCACAGTGTTCATCTGGAAAGACAGGATTGTTAAATGTACTGAATTATGTATAATACTAATATATATTATTAACATAATTTAAATAACGTACATGTACAGCCACAATACGTTTACACTTATATGGCATGGCATTGTACTGTATACCTATTACCAGCCAAGTTGCTCCATTGTTTCTGGTCAAGATCAATAAAAACTATACTTTTAATTAAATATTATATAATTATATTACATTCTTTAAATTCAGTAATGAAAATGCATTATTTTTTTACTACAAGCAACCTAATTTTATATAATTCCAAAATAACTTATAAGGTATTCCATTTAAGAATCTGACCATATATCAACTGATTATACTGGTAGACACATGTTTTGTCCCAGCTAATATATTTACTGATTCTTATGTATTTTTATGCAAGAAATTCAAATTTGCAATCAGAATTTTTTTTATCATGTACGGTATAGTTTTTAGATATAAATAGGACAGATTATAATTTATAATGTAACTACTTAATTTTACAAAAAAAATATACTGAACTGCAGTCACTAATAGCATGTACAGTACTTGTGTTTAATTACATATGGACATACACACAAAATATACAGGCAACTACATTTTCATTTGCTGAGTGTATGTTTTATCAGTAGAGGTGGTGTAGGAGGCATTATCATGTCTGAGCCCATCAGCGAGTTACAGACATTTCGCGTCATGAACTCCAGTTGTTTACTCAGTTCACTTCTGAACTGTCTCCCATTGCTCTGTAGACTTTGGAATTGATCACAGTGTTGTTGCTTCTTGTTAGTATCTTTTGTTGGTGTTTGAAAACTTAACAATGCCATGAAATTGCTTAAACAATCCAGGCACCTTCTGTTAGTTGACTTTTAAATCTCAAAGGAGAACTTTACACCTCTAATAAAAAAGTGTTATGAATTTTATTTTGTTTGCAAGGTAGGAGACCAGGACAAGAATTGGCTCCCCATATTTGTTGTGTTACATGCTCCAGGCTTTTGACAGTGTGGGCAAACAGTTCTAGCCATACGCCACTTTCAGTTCCCATGGTGTGGAGGGAATTGACAGATAATACTTCAGACTGTTATTTTTACTTAACAAATACAAAGGGAATTACAAGTAAGTCAAAACACACTTTAAAATACCGCAATTTACCTTCAGCAATTCAACCTGTCCCCCACAGTGAAGATCTCCTAAAACCACCTCATCCAGTTTCACTGGATATTAATGAAAACACAAGCTATGAAGAAGATCAAAATGAAGATTACACTGATTGATAGAATCCAAGTTTTGAGGTTTCTAATGAGTCTCATCTATTGACGCAAGGACGCCTTAATGATTTAGTGCATGATTTGAACTTGTCGGAAAACAGGCAGAAATTTTCGGATCACGCCTAAAAGGATGGAACCTTCTTGATCACGGGACTAAAATATGCTACTTTCTCATTAGCCAAGTGTATTTCAAGGATTGTTTCTTTCAAGAAGGGTATTGTGTACTGTATTGATATTTCTTCTGTAATGGACACTCTACGGCATGATCATAAACCAGAGGAATGACATTTATTCATTGATTTCTTAAAAGTTAGCCTAAAGGCTGTTCTCCTTCACTATCGAAATAAATTCCCTTCAGTCCCATTAGGACATTCTACCAATATGAAAGGGACCTATGAGAATATGAAGCTCATTCTAGACAGGATTCAGCATGAAAAGTAATCATGGAACTTATGTGGAGACCTTAAAGTGATTTCTATGCTGCTTGGTTTACAGGATGGGTACATGAAGTTTTGTGTTCTTTGTGAATGGGATAGCAGAGATTGTAAAAGCCATTTCATAAAAAAGTCATGGTCTTTGCGTAAATCTTTTAAACCTGGCAAGAAAAATGTAGAAAATACACCTTTAGTTGATTCTAAAAAGATCTATCTTCCACCTCTTCAGATGAAATTAGGTTTAATGAAAAGTTTTGTGGAAGCCATGGACAAGAATGGACAAGGTTTTCCATATTGAAAGAGAAGTTCCCCAAACTGAGAAATGCAGAAATTACAAAAGGAATTTTTGTAGGGCCCCAGATAAAAGAATTTAAAGAAGAAAAGTTTGAAGATAAGTTGAATGACTTAGGAAAGAGTGCATGGTTTTCTTTCAAAAACATAGTGAAATACCTCTTAGGCAACAAAACGTCTGACAACTATACAGATCTAGTTACGCAGTTGCTGAAAGCTTATAAAGATTTCGGGTGTAATATGTCTCTTATAATCTACTCTTATAATCTACTTTCTCCATTCTCATTCGGATTTCGGATGAGCGATGAATATGGTGAATGACTTCATCAGGATATTGCCAGCATAGAAAAAAGGTACCAGGGGAAGTGGAGTTCAAGTATGTTGGCAGATTATTGTTCATTTTATTCCTCTGGCATACTGCCCACGATGAACCTTGGCCTCCCTGACTAGTCGCCTCCAAACACCTTGGTCTTCCAGCCATCGCTGCCTCCAATCCCTGATATCCATCCTCCTGAGGTCATCTTCTACATCCTGTCACCACCTTCTTTTAGGTCTTCCTTTTCTTCTTTGCCCATCTATTGTCCCTCTAAGAATTGCTTTGGGCATTCTGTCGTCCATCATACGCATCACATGTCCCAATCTGCTGATACAGCAGATCAGGGGTCTCCAAACGTTTTGACTTGAGGTCCGAATTGAAAAATCTTGGAAGTCAGGCAGGCTAACAATATATATATTGTAAACTTATTTTTTTTTAAGTTTATGAAATAATCAAGTCAATAAAATATTAAATAAAAATTAAGCAGACTTATCCAAAGAAAACAAATTCATTTATTCAAAATAATGTCAATAAAAGTAAGGAAAAATAACATTTAAAGATACTTCTTAAGTATTATTTTTTGGCTTTCTTATGTATGTATGGGATGTGTGGAGTTGCTTCTGACATATACTGTCTGTCCATTTTGGGTCAAATTTTGATGCTCCTGTCACTAGAATGGATTTCAAGTGTTCGTCTGGCAAGTTAGCCCTGTGCTTTGATTTTATACTCTTTTCTTGTTTAGTTATTTAGTAAAATGTTAATTATAATTTACATTACATAATTTATATAATTTACAAATATTAATTTGAAGTATTTTGATGATCTATTTAAAAACTGCACACAGCATCGGCCGGGTTGCTGCGGGCCGTAGTTTGGAGACCCCTGCAGCAGAATTATTGTTGAACTCTCAAATGGGACATTCCAGAGGCAAAATATTCCAGGAAGCCTTCAACTACCACCTTTTTGTTTCATTTATGTTTAGTAGCAAAAATGAAATGGTATAAATATAAAATTTTAACCTGTTAGTCACAAAAAAACCTTATATGATAGAAAAAATGGTTTTCATTACTTAGTTTAGCCGAGGAAATACTGTTGAGATCAGCTAATAAAACCTTAGGGACACAAAAAGTTTATTTTTTGTAGAACAGTGTTATCAAAGAACTCTTGTTTCTTACTATAAATGTAGTGCACGCATGCGCCCGTGCACACACACACACACACACACACACACACGCACGCGTGCGCGCAAACCCTATATATATTGCAACGGTACAAATTGTATGAACAATATACTATAATGCATATGTAATTTGTAACTAACAGAATATAGGAAAAATTTATGGAACACTCTGTACTGGTTTAAAACAAACAATCACAGGCAAGCCCCGTCACCTAAAGTCTATAGCTGTTAAGATCTCTGTGTGTAGACTGTTGAGCATTGTAAGTTATTAGTGTGCATGTAGTATAACAAATGAACACATAATATAAATAAATTAAAAATAAGAACTTCTATTTTCATTACACTTAAATAGTTCATTTTATTTTTGAAAACTGACGATGATGAAACAAATTATGTATATTTTACTATATTTATTGAATTTTTCAATGTATTATATATAATAATTACAAATAAATATGTAAATAAATATTATACATAGTACTTAAAATTTGTGCATGAATGTTATTATAAGACTTCATTTGTCTCAAAAGTATTTATTATGAATTAACAATATAAAAATTATTTTCCAAATGCACAAGACATTAAATTCTTGGATTTCGTTGTCCATGACGTGTCTGTTGATTAACTAAATATAATTAAATCATTATTGACTTGGAACACAAAGTTTTTTATGGGTAAAAATGTAAAAGTTTCTTATAGTTGAACTAGTTTCCGCTTATTATAAGCTTCGTCAGAGGCTAGATAATAAGTGAAGCCTCTGACAAAGCTTATAATAAGCGAAAACTGGTTCAGGCTATAAGGTAAAATTTTTACATTTTACCCATAAAAAACTTTGTGTTCTGAGTCGGTAGTGATTTAATTATATTTAGACATTAAATTATTATTGTCTTGTTTGTACATCCTCTTCATTCACTTTTTAAATATTATATATATACACAAACTTTCACAAGTGAACACTTACTTTTGGTTTTTTGTCCCAAACGTTTCGACGTGGTGTCCGTCTTCCTCAGTGGGATTTGAAATACAGAATGTCTGTACAAAGTAACTGTTATGGGTTGTAGGTGTGTGTGGTGGGGGTTGCTGGTGGGAGGGAATTGGCACTGGGATTCAAAGTGTGTGTTTGAACAAGTGTATCAAAAAGTATATGTGATCTATAGTGTAATTGGTCATTTAATATGTTGTTTGGTTGTAGTGTGTGATGTCTGTATATTTCATATTGTTCTGCTGTGTTTAGTTTTCTAAACACTCTGAACATTTCAAAGCCCTCACCACAAACTACATACACTCCACATTCGCCACACATTTACAAAATGAAAACCACGGGTACACAAACATAGAACACAACATGGAAATACTACACTACTTACCTAAAGGTAGAAAAGTAACTTATTATAACTTATACTAATTTTATTTATAATTTAAATCATTGTAAATTTCTTTTAAGCCTGATTATGAAAGTTAAATGCCTTTTGTATTATCTACACTTAAAAAACTGCATGGTTGTTCATTATAACACACACACACACACACACACACACACACACACACACACACACACACACACACACACACACACACACACACACACACACACACACACACACACACACACACACACACACACACACACACACAGAGGCAAGTTTTATAAAATTATTTTGTTCTTCAAATATTATCAGCAAGGACAAACAGCCTATATTTCTTACATACTAAATACATTTTTCTCATTTTCTCAGACATTCATACGACCATATAACAAAGTATGAAACATAATAAAGATGGATGTTTGAAACATTTTGAATGATTTTATTTATCAGGAAATAAAAATCAACAAGAAATAAATCAGGAAATAACATGAACTTCCTATCATCTTGCTTAAGTCATTCTGGATGGCTTCTTCAATTCATAAGATAACATTTTGGTATGATTAACTCAAAGTAAAAGCTGTTTCCATCTAACCAATTATTTGGATATCCAAAGAATGCTTAATCAGGAAATTCATCGTTACAGAAATAGTAAAGTGTAGTACTCAAAATATACTAGAGACTATATTGTAGACTGTAGTACACATTTTATAGAAGGACAGGACTGTGTAAAAGAATATTTCACAGAATAGATAACAAAATAAATAAATAAATATATTTTGTCCACAAAGTAAAAGAGTAAATTATGTTAGAAACTGTGAAAAAATTCAACAAACAGTATTATAGCGTAGTACAGTACATAAACATATTGCAATGGATGCTCTTAAAATTTGTCAGTATTCTGCATATTTGAATTTCTGTATATTTACAGAGAGAATAAGAAAGATCAGTTTTAAACCTGTACTGGCTAATAAGTGTTAGAGCACACATATTAAGACTTCCATTAGGTTTAAATATTATTATTGGTAAACGCATAGACGTTTTAGATAAAGTGCTACACGGTCAGAATTTAGTTGCACGCACATGTGTGTCTGTGATTATTTTTGACAACATAATTCATCATAATGATAATTAATGAATATCAAACTACTTAATCACATTTAAAGGTAATTATTTTAAAATAGAAAATCTTCCAAGTAAATATAAAAGTGTTAGTAAGCATAAAAGCTACTACCAATTACATAACAAAAGATGGTAGAATAGACTTCAAATATAAAAGATTTTGAAAACATGGCATTCATATTTTGCATTTGTATTTTGCATTATATATATATATATATATATATATATATATATATAAACAAGAACATAAAAAAGAAATGTTTAGTGCAAAGTTAAAGACAATTCCATTTTTTGTAATACATTCATACAGAAATTAAAACATTTCATTATAAAGTTGATTTATAAAATGTTTGTTTACCTCTGATGCAGTTGACTTTGCCCATTCTTTGTGGTACTACCAACCACAGTACCTAAACTACTAAAGATACAGTTCGTGAAACGACCCCCAAAACTTCGTGCTCGGGTTATAAACGATGTCACCTCCTATTACTCCTATCAGTTCTCAAAGTTGTCTCCTCTTTTGCTGTGTGGCAATCAATAGCAGAGAAAAAGTGAGTGAGTGAGTGAGTGAGAGAGAGAGAGAGAGAGAGAGAGAGAGAGAGAGAGAGAGAGAGAGAGAGAGAGAGAGAGAGAGAGAGAGAGTGTGTTTATTTATACATATACAAATTGTTATTGTTGCATGTCAGATGTTAAAGGCTGCTATTACCATACAATTACTAAAAGTCATGGCTTTATCATCAACCAGAACTCACAAAAGATGTATTTGTAAAGGTTACTCATTACATAAAACAGAGTCAATATTGTATAATTCTGAAATAAAATAACAACAAGGAATATTAATAAAAATAACTGTTTTGCTCTTGAAAAGTTAATTCAAGAATATGCTGTATTGTATCCTTCCTTTTTTTTAACTTCAGAGAAAACTAGGTCAGAAAAAAGTAGAAACAATAAATTAAAGTAAGTAAAAACACAAACATAAAAAGACAGAAATTTTGTATTTCTCACTTAAAAGTTAAAAAAAAAGTAGCACCTTTTTTTGCTGAATATGCATTAATGTATGCATATGTATACAATAGTCTCCAAAATTAGTAAATGATTGTACAATGTATTAGCAAATAATTATGCAATTTTAATTAACAAAGTTGTGTTAGTGGTTATAATCACAAACAGATATAACACTGTTGCACATGACTATAGTGAAATATCCGATCTGATGATGAGCTGTGAAGCTTGAAAGCTCTAATCAGAATAATTGTTCTATAGTGGTGTGCAACAGTGTTATTTCCGTTTGTCATTATACAGTTCTTATTTATTATAAATTATTAAACATGTATTTATACAATGTACAATTATACACACCCCTGTTACTTGTGTATAAAACTGTTATACATTTAGATGCATCTAGTATAGTATCAACATAATTATATGGTTTGGTAAGATTTAGTCATTTAAAAACTGTTTTATTGTTGCATTGTGTATACAGGGGAGTGTCTTATAATCTACCCTGTAATTGTGAGACATCTGTTGCTTTAATCCAATTGTGAGATTGTTGTGCTTTAATCCAAAAGTATGATCATCACTGCATTTGCTGCTGACTACCATAAGAGATAGTTTTGAAGAGGTAGCAGAAAAAGCATAAATAGTTAAAAGGATGTTAGTTAATGGACCAAACTGTGAAACACAAAGTCATCAGTGAACAAAAACCATCATATAAATTTCATCAATAAAGTAAGAGAACACTCATATTAAATATAAATGAAAGAAGAATTCTATTTGTGAATAATCTAAAATAATTGGGTTGGACTTGGATGTAATGCTACAATGGACCACACATATAAAGAAGTATGGAACTAGATATTACATACAGATACCTCTACTGGAGGAAAATCTTAACAATAGTGAATAAATCAAATCTACAAACAGATATTTAAACCAGTTTTGTTAACAACTAGGAGGCTGTACCAATGATGAAATCATACAAAAGTTCCCAAATGTAATGATAAGGAGCATAGAAAACATTACTTGATGCATGTGATGTAAGGCTCATCATAAAGACATAACAATTTAAGGTATAAATGACAAAACAAAGAAGATAGCTGTAGGAGTGTGAAAATTCTAGAACAAAGACAATGTCAAGTTGTTTGAAAACCAAATACATGCACCAGTACTCTTGATATGCTAAACTAAGAAAAGTAACTTCAGTAAAAACATTGTAAAAATACTAGAATTTTCTATCAGCAAAATTGTTAGAGAACTTCTTGTGGTAACCCTATGTGTCAGCAACTTTGGTTTACACATGTGTAAATCTTGGACCCAAAGTACCTATCGCTTCTTACCTTCCCAACTACCAATCAACAATTAATTGAAAAATGGAAGAAAAGAGAAGAGGTGAGGAAAAGGAGTTCATAGATAAGAATTACAGAAGGATGGAAGGAGAATCCCTGGGAAGAGTTTCAGAAAAAAGGATGTGCATGTTAAGTCTCAAGATGTTAGCAACTGGACCCCAACTTAACAAACTGTAAGAAAAATATTTTAACTATTTACAGTTTAACATGGGTTACTCTCTTGTAAAGGTATAATACTTAATTGTACATGAGTAATAACATGTTCGTTAATAAAAAAAATGTTAAGTTATAAAAAATAAATGTAGAAATTAGGTTTAAGGAATTTATAATAATGCTTTCAAAATTTTACTTACTTTATTGTTATTAATAAAATTCTATTTCTTTTTCTAATTCTAATTAAAAAATAACTATTATTCACTACTAAGTCTAGTTCAGATAAATAATAAAAACAAATCCTTTCATAAGCTAAGCAAAGTTATTTTTCAACTCCCCCAAACTACCATCCTCTTACGTAGCTCAGAAATCAAAGTGCAGTTACACGAATACACAAACATTGAACAGACGTTAATAAGAAGACTTGAGAAGAAGAAAACAATCGAATTGAAGTAAAATAAAAGTGTTAGTGAGAAAATGAGCAGACTGTCTGATAGTAAGATAATACAAGAATAAAGTGACTGAAATACAACAGTGTGGCATCAGAATGAAGTCAGCATTAGACAGCATTGTTGGTTAGTTTAAGACAGTGATCTTGTGTGTGTTTATGACATCTCTCATAGTATTTGCTTTCATAAACTTAAGTGTATTAAATGTTTTAATTTACTTGTAACATACACTGTATTGCTTTATTAGCTTACTCCCTTCTAAGGTATCACCTAATTTTTAAAAGACTTACCATATGCTCTGGTATTTTCATGTATACTGATATGCAATCAAGGCATGAATTGCTACTATTAGTAATCTTACACTCACGTATATAAGTCAGACAACTATATTAATTTTATTAATTTACTGAATAGTTTAATGTCTACTATATTTTTAATGCTGATGTACACTAAGAAAAGTAACCTTGGACAGATGTTAAAATCTAATTTTCCTGAACTACTGCCAGTGGCTTGCCTATGCTCAGTCAGTCAATCCAGCATCTGCCAAATGCACAATCAGATAAATGGAATCTGCTCAAGTTGCCTCGACTATCTGGCCAAGCCTATCGACGACACTAGCACACTTCTAAGTTCTATAGGTGAATCAGTAAGGGAGCAACAGTGGACAAAATCACATTCCCAGCATGGAATCAGGCTGAGCAATTCATAAACTCCTGTCATCCACACCATACTATGCAAAGGGGAACTGAAACCTATCTCCTTGTGCTGAACAAATGACTGTGCAGAACTGTTTGAACTTTGTATTCATCGGGCTCTGACCCAGACAACAAACAAATCAGGGTGTAAGGCATCTTGCACAACTTCTATCTGTCTGTATAAAATGTGACTGAAGACCAGACAGCTTTCACAATGATGTATACTTGAAGACGCTGGTACACACCAAACACAACCATTGCTTTCACAATTCCCAGATAATAAAATCTGTTTGTTTTACTCAAAAATTTTATTTCTGATAAACAACATTTCCACAATATATTTGAAAGTTTGTGCCGTAGTTATATTAAAAAGTAAACACCACGGCCAGTTTAATTGTATTTTCCGTGCGTTCGGTGCATTATCGCTGCATGTTACGATGCCCGCTTTCGATATCGAGTTTCAGTTGTCCGCGGCGACCTTGATTGGTGACGTCATTTGGCTGGCAGTGGCGTCTGCTTGACAACGAGATTTAGAATGCAATGTTTGAGTTTTTATCCTGTTGATTTAGTTATTTATTTTTCGGTTCAGCTTGACTATTCAATTTATAATAGTGCTATAAATATTCTTATATTTATTTAACTTAAAACAAAAATGAAGCGACATATTTTAATATTTAATTAACAATAAATATACTACATATTTTAATACTTAATTAACAAACTTCAACCTTGGTTTATTGTGATCACTGGTTTCAATTTTAATGCAATTAATCCTAGTGCTGGGGAACAGGTAGATGAAAGTACTGCAACACACTTAAGTAATTAGCTTTGTTTGAATTTAATTATTAATTTATTAATTTAATTATTATCGTATTATCTAATGATCATGAAGTGTCAGCTCCAGATACAGTAAACCCTCGATTTAACGGACCTCGGTTTAACGGACTTCGGATTTAACGGACAGAATTTGACAGACACAACGGGGCAAAAAAAAAATGTTTTTAGGCTTTTTTATATAATGTGACTCTCCTGTTCTGGCGATATTGCTTGGCTATCGGAGCATTCTTTCGTTTCTTTTCTTCTTGTTTTGAAACATGCAAATTTTCTCATCTTCAATTGTATTTCATCAAGAATTCATTTAATTCTTCACGATCCCTGTCTTTGCGTTGTCGTTGACGCAGGCGTCGCACACGTTCAGTGGAAGACATCACGACGACTAACACTGAACAATATACACTGATATGCATCTTATTTCACTGTGAAATATTCGTCCATCGGTTAACGCAGCAAGCATTACAGTGGCGCGTAACTTTTCATTTCCCGTAATCTTTACTGTTACAGATTTGGTTCCCTTTTGGTCCACAGTAAATATACGTAAATAAAAAATAAAAAATTCGGGCGTTTCATCGGCATTTACCATGTGTTCAAGTGAATAA
This sequence comes from Magicicada septendecula, assembly GCA_034769895.1. Taxonomy (NCBI): domain Eukaryota; kingdom Metazoa; phylum Arthropoda; class Insecta; order Hemiptera; family Cicadidae; genus Magicicada; species Magicicada septendecula. Next base: position 259,172,713 of record CM068370.1, on the reverse strand, counting down.
TTATGCTTCTTGCGTAAATTAATGACAAACCGCTGATACTGTAGGAGTTTTTCTTTGTTGTCACTCGGTAGTTTTAGTGCGAGTGATGTACGTCATTTAAGCGCAAGTCCATTTCGCCGCATCATTCGTCTTTTACACCCGAAGCTGGCTTTGAAACCAGAAACTTTTAATTCTTCTGCGATTTCTAAAGCTTTTAATTTTAAAACATATCTAGTGACAGGGAGTCCTTGCCTTCTTAAAAGCCGTATGTATTCACAGACGCTGGACTCTACTGCTACAAAACGCCCAACTTGAGGTCCCTCGAATGCTCGTCTCGCAGTATTTGCATTTAAAAGTCGTTCCTTCTTTTTTTTCTCCATCGTCGAATACAGGATTCATCAATATCGAATTTCCTTGCGGCTTCGCGATTGTATGTTTTTTCTACATTTTGTACACAATTAATTTATAATTCACATCGTACGGGTTACGTTTAATTTGATTTGACTGCGTGCCTTTAGTCTCCACAATATCACTCATACCGTAAACGCACTACAAAAACGCCGAATGAAAACAAAGTACAGATAAGCGATGTTGTCGCTGTTATAATAGAAAACCACACTGGTAGTTTACCCGTTATTTAGAAACATGTTACTCACACCCCTCTACTCATCCTTTGTCTTGCTGCCTACAGAAGGGTGCGAACACGCGCACGCACTTACACTTTATCTTCCTATTCTTTCTTCAGTTTGCTGTTAAAACATTCGGTTGTAGTCATAAATCATAACGCCAGAATTAACTACAGCCCGGCAAACTGCTGTTGCTTAGGCAGTAAACAACCCATAGATACAAAAGCGTTCGTCCCGCCAGAAGTCAGGTATAACTTCGAATTTCGTTAGCGCGTGAATGCAAGCCGCATGGCAAATTAGCGACCATGTTTTTAGGAGAAAAAGTGCGGCTTGTATTCGGAACAATACGGTATTTGCATGATATTAATAGTATTAAAATTTCAAGTGTTATAGGCCTATTTGATTTAAATATATCCTCAAAAAACAAAATTTGCGATTTAACGGACTTTAGATTTTACGGACACCCCTCAGCCCCAATTAGTCCGTTAAATCGAGGGTTTACTGTACTTATAATTATCGTATGTTAATGAATAGTTCATGCTTTACTAATGCAATAAAAACAATTCTTTTGAAAGTAAAATACAGAAATACAAGTTTATAATAAATATAATAAATTCAGTAGGTTGGCATGTCATTATTTAATTGTTGGAGATACTTTGAAATGTTCTTGTTGTAATTAAACCACCATGTGGCTTTAAAGAGATATTAGAATTTTTGAATTGATGTTAAGAATTAAGGAAAACTTAAACCAAAGATGATTGTATAAGCAATTGTTTAAAATTCAAGCTGCATAAATAAAATCTTGTTATTGTTGATCAAGGGTTTTCTTGCAAGACCTGTCACTATGGGCTCAGCACATTTTATTTCCATCTAGGCCACGTGCCTAGTCTTAAATATTAAGTGACGCCTTCCCAGAAAAAAAAAAATTTGGAGGTTAGAAAAAGGGTGTTAAGAAAAACTCTGGGACTAAAGGGGCGTTGCAAGTTTAAACTATCAATGAAAGCTGTCTATAATAATATTTTATACATAATATTTATTTAAATAGTAAGAGACAAAAAATATATAAAACCAGGATAAATAGGCTGAGTTAAGACATAGTTGTTGTGATAAAAACAATGGGTTTTTTGTTAATCCAACTTTTTTATTTATAAATGTCTAGCCCATTTGCAGCTCTCAGAACTGCCTGTATCTGAGACTATGTAGAGCCAATCAACTAAAACTAATTATTGATTTAAAATTAAAATGCTTAAAAATAACCACGTATTATATACCAAATCTTTGCCACCCATATACGAGGGGGTACCCAAAAATATCTGGAATAGCGCTGCGATTGGCGGAGCTTACGTAGTACGCATTTCTCCTGCTAGGCGAGCGTAGCGCAACTCATTCCGAGTTCAGTGCCGTCATTGTTATCGCCTGGGAAGGTGTGTCTGGTCACAGTAATTCGTTTTGTAAAAGCAGTTTTGCTTGCTCCTCGTTTTTTGTCATGGCGGATTTAAGTGAAATTTTGCTTCCTGCTTGGGAAAAACGCCGCAGAAACTGTTGTGATGTAGAAAACAGCTTACAAGGATAGGTGCTATGGGAAAAACTCAAGTTTACCAATGGTTTTTTCGTTTCAAAGAAGGTGAAATGTCAATTGATGACAAACCTCGTTCTGGACGTCCGTCAACTTCCAGAATTGACGAGAATGTTGAAAAAGTTCATGCAATCGTGCTTGAAGACCAACGACGGGCCATTGAAAAGATTAGTAAGTTATCTGGAATAACTTGGAGCTCGGTTCAGCGAATTTTGTCAGAAGATTTGGGGATCAGAAGGGTCACTGCAAAATTTGTGCCTCGGGTCCATTTCAGTGCGCCAGTTTTTAGCAAAAATTAACATTACTCCCTTGCCCCACGCCCCTTACTCACCTGACCTCACTCCGTGCGATTTCTTCTTGTTTCCGCGAATGAAGAGGGATATGAAAGGACAATGTTTTGACGACATGGAAGCGGTAAAGAAAAAAACGAGGCAGGAGCTGTCGGCCATCACAACAGATGAGTTTGAAAAATGTTTCCAGGAATGGGATCGCAGATTGGACAAATGTATTAAGTGTGTGACAGTACGAAAATCTCGATGTCAGAATTATGGTATGAGTGGTAACAAATTATCGTATTTTATTGTATCACCCACACACACATACATGGAGAGAACAACTTCCCTTTGTGAAGAGACAACGATGCAGATTCTAATAGATCAAAACGATTCCAAGGTCAGGAGCAGACGTGCGGAGACGAGCATGCAAAATGGCCATCCAAGTGGAAACAGATTGTAAATAGCCACTCTCATTGGTCCAGAAGACGGGACGTCATTAAAATCAGTGATGACCTAACAAACAATGACATGACAACGGGGCGTGAGCCAATTTTGAACAAAAGACAATGACGTGGATGCGCTAACACATACACAAAATATGTGCTTTGCATCCCCCAGTCAGCATCAGACCATCAAGGCGTCAACACGCTGTGAAAATCGCCGGCAGTTTGTGCCAGCGAAAGTGTTTCTTAATCAAACTAACAATGTGGTAACATATAGTAATAACTCTTTATCAGAAATATCAAAGTAACTAGTAACAATGTAAATTAGAATCAGTGCAGCCAAAGAGACCTTTGGGATGATCGGCCGAACACCTGCTTGACCATGACGGCAATATAAGGACAACGGAGACTTTATACGTAAATACAGGAAAGTCCAGCTATTTCTCTATTCCATTCTTTATTATTATTAACGTTGAGCTCAAAATTACAAAAGTTCAATGTATGTGTAAATTCAATTTTGTCGAAATGAATGAGTGTGAGTGTGTATAGACCGTACGGTACTTATAAATAATATTTTTCTTGGGAGACGTTGGTTTGTGTTCTGTTAAATATAAGAATCGATCAATTACAAGGTAACATGGGCAGTTGCAGTTAAATATAAATTCATTAAAAATTCCATAACAAGATTAATGCCTGAATAATAGAAAATAACAGAACTGTAATAAGTGTCCGCCATTTTGTCAATTTAGTATAAGGATTCCATTTGTTTTATTAATGTTGATATTGATCTTAATTTTCTATGTTATTAAACGTTAACTATATATGTATTACGCTGTCTGATTTAACTATTCGGCACAATTATCCTGTCTCTGACAATCGCTTAATCGAACCCTGAGACCCGAACACAAAAATTTTGAATCACGAAGTTGGCACTACAAGATGGCCGCCGAACCAGTATGAAATACACAATAATTATGGTAGTGAAAGGTAAACACCAAAACATACAATCACAACACCAAAATAAATATGTAAATTTGTCAACAAATTGCGCCCAGAACAGTGACAATTATTAAGGTTAGGTTAACAAGTGTAATGGAGAGTACTTTGAAGGTGATAAGGTTGTTTTGTAAAAAAAATTAAATACATAGCTTTAAAAAAAAAATTCCTGTTATTTTTGGGTACCCCCTCGTATAGTGATGATTGTAGCATATTTTGTGATGATTTAATTAAAACAATGAAAAGAAGCATTATGTTAACTAAAAAATTATGCCAACTGAGAGCACAGAAGAGAATGTGCATCTTACTTAAAATCAGTCAAACGTGTTGCATAAAATGACTCATACATTTAAGCACTGTGATAATAAATTTTTATCAACAAATGAAATTCTGAATTAAAATCCAATGAGAGGTAAAATAATTAGCTAAATGAATGTTGTACAAATAATTCTCAATAGAACACATTTCAATGTTTGTCAGCAAGTAACACACCTACAGAAACAAATGACAAGTGCACTTTACTAAAAATGAACTTTATCTTGTGAAAAACTTACTTTTTTCGTCGGACGCGTTTCGGCTTAGTATCCGCCTTCTTCAGCTTTTAGTCAGACTGCCATCATTTCGTAACGGTTTTTGTGTGGAAGGTGTAGAGGGGGTGGTGTGTGGAGGAAGGGGATTGGCGCAGGGATTCACTTGATGTTTGTTTTTTGTAAAATTGTGTCAAAAAGTGTATGTGATTTATATTGTAATTGATCGTTGAGTATGTTGTTTGGTTGTGTTGTGTGGTGTTTATATATTTCGTATTGTTCAGTTGTGTTGAGTTTTCGGCCTTTAGGTAAGTAATGTAAAATTTCGAGATTGGTGTCTATGTTGGTGTAACTATGGTTTTCTGTGTGTATGTGTGTGGCAAATGCGGAGTGTATATTGTTGTTGGTTAGAGCTTTTAAATGTTCAGAATAACGGGATGAAAAAGATCTTCCTGTCTGGCCGATGTAGAAACTATTGCAGTCATTACATTTTAATTTGTAAACACCTGTTTTGTTATATTTGTCTATGTCTGTGTTTGTATTATTGATGTGTTTTGTAATGGTATTGGTTGTTCTGTATGCTATTTTGTATTTGTGTTTTCTGAATGTGTTGGCGATTTTGTGTGTGTAGGAGTTGTGGTATGTGAGTGTGATGTATTTATTGTGTTGTGTGCTGATGGTATTTTGTGTTTTGTTGTTTTTGTTTTTGATGCGTTTGTGTAGTGTGTTTATTAAATTAGGGTTGTAACCGTTTTTGATTGCTATGTATTTAATTGTGTTGAGTTCGTCGGTGTAATCTTGTTTATTTAAGGGTATTTTAGTTAGTCTATGGAGCATATGGTTGAAGGCCGCATGTTTATGTTGTGTTGGGTGGTTTGATGTGTTGTGTATAACCATGTCAGTTGTGGTTGGTTTCCTGTATATTTTGTATGTGTGTGTGTTGTTAGTTTTGTTAATTGTTAGGTCTAGAAAATTTATACTATTGTTTTGTTCAATTTCCAGTGTAAATTTTAATTTGTGGTGTATAGTGTTTATGTATTTGTGGAAGTTTTCAACTTGTCTTGTGTTGCCTTTGAATAAAAGTAATATGTCATCTACATACCTGTGCCAATATATAATTTTGTTAGTGTATTTGTTGTTGTTTATTATGTGGTTCTGTTCTATGTTGTGTATATATATTTCTGCTAGTATTCCTGATATGGGGGAGCCCATTGGGAGACCTTCTGTTTGTGTGTATATCTTGTTATTGTATGTAAAGTAATTTTGTTCAGTTATTAGTTTGGTCAGTGTGATGATTTCTTGTATGTGTGTTTCAGGTGTGTTGTTTTGTCTGAGTAGTTGTTCTAGTGTTTGGATGGTTTCTTTGATGGGGACATTAGTGTATAAATTGGTTATATCAAAAGATGCCAGTGTTGAGTTATGTGGGATATGGATGTGTTCAGTTTTCTTGACTAGGTCTATGTTGTTTTTGATGGATGTGTTGTTACTGAGATTAATATTTTCTCTGATTATCTTGTCTAGTTGTTTTGCGATTTTGTGGGAGGGTGCCTGTGTGTTGTTTATTAATGGTCTGATGGGAATGTTCGGTTTATGTATTTTTGGTAATGCATTTAGTATAGGGGGGTTAGGTTTTATTTGTTTAAGGTATTTGGCGCTTTCTGGTTTGATTATATGTTTTGTGTTGTTTATAAACTTATTAATCTGTTTATGAAATTTTAGTGTGGGGTCTTTATTTATTTCTGTTATATTATTTTCGTTGAAGAAATTTTCGATTTTAGTGTTTAATTGGTGTTTGTCCATTATGACGCTAATGTTACCTTTGTCAGCTTTTAGGATTGTTGTGTTGTGTTCAAGTAACTTGTGTTTTACATTGTTAAGTGTTTTTATTTCATTGTTGTGTATTTTTGGTTTTGTATGTGTGTTTAGAAGTTTTCGTTTTATTTCGTGGCGAATCGGGTCCTGGTCATTAAAGTGCGTGTTTTGTACAGCTGTTTCTGCGTCTATGATTATGTCACGTGTGTGTTTATTGTGATTTTTGTTAGTTGCATTGTTATTTAAATTATGTTTCAGTCCTTTGTTTAATAAATCCATTTCATCCTTTGTGAAATTAATGGTTGTTGTATTAACTACGCGTGCGTGGAATTTGTATGTCGGTTCAGGGATAGATTCAATTGTGCGTGTTTTGAGGTTAGTTATTTTTTTGTTGTGTCTAGCTTGTATTGTCAATTTGAGTTTTTCTATGTTGTCTTGTGTGTGTTGTATTACATTTTCAAGTTCCGTGTGGTGTAATATTTGTGTGAGTTTCATGTGTAATTTATATGCCTGTTTGTTGAGTGTGTCTTTTTTATGGTATAAATAATTGATTATGTTATTTAGGTTTATTTGTTCTAATTTCCGTTTGGTTTGAAGTGCTGTATGTGTGTTTTGTTTTATTGTAACTTGTGCGTGTGTTGGTATGATGTTGTGTTTTCGACAAGTTTTGTTGAATGCTATGTGTAAGGAAGTTTTTGTTACTTGTTGTTTGGCGTTTCTGTACTTATTGATGAAATACGCTTTATCTGCGGTATTATAGTTGTCTTGATTGTTCGAAATCGTTACGAAATAAGAAAATAAGAATCGTTACTTTCAAAAACCGTTACGAAATGATGGCAGTCTGACTAAAAGCTGAAGAAGGCGGATACTAAGCCGAAACGCGTCCGACGAAAAAAGTAAGTTTTTCACAAGATAAAGTTCATTTTTAGTAAAGTGATAGTGCTGTGAAAGAAGAGATGAACAATCAAGACAACTAAATGACAAGTGAATTAGTTTAATGCTTTCATAGATAAATCTTTAAAGACTCGCAACTAAAATTCTATAAAGGTGTGGCATAACCATTGCTTTTTTATGGAAGTGAATTTTGAAAATAGTGAATGAAGATAAAAGCCACATTCATTCAGCTTTACACATGTGTTAGAACAATCAAAGGATGAACAACATTAGACAGTCTCCATGATGGAAAGATTAAAAAAAAAACTGAAAATCTTTCCAATAAGTTATAAAACAAATTAAAACAAAGGAAACATAATATAAAACAAAACAAAAATTCTTGGATTTCGTTGTCCATGACGTGTCCATTATTTAACTAAATATAATTATTTCACTACGACTCGGAACACAAAACTTTTTATGGGTAAAAACGTAAAAGTTTTACCCATAAAAAGTTTTGTGTTCCCAGCCTTAGTGAAATAATTATATTTACAAAAAAAAGTTTTCTACATATTATTCACATGCTGGTCATTTTGCAAAAACACATTTATTTTTAAAAAATTACAATACTGATTTTAGGGGCCTAATGAGATGATTTCAAGTAAAAACTGACATTTTCTTATTATAAAACATTCCAGTAGTGGAACAACAAAGAAAAGTATTGCAACGGGTCATTAAACAACCCCCAGCAGTGCCATTTGGGCAGAAATCACTTGGCCACTAGGAGTATACATCCTTGAGTGTTTCACAACAACACAGCAAAGTTGTTAAATGTATAGGAAAACCGTAATCAATACTGTGAAGTGGAGGAGTAATTAGAGTGTCAGTGATTCTAAGAACACAACATATCGTGCCAGTAACACTACTTTACACCATCAACATACAGACTGACGTCTACATCATACAACTACAACAAGAAACTTCACTCCAACTAACTTTCTTGCTCGCATTACTCTGGAGCCATGGTCAAACTTTCTTCCAATGAGTCATACATATGTTCAGCAATTTCGTGTTATTATTGTTGAATACCTTGTACAGTTATCAACAATGCATTACCTTAATTAACTTTAATAAAAAATTAATGTGTGTGATGTGTAATAGATGCTACTATAAAATATTTATAATCACATATGCTAATATATTGTAACAATGGTCTACTTGATTGTTGTAGGTACAGTGGAAACAAAATACAAGGCACCAATTAAGTCACTAATCACCAGATTTAATTTTCACAGTTAAACAGTTCGTAATTAACAACACAGTTTCTTACAACAAATCAAATAAAAATTGTTCACATGCAATAAAATGTCCACTAATAATAAACACAATTGTATTACAATTATCCCGCCCAATTATTAAACAATTCACTAATAACCACATGAACGTACACCATAATCACTTGTAATCACCCGACAATAAACTTGAACCGCACTGTAAATATACCGCAACTATACTGAAAACTAAGGCCGCTGCCGCCTTGTATTTATACATCTGTGCACAGACCAGAAGATTCCAAACTGCGTCTTAGCGCCAGTGTGTACGACGTAATTAATTGCGGCCTTGACACAGTCCACGCAGCCACGTGAATTCTGGCCCCCTCTAGAAAATGCGTCAAGAAGCACGTACACCACCACATTACATTCTGGATCCCTCTGGAATGTTCGATAAACACGTAGATTGTTCTGTGATGTCGTAACAATGTGTTTAAGATAACAGATAATTTTTTCCAGTGAAGGGTTTGTGAGGATCGATAAAAAGTATAACAGAAATTTTAAATTATTTGTGTCGATGTTTCGACAATATTTATTGTCATCATCAGGACCTGTGTATGAATACAAAAGAAAATGTCAAACACAATGGAACAATTATTTGAGTGAACGTGTTTGTGTATATGAGTGTGTGTGTGTATGTGTGTGCGCGCACACACACTTGTGTCTGTACATATGTTGTAACGTGCGGTTATTTAGCGAGGTGTTAGTGAAACGTCCGTCTCATTCAAGCCCCAATGTTGGGTTCGCCAATTCTATAACGTAGCGGTTCTGAGTATGTACCTTCCGAGATGTTTTTGTATGCGGCCTATTGAGTGCTCGTCTTATTTAATTAAGACGCACTGTTGTAAGCGCCAATTTGTAACGTTCTCCTCGAGTGTGTCCCTCTGATCGGTCCGTACACCTCTCCGCAGTCACCACTTATGAATTATAAAGACTGAAGTTTAAATAAAGTTGTTGGTAATGTTACTCAAACAAAGCAGAAATCGAGTGTGTGTGATTTGGGTCAAGTAGGGAAGTTGTTTAGCCTTATTTTGAAGAGAGAGCAAGTACCGTTTGTTTACCCTCGGTTTAGACGATTTATAAATTTTTCAAATATTCGCCGTGAACCGAATCAGCTGATTTTGAGACGAGTCTCCAAACATAGGTTAACCAGACGACACTGTGGCAGAATATGACCCGGTGGATCGTCTTCTTCTTATTTGTTCTGAAACTTATTACAACTACCCACTACAAGAAAGGCAACACATTTTTATTATTCAATATGATTTTTTCAATAATATTTATTGTTTATATTATTGGTTTTCTCCCTTCAGCCACAATACAAATATTACAATCGATAGTTTCATTAAATAGTAAATGATATCGACTTCATTGAGTAACAAGAAATTGTCAAAAAAATATAAAGGTTTGAGCGATTTTACAATTTTATCTTTTGTTTAAACATCAATCAACATATAATTCTTTTAGTTATTTTCCCCAGGGTTAAGGGTAAGTTCTTTTTGTTACGAGATGGTCAGAAATGGATAATTATACTACGCTTTACAAATATAGAAAAAAAAATATTCAAAATTTGTTTATTTTGCTTAGTATGTAGTTCCGGAAATGTCCGTAAGAGAGCAGATGGCGTTTGTTTTTATTAAAACATGTGGTTATGTTCTAATCGTTATGGACTACACGACCATTCCATTGGAGGTTTCTTCGTTAAATATTAAAAAGAATGTTTATATTACCTCTCTTCTTGAAGTTCTTACTTGGGTGAAGCCGCTTCTCAGGTGGTGTTTGTATTTGGTGGTAATTTCACAACCGTCTGGCGAATATTATCTCGTTAAAACTCGAATTCTGCTAGGCTATGCCTACTCGTCCAAAAATGGTTTTTTGTTCACTGTTATTATGGAGTATAGCAAGTTAACATTGATAACTAAGGTAGTAATACATCATGTTTATACTGTTCTTTAATTTTGTAACAATTTTGTGCTTTTCAAAAGGTTCCAAAAGGATATTTTAATAAATTTTTATCTCATCATTTTGTCAACTGGACTGGTTTTTTTTTTTCAAATTCGATTAACAATACTTGTTATTTTCGTTACTCTTAGTAACCCATAATTTTTATATATCTTTTTATTGGTTCTGCTATTTACTTTTTAGTATATAGGCAGTTTGTAATTATTATAAATTTATTTTTGATTTACAGAAAAATAATTCTTTTTAATTTTGGTTTCTTTCCCAATTTGATTTACATAATAGTTTTCTGTTTATTTTCTTATAACTTTGGATATAAGTATTTAATATTTTTATTAACTTTAAATGAATTTGTATATTATTTATTAATCTCTTATAGTATTCTTACAATGGACTATTTTCTTCTGCCATTTCCCTCATACAGTATTATTTTAATTTTCATTATTATCTGATATTTAAATCTTTTAAGTTTTTAACACAAACCCTGGGTTATCTTATATAATAAAACTATTATTTTATAAAATATGAAATTAACATAGGTACTACACAATATAAATCCTACAATAACTAAACAAAATACATAATTAGTTAGTAGCATCATGATCTACTATTATAGTTTATAATTCTCACATTTACAGTACAATTCTGTAAGAAGTTCCCTTCACCTTCACTTATTACCTCATTGGGTACACTATAACTCACTTGTCACTGTATATCACTTTAATTGTTTATAATGTTTAGTGATACAACTTAATTTTGAGCTCGTTATAGTTTACCCATTTCTGACCTTTATGGTGCTACAAAAGTTATCATTTATTGGGACTGGGTTATGTACCGTTACAATGTGTGTATCCGTGTATATGTGAAGGAGTTGAAACAGTTTGTTTTACATCAAAATAATGCCATTGTTATATATTGTTTTCCTTAAATACAACGAGAAAATTACTTATAATGTAATGGTATTTGTAATTAATTATAAAAGCAGTAATCAACAATTATATATTACAATTGGTACAGAAAACATTTTTACATATATCTGTCAACATATAGCATAGTAAAACATATTATAGCTAAATACAGATTATAGGGATGTTCAATTATGTAAATTATTAAAAGTTATTTTTATCATGTTTCACTCACACTACTGGTATTGTAAACACCATCATTAATTTAGAGAATTCTAAATTACACAATAACTGTAGAACTTTACAAAATTACATAAGAGAATTTACATATTACAAACACAAGTTTATGGTAAACCTTTCTATCAAATGAAAATTGATAATACTTATAACTATATTGTTGTAAATTATTATTTACCGAGAACTAAGTATATACAGAGTACTATAGAATATTGTAAAATTATGTATATGACAACAATCACACCCTCTCTCTCACCCTTTCTTCCACTACCTCTCGTTCTCTCTCACTCTATCTCTCTCACTCTCTTTTCTTTTGTATTCATACACAGGTCCTGATGATGACAATAAATATTGTCAAAACATCGACACAAATAATTTAAAATTTGTGTTATACTTTTTGACTGATTTTCACAAAGCCTTCACCAGAAAAATTCATTGATTGACGGTCACTATGAATTTAAGTATTTATAGTAAATAATGTTTACCAACAGTAAAGTGACTGTAATAAATTATGATATATATGTACACACACACACACACACACACACACACACACACACACACACACACACACACACACACACACACACACACACACACACACACATTTGAATATTAAATTAAATTTCTAATGTAAAACTTTTATTTCATTTCAATGTACTCAACAAAGAATAAAGTGTTACAAAAATTGTAAGCCTCGCTATTTTGATATTTCTTAATAAGCAAAACCAATAAGCATGTTATCAGAAAAGCACCACTATTCCTTTTAACAGGCAACTCTCACAGGCTTGTAACGGTACAGACTATTCATAAAGCACACCAGAGCATACATCGATAGTGCTGTTGCAATATAGTAAGGTAGCACTTACCTGGAAGTGGTCATATAATTTGTAAATGACTAATTTACATATAATTAGTAAAGATTACATATAATTGTCAACTAAAGAAGTTGACAAAGAATGAATAATAATTATTATGGCAATATAACTGGAGAAGATGATGAAAGGAAAGTTTTATGTGAGCATAAATGATACCAAAAGCTATCACTAAGACTGGGCGCAGTGATATATAGAAAATAGTTCCGGCAGACTCACTCGTGAAGTCACCACCATAGAAACAAAGAATCAACATGTCCAACTATGTGTGTGGTACACAAAATCACGTTTTAACATGTAAAAGTTATAATTTTCGAATGTATGAGCAAGCGAGTCAAAGAACAATATCCAGTTTGTCAGAAACAGTACAAATTTGGCAGTAAAAATAAGTCAATACTTTAAAAAAATTATGAAATAAAGTGTGGTTGGCTACACTGTCTGATACGCAGTTTGTGTGTAGATGTAAAAAACTAAAACTCCAGTAATTATATCATTTTTATAAAATATTGATACTTTCAACTTGTGAAACTTACTTGTCTTTTCTTCTCGTACACATTTTGGCATGGTGTTCGCCTTCACCTACAGACTGTCTCAAAGCTGACGAAGGTGAACACCACGTTGAAATGCGTATGAGAAGAAAAGACAAGTAAGTTTCACAAGTTGAAAGTTTCAATATTCTATAAAGTTTAGTGCTGTGAAAAAAGATGATGAACAATCAAAACAACTACAATTATATCATATCGAGAACTGAGTGAGTGTACAACTTATGTCCAGATAAGAAAAGATAAGAGATAAGATAAGAAAGCTCCAGGTGGCTAACGCGGGCGATTGATGCGCTCGTGGTCCCGGGTTCAATTCCCGGCGGAGGTTCCGTACGGCGTGCACTCAGCATCGTGAGGCAAACTGAGTAGGTGCTGAGATAACAGCGCCGCCTACTGGCTGTGAATACCGCAACTAGCGGCTGGTGGCGCGTAGTACTAGCCATACACCGTCACACTAACACAAAAGCCGTGCGGTACGCCTTGGTCCTTAACGGACTGTTGAGCGGAGGTAATAAGAAAAGATAAACATTCTGTTGAAACAATTTTATGATAAATTCCATGGTGCTAGCACATACAATCATGTGCAGCTAAATGTGTATCTTTACACATCGACACTAGCTGGCATGGTCGATGAATTAATTACATAAGAATGACACAGATTCCAAAGCACTCAGCAGTGTTCCTTCAAGGTGAAATAACACTCACCAAATCGAAAGCATTAGTTGAGTTGCACCAAAACTGAACTAACTATCTGTAACTATAAATGTACGCAAGTGACCAAATGTATACACATTATGACATAATGGGGACAATAAGAGGGGAAATCAAAAAACTAAAAAAAGCTAATGTGTGTGTGTGTGTGTGTGTGTGTGTGTGTGTGTGTGTGTGTGTGTGTGTGTGTGTGTGTGTGTGTGTGTGTGTGTGTGTGTGTGTGTGTGTGTGTGTGTGTGTGTGTGTGTGTGTGTGTGTGTGTGTGTGTGTGTGTGTGTGTGTGTGTGTGTGTTTATGGAGACATTTTATATGAATCTGTACAAACTAATGAAACAAAAGTGCTAGTTTTGTTTGACTTGATATAATAATTTTCTAATAATTTTGAATCCTGATATTGATTTTGTACCTTACTAGCAATGAAAGATAACCAAATTCAATGAAATGGTAATTTCATATTTGTAATTATTCTAATACTGTAGCGGTGTTATAAACAAGTTATATATGAAATATTCAGTCAATGATTCTTTATATTATAGCAAATTTTAAAAATAATATATAGTAATATCAATAGAAAAAGAATATATACATGAATGAAATTATTGTCATGGCTTAATGTTTTGAATAATAAAGATTATTAAGTTTGTTTTATACTAAGTGTTTTTTTTGTCACCTCACGCCGACCTAGCCTGTCCTCGTTGGGCATGCCTAAATGCTCCTGGACCTAGTATTCTTCTGTATGAGTTTGTGTGAATTTTGGTTGTTGTGTTTTTTATGGTGACATTATTGTGGTTTCCACATCCCAATTATAAAAATGTGGTGGCGACCCTGAGATTTTAATTTTTCGGTGTTTTTTTCGGGGGGGGGCTACTTTTTCTGTACCATTGCAGGCTTTAGGAATTCCTCTTCTCCTATTCAGGAAGTTCTATACATAACCTCTATAAATGATTCTTGCTTTCCATATTTTCATTTCAATCTGTGCTAAATGCCCTGCATAGTTTCATTTCAAGCAGGCTATGCCACTCACCTTCCAACTTTGTTCTCTGTTTATGTCTAATATTGATGATGGTTCCATATCTCTTTGAGTAACATCTAAGTTAGTATACGTTTCATAAAGATCTAGTTTGGAGCACTATATGTTATAACAAGAGTATGGGTTAGACACTCTGGTTGTAAAATGTTGGGGTACCGGTACTTTCTTTTCCCTGAATCAAGGTTGTCAAAAGCTGCAAGTATTAGACATGCCTTCTTCTTTACTATTTGCCAAATATTACACTATCTTACATATAGGCATCATTTATATCTTTATATTCCAAATAAAAATGTTTATTTCTCTAGAAAGAAATAACAGTCTATAACACACAAATATACTACAAGAAATTAACTATTTAATTAAAAAATAATACACTATTCATTAGCATAAATTTTAATTAACTTTCTTTTTACCATTCAATTCAGTTTCTGTAAATATCTGAACCAGTTCTTATGAAACTCTGATTTCCATAAATTATTTTCACGTGTTATTTCCTCATTTTAAAGCAAGGTGACAGGTTAGATCTAATGTTGTTTAACATACCACTCAAATGTGCAGTTAGAAATCTGTCAGTCAGTACTTCCAATCTCTTGAAAAATAAAACTACACAAATAGGTGTGTATACAGATGATATCAACATCACATCAAGAACTGGAAAAAATTGTAACTAAAAAATTCTAAGAGAACAGAGCTACTTCTCAATCAACTTAGTACAAAATTAATTCAGATGATACTGGTTGGTACACCCACTATCTTAAAATAGTAATTAAGATATAAAAACCTGGAGTGTTTTCATAAACATATAAATGAAAAAAGAATTTTAAAACAAGAAAGGATACGAAAGAGGAAAGAATCAAGAAACACTATAAGAATATATGTTATGCTATGAACATGATACATTTTAAAATTTGTTATGCATGTGTGTGTTAGAAGAGGAAAATCGAAAATAGACCAGGTTTTCACACTCCGACAAATTCTGGAGAAAAGTAGGGAACATAAGCTACAAAACCCATCACTTCTTCATAGATTTCAGAAATGCATACAACAGCATTGACAGAAAAGAACTTTACACTGCTCTTGAAGAACTGGGCATACCAAAGAAATTAATAAGATTGTGTAGGATGGCAATGCTGACAGTGAAGGGCATGGTGAGGATTCAGAATGACTTATCAGGAGAGTTTGACTATGGAAAGGGAGTCCTCTAGGGTGATGCTCTTGCTTGCCTCCTCTTCATTCTTGCCTTAGAAAAAGCTATGAGAGATGCTGGAATAGATTCCTCCGGGACTGTATTCAACAGGTTGGTGCAGGTTCTATGATATGCAGATGACCTAGACATAATCGGAAGGTCCCTTCGAGCAGTCACTAAAGCCTTTCTTGCTCTTGAATGTCCCGCGAGGAGGCTAGGTCTCATAATAAATGAAAGCAAGGCAAAATACATGGCAACAGGACAGAAGGCTAGAGAAGGAGAACACATCCAAATTGGCATCTATTCCTTCGAAAAAGTCAAAAACTTTCTTTATTTAGGATGCCAAGTTAACTCCAATGGTGAAACAACAGGAGAAATAAAGTGAAGAATCACTTCAGCTAATAGGTGCTTCTTTGGTCTCAGACTCCTGTTCCAGAGCAGAATAATTGCTAGGAGCATCAAGCTGCTTTTGTATAAAACACTGATCCACCCAGTTCTCACCTATGGTTGTGAGACCTGGACCATTTCTAGGAAGTCTGAGTCAAGCCTGCTGGTTCATGAACGCAAAATCTTCCGCAGTATATTTGGTCCAATATGTGTAGGAGGTGAATGGAGGAAAAGAACCAACCAAGAACTGAACACTCTTCTGAATGAACCAGATATTGTGAAAATTATAAAACTTGGTAGACTCAGGTGGGCTGGACAAGTGATCAGAATGGGGGAGAATGAAATACCAAGAAAGACCTGGAGAGCAGCTGCACTTGACCGGGACAACTGGCGGAGGCTGTTAAAGGAGGCCTTGACTCAGTAATAGGTTGTTGCGCAGCTGAAGAAGAAGATTTATAAAGCATGTATCATCTCAACTCAGTTTTTAGGTGAAATTCGGAATAAGCAATTCAGTGTAATTATCCTTCTCAGACAAAAAGCTACAGATATAAGGTGGACTTTTAAACTGAATAAAAAGAAACAAACACACACACATTATATACCAGTTATACATGAATTCATTATTTTAAATTTGAAATCAATATTTTCATCAGTTATGCAAACAAGCACACAAGCATGTCTGCCTGACAAACTGGCACGCAGAGAAAAAGAATATTAAATAACACAGTATTAGGGTGGTATGTAACAACTTTAAAATAGTTTTTATAAGACCATGTCTATAAATAACTAGTTGTTGAGGTATGTCTATAAAATTACAAGTTAGAACTAACACGCAAGAGCAAACAAAGAAACAGCATGACACAAATTTATAAATACTTCCTACAACTTCCCTTTTAAAGTTGTTTATGTTAGTAACAAAAAAACACTTGCATAAAGAAAATATAAACTTACTTGAATATTTGTATGCTGAAAAGCATGCACAATTCAATAGTACAAACTTTATTTAATCAGTACAAATTTTTCTAAAATTATGTTGCTATGAATAAAATATGTGAATACACATATATACATATACTCATTTTTCTGCTCACACATAAGTATTCCCCCATAGTGCAAATAGCAGGTATATGGTAACATATATAAAATTATATATATGAGGGATATCCAGAAAATAAGTTCTGTTTTTAAATACTGCTGTGGTATCGATGCTGTCATACTGTTGTGTGTTGTCACACTGTGTTTGTGGCCAGTTTGTTGATTTGTTGGCAAGCCAACAATGTAATTATGTAAACAAATGTGCACTGTATAAGCTTCATTGGACGTGTTTATAAAGTCGAATAAATTCGAGACACCTACGGAGTGTGAAAGTAGGTATGTGATTCGGTTCTTGAACGTGAAAGGCATTAAAACAATTGAAATTCACCATCAGATTTTCGATGTCTATGGAGAAGAAGCAGTGAGCAATTCAATGATACCAAGATAGATACAACTTTTTAATAAATTATGCGGAAACATTCATGACAATGAAAGGAGCAAGCGACCACTTTCAGTAAATGAAAACATGATGCTGGCCGTTGAAGAGAAGATTACAGACAAGAATAGACGATTCACTATGACGTCGCTCTCCCTGCATTTTCCAGAAATTTCTCATTCATTTCTTTCTGAAACTGTGCCTCAAAAACTAAACTACTGGAAATTTTGTGCATGCTGGGTTTCAAAGATGCTTACAGGACAACACAAAATGAAAGGGAAGGAAGTCCATTGTCTTTTAGCCACCATTCAGACAGGAAAGGGATGACTACTGAACCATATAGTTATTGCGAACAGACATAGGTATTACACACAACCTATGAATCAAAACAATAATTCACAGCGTGGAGGCACACTTCATCACCTGCAAAGAAAAAAACTCAAGTTTCCTCTCGCGAAATCATGTGTACAATCTTTTGGGGCAAAAAAGGGGTTTTGATTACACACTTCTTGCCTCAAGACCCCACAATCAACTTGGATGTTTATTGCAAAATGCTTAAGAAATTGCGTCGTCTGATCATGAGTAAGCAACATAGGATGCTTACCCAGGACATTGCGATGAATCATGACAATGCCCGCCCACACAAACTGCCGCTGCAATGAGACATCTCCCATATCCTCACAAAGTTTGTCTGGCAACAATCTGATCATCTGCCTTACAACCCAGACCATACATGGTTCGATTAACAGGCAGAAATTTCTGTGATGAAGGTATACAATGCCTGGTGCCTTGCTATGAAAAGTGTTTCATAAATGATGGAAACTATATAGAAAAGTAGTTTAAGGTGTGTACTTTAAATAGCAATAGACCTCACTTTCTGGATAGCCCTAGCGTGCACACGCACGCGCGCGCGCGTGTGTGTGTGCATTGATCAAGAAATCTCTAAAACTACAAGTTCTACAAACACGAAATTTGATATAAAAATTCCTCTTAGGATTGTAGGTGTGTGGTAAGAAATCTTTTTGAGAAATTTTACTTCTGAGGGGGAGTTTTGGAGGTATTTCCTTCTTCAATGAAGTTTCTGATACAATTTTGCAACCAATTACTATGAAAGCTTGCAGGTTGGTAGAATAATTCACTTAAACAGATAATATTATAATATATTATCAAATCATAATTACTTCTGCAAATAGTTGACCCCGTTTTTTTATAATTTTAACTGACCTGATGCATGTTTCATTGATACTATCAGTGAACCATGAATCAGGTCAGTTAAAATGATAAAAAAATAAGATCAAATACTTTTAGAAGTAATTATAATTTGATAATATATAATATTATACAATAATATTGCAAGAGTTACTTATAAAGAAATGATGGATAAATAGATAACTACAGGCATCCCTCAGCAGTGGTGTAACACCCGAGCCCGGAACGCAGGGGGGCCTGCTGACTAGAGGAGCTGCGCAAATATTTCCTTTAATTTTTTAAGAGTGGGTATAAACCATTGAACTTACATAAAATCAAATTTCCCCGAATGTATTTAACATCAAAAACAAATACATTAACTTTTAATTTTCATTTTTTCATGATGTACTTTGAAATTATACATTATTTTGTTAGCTGCACAATAGAGTGGCAATTCTAATTAAGAATGTACCAAGGTCACTGACCCAGACTTGCATCATTATTCGTTATGAGCTATAAAAGCAAATTAATAAATGGGCCAAAGTACTGGATCACATTGCAAATGTTACTCTGACATTGATAATTTCAAATTTAGCTTTTAGAGGCCATAAAGAGAAGATAGGCCACCCCAGTAATAGAAACGGTTTAGCAATTATTGATCTCTTAAGTAAATATGATCCACTGTTGCAAGAGATAATTAGTGGTCCAAAAAACAGGGAGAAATATATGAGTCCAAAAATTCAAAATGAACTTATTCACCTTTTATCTAAAATAGCTGAAAATACTATTTCGGACTCCACTCAATTTTATTCTGTAATAGTGGATACTATACAAAACATTAACGAAAAAAGGTCAACTGAGACAAATAATCAGATATGTCTCAATTTCTGAAGATGAAAAAAGAGTGGTGTAAAACTGTCCCTCAGCACTAGTTCATTTTCAAGGTTGGGACACTGGTAATGACTCTTAAATGATTCTTAGAAATCTGAATCTGCTTAAACTTTGCAAAGGTACCAGGCTTTCAATCAAGGCACACCATAAACATGTAATCAAAGCCATCATCTTCTCAGATTGTGGAGACTGTGAAACTGTTTTTATTCCCCATATGCCCCCTCATTCCAATGGACTACATATTCCAGTTTAAGTGCCTTGCCCATGAAAGTTTGTTTTGCATGACTATCAGCAAGGCTCAGGGGCAGTCCCTGGAGATAGTTGGGATGGACCCAAGGCACAACTGCTTCTCCCGCAGCCAACTGTACATGGCCTATTTCTGGGTTAGCTCTGCTGACAATCTGGTCATTCTACAACCAACCAATTATTACTCTAAATATTCTGAAATCCATATTTTTATTAACTCTGTATACAAAATCAATTTTGATAGAACTAATACAATTTTTACCTACACAAACAGATTGTTATATTTTTCTTTTAATTCTGTTCCAGACATAACATGAATTTCTGTTAAATTAGACCATATTCTCTACAGTTATTTTTTAGGATGCATCATTTTTTATTAACAATCAAAGATGGAAATATAATAATTTCTATCCAATTTTGATATGTTTGTTTTAATTGTAAACATTTCATTTAGTCAAAGGTCAACAGGAAAAGTAACTTTGAGTATAAATGGATTATACTCAAGTCACCTTGAGTATAAATGGATTAAACATTTAATTTCCATTTTTTTAAAATCTGTAGCAAAGCATAGATATTCAGCTTGTTTATAATAAATATATTATAAATTTTCACTTACACCAATATCATTTGTATTGCACCTAAACTCCTAACAGGTAGTGTACTGTACTGTGTACTTAATCCGTTTATATCTAAATAATTTATACCAAAATATTAATTTATCAAAATACAATGGTAGGTAAATTGTTGTATTATAAATTGCAGAAACAAGTGTTTATAAATTGATCTACAAGGTCTTACCTGCAAAGCAATAAACACTGGCCCTGTTTTGACAATACAGCAGACTTTGCCCTGACCTAGTTAAGGGATTACTGATTCCTGTTTTTGAATAAATAATAACAATATCAAGTCTACTCTAAATAGTAGAAAAGAAGCCAATGTTCTCAACAGAAATAAAAATAGATTGTCTGCGACCAAAGTAAAAGACAATATTCCATTTATAAACATGACAAATGGTTGTGAACAACATACAATACAGACTAGTACAGCTGAAGTAGCAACAAGGCCAAAATTCACAATAGAACTGTAATTTTTCATGTTTTAAATCGATGAAAAGTATTGATCTGAATACATGCATCATTAAGATCTAATTTGAAACAATGCATTAATACATAATTTAATTCACTGATCTATCTTTTGTGCTCATACTGTATGTTCTATCACATGTTTGTAATTAAACATTATGCTTCTGCTAACACATGCATCTGTGTGCGTGTGTGTGTACTTAAATCTATTGTGTGTGTGTGTGTGTGTGTGTGTGTGTTTAAATCTTTGCAGTCTATTTACTTACATAAATCTGTTTAAAAAATATGCTTATATATTGCCGTTGTACCAGATCAGTAAGTAGGTCACCATTGCTTACATTTCTTATTATTTCTTAACTGATGTTCATTTAGCAACTTCTAGGTACAGAAATACTGAACTGGATGAATTAATATTTACTAGTCTGTGAACTGATCTTCTGATCTGTACAAATATCAAAACTACTTGGGTACATAAATAAAAACTGTGAGCCTGTTTTCATTGACTTTGGTTTGTTTATATAAATTCAAACATCAGAACAACCATTTCTCTCCTTTTCTAATTTTTATGTAGTTAGTTGAAACCACTTTAAAGCTGGCATATTGTAAATCCATCCTTATTCAGTGTAATTTGTGTCTTCTGGCAATTTGTCTCTGTTTCTTTAATACAGTTAACCACTAAAATAGAGACTTGGTTCTTCAGTAACTCAGGAATAAATATAGACTATCTGAAAACAACTTTAGGTGAAATATTTGAACATTTATTACGTGTGGCTACATGATACTGTGCATGCATTCTGTGAGGGGTAGTATTATGCAATACCTGTGTACCCCGATCGATTATTCTATTGGCACCCAGGTTGTATTTATCACATACTATGCTACTCAGCCGAAACGTAAATGTAGGATATAGTAGCAGAGTTAGTCAGTTTAGGGCTACAATTCAGAGTTTAAAGTATTTACGGCTGCATTTAGCATAAAGTGATTATAGTGAACTGTTGTACGTGGACATTTGTAATTGGTGACTTGTATTATTAGTGAGATACTGTTCAGTACGTGACATTTATTGTTTGTTATGTTAATGTGTGTTGGACCACCGAAAACTTGAAGTGTTTTATATGACAATTTATTGTACAGTTTAATCACTATTTATTAAAACTATCATTAAAGTCCTAAATAGTCATTTAATCTTCTGTTTCACTGTTAAACAACATGACAACCCAGTACAGTATAACTGTTCAACTTGACACTTTGTAACTGTCACCACACATTAAATTCACTTATAACAATATTTACAACAGCAATACTTGTAATATTTCAGAGTCTACAGCACATTCCATGTGCCCACAATGTAAGAACCAAATTACAGTTAAGGTTATATGTGTTTGGAGGGACAACAACCAATATAACTCTCTAACTGTGCCATTGCAGTATTTTATATTTCACAATAACCAAGAATAGTATTTGTCTCATAAAACTCAAGTTTCCTGTTATATTAAAAATGTATAAATGAAAACAGACATTGTCAATCACCTTTTATATTTTTATTACGGTTTTTATACTTTGCATGTCTTTGTTTTCCATTATTTTTATATGATTACCTGTTTGTATACGTTACATCAAGTTCTATGCAGTGTCAACCTGTTTCATATGCTATTGCTCTCAAGATTCATTCCCTCAATGTACTCTTTTTATTTTCTAAGCTACTGCCTTCTGTCTTTTCATTACAAACCTCAGTATAATTTGTATGACTTTACTAACCTAATTATAGATTAATTGCATGCCTAAGTCATCTAGAACTAACCATTTTTACTTACTATAACTCACCATGTGCAAGTCATTGATTTCCAGGCACCCCTGTAATGGTGATTTGTATAATAAAGAAGAGAACTGCTCCTACAATAAATAACCATGCTCCTTCTGCTTCTAATCTTCTCATGTATCCTATTTCAAAAAATGAAAAAATAACAGGTTCAGGGGCAAAACTCCACCATTTGTTTCAATAACATATTTAGAAACATGCTCACAGCGCTTATGCCTATTCTACAACGGTGAGCTGTGCTTGTACTCCCAGTGCCATTTGTGTATCATTGTTGCTCACTCTTACCTGCCTTAAACATAACTGTACTCTCCAATTAAAGAAATTTGTCTTCTGCTTACTATAACTCTTTGACACTATCTCTCTTGCTATCCAGCATTTTCAAAACTGTACAAAAGCATGAGTGAAGCCATATTTACTATTAAATTATTCAAGAAGAAAGTAACAGAAGCATCCTTCAACGTTTGTGCCAAGGAAACAAGGATGTTTCAACTATTTGGTGAGGGATATACAAGAATATATTGCAACAAGACACCCATATGCTGTATTAAGCATTGATTTAAATAAATATAAAATTTGTAAAATTATTATAAGTTTGGGGTAAATGGACAGGTCTGGGATTGTAAAAATGTTTCATTGTTATACTAGGGGGAGAAATTAACCTGTTCCAACAGGCAAAGAACACCTGCTCGATTGTATGTGTGTTACGCGTGTATCTTGTGTGTGTTAGTGATGCATGTACAGACAGGAGTCTCAGCTACCCTCCCCAATTAATTACTAAAATAATTATTTTAATTCACTGTGTGAAACTAATTAGTGTATAAACAAACAAAAGGCACCAAAGTGTGTGTAAATTTTATAGTTATCCACAGTAAGAAAATGACGTTAATAGGACACACTACGCGAAGTCAGTGCGAAATAAATGTGCCAAAAATACGCACATTACACTAAGATACTCAAATTAATACAGTGAGTGCTTAATCAAATTAGCTATGATTTGTACTATCTCAATTCCATACAAAACATTGCCATTTGCAAAAAATTGCAAATATATGAAAAGGTTCGGGAGTGGGGGCTATCATGTGATCTTCAGGTCTCGATAGGATAATTTTGGAACCAACAGCTGCGGAATCTCGAGAGGGTATAAATTAAGGGTGCGACTGGAAATCCTTCTCTTCTTTTCAAAACACAGTTGCAGTCGGACATGCTGTCCGTCGGCAGAACAATTTATTTTGTTATAAGTCTCATCTATGAACCAATAAAGACGTTCAGTAATTATGTTTACAATATTACAGGAAACGTAGAGTAGCAGGACCGTTTACGTCAGCAAGAGTATCAACAGAGAAGCTACAAGAGCGACACGAGATGCTAGACGTTAGGAGATGCTTTTGAAACGCCTAACAGCTGTACGAGATCCACCTCGCAGCAGATAGTAATTCTCTAGGAAGGACCACACACTACTGGAGAACGACGCTGGACTCTGGACATATCCAGGACCACGCCAAGCCAGGAGTAACAGAAACCTAACTCTGGACAATGCTGGACCCCGTCAATAAGTCGTAAGGTCATTAAAACTCGAGGTGACATGCATAAATATAAATGATATATATGATTATAAACGATTCTTTTAAAATAGTTCATAAAGGGTATATAAAGAGACAATGAATTAAAACAAAAAAAAAGTTTATAATTAGAAATAATGTAATAGAGTCTTAGGTAAATGCTTTAGTCATAAGAATGAGCGATTGCACATAGAGAAATATAGAGAAAAAAGAGAGTTTAATTTTGAGATAGTATTTTTTTTTTTATCAAAGTAAAATAATTGAAATGATTTGATATTTGCATTTTGTAGAAGAGAATAATTTAAATTTTTAATATGAAACAAATGCCAGTCTAAGAGTAAATAATATAATTTTGAATTTAATTTTTAGAAAACATTGGTACAAACTGAACAAGCTGAGGTCAGATCTGAGTAAATGAATTCAATTAAAATTACATTTAAATTTTATTTTGTTTTAGTAAATCACATTGAATAAATGTCTAGATTAAGATTATTAACATGTCTAGATGTAAGAGTGTTTTAAATGTGTGTAACACCATATAGCTTAAGAGATAAACACTTAATAATGAGTGATATCTTGATCGGAGATTATTAACAATGTTTATTATTTATAATGCTTGTTAAAACAATAAACATGAAATTTTAACTACTCATAAATCTACTACTCTTATTATAGTTACACCTGGTATCGCTATACAACCTGCATACATAAAAGGTATCATTATATAACACATAAAGTTGTAAAGTAGTATAATTGTTGCACCCCACGAACGAAGGGGCTCCTCAAAATAAATTATATATGATATGTATTGTTGTATAGAAATGTCGCCCATGAACGTGGAGCACAACACGCCTACATTTAATAATTAGGTATCTGGTATGCTCTATCATTACCAGTGTTTGATAATTTATATGTTATAACTAATATTATATTTTAATTATTTTTGTATGTTAGTTATTTTAAAATTGTTGTGTGTATTGTATTGTAATAATGCAACTGGCGCCCACCCCAACAAGCAGGTGTAATTGTAACATGAGTAGATAACAGTAAATAAATAATAATAATTAAAAAATAAATAAATAAAAGCTCATATATGGTTCACCAATAATAAATTATAAATAAATATTTTAATAATAATTCACTATGGCAGCACCAAAGGCTTAAATATGGAAGCACTCCAAACCATGATGCGTGCCTGGGTGGATGAATTAAGTACAAACCAAAAAGAGGAAAATAGAAAGAAAATAGAAGAGTTAAAAGAATTTAATACAAAGCAAATGCAAAAGAATAGGGAAGAATCTAAAGCCGAATTCAAAGAATTGAAGAGGGCTAATAAAGAATTTAAAGCTGAATTAGCGAAAACTAATGAACAAATACAAAAGAATAGAGAAGAAAGTAGGGCTGAATTTAAAGAGTTTAAAGAGCAACTGACTACAAAACTCGAAGAAATAAATACTCGTATAGCGGCAGTAAAAATTACAATTGAAACAAAACAATATGAACAAACAATTGTAATTGAAAATAAGAGAGAACAGACATTCATAATTACTGACAATAATTCTAATGCAATAATTAACACTAGGGGAGAATGCAAAATAAAAATTAAACAATCATACCGTGTTGGCGAAAATATCCAAAGTGTTGGTTACACACACACTAGTAGAACAATTAAAAATGTAACACAATTGAAACAAATCACACACGACGAGTGTACGCACAGCAATTATCGATTGAACAATAATTATAATGATAATCACAATAATTATAATGGTAAACACTACAGAGATTATCATAAACGAAGAATGAAAAAACCGTCGACAGCTGTTTATATAGGCCACATACAAACTGAACATAAGGAATGCGTTCGACAAGAGGGGCGCAGCAGTGAGAATAAGAGAGGATGTAGAAAGAGAGGTTATTTGTGGCTGTCAACTAGAGAAAAATTGTCACCCTAGAGACAAGCGGATCACACGGTAAGTACACACAATAATGAGACAGAAATGTTAAGTGTCGATGACTATACGGCACAGGAAACAATGTCCGGCGGCTGGTCAAACAATTCAATTCGTTGTTAACTTAAACTAGGGAGGGTGTAAATTGAACCACACTCAATACCCGAATGTGAATAAATAATTATTTTTATAATTATCTTGTTGATTCATCCTCTTCGTTCACTTTTTTAAATATTATTATATATATAAACTTTCACATATGAACTTACTTTGGTTATCACTTCCTCATACGTTTCAAGGTGATGTGCCTCTTCCTCAGTGGGAGTAAATACTGAATGTTATTTTACAGAATAACGGTTATGGACTATAGGTGTGTGTGGTAGGGGTTGATGGTGGGAGGGAATTGGCGCTGAGGTTCAAATTGTGTGTTTGGATCAGTGTATCGAATAGTGTATGTGATCTATAATGTAATTGTTCATTTAATATGTTTAGTTGTAGTGCGTGATATCTGTATATTTCGAATTGTTCAGCTGTGTTTAGTTTTTTTATTTTAGCAGTGATTATTTTTAAAAGAAAAATATTACTGTTAATTATTAATGTTAGAAAAGGAGTTAAATAAGAAGGAATAATATGTGTAAAAAGGTTAGAAATTATATTTAAGAAAATGTTATAATTGAAAAGAAAATGTTAAGGAATTAAATAATGAAGAATGTTATGTTTGTAAGAAATGTAAGGAATGTTAGTATTCAAAGAAAAATGGTAAGGAATGCTAATGTGTTAAAAATATTTAAGAAATGAAAGGAATGTTATTATCGATGTTGTTATTAATATGAAGAAAGGGTTAGAAATGATAAATAAATTTTATAATTGTCAGAATGGCTGATCAAGCGAAAACTTCATACTTTAGTGGAAATGCAAGAACACAGAAGAAAGCGATAGTGAAAGTCAAGGGCAGAGATTACTTAGAGCTCAAATACTATGATTAACACATCGAGTGAGTTAAGCACATAAAAGTCTGGGTATAGACTTGTTTCTAAGGCAGTCATCTGTAGCCGATAATGCGACACACTACGAAGCTAAAAAGAGTAATCTGTGCTGTATTTCAGCACATGGTAAGAATGAAGAAAATTATGAGTGATCAGGAAGGTAATGTTAAAGAAATGTAATAAAGGGTAAGGAAAGTTAATGTATTATATAAGTAGTAAGAAATGTTAAGAAATGTAACGAATGAAGATTGGAATAATGGGGTAAGAAAAGAGTTAAGGAACGAAGGTAGGAATGTTATGATTAAGGAAACGTAAAATTACAGAGTGAAAGATGGCATAATATGTAGAAATGCAGAGCATCCAGAAAGAAAATAAAGGAAAGCTAATTGCAGTGGATTTTTTGGGACCACTTCCAAGATCAAGTCATGGAGTGAAACACATACTTGTTTGTATTGATGTATTTTCCAAAGCCGTCCATCTGTATCCAATTATGTGACCCACAACTAAAGTTGTTTTGAAAATACTCTTGCAGAAATACATTCCTGCATATGGTAAAATGAAGAAGGTACTTAGCGACCAAGAAGTGCAGTTCCAAAGCGATGTATGGGAGAAGACTCTTCGTGAAAATGGAATCCAACCTGTACTCACATCAGTACGACACCCACAGGGAAATCTTGTGGAAAGTGTAAATAAAGAGTTATGTAAATATCTACGAATCTACTGTCACGACCAACACAACAAATGGGCAGAGTATTACCTTTCTTTGAGAAAGCAATAAATGAAAATTGTAGCGAAGCAACAAGTTATACGCCGATCGAGCTAGATGAAGACAAGAAACCTATTAGATTCTGGACCAAATATGTAAGCAAGCCAGAGAATCAAAATGTACCTATTCCATTAAGTGTAAAGGTTGAGTACGCTAAACAACGCATCATAGAACAAGGTAACAAGAGGAGAGAAAAGTTGAATAGAACGCATAAAATAACAACGATTCGACGTAGGAGAACAAATTCTGTTGAAAGCTAATCCCGTTGGAAAACGCATTGACAACACAGAGAAGAAATTCTTCCGGCTGTACAACGCGTTGAAACAACGCGTGGGAAAACACACGTTCATGGTATATAATGAGAGGGAAGGAAAAGGACATCGGCAAATATCATGCGACGTCATTCAAGAAATTCTACGTATGAATAACAAGAAGAGGGAGTGAGAAGAACAATGCCACTGAGCCCCGTCCAAGGTCAACGCACCAATCAGCTGTATAATGGGGGGTGAAAATATTGCATACCACCACTGGTGAGCGTTATACTGACCTACTCATTATTATGTGTCATTTAACTGATGTAAACTAAAGTTAAATATAATATTATTTTCATTTGTCTAGAACAAATAGACGAAAATTTAATAAATAAATATTTAATACTATATATAATACTTTCACTTATGAACTTACTATTGTCACTTCCCAAACGTTTCAAGATGTTGTTTCTCTTCTTCAGTGGGTTGAGTACTAACTGTCGATTACAGAATAACCGTTACGGAATGGAGTGTGTGGTGGGGGTTGATGGTGGGAAGGGGTTGGCGCTGAGGTTCGAATTTTGTGTGTGGATCAGTGTGTCAAATAGTGTATGTGATTTGTGATGTATCTGTTCATTTAATATGTTGTTTGGTTGTAGTGTGTGATATCTGTATATTTCAAATTGTTCAGCTGTGTTTAGTTTTCTACTTTTTGGTAAGTAGTGTAATATTTCCATGTTGTGTTCTATGTTTGTGTAGCTGTGGTTTTCGTTATGTAAATGTGTGGCAAATGTGGAATGTATGTAGTTTGTGGTGAGGGCTTTTAAATGTTCAGAAAACCTGGAAGAAAAAGATCTTCCCGTCTGGCCGATGTAGAATTGTTGACAATCATTGCAATTTAATTTGTAAACCCCTGTTTTGCTGTATGTGTCAATGTCTTTGTTAGTATTGTTTATGTGTTTTCTAATGGTGTTGTTGGTTCTGTAAGCTACTTTATAATTTTGTTTCCTAAATGTGTTTGCAATTTTATGTGTATTGGAATTGTAGTATGTAAGTGTTATGTATTTACTGGGTTGTGTGCTGTTGGTCAGATGTGTTTTACTTTTTGTGTTGAGGATTCGTTTATGTAGTTTATTTATTAATTCGGGGTTGTATCCGTTTTTGACTGCTATGTATTTAAATGTGTTTAATTCATCTTGGTGGTCATGTGTGTTTAGGGGTATTGACGTGAGCCTATGGAGCATGTAGTTGAAAGTGGTGATTGTAAGGTCTAAAAAGTTTATGCTGTTGTTTAATTCTATTTCAAGTGTGAATTTTAATTTATGGTGTAAAGTGTTAATGTATTTATGGAAATTTTCTATTTGTCTTTTGTTGCCGTTGTAAAGGAGTAATAATAAATAATAAATATTTATTAAATTTTTTTTCAAGCAGAGGAATAATGCAACGATACAGCCATATGCTGTATTAAGCATTGATTTAAATAAATATAAAATTTGTAAAATTATTATAAGTTTGGGGTAAATGGACAGGTCTGGGATTGTAAAAATGTTTCATTGTTATACCAGGGGAGAAATTAACCTGTTCCAACAGGCAAAGAACACCTGCTCGATTGTATGTGTGTTACGCGTGTATCTTGTGTGTCTTAGTGATGCATGTACTGACAGGAATCTCAGCTACCCTCCCCAATTAATTACTAAAATAATTATTTTAATTCACTGTGTGAAAAGTAATTAGTGTATAAACAAACAAAAGGCACCAAAGTGCGTGTAAATTTTATAGTTATCCACAGTAAGAAAATGACGTTAATAGGACACACTACGCGAAGTCAGTGCGAAATAAATGTGCCAAAAATATGCACATTACACTAAGACGCTCAAATTAATACAGTGAGTGCTTAATCAAATTAGCTATGATTTGTGCTATCTCGATTCCTTACAAAACATTGCCATTTGCAAAAAATTGCAAATATATGAAAAGGTTCGGGAGTGGGGGCTATCATGTGATCTTCAGGTCTCGATAGGATAATTTCGGAACCAACAGGTGCGGAATCTCGAGAGGGTATAAATTAAGGGTGCGACTGGAAACCCTTCTCTTCTTTTCAAAACACAGTTGCAGTCGGACATGCTGTCCGTCGGCAGAACAATTTATTTTGTTATAAGTCTCATCTATGAACGAATAAAGACGTTCAGTAATTATGTTTACAATATTACCGGAAATGTAGAGTACCGGGACAGTTTAAGTCAGCAAGAGTATCAACAGAGAAGCTACAAAAGCGACACGAGATGCTAGACGTTAGGAGATGCTTTTGAAACGCCTAACAGCCGTACGAGATCCACCTCGCAGCAGATAGTAATTCTCTGGGAAGGACCACACACTACTGGAGAACGACGCTGGACTCTGGACATATCCAGGACCACGCCAAGCCAGGAGTAACAGAAACCCAACTCTGGACAATGCTGGACCCCGTCAATAAGTCGTAAGGTCATCAAAACTCGAGGTGACATGCATAAATTGTATAGTTACGTTATTTTTGAATTTATAAATACGATATATCTCACAAATGTGGTTATGTATACAAAACTAGGACGCCATCTATGCAATTAACTAAGTCATGGGCCAGAAGTTCGTTACGCGAAGTTATAGGAAACGGAAATTGCTTGAAATAACAAAACAGCTGTTCTAATTGTTACCAATGAAATACCCCTTTTTATTCTTTACTTTGTTACATAACATTTTTTAAAACCAACTGTAACCCTTCCAAAAACATAATGTGTAATAATAACTTTGATTAAGTTTAATGATTATATGTTTAAATGATTATACAATAATAACATGTATATATTTATATTTATATAGTGGTGCTCAACCCAGCACTTAGAATAATTACGCACGCACACAACCACTCACCCTTTCATTATCATGGTACAACTTATTTAAATTTTGGAGCTCCTTAAATTTTGATTGAAATTTTGAATAATTTGTTAAATGATTGATTTCTACAATAACATATATTGGGAAATAAAGGATTCAAAATATATAAGGAACGCTCTCACCAATTTCCGTGTTGGCTTCCTCGCACTGCCAGTCTCGTTCGTATATCGGCACAATCGGTGTATTTTACTGCGCTTGACGGGACACCTTTGGTTAACCCACGTAACCCACCGTCGTGGGACCGATTCTATACGTCGATCTTGTTTACGAACGACTTAATCGGTCGAGGACGCCTACACCAAACCGAACTATTACTTTCCTTAATACATTTTGATATTATACTGTTTATTAACCACCTACAGTGGTCTAAAAAGTTAAAATTCACTCGTAAGTGAATGGGCGGCCGGCCGGCTCAAATCAGAGCTGCAGATGAAATGACGGCAATTTCTGGTTGAAATCTGCGGAAGTGGGGTGTATTGACGTCACATTCCTTTGTCTAAATTGTTGACATCGCTGTTTGTAGTTGTCAACACATTCTCCGCCTCTGACGTAACGAAGGCTTGGCTCTGCTTATCGCAATAACTGCACACTGTTTTTGTGATGTGACACCGTTTTTTGTCATGAATTAGTTCAAATCCTGGCAAATACTGTAATATAGTCCACTCACCGTAAATTCTATATAGGGTGTTTGAGGTTGGATTGGGTATGTCAAAAAATAGGAAAATACAATATTTATGATCTCTTTACCATATTTTAGTATATTATACAATGTACCATGATTGTACCATCACAAAACCCCCTCAATGAAAGATGGTGTGACGAAGCACACAAACTTTCATTGACCCTTTCATACTTCCTAAAGGGATCAGTCAGGACAAGTCGCCACAACCCCCTTACAATTTTATATAAAAAATAACAATAACTCACCCTTGGTCTGGTGATGAGGACCGTACCTTCATGACCTTACTGGACTTCTCCTGCGAGATCCCAACACCATAAGGCCACTTAGGCTCTTAACGCCCCTGCTCTGACGCGTTGGCCAGCTCAGGACCGCTGTCACACCCCAAACACTGAAACAATTTATAAAAAATATTAATATAGTGGCTTATTGAATCACTCCATCCTCAACTGATCTGGTTCCCCTTAGCTAAGTGCTGGTTTGTGCCAATAAGCACTGGGTTGGCTTACTAATTATAAAATTATAAATTATATTAAATAAAATTAGAAAGTATAAAAATTATAAAAATAATAAATCTCAAGGATTAAAAAGAATATGAAAAAGGATTAAAATTGAATGAAATATAATTGAAAATATAAAATATATATAATATAAAATATAATTATATATCTCCCAAACTTGGAGAAAACAAATCAAGAAATTTAATGAATCGATTTATTTACTTATAACTTTTAAAATAAACTTTTATTATGATTATTAGTATTATTATTATTATTATTAACAGTTAATCATCTGGCTGATAAATATTATTAACAGCGCCATTTAAAAATTTTTTTTTTCTACACATATTATAAAATCATGTTAAAAAGTTTTCAAATAAATACATAATACATTAATAATTAACACTGATATATTAATAATACAGTTAATACATTTTAACTACTCAATCATATTCAATCATATCTTAATAAATAATTAAGATATATCAAAATTGAAATATCATTTTAAAATGTTAATTCTTTAGTTACATTAATAAATTTGTAGACACTTTCCAAGTCCAAAACATCACTTTTCTAACACTCCAGGAAAACAATGGATCTTCTGATATACTTAGTTACATAAAAAAAATATACAACTCCTTAATGAGTTAACCTCTTAAGTTGCACAATTTTCAAATTTTATTCTATAAAATTTTAGAATAAAACAAGATTCAAGGGATCAATGCCAAAATATAGATATTTTTTTTTTTATATAACCCAAGAATTAGGGGTCCCCCTCCCCGTTCAATAATAAGATTAAATTTTCAAATTTCTACCAATTTTGTGTGGAGGAAGACCATCGTTGCTTTCACTTCCTTACGTCAGTTCCGCCAACCATGGTCCGCCTCCCAAACTCCAAAATCCACGATCAGAGGTGGTGAATCTGTGATCGCCCGAAAATGGGGGATAGTCCCTTCTGTAAACCAATAACTAAATTAATACTCATATACTCCAAATATAAAACATCAATATAAAATAACTAAGTCGACCAGTACAACTTTAAATTTGTAGCATTGTGTGTTCCTACTATCTCTCCAGTTATGTTGTTCTGTAATACCGCACTTAACTTAGCGGTTAGGTAGGCGTAGTTCCTCTGAAATTTCCTATAAAAGTTGCACAGCCCAAGAAAATTCTGAAGTTGTTTGATGTTTCGCGGTTCAGGGAAACGCATAATAGATTCGACCTTGTCCGGGTTTGCGGAAATTCCTTCCGATGTAATAATGAATCCTACAAAATTAATCTTCGTTTGTAGAAATTTGGACTTATCCCAATTTACGGTTAATCCTCCCGCTTCTAATTTTCCTAACACATATTTTAAATGTTCTAAATGGTCTTCAAATGTACGTGAAGCTATTAAAATATCATCTACATAAACTGTGAGAAAATCTAAATCTTTTGGTCTCAAAATTCTATCCAAACATTTAATGAAACTAGCTACGCTGGTATTTAGCCCAAATGGTAGTCGCTTAAACTGATAATTTTTTCCGTTAAACAAAAATGCTGTGTATTGCCTACTTACCTCTGCTAATGGTACCTGCCAATATCCAGCAGTCAGATCTAAGGACGTCATAAATCTTACGCCACTAAACTTTTGAAAGATCTCATTTATAGATTCTGGTGATTCTCGGTCTGGTATAATAATTTGATTAATTTTCCTTGCGTCTAGGCATAATCTTACTCCTCCTTCCTTCTTGATTACCACCACTAACGGATTTGAGTAGTGAGACACTGACCTCTCTATGATACCATTATCTAACATCTTGTCCAACTCTTCTTGCACCGCTCGTCTTTTAGAGTAAGGCACTGGATAACTCCGCTGCATGAATGGTGTGTGTTCCTTTATCTGTAACATACATTCATAATTTTTTGCCCTTCCTGGAATATCGGCAAACACTCCCTTAAACTGCTCTATTACCTGCCATAACGCTATACATTGGCCACTCCTTATCACCTCACCCCCACTACAGAATTCATCCGCCCTTATCTCCCATACTTCATTATTAATATTACTCATTTCATTATCAACATCTTCTAAATACTCACCCTCTATACAAAAATTTACTTTAGTATCTAAGTGATTCTCAACTACTTGTTTCTGTAACAATTTCACACCAGTGGTTCTAACTTTATTTATCACATTTTCAAAATTAATTTTCACAGACCGATCACCCCCATCTAACTCCACCACTTTTTCTTTAAAATTTATTACAGCTTTATTTCTTTGTAAAAAATCATTTCCCAAAATGATGTCTAAACTTAACCCCTTGACTACCAAAAATGTATTATCAAAATTCATATCTCCAATTGAGAAGCTTAAATGTATCTGTTTTGTCACCCTTTTACTACGTACCCCCGTGACTCCTATTACTGTAACCCCTGCTACGGGTAAAACTGGAATATTCTTATTCAATTCTTTCAATTCACTTAAAATGTTCTCGGCTATTACTGAAATTTCGCTCCCTGTATCGACAAGTGTTTTAAAGTTTCTATTATCTATTGTTACCTGTATTTCCGTGAGTCCAGCTCTCACCTCCAATGTCGTGTTACACTCCTCCTCCAATAAATCTGCAACGATGTCTGCTTTTATTACGTTGGATTGTAAGTTCTCGATGGGTCGGACCTCATGAGTTTCCCTGAACAGTGGTCGGGTCCTACTTACCACTGTTGACTTCAGTTTTCCGGCTGTGTCCTATTATGACTTGTTGATGGCACAGGGTGTCCGCGTGTTGGTCCCTGATGGTGGTACGGTGCTCCTTTGTTACTCGGGGCTCCTCTGTTCGCAGGTATGAATTGCTTTACTTGGTTATTTCTTGGTGCTTTACAGAAATAACAATGCTGCATGTGACCCCGATTCTCCTTCCTGCAACTAGAACAACTCCAACCGCCTGGTGTCTGTAAATCATTTCTAACATTATATTTATTGCCAGTATGATTAAAATAAGGCCTTGGCCGATTAAACTCATTGTTATTATTGTTATGGTTATACGTATTTGGTTGTATAGGGCGTCTACCCATTTCACGATCATTTATACTTTGTAGTATATCTAATACCCTTTCCAGTTCATCAAGATTTTCTATTTCTTTAGTCATCAGAGTGACCTGCACTTCTCTAGGTAAGTGCTTACTAACATACCTAACAAATGACTTAAATGGTATAGGAGGCTCTAAATATTTAGCTTCGTTGTACAATTTTGTTACATAAATAGTAATGTTATTATTACTAACGTTACGTCCCATGAAATTACCCGTTCCCATAATACGGCTTCTTAAAGTCTCCTGCTCTTCTTCTGTCCAATATTTACCCTTAAAAGCTTTTTCAAAAGTATTATAGCAATCCCATTCTAACCTATGAGCTTCAGCCCATATGACTGAGTTACCCTTGAAACATTTAATAATTTTATTTAATTTCACTTCCCAGCTACTACTACTAAAATGATTATAATCCCTATTCTGATTAAGGAATCGCATGGGATGTATTACTCTGTTTTCATGGCTAAAATTCTCTAGTTCTATTTCATTATAGAAATCTCTAGGTACTACTACTCTATCAGTTATGCTTGAAACATTTTTATTTATTTCTCCCCATAATTCGTTTTTTACACTGGTCAAATTATTTGCAATCATATCATATTTATCATGCACATCCATACTATTTTGTACAGTTAAGTCATCAATTTCTTTAATCTTACTTTGTAACAAATTAAATCTACTCTTGGTATTTTTCTCATGTTCAGTCATAGTACTATCTATAGCTTCTAAATTTTTAGTAATATCTATCACGTTTATTTCAATGTTTTCTAAATGATTTTGCAACACATTGGTTTTAACTTCTACTTGACTTTCTACAAAATGTAAACATTTCTGTTGTATTTCTGTACTGCTTGTCTCTAATTGACTTTTAATCGTTTTATTTACTGTGCCATAAACTAGATCGATTTTCGTGTCTAAATCATTTATGGTACTACTGAACTTGTCATCAACAATGGCTAGTGTATTTTTCTGTATGTTATCACAACGTGTTTCTACTGTGTTAATTCGCTCATCAAATTGACAATTTTGTCTTTTAATTTCATCTTTCATCTCATGGAAATTAATTTTAAAACTACTTTGAATTTCTTTAATTTCGTTATTCTGCTCATCTAGTTTTTTATCTAGTTTTAATAACAATTGTATCATTGCATTAGTTTCATCCTGCTTACTATCTAAACTAGTTGAAATGGATGTATTGACTTTCGTTATTCCTACAGATACAGGCGTATGCGCCTCGTCAATCTGACTAGTTTGAGGTGTTTGTACATCCATCTCGCCAGTCAAATTTACATTAGTTGTACCTATTTCTAACGTAATATTGTCATTAGTACTCATTTTGGCAATTGTGTAATGCACGCATGCATACAATTGTATAACCTAATTGTGGGGTTATGTTTACGAATTATAAAATTTTGTCTGTTACCTCAAGCAATTTTTTTCCCGTGTTCTTTCTAGGCGTATCCCATGTAATAATATACATACATAATATTACATAAGGTCCCTGTTCGGGCGCCATCTGTATAGTTACGTTATTTTTGAATTTATAAATACGATATATCTCACAAATGTGGTTATGTATACAAAACTAGGACGCCATCTATGCAATTAACTAAGTCATGGGCCAGAAGTTCGTTACGCGAAGTTATAGGAAACGGAAATTGCTTGAAATAACAAAACAGCTGTTCTAATTGTTACCAATGAAATACCCCTTTTTATTCTTTACTTTGTTACATAACATTTTTTAAAACCAACTGTAACCCTTCCAAAAACATAATGTGTAATAATAACTTTGATTAAGTTTAATGATTATATGTTTAAATGATTATACAATAATAACATGTATATATTTATATTTATATAGTGGTGCTCAACCCAGCACTTAGAATAATTACGCACGCACACAACCACTCACCCTTTCATTATCATGGTACAACTTATTTAAATTTTGGAGCTCCTTAAATTTTGATTGAAATTTTGAATAATTTGTTAAATGATTGATTTCTACAATAACATATATTGGGAAATAAAGGATTCAAAATATATAAGGAACGCTCTCACCAATTTCCGTCTTGGCTTCCTCGCACTGCCAGTCTCGTTCGTATATCGGCACAATCGGTGTATTTTACTGCGCTTGACGGGACACCTTTGGTTAACCCACGTAACCCACCGTCGTGGGACCGATTCTATACGTCGATCTTGTTTACGAACGACTTAATCGGTCGAGGACGCCTACACCAAACCGAACTATTACTTTCCTTAATACATTTTGATATTATACTGTTTATTAACCACCTACAGTGGTCTAAAAAGTTAAAATTCACTCGTAAGTGAATGGGCGGCCGGCCGGCTCAAATCAGAGCTGCAGATGAAATGACGGCAATTTCTGGTTGAAATCTGCGGAAGTGGGGTGTATTGACGTCACATTCCTTTGTCTAAATTGTTGACATCGCTGTTTGTAGTTGTCAACACATTCTCCGCCTCTGACGTAACGAAGGCTTGGCTCTGCTTATCGCAATAACTGCACACTGTTTTTGTGATGTGACACCGTTTTTTGTCATGAATTAGTTCAAATCCTGGCAAATACTGTAATATAGTCCACTCACCGTAAATTCTATATAGGGTGTTTGAGGTTGGATTGGGTATGTCAAAAAATAGGAAAATACAATATTTATGATCTCTTTACCATATTTTAGTATATTATACAATGTACCATGATTGTACCATCACAAAATGTAAATGATATATATGATTATAAATGATTCTTTTAAAATAGCTCATAAAGACTATATAAAGAGACAATGAATTAAAACAAAAAAAAAGTTTATAATTAGAAATAATGTAATAGAGTCTTAGGTAAATGCTTTAGTCGTAAGAATGAGCGATTGCATATAGAGAAATATAGAGAAAAAAGAGAGTTTAATTTTGAGATAGTATATTTTTTTTTATCAAAGTAAAATAATTGAAATGATTTGATATTTGCATTTTGTAGAAGAGAATAATTAAATGTTTAATATATGAAACAAATGCCAGTCTAAGAGTAAATAATATAATTTTGAATTTAATTTTTAGAAAACATTGGTATAGACTGAACAAGCTGAGGTCAGATCTGAGTAAATGAATTCAATTAAAATTAC
Organism: Magicicada septendecula; assembly: GCA_034769895.1. NCBI lineage: Eukaryota > Metazoa > Arthropoda > Insecta > Hemiptera > Cicadidae > Magicicada > Magicicada septendecula. The sequence goes on along the minus strand of CM068370.1, from coordinate 259,133,919 downwards.
ATTTAAATTTTATTTTGTTTTAGTAGATCACATTGAATAAATGTCTAGATTAAGATTATTAACATGTCTAGATGTAAGAGTGTTTTAAATGTGTGTAACACCGTATAGCTTAAGAGATAAACACTTAACAATGAGTGATATCTTGATCGGAGATTATTAACAAAGTTAATTATTTATAATGCTTGTTAAAACAATAAACATGAAATTTTAACTACTCACAAATCTACTACTCTTATTATAGTTACACCTGGTATCACTATACAACCTGCATATATAAACGGTATCGTTATATAACACATAAAGTTGTAACGTAGTATAATTGTTGCACCCCACGAATGAAGGGGCTCCTCAAAATAAACTATATATGATATGTATCGTTGTAATATACAACAATACAAGTAGGGTGGATATTGTTGGTTCTGCTTTTCCTTATCACATGATGCACTAAACATTGGGTGCCATGAGTGATAGGTTAGGGCTAGCCAAGCCCATACCTGCCATACAAGGTGGGGATAATATAGGTAATATAAACAACAGCAGTAAACTGAGGTTGCATGTGTGATGTTGGCGCTTGTGAGTAGAAGCTTTCATGTATGTCCTCCAAATAGGAGAGTATTGGCAAGTTTTCTGGCCAGGTCATCCTTCCGTAGCAATAGAGTAGACCATACAGGCAGCATCTCAATACTGAGTGGTGGAAAATAATTCACCCCCTCTACCAAGTGCCAATGACATCCCTAGATTGTAGATGAATGGGTAGAGCCTCCTATTGTCTTTGGGATGGGAAGCTATCCCTGAAAGCAGATGAACCTCCAGTGATCAATGGTATAGCATGAAGAAGGCAAGGAAACGTACCGCAATAAAGATCCAATGGATATCCCAAGTTTTGCAACTATAGAATGGAGTCTCTTGAGATACGAAATGTTACAGAGGTAAAGCACTTCCCTACCTTGAATCTCCAGAGGGGAGGATTTCTGAAATTTTGGTTTAAGTGTGACACAAATGAGTTCAAATTATAGTGACTTGGAATTTAAGAACAATGCTAACACATGGCAAACTAGATAATGCAATATTGGAGATGAAGAAACTAGAAATAAATGTTTCAGGAATAAGCATGATGCATTGGCCAGGACAAGGTGACTTCTGGAGTGAGTGATAGGTTCAGAATTACAAACAAGTGAAATGATTAAATATTAGAATTACCTTGGTTCCTTCTTTGCAACTTCTTTGTGTTTTTTCCTTAATATTGTAACGGTACATATAACACTGCATCCACCAACGTACCGAAAATTAATTTGAAAGCCACTACTGTTAAGAATACATCAAAGGTCAAGAATACCACCATGGATACAGAAGGAGAAAGTACCATACGTTAAAGTAAGTGAAGTATCATGGAAAAGAAATCACTAGTAAATGTACCAATAAAGAAGAAAAGAAGAATAAAGACGAGACGACTGACATACCTTACCCAATAGATCAGTGAGAAGAACAACAAAACAAAAGAACAAAGAATCAGTGAGAAGAACCCAACAAAAGAAGAAAGAAGAGTCAGGGAGAAGAACACAACGATAATGACCTAAAGAAAGAAGAAAGAAGAAACAATGAGAAGGAAACAAGTGAAAATAACGTCATGTATAAAATAAATAAGAGTGAGAAGGAGATCAGTGAAGAAAAGAAGAAGGAAGATATCCAGACCAGACACAAGGAAAAAGGGAAAGAAATTGGAAGCCTCCTATTGGAAACTAACATAAACCTATAAAGGAATAATTGTACTAAGAAGAAAGAAGAAATGTTAATTAATTACATGATATAAATCCCTAAGCTGTATGGTAAAGTCAACACTGACCACAACTCATTTGATGAATACATTCCTTGTCCATGTAAAATAAACTGTAATCAATAAGGACTAAATATTGTAAATGAAGAGTCAACAACAAACTGAATAAGAATAGGATAAGTTTATTTTAGCTAAATGATGTGTAGATATAAAAAGAAGACTAGGTTACAAAATATAAATGACCAATTGTACAGTGGGATTGATGTTAGTAAAAACCCACTAATTAACAATAATTAAGACAATAAAAGAGTAAACCAAAGGTACAATAATAATAACCAATAACCAATGTACAAACATTGAGTGAAAGCCAATCAACCAGATTAATGCAGAAATACACAGCCAGCAGCAACACATTACTGCTTACCAAACATGCATCATAACCTAATCTGGGCAACCAGTTTTCAATAAAACTCAAGAAAAACAAAGCCAAAATAATAACAAACCAGAATGTATTGAGCTAGGAAGTAACTAGATAATATAAGGAACGTTTTGTACACAATAGATAGTATAATAACTAAATATAAAAGCTATATTAATGTAATCCAATATAACTATAGGCTTGTAATAACAAAGATGCATGATGCAACCAAATTATGTTATAAATTTATTATACAAAGGTAGTAACTCAACTAACAACTTGAAGTAGGACAGAATACTGTTCAGATGAATAAATTCAACCAAGATAACTATCTAAATAATCAAAATAACAATAATAACAACAAAACTATAGTAACAACTAGCTGCAAGCAATGTTGATAACTACTAAACCAAGGTGATAACAAATTCAAATGCAGAATGAACTGCAGCACCTTGATAAGAATATCATTGAGACCATTTTAATTATCATTTGAATAACAATCAGAATAATATGTGTAGAGTACCAAGCATACAGTAAGGTAACTCCATGAAGTATGACCAGCCTACTTAACAAACAATAGTTAAGGCAATAAACTAATAATGTAGGGAAAAAGAACACTGTCAATAGTGACTAAACCCATCAATGTGTAAATAGGTGATGTTAGAAATTAGTTAAATGTTATTATTATTAAAATATAAGAAAAACAAATATGTATAGTCATAGACCTAGGTTTGAATCTATGAAAACGGACATAGTAGTAATATTAAGACATAGTTTTAAGGGAAAATTGTACAGTAAATTAAGAATACATTATTACCATCGAAAATGGAATAAAAACAATGTATTGATAATAAATAATAGCTTAATGGACACTAAGTGTATATACCAAGTGTGATTTCAGCAACCCCGAATCCGAAATATATGATGAGGGGATTCAAATTAATCGTCATAAAAAGTTAGAAACAATGAGGGTAATTAAAATGACATCAGTGCAGTTATAAGTAAGATATTGGACTTATAAAAATAATTGTATGATGCTGAACCCTTCCACGTGTGTATGTCGACCAAAAATTCTTAATCTCGACCCCAAAAAGTGACGCATTTGTAAACGTCTGTTTTGACAAAGTCCGCCGAAAATTGACGAATTAAAATATATTGACCAATCAGATCCTATAAAAAATCCGAGATGCATCATTCCGACAGAGGAAGCAAAGACAGTCTTTTACCAGCAACGAAGTGAACTACATGCACGCCGTTTCTCCAGAAAAAACGTGCGTTTGACAGCGACTAGATGTAAACATACGTTAACCTCAAACCATGAGTGGAGGTTATGTCTACTGAAGAAATAGTGCAGTATATTTTTAAGTGAAAATAATTCAGAGTACATGCGCATAGGAGTGAGTGTAGTGAAGTCATGAAAATTTATTTAATTAATTAAAGAATTTTAATTAATTAAAAATTTTAAGGAAAAAGTGTAAACACTACGAACGACTAGTTACGCAAGTATCAAATACCCACAGCTATTATATTATGATTGTATAGTAATATAGATATAACAGAACGCTAATAGCGATTTGAATTAACATCAGTTAATCAATTAAATACCCAATTACTAAAGGAAGGGAACTCTGTAATACAGATAAACAATGTAAAAATTGAACGCTTTAATGAATGACAATTTTAGCTATTTGTATAATTCGAATGTTTAGTATAAGTAAAGACATTGTATAACAAATGAAGGGAGTATGTGCCCTAACCATTAGTCAGATAAGAGTGTTCAATATTTTGTTTCAGTAATTAAGTAAGAGTTACACCAGAGGGTGACATAAATATATCCAATGAATTACAAATACTTGAGATAGGTACATCCAGTCTAGGAGATGATTATAATCCATGACACTGAATTCTAATAATTATTATCACTTGTTAACAAGTAACTAATAACTTTTAAACAAACAAGGTTGCACAAATCTATCTTAATGTCAATATTTAACCATGAACAGTTGTTCATATCTTATATTTTTTTAAATTAATAACCCATGAATTTATATTTTATCTACTTGTTATAACCGTATCAATTTTATTAAATATGTGTATTTTGCAGACTCAAAGAACCTACTACTACTACTACAATTATTAATAAGATTACAAGTTTAATAACACTTCATAACCTAGTTGTTTACCAACAATTATACGACTAGCCAAATGCAGTCATACCAACCTAAGATTTTTAAATGTTTTAGAGTCCATGTTCAAATTTAACTGTTAACCAAAAGGAAAGTAAATTATATTATTGTACTAAATTTTATTGTTCTAGAATTCAATAAATCATTATTGTCATTTGAACCTTTGAAAGAGTTGGCTTTTATTGTAATCAGGAAATACAGCTTAGTGAGAAAAATGGGACGGTTGGTACCAGACTTCCAGAGCGAATCATTCAAATGGAATGATTTTTTCCAACCGCACCGACCTATATATATTATTACACAGTATAAATTATCGTAAATATCATGTTTGTGTATGTTTATGTTATTGTATAGGCAGGACATTACTGATCATCTCACCACCGCTGATCAACGGAGAGCCCACGGAACTTCAATTGAATCAATTCTAAGAAGTGAATAAAAAATATTTTATAAACCAAATAAACTGACAATTAAAACAGCGAAAAAGAAGTGTAAGTAACCGATTTATTCACTATCGGATTCAACAATAGGTTTAATTGGGTGGAATAAATCACTAAACAACGACTTAATAATAAAGTACGAGCTTTGAATAATAATCATAAACAAATTACAAGACCCCATATTAATTAAAAAACCCTGAGACTAATAATTATAAATATTTAAAAACACGAGAGCAATCGTCTAATTATAAATTGACACCAACAACGTGGAGCAAAAATACAGACGGATCTCGTCTTATTACAATATACACTACGCGTTTTGGGACTTAAAGTCCCATCATCAGGTGGATAAAATTTTCACTCATGTAGAGCGCGTCACAAGATAAAAAATATATAAAGGTCACGCACATCTCGCTACTCAGTCGAATTTCCCCACTCGCGTTATCTCGCGATGCGCATCGCTACCGACCCAGTGAGCGACTCTTATGTATAAGTGAAATGAAGTTCTTGAGAAAAACCAATGGTTGCACACTTATAGAGCAAATGGAAAATAAAGTTATAAGAACCAAGTTAAATGTATTAACATTATATTCTATGGCCAGCAAAATAAGGGAAGGACAAATAAAATGGAGGGAACATATAGAGAGAATGAAAGATATGAGACTACCTAAACAAGTAATAAGATATTCCACAATATAAGTAATACAAGTAAGGTAAGGTATAAATAATATAGATAATGTACACCAAGGAGGAGATGACTTCAGTGAAGGCAGAACAGGCTACAAGCCTATACCCTGACATGGAGAAGAAGAAATAGATATATTCAGAATTCTGTATCCAGGAGGTAAGCAAGGACACAGTGGTGTAGTACTAATACTGACTCAGGAGTGAGTTAGCAGAATTAAAGACATTGCCACTACACTGACAGAATCATAATGGCAAGAGTAGAAACTGAATCAGTGAATACAGAAATACTTCAAGTGCATATGCCTACCTCTGAATATGAAGACCAAGAAGTGGAAAAAGTACAAAGAAATTGATGAAGTCATGCAAAGTGTGAACGAAAAAGAAAACATAATCATGGGTGATTAGAATGCTAATGTGTGACAGGGTGAAGAAGATGGAGTAGTTGAGAGATATATCAATCAGATCTCATCCTAGACTGACAAAGAGAAAGAGAAATATCCAACCACACCTCCTCATAGTGGAACATGTGTACCATATGTGCTACTGCAGACATGAATTCCGAGTGGCAGCTGGTATTAGCTGTCCATCTCTACAAAGTGCCAACAGTTGCTTTGAAGAGCAGGGGAACAGCTAGAGGTTGCAGGACACTCTGTTGCCTATGTAACAGGAAACAGTCCCTGAAGATAGATGAACTTTTGTAAGTCAGCAGCATAGGATCCATAAGGTGAGGGAAAACAACTTCACTTAAGAACTTCCATAAGACTTACACACTCTAACTATTGTTATAAACAGGCCCAGATTTCCCACTAGGCACACTAGGCACGTGCCTAGGTATGGCAGGCTAAGGGGGGCAGCAAGAGGTGAAAAATTATTTGTTAAAATTTCATGTTTTCGGTTTTTTAATTGAAGAAAATGGTTTTGAAATAACCTTTAATTATATCATTGAATAACTCGGTATTGACACTGGGCCTATCAATAGCGGTGGTCAGAGCGGAGCACAGTCATATATACAGGTTTGGACACTCCGTTGACATTCTTGTCCGCTTTTTTGCCGATTAAAATAGTTTGTTTCGATATCGCTTGGGGCGCCTAGACCTATAAGTCAATCACTACTGCGCATGATCATATATTCAAAGCATAATAGAGAATGTTGTTTAAATGAAGGGAAGAACTTGATACATTTAACTTAGTTTTATATTAACTAAATTAAATGTATCAAGTTCTTCCCTTAATTTAAACAACATTCTCTATTGCAGTTTGAATATATGATCGTCTAGATCGAGGCGCCTCAAGCGATATCGAAACAAACTATTTTAGTCGGCAAATTCGCGGACAAAAATATATAACCCCCTCCAACGAAGTGTCCAGATCTGTATATATGACCGTGGAGCGGAGCAAGGGAGCACACAGTGCTCGTCACTTGTCGTCAGCACCAGTGAGCGCCACAGGCACAGGTCGCGACATACACCCCCACTCCCTCCAGTCTTGCACAGTTCTTAGCAACAGTAACAATGATCATTTGTTTTCGTGTATTTTCTGATGTTTTTTTCTGTTTCTGTTATTTTCTGACTTGTCTGGAACACTGGAACAAACAGTAAGTGCAATAATTAGACTAATAATATAAGTAGTAAGTATATATGAGTAGTGAATTATTATTTTTTACAAGAATTAGTGAAAAAAGGATAAAGCTTAGTGGATCGTTGTATTGAAAACTTGCAAACAAAAAACGTGAAAAAGAGAATAAGCTTTTAAAAACTATTAAAAAGGTTGACAGTTTTTTCAAACCTGTAGACAAACTAAATAATGTGGAAGGAGACTCGTGTCAACAGCATGATATTGCAACTGGTTATGAAAATTTTGAAAAATCTAATGTAGATAATAGTGGTTTTGATTCTGAAAACAATTAACACTTAAACAGTGAGTGTAAAGGTTGGATTTTAAATTGAACGAGGCTAATAAAACTGACGTTAAATGTGAAGTAACAAATAAATGTTCAGCTATCTTAAACACTAATGACACTGTTAGTGATGATCCTATTGAGTGGACTGTTGATGATACGACAATTGAAATAATTTATACGCAAAGGTATTAATCAGAACAAGGAATGTGACTTTCAAAATTCCAAAAGAGTTTTAGGGAGTAAGACCAGATATTTACATAAAGGAATCTTTAACCGAAAATTATTAAATGAGGAATCAACTTCAAAAGACTATTTAGTTTACTCAAAAAGTACAGGCTCAGTATTTTGTGCTTCATGTAAGATATTTGGAAAATTAAACACAGCTTCTAAGTTAGCCATTGAAGGCGTATTGGACTGGAAAAATATTGGCAGAATATTAACTGCTCATGAAAATTCTCAAGAACATATGAATTCTGAACTGACATTGTTAACACGGAGAAAAGGACTAGGAACTCTAGAAAAGCACTATGAATCATATGTGGATAGCGAAAGAAAGTACTGGAGAAATGTACTGAAAAGAGTATTTGCTGTTGTAAAAAAGTTGGCAAGTCGAGGACATCCCTTTCGAGGAGATGATGAAATATTTGGTTCTCTGCACAACAGTGAATATTGTAACATCCCTCGCTGAGCTTACCAAATAAACTCTCTTCTTAGTTAAGCCCAACGTTTGTACGTCATCTTGTAACGTCTCTCGCTAAGCTTAAGTCTTGAGTAATTTACGTCTATTTGTTATTTTTCAAAACGCTCGCTTAATTAAGAGTCAAAGAATTTGTTATCTTTATGTTATATGCTTTCAAAATCGAGTGTGTGTGATTATGCAAAGATTTTGAAAGATTTTTTAAATTTTTTTTATGTGAAATCAATACCGTTGTTTGACAGTAGTTAGGAGAGAGGGTGAAAAAAAAAGGCAAAGAGAATTACTCTCTTAGTATACGATTGAGTATTTCAAATTTTTCCGCTCGTGGTACCAGCTGATTGCTACTTTTACAAACCCATTTGAGGTTAAATGACTTCAAATGGTACGTAATAAATTCTGGATGTCCGGGCTGATTCCCTTTCTCTTCTCGATCTTCTTATAACCTATAATCCACTACCATCTACTGGAAATAATACACATTTTATTATTTAAACCACAAGGCATTCTTTGAATTTATTTAACATTTTTTATGGTCTCCCAAAACATGAATAGATAATCGATTATTGCATAAATCACAGATTTAGTTCGATCTTACTTTTACAAACATATATCATATAACAAATATTTTTATTTCAGTTTTAATAACAAGAAAGAAATTAGTAATTAATTTCCCAGGGTTATTTTAGGTTCTTTGAACTTCGAGGAAGTCAGAAATGTATATGGGTCAGTACCAAGCTTTACATAAATTATTTTAAAATTTAGTATAATCTATATTATGCAGTTGATTTTTTGACCGCTAGAGCGCAGGTCGCTTTTCTTCACTGACAAAAAATAAACACTATTTAATGGCTTTGGCAATGTTAATAACCAAACCACGTTTTGCTGTTTTTTGGTTAATACAAAATAAAGTTTATATTCACCTCTTTTCCAGAAGTATTTAAAGAGATTGTGCTGTTTATAGTGTTCTAAGTTTATAGTTGAGGTGTACTTTAGTTAAATTTTAACAGGAAACGATCTCACCCAATGATGTAGAATTTCGGTAGGCTAGGCTTGGAAATGGAAGGCTGATTTTTCAATTTTTCATCAATTTGAGGGCGTGACTTATTCTGTTCGAAGGATGTCTAAGATGTAGTGGATATCACTCATTAAGTTTATTAATTTAGCACTGATTATTTCCAAATGGTATTTATAAATTTCTTAATTTTTTCTAGACATTACACTTTTCAACTGCTCACTTCCAATATATCTGAACAACTAATTCCATTCTTGTTAGTTAATTACTCTTAATAACCAAGAATTTTTATGGTTTTTTATTGGCTAATCTATATACCTTTTAGTATATAGGCTATTAATAATTATTATTATTTCATTTCTTCTTTTTAGAAAAAATAATCCTTTATAGATTTTAGCCATAATCAAATTTAATTTATTTACGGTTTTTCTTTATATTTTTTCTTAAACTTATCCACTGGTATTTTATATTTTAATCCCTTTTATTTTGATTTATTTATGATTTATAATTCATTTAATGTATCCTTACTCTACACTATATTTTACATGCCATCTTGCTAACATAGTATTATTTGATATATTATTATTATTTTATATATAACCCTGGATTATCTTACATCTAAACAAAATAATTATATTAAACAAAAATATTCCTCCTATTTACAGACCTTTGTGGCCTACACAATATAAAATTACAAAAAAATACAAAAAATACAAAACTTGTCAGTAGTATCATAGACTATTGCTACAATACTGATTTTGTTTTCATCTCCAGCACAACTTTGTGAGATGCTCTTTTTAAAGGTTTTACACTTTCACTGATTACACTATGTTCCACTTTGTACACTGCACTTTTATTATTATTGTTTACAGTGTTTTTAGAGTACAAAGGTTCTCATAGCTTGATACCTAATCCCCATTTCTGACTTTTAAAAATGGGTAATTACTGGTTTTAACTCTGGTGATTATGTTATCATATTTGGGCAGGGGTTACGTGACGTTACAATATATGATGTCTTTAGAACTAATATCTAAATTCGATCCATTTCTAGCTGATCACATTCAGAGATTTGGTAATCCAGGCTTAGGACGAACCTCCTACCTTTCTTCAGTTATATGTGATGAGGTGTGCTTGCTTGTAAAGTAAACAAATCATAATTAGCGATGTAAAACAAGCTAAGTACTACTCCATAATAGTAGACTCAACACCCGATGTATGTCACACTGATCAATTATCCTTTGTCTTAAGATATGTAGATGGCAATCGCGTTTAATGTTTTCTTTTATTCTTGCCTCATCCCGGGCATAAATCAGAGAATTTAGCTAATGCTGTGATGACTGTTTTGAGTCAAAACTCTATTGATATTGCTGACTGTAGAGGACAATCGTATTATAATGCCAGCATTATGTCAGGAGTATATATATAGTGGCTTGCAAGGGCGCATCAAGGGTGAAAATCCGAAAGCACTTTTTGTACCTTGTTCAGCACACTCTCTTAATCTAGTAGGATCTTTGTGCTGCAAGTTGTTGTCCGGAAGCATGTGCATTTTTTAACTTAACTCAAAATGTGTATAACTTTTTCACTGCATCTACCAATAGATGGGAAACTTTACTAAGTTTTAGTCAACCTAAAAGTAAAACACTCGAGAGTTTGTCTGATACCTGTTGGAGCGCTAGAGAAGAGGCCTGTGTAAGAGCCTGTGCAGGAATTTAGAAAGTGTGATACTGGCTCTGGAGCATTACGAAGATGATACTAATGAGAAACCGTTAGTAAGGAGTGAAGCATTGGGATTATTGAAGTCTTTGAACAGACTTGAAACAACATTGATGATGGAACTGTGGTGTGACATTTTGGACAGAGTTGAGAAAGTGAGTCAAACTCTCCAAAAAGTTGATACTTCAATTGAAAAAGTAGTAATACTGTATGAGTCTTTAATCAAGTTTACTGCTTCCCTGTGGGAAATGTTTGATGAATATGAAAAACGAGCAAAGAAAGGTTGTGAGATGGACTATGAGTATATAACAAACGCCAAAGAAAAAGAAAACACCAGGCTGATGAGAACAATGAGTCTGAAGTTATTCTTCATGGGAGAGAAAAGTTCAAGGTGGACAAGTTTTATACAGTACTCGACTGATTAAAATCTGAGTTGCATGGAAGGAAAAATGCCTATGATCAATAGCAGAAAATTTTGTAGTTTTTAAGGAACTGTCTACCACCCCATCTGCCACTGTCATTGAATGTGGTAATAAACTTCGATCTTTGTACAAAAATGATCTTGAAGAGTCATTTGCTAATGAATGTGTCCATTTTGCAAGACTAATAAAAAATGTTGATGTTAAGAACACCACACTGCATATGATGTTATTCATGCTACAAGAGCAACTTCAATCAACATTTCCAAATATTACAATAGCTGTTCATATGTATTTGTGTACAGCTATCTCTAACTGTTCGGCAGAACGTACGTTTTCTGTTTTAAAAAGAGTTAAATCATGTATTAGATCTACAATGAATAAGGGAAAACTCAACTCACTCTCAATCCTGCATGCTGAGGCAGAGCTTTTAAACAGCGAACAAATGAACTTTGAAGGCCTTATTGAAGAATTTTCACTGATCAAAGCAAGACGAAAGCCAATGTAAAATCAATCCATTTGTGTAATTTGGGATCTTATTCAATCACTCTTAAATTATTTGTTCTATTTATCCAATTTACATTACTTTCATTGGTTTTACAATGTTTCATGATAAAACCAAACCATGTAAGTCTATAAATAAACCTATAAAAAGAAAGTAAGCCTACGTATATTACTTGTTATAAAACTAATCTATGTGTTACTAAAGTGCACACGTAAATAAATATTAATAAAAGTTAAAAAAATGTTGTCTTTTTCACAATTCCATCACATTTCACTTTTAGATTTAAGATCAAATGAGATATTTGCAATAGAGATAGTTGAAATGACTATTTTCAGCAACTTTTTTTCAGCAGTCAAGGAGAATTGAATATATAGAAGTTAATTTTGGGGGGGGGGCACCAACAATAGTGCCTAGGGGTGGCAGGACACCTAAATCCAGGCCTGGGTATATAAATATAGCTTGATCATGTATTGTGGCCAGGAGGTCCACATGTTATTTGTAAATGGAGAATTTTTGCTAGTCCAACATCATCTTTGAAATGGTTATATGATCTTTGTTATGTTGAGACATGTTCAAAGATTTTATGTAATTTTAAACAGTGTCTGTTCACTTAAAATGTCACTTCTATATATTTTTATGTGTTCATTTATTTATCGTTGTTCAAGCATGTCTAATTTTTTACTTTTCTGTGTTTACATGTAGAATTTTCATATTATAATTGATATTTGTGCATGAGTTATCTGTTTTCAGTGAAGTGGGTTGCAAACGTGATTTTAGTGGTGGCCTTCATGTGTTTATTGCATCCTGTCTGGCCTATGAGAATTTGGTGTACTATGAGCAATTTAGTTTGCAAATTCCAGGTGAATCAGATATGTGTAACCATATAGAAGTTTCCTGACACTGCATTCTGCTTAGTTTGTGGTTCTGTAGACAATGTTGTATACTTTTTTTAATTTATGGGAAATTTTTTTACTTTAGATGTTTTCACTGAGAGTGTTATGAGTGTTTGTTGCTGTTTTCTATCTTTTTGTATTTTTCAGGGTGAGGGGGTTTGTGTAGAAGTCTGCCTCTTAGTGTTCTGCCGTCATATGTTTCATTGTATTTTCTTAATCTTGATAGTATTTCTGTGTAAGTGGAATGTGTAGTTTGTGTAACGTGGACCTGAATGTTGATATTTTGTGTTGTATGAGGTGACTGTAGGAGTTGTGTTATTAGCTGTACTAGGTTTCTGACAAATAAGACCCACTTGGCTGTATTCAAGTTTTGTGACAGTAAGACATAAGAAACATTTGCTATTGTTGTTTTCATATTCAGCAATACAAATTGTAGTTTTTGTGTAAAATACAAAATGTTGATGTGGGTGGGTAGTTGTTCACATTATCTTACTTTTCCATTGAGTAGCAGTAGGAAATCATCAACATATCTGTGCCAACATATTATTTTACGTAAGTGTCTGTCAGTGTTTGTAAAGAAATTTGTTTTATCAATGTGTTATAAAAAGTATATCTTCTGTATGAAGTGAATGGAGAATAGGAGTCTGATTTGATTTACATAGAGATTTGTTTTTATATAATTATATGTTTGACATTAATAATGAATTGTTTTATTGTATTTTGAGATTTTTTAGTAGAATTATGCTTCATATCAGTGACATATTGTGTAGCAAAGTATTGTGCTTCTTTTGTGGAGTTCATCCATAGAAGCACATCAATATAAAATGAGGTACACACTCTGTAATAACTTTATATGTGTGTGTGCTGTAATTTTCAGACAACATGTAAAGTTGTTTTCACATCCTAGTTTTCAAACTTTACAATCTTCCAATCACCCTCTTTCACATTTCCTTGTGTCATTGAATTCCTTATACCTCCTATCCAAGTCTTTTGTGGTTTCCTTATTTATTCTTTCAGGAGGGGTCCATTCTAGTAATGTCTTTGACCATCTATCATTGCCCAAATGGCACACACGCCCATATCAACTTAATCTTTTTGCATCAATTATGTCATTTATAATATATTAATGTCAACAAATATTAATTTTTTCTCTTGTTTCTTAATTTTTAACCTTATCCTGCAATGTAATTCTACTACAGCACCTTCTCCAGTATTCATTTCTATAGCTCACAATCCTTTCCTCTATAATTTCCCACACTTCAGCCCCATATGTTACAGTACTTTATATTGCCGTCTTATACATTTTAATTTTTGTTTCGGATCCTATTTTATTCCTCCATAAAGTGGAATATATCGGTCTTGTCACTTCTTTCTCTTGTCCTATCTGACTTTTTATTCTTGCTACACTTGTGCTGTCTTTTGTAACCATGACACCAAGGTATAAACTTTTGAACGACTTTTTTTAAACAGAATTATCACTGTTGCACACCACTATTGAAAAATTATTCGGATTAGCGCTTTCAAGCTTTTCAGCTCATCGTCAGATCGGAAATAACAACAACAGAATAAAACAAACTCTTCACACACCCGTCCGCCCCACTGTCCACACACACCCCCGCAAACAAGCTATAAGTCAAATGTCCCTTCCCAACCTCCGAGCCCTGTCAACCCCGTCTGTACAGTTACATATTTTTCTAGCACATTCCGTGTGTATGTGTGTTGTGTGTGTACATTCTTTTCATGATATCTTGAAATCATGAAAAAGGAGCAATGATAATATATGTTATATAATACTGTATGTTAGGATGGAGCAATTTGTCCAGCCTAAACTTTTATAATAACTCTCACTACAATTAAGTAAATGATAAATGTGTTTGAGAAGTTATGTCATACCACAAAATTATAATATGTATAATTTAATTGAAAGTAACTATTAGTTTAGGTAAAAAGTAATTTGTGTAATAAACAACTAATAACTATTACTTGCTTTGTTTTGTAAAATAATTGAATGATTACTTAGTATGATGACTTTTTTTGGTTGATGTGAGCTATGGAATTATTAAATAACCTCAAAAAGTCACATTTGTTTATGACTACGCCAAACTCATATAACCTGTACTATACAATGGGCAAGTTTTACCACTAAAGATGCCACATCAAACAAAGGATAAAACTGTGTTTTATGTGCCCCAAAAGTCGCAAACTCAACACCGCAGAACAATACGAAATATACAAACACAACAAAACACAACCAAACAACATAATGACCATTTACAATTTAAATCAAACACACTATTCGACACAATAATATACAACGCATACAACAATTCAGAATCCCGCGTCAACCCCCTTCCATCTCCACACCCACACACACAACCAGTCACCTAAAAAAACCGTTACAAATTACCGACTACTTGACACATTCTGTATTCAAACCTCACTGAAGAAGGGAATACAACTCCGAAATGGCGTTTGACGGAATATCAACAAGTAAGTTTCACAAGTGAAAGTAACATTAAATAATAATTATAAAGGATAAAACATTTGGTGTTAAATTATCCATATTTTATAAAATATGTTTGATCGTAAGGAAACATAAAAAAATTCAGCAAGTTATATATTTCATGAATTAAGAATAATATATTTTGGACTTACTAAAGAGAAACTGTAAGTATAGGCATTAAATTATACAGTAGCCATGATGAAAACCATGGATAGACAGGAATGTATGCATTTGCATGTAGGCCTACACACTCACACGCGCGCGTGCGTGCATGTGTGTGTATATAATTTGGAGAAATGGTCTGACAGGCACAGCATAGTCAACATGCACAAAGGTTGATAGGCAGAAAGCACACGATCAAGATGGCTTCTAAAGACAAGACTGGCAGACCCTAAAAGGAATCAAACAGTACTGGTAATGAAATGGAAGGCAATAAACTCAACAAAGGGGGAATAAACTACTAATTTTATAATCCATCTGAGGCATGTATACTCCTTATGTTCTCCCTCTACACCGTTAAATTTATTAATCCTTTAAACCACTACACCACTCACATAATGCACTAATCAAATCAAATATTTTAGGGGTAAGGTAGATAATAGGCCACATCAAAATACGATATTGACAGATTCACTGTCACTTTATGAAGCAATACATACTGTAATTTCTCTCTTTTCTTTATTATTCACACAAACACACGCATTCATATACAATTGAAAACATTAATAGTAAAGAGCTTAGTATTAAAATTAAATGTGAATCCATTACTGAATATTTTTGATGAATTTTACAGAAATGAATCTTTGTTTCTGGTTTATAAATTTGAAAAAGATGTTTTTTTCCAGTAACTAATTGTAATATACATATGGTTTCTTTAATGATTATTTGCTTCATACATTAACAAGTATGATGACTTTTTACAATATGTATACAGGTTACCTCTACAGTTACCCCCAAAATATGGATTTGCCGCTATATAAAATATAATACATTGGGAGTTTAGAAGGCCTCAGACTATTTATTTCTAGTTTTCAAACTTCATTTTTGTTACTTCTGTTATATTTCGTATGAGGTAAGAGGAACGATGTGATGAGTGAGAGAGTGTGTATGTGTATTCAAATATATGTAAGTACATTTATGCAATAAATTTAGAGACAAAAATAAGTTTTAGTCCAGTTCTCAAAACATTTCAATATAAATACCCTATGAGAAATTAGTTCACCCTTAACACAAGAGGCAATGGACACAGCCCAGCTGATCAATAATAAAAAAGCTTTACCCACCTACTAGTGGTTGTACAACATAGTGCTAGGGAAGTATGAAACAGCAGTTCACATTTGTAGCTTCAGTGGACAAAACACACACACACACACACACACACACACACACACACACACACACACACACACACACACACACACACACACACACACACACACACACACACACACACACACACACACACACACACACACACACACACACACACACACACACACACACACACACACACACACACACACACACACAAATGACTCATTTTAAAAATGAACTCATTAATTGGATTTGTGGTTCAGTGACTTTCATCATTTATAGTAAAATATTATTGACTATTATTAATAGTAATTTCTTTTAAATATCAGATCATGAATTGTCATCTTTGTTGTTCTTCATAATAGCAGTGTATGTGTACAAATAATATTTATTACAAAAATAATTAGTTTCTTGTACAAGAAAACACTGTTTAGTGTAATGGATTTTTACAGATTAATACATGAATCAAAAGAGCCTGGATGCATCCACAAACAAGCGATTTACACTGCATATCTATAAAGGATCGTGTAGTTTGATTTTCCATTCAGCTTTTTAGTCCCTGTTGATAAGGATACACTTCTGTGAAATGTTTGTTAAACAATTTTGTGCTTGCAAAAGAAAGTAATTATTTCTCTAATAATTGTAAACATTGTATTATTTCTGCATGTAACTTTACAATTTTTGCATGAACACAGGATTTACAATTTAATAAAACACACACACACATGAGCATACTGAGTAATTACACAGAACAACATTTATACCCCGTTCTGTTAATCACAGAAAACAACTCATACCCCGTTTATGTATCAATGAATTACAGCCCCTGGCCAAATTATTAGGCCACCCCTTTAAAAAAAGAAAACCTGACAGTTTTTGTCTGTGAAATTGGTTTTCCACTTTGTATAAATTACATTACATGTATAAACGTAATATTTATGGACAAATGTTAAATTAATAGCATTTTACACCATATTTTATTAAAGCCAGTAAAACAATCAGGTCCAGAGTAGAGCATATGATTGACATGTGCATGGGATGAACCAGACATAACACTTTACTTTTGACAGCTCCAATCATTTTAATCAAAATTAACATTATTATTAACTCCTAAAGGCAATGCCTTGTCGCTGTAGCCACGTCACTCTATCCCTTGCGATATTCTTCATTTCTTTATGGGACTCACGACACTCATTGTGCTGCGGAAGTATGCAGTTCTTGGTCTTCCTTTGGGCCTTCCCCACTACTTTGCCCTCAAAGATGTTAGTTAAAAAAGCACTATGTCTGATCACATGCCCTATCAAACTCCTAAGCAGTGTTCTATTCTCATTTATTTCCTCTAAGATCTGTTCATTCGTCTTCCTATCTGTCCAACTAGTTTTTGTCATTCTCCGCCAAATCCACATCTCCATTGCCTGAAGTCTCTCACTCTCCACCTTCCCTAATGTCCACGATTCACACCCGTAAGTTAAAACACTCCATACAAATACCTTAACAAACTTTTTCCTTGTTTCAGTACTAATATGGTTGCTTGTTAATAAGTTCCTTTTGCTCTGGAATGCTTGTTTTGCCAGAGCTACTCTCCTCTTAATCTCTGCCAGACACTTATTCCCACTTGTAACTATGCTACCCAGGTAACAAAATTCAGTAACGTGCTCCAATATTGTGTTGTTCAACATAATGGTTGATTTAATGTCTTCTCTTTTTTTACTTACAACCATTATTTTAGTTTTCTTAACATTTATCCTCAATCTCCAAACGTGAAGAATCTTGTTAAACGTACCTAACATTCGGGTCATATCCTTTTCTGAGTCAGCCATCAGTACAATATCATCTGCGAAGCGAATACTGTGTATCTGTTCCCCATTTATTTTAATTCCCCTAGAACTCCTTTTCATCTGAGTTACAACATCTTCTATAAACAAATTAAACAAGTACGGTGACAGCGGGCAACCTTGTCTTACCCCTCTTCTTATTATTGCTTCCTTTTTACATCCATTTATGTCTATTTCAGTACTTTGCAACCTATAAATATTGATGATTACCCTACTAACTTTCCAGTCAAGTCCTGACTTCCTCATAGTTTGAAACAACAGCTTCCAATCAACATTGTCGAACACCTTCTCGAGATCCACAAATACTAAATAGGTTTTCCTATTCACTTCAGTTCTTCTCTCCAAGATCTGCCGCAGAGCCAAGATTGCTTCTCTGGTTCCTCTACCTGCTCTAAATCCAAACTGATCCTCCTCCAAAGTGTGATCAAACTTTCTTTCCAGTCTGTTCTTCACTATGTTCAGCAAAATCTTAGCAGCATGAGATATTAAGGCTATCGTTCTATAATTAGCACAGTCATCTACTTTACCTTTCTTTGGTATTGTGATTGTTCTACTTTTAATGAAATCAACTGGCAATACTCCCTCTTCATAGCACCCAGTAATTATTCGAAATAGCTGGTCTTTCGTTCTCTCCCCTACAGTTTTCAAAAGCTCTGCTGGTAGACTGTCAGGCCCTGTCGCTTTTTTCATACTCAGACCTTTAAGGGCATAATCAAATTCCACCCTGCTAATTGGCGGTTTTACCATATCTGTATCTACAGCATTCTCATTTTCTAGAAACTCCTGCATGACTACCACAGCTTCCCCGGCATATAGTTCCTCTATATACTCCTTCCAACGCTCGCTGACCTTATCATTTTCGAAAAGTATTTTACCATTTTATTAAAATTAACATATTTATTTAATTTTAATGCTTATACAGTATATAAAAACTCTATTTCACTGGGTAAATAATGTACTGGGAACATTGGTGTATAGGTTTGTTATGTCGAATGAAGCAAGTGTGGAATTGTGGGGAATGTGTACATGTTGAGTTTTATCATATAAATGTTCCCATAAAAGAAACCATAATTACATTAGAACAATTACTAAAAATAAATAACACACCTGAAACACACATAAAAGAGATCATCCATCTAACTAAAATTATCACAGATCAAAATTATTTCGCACACAATAGCATGTATTACACACAAACAGATGGACTACCCATGGGCTCCCCTATATCAGGTATACTAGCAGAAATATTTATACACACCATAGAACAGAAACACATACTGAACAACAACAAATACACCGATAAAATAATATATTGGCACAGGTATGTTGACGACATTTTACTCCTTTACAACGGCAACAAAAGACAAATAGAAAATTTCCACAAATACATTAACACTATACACCATAAATTAAAATTCACACTTGAAATAGAATTAAATAACAGCATAAACTTTTTAGACCTTACAATCACCAAAACAAACAATACACACACATTCAAAATATACAGAAAACCCACCACATCAGACATGGTCATACACAACACATCCAACCACCCAACTCAACACAAACATGCAGCTTTCAACTACATGCTCCATAGGCTCACTTCAATACCCCTAAACACACATGACTACCAAGGTGAATTAAACACAATTAAATACATAGCAGTCAAAAATGGATACAACCCCGAATTAATAAATAAACTACACAAACGAATCCTCAACACAAAAAGTAAAACACATCTGACCAACAGCACACAACCCAGTAAATACATAACACTTACATACTACAATTCCAATACACATAAAATTGCAAACACATTTAGGAAACACAATTATAAAGTAGCCTACAGAACCAGCAACACCATTAGAAAACACATAAACAATACTAACAAAGACATTGACACATACAGCAAAACAGGGGATTATAAATTAAATTGTAATGATTGCCAACAATTCTACATCGGCCAGACGGGAAGATCTTTTTCTTCCAGATTTTCTGAACATTTAAAAGTCCTCACCACAAACTACACACATTCCACTTTCGCCACACATTTACATAACGAAAACCACAGTTACACTAACATAGAACACAACATGGAAATATTACACTACTTACCTAAAAGTAGAAAACTAAACACAGCTGAACAATTTGAAATATACAGATATCACACACTACAACCAAACAACATATTAAATGAACAAATACATTATAAATCACATACACTATTCGACACACTGATCCACACACACAATTCGAACCTCAGCGCCAATCCCTTCCCACCATCAACCCCCACCACACACACCATTTTTCCGTAACGGTTATTCTGTAATCGACAGTCAGTATTACACCCACTGAAGAAGAGAAACAACATCTCGAAATGTTTGGGAAGTGACAACAGTAAGTTCATTA
The DNA here is from genome assembly GCA_034769895.1 of Magicicada septendecula. NCBI lineage: Eukaryota > Metazoa > Arthropoda > Insecta > Hemiptera > Cicadidae > Magicicada > Magicicada septendecula. The sequence continues at coordinate 259,113,214 of CM068370.1, read as the reverse complement.
GTGAAAGTTTTTTATATATTATTAGAAATAAAAATAAATAATTAGTGTTTATTTTAGAGTTTAAATAAATTTATGGATTATTATTCAAAGTTTAATGTGTGTGTGTGTGTGTGTGTGCGCGCGCGCGCGCGTGTGTGTGTAATCACTGCCCTCTGTCTTACTATTACTAGCGTAAAGGTCTTACCCACTGAACCACTTGTGATCAATTATCTGTGCTTTGTATTACTGCATATGATATTAGTCTTGCAAGTGGGGCCATGATTCACTAAGATCCACTTAGTTATGACACTAGTTATGGCTGCGTAAAAAGAAATAAACTTGACCCCACACAGAAATGTATGGACTTTTTAAACTATAAAGAACATAACAAAGTACAAATCATATCACCACACCAACAACTGAAAACTGACACATAAAACTGGTCCTCACAAATGTTGAATCTGGGTTATTTCAACATTTATTAAAAAGGGTTGCTCTCTCAGTAATTAAAATTATACACATCTTTTCAATATCTATAATTTATAAAAAGTATTTACCAGTTTGTAACTGATTATATGAAATGCAGTTTCTTTATATATGAAACATTACAGATCATGGTATATGAGGTGTGGTTATAAAATACCCAGATTAATCTGTAAAATGTTCAACAATAGTAATAATACAGTAACAATATTCTCCCCTTCGAAGAAGACCTATTCCCCTGCCTGAACTCCAGACTGTTTTATTTGATTTTTTCACTTTTTGAAGTAATTATGCAGGTCATCTTCCAACAGCTTCTTTGTAAACTCTGCCATATACCTTCACTGCATCTGCAGACTTGAAGTGGTTTTTTTTAATGCAAACTTGATTTTCAAAACAAAAAAGTAAAAAAGGACTAGGTCAGCTGAGTCCAGTGGATGATCTAATTCAGTAGTAGCTGAACCATTGACTACTGGTCATCATGAGTTGTCTGGCTTATGGATTTTTGGTAAGCCATAGAGTAATGGTGTTCTTGGATCCAAAACCAACACATTTTTACTTCCATATTCCGTAAGGAAATGGAAGTATGGTGATAAAAAAAAAAACTGCGTTCAACATAAGGGCTGATTCTGATTGTACTACCCTCAAAACATGAAGAAAAGTCATTTTCCGAAAAGCGTCTGTGTGTAGAATTTTTTCTATGGCGAATGATAACTGCCACAAATTCAAGCAGAATCAAATAAGTTTTTGTGTATGTGCCCAAGTTGTAGAGGACTCAAGGCATATTGATTTTGGTGAAGATCAGTAAGGGGGAGGGGTAGTTTATCTGCAACGTTTTACATTTTAACAAGAGTAAAGTAGGTAGGTACTTAATTTTTGATAAATAAAGTAAAATAAAGTATCCTGAAAAGAAGATCACAATTATCCACTGTGATCAAATTCAAAAAAAGGAATTTCTATATTCAATGCGTATGTATGTATGTATGCATATATGTTTGTCCAACGATTTCTCGAAAACTACTATACAGATTGTGATGAAATTTGGTTTATTTTACTTGGCATTGTTTAACTTAGGTTATACAACAAGAATTTTTCAAATTGGTTAATTGGTTAATGAGAATTTTTATTATTTTATATTTATAAAATTATTAATTTACCTACTATTAAGCAACAATACGTTTAATTTTAGGCTATGTAACTAAGAATACAAACTCAATTTTTTTCATTTAATTAACTGACAACACTCTTATAGTTGATTTCACTTAACAGAATTCAACAACGGACAAGACAAAAAACAAATAATTGTTTCGGTTAAAATGTCGGTCACTTCCCATCACTCTACTTTGGAAATAATCAAAAGGCGTTATTGGTATATCCTGATTTATCTCCAAAACTGTTTTGGCCATTCAGAAATAGATAAAACCAAGCTAGTTCTTCTACTCTTCGTTCTTGATCTAAATTGAGCGGTGGAGCAGTTTCTTGCCGAACATTTGCTATTTTACTATGTTACTCATTGTCGATATTGTTACAACGATCTAGTGATCGTCGTATGGTACAGTGAAAAACAAAATACAAGACACCAATTAAGTCACTAATCACCAGCTTTAATTATCACAATTAAACAGTTTGTAATCAACAAGATAGTCTCTTACAACAAATCAAATAAAAATTGTTCACACGCAATAATAACATCAACGAGTCTCGCACAATTATGAAACACGTGACACTTTGACACAATACTTCAAACTGCACTGGAATAAATCGCAACTCAAATTGAACTAAACGTCACTGAAATCTTGTATTTGTACCTCGCTGAGATTCCAGAATATTCCGTAATAGGGGTCTACTAGAAAATACAAGAGCGTAATTGATTGCGGCCTTGAACACACCGTGTCCAGACCAGTATGGTCTGGAAAAGTCTCATTGCAGACGCGTGACAAGTGTCACGTAATTGTCCTTCATCTCAAAGTAGCAGCAATATTACAACAGCACACACACATTACAACCAGGCTCCACTGGAATGGCCGAGAAACACGTAGCATGTTCTGTAATGTCATAACAATATTTACAACTGAGACCACGTTTGGAATTACATCATCTGCAGTTCTTAACATACAAGTTGTTATAACACATTCTGAATACTTACTTGACTGTTGTTACTGTTATAATTAATATATCTAATTTTGTTTCTTTCACGAATTTCAGAATCACTTATCAAATTATTATCAACATTGGCCGAAGCGATTTCGCTAGTTTGTCTCAACTTTTCAGTTTCACTGAGGCGAACAAGTAGTGGAGTAATCAAAAACACATTACTTTAAAGATTATTAATACATTTTTCTGAAACATATAGATTTCTTTTTAGCAAATAATGAAGCGACTGGATATTTATAAATTTCATGCAACAAGCTGTTCCTCTAGATGTTGCCAGAAATCCTTTTGGTCCACGAGCATGAGAATCGAATAGCCAATATACAACTGAGATATCATCAGTAGTTTTCATAATTGCTACGGATGAAATTACATGTCAGAATGCCACTTGAGTGAACTTCAAAAAAATTTGATAAAGCCTTTATTAAATTTGGAAAATCTCCTTTATAATATACTGATATACTGTTAAAATGAAACGACCTACAAAGTTCTATTGCCATCAACTAATCATGTTCAATTAATCTTTCTTTGCTTTGTAGCTAAAATCAATCTCTGGCCAATACTGTGAGATCTATATCTCCTTTAACCCATGTATTTATATTAGTTACATTCATTCCAATGATAGCTACAACAGATATTGCAGTGCATTTTTCACTCGTGAAATTGGATCAAAACGCACATGGCCTTGATGTATCCCCCTTAGGATCGCTGGTGTATCATTGATCTTAGTACATTCCACTTTAGGATCGTTTAAATGAGATGGAGTTTCAATTATCTGAACAATATCTGTGATATTAAATTCTGATAGAGATGCAGTGTGAACATTCTTATACAGTGGATTATTCTCAAGCAACCAATCCAATGCACCTTAAATTTTAGGCACGTCTATTTGTAAATGTCGTTGTTTAAAAATATTTTCTAGATTTTCAGTAACAATGACGATACCACTTCTTTTCAAAGGAAGAGTCAACTGTTTGGAAATTTCCACATCTTGTGCAAACTGAACTACTTGTTCTTTAAAAACCACTGTTGACTAAAATGATTACTAATTTTAATTATACACAAAAAAGGTATTACACGGGATAGTAATCTTTTCTCGACATCTGACAGATTTTCTATACAAGCTGGAACCAGTTAGACATCCATTTTGTTACAATAAGCTTGTGAAAGAATTTTCCCCTTATTTAAATTATTATAACACCTCTGACATGAAACGATACCATTTTTTCGGAGCTCAGATGGTAAATGCGGATGAACTCCGAAATTATGTATTTAATTTATGAAGCTGCTTATCAAATAACAATTTACTGCATACTAAGCAACCCACGTCAGCAAATGTTTTTATTTCGTAGAAAAAATCTAGAGATTTTTTTGCGTCTACTTTGTGCATTTGCACGCATTTGTTTAAGACGAGCACATCTACATTCTTCTGACTCCATTGACCGAATATCATGAGCATGCTCAGACATGTTTGCAAGGTGTTGAGATCTCTCTTCTTGAGTCTCTACAGCACGCACCTTATAAGCATATCACTCGTGCTCTTAAGTTTTTTTTCAGATTCAACAGCACGGATTTGCAAACGCGCATGCGCATGCAACAAAGTCATTGAGACTTTTCCTCTTTGGATTCACCAGCTCATCTGTTAAGGGCGTACTGTCGCATTAAATTAAGCCTTCAGAATGTTCTTTGAACTCAACTACGGGTTTCGACAGCATGGGTTTGCGAACGCACATGCGCATGCAACAAAGTTGTTGAGACTTTTCCTCTTTGAATTCAGCAGCTCATCTGTTAAGAGCATACTGTCACATTAAACTAAGCCTTCTGAATGTTCTTCGAATTCAACTATTCGAAGCTTACACAACCGTTCACACTGATTCAAAAGTCTGTTTTTTTTTTGTCTAAGTTGCTCTCACATTCATAAAATTTGCGTTTTCTCGCAGCATATTTAGTCACTGATCTACCCATTGTTGTAACAATAATAAAAAATGAAATATCGCTATGGAGTCATACATTACATACATGACTTCCATGTTCTAAGATTTATATTTAAAATCATTTACGAAATGAAATGTTTCCATAGAAACTACTTCTTTCCATTTATTGCTTCAGCCTTAACCATAGTACTGTGGTCACTAACGTATACCACCACATGTTATCGCACTCGATTTTCACTGATGATGGCAGTCGACGGCACTGCCAAACATCTGCGCAGAAAACATTCTGTGGCCAAACGCAGAACATTCTGTTCTGGTTTTGCAGAAAACATTGGACTACGGCCAAACAGCCCAGGAAGGAATTTTAACAACAAACTACTACTTTGTTGCCGATAATGTAGTACACATATAAAATATCGGTATGGAGAACCATACATGACTTCCGTGTTCTAAGATTTATATTTTAAATCATTTACGAAATGAAATGTTTCCATAGAGACTACTTCTTTCCACTTATTGTTTCAGTCTTAACCACAGTACTGTGGTCACTAACGTATACCACCACACGTTATCGCACTAGATTTTCACTGATGATGGCAGTCGACGGCACTGCCGAAACGTCTGGTTTTGAAGAAAACTTTGCTCTACGGCCAAACAGGACGGGAAGAAATTTTAACAACAAACTACTTCTTTGTTGCCAATAACGTAGTACATATATAAAAAATAATCCCCTCCCCCTCCAACTATAATTTTCATTTATAGAAAATTACTCCCAACCCCGTTCAACTAGCTTCTTCATTTATAGATATTTCATCTACGTTTCTACAGTGGATATTAAGTTATTCTTATCAGGATACTTTATTATCATAATTAAGTACTTTACTCTTGTTACAACAAAAAATGTTTCAGGTAAACTACCCTTTCCCCTAACCGATCTTCACCAAAATCAATAGGCCTTGAGTCTTCTACAACTCAGGCACATATGTAAAAAATTATTTGATTCTGTTTGAATTTACGGCAGTTATCGTTCGTCATGAAAAAGTTTCTCTTGTTACAACATAAAATGTTGCAGGTAAACTACCCCTTTCCCTTAACCGATCTTCATCAAAATCAACAGGCCTTGGGTTCTTTACAATGTAGGGAAGTATGCAAAACATTATTTGATTATGTTTGAATTTACGGCAGTTATCATTCATCATAGAAAAAATTACCCTTGTTATCACATAAAACGTTGCAGGTAAACTACATCTTTCTCTTAACTGTCTTTACCAAAATCAATAGATCTTGAGTCTTCTACAATTCAGGGATGCATACAAAACATTATTTGATTCTGTTTGAATGTGCGGCAGTTATCGTTCGTCATAGAAACAATTACTCTTGTTAAAACATTAAAAGTGGCAGGTAAACTACCCCTTTCCCTTAACCGATCTTCACCAAAATCAACAAGCCTTCAGTCTTTTACAATTGAGGAACGTATGCAAAAAAAATTTGATTCTGTTTGAATGTGCGGCAGTTATCATTCGTCATAGAAAAAATTACCGTTGTTAAAACATAAAATTTTGCTGGTAAACTACCCCTTTCCCTGAACCAATCTTCACCAAAATCAACAGACAATGAGTTCTCTATAGCTCAGGAAGGTATGCAAAACATTATTTGATTCTGATTGAATTTACGGTGTCGTGCTCGAGTGGCTTAGGTTAGACATACAGGCTGGGTGGTCTGATGGTGTTAGGATTGTTGAATAATTAAGACCAACAATTTCATTTACTAAGAACAAAAGATTAATTTATTAAATTCCTTTAATACAACCTAGTGTTGCATGACACATTACTTAATAATTCTTTAGGCAAATAGTTACAAAAGACTTTAGTTATTTTACTGTATTGAGTTAGACTTTATACTTTAAACTTTACTAAATTGACTTTGAACTTTATACTTTACTAAACTGACTTTAAACTTTATATTTTACTGATTACCTTAAACTGTTTACAAAGGAGTCTTGTACTCACGGTAAATGTAGAGGTGAGTGGTGTAACGACCCATGGTGACACTTCTATGAAATCTGTCCCCAGAGAGTGTCTGACGTACCTGACAATACTACTTAAAGATCTGCCGTATTGGAAGCTTAACTTTCCAATTTGTAGGGGTACTACCGCCAGTATTAACTCAGGTATCACGCCCGTCTCACCATCGTCTTATTGGTTGGGATTTTGAATTAACGCCAAACAATGGCCAATCGTAGACGAGATGATGACATGCGATATATCAGGACAATTATAGTCTTATCATGTATGTCTCAGGAAGTGATGGATATTGTGGTAACTGAGTGGTTTTCTTTATCAAGCATGAAATTACCACAATGAGATGGAATTGTCAAAATATATTAGACTTTATGTTTCCTTGTATTGAGGTACAGAGAGAGAACAAAGGGTATGACGTGGTTAATAAATATAACAAAGGGATAGGAGGCTAACGAGAGTAGTTTGAATAGATGTATGTATCTGACTGGGTTCTCAGGGGGCCTCAGGTTACCTGGGCACTACAACGGAAGTTATCATTCGTCATAAAAAATATTACACATGTTAAAACATAAAATGTTGCAGGTAAACTACCCCTTTCCCTAACCCAATCTCCAACAAAAACAATAGGTCTTGAGAACTCAACAATTCAGGGCTGCATGCAAAACATTATTTGATTCTGTTTGAATTTGCGGCTGTTATCGTTTGCCATAAAAAATACCCTTGTTAAAACAAGAAATGTTGCAGGTAAACTACCCCTTTCCCTTAACCAATCTTCACCAAAAACAATAGGTCTTGAGAACTCTACAATTCAGAGTTGCATGCAAAAAATTATTTGATTATGTTTGAATATTGCGGCTGTTAGCGTTTGCCATAGAAAATACCCTTGTTAAAACATAAAACGTTGCAGGAAAACTACCCCTTTCCCTTAACGATCTTCACCAAAAACAAACGTTCTTGGGAACACTACAATTCAGAGCTGTATGCAAAAATTTATTTGATTCTGTTTGAATTTGCGGCTGTTATCGTTTGCCATAGAAAATACCCTTGTTAAAACATAAAACGTTGCAGGTAAACTACCCCTTTCCCTTAACCGATCTTCACCAAAAACAATAGGTCTTGAGTACTTGTGACGATTTTAAAATAGGAAACGTAATATGGAATAAAATTTATTTTTAAATCGCACATTAAAGTTAATATTACCTCCCTTGTTTAACTCAAAATAATATTTAATAAAAAGTTTAATGACAAAAGGAACGCGAGTGTAAAGATAGGGAAACTAGTTAATAATTTACCATGCACTGACATGCATTAACTGTAATTAACCTGCATACAGATTCTTTTACTAAACAAATAATACTGGTAAAACTTGAAATTATTCAAATAAATAAACAATGATACAGTAGTATACTATTTAATTCTGAAGTAAAGCATAGCTTTGGATAATAAAAAAGGTCAAACTTTAAATACCGTAAATAGCGAATAAAAGTGGAACTATTTTGTTGTGATACGTAAACTCCGCGCAGTTAACTTGCCTGTCATGACATAATAATGCAGTCGGGATGGAGCGCTCTTGTAGTAAACACTACACCTTTGAACCATGCCCCGAAGTACTAAGATATTTTAATTTAAAAGTGCAGATATAACTAAGTGTAGAGGAAAGTATCAGTAAAGTAGTGTTTTATAAAGAAAAATGTAATATATTAAATTAAATGGAATAAATAAGTGAAAGGGATGACATCTCTATTACTACGTATAAGATCTCCGATGTTTGTTTAAATTAAAAAGGGTACAATGTACCAAAAGTGAGAACATTTCATAAATAACCATGTGACGTGCACTTCTGTGGGAAACAAGAACTTTCACTCGAGTTGTACTACTAAAGATGCTTAGCTACCAGACTTCATAGAACAGCATAACAGCTTCATAATTACCAGGATCTCTTCAGCCACTTCACCTGGAAAGTAAACTACCATAACCTTCAACCATTTGTGGACACCCCTAGGACCAAGGACCAGGACACGGAGTAAACTTCACAATATCACAGGTGACACGGAGACTTGTCTTCCGTGGTTAAATGTCATTAAAACAAATGTTTACAAAAGACAGTTTAATAAACTATGTAAAAGACTTTAATTATTGTCAATTTGTAAATTATATTATGTCATATGACTAAAATTATTTGTAATAGTAATTAGAGCTTGTAGTATAAAGCTTTTCAGATACTAGAGGTTAAATTAAGTCCATTCTTCAAATGGCCCCCTTTTTAAATAGTATAATAACTTAACTTACAAACCAATTTAATATCCCGGACCCGTGGAAAAAGCTAGCACATAACAATACTTTTGTTGTGGCCACCTTTTCAGAAAATATTTTGGTAAACTTTTATCTAGAAAACCTTATGGTAAAAAATCCATGTAGAACTATAAAGGATAGCACCTAATAAAGAGATGTCATTACTTAACACAAAATACTGAGTGAATAAATCATCAAACACCCCAACAGACATTCCTTTCATTCTAACTACTACTGCTTGTTAAGAACTTGATTAAGACTATGGCAGCCTGTGCAATTGATCTGAAGCAATTACGCACTGGTTCCCGACGTTATAACATAGGTAAGACGTTATAAAATGCGCCACTCTGCTTTTAGTTAAAATGTTTGTGTGCATCGTGGTACACATAAAATAACCAAAATTAATAATTGTGCAAGATAGTGACACATATACCATGTGCTCTGTTGATCTATTCACTCAGTTACTTTAAAATATTTCAGTAATTTAAAATAAAATTAAAAAAAAAATAATTATAATTATTATTAGAATAGAATAGTATATAGGTAACTTTAATTGTAAATTTAATATGTGTAAACTCATATTAACATATTGACACACGTATACAAAACCATGTACGTACTTGTTCAAAATTTTCATTCACAAAGTGTCGGTTTGTCAACAAACTCAGACCTGTAAATATCCTGTTCTCACCTGTACGGAATTGTATTTGCCACCCCCTGCAAAGCCGAGATAGACAATACCCCACCTCCTCTATTGTTCTATTGTTATAACAAGTGTGCATTATCTTGTGCCTAGTAACCAGGTATTTCCCCCTTAGTTGAAAGTAAATTGACGCCTGTGTGAGATTTCTCTTTCTCTGAGATTTAATTCTCGCACCACCAATGTAAATTTTAATGAGAACTAAAATAGTTTATTTGAGTAAACAAGAAAGAGTAGTATAGGATTTAGTATTAATAGTAGAATAAGTATTTATAGTGATTGATATTCAAAAAAAAATGACTTTATTTAACACCGATCTATTATTAAAAGATGAATTGTGCTACGAAGCTATTTTACGCGGTTTACCTCACGCAAAATTAACAGTCTCTGAATTGCGCAAATCGTTACGCGAAAGTAGATCAGATTCACCCTCGCAGTTAGGTAGATTACACGAACTCAATTATGACAGTGAAAGAGAAACGTGTTATGCGAAGTATAGGGAACTGACGTTATTATCTCAAACCCTTCACGACGAAAAATCACCTGCAGTAATATTCCGGATCACGCAAAGAATAGAACATTTAACCTGCCGGTTGAAGAATTTATTGAACTGGCCCGACGTCACCGTAATCCCTCCCGATGTGCACAAATTTGTGGATTAGGCATTACAGCAATTACCCACGATAATGCGACAATTGCGAAGAATGTCCGACTCAACTAGGATGGAGGAAATTGAGCTATCCTTACAAAAATTATATATTTCCCCAGTTCAATCTCCTACTTTAGAACACCCTCCCTCCACCGCGAATCAAGAATCACCCACCGTATCAAAGATATAACCGACTCATGAACAGCTACCAGATAGAGAGTTAAATACCCTAACGATATCGGAACCCCCACAGCCTAGTGGTCACCATCATCACCCCAGTAAGTATGCGATTATGACGCCTAACGCAGCAACAGGTCCTTCTAGAAGTATACCACATGTAAATTTTAATGTAGACCTCTACGGAAAGATCACGCACCCAGTAGAAAAAATCATTACAGAAATTCCATACACTGATGGCTTAAGTATTACGAAACTGTTAAATTTCATCAGATACCTCCTACAAATAAAAGATTAACAGCAACTGAATGATTGGCAAATCTTGCAAGTCCTCCTACCCAAATGTAAACCACCATTAAGGGATCGTGTACTGGAATCATTAAGCTCGACTCTTCCAGTAGACGAACTTCATACTACCATTATAAAACATTTTATTCCCACAGGAATTTATGAGGAGATCAAAAGAAACACCGTACTTCGAGTACAAGGAGCCCATGAGAGACTGGCCCACTATATTGCAGATATCAGAGAGTCTTCCCGACTACTGCAAGTCAACTGGAGTGAGAAACAATTGGTCGATACCATTCTAGTAGGATTATCTCAGGAAGAAAGATCTCGATTAGCATTAATAAATAGGCCCCATACTTTCGCAGATCTAGAACAATGCAGTATTCACTCGTCAAACGTATGGTACGCCGACCAGAACAGACATGCATTGCTATCCCCTGCACCACGTAGATATTAAACGCAAGCCCTGGTAACAGATGGAAGAAAACAGCGCGAAAGACGTCCATTTCGTAGACCTACCAATTTTCATGACCATAGTAAATCTAAAGAACCTCAACCTCAACAGGAAACCAGTGATACCCCTCGTAAAGAAAATATATGTTATAACTGCAGGAAACTTGGACACATCAGTAGAAACTGTAAATGGAGACAGTACTATCAGAAAACCCCTTATCCAAAAAACATGTAAGGCAGGGAGATCCGAAATCCTGTGTCTTCCGCAGCATTGTAAAAACAGGTAAACCCCTAAAAGTCAACAATTTCAAAAAAAATAACCCAAGAAAATTAGACCCCTATGTTAAGAAGTTCATTGATAATTGTAATGTTATTAATAAATGTAATTTCAGTAAGTGTCGATTACCATATATACAAGTAGACCTCGGTGTTACATCCACCCTCGGATTAATTGATTCCGGATCAACACGAAGTTTAATTAGTCAACAGCTAGCCGATAAATTATTTGAACACTACTTAGTTAAACGCAGTCAATCGGTGAATATTAGATGTGCTACTGCTAATAAACAAAATTTAATGATAAAACTTATCATCACGTTTAAAGTAAAAATTAAAATTAATAAATACCTTTTTCTTTATCCGTGTTGCGACTACGTCTTTGATGTCTTACGACATGTTTCGGGAACACGTTCCCATCATCAGGTAAAATTTTGTCTTCTAGTTCATAACGAACGTGTCAAGAATATAATAATTAAAACACATCAACACATAAACACATAACACAATGAGTATGATAGAACTCAGTCCACGTAACAGTGCGCACTGCCGTACTATAACTGACCGCATAATCAAACTATATATTCGGCTGGTGTACACAAGCCGAATAATTAAAAATTAAAATTTTTAAAAAATTAAAAATCTAACGTGGTATTTTCCAATGTTGGTATGCGACAAGTTAGGACCCGACTTAATATTGGGAGCTGATTTTATCAGTGAAACAGGATAATCCACACTAAAACTAAATCTAGTTAAATAAAACAAGTGTACTAATTAATTTTATGGAATGATGCTTCACTAAGTAAATAAACGAGTCCTAAACAAATACGAAACCGTTTATTAAATCCAACAAAAAAAACAAAAAATAATAAGTCATTTAAATAAAAAGCTGAATAGTATCTTAAATTAAACTAAAGTGAAGTAATAATATAAGTAAAAAGCAAAATAATAATAAAAGCATATTTAAATAGCGTAAAAACCCGGTCGTGGCCTGTTTTGAAAAATAATTCCCAAGCTTGTCAATAAACGACAAACTCGTTCGTGCAGGAAATAATCGTGTTTAGTATTGTAGTAAGCCACCCCTATTGTTATGAACTGCTGTTTAGGTAAACAATAGCAAACCACTCCGTGTGTAATACAATGCACCTTGTGTAAAGTGTTTGACCCCTCTTGCATTGTAACAGCTGATTGTTTAAAAGAAAATAAATGTACCTCTTCATGAAATTCCGCTTGTCACAGTAGTATAAGATATTAGAATTAGAAATAATCTAAGGTTGAGTATGGGATCAACTTTAGATTACAATAGTATAATTAAAAGATATAGAGATAAGTACGTAACAAAGTCACGACGGCACCGCACTGAAAAAGGTTAATGATAGAGCAGAAAACTAACTAATTGAGTTAGAGTATGCTAATGAAATCAGTCAGGCCACCATATTGTGAAGTTACGAAAATTAGGAGTAATAAATAAGATTAAGTTAGCAGTTAAGAAACGAGAGAAAGGGAACTTCACGAAAGAAAGAAAACGAGTACTAAGAAAATTTCACACAGTAATCCCAAGCATACTCCCAGTACCTTGCTGACCTAATAACCCATAGAATACCCACCCGGTGTCATCTTTAAGCGGCGGAGTATGTGACGATTTTAAAATAGGAAACGTAATATGGAATAAAATTTATTTTTAAATCGCACATTAAAGTTAATATTACCTCCCTTGTTTAACTCAAAATAATATTTAATAAAAAGTTTAATGACAAAAGGAACGCGAGTGTAAAGATAGGGAAACTAGTTAATAATTTACCATGCACTGACATGCATTAACTGTAATTAACCTGCATACAGATTCTTTTACTAAACAAATAATACTGGTAAAACTTGAAATTATTCAAATAAATAAACAATGATACAGTAGTATACTATTTAATTCTGAAGTAAAGCATAGCTTTGGATAATAAAAAAGGTCAAACTTTAAATACCGTAAATAGCGAATAAAAGTGGAACTATTTTGTTGTGATACGTAAACTCCGCGCAGTTAACTTGCCTGTCATGACATAATAATGCAGTCGGGATGGAGCGCTCTTGTAGTAAACACTACACCTTTGAACCATGCCCCGAAGTACTAAGATATTTTAATTTAAAAGTGCAGATATAACTAAGTGTAGAGGAAAGTATCAGTAAAGTAGTGTTTTATAAAGAAAAATGTAATATATTAAATTAAATGGAATAAATAAGTGAAAGGGATGACATCTCTATTACTACGTATAAGATCTCCGATGTTTGTTTAAATTAAAAAGGGTACAATATACCAAAAGTGAGAACATTTCATAAATAACCATGTGACGTGCACTTCTGTGGGAAACAAGAACTTTCACTCGAGTTGTACTACTAAAGATGCTTAGCTACCAGACTTCATAGAACAGCATAACAGCTTCATAATTACCAGGATCTCTTCAGCCACTTCACCTGGAAAGTAAACTACCATAACCTTCAACCATTTGTGGACACCCCTAGGACCAAGGACCAAGACACGGAGTAAACTTCACAATATCACAGGTAACACGGAGACTTGTCTTCCGTGGTTAAATGTCATTAAAACAAATGTTTACAAAAGACAGTTTAATAAACTATATAAAAGACTTTAATTATTGTCAATCTGTAAATTGTATTATGTCATATGACTAAAATTATTTGTAATAGTAATTAGAGATTGTAGTATAAAGCTTTTCAGATACTAGAGGTTAAATTAAGTCCATTCTTCAAATGGCCCCCTTTTTAAATAGTATAATAACTTAACTTACAAACCAATTTAATATCCCGGATCCGTGGAAAAAGCTAGCATATAACAATACTTTTGTTGTGGCCACCTTTTCAGAAAATATTTTGGTAAACTTTTATCTAGAAAACCTTATGGTAAAAAATCCATGTAGAACTATAAAGGATAGCACCTAATAAAGAGATGTCATTACTGAACACAAAATACTGAGTGAATAAATCATCAAACACCCCAACAAACATTCCTTTCATTCTAACTACTACTGCTTGTTAAGAAGTTGATTAAGACTATGGCAGCCCGTGCAATTGATCTGAAGCAATTACGCACTGGTTCCCGACGTTATAACGTAGGTAAGACGTTATATATTCTACAAATCAGGGCTGTATGCAAAAAATTATTTTATTCTGTTTGAATATGCCGCTGTTATCGTTTGCCATAAAAACAAAATGTATAGACAGACAGCCACATAGACACACACACACACTTTTTGAAAAATTACTTTTTTTCATGTTTTGAGTGTAGTACAATCAGAATCTGCAATAATCTCAAACACGATTTTTTTTCCATCACCCGATTTTTTATAAAATTAACCCCTCCCCCTTCAACTATAATTTTCAATTATAGAAAATTACCCCCACCCTGTTCAAACTAGCCTCTTCATTTATAGATATTTCATCTACGTTTCTACAGTGGATTATTAAGATCTTCTTATCAGGTTACTTTATTTATCAAAATTAAGTACTTTACTCTTGTTACACCAAAAATGTTTCCGGTAAACTACCCTTCACCGTCACCGATCTTCACCAAAATCAATAGACCTTGAGTCCTCTATAACTCAGGCACATATATAAAAAATTATTTGATTCTGTTTGAATTTACGGCAGTTATCGTTCGTAGTGAAAAAATTTCTCTTGTTACAACATAAAATGTTGCAGGTAAACTACCCCTTTTCCTTAACCGATCTTTACCAAAAACAACAGACCTTGAGTACTCTACAATGTAGGGAAGCATGCAAAACATTATTTGATTATGTTTCAATTTACGGCAGTTATCGTTCGACATAGAAACAATTACTTTTGTTAAAACATTAAAAGTGACAGGTAAACCACCCCTTTCCCTTAACTGATCTTCACCAAAATCAATAGGCCTTGAGTCCTCTACAACTCAGGCATTTATGTAAAAAACTCGAATCTCAGGGTGGCCAGCTTGTGACATAAAATATTTCTTGGATTTCGTTGTCCATGACGTGTCCATTACTTAACTAAATATCACTATAGTATTGACGACTCGGAACACTAAGTTTTTTATAAGTAAAAACATAAAGTTTTACCTTACAGCCTAAACCGGCTTTCACCTTTAGAATGCTTCTTCAGAGGCTGCCATAGGTTGCGCTGTCCGTCTTGTTGTTGTCGACAGGATAGTTTTTCGAAAGATCGAAGCTGTGTGTGTGTGGTGAGATGTGTTCGAATAATGCGTGCGATTTGAATTGTGTCTGGTCGTTTAGGATGTCGTTTTTATTTGTTTTTGTGTGTTTGTATATTTCTAATTGTTCTAGAGTGTCTAGTTTTTGGCCTTTTGTGTGTACGTGTAGAATGTTCATGTTATTGTCGATGTTTTTATATGTGTGGTTTGCTTCAATGAGGTGGTTTGCAAAGGTAGATTCTGTAGTGGTGTGGAGTGCTTTTGTGTGTTCAATGTATCTCTGTTTGAAGCTACGTCCTGTCTGGTGATAGTGTGTGTTCTGTTTTGTTAGTAGTTTTGTAAGCGATTCTGTATCCTGCTTTCTTGAATTTGTGGGCAATTTTTTCAGTTTGTTTGATGATGTATGTTAGTGTTATGAATTTGTTGTTTTCTGTCTTTGTCTGTTGTTTGTTTTGTGTTTTGTGTAGGAGTTTACTGACTATTGTTCTGTCATAACCGTTAGATTCTGCTAGATATTTTATCGTGTTTAGTTCGTCTTTGTAGTCTATTTCATCTAAGGGGATGTTGTTAAGTCTATGTATCATGGTTCTAAAAGCAGCTAGTTTGTGTTGTATTGGGTGATTGGAGGTGTTGTGTATTAGTGTGTAAGTTGTAGTTGGTTTTCTGTATATACTGAATTTGTGCCTGTGTTCTAGTTTTGTGATGGAGAGGTCTAAGAAGTTTATGGTATTGTTGTGTTCGTATTCGGCAGTGAAGGTTATGTTTTTATGTATTTTGTTTATGTGCGTTAGTAACTGTTCACATTGTCTTTTGTTTCCCCTGTATAGTATTAGGATGTCATCAACGTATGCCAATATAGTATTTTATGTGAGTGTCTGTCATTGTTTGTGAGTATTTTTGTTTTTTCTAAGCGTTGGAGGAAGACTTCTGCTAGAATGCTGGATATGGGGGAGCCCATGGGTAGGCCATCATTCTGTGTGTAGTATTTATTGTTATAAGTAAAGTAGTTTTGTTTTGTGATAATGTTCGGAGTTTCTGTTATTTCATTGATAAGTTCGTCTGGTGTGTTGTTCTGTTTGAGTTTGTTTTGTAGGATGGTGATTGTTTCAGAGATGTGGATGTTTGTGTACAGGTTTTTAATGTCAAAGGAGGCTAATGTGGCATTATGGGGGATGTGTATGTCTTTAATTTTTGTTACTAGGTCAGTGTTGTTTTTTACTGCAATGTTGTTGTCTATTTGTGTGTAGTTGTCATTGTTTGACATTGAAAACATGTCATGTCGTCGTCACCATTTTAACATCTTACATGGGATAAATTCGTCCATTAATAACAAATTTCACTTTTTTAAATTAGGTGTCGATACAATATTTTCATAAAATTATGTCTTATAGGCTAACTAATTACTGACAAAATGATTGTTACTTCCATTAACTATGACACGTTTAAAATCCTTTTATGACAATTCTTAATATAATAAACACCTTAAATTAATAAAAATACAATATCTTGTTCTTGGCTTCAGTTGACCTATAGCATACTAAGTTAGTTTTGCGTATTTTACTACAATGGTGGTAAACAAAAGTTTGTTCACATTCGAAACTTATTAACAAATAATCATACCAACTTCTGGTAAACTTCTGTTTCATTCAGATATGCCAAGTTCCCTGTATATTATCACTGAATATTACATGAGTTCTTGTAGAGGTAGACATTCTGTGAGTTTTCCTTATATCTACACTATACATTATTTATATGGTTATTATTTTACATCAAAATACTCATCTCACCCCCCTTCAAGATCTATAATACTTTTTGTTACTTTGAACAGTCTATTTTTCTTAATATATCAACAATTTAGCTGTCCATCCTGCTTCTGCAGGTGCTGCTCTTATTATTTACCTTATGGTTAAATTATTAGTGTAAATTATGGTTTGGTTTATTACCATTAGTTACTTCATTTATTACTTTTACTATTAGTAATACTGATATGCACTAATCATTGTTATTTTAGTAGCTTTATAAAATAACAGATAAGTGCTTTTTTTACTAATAATAAGTGATTACCTGTATCCGGTCTGCCGTGTGACTTCTCAAACTTATTACGTTACGCGTTTCAAGGCGTATGCCTCATCATCAGACGTTAAAAACCAAAAAACACGTATATCACACAAAACTGCGTTTGTCAAAAAATAAAATTACAGAAGCAAGCATATTATGTGCACGTGATGTAGGGTGCGCACCCGTTCAAGTGTTGTCTGCTACTGATTGGAATCCGTTGAGCAGTCTCAAAGCAGTATCATACAGGCGGTTAGATACAAAGTTCAATTGTTCATTCAGAACACAATCACGACTGCTATCATTATTATATGCATTATAAATTTCCAGCTCCTCCAAGGCATTCATAAAACGGCCCTTGTTGCATATATGCAAAGGCATTAGATTGGACTTAAAATCTGTATAATTGTGATTGTGTTGGGTCAGATGACGAGTGTAATTAGATTTTATATCATTGTAATTGTGTGTCTTTTTTGGTAAGTGTTCACGGAAGCGTTTGTAAAAACCTCTTCCGGTCTGACCTATATAGAAGCTGTTACAATCATTGCAAACCAGTTTATAAATGCCTGTTTTTTCTTCAATAGGTAAGGGCAGTTTAGGTCTAAGTATATTAATTAGTTTATTATTGGTTCTAAAAGACATAGTATAACCAATATTGTTCATCAATGAGGATAAAATTTTTGGCATGATGTATGTGTATTTCGCAGATATAAATTTTTTCGGTGTTTTATTAAGTGGACAGGGCTTAAGTTGAATGTTATTATGCTTCTTTAGCAATTTGTCAATGATGTGACTACTGTAACCATTGGAAACTGCAATAAATCTTATTGTATTTAGCTCAGTGTGGAAATCATTATTGTCAAGGGGGACTGTCAACAATCTATGGATTAAACTATTATATGCTGCCATTTTTTGAGAGTATGGATGGTGGGAATCTGCATGTATTGTATGGTTAGTGGCAGTAGGCTTCCTATAAATATTGAATTTCAATGTGTCCATTCGTCTAGTGAGGGTCAGGTCTAGAAAGTTAATTGAGTTATCATGCTCGGTCTCTAAAGTAAATTGAATATTATTGTTAATTTCATTTAAAAGATTTTTGAAGGAGTCAACTTGTCTCAAAGTTCCGTCAAAAATAATGAACGTGTCATCTACGTAACGTGAATAAAATTTAATCTTATTAGCGTATATGTTATTATTTAATAAATAAGTATTTTCGTAGAAATTTAAGTATATGTCAGCCAACAGGCCTGAGAGGGGTGAGCCCATAGCTAGACCATCATCTTGGCAATAGAATAAACCATTGAATGTGAAATAATTTTGATTTAAAATGACTTTAAGCAAGTCAATCAACTCATCTATCGCCTGTGCACTCATGGAAGCGTTAATCCGTAAATTGTCCTTCAATAATTTTAAAGTTACATCAGTTGGAATATTTGTATATAAATCCACTATGTCAAATGAAACTAATTTGTAATTGGGTTTTAATTTAACGGTATTTATCTTATTAATGAAGTCAGTATTATTTGTTAAGCTCTGGTTATTCTTTAACTGTAAATTGTCTTTAATTAGTTTTACAAGAATTTTTGATGTTTTGAAACCGGGGGCTGTAGTGAAGTTAACCAGCGGTCTTATGGGTATGTGTGGTTTGTGGATTTTGGGGAGTCCCGTAAATATCGGAGCCTTCGCATTAATAGGCTTCAAATAACGACGTGTATTATCACTGAGCAAACTCGTACATTTGTTAATACATTGGTTGAGGTTTTTGGTGTATTTATCAGTAGGATCAGATTTTAATTGTCTAATATTATGGTTAGAGATAAATTCGTGAACTTTGGCGTTATAAGAATCAGTATCCAGTGCGTAACGTAATAAGTTTGAGAAGTCACACGGCGGACCGCATACAGGTAATCACTTATTATTACATAATAGTGACTTGGATACCATACGAAACATGAATGTTAAGCTTTTTATTACATATGATTTTATCATGTTATTTATATTACTGACAACGATTACAACATCTTGTTGTCATAAAATCTATTTCAGAACTTTCTTTGAGTAATCTAGTTTCATACAAAATCAACATACAGTAGATTTGCATCTAGTTGAACGGGGTGGGGGTAATTTTCTATAAATGAAAATTATAGTTGAAGGGGGAGGGGATAATTTTTATCTGTGTACTATGTTATTGGCAACAAAGTAGTAGTTTGTTGTTAAAATTCCTTCCCGGGCTGTTTGGCCATAGTCCAATGTTTTCTGCAAAACCAAACTTTTCTGCAGTGCTGTCGAGTGCCATCATCAGTGAAAATCGAGTGCGATAACGTGTGGTGGTATACGTTAGTGACCACAATACTGTGGTTAAGGCTGAAGCAATAAGTGAAAAGAAGTAGTTTCTATGGAACATTTCATTTCGTAAATAATTTTAAATATAAATCTTAGAACATGGAAGTCATGTATGGTTCTCCATACCGATATTTGTATCTTGCAGTCTAAAAGGACCTACAGTTTAGATAAAACTTTTAACCAAAAAATAATGTTTTATGTTCTGAATACTAAGAATCAGTATAACCAACCCTGAGATAAAAGATTTTCATAAAGCTAATCATTATTGTAAAATGGACAAAATGTCAATTTTAATTATTCTTTAAAGTAAATCCATGAGCATTATCAAACAATAAACCACATTGTTATCCAATAAAAGGAGTTAACTAAATTATTTCAGTAGACTAGACAATTACAGGTTAGGTGGACAGCTCACAACAGTTGGTACTGTTGGTAGCGGCAATTGAGATAATTTAAATTATTTAAAATTTAAATTACCTTCTCAACTCTGCATAATTAACAGGACTTTATTCCAAGTAAGTACATCACTAATAAATGAAATCTACCTTCAGCGAGAAGTCAACTTAGCTGATTCGTCTCATCAACTGAAGAACGTCGAATTATAAACCACGTATTAACGTTACATAACATATGGCACTCAAACGTGAGGCCCAACGAAATAAATTTCATAGGGAAATCATCAAGAAAGAGTTAACTAATTGATCAAGTAACCCGAATAAAAATCGTTACATAACAATATAAAGGTCCCAAGTTTAACTATTTAATTTGCCGGGACCATGAAAAATGAGCTTTATATCAAGGGGTAACAGAAAATAACTGTTTATATTAAGGGGGTAGGGGGGAATTCTATCACAGGGGTGTTATATCGAGGTTCCACTGTACTGTGTTTAGCCCACATGGCAACTCATGTCTTGAAACAGATACTCATATTACACAGCATTAGTGGTAAAGGCAGTCTCAGTAGAGTATAAATACGTTTATCATAGTCATTATTTTAGAGAAAAATAAGTCAATAAATAATTAAATATTTATTTTAATGTATTTTGTTTATCACTTGGAAACTCAGAGAAAAAAATACAGTTACTTTAAATGTTTAACAATTTTAAGGAATATAGGCTGAATGTTTTGTTGGGAAAGAAATCTAATAAATCAGTTTCTTTTTATCCTAATTCTATAAACAAGGTATTGTTGGATTAAGAATAAAAGAGGTAATTTTTAATGAAATATGAAGTTTTTGTTATAAGTATTGATTTATGTGAAATTTAGAACTTTGAGTCAGCCTGTGTTAAAAAAATTAAGATAACATTTTGGTTTGCTTTACACTTAGACATGGCAAACTTTCAGAGTATACCACATTTCAACTCCACATCTCATCCTGTTTGGCAGCAATTATTATTATTATTATTTTAAACCCATACAGACAGAAAAACAACACATTCCCCTTTTTACAATGTACCTCAGACTGATGGAGGATTAGGGCATTAGCTGTAGGTTTATCCACTATACACCATTGTTCTGTTTCTCATACGGTATCTTCCCACAAATTCCATCTTAATTATTCTCTTTAAGGTGGGATCCAGGCGTTTATCTTACATTCCATAACAATATCCACAAGTGGCAAATCATTGGTTGTGTTGATTAACTGTGCCTTTATTAAATGTTATAATACTGTTTTATCTGAGCCATAACATATCAGGGGGTTACCGACCTAGTCAGAATAGATTGTAGAGTTTAAGCAGTTTCTGTGTGACATCTTTGTATCTATGGCTGAAAGAGCCTTCACATGTTGTAATGAATTGAACTGTTAAGTGAATAAAGGTGTTATATAACATTTTTCAAAAAACTGGATACTGGTAATAATATGAAGATGGTATGTGCTTATTATGGATTTTTTACTGCATTTTATACAGCTGTGCGTTTTAGCTATGTTCTATTGATCTGTAATACAAAACTCACATAAAAGATAGCCACACAATGGATCCATTGATTACATAAACTGAACTTTTTGAAACACGTTACATAGTACTTTGATTGAATTCACCCATAAATTATTATTTCAACATTTTTCTGTGAGTTTCTCTACAAGTAATGTGCTCTTATAATACAGCACATTATTTCATGTAGTTTTATTATTTTTGTATACATAAATGCCTTCTGATTCAAGTAGTTGCAACAACTAATGAAGTCTGTAACTTAATATTTGGTAGCACGGTTACTAGACTAGAAGGTACGGGTCGCGCGCAGGTCTGTTGTGAGTGATGCCGTAAGCTGGACACCACCGACACCAACAACTCTCACAATACAATGATCGCCTGCACTAGTCCTGTTATCATCAGCTTTATTGTTTTTGAAGAATACCCATAGTGTCCAATTACTGATTTATTTTTATTTTTTGATTAAGACAATTAATTATTAAACTCCAGCTGAGCACAACATTATAATATTGAGTTTTAAATTTATTCAGCAGTTATAAGTAATGCCATGAGTTGTAACAAGCATTGTTGTATGCGTAGTATATGTTTCGTTTCATGTGTTTGAAACATTTGCATTATTAATAGCTATGATGTAAATAGTATTTATTTAGTAATTACTGCATAATGAAAATAAAAATTCCGTAGTGTTTTTTTAATTAGTAAAAAATAAGCCCGCAACAAAAAATCTGAAATTGGCTTTGTAAAACGTCAATTATCGATCTCAGCAAGCCATACGCACTTATTTAGTCTTTTAATGGTTACAAAAACTTGTAATGCTTACCTTTTGATTAGGAACAAAGTTATAGAATTATCTACCAGTTACCACTACTGCACCACTTTCTTAAACTTCTTTGTTTTTTTCCTACATTCACTGTCCGATCATCTTCTCTTGTCTCTACTTTTATTTATTCATTTTGTTCTAATAAATGTACACGTCCTTACAAAGCACTGAACTACAAATTCATCGATGTCAGGATGTTTACTTTTAATTCTGCCATTTAATGATCTAAAGACACCGGACACTTGTTTACAAAGCCACCATGAAAACAAGCAAATTCTTCTTCCATTTTCGTGATACTACCAACACAGTCTTGCGTGGGTTTCATTAATGATCCCCTTGATACTGTTTCCAGCCAGTTCTTTCCTGAAAGAGACATGTCTCGGGTTATACATCCATACTTGCTAGCCTGGATATTTCTTCCTTACCCTGTATGCGATGTAACCGGTGAGCATTTTGTAACGGGACAGATCAGGGAAGTAAATAATTTTTAATAATTGAAAGAAATGTTTTAATGCAATCAGTGTTTACCCTTTGGGGAACCTCATTTTCAACCAAAGTGAGTACAACGTTATTGCGAGAGACCAGCCTGTGTTTATGTCTGGTGTCAGTCTGGCTAGACGTGTTATGCAACCACCTACAGTTTGTGCCTCCTGTGAATCACGGAAAACGCCCGTTTCACCAGGCGGTAAAAAACTACAAGAATTCCCGGGCTGAGCGTCTGTACATTCTAAGCAATCAGAGCTCGAATTTGTGGTCATGTGACCAACCACACACACAGTATTGCACACCCTAACGCCAGTTTAGAGAGTCAGTGGACTTTCTACTCCAGAACCGCGCGGTTCCATAAATCAGTGCTCGCGAGCAAAAAGTCAGTTCGGCCGATAAAAATATGAAGTCAATAGTGCAGTATAATTAAATGTACCGGTAATGAACTACCAACAATAATGATGGGAAATTAACAGAGTGACCGTGAAACTTCGGAGTGTGAATAACACATGGTGGTGCAACTCACCGAGGTGCAGATGAAATGGATGAGTACCTAATATAACCAATTGATTAAACTTTTAACAGTTTGCTACATATTTTAAAATCATAAAAAACAAGAAATAGAGAGCTCTATAAACGGGGGTTATATATAGAAAAATGTAAAAGAATGAGAGAGAGTGTGTGACATAAAAGAAAAGTACTGGGTCGTTAACTATATTAAATATTCTGTTGTAGTTTTGTAAGAGTTGTTCATTTATAATTGTAATTGTAATTCATGAATTTGGGTTTGACACCGATGTATTAGCTTGTAACAAGAAATGAGTACAATGTGAGGAGTGGTGAGAGAGGTTGAGAGAAAAAAATGATTGGGTTTAATAAAAGAAAAATAGTTTGTTAAAATCAGAAAAATGTGTCAGCAAAATTATTTCATCATTCAAACCTAAATAATCATCTCTGCAACAGTTTCGTCTATAGGACCCTGGAGGTGAACCCTAAGGCAAGAAAAGTAAGAAATTTTATAAACTAGTGTAAAAATTCATTTGATTAAAAAGTGTAGAGTTACAATTTCCAGTAACTCTATGTTTTCTTCAATAGTTTCGTGTGTTGGTACTTTTTCATTTTTATGTGGTAAATGTTTAATGAGGCCATCGATGGCAGCTGTGAAGCATCATCATCATCATCACAGTCTTTGTCAGTGTGTTTGAGTTGCGTGGACCTTTCGTTTTCATCGTCATCAATATCATACTCACATAACAAAGGAACTGAGTCTTGGGTAACTACAGACAGAATATCTGCGCTCAGAGTCTGAACTTCTGTATCAGATATACAGTTTTCACTACTAATCACTTCACCATCATGACGGCTTCAAATGAGTGACTTAATTCTTTGTGTTACAATTTATGCCATCAAATAAATTAGACAGTTTTTAAATTTCGATAGTTTAGAATTTGCTGAATTTATTGCTCTTGCAGGTTCCTTATTTCTAGTTTTAACTTTCCATTTTCAGACTCTAATTCTGCAGACAGTGTATCAACACTATAACATTCCTGTGTTCTAGCACTGCATGTATCTTCATGCACTTCTATGTTGTCTGTATCACTGTTTATTGGTAACTGTAGAAGATTCTGTACTTCTTTGTGATTATTTCGCTTTCCTGCCTGTATTTTATGTTTGACGCAAGTTGAACTACTCGAATTTACTAAGGCAAATTTAAATGAGGAACAGCATTAGGCTTGAGCACACATTTTTTTGGGAGATTTAATAGCTCACTCTTTAAATCACATATATTGTCTGATTCATCGAAATGCACTGAACACACGTGAGTGATATGAACGGCAAATGAATCGGCCCGTTTGCAAGCATTTATCCACTTCGATTTCATTTCATTGTCGTTAGGAAAGCAGTGAAAATTAATTCCTAATCCTTTCTGATGTCTATCATGGTTCGTACAACCAGCAATCGCACAACACACCATAGTTACACACCCAAATTTTATAAAACGCCACTACTTTACATGTAAACGCACATAGCAACTGAAGTAACGTTCCCGTCAGTTAATACTTGGTGTGCACATGACGTCATGGGCGGGGCTTCCCACTGCGCATACTGTTGGTGACCCCTACCGTATAGTCTAGTAACCCTGTTCAGTAGCATGTCAAAATGGTTTACCAGGGATAGATCCAAAGTAATTATTTGACTTACATAATTGACTGCGCTCATAGGGTAATAAATCCATGAATCCCTCTTGTACTATAGTCATGTAACTATAGTGCATTCTTAGAACTGAAAGTGTAAATTTGATTTCTGGTCTGGTCTAACAAAAGCTATTTGAAAGGACAATGACTATCACATTTTGGATAGTGTGTAGATGTAATACAATTGTATGTGATAAGAGAGTGTAAGTGACTTATACAACTCAAATTGATATTAACATAGCTACTGCATTGGCCAATTTTTGTGTGCAGACAATGAATTAACTGATCAGAAAAGTGAAGAGAAGTTTAAAATGATAATGTTTTTAGGCTTTTGAAACGTATAATGTGGATTACATTTGGTGGATTACATAAATCATTTCCAAACCACAGACGATCACAAACAGAGCATGTAAAACGAAATTTATTCTCACTAAAACGTTTGCTAAACTCAATGTAAGCAGCGATTATTTCTGTCTTGATGCGTTTACATGTCAAATTTCTAGACTGTGGGGAATCGAAAGTGTGGAAGTGTTACGTTTTTCGATGACGATTTTGTGGAATGACCCCCAGCCTAAAAACAATATCATGGTAAAAGAAGGATTATTCAACGTGACAATCTTAGATGAAAAAATTGCAAAGAAAAATTGATGGACCTTTGATGGCCCTTCAAAGAAAACTTGCCAATCTGGCATAAAATTGTAATTGATGGTTGTACAAGAAAGTAATTTTAGTTTTTATAGGCTTTTTGTTGTGAGGAATAGGGCCTATGTGGAATTTACCCACTTCCAGACCAAAATGTTTTGGAATAAGACTTTGTTAGAAACAGGTTTGAAGTGAAATTTGGTGTTACCATGCCTTGATTCTACTTTCACAGTAATGCTATTAAGGTAAACAGGCCAAATATTGGATACTTTTTGAAATCTTAAGGCCAAATACTTAAGATATATAAATTTAAACCAAAACCCGTAATTTATTTGAATATGGAAGAACAGTTACTTACCTTTTACTTAATGTGCTTTTTATCTGCTAAATTCTTGTAAATTCTGAATTTTTAAAGAAAAAATAGAAAGATGTAAAATTTTAAGAACTGAAAAAACAGTCCTAATATCAGACAGGGGATATACCGAATTTTACTATTGAATACTGAATTTTTGCTATATTCATACATAGGATTATCAAAGGACAAGTTTATCAATAAACTACAGCTTTATATGAAACATTTATTTATATTATGTAAAACTGGCAAATATCAGAATATAGTTTCTCGTGTTACGTTTTATAAAAAAAAAGATTACAAAAGTAAGTCCAAATACGTTTATAAAAGTTAAAAATAACAAAAAGTAGAAAATACAGAAAAATGTATAGGCAGAAAAACATCTAAATTAATGTCCTTTTGAAAAAATCAGACATATACATCTTCCAGTTTTCACTGTCGACACATACTGTAATTCATACGCCCATCAGAGGCAGCGGTTGTACCATATCTACTGTTCACCCCTTTTGTCATGTTTGTAAGCTTCACCTCAGTAAACACAGTCACAGTCGTTAGCACTATCTTCATCATCAGGAGAAACAAGTTTTATACGACAATCAGATTCCTCTGAGTCTGACTCCTCCTTGAATGTTTTGTTCTGTTTTCAGATATTAGAAACAGCTGTTTAACCACTAAACATAAAGTAAGACCTTTTCAGAGAAGTAACAAAAAATATATATCCAGAGGAGAGAGGGTAGATGAAGCAATCTAGTAATTGTGTAAAAGATAATCACGATGTAGTAGACATTAGTTCTGTAGAAACATTCTATTTTCTATGGTAGTGGATTTTCCTCTGAAATTCTTGTTTGATTTTCTTTATACAATAATTGGAGCAAATGGATGGAACATATGTAACATGTATATTGTAACGTAACAGATTTGAGGTCCCCAACGTTACATAAAAAATGAAGTAACTATGGTCAAGAACCATACCCCAATATTAAGGTTACTCATTAATTAATACATCTGAGGTGTACATAAAATTAAGAGATGTAATAAATAATATAGGGGTGTAAAATATAAACATTGTATCAAATGGGAGGAGTTTAATAGGTAATAATGAAGTGTAAATTACTATTCCAATTAATGTTTCATGTGTTGCAAATTGTACTTGTTGTTATACTGTAGCATGGTAGTGTTTACAAGATATTTATTTTATGTTTGTGGATAGTAAGAGGGAACTGTTGTGTTATAAAAGTACTTAGTCAGTGGTACTCCTTTCATTTATGTTAAAATTGTCTTTAGACAATTAAGTATAAATCCATGTGTTAGGTATTATATTATGTTAAATGTATTGACTGAAATTTATTAATGAAGTTGTTTTGAATTAATGTTTGTAAACTTGGCCAGGATGGCAATAAGTGTTTAAAAGTTGACAAGTAGTTCTTATGATTATGTTATAAAATAATGAAAGATTCCAGGATGAACTAATTAATATAAGGAATTAAAACCAGGAAATATAAATTAATGTAAGTAGCCATAAACCAATGACTATCTGTACAGTAGGTCAGGTAAAGAAAATTAAGTTAAAAACAAAATTATTATAACAGTTGTAAGAAAACCTATAGGCCTAAATTTAATATTTGTAAAAGGAAATTAATACCTTTTTAATAAATCCAGTCAAATGAAACTATAGTAAAACATATACGGTTTAATAAGGTAGATTGGGTGAGAGTTTTAGGTAATTTGGTATAATTCCAAGCATGGAGTATTTTATTAAAAAGGAGTAGTAATATTTTATAATTATGACTCTAGGATATCAAATATTATCCAATGACAGAAATTTTGGTTGTTAGGGTAACTAAAATGTAAAAAATCTTGTTGATTTTCGATTCAATTGTTATATGCTATTGAGTTCAGATGAGGAGACACTTTTAAAAAGGATGATACAAATTAACAAAAATGAATCAAAATTAATAAATTAAAGTCAAAACCTAATCCTATAAAACAAACTGATGAATAATAAATTAAATTAGATTTCAAAAGTATAACCAAATACCTCCAAAAGGTCGAGAAATTCTTACTTCACTCATCAAGATAATTCCGTTGGATTTAGTATTAAACCCGATTTCCCATCTAACCAGGAGACTAATTGACAGAAGAAAAAAGCCTAAATTAATGGAATTATAGAAAAAATATACAAGGACCTGTTTCTGAAGAAATAAACCTCACTTTCAAGAAGGAAGTTATAATACGACTCCAAGTTCACCGATACCGACAACCACAAGGATCGTAAGGGAAGAACGAAGGTCAGAAGAGTTCCCGGGGCTTTCCAGTATATCACACCATCAATTTTATTTAGAATCGGAACACTTTTTCTGGATGGAAGTAACCTAAATTGTAATCCTCAACTGTTTACAGACGTACAATGCTGCCTTGAGAGTCATCAACCCGGTAATACCAGCTTATTTTTAATTTCAATATATTAAGAACTAATAACCTTTTGTAATACTAAGTAACCTTAATTTTGCATTACCTGGCCTTACTAATCGTTAAAAGAATCACACGTACCCTGGGATAAGAGATATTTAATATTATAATTAAGTTGTATAAAATAAAAGGAACCTGGTCAACTATACAATTGATCCATCATTGTATAATCGATATCATGCTATTGTAGTCATGAAGAACACTGTTAGTTTGAATTAAAGTACAAAATAAATAAAGAATCCTTCTTATAGGCTATATGATGATGTTTTATGTTATTGTAGAATAGGTATTATATGTTGTGGGTGAAGTAATTTACAGGTAAAAGGGCGATTAAAATCTGGTGAACCAGTTAACCTAGAAGCAAGCCAATTACGAATGTCAGCGCTCATAGTCCACAGCTGGAGAACGTGAGATTACCGAACTCGCGTGTTTTCTGCACAATTTTTGAATTGAATTACACAATACGGACTGACTAGGGTTGGCGAGAATTCTTAATTCATTAAGTAAATACATGAAGTATATCATTGATATTGCGTAAATATTGAGTAATTAGGTAAAACCGTGTTATAGTATACATAAAAGTTTTAATAACAAAATAATAAATATTTTCTTTAATAACAGCTTGATTAAACCCCAGTACACTCACATTATAATTTGAGTTATTACAAATTGGTGCCCAACGTGGGGCTTAACGTGGATACGCGGTAGTCTCATATAAGTAAATAAACCCCATAACAACTGATTAATTTGTTGTTACAAATTGGCGCTCAACGAGTGGGCTTTAGTTAAGTAAAGAATCGACTTAATGATTACTTAACTGGAGCAGGCAACCATTAGAGGCTCAGCAATGCATACGAGAGGTGTTTCTGAAGGGATTGCGAAGGACCAGGAAACGAAAATGCCCGAACAAGAAAGACGACTAAGCTACGCGGAATGGATGACGGCGCTATTTAAAAAATTCAGCAAGGATATGGAGTATATTAACAAGAACGCCACCGATCATGAAAGAGCGCAAATGAGTCGCGCGAATGCAATTGGAACACCAAACGACGAAATGACTTTGAGAGACATTTATGATGAAATGTGGGAGTTAGATGCCAGGTGTAATAAAGAAAAGACTATTGGGACAGCCCACGAAAAAGATGATAACAAGGTGGAAAGGATGACTAAAGAAGATTGGGAAAGATACTCAACAATATACAATATACTCAGGAAGAATATGAACAATGGAGATGAGTAATAAGGCAACCTGAAAACCCAATACAAACAGAAAACACAGGATTAAGGGAATGGATAAGGGTGATGTTTGAACTATCCAGAGAAGATATGTGTAACTGGAGAAAAGAACATAATCAAACAGAAGAATTTATAGGAATGCCAAATCATAAAAACAAAGAAAATATCAAAACAACAGGCGAGCAATAAAGAGGATGCCCAAGGGGACCAACCAGATAAAGAGGAAGCCAGAGGAGGATTAAATTGGGAAAAATTAATGGAATTAATGAGTAGCATGAAGAAGGATAATACGGAATTAATGAGTAGCATGAAGAAGGATAATAAGGAATTAATGAGCAGTATGAATGAGGATAATAAACAAACTAATGAGAGTTTAAAACAAACTAATGAGAGTTTAAGACAAATCAAAGAAGATTCCAGGAAATAGAAGGAAGAATTAAATAAAAAATTTGAAGAAAACTGAAAAAATAGACAGCATTAAGGAAAGTACTAGTGAACTTTTAAGGCAAACCATAAATGAAAATAATGAACAATTGAAGGCCGATTTTAGACAAATCAATGAAAAGCTGGAAAATAAAATAGACAGTATTAATGAAAACTCAAAGAAACAAAACGAAATTTTTAGCGAGAATTTAATCAAACAAATGAATGAAAAGTTTGACAGGAACGATGAGAGCTTGAGGCAGATTCTGGAAAATACCAAACAAATGGATGAGAAAATTGAAAACCATAATAAGGAGTTGCGGCAAATCATCAATGAACAAAACCTAGCATTGAGGGAAGTCATCAATGGAAGTATTATAATTGTCGATGAAACACTGAGCAAAAGAGTTGATAACTATGAAGTGGAAGTAAGACAGCAAATAACTGAAATTAAGGTGGGTCTGGAAAAGACAGATGAAACCATCATACAACTCAGAGTGGAAGTAGAGGCCAAAATTACTCAAATAGGAAACCTACAAGCGAAGACCCAAGAAAAATTTGAAGAGATACCAATTAACATAACTGGAAGAATAAAACGGGTTCACAATGAAATGAAGACAATGAAAATAAGACAAATGCGTAAAAGGAAAAATACACGGGAAGAAGTAGATATGATTAAAAGTGGGCTGGTTAATGTACTTAATCTCCCAATAGTTAATTACAGAGAATTGACTGTTTGGAAAAGTTATAGGAAAACCTTAACTAAATCTATATTTAAATTAAATATACCAGTAAATAAAAGGTCAATGAAATCACCAGTAAATGATATATCATCAACATATTTGTGTAATAGACTACATATAGATATGATAGAAATAAGTGTATTAGAAGAATTACAAGACATGGTAGTAGAAGAATATGTTACAAACGTGAAAGAAAGAGTTCGGAAAACGATGGTAACCATTGAATTTAATGAAAATTCAATATCAGCAGAGTTACAATATCAGATGATAGAGAGCTATTTGACAAGGACAAAAATCATTATGGACACTGCAGTAATCCGAGAACATGGAGTACCTGAGTTAATGGACCATGGTTAACCGAAATAATAACAACCAGAAAAATGGGACTGATTTTCTGAAAACTGAACAAGCAACCCATTGGAAAAATTCAAACCCCCAAACCCCAAACCCCAAAATTCAAAAGTACGTAAGGACAACTTACTCAACAATTTATTCAGGAACAAGACGATTTAATAAAAAGTATGTAAGTACAACTTACTTAAGATATTTTAAAACCATTTGATTTAACAAAAAATAAGAACAGATTATTAAATAATAGCTATAAAGAATTGATTTAAAATGGAGCGATAGAAAAAATAATATTTTTATGGTAACAGACAGAAGAATAAATAAATAAATAAAAACAATTGATGGTAATGTGCTCAGTTAAGAAAGTTAAATAAGAAGGATAACGATTAATTTAAGGACTACAATGAAGCTGAAGGAGGATGATAATTAATACAACAATAATTAGAATTTCTCGGAATTGAAGATTATATAAGAAGAAATGATACGGAGAAATATGTCACAAGAAGGAAAGTTAAAAGGATTTTAAAATAATGCCTATCAATAATGTTATGTGCTATTAGTTAATGGAAAAGAAGAAGGAATCAGGAAGAAGAAGAAATATATAAATAAATGTAAACAGGAACTGTAAGAAGAATCCCAAAGGCGTTTAGTATTAGTCGCCAATTGACTACTTATAATTTTTTTATTTTTAATGTATTGACCGTAGAAATGTTCCGGCAATAATTTTTATGAGCAGGGATGATGTTCCCCTGGTCTCAGAAGGTGTAAGGATGGACAGCGGAGTAATGGACCCAAGAGTGGCCACCCGACTGGTACCACCGCACAGGATAGGGAAAAATGTTAGGGAAATTGAATATTTAAGGGATAATAATTATAAAATAGCTGAAAAGAGTGATATTAGATTCCAGAATTATAGATGAAGAAAATAGAAGGAAGATAGCAGACAGAAGCTTAATTGATAAAGCGAATTTATAGAAGTAAATAAGAAAATAAATGTTAAAACAAGTTTTTATGATTAGTGTGACCAATCCTTATCAAGTAAAATGTGGAAGTACCACTACCCAGAGAAATAAATAATTTATGAATTTGCCTCCAAGAGAGAGAGTTGAGCAGTAAACAGCAATTACCACCAGTCTGAAATACCAGTCCGTATATAACCAGTCCGAAATAAAAAAATATTATGAGTAAGAGGACAACCAGGTCAGGTACGAGTTATAAGTTTATTTTTTACTAAACTTAGTTGAGACAAAATAAACTTCTTTCGAAGGTGGGGTGTTATGTAACGTAACAGATTTGAGGTCCCCAACATTACATAAAAAATGAAGTAACTATGGTCAAGAACCATACCCCAATATTAAGGTTACTCATTAATTAATACATCTGAGGTGTACATAAAATTAAGAGATGTAATAAATAATATAGGGGTGTAAAATATAAACATTGTATCAAATGGGAGGAGTTTAATAGGTAATAATGAAGTGTAAATTACTATTCCAATTAATGTTTCATGTGTTGCAAATTGTACTTGTTGTTATACTGTAGCATGGTAGTGTTTACAAGATATTTATTTTATGTTTGTGGATAGTAAGAGGGAACTGTTGTGTTATAAAAGTACTTAGTCAGTGGTACTCCTTTCATTTATGTTAAAATTGTCTTTAGACAATTAAGTATAAATCCATGTGTTAGGTATTATATTATGTTAAATGTATTGACTGAAATTTATTAATGAAGTTGTTTTGAATTAATGTTTGTAAACTTGGCCAGGATGGCAATAAGTGTTTAAAAGTTGACAAGTAGTTCTTATGATTATGTTATAAAATAATGAAAGATTCCAGGATGAACTAATTAATATAAGGAATTAAAACCAGGAAATATAAATTAATGTAAGTAGCCATAAACCAATGACTATCTGTACAGTAGGTCAGGTAAAGAAAATTAAGTTAAAAACAAAATTATTATAACAGTTGTAAGAAAACCTATAGGCCTAAATTTAATATTTGTAAAAGGAAATTAATACCTTTTTAATAAATCCAGTCAAATGAAACTATAGTAAAACATATACGGTTTAATAAGGTAGATTGGGTGAGAGTTTTAGGTAATTTGGTATAATTCCAAGCATGGAGTATTTTATTAAAGAGGAGTAGTAATATTTTATAATTCTGACTCTAGGATATCAAATATTATCCAATGACAGAAATTTTGGTTGTTAGGGTAACTAAAATGTAAAAAATCTTGTTGATTTTCGATTCAATTGTTATATGCTATTGAGTTCAGATGAGGAGACACTTTTTAAAAGGATGATACAAATTAACAAAAATGAATCAAAATTAATAAATTAAAGTCAAAACCTAATCCTATAAAACAAACTGATGAATAATAAATTAAATTAGATTTCAAAAGTATAACCAAATACCTCCAAAAGGTCGAGAAATTCTTACTTCACTCATCAAGATAATTCCGTTGGATTTAGTATTAAACCCGATTTCCCATCTAACCAGGAGACTAATTGACGGAAGAAAAAAGCCTAAATTAATGGAATTATAGAAAAAATATACAAGGACCTGTTTCTGAAGAAATAAACCTCACTTTCAAGAAGGAAGTTATAATACGACTCCAAGTTCACCGAGACCGACAACCACAAGGATCGTAAGGGAAGAACGAAGGTCAGAAGAGTTCCCGGGGCTTTCCAGTATATCACACCATCAATTTTATTTAGAATCGGAACTCTTTTTCTGGATGGAAGTAACCTAAATTGTAATCCTCAACTGTTTACAGACGTACAATGCTGCCTTGAGAGTCATCAACCCGGTAATACCAGCTTATTTTTAATTTCAATATATTAAGAACTAATAACCTTTTGTAATACTAAGTAACCTTAATTTTGCATTACCTGGCCTTACTAATCGTTAAAAGAATCACACGTACCCTGGGATAAGAGATATTTAATATTATAATTAAGTTGTATAAAATAAAAGGAACCTGGTCAACTACACAATTGATCCATCATTGTATAATCGATATCATTCTATTGTAGTCATGAAGAACACTGTTAGTTTGAATTAAAGTACAAAATAAATAAAGAATCCTTCTTATAGGCTATATGATGATGTTTTATGTTATTGTAGAATAGGTATTATATGTTGTGGGTGAAGTAATTTACAGGTAAAAGGGCGATTAAAATCTGGTGAACCAGTTAACCTAGAAGCAAGCCAATTACGAATGTCAGCGCTCATAGTCCACAGCTGGAGAACGTGAGATTACCGAACTCGCGTGTTTTCTGCACAATTTTTGAATTGAATTACACAATACGGACTGACTAGGGTTGGCGAGAATTCTTAATTCATTAAGTAAATACATGAAGTATATCATTGATATTGCGTAAATATTGAGTAATTAGGTAAAACCGTGTTATAGTATACATAAAAGTTTTAATAACAAAATAATAAATATTTTCTTTAATAACAACTTGATTAAACCCCAGTACACTCACATTATAATTTGAGTTATTACAATATTTACAATAGTGTGGGAGTACAGAACAGTGGATTCCATAAGTATCAATGTGAATTATAATGGAAGTGATCCTCATATCTATGTGTCTGTTGGCAGTTTTGTGTAGTACAAAAACAAAGATAGCGTAAGTATGTAATTGCCTTCACCATCCTTCACAGTATGTGGGAATCATCATATCCTGCTCATGTGTATACCAAATAGAGGGAAGCAGTTGTAACGGGACAGATCAGGGAAGTAAATAATTTTTAATAATTGAAAGAAATGTTTTGATGCAGTCAGTGTTCACCCTTTGGGGAACCTCGTTTTTGACAAAAGTGAGTACAATGTTATTGTAAGAGACCAGTGTGTTTATGTCTAGCGTCAGTCTGTCTAGACGCATTACGCAACCACATACAGCTTGTGCTGACCAAGAAAGAGACCCGTTTTGAAATCGGTCAACAACTGCGTACCAATGCAAATGGTAATGAAAACTTTGGAAGACAATGGAAATAGCTCTGTAAAGATTTTACGAAGTCAGCAGCAAAATTTTATACACACACGTTGTGTTGATATCTTCATTCTCACTTCGTTATAAATCCGCCGGACGGTGTGTGCCCGTGCCCACTACAGCGCGTGTAGCTCGAAGACTGAAGATCGTGACGGGACAGAGAAAACGGCATTCAGGCATCAAAACCTGTCGCTAGCAGCACTTAATTTTTCAGCTCGCTCTATGCGCTAGTTGACGTGCTACACAAATAATTCGGTATTTTTTTGAACACACCTCGTATATATTCAATACTTTAATTAACATATAGCATAATATTTTCTTAACTAACATGAAATTTCTTAATAATTATTATATGCAAGGACTCGACTCGTACTAGAATGCTATTCTTATGATACTTCGTTTCATACCCTTAATTATACAGTGATTCTACTAAATACCCTTTCTAGTATGTCATAGCACATAAACTGAATCGTTAGTATCTGAAAAAGTGTGGGTCTTTTGAGAATGAGATGAGTTACACTTATGGTAGATAGTAATTTCTTTGTTTGTATATTAGAATTGTGAATTGTTAAGATAGTATGTGTTACTTGTTTGCCGGATTCCAGACTCTGATTAGTTGTTCTACGTTGCTCATTAAACTTCACTTCCACTAAACATAATTGATTACCACTTCTTAAACTTGAATCACACGCTCGGGTTGTACTTAACGTCACGCACATAAAATAAATATACTTTCTCGGCTCAACTTTACACGCACATATGAAATATCTTCATAATACGTACTTTACGCGCACTAATAAAATATTCTTCTTTATACTTTAACTTGTTCCTTCTCAACTTTTATTTAGTGAGCTAATCTTTACATTTTAAACAAAACTATTATAACGTTCCGTTATAATTACATTATTGAATGCTTGTACAGAGTAACGCAGATTTCCCGTGTTGTCTTGAAATTGGAACTTAAAAACTTCCTTCTTTTACTTGGTTCTCTCTTTTTATAGTTTGTCTACTGATTCCATCACCACCGTCCTGGTTGATGATACTCTCATTGGCCAGGGTTTGAAATATTCCCTGGTGAATATGAAATTCTCCATTCCTGTCTCGTTATTTTCTCGCGCGCTTGACTGAGGCTATTGCTTATTGGTCAAACAGTGCGGGCACGTAGTTTTTACCGCGTGGTCGCTCAGATAGCTAAAAACGACGCTACTTTCTAAAATCGCAATAAATATTGGGGTGTCATCTTTTGTCTTCTGAAGGACACCGACCGGCTTTCATAATGGTACTTGCTCGTTTTTTGCTGTTTCTGATACACAAAACATTTTATGCGTTTATGACATACTAGCTACAGTTTTCTATTGTATATTTATTTCGGGTGGCGACAGACTGTCAGCGCACAGGCCTCACCCTGTCCATTCTTATTCTACATATTACTTTCATATGTGTGTATTACAAATTCTTATCCTATCATATCTCTATAATTATTATTAATAATTGAGTTTTTATTTATATTTATATTGTACATATATTGAATTAATTTATAACGTTCCACAGTAACGTTAGAAACTATTTGAACGATGGGATAAAGACAGAAGACCGAAATGTTACAACTGTGGAAAACGTGGTCATCTACAGGTAGACTGTTGGGAGAAGAAGATAGGCTACCGAGAGAAGAGAGTGATCGCACCAATTGGAGAAGTAAAGCCCCAGAACAGCACACAGCTTCCACGCTACATAAGACCAGTGGAAACTTGATCGTTAATGGATTTTCTGAAGGTAAACCAACATCATTTACAGTTGACACGGGCGCAACAGTGTCCATTGTCCGCCCTGACTTAGTCAACAACCGCCAGCCTCTAATTAGCTCTTGTACAATACAGACTGTGACTTTGAGCCCCGTCAAGGTGCTAGGAAAGGTAGACGTACGTGTACGCCTGGGTCTTCTCGAGTTTAACCACCAAATGCTAGTTGCAGACATTGTCGATGAAGTTATTCTTGGCACGGACATTATCAATGCCTACGGATTCGTTGTGGACTTAAGAGAGAATGTCCTGAAGGTTGGCCAAGAGAAGATAAAGCTAAAATGACAGGGTCTACTAGCCATTCGATTAAGCGAGTGGCATTGGTCGAAGAAAAAGTCATCAGGTCTGGTCAAGAGGAACCCTCCCTATTGCAAGCGGAAATGGAGGAAGAACTAGCAGAGGAAATTCAAATAAGTGTAACAACAAAAGAAGTGATTGGAAAGCCAACTATGGGTGTCGAGACAAAACTCTTGCTTGTTCCTGAGCTGATAGAAGCTCCCGAGGGCAAAGTGGCTGAAGTTGAGGTTACGCAAGAGGTTGTTGACGAGAACCAAACAAACTTGGATCAGCCAGTGGTGTTTAGGTCATCAGCACATGACGCAACGGGAGTGATTCCAGCGAAACTAGTGGTTGAGCGGAAGACTCGCATTCCTGGGAACGTGATGTTCGGATCACACGAGACTGAATTCGAAGAACGGGAGAATTATCTTTCGCAAGAACGTCCACCTAGATCGCCTGGTCGAGTATTACTTCAGAGACGGTTTGCCAGTTCGAGACGAACAGGCTTAAGGAGGGGGCTGCGTTACGACATCAAAGAACAATCTACGTGTTTGTCGAATGTGCCAGAAGAATCTCGATGTAACGCGTGTGGCGTACGTGCTTGTCGACGCATTTTCGAGAGGTTTCTCGAGGGCGCCAGCCGCGCGGACTGTGTCAAGGCCGCAGTTAATTACGTAGTTCACACGAGCGCTAAGACGCAATTAGGAACATTATGGTCTGTGAGCGCAGGTATAAATACATGGCGGCAGCGGCCTTAAGTTTCAGTATAGTGGCGATATATTTACAGAGCGGTTCGAGTTATAGTCGCGATATATTACTGTGTGCGTTCAAGTGGTTATTAGTGAAGTGTTGCGTTTTATAATCGGGCGGTATAATTGTAATACAATTGTGTTTAATATTAGTGACATTTTATTGCGTGTGAACAATTTTTATTTGATTTGTTGTAGTAGACTGTGTTGTTAATTACGAACTGTTTAACTGTAAAAATTAAAGCTGGTGATTAGTGACTTAATTGGTGTCTTGTACTGTATTTTGTTTCCACTGTACCTACGACGATCAAGTAGATACTTTCTAAAAACGTTCTAAAAACTTATGTGCTTGTCTTCAACAGTACCGCTATGCTTTTCAACTTTATTCGTGAGTTGTGATATCACACACATTTTGTACGTTACAGTTGTATGTTTAATACTGGACAGGACATTTGTATAAGCGTATTTGTTTATTGTTGACGGAAAAAGTCATTAAGCAAAATGAGTTAACGCAAAATCAGGTGTCGACAAGACTTGGCTCGCTAGTCTCCAAAAGCGCGCGGTATAAACATTACAAATAATTCTATATTCGGTACAAACCACCTTATTATTAGAATTTGCATTAAAAATAACTTTATACTATTTACTACAACTTTCTCGCTTATACTATGTCTATCTTAAGAAATAGTACCTCACACAAAGAACATTTCACACACACACACACACGCGCGCGCGCGCGGCATTAATTAATTACAGAATAAAAACCAATAAAAAAATTATTTATTGCACAATAGGTATATAGGTGTTCACAACAAAGGAAATTTTATGTAAATAAAACGTGATAAAATTTAATTCCATAAATCTTTATATTAGGGCGGAAGTCACTGGTTGCATATTTACACGATGCTCTAACTTGTTTGTACAAGTGAAAAAAAATTTAGAAAATTTTTTTATGAAGAAGATAACTGTGATATAGACGTGCAGAAATTGTGACAATTATGAAGAAATGTGCAACGTAGCACATAGAACATCAATAAAATTTAAAAACTTTATTTTTTACTTCACATGGTTGATTGTAAATTCAGAAAAGTAGAGAGGGGAAAAATATGTTATTGAGAGAGAGAGAGAGAGAGAGAGAGAGAGAGAGAGAGAGAGAGAGAGAGAGAGCTCCCGTAAGAGGCAACACTGAAAATTAAACCCAGGACGGCCTAAATCGGTGACGTAGATTTTATGTGTCGATGTAAGCTCGCTCACTGACCTGCTTACTGCATGCATTTGCTCTCACTGTATCCAGTATCAGGCGAATAGCAATGAGTATTGCGTACCATTACAAATGTATGACATTGAGATAGTATGCCACACTGTATATATATAACGGATCTTTACAGCTGCTGTCACCGTTTCTCCGTCCCCAACTCCATTGTAACCTATCGTAGCATGTAAGTTCTTCTAAATTTCTTGCAACCATTGCTTCCGCTACGTCATCTCGCCAACTCCTCCGTGGACGTCGTCTTTTCCTCCTCACCGGTGGTATCCATTCCAGTATTTTGCGGGGCCATCTGACATCTTCCAATCTCTTCACATGCCCAAACCAAGTCAATTGTCTCCTTTCCTGTTAATTTCATCTATTATTATCCTGTCAATATTCATCTCGTCTCTAATAGTATCATTTCTAACCCTGTCTAATTTTGATCTTCTACAACTCCTCCTGAAGAAGTCCATTTCCGCTGCCATCAGTTTTTTCTTATTTACGTTTGAAACGTTCCAAACTTCTGCTCCATAAAGGATTACACTTTGCACCATGCTATTATATATGTTTCTTTGTATTTCTGGTTATACTTTTTCCCATTGAAGCGAATTCAGCGTTCTTATAACGGTTCGCCCCTTGTTAACACGTTCGTGAATTTCATCTTTGCTGCTTCCCTGTTTGTTGAAAATAACGCCTAAGTATTTACTTTTTTCAACACCTCTTATCCTGTCCACATCCAATTTTAAGTCCTTAACTTCTTCGTTGCCCACTATCAGGTACTCACATTTTGCCATGTTCATCGGCAAATATGCCATGTTCACACTATAAATAATAATCCTCAAAAAGAAAAAAATTCTGTGTGATAACGTTTAAATAAAAACGTAAGCATATTATTTAAATTAATTAACATGCATTGTTTATACAAAAATTATTTCACCTTAAAATAAACATTATGAAAAATAGGTTTCACCGCTAGGCCTACTTTAAAATTAATAAAAATGAATTCACATGTTCTTATAGAAACGGATAGTGTATAAAAATTAAAACTGACTACTTTTACTGAATACTCAAGTTGCACAAATACTGATTAAATAGACTTAATTTTCATATAATATCTTGAGATAGAATAGAAGGGTATATAAGGTCGCTCACGGTGTAGGCCTCAAATTGGATACAAATCCACTTATTTAATGCAACGTGGGTCCAACGATAGTGATTTGAGCTCCGTTGTAGTTATTCCCATAGATGAAAGAAACTACAAATAGGTTTACGAGGTAACGATGTCTGTAGTAATGTAGGTTTATCAGGAGCAAGCGGAGAACAGACTTGCACACTATGGGCCTCTGAATAAGTTCTCCGCCAACCATCGCCCACGATAATAATCATTCCAACGTAAAAACATTTGATTGGTTTTCAGAATATTTATTATAGAATTTAGCATGTTTCGCCAGCTATTACGATCAAAAATAGTCATGAACTGTATACAACAAGCGTCTACGGAACCAACATCCAAGCTGATGGTGACCAATCTGGCGACGTGGTGGGGGCACTGTCTATATACAGGCTTACATACAGATTTATATATACGTGCGCGCTAGGCACACAGCTTTCAGCAATTTTTCGCATAATTCTCTGATCTTGATTTGCTTTTGCAATTTCTGTCTCCTTTTAAAGTGCCATGGGCACCATCACACAACACTATACTGCAATAGTATCACGCTACATTTTCGTCCCTCCCAAAATAGTTCTCATTAATTTTTGTTGTGTCTAGGTGTAAACTACTGCGTGTTCTGTTTCAACACCCATGTTTCGAAACCATATTATCACTGTATTAAGCTGAGTAGGCCTATCGATTTGTATCTACTGAATTTTGCAATTCTTGACAGCTGCTTCACTCTTATTAGACTTCGTTGTTCCGGACGGCCTGTTTGCCTTGCTTAGTATTGCTCCTGTCTCTTCGCATTTACTAGTTACAATCGTGTTACTTTAAGGTGGCCGCTCCATAGCTGAGCGAAAAGTAGGGGTTGTGGGGAGTTCAACGTGCTCAGTCCCAAACTCTCCATTTCAAAAACGTCTGTTTTTCTCTTGCTACAGTCGTTTCTGTTCCGAATTATTTAGTTATTAGAATTTAGATTTTGCACACAGTTGAAATTTTCTGATTTCATTCAACTACTCTGAAATTTTATTCAATATTACTGAAAATGTTATAATTTTTTTCTACTGATATGTATTTGCAATACCAAATCAACGTTATTTATTGTATAATATAAATAATACATAATTCACTATAACAAATCAAGTAATAAATCTATAATAATAAAAGAAATAGAAAACATAAGAAACACAATAAAAAATGCTCAAAAGTACACTTATATGCAAGTACTGCTAAAATATGATTTAAACATAAAACGTGGGTTAAACGTGCAAACAAATGATGAGTTTACATAGAACGTCAAATAAACTTGAGCAGTATTAATTATTTTACATTGATAAAAGTTTTTTTTGTCAAAAGTAGCCCAAAACTTAGTTCTTTAACATTCTGTAACTGAGTGTTTAAGTTGAGCTCCAAATAAGTTATATGGGCTTTTTTAGGTCAGTGTGATACGGAGGCAGACGAATAACGGTGTGGCCGTGATTTCGTAGAATACCCTCTGTTTCATAGTGTTTTTGTAAAAGTTATTCATACTTTACATTGCCATAGAAAAAAAACATCTTTAGAATCTTTAGAGAGGTCGACGATAAACACAAAACGAAAAAACAATCCCTAACATCGCAAACGCAACAATAATGTGACGAAAGGCTTACAGCTCAACGAACAAACAAATATTAGAGTTACTGCAAGGGTTGAAGAAGATTCTTTGAGGTGGAAAAATAAATTAAATAGTTGTTCTAATTTTAATCCGCTCATCAACTATGCAAATGAAACTGACATAAGATCGACGAATGTTGTTTTTCCTGACTGTAAAGCTTTGAAGTGGCAGGCGAATCGGCCGGTTTATGTTGTTCTTCCGGAAAGTAGGATTCGATCCGTACTTCCACCTCCAGAACGTTGTGAAGTGATAAGTGACTAGGCGACATTACACATGGCAAGCCATTATTGTAGGAAATGTACTGCGTCTCATATCTAAGAGTGTTTCTGGAAGGGGTGGGAGTGTAGCTTCTGCCTAAAATTTGTACCTATTTATTTATTATATCTATTTATTTATTTGCACCAAGTTGTTTAATCTATTAACTATACGGCCAATCATAAGCAGCCGTATTAGATAGTTAGTGCTACATTTCAAAAGTCCGATTGGATATTACTCTCTTTTTACAATTAGTTATTATTACAGAATATATTCGGGACGGATACCCTGGTTTCCTCTCTCCAATTTATGCATGTCTGTCGTAGCGACTAGAGCAACCACGACCAATTGAATTCAGATTTCGTTTCTCCTAACTCCTACTGTGCTTAAGACAATGTTTTGACAGTCAGACATTTTTTAGATAATCCAGATCCTACCTTCAAAAACAAAAACCAAAAAACAACTGGTACTTTCCAGTGTTGTTACCGATGTGATGCTGGTTCAGTTATTGTTAAATGTATAAACAGTTTAACGCGATTTCGAATAAATGATAGAGGTAAAACAATAGAGACACAGATAGCTTCCGTCAATCTAGAATTTAATACTGAACAAAGCAGATAACAATAACGTAAAACCTAATACACCTATAAAATCAAGTCAGGACTTGGACGAGGCAACTCCTAACTTAACCTAACCTAACCTTTTCAGGCTTGCTTAATATTTTATGGTAGTAGACACAAATAACTAGAGACAAGTATTTAAACAGGGAAGACTATAATATATTATAGAAGATTCACGAAATGGCAAGTTACGCGGATGACCTGGTAACTGCAGTTAGAATCGATTATGACCTAAAGGAAACACGAAGAGAATGTTAGATACAGCGAAAGGATGAGTCTGCATCTGTAGTAAACGAAATGTAAAGCTCACAAGACGGACGCGAAATTCCAAATAAGTCCACGAAGTGACGGTGGAGTATGTCAGAAGTACTCTCTTGTTACTTTATGGTGATCTGTACCCTTAGTGAAAGTAACATGTGCAGTGCTGTGTTTTTTGTCAATGTAAACTTACATCTCATTGAGTGCGTAAGCGTTGGTGCATTTTCAAAACATTTACCGTGAAACGTATAGGT
Source organism: Magicicada septendecula (assembly GCA_034769895.1). Lineage (NCBI taxonomy): Eukaryota > Metazoa > Arthropoda > Insecta > Hemiptera > Cicadidae > Magicicada > Magicicada septendecula. Next base: position 259,069,300 of record CM068370.1, on the reverse strand, counting down.
CTGTATTTGATTTAATCGTTAGTCTGTATTGTTACTAAATCACATTTCAAATTTCACATAATACTGTCTGTGGGTGTGTTTTCTGATATTGTGTTTTGTTAAAATAATACTTTATTTGCCTAAAAGTATTGTTACTGTTTACAGTATAATTTTATTTAATTAAATAATCAGGAAAAATGTTTCTTATTAAGTCAAAGTACGCTAAAAAAAGACTGCTGGGAAGTGATTCTAATACTTGTAAGTTTATGGAACATGAAACAAGATGGAACAAGTATTCCACTAAAAGAGGTACAAAAACGAATAGCATCAGCTACAGGAGTTTCTGAAAGAACAAAAGAGATAGGTGGAGGTAACAATAGGAAATGGACAGTCACCGCATTTTACAACACCACGTAAAGAAAGGAAGAGGAAGTCGACAAAATCTAATACCGATGAATTGATAAATGTGTAGTAAGAAGAACGCCTTATCATTTTACGAACTCGTGTACACAGATGAGACGCAGACCTACACATCTCATGCAGTAAAATAAATCGTGGTACGACGAAACTGGTGAAGGAGCGGAGGTGCCATTAAATAAAGGAGACGCGCAGATATGTTCGCAGATTAGAACAAAGGTTCATCGATGGTGGATTAATTGTTTTTAAATAGGGACAGAAAACAAGTGATTTTCATGAGGATATAACCAGTAGAGGTTTCGAGAAATGGGTAATTGGAAATTAATTCCGGGATTACCAAAAACTCTGGGTTAGTTCTGGATACCAGTCTGAAAAAGTACCACATCAAATTCTTCAAAAAGTGACTTATAGAAGTCGTTGTCTAATAAAAAAATTCCTTTTACAACTAATATGTTTAAGCTAGATCTACAGCCTATTACTTAGTAAAATATCGGTATGGAGAAACATACTTGACTTCCATGTTTTAAGATTTATATTTTAAATCATTTTCGAAATGAAATATTTCCATAGAAACTACTTCTTTCTTCAGCCTTAACCACAGTACTGTGGTCACTAACATATACCACCTCACGTTAGCGCTCTCGATTTTCACTGACGATGGCACTAACGAAACGTCTGGTTTTGCAGAAAACATTGCACAACGTCCAAACAGCTCAGGAAGGAATTTTAACAACGAACTACTTCTTTGTTGGCGATAACGTAGTACACATATAATACAAAATTATCCTCTCACCCTTCAACTATCATTTTCATTTATAGAAAATTACCCCCTCCCCTTCAACTACCCTTTTCATTTATAGATATTTCATGTACCTTTCTACATTGAATTATTATGGCCTTCCTTTCAGAATACATATTTATCTAAATTAAGCACTTTACTCTAGTTAAAACATAAAACGTTTCAGGTAAACTACCCATTCCCCCTAACCGATCTTCACCAAAATCAATAGTCCTCTACAATTTGGGCACATGTGCAAGAAACTATTTGATTCTGTTTGAATTTACGGCAGTTATCGTTCGTCATAGACAAAATTACTCTTGTTAAAACATAAAACGTTGCAGGTAAACTACCTCTTTCCCTTAACCGATCTTCACAAAAATCAATAGGCACACACTCAATAGTCCTCTACAATTCAGGCACACATGCAAAAAATTATTTGATTCTGTTTGAATTTGCGGCAGTTATTGTTTGCCATAGGAAACATTCTACACACAGACACTTTACTTCCATGTTCCATAAGGAAATGGACTTGTATATATCGACTTGTAAGAAGCTGATGCACACACACACACACACACACACACACACACACACACACACACACACACACACACACACCGCTTGCCTCCAACTGTGCTGGTCTTCCCATTCACAATGCAAATAACAGGAGACCAGAAAAAAGTAAAGAAATTATATGAATAATATGATCCATAACAACACACTAATCCTCTTCACTTGTCTGCTAATTCCCTGGTATCTCACACTGCAAACTAACGCTGGGTTTACACATGGCGTTTATCGACGGCCGTTGCTGTGTAGGGCCAACGGCCGTTGATTTTTCTCCTTGTTCTCGTCCTGCGGTACCGCAGTCCGGTGGGAGAAACCTCTCCCTCCCTACCTAGTCTCGTCACTCAGTCAGTCTGTACATTCCTGTGCTTTCGTTTGAATGCAGTTATGAAAGCGTATAGAAAATGCTTATTATTAGTGTGCATAGCAGAGACATCAGGTTTCCTAGATGAACCACGGCCAGTAAGAAGATTCTGGGTGCATCCATACAACAGAGAGAGAGAAGCTTCAAAAAATTCTGGAGATTTTATGAAGAAATACGGAAGCCTTTTTCATTTATAGATATTTCATGTTCCTTTCTACATTGAATTATTATGACCTTCCTTTCAGAATACATATTTATCTAAATTAAGCACTTTACCCTTGTTAAAATATAAAACGTTTCAGGTAAACTACCCATTCCCCCTAACCGATCTTCACCAAAATCAATATGCTTTGAGTCCTCTACAACTTGGGCACATGTGCAAGAAATTATTTGATTATGTTTGAATGTGCGGCAGTTATCGTCATAGAAAAAATTACCCTTGTTAAAACATAAAACGTTGCAGGTAAATTACCCCTTTCCCTTAACCGACCTTCACCAAAAACAATAGGCCTTGAGTCCTCTACAATTCAAGGATGTATCCAAAAAATTATTTGATTCTGTTTGAATTTGCGGCTGTTATCGTTTGCCATAGAAAAAATTCTACACACAGACAGACACACAGACAGATAGACAGACAGACAGACAGACAGATAGACAGACAGACACTTATCAAAAAATTACTTTTCTTCATGTTTTGAGGGTAGTATAATCAGAATCAGCCGTTATCTCGAACACGATTTTTTCGCCATGACCATACAGTGCTTCCATTTCCTTATGGAACATGGAAGTAAAATGAATGAACTGAAAATCAAAATAATTGCCGTTAGTAAATTAAACAGTCTTATACACTATTATTTCGAGCGTTATTTTACTTACCAGTGAACAGCGCTGACAAATGTAATGAAAAGCAAAATATTTACTCATCATTACGTTTGCTTTTCATTACCAGTGAATAAGAAACACTTTAAGAATAAACATTAAAATCGCTTATCCGTTCCAGTAGTAACTTCCTTTAACTCGTAATAATGTACTCCCTACTCGTAACAACTCGAGTAATGGGTAAGGATGGGAGAGATGATCGAAAATGCGATATAGATAGTTTGGATATGTATCCAATGTACATGATTGTATGTTAACAATACTGAATACCTTGCTGGGACACAGAAACTCGTGACTGTTTCTGTGAACATATGATTCGTCTACTTTGTCTAACTCGGCTCCTTTTCGATATATCAAAATGAAACAAAGCACGAAATCCTTTTCAAAGTGGCCCCTATGAGCCAGCAAAGTTTCATTCAGATCGTCCCAGTAGTTTCTGAGAATAGCGACCAAACCTTTTCCCCTGCAGATTTATATATTTCCCCTATAGATTCAACATAGAAATCGCCATGTGTAGTCACCAAGTAACATAGAACAAAGCAATATTTTTCTTATTCACTATGCAAGAAAGAGTAACAAACAATATTAGAAAGAGTGTAACAATAATTGTTAAAATTTTGTGTATTTGCTAACAAGACAGACATACGCGGCAACAACGCGGCTACATGGGAGGAGCGTGCGGCAATACATCTGACTAAAAGTAGTAGATTTCGAAGTAGATACTTCTACCATGTAAATACTGTCAAGGTTGTACTGTCAGAGTTCAGAGTAATACGGTTCATGATCCGTCAGTGGCGGCTGGTGGTTCCAAATTTTGGTGGTTGCAGTAGTTGTTGAGTTGGCGAAGAGAGGATGCGGGAGGGGGTAAAACGACACATTAAACTGGGCGCAGAGCGCAGACCAACATATCTGCATCATACGCAATGCTGTCGTATGGAAAAAAAAATAGAAAGTTACTGTTTTCCCCCAAAAGAGAGCTGCTAATGATAATGGAATGATTCTATCAGTATGTCTACCTATGCCAGATTCCATGGTCCCATGTACTCATGAATGATTACTGCACTAACTGTGCAGTAATCAAATACTAAATATGCAAAGAAAAGAAAAAGGTAAACAGAATCGTGCTTTTTATACCTATAAAATAATACACTGATTTGAAAGCGATCCTTGTGTTTACGAGAAATAAAAAATAAAAACAGCAAATTTATAATACAGGTTAGTTATTTTTAAATGACTTCTTTGAGCTATAAGAACAGATTTTCCCTGTATATAAACTCCAAGGCACATAAATTTAACTACATAAAATATTACTTGAAAACTCTACTCTAAAAGAGAAGTGAGTGGAGTACTGTCTGCTTTGATTTACGAACAATAAAAAATAAATCCGTACACAATATTAAAAATTTCACAAATCTTTCAATTTTTAAAAGAATAACTTTATAACATAAATGTCTCCTACCTTATTTAAAAAGGCAATCCATCCTCCTTTCCTTTTTTATAGCAAAACACTCTTTTACTCTTTGATTGAAGTCCGGAATATCCATTATTAATTGTCTCTCAATTGACAACATTGCTAGTGCTGATAATCTGTCTTCTGTCATGGTGTTTCTGAGGAATGTCTTAATTCTTTTGAGAGTAGAAAAACATCGCTCGGCCTCTGAAGTTGTCATTGGAATTGTAATGATTATTTTTAAAAGTTTCATAGTTTCACTAAAAGTGTTCTCCAGATTGTTTTCCATAAAAAACTCTAGTAATGTAACAGCACCATTAACTGATGCAAATTCGTTAGTACTGTAGATTGTTGTTAGTTCATAGCGAAGTTGCTTTGCGTTTAAAAAAGTGTAAATGTTGCAAACGCTTTGCAGAATTTATAGTGATCGAAATTTTTAAAAATTTTAATTTCTCGATCAAGCACACTCGAGTCGACGGACACAAGCCCAGGTCGTAAATAATGACGAATTAGGGACACGTCAGACCCGACGCCAGTGCGAAGACAAGGAAAAAACGTCTGTGTACAGCACACAATAAGAATTTGAGGGCGTCGTTGACAGCTCGCAGTTTGTTACAATTTACAGCACCCAGCAATCGAAAACAAAGACTTCGTCCAGCTGCCGAGTTACGCGGAAACGAAATGGAACGCCTGCTGTGGAGGTGAGCTGTAACGAGCACAAATATGAAAGGCTTCACTCTGCTACAAAGGAGTACTGAGCAATCTCAACGAACAGATAAACAATAGAACGTAAACTCAGTGAATACTGCAAGTGCACCCTGCACAGCGTGAAAACAAACCTTTGACAGCTTACTGAAATTTACGACTGGAAAGCGTGGGATCGACGAGAGACGACTCCAGCGAAGGGTTGATAATCGGCGGAACGAACAACGAATAACTTGAACAATTAACCAGGACTCTGCAGTCTGTTAACAAAAGATAGGTCAGAACCGTGACAAAGTCTAAACAAAGGTTGACAGACAGCCGGAGAATTGCTCTAGTTTCTCAGAATCCGTACCACGTTCGTCACATGAAATACTCCGGGGATGACGACGACCAACCAGCGTCAAGCATCTTCTAAAAGAGCTCGTGGAGAGAGTAAGAAGGGTTCGGACGACGAATCGGGAAACAGAGGATGAGATCTGCAGAGGAGTAGGAATTTGAAGAACCAATCACGGATCCGAAAGGGCGTAGAAATCCAGAATTTAGACTTATGGGTAAGATGTTTTAATAAAACTGTTTTGCGAAGACGCGGAGCGGCAGTCTACAATTCAATCGGTCAGAAGTTAATAAGTCAGTAAGTACGACGGTAAGACGGTTGGTTATAGTCGGAACGGTAATACAATTCAGTGATAGAAACAGTTTGCGCGACCTACCGAACTTCCAACTCGGTGAATTCATAAGTGAACTTAGACATACGATATAGTCTCAATTACACACAAGTCTATTCGACAATCGTATATGTTCTGATAAACTATAGTGCGCACGGGACTTGAAACTACAACCGAGGCGGACATAATAACACAAGTAATTAACATTCCAAAGTATAACAGTGAGTGATATTTCAAACACTCTCACATTACAATGAGTCGCTACGTTGAACAATTAACTGAATGAACTATATCGAACAATTAAGCACACAGTATACACTACATCCAGATAGACGGAACAGTTAATCATGGACACGAACACGGCAAACTCTCAGAGTAATTCAACTTAATGACGATATTAACATCTTAATATTCGAACTCCAAACACTCAACATCAGCGGGGTATAACAACACCATACACATAACAAGAGTGAAAATTCAGTGAAGTGAAGTGAAGTGATGTGCTCGTCATACCAGAGATAAGATGCGCTACGAATCCTCCAGCAGACGTCATCTCACACCAGCGGAATATTGGATAAACACTTTCACAAGATAAGCTATTATGTCTATTAAATCTTAGTAATATATACTACTGCACTGTCCCCTCTTTTCAAAGAGCAAACCCCAAGAGATTATATATAAATCATATGAATCATACTTTCATAAAGCAATATTAACGTAATTCATCATCTGAGAATAATGAACGCATTTAGGTAGGGATAAAATATATTTGTTGATTGTTTATTGTTCGTATATGTTTTGTATATGTATATTATTTACTGCATTTGAATGTAACATATATTTGTGTTTTCAGGAAACAACGTACAAATTGTATTTTGTTATTATGTGTTTTTATTATGTATGTATTCGCAGGATATAGTAACTTACTTAAATAACAAGTATAATAAATAAGTAATTATTTTATATTTAATCTTGCGTTCATTATTGAAATTTAACCTTGATTATTAATTTATTTCATTCTAAGCACATCACAAAGAGTCTCAAAAGTTATGCTAAGTATCAATGGACACAACAAACTCGACCATTGAAATGTCCGATTAACAGACTCATAAATCATATATATTTAACAACTGTGTTGAGTCTAATCTGACGAGTATGAACTACTTTTATATATGTATTAAAGTTAACGTCCATCATAACTCTTTTAATTAATACACGAAGTTAATGAGATACAATTTACTAATTCACATTTGGATAATCCAATAATACTTACAATTAGCATAATTACGCTCAATATAAATGGTACGGCAACCTAATTACTTAATTAATTGCCACTCCCGTTTATAACACTAAATGTAAATGGCTCCCAAGGAACGTGGGGCATAACAAGGTAAATTAGAGTCAAGTTGTTAAATGTAAATGGCGCCCATCGCATGGCAAAAGAGAGCAGGCAGTAGTATCTAGATTAATTAAAAAATAGTACATAAGATATTAAATAAGTGTAAGGTTAGCTTGACTGGTAAATGATAACGCGAAGCAAAGCTAAAATGGCTAGCGGTAGTTCTGACAGCATGGACTTTGACGTTAACAACCAGTTAGGCGCACACGACAACAGCGAAGAACACTCATCAGTCGAACCAAATACGACTGAGGAGACGTCAGAAGTCAGAGCGCGGGTACAGGAGTCACAGCAACCACAGGAGTCCCAACAACAAGGAGAAGTCACACTACAAACATTGATGGACTTCATGCGGGAAGTTAGAAGAGAAGAGAACGTGAAATATGAGAAACAGAAGGAAGATATCGCTGTAATTAGAGAAAATTTAGAAGAAAACAGAAGAGAACAGAGCGAAAACCGCAAAGAAATTAACGAAAAATTCGACCAGCAGAAGGAGGAAATCAATCAGAAATTCGATAAAATTAACGAAAATTTTAATAATCATAAAGAAGACGTCAAGCAACAGATGGCCGAACAGCTCACGCTTATACGATCGGAAATGCGTGACCATGAGACCAGTTGCGACGACAAGATAAACGAAGTCTTGAAGAAACAGGAGGACGCTACAAGAGAAATAAAAGATGACACCACTAAGAAGTTTGAAGAAGTGTGGGAAGCCCGAAAGTCGGACCACCAAGAAATTAAAAACCTTGCACAGACCACACAATCTAGTATAAAGAAGGTTCACAATAAGTTAGAACTACACATTAATAATAATCAGAAGAAACAGGAAGAACTGAAGACCGAATTATATCACACAGTTCGACAGCAGCAACAAGAGATAGGTGAAGCCAACAACACACTCCAACAAAAAATCGATGAAGTCGACGGCCGACAAAAGACGACCGAACAGAAGCTTGACGAAAACGTCAAAGAGAAGATGACCCACATTCAGGAACTCAGGTGTCAAGTAGAAGGACTGCGGCGACAGATCACCGATGGGGAGTCTGGGCCTCACAGGACAGTCAACGGACAAGTACAGGTGGAGCTGAAGTATGACGGAACCGACAGATTCCCGATGGAGTTCCTGAAGGAATTGTCGGAGTTTCAAGAAACATATTACCCGAACAGCGACATCAAGTGGATCGGTAAGCACCTAGAGGAGGACGCCAGTATATGGTGGCGTGTGATCCGGGACCAAATAAACACCTTCGAAGAATTCAAGGAGGCATTCACATTGAAGTATTGGGGGTTGGGGCGACAGGACATTATCCGCGACAACCTCGAGTACGGAAAATTTGAATGGCACGGACCGGTTATGGCTATCCAATACATCGAACGAATCCTTTTAGAAAGCCGGCAATTAACTCCAACATTGACCGACCGCCAACTGATAAGAAAAATCTCGAGGCACTTTGGGAGGGACTTGCAGATCGCCGTCATCACACGCGGGATCGTCACAATACCCAATTTTGAAGCCTTGATCACTGAATATACGAGCATTCAGTCAAACAGTGCAGGCAACAGGCGAACGCAATATAGGACAGCAAACGAAAGGGAAACCGGAACTAGCGAACGACCCATTGGGAACTTTGTAAACAAAAACGAGGGTGAGAGAAAACCAGTTTGGCAAGGAAGGCCGCATGGCGGTAACCGTTATGAGAATAAACAACACGGAGTGGTGAACACTGTTGAATACATTAACTCCAAGCCAAGCACGAGTCATGCTACCGACGACAACAATTCAAGGTCGAATAATGACCAGAATAGCAAAAAAAAAAAACACCCCTACACAGCGAACGACATAGTTTTTGACAACAAAAACAACCCCACGAATAATGTCAATATCCTAGTACCTGACCTGAGGGATGACTTGCTGCATGAATACGACGAGGACATTACTAAACAGATATTAAAATGTCCCGAAATACTCATTAAATTTAACAATAACATTAAAGTTTTGGCACTTATCGACACCGGCTCGGTTATTAATGGGTTATCAGAAGAGTGGTTCAACGCAAACAAAAGGGACATTGAACCATATGAAATTTTACCCATGACGAATTCTCTAATCATTAGTGCTGTCGGGAATAAGTCCAAACTAATTAGAAAACAAATACTGTGCGACATTGAAATTGACGGGATCAAAAATGAGTGTGTCTTTTTAATTATACCTGACCTTATTAAACAATGTATATTAGGTATAAGTTTTTTACAGGAGGTGGGATGTCGCATCGACATCGGTAATAAGAAAATAGAAATAGTGAATGCGGCTGATGAAGAGGTGCACGCCGTACCCATCATGAACATGGAACTAATGGATAATGGAGAAGAAGAAGAAATCTTGAGGAACATCGACGAGAAGATAGCAAGCATGGACTGTCAAGACGAAGAAATATTGGAAAATTTGAGGGAAATACTTATTAAGAATAGAAGAGTGTTTAGGGAATGCCCGGGGAGGATAGAAGGATACGAGCATGAGTTTCAAGTTACGGACAGGACGCCCTACTTTCAACGGGGTTGGCCTGTACCACTTGCATATCAAAAGAAAGTTAAGGACGAGATTGATAGGATGCTGCGATACGGTGTGATTGAACGATGTACGAGCCCGTTCATAAACCCACTCGTCACAGTCATCAAAAGAGATGGAAGGGTCCGTTTATGCCTGGACGCAAGAAAGATAAACGGCGTTACAATTCCTGATTATGAAGGCGTTTCTCCAATAAACGAAATCTTGGCAAGATGTAGCGAGATGCGCTATCTATCCACCGTCGATTTGTCCAGCAGCTTTTGGCAAGTGCCATTGAAGGAAGAGTGCAGAAAGTATACCGCGTTCATGTATGAGGGAAGGTGCTACCAATTCACCGTCACACCATTCGGCCTTAGTACCAGTTCAGCGGCACTAACACGCGGATTGGATACAGTTTTAAATGAAAATGTTAAGAAAAACACACTAATATACGTAGACGATTGCCTATGTTATTCTGACGATGTTCAGACACACTTAGCACATTTAGAAGCATTGTTAAATAATCTTAACGAAACAAACTTGACCGTCAACCTAAATAAGTCACAGTTTTTCAGAAAAGAAATATCGTATCTTGGATACCAACTAACAAAACGCGGCATCCAAGCTACGGAAGAGAAAGTGAAAGCCATTATGGATTTCCCTAGGCCCAAGAATCAGAAACAGTTAAAGGGTTTCTTAGGCCTCACTAACTTCTATAGCCGCTTCACAAGTAAATATGCGGAGACAACGCAACCCCTCCATGAATTATTGAAGAAGGATCACAAATTTGTATGGACGGCTGAGTTAAACGATTGTTTTGTCAGGGTCAAGAACCTATTCGTTGACGCTGTAGTTTTGAGATTTCCGCGCCCAGACCAGAGGTATTACATACAGTGTGATGCTAGTGATTACGCATACGGAGGACAACTTTACCAGCTCGATGAAAACGGGGAGATTGGCGTAATCGCCTTCACTAGTAAAACATTCAAGGGTGCTGAGCGGAACTACTATACTACAGAAAAGGAGCTTTTAAGTATCGTCAGATGCTTAGAAAAATTCCGCATATATGTTCTCGGACAACCGTTAACAATCATCACTGACAACAAGGCGTTGACATTCTTAAACAAATGCCATCTGAATAATTCACGGATTACGCGATGGATTCTCGCAGTGCAAGAGTATAAGTTCGACATAATTCATTGCAAGGGCAAGGATAACATTGTAGCCGACATCTTACGTAGGTACCCACACGATACAAAATTAGAAGAGATCCACGACAACACACATGAATATTTAGTCAACCACATCGCCGTGAAAATGAAACTTGAAGTGCGGAAATTAATCCAAAATATTGGAAAGCACCAGATAGAAGATGATAAACTAAAAACAATCATCACTAAAATTAAGGAGGGAAATATAGACCCTAAATTAAATAAATTTTATCAATATGTTAACGACAAGTTATATAGGCGATAGCGGAATGAATGGAAGCTATATGTTCCTAGCAACATATCTGGGGACATAATTGCTGAAATCCATCAAATGTTCGGACATTTAGGAACAAAAAAGTGTATCAAAATGATCCAGGAACATTTCACATTCGACCGGATGTTAAAGAAAGTAAAAACTTATGTTAAAACATGTGACGTTTGCCAGAAGTGCAAAGATACCAACAACAAAGAGCTATTTGGTGGCACACGCGCTGTGATACCTACAGCCAAAGGAGATCTGGTAAGCGCAGATTATTATGGACCCCTACCGACAGGAACGGGTGGAGTCAAATATTTATTAGTCATAGTGGATAATTTCACAAAATATGTCAAATTATTCACCCTTCGAAGAGCAACAACCACTACGACGTTGCGGAGAATAAAAACGTATTGCGAACTATTCGGACGTCCAAGGGGCCATTTTGACGGACAACGGGACACAGTTCACCTCCAGGAAATGGGCCAACGGTTTAAAGGAGTTGAACATCCAACCAAAGTTTACTGCAATACGTAACCCATGTACCAATCTTGCCGAGCGGATTAACCGGCAACTTGGAAACTTGTTTCGCATTTTCGTAAGTGACCAACACACTAAATGGTCCCAGTACATAAAAACAATTGAAGCGTGTCTAAACGAGGTGTACCACGAGACAATCGAAATTACTCCTCATGAAGCACACCTCGGCACGAGACCTACACGAGCATGGGAGCAATGCTTGGACAAAGGGATCATTAGCAGTGAAGGGAAACGCGAAAACAACATATTTGTGAAGATCAAGGAGAAGAGGGAGAAGCACGCGAAACGCTGCAATGAGAGGAAGAAAATAACAAAATTTACGATTGGCGACAAGGTATTGGTGAGAGCTTACCACCAATCCGATGCTACGTTGAGGAGAATTGACAAGTTCTTCGAACTTTTCGCAGGACCGTATAAGATCAACCGCATCATCGGCGAGGCCACATATGAACTCGTGGAGTGCGATAGCGGAAAGATGAGAGGGAGATTTAACATACGGCAAATTAAAGCGTATCATGAGCCAGCGAAAGGAAGTATGGATAACACGAGTGGGTAGCAACGACTCCCGGCGGCTAGCAGAAGACGTAAGTTAGGTAATTTGCTCGCGCGGCTAGTCCAGCTAACCAAATAATGATGTACATTTTACCATATTGTGTTTAGTTCGTATTTCAATATTAATCGTGTTTATGATCATCATATATTCGTCATTCATTATGTTAATTAGACATGTAAACATCAATATATACATAAAGTGATTTGTTAACGTGTACCATGTGTCAGAAGGACATTATGACACTATGATACAGGACACTAAAGACATTAATAATTGTGAATAATAATAACTTGTTAAAATGTAGAGATTCGAATAATTTGTTTATGTAATTAATAATTCAAAATATCGGTATGGAGAACCATACATGACTTCCATATTCTAAGATTTATATTTAAAATAATTTTCGAAATGAAATATTACCATAGAAACTACTTCTTTCTACTTACTGCTTCAGCCTTAACCACAGTACTGTGGTCACTAACGTATACCACCTCACGTTATCGCACTCGATTTTCACTGATGATGGAAGTCGATGGCATTGCCGAAATGTCTGGTTTTGTAGAAAACATTGGACTACGGCCAAATATCCCGGGAAGGAATTTTAACAAAAACTACTTCTTTGTTGCCGATAACGTTGTACACATATATATCAGTGGCGAAGTTACATGGAGACAATTGAGGCAATGCCTACCCTAAAAAATTCTGTAGAATAAAAATTATAAATACGTATGAACTACATAACGTAAAGATTATACATTGTTACTGCGACTGTAAAATTTATTAAACCGAAACGTGCTTTATTGAGCGACCGCTAGATGGTGACAGGTGAGATTCGGCATAGTTCGTTTAAAGCGAATGAGGCAACCTGAACTTGCCTCAGCGTTTTTTGTATACACCGTATGTAAGCAATGTAGTGGTGTGATAGGGAAGTGTAGGGAGGGGGGATTGTCCTGCGCTGTACACATAGAGCGTTGAGGCATGCCTCACTTCTGTGGTCCAAACAGTTAAGTTAAAGCGCCTGTGTTGTTTCTAAGTGTTTATTTTATGCGGTTATTAAAAGTGTCACTGTTATTCCGCTGAACTAACAGATGATCAAGATTGTTATTTGAATTATTTGTAACATTAAACATATATATAGAAACTAATCAAGTTTAAAAATTTGAAGTTCAATCAGTTGTATTATTGTGTATGACTAATACAAGGATTGTTCAATAGACACACGTATAGAGCTGTAAAGCATTTTTGATTCAACGATTTTAAAAGAAGTCTCCAATAACATTAAGACATGAGTTCCACTGTTGCGCTAACCTGTAGATTCCCTGCTAGTAAAATTCTTACGGCTGTTTGTGGAACCATTCGGTTACAGCAAACTCTACCTCAGCGTCCGATTTGACCCACCGTCCTTTTAGTGATTCCTTAAAAAAAATTTAAGATGAGATTTTTGCCTACCCATTCATTAACTACTAGCTTCGCCAGTAAGCAAATTGATATCCATTTTTTCGGCTTGCACGCGTTATGTTGGTGTGGGTTTCGGCACTTTCCATTTAAAAAGCGTGCAAACGTAAGAAAATAAACATGAGTGAGGCCAGAAATAACGTGAATTGTGTGTGTGTGTGTGTGTGTGTGTGTGTGTGTTTGTGTCTTACCTGCCTTTTTATTGCCGTATTAAATGAAAAATATTATATTACATTAAAATGAAAAAATTTTAATTTTATTGCCTGGCAACAAAATTATTTTATTTTTAACAATTACCATTGTTTCAAAAAGTTTAAATAAATTTTCAAGTACTTGGGTACTCTTGTTAAAACGTAAAAGGTTGCAGGTAAACTACCACTTCCCCTTAACCGATCTCCACCAAAATCGAAAGTCCTTGAGACCTCTACAACTCAGGGATGTATGCAAAATATTATTTGATTCTGTTTGAATTTGCGGCTGTTATCGTTTGCCATAGAAAATACCCTTGTTAAAAAAACGTTGCTGGTAAACTACCCCTTTCCCTCAACCGATCTTTACCAAAAACAATAGGTCTTGAGAACTCTACAATTTAGGGCTGTATGCAAATAATCGTTTGATTCTGTTTGAATTTGCGGCTGTTATCGTTTGCCATAGGAAATACCCTTGTTAAAACATAAAACGTTACAGGTAAACTACCCCTTTCCCTTAACCGATCTTCACCAAAAACAACAGGTCTTGAAAACTCTACATTTGAGGGCTGTATACGAAATATTATTTAATTCTGTTTGAATTTGCGGCTGTTATCGTTTGCAAAAAAAACAAATTTCCCTTGATAAAAAAAACCGTTGCTGGTAAACTACCCCTTTCCCTCAACCGATCTTCACCAAAAACAACAGGTCGTGAGTACTCTACAAATCAGTGCTGTATGCAAAAAATTATTTGATTCTGTTTGAATTTGCGGCAGTTATCGTTTGCCATAGAAAAAAAATCTACAGACACACAGACACATAGACAGACAGACAGACACACACACACACACTTTTCGGAAAACGACTTTTTTTCATGTTTTGAGTGTAGTAGAATCAGAATCTGCAATAATCTCGAACACGATTTTTTTTGCCATCACCATACTTCCATTCCTTAAGGAATATGGAAGTAAAATGGACAATTGTTTTATAACTTTAAGAGTAAGCGTTTGGGTATGCATCATGAAGTATGCTGATTCCTCAATTGTTTAGTTAATATGTATATTTCATTTGTCAATGTAAATCGTTTATAATATGTCACAAATTGATCATATGTATATATTTGTTCGTAGCAACTGTAGTCTTGAGGTAATAATAACAAGTTTAAAAATGATTTTATTGCTATATAAGTCATCGACATAAGATCGATTAATCTATTTGATAGCTAATCTGCAGCTTATCTATTACGTTGTATATAAGTAGAACGAAAGAGTGTAAACGATGACAAAACAAACTGTCAAATGGACAGACGTATATGTCTTAATTCAATTATTTACATAGAATCATATTGTATAGTCCGCAGATAGACGGATAAAATGTAGAAAATGCGTTCATTTCACTCAGATGAGCGGCAATAAATTCATATGACCATATAAGACACCAAGACAGGGAATAACAATTAATTGCTCCCTATAAGAGATATATGTCATTCAACCATGTCCATTCCAAAGCAGACGACCAAGACTGGGCCAGAGCGCAGAAATTGGATCAGATGTCTCCTGTAGTCCATCATCCAATCCAATTTGGGGACAATATAGTGATCGAAATTTTTAAAAATTTTAATTTCTCGATCAAGTGGCACGTTCCCACACTCGAGTCGACGGACACAAGCCCAGGTCGTAAATAATGACGAATTAGGGACACGTCAGACCCGACGCCAGTGCGAAGACAAGGAAAAAACGTCTGTGTACAGCACACAATAAGAATTTGAGGGCGTCGTTGACAGCTCGCAGTTTGTTACAATTTACAGCACCCAGCAATCGAAAACAAAGACTTCGTCCAGCTGCCGAGTTACGCGGAAACGAAATGGAACGCCTGCTGTGGAGGTGAGCTGTAACGAGCACAAATATGAAAGGCTTCACTCTGCTACAAAGGAGTACTGAGCAATCTCAACGAACAGATAAACAATAGAACGTAAACTCAGTGAATACTGCAAGTGCACCTTGCACAGCGTGAAAACAAACCTTTGACAGCTTACTGAAATTTACGACTGGAAAGCGTGGGATCGACGAGAGACGACTCCAGCGAAGGGTTGATAATCGGCGGAACGAACAACGAATAACTTGAACAATTAACCAGGACTCTGCAGTCTGTTAACAAAAGATAGGTCAGAACCGTGACAAAGTCTAAACAAAGGTTGACAGACAGCCGGAGAATTGCTCTAGTTTCTCAGAATCCGTACCACGTTCGTCACATGAAATACTCCGGGGATGACGACGACCAACCAGCGTCAAGCATCTTCTAAAAGAGCTCGTGGAGAGAGTAAGAAGGGTTCGGACGACGAATCGGGAAACAGAGGATGAGATCTGCAGAGGAGTAGTAATTTGAAGAACCAATCACGGATCCGAAAGGGCGTAGAAATCCAGAATTTAGACTTATGGGTAAGATGTTTTAATAAAACTGTTTTGCGAAGACGCGGAGCGGCAGTCTACAATTCAATCGGTCAGAAGTTAATAAGTCAGTAAGTACGACGGTAAGACGGTTGGTTATAGTCGGAACGGTAATACAATTCAGTGATAGAAACAGTTTGCGCGACCTACCGAACTTCCAACTCGGTGAATTCATAAGTGAACTTAGACATACGATATAGTCTCAATTACACACAAGTCTATTCGACAATCGTATATGTTCTGATAAACTATAGTGCGCACGGGACTTGAAACTACAACCGACGCGAACATAATAACACAAGTAATTAACATTCCAAAGTATAACAGTGAGTGATATTTCAAACACTCTCACATTACAATGAGTCGCTACGTTGAACAATTAACTGAATGAACTATATCGAACAATTAAGCACACAGTATACACTACATCCAGATAGACGGAACAGTTAATCATGGACACGAACACGGCAAACTCTCAGAGTAATTCAACTTAATGACGATATTAACATCTTAATATTCGAACTCCAAACACTCAACATCAGCGGGGTATAACAACACCATACACATAACAAGAGTGAAAATTCAGTGAAGTGAAGTGAAGTGATGTGCTCGTCATACCAGAGATAAGATGCGCTACGAATCCTCCAGCAGACGTCATCTCACACCAGCGGAATATTGGATAAACACTTTCACAAGATAAGCTATTATGTCTATTAAATCTTAGTAATATATACTACTGCACTGTCCCCTCTTTTCAAAGAGCAAACCCCAAGAGATTATATATAAATCATATGAATCATACTTTCATAAAGCAATATTAACGTAATTCATCATCTGAGAATAATGAACGCATTTAGGTAGGGATAAAATATATTTGTTGATTGTTTATTGTTCGTATATGTTTTGTATATGTATATTATTTACTGCATTTGAATGTAACATATATTTGTGTTTTCAGGAAACAACGTACAAATTGTATTTTGTTATTATGTGTTTTTATTATGTATGTATTCGCAGGATATAGTAACTTACTTAAATAACAAGTATAATAAATAAGTAATTATTTTATATTTAATCTTGCGTTCATTATTGAAATTTAACCTTGATTATTAATTTATTTCATTCTAAGCACATCACAAAGAGTCTCAAAAGTTATGCTAAGTATCAATGGACACAACAAACTCGACCATTGAAATGTCCGATTAACAGACTCATAAATCATATATATTTAACAACTGTGTTGAGTCTAATCTGACGAGTATGAACTACTTTTATATATGTATTAAAGTTAACGTCCATCATAACTCTTTTAATTAATACACGAAGTTAATGAGATACAATTTACTAATTCACATTTGGATAATCCAATAATACTTACAATTAGCATAATTACGCTCAATATAAATGGTACGGCAACCTAATTACTTAATTAATTGCCACTCCCGTTTATAACACTAAATGTAAATGGCTCCCAAGGAACGTGGGGCATAACAAGGTAAATTAGAGTCAAGTTGTTAAATGTAAATGGCGCCCATCGCATGGCAAAAGAGAGCAGGCAGTAGTATCTAGATTAATTAAAAAATAGTACATAAGATATTAAATAAGTGTAAGGTTAGCTTGACTGGTAAATGATAACGCGAAGCAAAGCTAAAATGGCTAGCGGTAGTTCTGACAGCATGGACTTTGACGTTAACAACCAGTTAGGCGCACACGACAACAGCGAAGAACACTCATCAGTCGAACCAAATACGACTGAGGAGACGTCAGAAGTCAGAGCGCGGGTACAGGAGTCACAGCAACCACAGGAGTCCCAACAACAAGGAGAAGTCACACTACAAACATTGATGGACTTCATGCGGGAAGTTAGAAGAGAAGAGAACGTGAAATATGAGAAACAGAAGGAAGATATCGCTGTAATTAGAGAAAATTTAGAAGAAAACAGAAGAGAACAGAGCGAAAACCGCAAAGAAATTAACGAAAAATTCGACCAGCAGAAGGAGGAAATCAATCAGAAATTCGATAAAATTAACGAAAATTTTAATAATCATAAAGAAGACGTCAAGCAACAGATGGCCGAACAGCTCACGCTTATACGATCGGAAATGCGTGACCATGAGACCAGTTGCGACGACAAGATAAACGAAGTCTTGAAGAAACAGGAGGACGCTACAAGAGAAATAAAAGATGACACCACTAAGAAGTTTGAAGAAGTGTGGGAAGCCCGAAAGTCGGACCACCAAGAAATTAAAAACCTTGCACAGACCACACAATCTAGTATAAAGAAGGTTCACAATAAGTTAGAACTACACATTAATAATAATCAGAAGAAACAGGAAGAACTGAAGACCGAATTATATCACACAGTTCGACAGCAGCAACAAGAGATAGGTGAAGCCAACAACACACTCCAACAAAAAATCGATGAAGTCGACGGCCGACAAAAGACGACCGAACAGAAGCTTGACGAAAACGTCAAAGAGAAGATGACCCACATTCAGGAACTCAGGTGTCAAGTAGAAGGACTGCGGCGACAGATCACCGATGGGGAGTCTGGGCCTCACAGGACAGTCAACGGACAAGTACAGGTGGAGCTGAAGTATGACGGAACCGACAGATTCCCGATGGAGTTCCTGAAGGAATTGTCGGAGTTTCAAGAAACATATTACCCGAACAGCGACATCAAGTGGATCGGTAAGCACCTAGAGGAGGACGCCAGTATATGGTGGCGTGTGATCCGGGACCAAATAAACACCTTCGAAGAATTCAAGGAGGCATTCACATTGAAGTATTGGGGGTTGGGGCGACAGGACATTATCCGCGACAACCTCGAGTACGGAAAATTTGAATGGCACGGACCGGTTATGGCTATCCAATACATCGAACGAATCCTTTTAGAAAGCCGGTAATTAACTCCAACATTGACCGACCGCCAACTGATAAGAAAAATCTCGAGGCACTTTGGGAGGGACTTGCAGATCGCCGTTATCACACGCGGGATCGTCACAATACCCAATTTTGAAGCCTTGATCACTGAATATACGAGCATTCAGTCAAACAGTGCAGGCAACAGGCGAACGCAATATAGGACAGCAAACGAAATGGAAACCGGAACTAGCGAACGACCCATTGGGAACTTTGTAAACAAAAACGAGGGTGAGAGAAACCCAGTTTGGCAAGGAAGGCCGCATGGCGGTAACCGTTATGAGAATAAACAACACGGAGTGGTGAACACTGTTGAATACATTAACTCCAAGCCAAGCACGAGTCATGCTACCGACGACAACAATTCAAGGTCGAATAATGACCAGAATAGCAAAAAAAAAAAACACCCCTACACAGCGAACGACATAGTTTTTGACAACAAAAACAACCCCACGAATAATGTCAATATCCTAGTACCTGACCTGAGGGATGACTTGCTGCATGAATACGACGAGGACATTACTAAACAGATATTAAAATGTCCCGAAATACTCATTAAATTTAACAATAACATTAAAGTTTTGGCACTTATCGACACCGGCTCGGTTATTAATGGGTTATCAGAAGAGTGGTTCGACGCAAACAAAAGGGACATTGAACCATATGAAATTTTACCCATGACGAATTCTCTAATCATTAGTGCTGTCGGGAATAAGTCCAAACTAATTAGAAAACAAATACTGTGCGACATTGAAATTGACGGGATCAAAAATGAGTGTGTCTTTTTAATTATACCTGACCTTATTAAACAATGTATATTAGGTATAAGTTTTTTACAGGAGGTGAGATGTCGCATCGACATCGGTAATAAGAAAATAGAAATAGTGAATGCGGCTGATGAAGAGGTGCACGCCGTACCCATCATGAACATGGAACTAATGGATAATGGAGAAGAAGAAGAAATCTTGAGGAACATCGACGAGAAGATAGCAAGCATGGACTGTCAAGACGAAGAAATATTGGAAAATTTGAGGGAAATACTTATTAAGAATAGAAGAGTGTTTAGGGAATGCCCGGGGAGGATAGAAGGATACGAGCATGAGTTTCAAGTTACGGACAGGACGCCCTACTTTCAACGGGGTTGGCCTGTACCACTTGCTTATCAAAAGAAAGTTAAGGACGAGATTGATAGGATGCTGCGATACGGTGTGATTGAACGATGTACGAGCCCGTTCATAAACCCACTCGTCACAGTCATCAAAAGAGATGGAAGGGTCCGTTTATGCCTGGACGCAAGAAAGATAAACGGCGTTACAATTCCTGATTATGAAGGCGTTTCTCCAATAAACGAAATCTTGGCAAGATGTAGCGAGATGCGCTATCTATCCACCGTCGATTTGTCCAGCAGCTTTTGGCAAGTGCCATTGAAGGAAGAGTGCAGAAAGTATACCGCGTTCATGTATGAGGGAAGGTGCTACCAATTCACCGTCACACCATTCGGCCTTAGTACCAGTTCAGCGGCACTAACACGCGGATTGGATACAGTTTTAAATGAAAATGTTAAGAAAAACACACTAATATACGTAGACGATTGCCTATGTTATTCTGACGATGTTCAGACACACTTAGCACATTTAGAAGCATTGTTAAATAATCTTAACGAAACAAACTTGACCGTCAACCTAAATAAGTCACAGTTTTTCAGAAAAGAAATATCGTATCTTGGATACCAACTAACAAAACGCGGCATCCAAGCTACGGAAGAGAAAGTGAAAGCCATTATGGATTTCCCTAGACCCAAGAATCAGAAACAGTTAAAGGGTTTCTTAGGCCTCACTAACTTCTATAGCCGCTTCACAAGTAAATATGCGGAGACAACGCAACCCCTCCATAAATTATTGAAGAAGGATCACAAATTTGTATGGACGGCTGAGTTAAACGATTGTTTTGTCAGGGTCAAGAACCTATTCGTTGACGCTGTAGTTTTGAGATTTCCGCGCCCAGACCAGAGGTATTACATACAGTGTGATGCTAGTGATTACGCATACGGAGGACAACTTTACCAGCTCGATGAAAACGGGGAGATTGGCGTAATCGCCTTCACTAGTAAAACATTCAAGGGTGCTGAGCGGAACTACTATACTACAGAAAAGGAGCTTTTAAGTATCGTCAGATGCTTAGAAAAATTCCGCATATATGTTCTCGGACAACCGTTAACAATCATCACTGACAACAAGGCGTTGACATTCTTAAACAAATGCCATCTGAATAATTCACGGATTACGCGATGGATTCTCGCAGTGCAAGAGTATAAGTTCGACATAATTCATTGCAAGGGCAAGGATAACATTGTAGCCGACATCTTACGTAGGTACCCACACGATACAAACTTAGAAGAGATCCACGACAACACACATGAATATTTAGTCAACCACATCGCCGTGAAAATGAAACTTGAAGTGCGGAAATTAATCCAAAATATTGGAAAGCACCAGATAGAAGATGATAAACTAAAAACAATCATCACTAAAATTAAGGAGGGAAATATAGACCCTAAATTAAATAAATTTTATCAATATGTTAACGACAAGTTATATAGGCGATAGCGGAATGAATGGAAGCTATATGTTCCTAGCAACATATCTGGGGACATAATTGCTGAAATCCATCAAATGTTCGGACATTTAGGAACAAAAAAGTGTATCAAAATGATCCAGGAACATTTCACATTCGACCGGATGTTAAAGAAAGTAAAAACTTATGTTAAAACATGTGACGTTTGCCAGAAGTGCAAAGATACCAACAACAAAGAGCTATTTGGTGGCACACGCGCTGTGATACCTACAGCCAAAGGAGATCTGGTAAGCGCAGATTATTATGGACCCCTACCGACAGGAACGGGTGGAGTCAAATATTTATTAGTCATAGTGGATAATTTCACAAAATATGTCAAATTATTCACCCTTCGAAGAGCAACAACCACTACGACGTTGCGGAGAATAAAAACGTATTGCGAACTATTCGGACGTCCAAGGGGCCATTTTGACGGACAACGGGACACAGTTCACCTCCAGGAAATGGGCCAACGGTTTAAAGGAGTTGAACATCCAACCAAAGTTTACTGCAATACGTAACCCATGTACCAATCTTGCCGAGCGGATTAACCGGCAACTTGGAAACTTGTTTCGCATTTTCGTAAGTGACCAACACACTAAATGGTCCCAGTACATAAAAACAATTGAAGCGTGTCTAAACGAGGTGTACCACGAGACAATCGAAATTACTCCTCATGAAGCACACCTCGGCACGAGACCTACACGAGCATGGGAGCAATGCTTGGACAAAGGGATCATTAGCAGTGAAGGGAAACGCGAAAACAACATATTTGTGAAGATCAAGGAGAAGAGGGAGAAGCACGCGAAACGCTGCAATGAGAGGAAGAAAATAACAAAATTTACGATTGGCGACAAGGTATTGGTGAGAGCTTACCACCAATCCGATGCTACGTTGAGGAGAATTGACAAGTTCTTCGAACTTTTCGCAGGACCGTATAAGATCAACCGCATCATCGGCGAGGCCACATATGAGCTCGTGGAGTGCGATAGCGGAAAGATGAGAGGGAGATTTAAGATACGGCAAATTAAAGCGTATCATGAGCCAGCGAAAGGAAGTATGGATAACACGAGTGGGTAGCAACGACTCCCGGCGGCTAGCAGAAGACGTAAGTTAGGTAATTTGCTCGCGCGGCCAGTCCAGCTAACCAAATAATGATGTACATTTTACCATATTGTGTTTAGTTCGTATTTCAATATTAATCGTGTTTATGATCATCATATATTCGTCATTCATTATGTTAATTAGACATGTAAACATCAATATATACATAAAGTGATTTGTTAACGTGTACCATGTGTCAGAAGGACATTATGACACTATGATACAGGACACTAAAGACATTAATAATTGTGAATAATAATAACTTGTTAAAATGTAGAGATTCGAATAATTTGTTTATGTAATTAATAATTCAAAATATCGGTATGGAGAACCATACATGACTTCCATATTCTAAGATTTATATTTAAAATAATTTTCGAAATGAAATATTACCATAGAAACTACTTCTTTCTACTTACTGCTTCAGCCTTAACCACAGTACTGTGGTCACTAACGTATACCACCTCACGTTATCGCACTCGATTTTCACTGATGATGGAAGTCGATGGCATTGCCGAAATGTCTGGTTTTGTAGAAAACATTGGACTACGGCCAAATATCCCGGGAAGGAATTTTTAACAAAAACTACTTCTTTGTTGCCGATAACGTTGTACACATATATATCAGTGGCGAAGTTACATGGAGACAATTGAGGCAATGCCTACCCTAAAAAATTCTGTAGAATAAAAATTATAAATACGTATGAACTACATAACGTAAAGATTATACATTGTTACTGCGACTGTCAAATTTATTAAACCGAAACGTGCTTTATTGAGCGACCGCTAGATGGTGACAGGTGAGATTCGGCATAGTTCGTTTAAAGCGAATGAGGCAACCTGAACTTGCCTCAGCGTTTTTTGTATACACCGTATGTAAGCAATGTAGTGGTGTGATAGGGAAGTGTAGGGAGGGGGGATTGTCCCGCGCTGTACACATAGAGCGTTGAGGCATGCCTCACTTCTGTGGTCCAAACAGTTAAGTTAAAGCGCCTGTGTTGTTTCTAAGTGTTTATTTTATGCGGTTATTAAAAGTGTCACTGTTATTCCGCTGAACTAACAGATGATCAAGATTGTTATTTGAATTATTTGTAACATTAAACATATATATAGAAACTAATCAAGTTTAAAAATTTGAAGTTCAATCAGTTGTATTATTGTGTATGACTAATACAAGGATTGTTCAATAGACACACGTATAGAGCTGTAAAGCATTTTTGATTCAACGATTTTAAAAGAAGTCTCCAATAACATTAAGACATGAGTTCCACTGTTGCGCTAACCTGTAGATTCCCTGCTAGTAAAATTCTTACGGCTGTTTGTGGAACCATTCGGTTACAGCAAACTCTACCTCAGCGTCCGATTTGACCCACCGTCCTTTTAGTGATTCCTTAAAAAAAATTTAAGATGAGATTTTTGCCTACCCATTCATTAACTACTAGCTTCGCCAGTAAGCAAATTGATATCCATTTTTTCGGCTTGCACGCGTTATGTTGGTGTGGGTTTCGGCACTTTCCATTTAAAAAGCGTGCAAACGTAAGAAAATAAACATGAGTGAGGCCAGAAATAACGTGAATTGTGTGTGTGTGTGTGTGTGTGTGTGTGTGTTTGTGTCTTACCTGCCTTTTTATTGCCGTATTAAATGAAAAATATTATATTACATTAAAATGAAAAAATTTTAATTTTATTGCCTGGCAACAAAATTATTTTATTTTTAACAATTACCATTGTTTCAAAAAGTTTAAATAAATTTTCAAGTACTTTACTCTTGTTAAAACGTAAAAGGTTGCAGGTAAACTACCACTTCCCCTTAACCGATCTTCACCAAAATCGAATGTCCCTGAGACCTCTACAATTCAGGGATGTATGCAAAACATTATTTGATTCTGTTTGAATTTGCGGCTGTTATCGTTTGCCATAGAAAATACCCTTGTTAAAAAAACGTTGCAGGTAAACTACCCCTTTCCCTCAACCGATCTTTACCAAAAACAAAAGGTCTTGAGAACTCTACAGTTTAGGGCTGTATGCAAATAATCGTTTGATTCTGTTTGAATTTGCGGCTGTTATCGTTTGCCATAGGTAATACCCTTGTTAAAACATAAAACGTTACAGGTAAACTACCCCTTTCCCTTAACCGATCTTCACCAAAAACAACAGGTCTTGAAAACTCTGCAATTGAGGGCTGTATACGAAACATTATTTAATTCTGTTTGAATTTGCGGCTGTTATCGTTTGCCAAAAAAAAAAAAATTTCCCTTGATAAAAAAAACCGTTGCTGGTAAACTACCCCTTTCCCTCAACCGATCTTCACCAAAAACAACAGGTCGAGAGTACTCTACAAATCAGAGCTGTATGCAAAAAATTATTTGATTCTGTTTGAATTTGCGGCAGTTATCGTTTGCCATAGAAAAAAAATCTACAGACACACAGACACATAGACAGACAGACAGACACACACACAGACACTTTTCGGAAAACGACTTTTTTTCATGTTTTGAGTGTAGTAGAATCAGAATCTGCAATAATCTCGAACACGATTTTTTTTGCCATCACCATACTTCCATTCCTTAAGGAATATGGAAGTAAAATGGACAATTGTTTTATAACTTTAAGAGTAAGCGTTTGGGTATGCATCATGAAGTATGCTGATTCCTCAATTGTTTAGTTAATATGTATATTTCATTTGTCAATTTAAATCGTTTATAATATGTCACAAATTGATCATATGTATATATTTGTTCGTAGCAATTGTAGTCTTGAGGTAATAATAACAAGTTTAAAAATGATTTTATTGCTATATAAGTCATCGACATAAGATCGATTAATCTATTTGATAGCTAATCTGCAGCTTATCTATTACGTTGTATATAAGTAGAACGAAAGAGTGTAAACGATGACAAAACAAACTGTCAAATGGACAGACGTATATGTCTTAATTCAATTATTTACATAGAATCATATTGTATAGTCCGCAGATAGACGGATAAAATGTAGAAAATGCGTTCATTTCACTCAGATGAGCGGCAATAAATTCATATGACCATATAAGACACCAAGATAGGGAATAACAATTAATTGCTCCCTATAAGAGATATATGTCATTCAACCATGTCCATTCCAAAGCAGACGACCACGACTGGGACAGAGCGCAGAAATTGGATCAGATGTCTCCTGTAGTCCATCATCCAATCCAATTTGGGGACAATATAGTGATCGAAATTTTTAAAAATTTTAATTTCTCGATCAAGTGGCACGTTCCCACACTCGAGTCGACGGACACAAGCCCAGGTCGTAAATAATGACGAATTAGGGACACGTCAGACCCGACGCCAGTGCGAAGACAAGGAAAAAACGTCTGTGTACAGCACACAATAAGAATTTGAGGGCGTCGTTGACAGCTCGCAGTTTGTTACAATTTACAGCACCCAGCAATCGAAAACAAAGACTTCGTCCAGCTGCCGAGTTACGCGGAAACGAAATGGAACGCCTGCTGTGGAGGTGAGCTGTAACGAGCACAAATATGAAAGGCTTCACTCTGCTACAAAGGAGTACTGAGCAATCTCAACGAACAGATAAACAATAGAACGTAAACTCAGTGAATACTGCAAGTGCACCCTGCACAGCGTGAAAACAAACCTTTGACAGCTTACTGAAATTTACGACTGGAAAGCGTGGGATCGACGAGAGACGACTCCAGCGAAGGGTTGATAATCGGCGGAACGAACAACGAATAACTTGAACAATTAACCAGGACTCTGCAGTCTGTTAACAAAAGATAGGTCAGAACCGTGACAAAGTCTAAACAAAGGTTGACAGACAGCCGGAGAATTGCTCTAGTTTCTCAGAATCCGTACCACGTTCGTCACATGAAATACTCCGGGGATGACGACGACCAACCAGCGTCAAGCATCTTCTAAAAGAGCTCGTGGAGAGAGTAAGAAGGGTTCGGACGACGAATCGGGAAACAGAGGATGAGATCTGCAGAGGAGTAGGAATTTGAAGAACCAATCACGGATCCGAAAGGGCGTAGAAATCCAGAATTTAGACTTATGGGTAAGATGTTTTAATAAAACTGTTTTGCGAAGACGCGGAGCGGCAGTCTACAATTCAATCGGTCAGAAGTTAATAAGTCAGTAAGTACGACGGTAAGACGGTTGGTTATAGTCGGAACGGTAATACAATTCAGTGATAGAAACAGTTTGCGCGACCTACCGAACTTCCAACTCGGTGAATTCATAAGTGAACTTAGACATACGATATAGTCTCAATTACACACAAGTCTATTCGACAATCGTATATGTTCTGATAAACTATAGTGCGCACGGGACTTGAAACTACAACCGACGCGAACATAATAACACAAGTAATTAACATTCCAAAGTATAACAGTGAGTGATATTTCAAACACTCTCACATTACAATGAGTCGCTACGTTGAACAATTAACTGAATGAACTATATCGAACAATTAAGCACACAGTATACACTACATCCAGATAGACGGAACAGTTAATCATGGACACGAACACGGCAAACTCTCAGAGTAATTCAACTTAATGACGATATTAACATCTTAATATTCGAACTCCAAACACTCAACATCAGCGGGGTATAACAACACCATACACATAACAAGAGTGAAAATTCAGTGAAGTGAAGTGAAGTGATGTGCTCGTCATACCAGAGATAAGATGCGCTACGAATCCTCCAGCAGACGTCATCTCACACCAGCGGAATATTGGAAAACACTTTCACAAGATAAGCTATTATGTCTATTAAATCTTAGTAATATATACTACTGCACTGTCCCCTCTTTTCAAAGAGCAAACCCCAAGAGATTATATATAAATCATATGAATCATACTTTCATAAAGCAATATTAACGTAATTCATCATCTGAGAATAATGAACGCATTTAGGTAGGGATAAAATATATTTGTTGATTGTTTATTGTTCGTATATGTTTTGTATATGTATATTATTTACTGCATTTGAATGTAACATATATTTGTGTTTTCAGGAAACAACGTACAAATTGTATTTTGTTATTATGTGTTTTTATTATGTATGTATTCGCAGGATATAGTAACTTACTTAAATAACAAGTATAATAAATAAGTAATTATTTTATATTTAATCTTGCGTTTATTATTGAAATTTAACCTTGATTATTAATTTATTTCATTCTAAGCACATCACAAAGAGTCTCAAAAGTTATGCTAAGTATCAATGGACACAACAAACTCGACCATTGAAATGTCCGATTAACAGACTCATAAATCATATATATTTAACAACTGTGTTGAGTCTAATCTGACGAGTATGAACTACTTTTATATATGTATTAAAGTTAACGTCCATCATAACTCTTTTAATTAATACACGAAGTTAATGAGATACAATTTACTAATTCACATTTGGATAATCCAATAATACTTACAATTAGCATAATTACGCTCAATATAAATGGTACGGCAACCTAATTACTTAATTAATTGTCACTCCCGTTTATAACACTAAATGTAAATGGCTCCCAGGAAACGTGGGGCATAACAAGGTAAATTAGAGTCAAGTTGTTAAAAATTTCATCAGGAAATATTTTTGATAATGGGAAAACCGTTCACTTAAAAACAAAGAAGATACTTCAAGGTGCCCAGTGAAAGCAAACCTCTCTTTAGCCTGACATATTATTGTGTCACACACTTCCTTTACTTCTGTCTTCAGCTCTGTAATATCAGATCTTTTCCTTTTATTGGTGACAGTACTTGATGATCCAACAATTCCATAAATATTTTCATCAATCTTGCTCCTGATATTAGTTATCGTTTCTTCAAAATTTGTGACATACTTTACAGCACTAATATGGTCAATATCTTTTCGTTGAAAATGGCAAAGTAAAATGTCAACATGAGGCATGATTTCATGAAAAAGAGAAAGCCAGAATACAAAATCCTTACTTGTTAATGTTTTTACATAGCCGTTTGCTTGAGCGATTGTTTGCGTTTTTCACTTCTTCTCCTTTAAGAATCGGTTCCATACATTCTATTATTTGTTTTCTATAGAGAAATACAGTATTAACGCTACGTGACTGAAAGTTCCATCTGGTGGGAACTGATCGAGGTAATCTTCTTTTTACTATTTCATCCAACATTTTTGTACGCTGAGGATTGGTAGAGAAAAATGAACAAATCCCTTGTAAAGTTGAAAAAAAAACAAAACACGAACACTTCTGTTTGCTGAAGCGGCATTCAGCATAATTAAGTTCAAACGATGAGCATGGTATGCACATATTCTGCATTTGGATAGGTATGTTTTACAATAGCTTGTACACCACCAGAGGACCCAGACATTACTGACGCTCCGTCATATGTTTGTGCAATTAATTTGTGGGATGTTCCAAGTTCCAAGTAAGTTGTGTCGAGACAGTTCATCTAACAACCATGATGCAAGTGACTGAGCATCTTGTTTAGGTGGACCAATGAAACCCCAGAATCTTTCAACCGTTTTACCTTTTATTATGTACCGATACACTATGACCATTTGAAAAACATTAGCAACATCGCTGGTCTCATCAGCAATTACAGCCAAATAATCCGCTTCTTTTATCTCACTCGTTATTTTTTCGAGGCATATTTCTAACATTACATTTAAAAGTTAATTTTGAATTATTTTTGAAGTGCCCTTAAATACAGTTGCTTTCTCTAAATGATTTTTCATCGCTGTGTCAAGCTCAGAAAGGAAATCAATTAATCCTCGAAATACACCAGGATTTGATGAAGATTCAGTCTCATCATGACCCCGCAAAGCTAATTCAAAAGCTCTACAGAGCGGATACAGTTTTTTATTATATTTAAAACGTACCGATTATTACGTACTCTTTCGTTGTGTAAAACAATGTTTCGTCTATATTCACTGTCCAGCTGCTGTGCGATATTAATTGTGCCAAAAAGAGCAAACTGTAAAGCATTCTTTATATGTACACTTGATCCCTGATGTTTTCTTATTCTTTCGGCAAGATGATTAATGTCTTTCATTCCGAATTTTGTCCAGGGGTCCTCTCCTCCAAACAATAAACACGGGAAACAAAATAAAGAATTTTTTTCGTCACAACCTCATAACCAGTCAGTATTTTCGTAATATTCTATTTTAAATGCTCGATTAAATTGTCGACCGCCTGACTTTACAATTTGTTTGACTTTACTTACTTTCAAAATGTTTGCCGGGAAACCCCAAAATCCCAAAGAAACATTTAATAATAGGCCTATAATTTGGTCTATGATCCAAAAAATGTGTTTTGGGTAGAACACTAAAATTGGCTGTAGAAGATGCAGTTAGTATTTAATGATGGAAATATTTCAAGGAGTATGGTGTTACAACTTGGACTGAAAAGTATTGGGTAATAGCCTATAGTGCGTTGGACAGTTGGGTGAAGAGAGAATTCACAAGGCTGATTTGGTTACAAATAGTGCTAGTAAACAATGTAGACAGGAAAGAAGAAGTAAAAAAATGAAAACAGAATAAGAAGAAGACATTCTATGCTGCTGGAGGATTCTAGGTATGTTTATATAGGTTTCATAAAATTTTAACTTTGATCTGAGTTTTTGGAAAAACTTATTTTTTGCTAACAAAAGTCCCATTTTCTCAAAAACTGTTAAAGGTAGACAGCTGAAATTCGGAGGGTAGTTAACACCTGTCAATACAAGTCTGGTATCAGAAGTGCGTAAAAAATTAATTATTTTGGATTTCATATTCAAAAATGCAGAAAAAGTGTGTGTAAAATGTAGGACTTGATAAAAAAATTTGTGTTTCATTTCAAATTAACACAACTTAAATAAAAGTGTTACAATTTATAAGATCTGTGAAAATTTCAGATCTTTTACTATGAGTTACGAAATGTCTCCTCTTCTGGGTTTACACATGCCGTTTTTCGAAGGCCGGTGCTGCGGTAGGGCCAACGGGCGTTGATTTTTCTCCTTGTTTCCACATACTGGGATACCGGAATGCGGTGGGAGAAATCTCCCCCTACCTAGTCGCGTCTTACAACCAGTCAGTCTGTATATTTCTGTGCTTTCGTTTGAAGGCAGTAGAAATGCTTATGTAGACGTGCTTATTTATTATTTTGAAGCACGGTTATGAACGCGTGTAGAAAAAGCTTATTAGTAGTGTGCATAGCGGAGACATCAGGTTTCCTAGATGAACCACGGCCAGTAAGAAGATTTTAGGTGCATCGGTACAACAGAGAGAGAGAGAAGCTGCAAAAAGATTCTGGAAAGTTTATGAAGAAATACTGAAGCACGAAGATAAATTCTTTACGTATTTAAATACCGTATACCGTATTACGATGTACCTATTGCATATTTATTTATAGGGCTAATGTCTGATAATAATAAATGTAGAGAAGACAAAGCATGGTCATAAGCAAAATGAGCAGTACTGCACAGATTAAAATGGTAAATGAGGAAACTGAATAAGTGACAGTTTTTAACTATCTGAGTTAGAGAGGACAGGCATTGTAGAAAAAAAGTTAAATGCAGACTTGCTTAGCTGAAGAAGCCATTAATAGAAAGAGACGATTATTGTGCCGGCCACTAGACATAAAGCTATGAAAGAAGATGATGAAGTGTTATGTTTGGAGTGTGCTCCTCCACGGGGCAGAAACCTGGAGACTGAGGATAACAGAGGAGAGACGGTACAAGCCTTCGAGATATGGACATGGAGAAAGATGAAAGGGATTTCCTAAAAGGCTAGAGTGATGAATGAGGAGGAGAACAAAGGAGAGTGCTGGTCGAATTTGTTGGGACATTGTGTGCAACAAACACGAGGTTTCTACCATCAGAAGTGTCTGTGTGTATGCGTGTCTGTATTTAGAATTTTTTCTATGGCGAACGATAACTGCCGTAAATTCAAACAATTAAATAATTTTTGGATAAGTGCACGAGTTGTATAGGACTCAAGACCTGTTGATTTTGGTGAAGATCGGTTAAGGGGAAGGGGTAGTTTGAATGGAACGTTTTACGCTTTAACAAGAGTAAAGTACTTAATTTTGATAAATAAAGTATCCTGAAAAGAAAGTCATAATAATCTAATGTAGAAAGGTAGATGAAATATCTATAAATGAAAAGGGTAGTTGAAGAGAGGGGGATAATTTTTTGAAAACTACCTTTTTGATGTCGAATAAAGTACTTCATTTTGAAGGATAAGATACCTTGTCTCGTGTATTCACTGTCAATAATAACTTCAATTTGTTTTATAGACAGACAGGTATTCTACAGATTATGAACATTTTAAAGCATCTTAATAAATGCAATTTTCTTCAAATATAATTTAATTTCTCTTAGTACTAAATCGTTTAGAAAAATACATTAAAATTTCCATTGTTGTAGCCTAACTGTTGGAAAAAATTACTCGTTTCTAAGCAACAGTACAAAACTTACCGAAATTATTTAGTTTAATTCAAAAACACCAACGATATCAGACATTTCTCAACAGAGGTCTTTGCAATTAATTTATCTCGTGGCGATTTAGCTGTTATGAAATAATCGAGGGAATGGAGTTTTTAGTATTATGTTTGTCTCGATTATAACTCGGGCATCACATTCACACACACCCGTTTGGCGGACACATGCTGGCTTGCAGGTTGCGTGTTCAAGCGCGCGCCTTGCATTGACTCCAGCACGCATTTTCGCACGCTCATGCATGTGACGCCCTCGCTACAGACTCACACCACACCGGTTGAGCCGACATGTCCTGCGTTGCACTCTGCGTGTTGAGGGCCAGTGCAAGTGCGCGCGGCTTGCATTGACTCTAGCATGCACTCTGGCATGCGTGCGCATTATTGCGTCGCGGTGTACACACATGCTTCGCAGTTCTAATCGTGGCAAACGTAATAGTAAACTGTCCAACCAGAGTATGTTCACAATGGGTAAATGCCAGGGATGACTTTATTGTAGAGACAAAAAATAAAAACAAAACTGTTTGCAATCGTCAAACACTAAATAACTGCAATGAGATGCACGGTGCAAAAAACGTGTACAATTCTAAATAAATGTTTTAACAAAATTAACAAATTTTGTGCTTCTTTGCTTCACTAAATTCTATATAACAATGCGTATTTATTTTTAAATGTTAATAAAACACAATTAGAACATTTGTACCTAAATTTAAATTGTATTTCATAGACTAGCAGAATATGCAGGTAAATGATGCGTAATATAAACATGATAAGCGTTACAGAATAAAAACCGAAAAAAAGAATAAACCAAATCTATTCAGTCATATCCAGTGCAACGAATCAGATTCATTTTTACTTCCATGTTCCGTAAGGAATGGAAATATGGTGATAGCGAAAAAATTCGTGTTCGAGATAAGGCCTGATTCTGGTTGTACTAGCCTCAAAACATGAAGAAAAGTCAATTTCCGAAGTGTCTGTATGTAGAATTTTGTCTATGGCGAACGATAACTGCTGTAAACTCAAACAATCAAATAATTTCTGGATATGTGCACGAGTTGTATAGGACTCAAGACCTACTGATTTTGCTGAAGATCGGTTAAGGGAGAGGGGTAGTTTGAATGGAACGTTTTACGCTTTAACAAGAGTAAAGTACTCAATTTTGATAAATAAGTGCCCCGAAAATAAAGTCATATTAATCTACTGTAGAAAGGTACATGAAATATCTATAAATAAAAGGGTAGTTGAAGGGGGAGGGGGAATTTTTTTATAAATGAAAATGATAGTTGAAGAGGGAGGGGATAATTTTTTATATGTGTACTACGTTATCGGTAAAAATGAAGTTGTTTGTTGTTAAAATTCCTTCCCGGGCTGTTTGGCCGTGGCATGTTTTCTCCAAAACCAGATGTTTGGCAGTGCCATCGATATATATAAGTGTATTTGAGGGGGGGGTGATTTTTTGAAAACTACTTTGCTGATATCAAGTAAAGTATGAGTATTTAATTTTGAAGGATAAGATACCTTAGCAATTACATATGATAAAACTATTACTCTATGAAAGTGTAAATATCATTAATAGTGGGGATCGGTTGAGGAGAAGGGATGATTATCTGCGTAGTTCAGTTTCGTGATAAAAATAAAGTGCGTAATTTTTATAGATAAAGTGACTCTAATTACATTAAACGGCTACCCATGATAACAAAAATATCCATAAATAGTGAAAATATTTTGAGAGTGGTGACATTTTTTTTAGAAATTATCGAACCAAATTCAAGTAAATGATTTTAAATACAAGTCTTAGAACATGGAAGTCATGTATGGTTCTCCATACCGATATTTTGAATCTGTTTACTATCAAACTGACCAAAATATAAACAGTTTTGAATAGTTTGGTTTGAATTCTAATAAACAGTTCTTTTTACATTGAGAGAGAGGGAGAATATATTATAAAAACTAATATATTCAGTATGTGAATTATGAATGTTTTAAGTTCAGCAGCTTCAACATCGCAGTGCGGCTGTGCTATTCATTCCCTTCTATGAAAACCTTTTAGAATCCGTTCGTATGAAGAGAAAAAGAAATCGCAGCATGTCTACGATCTCAGCCTGATCTATTGATACTCTAACCAAAAAGTTGAACAAAACCCAGGTAACAAGATCTTTTAATACGTCCTACTATAAGAAATGTTCATGGCTATGTAGATGTGCATCTACTTTCTCTTTTGTTTGTATTTGTTTCACCAATACGAATGACATTACAAATGGTTAGTTCAACAAAGGTTACACTGATCTAAAGAATATGATTAATGCTACCAACCGTCATAAAAAATCAGATCTTGTCAGAACTTGTTTGACGTTTAACGAATTCGTTAAAACTAGAATAGGCATCCAGCTTGATACCCAACGAAAATTAGTAATTACTAGTCACAACGAAACCGTGTCAAGAACCGACTCATCCTTATTCCCTGTTTTATGGCCACATAGGAGTTAAGATTTTCGGTGTCATGATGAATCGATGAATCGGAATCATCTAGCAATTGAGGCAACTGCAGAGAACTTGTTTCTGTGCTTTCTACGTACGATCCATTAATAGATTAACACTTTGATGAGGCTACCGTTTTCCCTGGTTATTCGAGTTCAACACAAAACGATTTAATTTATGCCGTAAAATATGAGGTATTTAAAAAGATAAAAAATGAAATACATGCAACTGATTTCATTGCGATAATGATAGGCGAAACGTTTGATTGTTCAAGAAAGTCTCAGTTAACCACGGTATTTAGGTACGTAGATGAGAGTGGTACGGTGAAGGGAAGATAGGTTTAGATTTTAGGTTTTCTAGGTGTCAGTTCCGACCGTTCCGCTAGGGGACTTTCGGAGCATGTTGAAGTTACAGAAAAGTTATGAAGCAGTTCAAAAATCGTTTGCCAAACGTAGGACGTGGCTTCAGTTATGTTTGGAGCGTTGTCTGGCCCTCAACACCTAGTCAAAGCTTATTTTCCGTCTTTGATTTTCGTACATTGTCTTGTCCATGCGTTGAATCTTATCTTAACGCAGTCATATGTTTTATCTCGGATGTCAAATTGTTTCTGCACTTTCGGCGGTTTTGTTTCATTTTTTCCCCTCTTCTTCCAGAACTCATTTAATTGACGCAATTGTGCATAATATACTACCGTCCATGAGTGCCTAGTCCACTAGGTAACACTCGGTAGAATTTCAATGATAGGTTGGTTGAAACCGTGAGTCATTATAGGCTTGAGACTTCATTAGTTTTCTACCCATCAATTGGGTCCTACCCGTAGGTTTAGTCACCGTCAGTTATCTAGGTATCAGTACCTCCTGTATACAGTTTAATGGCCATGGCTTAAAATTACAGCGGTTTCAACAACTGATTGGTACAATAAAACCAAGGAGGTGGGATTACTTGGGATGACACCAACCAAGTGGGTTGCTGATGATGATAGGCAGGTATTACCAGCTCATTTGTAGCCATGACATAATATACGTACACAATGGGCTCCTCTCCTCGCCTTTCCTTCTGCTTATGATTAACAACCCACCACCACAATCTAAAACCCCCTCCACGGGAGGATAACCTTCTTGCTCAAAAAGTCTCCCCCATGGGTTATTCGTCAATATTCGTGGCTACTCCAGCGGATAAAGCATACCCTTACTGTTGAAATTTTCCGGGATGTTAGGTCGTGATACAAAATGTGTTAGGCGTTAAATATTGTGTACGGACATTTTTAATTGCTGACTTTTTTTATTACGTGTTACGATTTTGTGTCGCTGACGATTACAAACTTGCAAAATGTTCTATACGAATGTTTTTGTTTACTGAAAGAAGAACTCGATGCGCGCGACCGTCGTAATAATATATTTACATGTAATCTACCGTGTAACCTATTGTGTAACTCATCATGGGAATATTTACATACTAGCTGTTACCCGCGGCTTCGCACGCGAATATTTGACTTTTAATAAGTATTTTAATATAATTGTTATCGTCTATCTCTATATGGCGTTCTGTCAGCTCGTATAACAATTTTGTACTCATTAGTCAAATTCTCTCCAAAGCTGTTTTCAACACTTGTACTATTTTAACTTGTACTAAATTATTATGTTGTTGCAACAGTCTTTTAAAAGTACCCGTTTATAAAGCCTTTGGAGATATTTATAAAGTACATGTTAAATCAAAAAAACTAAATTTTTTATTTTAAGTGTTACTGTGTTAGAAACATTGTATAACACATTAAACGTGATGTTTTCCTCAACCATGGCTTTTATTTTTTCAACAGTAACCTAAAAACAAAAACCGTTGTCACCTAACCTCACAAACAAAAGCAACACGTATTTTCGCTTTGCATTAAGTAATAGGACAATTTACAATTAGTAAACTTCTTCTTTTCCACATCGTAATATATATATATATATATATATATATATATATATATATACAATCGCATATTATATAAAACATCGAAAATGTACTGCAGGAATGGATAAATGTACAGTTCCGATGACGCTAAATAGCTTTTGTTTATTTACTTGTTACTATGGTAATTAATTCTGGTCTCCATGGTGTTTTTGACATCTTTAGTAGTAGTATTTAATAAATTTCATTACTTATTTATTGCATCATCAGAAATACGTATAAACATAATTTTTATAATCGGTTAAGACAATTACAAAGTATATAGACGTACCTGTATACAAAATTACAAAATATATGGATACAATCGCGTATTAAAAATATTAAAAACTGCAGGAACGGATAAAGGTACAGTTCCGATGCCGCTAAATATCATTTGTTTATTTACTTGTTACTACGGTAATTAATTCTGGTCTCCATGGTGTTTATGACATCTTTATACGCGTCAACGGAAAGGCATAATTAAAAGGGCCTAAATCGTGCGAACGGGGCGAAATATCAAATTCCAAGTTGGACAGTGTTTTTTGCCTTGTGTCAAAGGTTACATGTGCAAAATTTGGTGGCAATCGATGTAACGGTGTGGATTTGTATCACAAAATCCTCAGAATTGGAGTTTTATATATATTGTAAATAAATAAAATTTTAGTATATATCAGTGCACCACGTTTTGGGGAGCCAAATCTGTAAATAAAATTTTTTAGTTCTTTTGTATTTTGGTTGCCCCACGTTGTGCCAAATATGTAAATAAATATTTTGTCACTATTAAAAATTAATTACTTTGGCCTCACGTTGTTGCGCCAAATATGTAAATAAAAATCTGAGTGTTTATTAATTTATTTTATTTGAATTTGATCCGTTCTTATTAACTGTGTTCTTATTAACAACACTCGTTGTAGCGCCAAGTTTTGAATGCAATGATTTTTAATTGATGTAACTGGTGTAGAGGTAATTACGTATTTTATATTCAATATAAAAATAATTAGTTAGGTATTTGCTTCTTGAATATATAATTAATTCAAAAATTGATTGAAATTAATAATAATTTAAAATTAAAATATTGTTGCTCACCTTGATACCCAAATTTTCGCCTCAATTTTTGTCAGCGTAAGCACTCGTATTTGCGATCATTTACTAATTATTCTAAATAATTACACCAACTCTTATACAGTTTATTTCAATATTTTTTATTGGTTTTTTAAACCTTTCCTTTAATATAAAACAAATAAATACTTTCTGAACATTAGTTACCATAGCTAATAAATTAATTGCTCATATGTTGGCACTATTGAAAAATCTCAGGGAATATGTTTATTAATTTTTTTAGGTTAATTCGAATTAAATATTATAAAGTGTGTTCTTTTGACTACAATAAGTTTTCGAAAATGTCCTCAGTGAAGTACAAAACATCACTACAGAACAATATTCTTCTATATAATATTATATAAAATAAATAATTGCTTACAACTAAGGAACGAAAGTTTTGTTAGTGTCTATAAGCGTCAGTTATTTCTGGGTTAACAACAAATTCACTTCTTAATTCTACGTACAAATAAATAATTATATTAAAACTAATAAATCACAACAGTGTTAATGTTTAGTATGCACATTTTAGACCACGGACTAACAGCCCAGCAAAACCCAGCATTCATTGACACCGACTGTGAAGCTTAAGTTCTTTTCTCAAAACATGCCCTTGTTAAAAAAACCGATATTAAAGTCCTGTAACATAAAGGCTGTCCCAACTTTATTATATGTATCAGAAACCTAGACAAGCCAAACGAGATGAATCGAGGCAGCGGACGCATGACGTGTAAGGCCATTGGCTGGGTACAGACTATGTGATCAGAAAGTGCTACTGAAATCAGAGAGGAACCGGCAGTTGGGAGCATTATGGATAATTCCGTACAAGGTGACAGACATACTTGAAGGTCATCAGAGGATTGAATCCCTTGAAATATTATATATATTGCGATGTACCTGGGTCGCATAGAATAAGTAGTCGAGATAGATATTATTGGAATAAAACGAGTTTATTAATGATGCTATGAATTTTTCTGACAATCTACTGTTCCTTTAATACAGTTCACAAAAGTACTTAACTTGTCTCTGTTGACCTTGTCTCTTCCAATCAACTTGAAATGTCTGTATACCCTAAACGGAATATCTTGCACTTCGCGGATAGCACACAATATAACAATTATCGCAGTAACTCAACAGAAATTTTCACGACTTGTGTTCGTCGCGATTGGCTGGCCTAACGTCATGGACCACTCGTTACCTCGTTTACTCGTTATCGATTCCGAAGAGTGAAACCGTCTGTCAAATTCTTACTTTAAAACTGAATTTCTAGTAATCTGATTGGTTCTTTAGTAACCCCTTCTCATGATTTTCTTACACAAGAAATAAACTCATTATTATCGTATAATTTTCCTCGACAAGATTGTATCGTACAGAACAATATTCATGTTCAAAAATCCTGAAGTATTTTACGACCAATTTTATTGGCTATAAAATCTTTTTACTTAAAAAACGTATACATTCTACTAAATTTTAAAATAACTACTATCATCAGGTAGGTCTTTTTATTACGAGTATTCTCATATAAATCCCATCTCAATATTTCCCATATTTAGATAGTTATTTAAATGGGTTGTCGGTACTGGACGGGCCTATCATCGTCCGCTTACCTATTTGTACCCTTCACTTAAAGAAAGGTTATTTTTATGGCCACTAAAAAGTTGCATCTATTGTTAAGAGGGTTTTACAGTATAGTTACTAAGGCGGCCCCATCCAGTGGATTGAGTGGTATTTTAATCCGTTGCATGTAGGCCTAACTTAAGTTGGTTCAAAAACATTAATTTTATTATTATATAATGATAACAGCGCAACGATTATATAACATTATGTAATATATCAATGATAATATTACCTTATATAATAATAATAATAATAAGTGATGAATGATTATTGTTATTCATTTATAGGCCTAATTTAGCACTAATATAATTATTTCATTCTTTGATAAGAGAAATAATATATAAACATTGTTAAACAGACTGCGACATCCTTCAAAGAAATTCATCGGCATCCTTGCCATCCGTCGCCTCATGTCTTTTTTCATTTTTAACCAGTGGCTGTTGATGTTCTGGGTATGGATGTTAATGACATTCCAGCACACAGAGTTCAGCGAATTTTAACTCGTAAATGAGTATAACCTTTACTTTGTAGAGAATTGTATTCCCTCCACATGTTTGTAATTACAGTAGATCGTAAATAACTGAATATTCACTAAAACTAAAATAGTGAATTCTCTGGTGTTAACAAATATTTTATTCCAAAATACGTTTATGCGTTTAGACAGTGCACGCTTATGACTGTCTAGGTTCACAGTATTCCAAATACTCAGATTATCCATTATATGCTGTTACTTACTCAATATTATTCTGACGCAATGGCGTAACTACGGGGGCGAATCAGAGAGGTCAGTCCCTCCCCCAAAGCTATTACCAGTGTCAGCCAACTTCAATAATCACTTAACCTAGACGTATTTC
Source organism: Magicicada septendecula (assembly GCA_034769895.1). Taxonomy (NCBI): domain Eukaryota; kingdom Metazoa; phylum Arthropoda; class Insecta; order Hemiptera; family Cicadidae; genus Magicicada; species Magicicada septendecula. The sequence continues at coordinate 259,028,829 of CM068370.1, read as the reverse complement.
TGAGTTACCTGCGTCTGTTAAATAAGGATTACTGTATACATAACTATAGACATAAGGGTTTTCGGTACTGGATGGTGGCATTTAAAACTAACAATTTTCACAGTGTTCCTTATTCAAGTACCAAGCCTGTCACTTTCTACCTTCTGCACATTTCTGTTCGTACTTTATCCTTATGCTCGAATTAACGTGTACGCGATTTTTCATATAACCTAATCCCACAGTTAGAATTGTATCCGTTCTCTTCTGTTCATAAGGCATCACATTACTGCCAATAACGTTACACTACATTCTGAATTATATTGTGGAACATATTTCGAAACTTGAGTAATGCTTCCCACTCCAGATCAGTTATGTGAGAATTAGTTTTCTGTTTTGGTCCCAATAAGTCACCTCGTTTCAATTTGACCAGTAACCTAATGATATTACATTCATTACGCGTTTTCATTCTCCCATTTTCTGAAAGCAACTTGTGATCATCACTGCCAATTCACATACGTTCAGTCTTTCCAAAAGTAATTTTTTAAACCGTAGTTATACACGTTGTGGCCGTTACTTAAGGACCACTGATTATTCATTTTCTTCCTCAAAAATCACGTGACCATCTGCAAAAAAACGGAAGCTACAACATTACTTTTATCACTGCCGAATATTCTCCCTACCGAGGTTGAAGTTTTTTTTCAAACTGTACGAAAAGTGATCAAGTATTAAAAAAATTCTGTTCGTTGATGGAAAGTTCATTTTGTCTTCCGGTGATGTGGAAGTAAAACCATAAAAATTTAGCATTTACAGTCAGTGACAAGTGCTGGTTTATTTTATTTGTATAATATTGAGGCGTTTGTGTTATTAATAGGACTGTTTCAACAGGTATCACTAATATATACAAAGTACAGAAACTGTGTAAGTCGAAAAGTATTAATTACAAAAAAATAAATTCTTTGGTTATAGCGTTAAGCATTTTTAGCATAGTCTACAGTAAGGAAATTTGAAACGTCTGCTTTCACAGGTTTTAAGTAGACCATTTTGGTTATGATTAGATAATTATGATTAAGATAAATATTTTCCGTTATTCATTCTGTTCAGTCTTATGTTCTTCAACAAGACGACGACATTATATATGTTTCAATGAGAAGTGTAAAGTATTTAACGTAACGCAGAATCATTAGACTATTCAACGTCGAACCTATGAAACCTGCCTGTCTAGGGCCACAAACCCAATAACCTTGTTTGAAACGAACATACTCACAGTTAGAAAACAGTTAAGTTCGCCTAGTCTTTGCTACTCGCCTGATAGTTGGAACGGTAAACAACAAATTCATGCAACCATACACATGCAACAAAACCTGTATTTGTGTGATTACACACTATTGGAAGAATTCTTCCGCAACTTATTCTGACGTGACGCTTTCCAGTTACCGAGCTTTATTTCCAAAGTGAAATCACTTATGATCGTAAGTGAAATAACTTCAAAACGAACATTTCCTTACAATCAATTCAAAAAAGTTTCATTACATTTTGAAATTACATTACCACAGCACACTCACAGCACCCTTTCCGTTGAACTTATTGCAGGTACTCTCAGGCAAATTCCGCAGATGTGTTATAGCGTGTTGATCTCTAGTAGTTTGAAAGTTGTGAATGGAGTTTTCAACCTCCATTCTCCATGATCCATCAATTACGTTGTCATTCCCGTCGTCCCGACCTATTTGTCGGGTTCATTTTTGAGCCAGTTGTACAACATACATCATACTAACACTACATCGTTTACTGTGTTCAACTTGAGAGCTGAGACCTTGGAACGGCTCACTGATACTCGATGCGCCCGGCTAAATCGGTTAATGCAGATTTCGTTCCTCATTCCGTTTGTGGTATGGTTTCAGTGAAAACACATCGTCATCGACAATTACAACATTAGGAGGCAGATTAATTTCGCTCTTCTCGGTTGATTTAGAAAATAAACGTCAGGACCAAACTCCACCATCTCCGCCGTAATAAGTACAATGTTGTAGAACTTTTTGTAGTTGAAAAACTATTATCATTGTATCAATAATATAAGCTGTACTGCAATAAAGAATAGATTATTATTGTATCTGCAAAAAGTATAGGCCTATTAATAATTAAATATGCAGAGTGTTCAAAATAATTAATATTAAAAGTTAAAAGTGTACCTGAAAAGTATTATTTAATCGTAATATACACACCCGCCGTACATGTCATCACACATCATTATTACACGTCTGCACACTGCCCATTCCTGGTTCATTTCCGGTTTCCTGATTCTGGTTCAGACACACACACATACAGAAGTCCCTCCTTCTACGTTGACCCTAACCTGCATAATTAGATTTATACAATGTAACAAAATAAGAAACAAATTATATTTTTGGCTGTGTGTGTAAGAAACGTAGGCCTAGAGTTAAAAGGCAGGCTCTTTGGTGAAACGATGACCTATAATATTGTAAACTAACAAACAACAGACACCGTGTCAAATAACGTGTACCTACCTGAAAGAAATAATTTTCTATGTAAAGCTTATGCCTTTTTGTTAGTACAGATTTGTTTATATTTGCATTACTCAATAATAATATTAACATATGTTTCGGGACAAAATAACAAAATAATAATCGATTCTTTTATATTTAAACTTATTTGTTGTTTGTTACGTGTATTGCAATTTCACTACGAACGAATTTTTTTTATGTAAGAATAAGATTTAAATCAGTAAATAAGGAGATCACTGCTAAGAAACCAATGAAAAGAGACAATGTGTCCCCTATTATTTTCTCAGTTTTATAATTGGAGTTAGAAGTGCACAATCCTAATGAGAATCTTGCCACGCTGTAACATTTCGTATTCTCTTCGCTTCGATAAAATGTATAAATTTCATAACGTTATGTGCTACGAGTTAACCAATTGTAGATTGACAATTGACAATTGACAATTGTAGATTTTAACTGTCAGCCAGATACGAATTTGGTAGAATCTTATGGTGAAACCGTAGCAACGGAATTACCAACTGTCAATTTATAAAAGTTGTAGTTTGTAATCAAAGCTCTGGTGTCTAATTATGTACGTTCAACCAGTAGCGTAACTACGTAGAGGATCAGGCACCCCTCCCCCACCAGAGCTATTACAAATTTCAGCAAAATTACATAGTCACTTTACGTTGACTATTTCTAACCAGTTGTGTTTTGTAAACTAAGGTTTATTATTACACTCGTAGAAATAAAAGGAATTACAATATTTGCAAATTAATAAAATAAAGGGGAGTCCAACCTTCAAGCCAGTCTCATCCCCCCCCCCCAGAAGCAGCTCCTAGTTACGCCACCGCGGTTCAACAGTAACAATACTTGGACACATGAACATTTATTGAGGCATCAGTTGAAAGTCCGGACATGACCGATACATGTAAGATGACTCGACAGTTACGTAATTGCCGGGCGTAATCGCCTTAACAAGGGATATAAAAAAATAATTTGAAGTATGGATTTTATATCGATAAACGTAGGTTTATTCCTTTTAATGCTTTAGATCAACATTTTTAGCAGGGATGAAAATAGAACTACGTTATTTTCAAACAGTATTGACTTTTTCAGTACATTACGTTTCTTGATTATTTACACTTGAAAGATTTTAAAAGTATCTGTTTATATTAAGAACCTAAAGGTGAAGACAAATTCTTTTCAGCAAGGCAGAGATCGTATTAGCTGCAAAACAACGCTCTGTGTTAAAAGTGTACAAATGAAAGTCTCCTCCGGGCCGGATTTGAACCAGCGACCTATGGATTACTGTTTGTTCTACGTACCAACTACAGTCCACCGCTCTACCAACTGAGCTGCCAGAGGTGGTTACGAAAGTACAACGTCTGGTCTAATTACAAATACTTTCTCTTTGTTCTGTTACACTTCGAGTTTAACTTGATTAATCCTTCGAGTGGCAAAGTGTAGTAATTTAAATTAAATTGGAATTCAAGACACTCGATTTTGTTAAGAGTCTAACAAAATACACAAACTTGAATCTAACAAAAAAGTTGCTCCATACTGATCCAGTACTCTTTATATTTATCACAAATCTAATGAAACTCTACATCAAGAACGTCGGGTATAGCAGTAGGCTACTCAGTAGCGAAATACACTACCTATCGCACCGCAACTAATGGTTATTTCGTCTTTTTGTATTATACTTGTTTGTCGAAATAACCTAGAAAGTTGCATGCTGAAATAAGTAGAAGGTTAGAGAAACTATATTTTAGGCAGTAAGCCGCTTACAGTAAATAATTGTGAACTGCCTTTGTAAGTTATTTCACTTCTTCTTCTTCTTCTTCTTCTTCTTCTTCTTCTTCTTCTTCTTCTTCTTCTTCTTCTTCTTCTTCTTCTTCTTCTTCTTCTTCTTCTTCTTCTTCTTCTTCAGCGGCGCAACAACCCATTACTGAGTCAAGGCCTCCTTTAACAACCTCCGCCAGTTGTCCTGGTCAAATGCAGCTGCTCTCCAGTTCCGGGCCCCAAGGATCAACAGCCTGGCGAGTCTTTGCAGATGTTTCAACAAATAGCACACAATCTGGCGAAAGAAACTGACAGGTTTCTGCACATAAAAGTTTTACAGATGGGCTATGTGAATTCTCCGATCCAACCCCCAACCTGGAGGACCAGGAACTTTGTTTTCGGGGTGCTCTTCCCCTAGATTGTGCTTTCACCTCAGCTGACGATCTCTCTCTGCCCGGTCGCAGTAGGCTAACTGACTCAGCCCATGTGTGCAGCCGTTGGGCTACTATAGCCTCCTCCGCCTCCACACTAGATGCACACCCTGCTGCCGATGTGCACCATCCTGCCCGGCCAGGACCCAGGATACCCCCAGGCTGTCCTGACAGAACCCCCATCTCTCGTTTGCTTACCGATCCACTCCGCCGAAGGGATTGGTTACCACAACCTTGGAGTGGATTGCTCGGCGTAACAGGGCCCACCGACGTGTAGGTGAAAGTGGAGTTGGGGTGGAGAGACTGGTGCATTTCTCTTCTATAAAAGCATATGTTTGCATCACACCCCCTTTGGACCCCAAGTTATTTCACGTGGCACATATACAACTTATAATGCATCTACTTCTGTTTTAAACAACCCAACGTTACACATTTAGATTCCCGTATTAATATTACAATGAACAGATCTAGACACAACAGTTCTTTTTCTTCTACACCTTATGAATTATCCACATTGCCTGTTATGGGTATTCAAACAATGCTTTCTTGATCACCCAAAATTTCTACCACGAAGTGTATAATTCGATTTTTCATTGTTCATTATCCGGTCCATATTGTCAATTCTTCAACCCGCTAAACTACGGAGTGTAACATTAGTAGAAAATAATAATAGAGAACTGGAATCTTCCATCAGCGAGAATAGTCAGAGAACTTCTACGTGTCAACAACTTTGGTTTTATACGTGTGAAAGTCTTGGACCCAATACACCTATCTCTTCTGACCTTCCCAACTATCATTCAACAATTAAAACGACAAACGGAGAGAAAATCAAAAAGGTGATGGAGCGGAGTTAATAAATAAGAGTGACATAAGGAGGGAAGTGGAGTTCCTGAAGAGAATTCAAGGGTGAAGGAAGAAGTCAATGTGTGTGTTAAAGTTCAAAGTACCAACAGCATGGACGCCACAAGAAGGCGGTAAGAAAGACTATGTTAAATATTCGAAATTTCAAAAAGGGGGTTACTCTCTTGTTGGAATACAAATAAATATAATGCCATACTACTCGTACATCACACATCACATACAATATCTTTTGTAAAATTTAAATACAAAATTACGTTCGAATAATAAGACGTTAATTTTTTAAAAATTGTAATAATAAACTGTTAAAGGAATAAAAAAATAATGGTAGGCATTAGATTTAAAGGGTTTATATAATAATTTCAAAAATGTACTAAAATTACATAGAAGCAAACAAATGTCAATTATAATAAAAGGAGTAGGATAAGTAGATTTAAGAAGTTTAGAATGTTTTGATATATACATTTTATAATTGATCATATCATATATGTACTTTCTATTTCTAATAAAACGGATCATTACTGTTAGATTTAGAATTGTTTTTAAAAATTAAAATCTTCTCGTAAGCAAAGCGAAGTTATTTTTAACTCCTCCCTCCCACCAAACCCCCATCCTCTAACACCAGTTTCTTTTAAAATTATCAACCAGTTTCACAATATTCAACTCATCTCAATTTTCACAATACTGTACTGTATTACGATCTTATAGCACATCTAAAACCTACATCTTGTGAAAAAAATGTGTTCTCCTCTGTCTGTATTGGTATAATTCCAGTACGGTATGATAAGCTCCAGAGATTCACTGCCAATCCCACTAGTAGAGTCTGCGCTCCTGGTCGAAGAGAATCACGCCGCGTGCAACAGACACAAACATCATGGGGACACGGAAATCTTCCAAGATACCCCCTCAATTCCTTTACGGGAACATTTTCTAAAAAACTACTCAACCTATCTGTTTGAAATTTTCACAGCAGTTTTTGTAGACCTTTTTACAAGAGCTGAGTTTTTTTTTTGTTAAAAAATATAGCACACGGATTTTTTTTCTATGGCAAACGATAACAGCCGCAAATTCAAACAGAATCAAATAATATTTTGCATACAGCCCTGACTTGTAGAGTACTCACGACCTATTGTTTTTGGTGAAGATCGGTTGAGGGAAAGGGGTAGTTTACCTGCAACGATTTTCTTTTTATCAAGGGTAATTTTTTTTTTGGCAAACGATAACAGCCGCAAATTCAAACAGAATCAAATAATGTTTCGCATACAGCCCTGAATTATGGAGTTCTCAAGACCTATTGTTTTTGGTGAAGATCGGTTAAGGGAAAGGGGTAGTTTATCTGCAACGTTTTATGTTTTAACAAGGGTATTTTCTATGGCAAACGATAACAGCCGCAAATTCAAACAGAATCAAAAGATTATTTGCATACAGCCCTAAATTGCAGAGTTCTCAAGACGTATTGTTTTTGGTGAAGATCGGTTAAGGGAAAGGGGTAGTTTACCTGCAGCGTTTTTTTATCAAGGGTATTTTCTATGGCAAACGATAACAGCCGCAAATTCAAATAGAATCAAATAATTTGTTGCATACAGCCGTAATTTGTAGAGTACTCAAGACCTATTGTTTTTGGTGAAGATCGGTTAAGGGAAAGGGGTAGTTTACCTGCCACATTTTATGTTTTAACAAGAGTAATTGTTTCTATGACGAACGATAACTGCCGCATATTCAAACAGAATCATATAATTTTTTGCATACGTCACTGAATTGTAGAGGACTCAAGGCCTTTTGATTTTGGTGAAGATCGGTTAAGGGGAAGGGGTAGTTTACCTGCAACCTTTTACGTTTTAACAAGAGTACTTGAAAATTCATTTAAACTTTTTCAAACAATGGTAATTGTTAAAAATAAAATAATTTTGTTGCCAGGCAATAAAATTATAATTTTTTCATTTTAATGTAAATCATGTATAAGAGAAAATATATCGTGCGTGGCAGGCAAGCATATCTAAGTTATGTACTGTTTACGTTTCCATTTTATTATTATGACTACCGCAATAAAAAGGCAGGGAAGACACACACACACACACACACACACACAAGAAGTTTCAAGAAGTTGAATTACATTATGATGAACAAAATGGATCTAATGGCGAAGCTGTACGATTTATCCCAAAGAAAAGGCAGAGAAAAACAACAGCCGAAATCGTTGCTGCTCCAGTGGCCGAATACTTAAAATCAGATACTGAAAAACGTAAATCCGAAGAAGATAAATTTGAAGATGCCATGTTGACATTTTTTAAGAGTATGCTACCTCATACTAAGTTTTATCAAACAGAAGAAAGCGGCCGTTTAAAACTGCAATAATGGAAAAATTAAACCAGCTGCTGGATGAGGAAGAGGCTGCTGAGCAAACTGATATGAATATCCCTTCTCAACCAGCAGTGGAAGACCTCCAGTGCCACAATATGGTAGAGATTGTACAATACAGCTGTGCGATCTTCCATCAACTAGCATCGGAGGAAGTGGTTATCAATACGGACTATAAACACAACAATACGGAGATCAGCGTAGTGCAATTGAGGTCCCAACAGAACAGTACCAATTCGATAATCTGAGAAATCCTCCAAGATATCAATCGATGTAAATTTAAAAAAATGTATGATGTTTTCTAATAAAAAGGTGTACTCTTCTTAGACCAAGTATGTTTTTCACATTAAAACCTACTTCAGTAGGCCTATTACATACGCGAGGAATGTTTTTAATAAATGTATTTAATAAATCACATAATTAATTACATGTTGAAAATTATATTCTGAAACATGAGGTTGAAAGTCCTAATTGCTACAAACAAATTGTGCGATTAGTGATACTATATATGGTGAAGTTGTTAATGCGTAACAATTACACTATTTATTTATGTGGATTCGACTGGCGCTATCGTAGCAATGTAAATTTACTGATGGTTAGGGGCCTAGTGTAAACTATAAAGATAACTTATTTATTATAGATTCAGAAAGCAATGTACGTTGGCAAATTTGGTAAGAAAAGGTATAGACTCTCCTTAGTATGTTGTACAGTATAAAAATATCGGTATGGAGAACCATACATGACTTCCATGTTCTAAGATTTATATTTCAAATCATATTCGAAATGAAATAAATATTTCCATAGAAACTACGTCTTTCTACTTATTGCTTCAGCATTAACCACAGTGCTGTGGTCACTAACGTATACCACCTCACGTTTTCGCACTCGATTTTCACTGATGATGGCAGTCGATGGCACTGCCGAAAAGTCTGGTTTTGCAGAAAACATTGGACTACGGCTAAACAGCCCGGGAAGCAATTTTAACAAGAAACTACTTCTTTGTTCCCTATAACGTAGTACACATATAAAAAATTCTCCCCTCCACCTTCAACTATAATTTTTAATAATAGAAAATTACCCCCACCCCGTTCACCTAACCTCTTCATTTATAGATATTTCATCTACGTTTCTACAGTGGATTATTATGAGCTTCTTATCAGGATACTTTATTTATAAAAATTAAGTACTTTACTCTTGTTAAATCATAAAATGTTTCTGGTAAACTACCCCTTTCTTTTAACCGATCTTCTCCAAAATCAATAGACCTTCAGTCCTCTACAATTCAGGGATGCATGCAAAAAAATATTTGATTCTGTTTGAATGTGCGGCAGTTATCGTTCGTCATGGAAACATTTCTCTTGTTACAACATAAAATGTTGCAGGTAAACTACCCCTTTCCCTTAACCGATCTTTACCAAAAACAACAGGTCTTGAGAACTCTACAATTCAGGGCTGTATGCAAAACATTATTTGATTCTGTTTGAATTTGCGGCTGTTATCGTTTGCCATAGAAAAAATTACCCTTGATGAAACATAAAACGTTGCTGGTAAACTACCCCTTTCCCTTAACCGATCTTCAACAAAATCAACAGACCTTGAGCTCTGTATAATTCAAAAAGGTATGCAGAAGAGTAGTTGATTCTGTTTTAATATACGGCATTTATCGTTCGTCATAAAAAAAATTACCCTTGTTAAAACATAAATGTTGCAGGTAAACTACCCTATTCCCTTAACCGATCTTCACCAAAACCAACAGGTCTTGAGAACTCTACAATTCAGGGCTATATGCAAAACATTATTTGATTCTGTTTGAATTTGCGGCTATTATCGTTTACCAAATAAAAAATTACACTTGATAAAAAACCGTTCCTAGTAAACTACCCCTTTCCCTTAACCGATCTTCACCAAAAACAATAGGTCTTGAGTACTCTACAAATCAGGGCTGTATGCAAAAAATTATTTGATTCTGTTTGAATTTGCGGCTGTTATCGTTTGCCATAGAAAAAAAATCTATAGACACATAGATAGACAGACAGGCAGATAGATAGACAGACACACACACACAGACACTTTTCGAAAAATGACTTTTTTTCATGTTTTGAGTGTAGTACAATCAGAATCTGCAATATATCGAACACGTTTTTTTTTTGCCATCACCATACTTCCATTAACTTAAGGAACATGGAAGTAAATATCGGTATGGAACCATACGTGACTTCCATGTTCTAAGATTTATATTTAAAATCATATTCGAAATGAAATATTTCCATAGAAACTACTTCTTTCTACTTATTGCTTTAGTCTTATCCACAGTACTGTGGTCAATAACGTATACCACCTCACGTTTTCGCACTCGATTTTCACTGATGATGGTAGTCGATGGCACTGCCGAAAAGTCTGATTTTTCAGAAAACATTGGACTAAAGCTAAACAGCCCGGGAAGGAATTATAACAAAGAACTACTTCTTTGTTGCCGATAACGTAGTACACATATACAAAATTCTCCCGTCTCCATTCAACTATAATTTTTTCTTATTATAGAAAATTACCCCCACCCCTTTCACCTAACCTCTTCATTTATAGATATTTCAATTACTTTCTACAGTGGATTATTATGAGCTTCTTATCAGGATACTTTATTTATCAAAATTAAGTACTTTACTCTTGTTAAAACATAAAACGTTGCTGGTAAAGTACCTCTATCTCTTAACCGATCGTCACCAAAATCAATAGACCTTCAGTCCACTACAATGCAGGGACGCATGCAAAAAAATATTTGATTCTGTTTGAATGTGCGGCAGTTATCGTTCGTCATGGGAACATTTCTCTTGTTACAGCATAAAATTTTGCTGGTAAACTACCCCTTTCCCTTAACCGATTTACACCAAAATCAGAAGACCTTGAGATCTCTATAATTCAGGAAAGTATGGAAAAAATTATTTGATTCTGTTTGAATTTACAGCAGTTATCTTTCGTCAAAAAATTACCCTTCATAAAACATAAAATGTTGCTGGTAAACTACCCCTTTCCCTTAACCGATCTTCAACAAAATCAACAGACCTTGAGAGCTCTTTAATTCAAAAAGGTGTGCAAAACATTATTTGATTCTGTTTGAATTTGCGGCTGTTATCGTTTGCCATAGAAACAAATTACACTTGATAAAAAAACGTTGCCGGTAAACTACCCCTTTCCCTTAACCGATCTTTACCAAAACCAACAAGTCTTGAGAACTCTACTATTCCGGGCGGTATGCAAAACATTATTTGATTCTGTTTGAATTTGCGGGTGTTATCGTTTGCCATAGAAAAAATTACCCCTGATAAAAAAAGTTGCTGGTAAACTACTCCTTTCCCTTAACCGATCTTCAACAAAATCAACATACCTTGAGTTCTGTATAATTCAAAAAGGTATACAAAAGAGTAGTTGATTCTGTTTTAATTTACGGCAGTTATCATTCGTCATAGAAAAATTAACCTTGTAAAACATAAAATGTTGCTGGTAAACTACCCCTTTCTCTTAACCGATCTTCGCCAAAAACAATGTCTTGAGTACTCTACAAATCAGAACTGTATGCAAAACATTATTTGATTCTGTTTGAATTTGCGGCTGTTATCGTTTGCCATAGAAAATACCCTTGTTAAAACATAAAATGTTGCAGGTAAACTACCCACTTCCCTTAACCGATCTTCACCAAAAACAATAGGTCTTGAGTACTCTACAAATCAGAGCTGTATGCAAAAAATTATTTGATTCTGTTTGAATTTGCGGCTGTTATCGTTTGCCATAGAAAAAAAATCTATAGACACATAGATAGACAGATAGACAGATAGATAGACAGACACACACACACAGACACTTTTCGAAAAATGACTTTTTTTCATGTTTTGAGTGTAGTACAATCAGAATCTGCAATAATATCGAACACGTTTTTTTTTGCCATCACCATACTTCCATTAACTTAAGGAACATGGAAGTAAATATCGGTATGGAGAACCATACGTGACTTCCATGTTCTAAGATTTATATTTAAAATCATATTCGAAATGAAATATTTCCATAGAAACTACTTCTTTCTACGTATTGCTTTAGTCTTATCCACAGTACTGTGGTCAATAACGTATACCACCTCACGTTTTCGCACTCGATTTTCACTGATGATGGTAGTCGATGGCACTGCCGAAAAGTCTGGTTTTTCAGAAAACATTGGACTAAAGCTAAACAGCCCGGGAAGGAATTTTAACAAAGAACTACTTCTTTGTTGCCGATAACGTAGTACACATATACAAAATTCTCCCCTCTCCCTTCAACTATAATTTTCATTTATAGAAAATTACCCCCACCCCGTTCACCTAACCTCTTCATTTATAGATATTTCAATTACTTTTCTACAGTGGATTATTATGATCTTCTTATCAGGATACTTTATTTATCAAAATTAAGTACTTTACTCTTGTTAAAACATAAAACGTTGCTGGTAAAGTACCTCTATCTCTTAACCGATCGTCACCAAAATCAGTAGACCTTCAGTCCTCTACAATGCAGGGATGCATGCAAAAAAATATTTGATTCTGTTTGAATGTGCGGCAGTTATCATTCGTCATGGGAACATTTCTCTTGTTACAACATAAAATGTTGCAGGTAAACTACCCCTTTCCCTTAACAGATCTTCACCAAAATCAGAAGACCTTGAGATCTCTATAATTCAGGAAATATGCAAAAAATTATTTGATTCTCTTTGAATTTACGGCAGTTATCTTTCATCAAAAAATTACCCTTCTTAAAACATAAAATGTTCCTGGTAAACTACCCCTTTCCCTTAACCGATCTTCAACAAAATCAACAGACCTTGAGATCTGTTTAATTCAAAAAGGTGTGCAAAACATTATTAGATTCTGTTTGAATTTGCGGCTGTTATCGTTTGCCATAGAAACAAATTACCCTTGATAAAAAAACGTTGCCGGTAAACTACCCCTTTCCCTTAACCGATCTTCACCAAAACCAACAAGTCTTGAGAACTCTACTATTCCGGGCTGTATGCAAAAAATTATTTGATTCTGTCTGAATTTGCGGCTGTTATCGTTTGCCATAAAAAATACCCTTGTTAAAACAAAAAACGTAGCCGGTAAACTACCCCTTTCCCTTAACCGATCTTCACCAAAAACAAAAGGTTTTGAGTACTCTACAAATAAGGGCTGTATGCAAAACATTATTTGATTCTGTTTGAATTTGCGGCTGTTATCGTTTGCCATAGAAAAAATTCACCTTATAAAAAAACGTTGCTGGTAAACTACTCCTTTCCCTTAACCGATCTTCACCAAAAACTGTAGGTCTTGAGTACTCTACAGTTCAGGGCTGTATGCAAAAAATTATTTGATTCTGTCTGAATTTGCGGCTGTTACCGTTTGCCATAAAAAATACCCTTGTTAAAACAAAAAACGTAGCCGGTAAACTACCCCTTTCCCTTAACCGATCTTCACCAAAAACAATAGGTCTTGAGTACTCTACAAATAAGGGCTGTATGCAAAACATTATTTGATTCTGTTTGAATTTGCGGCTGTTATCGTTTGCCATAGAAAAAATTCACCTTATAAAAAAACGTTGCTGGTAAACTACTCCTTTCCCTTAACCGATCTTCACCAAAAACTGTAGGTCTGGAGTACTCTACAGTTCAGGGCTGTATGCAAAAAATTTTTTGATTCTGTTTGAATTTGCGGCTCTTATCGTTTGCCATAAAAAATACCCTAGTTAAAATATAAAATTTGCTGGTAAACTACCCCATTCGCTTAACCGATCTTCAACAAAATCAACATACCTTGAGTTCTGTATAATTCAAAAAGGTATACAAAAGAGTAGTTGATTCTGTTTTAATTTACGGCAGTTATCATTCGTCATAGAAAAATTACCCTTGTAAAACATAAAATGTTGCTGGTAAACTACCCCTTTCTCTTAACCGATCTTCACCAAAAACAATGTCTTGAGTACTCTACAATTCAGGGCTGTATGCAAAAAATTATTTGATTCTGTCTGAATTTGCGGCTGTTATCGTTTGCCATAAAAAATACCCTTGTTAAAACAAAAAACGTAGCTGGTAAACTACCCCTTTCCCTTAACCGATCTTCACCAAAAACAATAGGTCTTGAGTACTCTACAATTCAGGGCTGTATGCAAAAAATTATTTGATTTTGTCTGAATTTGCGGCTGTTATCGTTTGCCATAAAAAATACCCTTGTTAAAACAAAAAACGTAGCTGGTAAACTACCCCTTTCCCTTAACCGATCTTCACCAAAAACAATAGGTCTTGAGTACTCTACAAATCAGGGCTGTATGCAAAACATTATTTGATTCTGTTTGAATTTGCGGCTCTTATCGTTTGCCATAGAAAATACCCTTTTCAAACATAACACGTTGCCGGTAAACTACTCCTTCCCCTTAACCGATCTTCACCAAAAACTATAGGTCTTGAGAACTCTATAATTCAGGGCAGTATGCAAAAAATTATTTGATTATGTATGAATTTGCGGCTGTTATCGTTTGCCATAGAAAATACCCTTGTTAAAACATAAAATGTTGCCGGTAAACTACCCCTTTCCCTTAACCGATCTTTACCAAAATCAATAGGTCTTGAGAACTCTATAAATCAGGGCTGTATGCAAAAAATTATTTGATTTTGTTTGAATTTGCGGCTGTTATCGTTTGCCATAAATAAAAAATCTACAGATAGACTGATAGACAGACAGTCACACACACAGACACACAGACACACAGACAGACAGACACACACACAGACACTTTTCGAAAAATGACTTTTTTTCATGTTTTGAGTGTAGTACAATCAGAATCTTCAATAATCTCGAACACGATTTTTTTTGCGATCACCATACTTCCATTTCCTTAAGGAACATAGATGTAAAAAAATCAGAGTACAATAAATTAACATACCTTAAAATTATCAGATTATACCTTAGAATTATCAGGCCTCACCTCTGGGGTAAAATTTTTTGTAGTTCGTATGTTGCTTCTGTATTCTGTCCCGTGCGGTCTTGGTGTAGTGGCTAGCGTGTGGCGTTGCTACGCTGTCGGCGCGGATTCGATTCCCGCCGGGGCCATCTGATTTAGATACGACAGTTCCCCCTCGCAAGGCGATGGCAAACCAACGAGAGGTATCCTGCCTAGTATAAACCATCCCCAACTATGCTGTTCGAATCCGGCGTTAAACTGTACGTCCCATATACCTGTGAGAGATTCTGTAACACTCGCACCACGGGTATATGCGGGGAGGGTACAAACCAGTCGAAAGACTGACGGACCCAATAATAACCCTATCCCGTATTAACTCCAGGACATAATCAAAGCTTGCTATACTCGTTCTACAATAATTATAAAATTTAGCTGTGTCAGCTCTGAGTTCGGCAATAAACCCAATAATATCCCTATTTTGGTTGATAGGGTGAACCCAAAGTTTTCTGTCTTTACCGTAGTCTAGTAATTGTAAGGAATTCCACAATAGGATAACAGTCTCTTCTTCCTCACCATCCATAGCTCCTCGCGTACACTTCGAAATATATAATTATCACTGAAATTAGGTAAAGACTCAAATTAGATATCACTAATAGTGATAACAGACCGTGTGTATGTTTAAACTGAACACTGAACATAAGCGGGAAAATGAAGGTGTTTCTTCTTCCACGTCGCGTCGTGTCGTGAGCGCCTCCACACCACATCCGACCAGTCAAAACGTTTTGCATTAAGACGTTTTCGCTTAAGAGATATGTTCGACGCAGTGTGTGACCGGCCTAACATACTAACACGCACACACTGCTGACAAGGCTGGTCGTTCTCTATCAGTCCTGGTCTCCCTAACTTTCCCCGTTCACGCTGTATCCTGTTCAGTTACACCTACATCAACCGATGGAGTTGATCTGAAAACGTCCATTCCCGAGTTGGTTATTCTTCGTCTTATCCCTAATCTATATATTGGTTTTTATGTCTTTTAGCATTATCTCCGCTATTATCATTTCCGTTTTCCTCTTTTGTATGTCAAACTTCTTCGCTGTTCTTTGCTTCACATTCATTATTTCCGCAGCAGAGTAGAGTAAAGATGTGTAAAAAAAAATTAAAATAACTTTCACTTCAAGAACATTAATTTGTCCGACCAAAATCTCTTCAATGTTACTTGGGGGGGGGGAGGGGGTGGTTGTGGAACTGTTACATCCGTGTAACCAAATGGGGTATGAAAAGGATGGACTGTATCGCTCGAGCCCTTGTAATAAATGTATCACCTTGACTTTATCAGAATTTAGCTTTAACTTTGTTAACAAGCATTGTTTGTGCGTTCTTTTGCTTTTCATTTTTTTTTTTAGTATCAGACTTTCGTGCCATTAAGAGAGAGTATAAAGATTCTGCGTCATGAGTCAGTAATGTAGTTTTAACAAATCGTTGGCAGACAATAATGCGATGTTTCCATATCGCAATCACAATCAGTCGCTATAAGAAAACTACAAGGACATAAATCAGTCGTTATTCAGTATACGTGCCTACGTGCTTCTGCTCTCCTGTTAACCGTGTGACCAATACCGGTTGTTGGTTTGGATGGATGGAACACAGAGACGACCATGTTAACGTAATTTTTTATCTCAGAAACTGTTCGACTTACCAACGTGAAATTTTGTCACTTAACTAGTTGTCCGACCTCGGACAACTAGTTGACGAGGGCTAAAATGCTCTCGGCCACATGTTGATGATTAGTCGAGAAAATGGCGTCAAGGAATGAAGAGCTTCTGCTACTCGCTTTGTTATTAAAGAAAAGAAGACGCAGAGCTCGGAGAAGACGTATGTACATACACCCTATGTTATCAACAAGGATGGATAAAGGATTGTACTACACACTGTTCGATGATCTGTGCGCGGAAGAAAATAAGTTTTTTAACTATTTTCGTATGTCAAAACAATCATTTGATGAATTGTTGGACTTGGTCAAAGCAGACATAACTGGCACTGATACCAAAATGAAGAGAAGCATACCACCAGAAGAAAAGTTAGTCGTAACCCTGAGGTAAGTGATCTGTACAATTAATTAATCAAATTAAATACAATTAAATTTTATTGTAACGTTTTCCACTTTATACAAAAAAATTAACAAACTACATTTTAAGATATTAAAAAGTCTTGGATGAAAAAAACAAACATTAAAATAATCTGTAAACAGTTGAATTCTTACAAAAATACAATGTTACATAACTAATTATTTTAAAAGTAAACAGAAAGAAAATTAAAATAGTAAAAAATCACTTATTTGGGTGCTGCTACTGTCGGACTCTGCAGGCGAAGCCACTGGTGATTGTCCGTTGGAGCTGCTTGCTACGGATAGGCAAGATTGATTTTGACTTTGGTATTCCAATAGTTGCTGTGAATTTCTGGTTGAACTTTGGATTGCCTTTGGTGTTGATGTATGTTGCAGGGGGTTTGGATTTCGGCATTGTTTTATTTGATTGGAAAATCCTGTAGGATTTAGGTATGATGGTGATGGTGATGGATGTTGCTGATGGTTTGGACTTTGGTAATGTTGAGCTTGATAGGAATATCCTGCGGAATTTGGAAATGATTGTGGCTGTAACGAATACTGTTGATATCCAAACTGGCCTGTATTTGGCATTGGTGCCCATTGTTGAGTGATGGGGGTTTGAGCAGCAGCAATGGCTGCAATAATGTCACTTCTAAGCTTTAACCTCCTTTCTGGAGGGACTTTATTTATTTCTGAGACAAGTGACAGTAAAAACAACTTATCCTCATGTTTTTCATCATGTGTTTCTTCTTCAGTAACAATTTTTTTCTTCAAAATTTCAATAAGGTTATCTTCGTCCTTTCTTAATTTCTTGTTGCTTTTACTTTTAGATTTTGAAATACCTTCAACCTCTAGCGAGCCAGTCGCGTCAGTATTATCATTGTTTCCCTCGACACTGTTTTCTCTGTCACTGTCGTGATCCAATGAACTAGCAGTTTTCTTACATAACGTTTCTAAAAAACTCAACTGCTCAAAATAGACATACTGCTTATGGACCTTCGCCCCTGATCCACTTTTTACTTCCTTCTTTTTCTGAATTTCTCTCGCATAGCAAGTACGAATGGACTTCCACCTTTTCTGAATGATTGTCACTGAAAATAAACCAAAATGTATAGGCAACAAAAAATTACTAAAATGCAGTAGGGTTTTTTTGTTTTAACCTTAGAAATAATAATTATAATTAATTTAAGAATTTTACCTTATATAATCCACTAGGCGATCTCAGTTTCTCAAATACGACATGTTTCAGGGACTAAATCCCCATCCTCAGGTACAGTAAAATGCTATTCCCCTAATACATAGGGGTCGTCGAAAAGATTAAAACGTTTATACACATAAACACCACACGCACAAAACTCACTATGAATAAATTAACAATATACATAAACATATGAAAACGTTATAAGTGGCTCGGTGCAACAAATTAATCAGTTTATGTATATATGTTAATTTATTCATAGTGAGTTTTGTGCGTGTGGTGTTTATGTGTATAAACGTTTTAATCTTTTCGACGACCCCTATGTATTAGGGGAATAGCATTTTACTGTACCTGAGGATGGGGATTTAGTCCCTGAAACATGTCGTATTTGAAAAACTGAGATCGCCTAGTGGATTTATATAAGGTAAAATTCTTAAATTAATCATAATAGCGATCTGGAGACTGCATAAAATGTATCTCGAAGCCAATAATTATAAATTTTCATAAACCAAACTTCATAGGTGTTGTGTTGTACAGGGTGGGTGGTAGTCAGTGTTAAACAATTTTTTTCTTGTAATAGTACATACAAGAAGTATGTACATTTCCTATTGTAGTAGGAAACCACTTAGAAAATATTTATCTCAAACGGCCTTGTAGTAATTAATTTTTTAGTATTTTTACAAAAATTCTTGACTTTCAGACAGAAACTTCTAATTTCCGCTCAGTCATTGAATACTTGCATTTTTTTCTTAAAGCTTATAAAATTGTTATTATAAGATGACCATTCCTTTTATGAAAAAGTAATTAAAATGTACTACTTATTGAATTTCAAATTTCTAGAACAATTCAAAAAAACATGAAAGTAAGTCAAGGATGTTTTTACACAATTCACTACTTTTTGGCAGTTTGAGATAATTGTCTTAGTGGTTTTCTACTCCATTAAGTGTATACTATAATAGAAACATTTTCTAACACTAACTACCACCCACCCTTTATACATTGGTGCGTATGTTTTTATGAGTAGTTAATGTAGTTAAAATTGTTTTGTATTAATGCTCTCTGTTTTTACAGGTATCTGGCAACTGGAACATCAATGATCGACCTCCAATATCAATATAGAATAAGTCAGCCTGCAATATCCATGATCGTAAGACAAGTTTGTAAAGCTATTTGGAAGTGTGTAATGCCAAAATGCTTTCCACAATTTACAGAAAAGTTTTGGCTTGAAACTGCAGCTGAATTTTACGAGAAGACAAACTTTCCACATTGTATTGGAGCGATTGACGGGAAACACATCAGATGTATCAAACCTCAACATAGTGGTTCCTTATACTATAACTGCAAGAACTACTTCTCTGTACTTCTTATGGCTATGTGCGATGCGTCGTACAAATTCATCTTTATTGATGTGGGTGCGTATGGTAAATCATCAGATTCAACCGTATTCAAAGAGAGTGTGTTTTTCAATAGACTTTAAAATGGTTCATTAAACATTCCTCCTCCTCAGAACTCCTTCACAGGTCTTGATGAACCCATGCCTTTTGCAATTGTTGCAGACGAGGGATTTGGCCTATCAACGAATATTCTAAGACCGTATGCAGGTAAATGTCTCACTGTCAAGAAACGTGTATTCAATTACAGGCTTTGTCGTGCACGTAGGAACATTGAATGTACCTTTGGAATACTCGCAAACAAATGGCGAATATTCCACAGGCCAATGAATGTTGACATATCATTATGTGAAGACATTATTAAATTATGCTGTGTGCTACACAATTTCGTAAGACAAAGGGATGGCTATCGCATTGAGGACACGTTAACGGTGGAAGGACTGTTCGATATGGATCCCATTATTGAGAAACCACCAAAAAAGGCTAGTAAACTGAGGGATATGTTTGCTGACTACTTCCTCAGTGAAGAAGGTGCCGTTCCGTGGCAAATGGATCGTATGTAGGCAAGGATATATACGATGGATCGTCTTCTGTAGAGGTTTATGAACACATTTGTAGAGGTGTTAATACAGTACGTATAAGTTAAGTTGAATTTAAGTAAGTTCCTTACCAATGTAACCAATGTTTTAAAAATAACTGAAAATATATTACTACTCACAATTTATTTGTTAAGAAATTGCGACTTTTTACTTATTAGGAAAAATACTAAACGTTTTATATTTTTCAAATTTTTTGTTATCTTTGTATAAAAAATAGACAAAATAAAGCAGATTTTTTGCATTTTAAAAACTATATTTTTTTTTTAAATACTTTTCCTTGGTTAGTACATTACTTCTGTAATGTAAAGAAAAAGTAATTTTTCACATTGGAAATAGAGGTGTTTTATATATAAACTGTCGTCCCAGACACAGTTAAGGTGGTGTCTGGGGCGAAGTGCGCATGCGCGGAAGCGAGAGTGGCGCGCCACATGTTGCCCAGTGTAATAGCTCCCATCTGAAACAATGCCCCACGTCCAGCGTCAGCAACTTCCGAGTGGTCGGGAAGTTGCCGATCTCGTCCACCGTCATCCACTAGTTGTCGACCCATATCAACTAGTGGCTTAGTATAATAGGCTCCCATATAAACAATGTTACTAGACGACCCCGGCAACAAGTTGCCCGCCACATGTTGCCTAGTGTAATAGAGGGCTTAGTGTACTATTGCCATTGATCTAGAATCACGACTACTGAGTGCAAAAGAATACATAAATTTTTGTTTATTACTTTTTTAACACTGTTTGTTGCACACGAAATAATCCTTCTATAGTGGTGTGCAACAGTGTTATAATTCTGTCTGTGTATAACCACTAACACAACTTTCTTAATTATATTTCTTATTTAATCATTTTCCCCACGAAAAAAAATTGATATAAAATTTACTTCTAACATGATTCTCTAGATCCATGTATGTAGTCCATTTCGTTTGCTTTAATAATAAGGAAAATTTCAGGTGCCTGGCTTTAATGGGTTCTGAGAAAAATTGTTTTTTTTTTTTCGGGAAAACGCAATTATAAAGTTAAATAAAATGTGTGTTATTAAGTGAATATACCTCTGCTTAAAAACCCCCTGCACAGTAACCACTGTCTTCTTCGTCAATCTTAAGTAGTTTCCTCTTCCTTTCCTGTTCCGTGTTTTCACCAGTAAATTTGAAAGCGCTTTCTGCGTTCAAAACACATTCTTCATCCAAATCTTTTAGCCCATATGGATTATTTTACCACATCTGAGAATCCTAACTCCTACATGACTCAACCTCCTCAATTTTCCCATTATTAAAACTAATTACCGCGCTTGAACCCTATTTCTTATCAACAAAAACATTTTTTTTGGTACACGAGTCAAAATTATATTATTGAATGGTTTGAATTGTCTCACGTAAGAATCTCTTCAGGACGTGTAAACAGACAGCTTCAAGTCATTAATAACAGCTTCATGAATATAATTTTCGTGAATGATTGAAGCCACATAGCTTTCCCTTTTAGAAGGGAAATCTCCATAAGATTTTTTCTCATCTGCTTCAAAAACTTTCTAATCACCTTTAAATTTTCCATAATGCACACAAAATAATAATTGATGATATAAGAACCGTGTAGCATTAGCGGTAATCGGTAACTGTTGGAAAGCGAAGATAGGTATTGAGATGGACAAAACACGCTAGCCTGGAACAGGCATATACTCGAAGGTAGGTTGAAAACTGAAAGGGAAAGCAGTATTTAGGCCATAGACTTGTACAATGGCAAAGGTAAACAGGACTAACTGGGAAGCAGACGAGTCATGGTAAGGCATATCATACAAATACGTTTAAAGGCGCCTTCACACGAGACCACCGTGGTGGCGCCACCACAGAGTCTGGTCGCGCGACCATTGGTGGCCAAGCAAGCATCCAGCAGATGATAGTCTTAAAATGAAGGTGGCAGAAGTAGCAGCCTCTATTTTTTTGTGCTTTATATGAAGTCACGAAAGCGATCCAAGAAAAAAAGACGTTTTTGGATTCACTCACTCTTGCAGGAAAGGGATATTTCGCCTTTTGTTTAATGACCTACGAAAACACGAGTAAAAAAACTTTTAACGTTGACAAGGATGTCCATAACATGTTTTGGCGAGCTGCTTCTCCATTGGCCTGACTAGTACGGACACCAACACGAGAGACAGCGTCTGAAGGATGGCCTGACTAGTACGGACACCAACACGAAAGACAGCGTTTTACCAGAGGAAAAGTTTTACTTACATTTACGGCAAGTAAAATAAAGGAGTAATGTACGGCTGTAATGAGTTTTACTAAACATTTTGTGAACTACTGTATCAGTACAGTGTAAATTTTATTCTACAGAATATTACAAACAACAAAAACAAAAACTACAAAAATATGTAAAAACAAAAATGTTATTATGCTATACATTACATTATAATGTAAATAAAAATATAATTAAAACCTCTTACACACCACTACAAATCATCGGTAATCATGTGCATAGTGGTGTGTAAATGTTTTGATTTCTGTTTGTGAATACAACCAATATAAAAGTTTATTATTAAAAAATACACATACAATTTTTCAAAAACATACATGCTAATTTTTTCTTGTAAATTATAGGATAGATTGCTTATACTTTTTCCATAAAAAAATATCACTACGTGAAACAAAATGTCAGTCTCACTATCATCACTAGCAAGAAACTAAGATAAAAAGGTCGTCAATTTCAGCCTCAGAGTAGCTACTAGGAGAACCTGGTGAAATGACTGGTAAAATTGGGGGTGAAGCGAGCGGTCGTGGAAACATTGGAGGGTTGTAGTTCAAATTGACGTCAGATCCCACATTGCTGGTCTTGACTGTATTTCACAAATAAATACAATGTATTATGTATTTTTTCGTTATCCAATGTGTTTTGATGTCGCGAAATGTGAACTGTGATCTCGCCTTCCATTTTAAAACAATTGTGACTGTCTTATAAAATCAACTCACGGCAACAAAAAATAAACTTCCTAAACTAACTGAGAACAACAGCTGACTAATTATCTTATCTTGGTGGCGAGAGTTGGCCGCGTCTCGTATAAAGGACCTGTGAGAAAAGAATGGGTTTGAAATATCAGCAGGCAAGAGGAAAGAACCGAGCAGGATGAAATGGAAACATGTAGGATACAATGTAAGATAGAGTGACAGTAAATGGAACAAAAAATAGACGGCGACCCGGTGGACAAACAGAGGATTGAAGGATAAAATTAACAGAGAAATTAAATTAATATTAAAAAATATACGCGTGCGTGTATGCTTTAGTACTTATGCTCTCGCCCTGCTAATATGCCGGACACTATACGCGGTGCTGTTGCGTCTCATTGTGCTTGTTGTCTGTTGCACGCAGCGTGATTCTCGTCGATCAGGAGCTCAGACTCTACTAGTGGAAATGGCTACTCAATGAAATACTCTTGATAACTTAAAGGGTATGGGTATTATCTCCCGCAACAAAATTTGCGTGAGATGCCAAGAGGTGCGTTATTATGGCAACACATGCCTTAAACAAAATATAAAATCTAGTGAGATCACCAGGTAACCAAGTACAGAAAACAAATGTTAATGTAGTCTTTACTGTTTCTTACGGACATAAAAATCTGATCTTTAATGTAACCAGTGATAAATAGTTATGAAGTTTCGTAACCTGCTAGCCCAGAGTGTGTGTGGACCGTTCAGTAGACAAATGTCTACATATAAACTAAACTTCAGGTTAACGATAAGAACCGTTTACTGCTAATGGGAGAAAAATATCACGAGACGTTATTGAGAAAGAAACGGAAGAACGAAAAAATGAGTAAAGATAGGACACACAACATGTTCTTCGACCAACCGTTAGATTTTATCAAACTCGTAACACGTGAAATTATAAATGGAGGAACATCGCAGACTCGCTACCAGTCATGATGTAGGGACGATCTTTAGATACAAAGTCCGCACGTTTTGTAGGAAACGGAGATTTAAAAAGAAAATCAGGCTTCACGTAAATGCAGATCGTTCTATTTTTATCTCTGGTTTTGTTCATTTGACTGCCAGGTGGAGAATCGGCACCCACAAATGTTCTCCATCCGCTCTATCAACAGTTTGAACCTCTTATTGCTACTACACGTTATTTGAAGCATTCACAATTCATTTTCCACTGTCTTTCGCCACGCAATCTTCAGTTTTTCTCTCTTCTGCTTCCATTCCATAGCATCTTTTGAGACTGTCTGAGAGTCTGACCGATAGAACGGCATTGCCTCCTCTTTTTCTGCTGCCCGATAGTGCATTGCATGGTAATCTTCCATGCTGGATGTAACTCATTCTCATGATGATGCGCGAACATTTATTTACAGAAATATAGATGGTACTGGTCACTTCTCATGTCTCACTTCCACACAGTAGTACGGATTTAACTTAACATTGGAACCAAAGATATTTAATTTCGTTTTCTTCAGACTGGCATCAGCTGGGAGAAGGCGAAGATTTTGCTTTGTTAAATCTACCCTGCGAATCCAGTGTTGCTTCTCCTACTGTGCTGCCAACACAGGGGAACTCCGTAACCTGTTCAATGTCTGTACCTATTACTGTTGTGGTGGTTGATTTTCTCATCAATCGCAGAACGTAGTACACGAATTTTTAAAATAAAAGCATTTACTGGATGCGCACGCGCGAGTTGTGGTGTGTATGTGGGAGGGGGGATTAAAAATGTAAATACGTTTTTAAAGTCTGTAACTTGATAAAATTTTTCGTTCGTTTTTGCCAATTCGTCTTTTACGGAGCGAGCAAGTCGTCTTTAATCCGTTTTTGTCTACTAACAAATTAAAGAGCAACCCCCTGTAGCTCACCGCCAACGATAAATAAAATAATAACTCAATGAAAGATTTCTTTTTCAATTCTTGCACTACAGGTCGACGTTCATTCCTATCCTGTTCACGTCATCAGAAAAACGCGGTAATCACATATTTAGAGGAACGAGGGTCTGTCCGATTAGCGAAATTCCTTATTACCCAACGTACACTGTTAAAAAAGTGAAGCTCAAAAGAATTACACAAACCCTAATTATAAAGCTCAATACATTATTGGGTTAAAAGTACAGAATTGATACCTCAGAACACATTTCAACTATTTATCTATAAGACTTAATTTGAAAATGAATAGTGGTAAAATAGAATGCCTCACGTACTTTACGCTACTTTTTAATACTTCGATTTAATAAATAAAAACTTGGTATTGTTCTATAGATAATTTTTGTAGAAAATAAAAATGATCTGTAGAACAATACCAAGTGTTTATTTATTAAATCCAAGTATTAATAAAATGTTCTACCAACTGCCGAGTGACCATTTGATCAATGCAACTTTTTAAGGTTTAGTGAAGTCTTTTGAAGGTATCTAGGTACCTTGCCGTTATAGAAGTGTTTTTCTCTGCACAACTCTCCAACTCCAGTTGCGACAGGTTAGTGCTGAGTCAGAATATGCAGCTACACATAACTATCCTCGGAGCGCACTGCCAAACGTCATATTATTGCCAGTCTATTGTATTCTCGGACAAACATTTCTTCGTGTGTTTAAAAAATATTGATTATTTTTTAAGGTAGGTATACATTGTTATAAAACTAATTCCGTTACAAAGCAACACAAATTAAGCAGTTACTAGTGTTCTATTAAACTATCAAACCAGTTACTTATTTTCTGATAAGTTGTATCAGCACAAATTAATGGGCAAGGACAGAAGTATATACGTAATTTCATACGATATTGTTTCATGAATGATTTTGTTTCCCTCCTCGCATGTTATTTTTTCTAATCCCAACCTTAAGACGACCGCGGACCGGTAAATCTAATGGCAGAATGAGCGCGGATCTACTACCCTCCTTTAGGTCACTAAATAAACGAAGGCTTACAGTTTATTTTCTAAACGTATTTATTAACTAAAGTGAAGTTTATCCAGTTTAATTTTTAAATAAGTTACTTTAAATTCCGGTGGATTGACCATGGCTATTGTTAAAATTTCTTAACGATGATGTTCGGCAGAACGCGCGGCAGTCATCTTCAGAGTGAGGATTAGATGAAGGATTTCCTCAAAAATGAAAACACGGTGTTAATTCAAACAATTTTTTATTAATTAAATTTATATTTGATGCAATTAAAATCAACTGTTTCTATTTACTGTCTGATTTGAGACATTAATCAGTGTGATTTCGGCTTGCTTTCGCTTCACTATGCGCATGAATTTGGGTTGATGCTAACCGTATGTTGACGCTTGCGTTCAGCCCATTTCTCGGTCGATTTCACTATCTCAGACGTGCAATGTGTTTACTGTACTTATTACTATGCTTCACTTTACAAAGAAGATAAAATGTATTTTATACTTGAATTACTTGAATCTTGCAAGCTCGCGACGGACTATTTGATGTCCCTGCGAACAGCGTCTGCGACTCCGAATGTTTCTGCGGGAAAAGCACGACTTTTCAACTTTTCAGTTTTTCACGGTCCCCCTATTTTACACGATTATGGAGCACAGAGCAAGGGCGCTAACTTCCCGCCTAAGTATAACTCTTCCAGTCTGTATACAGGGAGACATGTCGAACTCATCAGCGTAAAACTATGTGGTTGTATCTTTCACCCAAGCGTAGGAAAAGAGAGATACATAGAGGAGAGAGAGAGACGGGAGAGAGAGGGAGAGAGAGGGGGAGGGACACACAGTGAGAGAGAGAGAGAGAGAGAGAGAGAGAGAGAGAGAGAGAGAGAGAGAGAGAGAGAGAGGTAGACGTTTAAAGCTACAGTAGTAAAAAAAAGGATGTATACTGAAGGCTAGATAAAACAGATGAAAATAATAAGTGTACTTTTTGTAACATAGTTTAATGAAAGGTAAACAAAATGCGTGGATTAAGTAAAAAAGATCATAATTGTTTTTTTTTTGCACAAGCTATTTTACTTTTCATGTCTACAATGATTTTTACATTATTGCAACTGAGACACGCATTCAGTACTTCACAATTCTGCTACTTCACACTCTACTTTGCTACTTGCTAATTCATATATCGTTTGAGGCTGCATACTAATGTGTTTCGATGTTTTGTGTCTCTGCAATAAATACAACACTGGTTGTATTTGCCCGATGTGAAAATACTCAGGTTGGAAAGTTTTACTACTCTGAGTACCACGATCAAAACAACGAAACGTGTATGCACCGCGAGCGCAGCAAGCAAGCGCACGTGCCAGAATGCGTGCTGGAGTCAATGCAAGCCGCGCGCGCTCGCACTGACCCCCAACACGCAGACTGCAACGCGTGGCATGTCGGCTCAAGCGGTGAGATGTGAGTCTGTACGCGGGGCCGTTACATTCGTGTGCGTGCGAGTTCAGCACAAATTCAGTATATACAGAAAACCGACTACAACTGACACACTAATACACAACTACTCCAATCACCCAATACAACACAAACTAGCTGCCTTCAGAACCATGATACATAGACTTAACAACATCCCCATAGATGAAAAAGACTACAAAGACGAACTAAATACGATAAAATGTCTAGCAGAATCCAATGGATACGACAGAACAATAGTCAGTAAACTCCTACACAAAACACAAAACAAACAACAGACAAAGACAAAAAACAACAAATTCATAACATTAACATACATCAACAAACAAACTGAAAAAATAGCCCACAAATTCAAAAAAGCAAGATACAGAATCGCTTACAAAAAACTACTAACAAGACAGAACACACACTATCAAAACACACACACAAAGCACAAAACAAATTCGATCTACCTGGTGTTTACAAACTAAATTGCTCAGATTGCAATAAATTCTACATAGGCCAGACAGGACGTAGCTTCAAACAAAGATACATTGAACACACAAAGACACTCCACTCCACTACAGAAGCCACCTTTGCAAACCACCTCATTGAAGCAAACCACACATACAAAAACATCGACAATAACATGAACATTCTACATGTACACAAAAACCTAGACACTCTAGAACAATTGGAAATATACAAACACACTAAAACAAATAAAAACGACATCCTAAACGAACAGACACAATTCTAATCACACACATTATTTGAACCTATCACACCCCACACACACAACATCGATCTTTCAAAAATCGATTCCGTCGCCAACAACAAGACGGACAGTGCTACCAGCGGCAATTTTAAAAGTGAAAACTTGTTCAGGTTATAAGGTAAAAGTTTTACGTTTTTACCCATAAAAAGTTTTGTGTTCCGAGTCGTAGTGAAATAATTATATTTAGTACAATATATTACCTTGCACTGGTTGACTGTATCAGCAAATGATAATGTATTCAGATTGGACTCTACCGCATGCTCAATTCGTTGTCAAAAACTTGACTTGTATGTTGAATATTATTAGAAATGTAAACTGAAATACACAGCATAATACTGTACACATAATAATTAGATCCATAATACTGTAAACCACACATATCTGATGTGTACTAATATTATGAGACAGATTAGTTTAATAATAAAATATTATTTTTTTACTTCTTTGAGTACCCTACTGCAGTTTTTGCTTTTTTCATAAATATATGTGCAAATATATGTTGTTATTGCTATATGTACAAAGACTAGATAGTGCTCATATTCACTATGCATGGTTGTCAGAGAATAATAAATTTATGGCCACTTCATGACTTGTCAGTCATTCACACAGATTCACGTATTACAGAAAATAAAGACTTGCCTGTAATTCTGATTAACACTACATTGCTATTGTAACAAACCACTGTGAGCAATAACAATCACTTGCCAGTTGACTGGTGAAAATACCCTGCTACAGTATTCTGAAAAAGCAAAAGCTGAAACACAGTAGTAGTAATAGAAGTAGTAGTAGTAATAATAATATTAATAGCAATAATAATGCATATAAAATCATATAACTTGTAACTAGAAACACTTTCTTCTTCTTCTTCTTCTTCTTCTTCTTCTTCTTCTTCTTCTTCTTCTTCTTCTTCTTCTTCTTCTTCTTCTAGTCCTGTAACACCTAGTACCGAGAACATTGCAGGTTAAACTCTTGATCTTCCCCCTTCCAAGGTCTCAGTTGCACTGCATTTTTGTTCCGTCTTTGATCATGAGCCTAGCTATGTGATCCACAGCTTGGGTTTCATCTTCTATTTCTGAGTCAGAAGGAAGAGAAAGGGAGATATTTTGTGTCAACAGAAAATGAGGGAGCAAATGTCAAAACAATACCATATATGCCATTATTATTAGAAAAAGTAGGCCTACTGGTAGTTGCCAATTCAAAATAGATTTAACAAGAGGACAATGTAATGGCATAATAGAAAGTAAAAACTACAATACAACCTAATTAAATGAAAAGAAATTGTAAAGACTTCTTTCCCTGTTTTCTAAGAAGCAGCTTAGTGAAATGTTCTCAAAGGGAAGGTGCACATCAATAAGTACAAAGTTGCAATTGTAGGATTTTATGGCAGAATTATGCAAGCAGTTGTTCAAAGGAGACAGAACGGTATCTAGTCAATGTTTTGTATTACAGAAACTGATGGAATCTTGATCAAGAACCTATAGTGTGTAATTGTCCATTTTGAGCAGCACTTAATGTAAATGTTAGCATTCATTATAAGGTGAAAGCTATGGAGTTGTGTGCTGGTGTGAAGACTGTATTTGAGTGGTGAGGATTAACAAATAAATGATTGATAGTGACTATGAATTAGCAGGTGCTATAACACTGTTCACTTTTTTGGACAATATCTACAAGCAGAAGAAATTAGGTTACTTTATTTGTGAAGAAGAATTGTTGGATTCATTGTACAGGCATTGAGAAATATTTGTGAGTATCTAACTGGCTTAAGTATCATTTTGTAACTCACAGTCATCTAGGTAAGTTAACAGTTGGAAAACTAAAATATAAAAAACTGTATTTTCTATATTATATTATATTATATTAATAAAATTATTGTTTGTACAGTATTCTACTTATTAAATTTTTGTTTGAACTAAACAGTAATGTTTCATATACTAATTTTACATACACATGTGGACTAAAATCCTAGCCAGTCATTTCTGTGGATAATAATTGACTACTTTATCAAACAAAAAATTATTGTATACTTCACCAGAAATCAGTTTGATAAATGTCTTGCACAGAAAACACAAACTCTGACAAAGTTCATATTGGTTCCATTGCCCTGTACTGGGCACAATCCTTATTATGAAAATTACATACATTATTGTCAATAAATACTCCATTAAGTTGTGAAAGCATGTGCCATTACAGTTATCATCTTAAATTTCAGGCTGTTTGGCTGTAGTCTATCATTAAAATTTTTTGACATTCCTGGTTTGACAGTATACACAGCCACCACCTTCAGAATAGGGATTATGCTCAGTGTGTATTCCGAAGCCCTTGTCTCATTGGTCTACATAAACAACAAACTAAGTAGAGCTTAATACACAGTAATTAAAAATAAGATTAAACAAATTAAAAGAGATTAAATAATTACATATAAAAGATTCCGCTTCTACTACTATATTAATTCCAAACTATTGGTTCCCTATCAGCAGTGTTGTAGCTTGGCCCACTATGGTATGGTAGGCCTATGCATTTTAAAGAAAAAATATGTCTCTTCATATTCTTGAGTGGGCAGCAATGTTTTAATAAAGTGTGGTGCCAGCAAGTCTTATGTAAAATAAAGAGGACTGTAGAATTTTCAACCATTACACTCCACCACCAATACCACCTTCGCAAACCATTTCACTGAAGCTGACTAGACATCCTCAGACATCAGTAGCAACATGGAAATCCTATATGTGGATATGAAAGGCCGAAAACTACATACACTTGAATAACTGGAATATACAAGCACACGAAAACACATGGAAACAACATTCTAAACGAACAGATACAATTTAAATCGTGCATACTATTTGAATACATTACGTAAAACACACAAACTCTCTCTCTCTCTCTCTCTCTCTCTCTCTCTCTCTCTCTCTCTCTCTCTCTCTCTCTCTCTCTCTCTCTCTCTCTCTAACACACACACACACACACAAGAGTGATCTTTCAAACAATAGAGCCATCTCCAAAAACAGAACAGAGAGCACTCCTAGTGGCAGCCTCTGATGAAGCTCACAATCATCAAAAGATAGCTCAGGCAATCAGGTAAAAATTAAAAAAAAATTTGTATTAAAACACTAATGTTCTGTATCAGAGTAGTGTTTATAAATTCTTGATGATATCTGGACATGTCATGGACAACAAAATCTAAGATTTAACTTACATTTACTATAAAACACATAACTGCCCACAAATAATAATTAACAATTCACCAATTCCAATTAAATCAGAAGGTAATATTTGTATTTTTTTAACGAATTTGCATGGTGAGCTGATAAGAAAGCACAGAAGCAACAATTAACCTAAAAGTCCAGACAAATGAATTGGCTGATTGGAAAGTATTTCTGGTTACCAGTATTCAGTAAAGTCATAAAGTCTCAGCACATGACAGAGGGCTAAGAGGTTGCACCAAGCCAATTAACACAAAAAAAAACTAAAAATTTTCCAGTCCGGTATTTTTTACTCATGAATTGTGTGAATCAAACTAAACTGTTCTCATGAATCCTCATGGATCTAAAAATTCCATACAGACACAACTCACTGGTAGGCTGCAAGATAGAGAGACAAGTTATATAGGATATTTATTTATATTGCATTTATTTATTATCATGTG
The DNA here is from genome assembly GCA_034769895.1 of Magicicada septendecula. Taxonomy (NCBI): domain Eukaryota; kingdom Metazoa; phylum Arthropoda; class Insecta; order Hemiptera; family Cicadidae; genus Magicicada; species Magicicada septendecula. Next base: position 258,996,959 of record CM068370.1, on the reverse strand, counting down.
TTTTATTGTAAATGAGTAGACTGTAGATTTGCAGAATAATAAATAATGAAAAGTAAGCAGAGTAAATAAGTCTAAAATAATAATTTTTTTTTTGAATCAGTTATGTAACCTGTCAATTATAATCCTTCAGATAAGGGTTTCATATTACTGAATTAATTTCAGTATAAACATTGTTGACTATGGTCCAAGTCACGTTTTTGATAATAAATTACCTTATTTCAAATCCGTCCTGTGTCTTCGTTGCGTTGTTTTTGTTGTTACGCGTTTCGGGAACTATGTCCCCTCATCAGACGTATCACTCGGGAAGAGATCGTCAAATATTAAAATTCATAAAAGTACATTATTTAAACACACGTGTTCGACTCGGTGCGCACCGAGCAACGTTCGGTCGGATACTGAATTCTTGGAGTTCGAGTTATTGCCAGGTTGTTTATCTCAAGCAAATGCAACGCGGTGTCGTACAGTGGGTTGGATTTAAAATTCAATTTATCATTCAGTATGCCATCATGGTTGTTCGTGCTGTTATAACTTTTGTATGTTTCAAACTCCTCTAATGCGTCCATGTAGCGACCCTTGTTACAGTGATGTAAAGGTATAAGATTAGACCTTAAATCCGTGTAAGTATGGTTGTTTGAAATCAAATGGCGTGCGTAATTTGACTTAATGTTTTCAAGTGAATATATGTTATTTAAATTTTTGCGTGGTGTGTGTTCTTGAAATCTTTTGACGAAAGGTCTTCCTGTCTGGCCAATATAGAAACTATCACAGTCGTTACATATTAGTTTATATATGCCTATTTTTATCTCCAAGTGGGTTTGAATATTTGGGCGAACTAATTTCCATAGACTATTATTAGTTTTGAAAGTAGTAGTAATACTGATTTTATTTAATGTGGATGTTAAAATTCTGGGCATTATATTGGTGTAAGTGGTTGAAATGAATGTGGTCTTAGAATTTTTAGTTGGTTCAGGTTTGGACTTTTTATATTTGTGCTTTCTGAGGATGTTATTAATCATTGAACTGTTGTAACCATTGGCTACTTCTATATGTTTTATTGTATTGAGCTCATCGTTGAAATCTTCAATGTCAAGGGGTATCGTTAATAATCTGTGTATGAAGCTATTGTATGCTGCTATTTTTTGTGAAAAGGGATGATGAGAGTCGGCGTGTATGGTTACATCAGTAGTGGTCGGTTTTCTATATATTTTAAATTTCAGATTATCTATGTGTCTAATGACGGTTAAATCTAAGAAATTTAGCCTATTATCGGTTTCGGTCTCCAGAGTGAATTGGATATTACAGTTTATGTTATTCATGGTGTTTTTTAGACTACTTATTTGGCGTAAAGTGCCATTAAAGATTAAAAATGTGTCATCTACATATCGACCATAGAAAATTATATTATTAGCGTAACTGTTGTTGGAGAGAAAATAGGAATTTTCATAAAAATTCAGATAAATATCCGCCAGTAAACCGGACAGAGGAGAACCCATGGCCAAACCATCTCCTTGAATGAAATACTGGTCGTTGAAGGTAAAATAATTCTGTTGTAGAACAATTTCAAGTAAAAGGATTAACTCATCTATGGTCCGGGTACTTAGTTTTTTGGTATCGCACAAATTGTTTCTTAAAATATCAATTGTTTCCTTCACCGATATATTAGTATAGAGATTTATTATATCAAAAGACGCCAGTTTATAATTCGGCAGTAATTTTATATGTCTAGTCTTGTTTATAAAATCAGTATTATTTATAATGCTGTGGTTGTTCTTTAAATGAATATTTTCCTTTATTAATTTAACAAGCTTTTTAGCTGTCTTGAAACCTGGTGCCGTGGTGAAATTAACCAAAGGTCTAATCGGGACATTGTCTTTGTGAATTTTTGGTAGAGCTGTGAGCCTGGGCGCTTTAGCGTTAATAGGTTTTAAATAACGGCGTGTACGCTCATCAAACAAGGTAACGCATTTATTAATCGTGCTATTTAAAATTTTGACAAAGGAGTCAGTGGGATCAGAGTTTAAAACTTTAATGTTGTTATCGGAAATGAACTCGTTGACCTTCTGTGTATACGTATCAGTATCTATAACCACCAATGTATGGCCTTTATCAGCTTTTGTAATGCGGGCGTTATTGTCAATTAGTTTTGTTTTTATTTTCTTCAGTGTCTTGAATTCAGTATGAAATCTTATCTGTTTTTGTGTAATATGAGATGTGTGAATGTCCAGGGTATGCCTGTCTATGGTATTATTGAATTTATTGTTTATTATGAAACGTGCTTTGTTCTGAAGTTTAGGATCTGAGATTGCTTTAACTGCAGTCTCAGCACAGATAATCTCTTGTAAGACTTGATGTTTGTTGTTAGGTGGAAAATTGTAATGTATGCCCTTATTAAGAATATTTATTTCGTCTTCGTTGAAAACTATTGAGGTTAAATTGGAAATCCATGGGTAAAATGTATGTTTACAATTGATGTCGGAATGCGGGCGTTGTAAGTCTATTAATCTCTTAATTTTCATTGCTTGTCTTAAACGTATACTGCGTATATTATCGGTTATGTATTTATTTACTGAATCCATGACATTGTCGATTATCGCGGGATGAATATTGTTATAGATTTGCAAATGTAGTTTAAAAAGACGTGTGTTAAGTGTGGTTTTCTTAGCGTATAATGACTTAATTTCCTGTTTTATCCGGAAATTTTCGGCATGTTTTTTCGTGTTTCTAGCAGCTTTTGAAGATGAATTAATGTGTATGATGGCATACTTTGGTACTAAATTATTCTTCAAACACAAACTATTGAACTTAATGTGTGCGTTCGTTTTAAATAATTGAATTTTAATATTTTGATATTTATAAACCATGCTTGCTTGTGTCGCTTCTAGTTTAAACATTGTTGATTATGGTCCAAGTCACGTTTTTGAAAATAAATATAATGCCCAGAATTTTAACATCCACATTAAATAAAATTAGTATTACTACTACTTTCAAAACTAATAATAGTCTATGGAAATTAGTTCGCCCAAATATTCAAACCCACTTGGTGATAAAAACAGGCATATATAAACTAATATGTAACGACTGTGATAGTTTCTATATTGGCCAGACAGGGAGACATTTCGTCAAAAGATTTCAAGAACACACACCACGCTAAACTTTAAATAACATATATAAACTTCAAAACATTAAGTCAAATTACGCACGCCATTTGATTTCAAACAACCATACTTACACGGATTTAAGGTCTAATCTTATACCTTTACATTACTGTAACAAGGGTCGCTACATGGACGCATTAGAGGAGTTTGAAATATACAAAAGTTATAACAGCACGAACAATCACGATGGCATACTGAATGATAAATTGAATTTTAAATCCAACCCACTGTACGACACCGCGTTGCATTTTCTTGAGATAAACAACCTGGCAATAACTCGAACTCCAAGAATTCAGTATCCGACCGAACGTTGCACGGTGCGCACCGAGTCGAACACGTGTGTTTAAATAATGTACCTTTATGAATTTTAATATTTGACGATCTCTTCCCGAGTGATACGTCTGATGATGGGACATAGTTCCCGAAACGCGTAACAACAAAAACAACGCAACGAAGTCACAGGACGGATTTGAAATAAGATAATTTATTAATTTCAGTATCCATTTAATCCTAAGAGTTTTTTTATTATTATAAATTTCTGTAATTTTCTGTTTTCTGTTATAAACAAAACAATTTAAGGTTATTATAAAACTATAAAGTTATACAATTAAGTATGTTTTTTCAGAAAAAACACTGAACACCTTGTAAAACAGGTAGAATTAGAATGTGAGTACGTATCAATTATATTTGAAGGCATGACACAGAAGATAAAATATGCGATACTCATAATGTTATATTTGATCTGATTCTGGTTATGCTATTCTTGCCAGCATCTCAGTTGTCTCCATCTTCACCTTAGTAATATTCAAGGTATACAAACACCTTAATTGTGACACTACTCACTTTTACTTCCATGTTCCTTAAGGAAATGGAAGTATGGTGATAGCAAAAAAAATTCTGTTCGAGATTATTGCAGATTCTGATTGTACTACACTCAAAACATGAAAAAAGTCATTTTTCGAAAAGTGTCTGTGTGTGTGTCTGTCTGTCTGTAGATTTTTTTTCTATGGCAAACGATAACAGCCACAAATTCAAACAGAATCAAATAATTTTTTGCATACAGCCCTGAATTGTAGAGTTCTCATGACTTTTGGTTTTGGTGAAGATCGGTTAAGGGAATAGGGTAGTTTACCTGCAACATTTTATGTTTTAATAAGGGTAATTTTTTCTATGACGAACGGTAACTGCCGCATATTCAAACAGAATCAAATAATTTTTTGCATACATCCCTGAATTGTAGTGATCTCAAGGCCTTTTGATTTTGGTGAAGATCGGTTAAGGGGAAGGGGTAGTTTACCTGCAACCTTTTACGTTTTAACAACAGTAAAGTACTCGAAAATTCATTTATACTTTTTCAAACAATGGTAATTGTTAAAAATAAAATAAATTTGTTGCCAGGCAATAAAATTATAATTTTTTCATTTTAATGTAAATCATGTATGCGAGAAAATATATCTTTCGTGGCAGGCAAGCATATCTCAATTATGTAATGTTTACGTTTCCATTTTATTATTATGATTACTGCAATAAAAGGCAGGAAAGACACACACACACACACACACACACACACACACACACACACACACACACACACACACACACACACACACACACACACACACACACACACACACACACACACACACACACACACACACACACACACACACACACACACACACACACACACACAAACACACACACACAATTCGCGTTATTTCTGGCCTCACTCATGTTTATTTTCTTACATTTGCACGCTTTTTAAATGGAAAGTGCCGAAACCCACACCAACATAACGCGTGCATGCCGAAAAATTGTCCAGCGCGGATAGCGATTTGCTTCCTGTGGATCGCTGGGCAGTGTAACTGCACGTGTTTACAGAGGAACGATTCATAGACAGAATTTTCGTCTTTAGGGAATGAACCCTCTGCAAGATGCTGAGAGTCCACGAGTGACTTCGGAGCGCTCCTTCTTTTCCGCGTGTTTGTTCTGTGAAACGTACACTGTAGATTCGCAGCTTTACTCTAAGCAACGCTCAATAGGAAATGTTGAAAATTTTTGTCCACGTTGTACCCTCATACACACTAAACCTGCTCTGATGTTTTAATTACGGACATCATAATATTAAAACTTTGGAAACTTGAGCACTACTTAATGGAGATCAAACATTAACTTATACAAGCCATTAATTGTATGCATATTTTTTATATATGTGTACAACGTTATCGGCAACAAAGAAGTAGTTTTTGTTAAAATTCCTTCCCGGGATATTTGGCCGTAGTCCAATGTTTTCTACAAAACCAGACGTTTCGGCAATGCCATCGACTTCCATCATCAGTGAAAATCGAGTGCGATAACGTGAGGTGGTATACGTTAGTGACCACAGTACTGTGGTTAAGGCTGAAGCAGTAAGTAGAAAGAAGTAGTTTCTATGGTAATATTTCATTTCGAAAATGATTTTAAATATAAATCTTAGAACATGGAAGTTATGTATGGTTCTCCATACCGATATTTATAAATACATATTAAATAATACCAAACCCACAAAAAAATTTAGTATGTTGAATAAATGAGATTAAATGTTTGTTGCTAAGAAATATAATGTATATTGGTTTCCATTGTTTCTATTTTTTATTTTACTTTCTAATACGTACTGTCTATAATACAAATTGGAATGTGAAAACCTGTAGTGTTAAATGGACAAGAGGAGTTTTGTTGGGGGGGGGGGGGGGGGCAGTAGAAGAGGTGGCACATGTGGTGACCTGAATTCACATTCACTCTTACTCAAGCCCATAGCTAGGAGGGGGCCAGGATGGGCACTGCCTGACCTAGAATAAATTTTGCCTGACTAGTGTATTTAAAAAAATTCTTCACAAATTTCGAATCACGAATTTTTATTTTTAAAAGTGTTATTAAATCTAAAAATCTGGGAAAAAATCCATTAAGTCAAGTAACAAAATAAAATGAAGTTTCCACTACTTGAACTTGTGTAGTCTTTAGAGTCTCATTATACGATTGCCAATGCATCATGTAGCTTGTTGTGAATGTGTTTAAAGTGAATTTGCTGCATATGTTGTTTCTGGACTTAAAAACACGAACCGTAGTTTTGTTTCAAAGGTGTACAGTTTTGTGATTACCATGTGGATGTAACATCAGACAATTGAGAAGTTGAAATGACTTCTTGGATTTCGTTGTCCATGACATGTCCGTTGATTAACTAAATATAAGTATGTCACTACCGACTCGGAACACTACCTACTTGTATTCCGAGTAGGTAGTGATATGCTTATATTTGAAATGACTTTTACTGCTACGTATAAACGTTTGTTTTTAAATAACAAACCTTGAGTGATACTCGAAGCAAGTAGTCTTGAATTTTGTAGACCTAAAGTAACCAACATGAAGGTGCTACAGTGCTACAGTACTTTCCCTGTCTGTGGGAGACCAGAAACATCATTCTGATTCTGAAATATAAGAAGCTGCAAACCATCCTGAAAGCTAACATCTGATCTCGCTGTTGCCAGCAACCATCAGGATATTCGAAGGATTCCTGCTGGGCCACAACCACCTCCTGATGGATGACATCATCTGTGAGGAGCTGTTCGGGTTTTGACAGTGCACTTGACTACTACTCTTCAGCTAGTGAGAATCATCATCCACTAGCAGAAATGTCATCAATAGGCATTAGTCCACACTGTCCCCTTGGACATGAGCAAACTTTTGACAAAGTTTGTCATGAAGGCCTGTTCTACAACCTGGCACACACACAAATACCAGTGTCCACTGTGCATTTCATATGGTCGTATTTAATAGACCAAATCAGTGTGAGCATTGAAAGATGAGGAGCCTGCTCTTGACTTTGCCCCATCCCCCCTGGCATTCCTCAAGAATCTGTCCTAGGCCCAGTTCTGTATCTCATATAACACAAATAACTTGCCAGTGTATCCTAGAATCATGTTGTTCCTTTTGTTAATGAAGCAATGTTCCATTATAGCCACTTGTTCCTGCTGCAGGTGAGTGTAATGATACAACCAGTTGGGTGTTCTTCAAAATTGGTTGTTGAAGTGGTGTATAGTGTGCACAGCTAAACTTGTCCCCATGCTTTCATGTAACAACCACTTGACTGTCCACACCAAGATACTGTGTGTTGTTCTTGCAGACACTAAGAAGCTTAGGCTGACAGCATTCCAAAACTATATGCTCAGGTTCTTCTCGGGGACCTAGTGGTAGTCAGAAATGATGTTTTACATCAGAGCCTCTTTATTCTTCGCAGCAGAATTTTATTTGAACCCTGATAACCAATTTGTTTGTAGTATGGACATCAGATAAACAGTACAGACACCACACCACATCCTACTACAGGTGAAATGACCTCGGCTGGTACTTATAGACCATTCTTTAAATTAACCCAAACGAATTGACCACCACCTTCCTAATCCCCCATTGCCTGGCACAAACCAGACAACATCAAATGAGAGCAACTTCCCCATGCTTGGCTAGCCCAATGTCTGCATCAAAATTCAGCAACAGATGGAACTGGAACAGCTTGAGCCACCTCGGTTGCGTTGTTGTCTAGGCATGGGAATCATGAGGTGTGCAAGTCCCTCCTTGCGGCAGCCAGCCACCTCAGTGTGGCAGCGCATCAATCCATCTCAACGTGACTTACAATGGCCGGCTTAATGCCCCTACCAGTGTGGCTCTAGGCTCCTGCGGGTGAATCCTTAAGGTAGCAATGGATTTGACCCCAAATGTGGAGTCAGCTGGAGCAATTCAAACATGAAGTTCTTACTTGCGCCACACTATATTGTGCAAAGGGGTCTGCATCTAACACCCTTGTAAACTGTACGATATTATTTTAAAAGATGGAAAGTAAGACGGCTTTCTTACTGTATAATTTGATAGCCTCTGGTGAGCTCTATAGCAGTGTAGCATGCAGAATTGCTAACAAGAAATAAATAATATCAAAATGACTTACCGTAATCTCACGACTGGGTTGATCCTGACACTCAGGCAGGATAGACTGGTTGGGAAGAGGATTGGTTACATGCAAGGATTTCTACCTGCCGAGGAGTCCCGACTCGTGGATGTTAACACTAAGATGGTTGGCGTACGACAAAGGCTTCAGGTCCAGTGCATGAATGGACCCTACAAACGTCATAGTGCCAACTTTGAAAAAATGAAAATTGTTGACCGGTTCGATCCGAAATATCGAACACCGGCCCCCGTTGACCGCAATGGGTCAACCACCAACTACACCAAAAGACATGGCCAAAATACATTACAAAAAATTTGGCTTTTGGTGAACAGGAACACTCTCTGAAAATTACCCTCCAACATAGGAGGAGGTCACACGCAAACACAAGAAAATACAAACATACAGAAAAAACATGCAATTCATTAGAGAAAAGAATGCCGAATAACTCCGCCGCGGGCGCATCGACCAGGCGAGCAATCCGAAAAGTTCGGGTAGAGCAGATAAAACCCAACAACATACAATAAACCAAGGCCCAGCCAAACACAATGTAAAACTCAGAAAATCAACTTAGTTAATATTCCCTAGTTTTTTACGTTTTTTTTCTTTTTTTTCATTTTTTGTTCCCTTTTTTTAATCCCTTTTTTTTGCTTATTTTTGTTGTTGTTGATTTGTTGAGCATCCATAACTCCCAATAAACTGGCACAACGACATGCCAGAAACATCCCACAATGTAAACTTCACTGCGGACAACAGCTGGAAGGAATCACCTGGGAAATCCCAGAAAAGTGTCAAATAAGTCCACAACACAATCATTGAAACTAATTCTGCTCACCCGAAAAACAAGACAAACCCAATCAAGAAGATATAGGCAACCTGTATAATTTAGGTCACCCCCACCTCTAAGGGCCACGAGGACAAGTGATTGAACAATTCCACCCGGGGCTCCTGAGTGAGAAACAAAGAGACCTTGGTCTCCAAGGCAACAACTTGCACGTCGTGATTCGGGCGATAATTAATAGGGGGCCAGTGCAGAGCATCAAGCTTTAACCAATCTGGCCCTGACCACCACAATGTCGACGACTGGAGGCTGGAGAGTGACGTACCTCTAGAGGCTAAATCAGCGGGGTTAGAAACACCATGAACATGACGCCAAGCCTTAGTATCGGTCCACTCGGTAATGGGAGCCACCCGATTAGCAATAAACGTCTTCAATTTAAAAGTAGGCATATTCAGCCAATCCAAAACAATCGTCGAGTCCGTCCATAAGAAAACTTGACTCAATTGAATACATGACGAGAATAAGCCAACATAATGACGAACAAGTTTGGCTAAAAGATAAGCTCCCAACAACTCCAAACGTGGGATTGATAAAGTTTTAAGAGGTGCCACTTTAGTTTTAGAAGACACCAACGAAACCACCGGAGGACCAGAGTCAGTATAAATGGACAGGTAAAGGACGGCCGCGTAACCCAACTGGGAAGCATCACAGAAACCATGTAATATAACCCTTTCTATACGCCCACCTGTAGGGAGGAATGGCCGAGAAATAGTAATTACCGAAAGATGATTCAAAGAGGACAGGAATTGACTCCAATAATCATTTAAGTCATCACTTAGAGGAGCATCCCATTCCAAGCCCTCAGCCCAGAGTTTTTGGAAAAAAGCCTTGGCCCTGAAAATCACTGGCGAAAGCCAACCACATGGGTCAAATAATTGTGCCATCTGGGATAACACGACACGTTTGGTGAATGGTGCCTGAGCATTATTGCAACAGGCCAACGGAGGAAATGAGAAGCAATCGGTTGAATGGTCCCAACTAAAACCCAGAATATCCTTATCCTTAGCAACGACGGAATCACTCGGAGCGGCTGATTCAGGTAGGCAGTCGGGTTGATTAGTACACCATTTTTTCAAATTGAACCCTCCTGAAGACAACAACAGAATTAGTTCCTGTTGTAATTTGCAAAGCTTTGATTTTGAATCAGCACCAGCAGCAATATCATCAACAAAAATATTACGGCTAAGTACCGCCGCTCCTGCAGGAAAATTAATTGCCTCATCCTGAGCCAGCCGCTGCAAGGTTCGCAACGCCTGAAAAGGGGCGCAAGCCAGCCCGTAAGTAACGGTACGCAAAGCGAAAACCCTTAGTGGGGCGGTAACCTCCTCACGCCATAAAATACACAAATACGCCGGGTCATCAGGATGCATAGCAATTTGGCGATACATCTGTTCGATGTCGCACGTGAAAACATGGCTAAACCGCCGAAACAAAGTCAAAACGTCGGACAGTAAGGTCTGCAACTTAGGGCCGACACATAACACGTCATTTAAGGAAATCCCAGAGGACGTCTTCATGCTGGCGTCAAACACCACCCTTATTTTTGAAGTATCACCTCTAACTTTAAAGATACCATGATGAGGGATGAAATATTTTGGAAAATTGGGGTCAGACACCAACGACATATGCCCCTGAGCGACATAATCCGTTATAAATTGCTCATACTGGCTCTTAAACTGACTGTTAGACGCAAATTTCCTTTCTAACGCAAAAAACCGAGACATGGCTCCCTTAAGGGAATTTCCCAAAGTGTGAGAAGAGTTTTTGAAGAACGGCAAGCGCACCTGGTAACGACCCGACGGCAACCGACTTGTCGACTCCATGTAAAACCTTTCAGCAAAGTGATCCCCTTCAGATAATTGGTGGGGCACAGCTGGAGGCTCTTCGACCTCCCAAAACCGATGAACTTGCTCAAGTAGGTTTGTTGTCTCCGTAGATAACGTTGTGACGGAAGGATAAAAGTGGTGGAAATGACAGTGAAGCTGATGTGCAGATACTAGATCCAAAGGAAGGCCAGTGAGACCGCTAGCACAAGTCAATGCACAATTAAGTGAAATTGGGGCTCTACCCATAATCACAAACCCAAAACGTGTCCTAACTGTAACAGGCAAACCTGCACCCAAGGGAATAGCCTCTCCCAAAAGAATAGCCGCTACAATATCGGCTCCAAACAACGCATCAATTGGGGCTGCTACATCGAAGGTAGGGTCAGCTAACAAAAGGTCCTTTGTAGCCTGCTTAACTTCAGGCAACACCTGGAACCTAGGTGAGTCCGACGAGATCCTAGACAGAATTATGAAAGCATGGTTAGACGCCACAACCTCGCGTTTTAAAGTTTCCAAGGACAGATGGCACACCTTTTTTGCTTTGGTGGCAATATCACCTACCCCATTGACACTCACTGAAGCGTCAAAACAAACGCAATTTAAGTGAGATGCACATGCTTCAGTTATGAAAGAAGCATGGGACGCGCTATCCAGGATGGCCCTAACTACAATATAACCACCATTGGGAGACGACAAGACTGCTAGACATGTGGCAAACAGAACCCCTGCAGGATGGGGCAGAGACACGGTCAGAGTAGTGCTAGACAGATCAACTTGGTCAACAAGCGATGACCCCGAAGACTTGAGTTCAGCTGTTTCAGAAATCTGTGAACGAGACGGAGACGGACGGGCACTTTTGAAATGAAGTAAAGTGTGGTGGTACTTAGAGCCACACGTTTTGCACCTATTTTTGCACCAGCCGGAATGTTTATTTTGGAGGCACGAAAGACAACATTTTTTATTTTTAAGACTTTGAAATCGAGACCTAGGGTCCTTACTCAGCCACGCCGGACACTTGAGAAGCACATGGGTCTGGGAATCGCAATGAAGGCAACGTGAAGTAGATGCATCCCGTTGCGTAACCTCCGCAGATAACGTAGACACAGCAAGAGGAGTAGCCTTAGAAAAGGAAACCTTCTGGGTTTTCTGGTGGCTAGTGCTAGGAAGAGCAGGTAAAGCCGATTCCAAAGATGCCTGTTCTTTCTGTTCCGCCATGGCGGTTAAAAATGTCATAATTTCTGTTAGGGCAGGGAGATTCTCTTTGTCCGTAACCGACGCCTCAAAGCGTTCACGCAATGATAATCATTATAAGGGATCCAGCCTTGACAATACAAAAGACGCATATATTGCTTGATATATATCAGCAATGTTTAGAGCTGACAACGCTGAAAAGTTAGCATTGAAGCTGTCCACCAATTTTCTAATAGACGCAGCTGATCGTATAGAAGCGGCTGGTAACTGAAGCAGATTGGTACAATAAACCCGGGCGGCCAAACGAGGATTGTGATAACGACTTTTAAGAGTTGACAGTGCAAGCGAATAACTATCGTCAACTATGGGAAGCGCGGGAACCTTCTCATACGCCTCACCCTTAAGATGAGTCAGTAAATATAACAATTTCTGCTTTGGAGTGAGGGCAGGACTTTCGTCCACTAATGTGGTGAACTTTGACCAAAACTCGGACCAACATTTGGCCTGGCCATCAAAACAAGGTAAAGAAAGCTTCGGCAACTCATGAACGAGAACACCTGAGTGCCCGCCACTTGCCGATGAAAACCGACCGGAACCAACCGGTATCTCTGGTTTAGTTAGTTTTGACGCTAAAATGCTACCCCGGACATAAATATCCTTAATTTGAGCTACCACCGAAAAAATGTGGTCCTCGTCCAATCCCTGGGGCAATGACTCGGCCGATAGGTAAGGATCTACCTTACCTAGAAGGTCCTGATATTCTTCGGACAACCTGGAGGCCAAAATATCGGCCTCATGCTGATCCACGGCTCTCAATTGCGGCAACCCTTCCAACTTATTTATTAAATGTTGCAACGCAAGTATTCACACCGAAGTGGTCCGGTCAAAAGCTGCCAGCGACAATTTAGCAGGCATACTGAATTAAAAATATCGCGGAACCGACAACCACCCTGAATGAGAGAATTAGAATTTGAACAATAATCACGACCAGACCTAGCCTAACCGTGATCGAGATAACTAGGCGTCTGACACAACTACTTTTCATAAACAATACCGAGCAAGATAAATACAAAAGTAAATTAGTGCAAGGCAAAATACAACTTACACAATCCAACCGGCGAATAGTACCAAACACAATAAATTACCTACTCAAAAAACACGCAACAAATTGATTTACACAGTGCAAAAGCACGACAAAAGAAACACAAGTTGCACAAGATTACAGCACATACGGTGCAAAATAATGGTACACAAAAGTGCACCCAAAAAACATGTATAATACCAAATAGAATAAATACACACAAAAACACAGCAAAGTACAATATACAACAATTCACCAGTTACCGAACCAAACACAATAACTTGGACACATTAAATGCAAAAATTGATTATCAACGCGGCGTGTATGGACAGGATATCGCATATGCAAAATATAAACCGCATCAAAAGGTAATAGTCAATGCCAAAAAAATTAAATATAAAGGCAGGCTATACCGAAACCCGGATAACCTAAAACCAAAGCGTTCTCTTTACGCCTGACAGTCGCAAACACGTAACGTGCAATTTCACGTGGAAAGCAGACCTTAACAGGACGGAAACAAACTTCACAAGACTTGACCCAGTAATCAAACGATTACCCACAAAACAAGGTGCAAAATTTTGAAACAATATTTGCCCACCTGGCCATGCACGCGCGACGAAACTGCTGTACACCACCAACAGCAATAAACGCAAACTCGTAGTTCACATGCGTATTATACCAACGTGCTTCCGTGCGATAGCATGCAAATGACGAACATTCATATAATTTAAAAATTAACGGCATGCAAAACAACCACGAGCAGGCACAAAAAACGAAACGGCACGGCACGTTGGTAATTAAAATAAAAATCGCGCAGCCAAAACTGGCTTATAACCCATTTACTCATTTACTCAAAACACTAGCAGCAACATGCACAAAATTACGAAACACGTGCTCCCAGTCGTGACAGCAAGCAATTTAATTGAAAAAGCTAGCAGCTTCATGAATCCTCTGGTAGTAATTAGATGTACGATATTATTTTGACAGTCTGAAGCTAAGACGACTTTCTTACTGTATAATTTGATAGCCTCTGGTGAGTTCTATAGCAGTGTAGCATGCAGAATTGCTAACAAGAAATAAATAATATCAAAATGACTTACCGTAATCTCACGACTGGGTTGATCCTGACACTCAGGCAGGATAGACTGGTTGGGAAGAGGATTGGTTACATGCAAGGATTTCTACCTGCCGAGGAGTCCCGACTCGTGGATGTTAACACTAAGATGGTTGGCGTACGACAAAGGCTTCAGGTCCAGTGCATGAATGGACCCTACAAACGTCATAGTGCCAACTTTGAAAAAATGAAAATTGTTGACCGGTTCGATCCGAAATATCGAACATAAACCATTACTGCACTATAATTTGAGAAACAAATCAATGAGCAATTTCATAATGCCCAGACACAGCAGGATGCCAAAAACACCCCTCGCAATTGTTATCTGTCAATATGATAACACAGCATTAACATCACCAAGTAGCCTATCCTTATCACAAACAGTAGCAATGAATATTTTGTTCTGAGAAAAAGTAAGCCAATAAAACAAACCATACGTTAAACAAATCATACTTTTTGTCCCAAAACTAAACAACAACAATTGTTTTCGAGCTTCTTGGTATAGTTTATTAAATGCTGGAGTGCTTATTTGTATTTGTATTTCTCAGATGAAAGCAGGATGATCGGAGAATTACAAATACAAAAATAGAATGAAAAATAAAAAATATATATAATAGGCCTAAATATTGTAACAAAACAAATAAATGGTTCGTTAAACCTTTGTTCAACGTTAAGCCCCACTATTGTGAGCGCCAATTTGTAACAAGACGCTGATATGCGGTTACAAATAAATATTTCTGTTCTGTACAAAATTAAAAAAAAATTTTAATTTAATTTTAAAAAAAAATTAAAAAAAAGTTTTATGTTTGTTTATTGTTTAAATAATTAATAAATAATTCTTGTAAGGTGGTTTCGTCGAAAATTTAAAATTCTGTAAGTTATTTATGTCAATATATTCACTTCTGGTTAACTGTAAATAAATCCGGAGTTAATAAGATTGTCTCACTTCACTAATCGATTGGCGATTTTCTTCGAATCTCAAGTATATTATTCTCCTTTAGTAATGGTCTCCTTCCAGTTAGTCCTGTGGTTAATTAAAACTCTTATATTACTTTGTGAAATAAATTTAAAACCAGATAGTTGAATTATTATTATTTATTGACAAGTTTGTGAGAATATCGATTTAAAATCGATGATTATATAAACCTCGACTCTTTCACAGGGATAATCGATTATCAATACAGGTTATATTATACAAATATTTTCGAATGGTTCTTTAAACGGTTATAATTATAATAGTCAGAGAAGGGACAAGTATAGAAAGTATAACATTCACAAAATAAATCTTAATAATTAATAAATGACAAAGTTATTTATGATATATAATGTTTATATAATTGAAAATGTCAAACCAATGCAGAGGCGATGACTCTTATTGCTGGCGGACGCTTTGCATGCTGGGAGTTCCAAAATGGCTGCTCGCCTCGTTGATGAAGTAAACCGAGAATGGTGTGGCTGGAATTTCTGACAATAAAATTGCCTTCACAATGCTTTCTGATCTCCGTAATATTGGATAATGTCTATTGTGTTGTTAGAGGTGTCCTGGTTAAGTGTTCTGTGTTCGCTGACTGTAAATGTTTTGTATTTGGTGTGTTCACTTTTGTCTGTGTGTGGCGAAAAATCATGAAAGTTCGTTTGTAATGTGAATTATTAATGTTTGATAGTTTTATGGGTTTATTTCACTTGTATTCGGTTACGTATGGTTTGTTTTCACTGTTTGTGGTGGTGTTGGTCACTGATTTTATGTTTAATTTACCAATTTCGGTAACTCTCGATTGTTACTGCATGAAATGCTTAACCTTTATACGCCATTAAAATATACGCTATATAGGTTCTTAGCGCGAGTTTAAATCAACCGTTCGCTTCGAATGTTAATTAAGAACTCTTTTACTTCCTTCGTCTCCTGAAATATCTTGCCAAGTTAATATTAGAAAAGTATTGTTTTAAATATAAACCACTTCCTATGCATGTGATTCAAAGTACATTATATCCAGAATATATTTTGGTTATTGATTACTTTCGTGAACTAGTAATTACATAATTGGTTTCTTTAACTCCTTCTGCTTTATTTGACATACAATAGTCCATCTTTATAAAGTTTTTTGTCAAAATTGTTATATTTCTGTCATTTTGGAAATATAGGCTCAATATCTGCTTCCTGTTCTTGTCCAAAATTTTAGCCATCTTATGTGTTATAAATACGTTTATAATAAATTTCAGATTGATATAAATCTTTCTCAATCCTTAATTTCTTACAAATTTATCAATTGATCATTCTTTTAGTTATAATTCATGAATTTACTATTCCTCCTCTGAAATTATTAGGTATTACATTTTGCAAATTTTTTAATAATTTTATACACCTTTTTATATTATTCTTTTAAAGTATAGTTTCAGTTATAGTAGTTGGTGATTGATCCACCTTATATAAATCTCATTAGTTTGCTTGGTTTATTTAACTTCCTTACTCAATTATAATGTTATTTGGAATTTCCTATTTGGCCTAGATTCTATTGTTTTACATATACTGGTTTTTGAATAATACTATTTCTATACCCCTTCTGACTTTCTAAAGTTAACACAATATTAAATAAAATTTCCTTATATAACTATTGGAACATGTAGCATTGTATTCCTGCTCATACTACAAAAACAATATTGAAAATTAATCATTAGTCTTTAAAGTTAGATATTTTAGTTTGAACTATTTTAAAAAATACATAATAAACCTTTCATAAACTAGTATAGTATACATACAGAAACATTTTAGGCTGTATGAACACTGTTATATTAATAAACATTCTTATCTTAAACATAATCCTTATTCTATATACCACCTTGAAATGTGGAGTTCATAGGCTTTAAACACAAACATAATTAGCCATTTAAGTTTTATTTTTGGTTAAACTTAATTTAATTGCAGTTTTTTCTGTTTATATTGTGTATTATATTTTAATCCCTTGTCACAGTAATTATTCCCCATCTGCTCTCTTTATCATTTACATTTCAAAGAATGTTTTTTGATAAAAAGTGGCCTCTTCTATGAAACATTAGAAATATTTTCACAACAATATTTCATGACATGTCATCTCTGTAATTATATAAAATATTAAAGTTATTTAATAGTACATAGTTAAAGTAACAGTTACACCTTTACTTGAAGTTTATTATATATAGAAATCACTTGCACTGGTACACTTACACTGTTGGGTCTGATTTATATTTGAGTTTTACAATATTCTAAGACCAAACCTTTAGTCATAATGGACTGTGAAGATTTGTTTATTTTATTATATAATAACTTTAGTCGGTGCACTTCTATTCACACTACTAAACACTTTTGTTTATAATTATTTTACATTTTATGAGGTTTTGGGGTGTTATACTTTCTTTAGGTGACATTAAAATTTGGTTCGGGGTTTGTTATTGTTAGTAATAGGTTTATCATGGGTATTCCTCGTAGTCCTCGCATCCTATATCTTCCTTTCTTCATTTCTTCTTTCTTGGGTTTTCCAAGGTAAGTTAGTTTTATTATGTCCGTTGGTTGGTTTCGGGGTATCTTCTTTACCGCCTGCTCCTATCCTACCTCTTCTTTTCTTCACTTCTTCCTTCTTGGGTTTTCCAAGGTAAGTTGGTTTTATTTTGTGTCCGTTGGTTGGTTTCGGGATATCTTCTTTATCGCCTGCTCCTATCCTACCTGGGTATCATCCTGATTTTATATTAGTTTCTTCGGATTTAATTTTCTTGATACTTTATGGTTGCGTTTTTATGATTTAAGTTTACTTTTTTCCTTTATGGTGGTATTTTTCTTTGATGTTTAATTATTTTCATTTGATATTCAATTATTTTCCTTTGAATTTTCTTTTGAGTTAATGTAATTTAAATTTATTTATGATCATAATGGAATTATTACTTAGTGGATTATCTGTCATGCTACAATATACATATACATAAACAGTCGAATAGAAAATCATCATCATCACTTCATGGATAGGATTTCTCCTGTTCTGGCCTCTAATATCCTGCAAAATTATCCATCATACTTTCTTTGAAAGCTGGGTCCTTTTTGCACATAAATGTCAATTATTTTTCAACTGACAAAGTAGCAAATTGTAAAATCTTTTATTTTCCATACCGTTACGAAGGTATGTTTTGATTATTTTCAGTGTACTCATTCAACACTCAGTCGAAGCTGACGTAACTAAAATACATAATACCAATCTTAGTAACGTTAATATTTGTTCATACACAGTATCGAGTTGATTCTCCACCGTATATTTTAGCAATTTAATATAGGGAAGCATGTTATCATATCATCACTGCTGTAGATTTTTAATATTCATTGCGCAGTGTTACCCAGTCAAACTGATCAAACAATTTTGGGAACAAGCATTTCAGTTTTTCAAACTGGAGTTGTTCGAAATTCGTCCGAAGCAAGCGATTTGGCTTAGCGGGTCACGAGAACGTAGAGGTGTAGCCTACGCATTTCGCGAGGCAGTAGCAATACGATGCACGCCTTTCATAATGTCTCTGTCAAAAAATCATTTTGTTGGAAAATATAGCTTAGGTCTATTTCTCTAATTTTTGGCTCTTCTCTATTCTACAACTGTTGTATTACAGGAATAAATTAATAATAATAATAATAATAATAATAATAATAATAATAATAATAAATGTTCGTTTTTGTACCACCAAAATAGTTGAGGAGTTAGATAAGGTACTGCTGCTGTTCGGAAAAACAAGGAAGGTAGTGGGCTGCCTCACGTTATTACTCAACGGTATAGTGTAAAATTTTAAAAATATATCTAAAATACTTTTTTGAGGACGCAACCGACGCGAAGGCAGTTAGTTTCTGTCAAGAGTGTAATGGATAGGGGAGAGATACAACAGTCATTCGGACAATACGTGTATTCAAGAGCACGACAATGTGACGTCTTGTGTAGTGGAGGCAATAATTCTAAATTGCTGTGTTAAATTAGGGTGAGGCGAGAGAAAACGGCTTCATAACAAATAGACAAAAGGTGACGCCTTGTACATGCACTTTACCGAGAATACGAGAAATGAACAACGTACCACCATCTGTGAAAGGTCCGAGACGACACTCTGACACAAAGGGTTTACAATGACACTACGTAAAGGATAGTCTTATGAACAATAAGGGTTTTGTGCGAGAGAAACTAGAGGATGTAACGACAACGGGGGGTTCGTATACGATTCCGGACATGAATGGAACTAGGAAAAAGCAGTTGTACTGTACCAACACTGAACGGATACAGCAAAACAATACCGAAATTCGTTACGCTTGAGACCATGGGACGATAGGGTGACAGGGTATAAATCAGAGGTACATAACTCGAACTTACGTCGAACAAAAGGGCGATCGACAGGCGGAGGAATTGCTCTTTTCGAAGAAATAAAGGTGATGACACCAGAAAATATGTTGGAGTAGGGTAGACAGCCTATCAGAGACCAAAGTTTGGCCAGGGCTGGACACAAGAACTATGTTGCCATGGAGACGATTGACGTAAACAAATCAGAAGGAAGTCGTGAACTTGACTCAAGACTTTGGGTGGAGACTTCAAAGGAATTGAGACAAGAAACCAATGAGAAAGACGTTGGAAGATGGTAGAGAGATGAGCAAGAGATTTTGGAAGGGAGGTGAGATGATAAAACTGAGTGTTTAACACGAGAGGAGGCCTAGTAGTAGCAGTAGTATCATACAATTTTTACGCAGTTGTATTACAAATTTGACCGAAAGTATTATAATTTTACGAGAGTAACATATAACTTTTAACTAATATCTTATAGACTTTAGTCAGTCTTACATAAACTTTGCTCAGTATTATTGAGATGTGCGGTAACTAAGTACATTAGGATGTTACGAGTTCGGAATATCAGTTTTCAATCAACGGTATAATAGACTTATAGTTTTATTGAACTTGGACACTCGTCATTATATACGTTAGCGCGTAATAACTTTATAATATGTCAGTTTTACTACCGCACGGAGCACGACATAGTGCGTAGTAAACGGTAAGCGCGGTGGCAATACGTTAATTAACAGTTTCAATCTACTCATAGTAAGAACTGAGGTGTTAAAATGAATGGAAACATTATCGGTTAACAAGTAATTCATGTATAAACAATCTATCCTTGGTATTACACATATATATCTAAATCAAAAGGGACCGGATGCATACCGAAGCGGAGCGCGAGAGATGCGTCGCGGAAGTGTGAAACATTTGTGATATAGTGATAAGTGCAAAGTGATCGTACTGGAGGGTATAGGACAGAGACACCGGATTGAGAGTCTTCGCAATTTGGATATCAATAAACAAGTAACGTAAATTATTTATTGTTAGCAGTTACTAATACACTGACCTGTTTCTCACAAAGAAAACCACGTAGAAATGAATATAAATGATCAGATAATAATTAAATCCTCTAAATGATCACTATAGTAGATGCAAGTCTGGAACATGAACTCATTGAGTATAGGGAGATAGGGAGATGTTAAATGTAAGGTATAATTTATTACATACTTATGTTGTATACTAGAATAGTAATATTAATTAATAAATAAGTTGTGTAACATTATCTTATTTACAGGAACATGAAGATGTATTATTATGAATGTTGATTATTAATTGTATTGTCTTATTTACAGGAACGTGAAGATGTATTATTATGAATGTTGATTATTAATTGTTAGTAGATAATAAACCGTAACATATAAATCCAGACATGCGTATGAGTTTTATTATTACAATACCAAATAGTGATCAATAAATATACAAGATATAAAAAAAGGTGAAATCATGATAACAGTGAATCACACTAATTCAGTTGATGTCTAATATGAATATTTGAATTAACCCATTAGTTAATTACTTCATACTTTGATTGACATCTAAACACAAGATAATATGAAAAGTATCAAAATTATATTCATGTGTATTTTATGATAGATAAAACGTATTCAATATCAATTCACACATCAATTATAACTAAATAATGGAATAATTATCTTAACAACAAGTATAGAGTTGCATTGATTCCCAATCGTGGGTCTTAAAAAGATTATAAATCGCCACTTAATACTAAATTAAATTGATTTATTAATTAATTACCAGCATAATTAATGCATACGGCAATGGCACACCAACCTGTGGCAAGAATTAAATTTATATCTGGATTATGAGCCAATAATTAAATCAATTAACCTAATTAATTAATTAGCATAAATTAATATAATTTGCATAATTAAAATGCACCTGAACGGTGTTATTCCAATTTCAGATTTCGATTAGCTGAATCCACCAGAGGGCTGAAAAAAGCAGCTTGTTTCTATGTTGCGTCCGGGAACCGAAGCAGGGACCTTTAGTTCAGTAGCCAGGCTCCGCATCTATTGGGCCTGCTAACCACAGAATAGTATTAAAATTGTTTTCTAAAATCAGTGTATTGTGAAGTTTGTGCGCCTGACGGAGTATGCTACCTTCATACCAGGCATGTTTAGCGGATTGTCTCTTAAGATCACAAGCAAACAAACAACAGGTGAAACATACGTACTCCCGCTTACTATTTAAATCTGTCTGTTGAACGGCCAACTAGCTTTGGCCAGGTGCAACATGTCCGTTGGTGCAGAATACGAACGTGCGCAAACGCACGCCACCCGTACCTTGACATTGCCAACTTCAGCGATACATGACCTAGTCCAGTTACAGCTATAGTTTAATTCTGTTAGCGATAATTTGTTTGTGTTAAGCATCGGATACGGCATCACGCAATTAAAGCAGCCAGAGTTCCAGGTGTACTAAAATGGGCTGTTGGGGAAATAAATATTTAAACCCCGAAGCTAAAACTAGGATATACAGTTTTAACCGCTGCACATTTAACCGTTGCATTAGAATTGGAAGAAATTTTGGAACGTGGGACACGAAAATATGGCGAGAAACGTCTACGCAGTACAGGATTTGAAGTGAAAACATACGTAAATGCGGCGTTGGCCCACTAAATGAATATCTGAAATTAAGGAGACAAGTGCGAAATTGGACATCACATCTCAGGGGTCGGTGTACATAGTCTGGTGTTGTAATGCTAAGGAAGGAGAACTCAACGGAGGCCAGAGAAGAATTTATGAGAATCCGTTTGATAGTTTGGATTAAAGAGAGAGAGAGCGCGCGCGAAGAGAGAGGGAGGGAGGAAGAGAGAGAGAGAGAGAGAGAGAGAGAGAGAGAGAGAGAGAGAGAGAGAGTGAGAGAGAGAGGATGCTGCAGAAGGAAATAACTTTGTTACATACTTTGTATATATTTTCTCTGTAACGTACTTTTTGTTATGAAGAAGATGTGGATGAAATAAACTTGCCGAGTTTTAAACTGTTCGCAGCGCCGTCACAAGAACGTTGTCTGAGAAATAACTGAAATAAATTTATCTAAACGTTTATAAGGTCATGTCAAGGCCACAGTTTTTACATAAATCTAAAAATTCAGCTTTTGAACTAACAGGTTTGTTGTATATTATATTAAGGACTGCAAGCTAGAGAACCGTGTTATACTGAAGACGTATGGTTAGAACTACAAGTACTCTTTGCCTTTGATAGAAATACAGAGCATAGACGAAATGGGTAGCAATATGTTGGAAGCATGTTAAGTTCAAGATACTTTTCCTTTATTATGGCGAGTTCTTGTGGTTGAAGTCGGAAACGCCTGCCTTCCGACATTCTTGTGATGCTTCATACCTTCCAGCTCTCATCATCAAGTCGCAAATGTCAAGTTGGCCTCTGCTTCCCAACAGTTTTCTTTTATAATTTTATTAAATCTATTGTGTATGAACACATGGCCTAGAAATTTTATCTTTTTTTCAGTATTCTTAAAAGTTTTCGTTCCTCTTTTACTTTCTTAAAAACTTCAACGTTTGTTTTCTCTCAATTCAGCTTGTCTGTTTTTATTTTTCTCCGTGTAAACATCTACATTACTTCCACCCAAGCCTTTTCTTCCCCAAGGTTTAGTTTTCACTCCCGTAAGGCAAGTAAAATGTTAGCTCAAGAGTAGAAAAAACGTGGAGACAGACTGGACAATGAAAAAGACGCCGCGATTCGTGAAAAACCTGTAGGCCTAAGTACTCGTACTTTATTTGTTAGCTGAAACGCGTAAATATGAATATTTTAGTCTGTTGTAATTTACACTAAGTTATTTATAGAGAAATAAATCATAATACTGAGTAAATATGAAGTATTAAAAGTTAATCCGTACGTTGGCATTCCCATTTTTCTTCCTATACGCAACAGAGATATGGACAACATTAGCAAGTGACGGTAAGAAAATCGATGCTTTCCACATGTGTTACCGGCGTGGACAGTCGGTCGAGCACAACTGTATCGTAAGAAGTAAACATAAACCAAAAGTAACTGTTGACCAGAAAGGCTAAAATCTGAAGTTACTTTAGTCACATGACAAGAAAAGATAAATCTCTGGCATATTATGGCAGAACTATGGCAAAAGATCAAGATGTCGGTTACCTGGCTGAAGATCGCATTGTATGGAAACAAACAGTTGACTGTACGCGATCACGACGCTTCATGCACTATATATTGCGACTAAGAGGACATTAAATACGTCGTTTACGTAACATCGTACGATATTGGAACGAATGATATTGAATTTTAAAAATATTTTTCGACTAACATATTTAATGAAATGAAGCGAACATACGGTATAAGTACATGCGTTTCAAAGCACATGTATTCTCTTATAACAATCAATCACTTTGAGAATACAGCGATTTACTAGAAAAAAAAAAGAAATAAACGCGAGACAGAAATAGATTATCTTCAGCGGCAGCAAAGAGTAACCGATGTTGAAGACCAAAGAGCGTGGCACCTGTTTATTCGCATAATGAAGAAATTTGTGTTAGTGGTTGAAATCACAATCAGAATGATCAATATTGCACACCACTATATAAAAATTATTCCGATTAGCGCTTTCAAGCTTCACAGCTCATCGTCAGATCAGGAATAGACAGAAAATATGTAATACCCAACCCTTCACCCCTCTCCCCCACCCTGCTCACCCACAACAAACTAAAATGACCCTTCCCCACCCCCTAAACTCTGTCTCACCATCTGTACAGTTACATATTTTTCTAGTAAATTCCTTGTGTTTCAGTGTGTGTGTGTGTGTGTGTGTGCATCCTTTTAAACTACCCTCTTCCTCTCCACACACGTGGGTCAATCACACACCCTTATTTTAAAACAACCAATTAGTACTATGAAATATAATTCTTAATCTTATCTATCTGCCCTCTCTCATTTACTTCTTAATCATGTTATAAAATATTTCTTCATTATCAAATTTAATTTTAATATTAATTAAATTGTCTAACCCTTTTTCTCTTTCTTTCAATATTTCTAACTCCTCTCTAAGCTTCCTTTCAACTGTGTTATTTACTACTTTTACAATTTCGTATTCTTCCAAAGGATTAACAAACTTGTGGTTGTCTTCTATGAAATGTCTTGCATATAACGAATTGGTTGTTCTATTACCTTCTCCACGTTTGTGGTCAGACAACCTGCATGCGAATTTTCGTCCTGTCTCCCCTAGGTACACTTTGTTGCAGTCTTTACATTTTAATTTATAAATTCCGCTTTTCTGTAATACTGGAATTTTTTCTATATTCTTATTCCTTATCTTATCAAATACCGTTTCACATTTTTTAATAGCTATATCTACTCCATATTTATTAAAACATTTTATAATTTTTCTAGTATGTGAACCTATGTATGTCAATGACCCTGCATAATTCTTTTGTTCTGGTTCTATTTTAGCTTTTTGTATGTTGACCCTTTTAAAATGATATTGAATTTTAAAAATTTTTTTCGACTAACATATTTAATGAAATGAAGCGAACATACGGTATAAGTACATGCGTTTCAAAGCACATGTATTCTCTTATAACAATCAATCACTTTGAGAATACAGCGATTTACTAGAAAAAAAGGGTCAACATACAAAAAGCTAAAATAGAACCAGAACAAAAGAATTATGCAGGGTCATTGACATACATAGGTTCACATACTAGAAAAATTATAAAATGTTTTAATAAATATGGAGTAGATATAGCTATTAAAAAATGTGAAACGGTATTTGATAAGATAAGGAATAAGAATATAGAAAAAATTCCAGTATTACAGAAAAGCGGAATTTATAAATTAAAATGTAAAGACTGCAACAAAGTGTACCTAGGGGAGACAGGACGAAAATTCGCATGCAGGTTGTCTGACCACAAACGTGGAGAAGGTAATAGAACAACCAATTCGTTATATGCAAGACATTTCATAGAAGACAACCACAAGTTTGTTAATCCTTTGGAAGAATACGAAATTGTAAAAGTAGTAAATAACACAGTTGAAAGGAAGCTTAGAGAGGAGTTAGAAATATTGAAAGAAAGAGAAAAAGGGTTAGACAATTTAATTAATATTAAAATTAAATTTGATAATGAAGAAATATTTTATAACATGATTAAGAAGTAAATGAGAGAGGGCAGATAGATAAGATTAAGAATTATATTTCATAGTGCTAATTGGTTGTTTTAAAATAAGGGTGTGTGACTGACCCACGTGTGTGGAGAGGAAGAGGGTAGTTTAAAAGGATGCACACACACACACACACACACACACACACACACACACACACACACACACACACACACACACACACACACACACACACACACACACACACACACACACACACACACACACACACACACACACACACACACTGAAACACAAGGAATTTACTAGAAAAATATGTAACTGTACAGATGGTGAGACAGAGTTTAGGGGGTGGGGAAGGGTCATTTTAGTTTGTTGTGGGTGAGCAGGGTGGGGGAGAGGGGTGAAGGGTTGGGTATTACATATTTTCTGTCTATTCCTGATCTGACGATGAGCTGTGAAGCTTGAAAGCGCTAATCGGAATAATTTTTATATGGTGGTGTGCAATATTGATCATTCTGATTGTTTATTCGCAGTCTTACATATCGGCAAGGAACGTGACTGTGGTTAGCAGCAGTTCAAACAGGTATTATTACGTGTGCATCATAATAGAGCTGATTATTAATAGCTCCTGACAGCTGAAATATATGAACACTATGAAGTGTTTTTGTTTTTGCTAAATGAAAGAACTCGTGACACTACTTAGCACTGCGGAGCCGGCGGCGTCAAATTGTAGGCAACGCGTACCTGTGAGTGAATTCATATTGTTACTCAACTGAAGAACGAACCCCTCTACGCTACGGTAACGACATTGTTAGAAGAGTGAATCGTAACGAATGAACAGCGACTTTTATCTCAAAAATCGGAAAGGCATTTTGTTAGCCACATCACAGGAAGACGGAGCTTCAAATAATATTTCTTTTGGAATTGTTTACACTTCTTCCAAAGCTTCCTTGAGAACGCTTATTAATCATCCGAAAATTATTTGAAAACGTGTTTTGTAAATGTAGTTATAATTTTTGTTTCAGGCAATGTTGTTTACGTAAATGTTCTGGTGACTTGTAAATAAACTAAAAGTATTTATACGTATGGTATAATTTAAAATATATATTACAAACACAAAAAAGTAAAAATATTGAGTTTTAATTGTAATAATATATTAAACGGGTCGTCTGTCTAAGATAGGGGTTGGCAAAGTCGGTTGACGGACCAAATCCGGCCCCCAATTGATTACTCTGTACGGCCCACGACATCAGGCATTTCTACAATTGTAAAATGTCGCAAATAATTTATCATGCCACCATTAAATGATAATGCACTCCGTTTGTGTCCATAAAACCTTTTGAAATACAAGTACGCTAAATTCATTGTCAAATTTGCGCCATTCGCTAGTCAGATAATTATGCTCCTAATTGCACTCCATATAGTATAATTTACGCTAAATTAGTAAATAAATAATTTAGTAATAAAATTAATAATATAAAAATACTAGTAAGCTGCAGAACTCGCTCAGGCTTTTACAATTTTTTCAAAATTTTGAATTCCATTTTTGGCTTGTGGTACCTCTAAAAATAAAAATATTCAGAGTAAATACTACATTCGGATTTGGGGTAACGTCATTCCCTTCAGTCTGATGTTAAGCATGAATTTTTACATTTTTTTCAAAAATTGTATTACTTTCATGGGCTCTGGGTGTCCAACACTTTTAAAATTTTCCACCTGACAACTATATTCAGATTGTGGTTAAAATTCTGTTTAATTTAGTACCCCATTGGATTTGTCCAATTTTTCAAAACTTTTTCTATACTTTTTGGTCCCTGGTGCCTAAAAATTGAAATTTCCAAAGCTGAACATTATATTCAGATTGTGGTTAAAATTCTCTTTAATTTGATATCCCACATGTTGTGGTTCCTTCAAAATTTTGAACCTACATGTTTGCCCCCTGCCACCCTACTTTTGGGGGAATCCATCTCAATACAATAGGGGTCTGTAGGTCAAAGGTGTGGCACGAACGCCAAATTTTATATGAAAATCGGTTGTCAAAGGTGGATTGGAATGTTATCGTTTGACCTACCCCAAAGAAATAGACAATTGACAAATGGTCAAGGTAAAACTGGGAAGCGCTTCTCTCGTTCAGTTAATTAAATAACATACACTATAACTGAATAGTGTTCCTTACATAAATCTTAGTCAACTGTCATTGTACCAAATAATTTATTTAATGTAATCATACTTCGATTTTTGTTTACATAAATGATACGAGAAAAGGTTTTTTTTGTTTCAAGTATCTTCTAAAGGTTGATTTTTGTTTTGTCCATTAGATTTTAAATGTAAAAGTGTTTAATATATCAGAGCGTTTTAAGAAAAACGTTTACCGATTGTTGATCTAGGATCAGACTATCGGAAAGTGAATTGTGCGGGATCACGTAACTTGCACGACAGCTCACGCAGATGACCGTTTACTTAATTTTTATTCCAGTGACTGATTCTTATAGTGGCATAACAGATAATGTAACAAACACATAAGTTTACAATTATTCGTATAACATTTCCGTATATCGGCATAGCATTAAACATTTTCTGAACTTCCTAACCAACACTATTAGAAGCACTACTATTGAACACTATTCCAATTGAAGTGTTACATTGCGTCTTGTTTTTCATAGCATTCTATTTTAGCCATTCGGTGTAACTTCTCTCAGTTTTAGATTTCTTCATCAGTTACCGCCTGAAGCATCGTTCCAAGTCTTCCAATCTACAGACTCTTTTTCCTAGTGTTCTACATTTCCAGACTGTTTTTGTTAGTCTATAGTCATCACTTTACGAGCATCAGAGTTCAATGGCGTGCGCACTCCCTCAGAAATATCGGTGTATGTTGCTAAAACATCAGATTTGTCTACAGTTGTGAATGTCTTATACGAGTAGGCCTAATTTTTTCATTATATATGGCCATTTTATTGCACGAATAATTGATAATATTTGACTAAGCAGTTTTGTCAGGAAAGCTATACAAACTAGCGTTACACTATTTTTAAAACTAAACATATCAAGCGGTATTCGGTGATTCGAAAAGGTTCAGCAGCCTAAGACTAAATCAGATACAAGGGTAGTCTTATAAGATGTTGCAGGTCTATTAGGGAGGACGATTTGGCTTACAATCGAGAAATACAATTGCTGTAGTTCCGACTAAATTACATAAAGAGAAAATCACATAAATAATCCATCATTCATATTTAAGTACCGAGTATTCGAGACCCATGGTTGTCGTGGTTTGGATTTCAAAATTTACGCTGTTAACATTGGTCGTGTGACAAATTTGTTAAAGAACTTTGTAACCTACACATTTAGATGGAAAATCCAAGAGTGGCAGATTAAAATGTAAAAATAAAGCAGTTTACGGTTTCCCTCTGGTGACCGTAAGACATAATGTAAAATAGCGAAATATTCTAAATAAAAAGAATAACCGCTTTAGCGTACTGAATTTGGGACACCTTAGGTCTAATTGATTCACTCCATGTAACAGTAGGTTACTTCTATCCGACTGAGGCGAAGCCAAAGGAAGGCTTTTGACTTTCGCGTGTACGTATGCATGTAATTATGTTATTTGTTACCCTCCACACTCAGAACGTCTTGTTGGATTCAGATGAATGAGGTGTCGTGATACTGGCTAGGTGATAATCTAAAAAAATATAAATGGCGACCGCAAAACAACAAAAACTGCTAACGAGCTTGGGTTGTTGGAGCGTTTTCAGTCATCAGTCATAAAACGACGTTCATAATGGGAATTTAGTATTACATGTCGTAAAATCATTCTTAATGTTTTTGAATTATAAAATAATAATATTATAATAATAAATAAGTTAAATATAAATAAATGAATAAATCCATTAAACGTCCAGTAACAATTCCTCCATGATATCCACATATGTATACTTTATAAAAGAAAGATAAATAAGTAAAACTTTTGAATAATATGCTACTGTTGGCCCTACTGCTGATTGAAGTAAAACAAAATGCTCAATTAATAATTCGTTTTTTATTTTAAAGAATCCACATACAGGTTCTCAAACTCAGGGCATGTAGCAGATATAATAAAAAAGAAATTTACAAACAATTAGTAGAATTCAATTAATTTTTATATTTTTTAAAATTACTATAATCAATTATTAATGTTCAGTTTGTTTAAAATATTTAAAAATATCCGGGCAGAGTCGCCATCTTGCAAGCGATATGCATCGAAGCCGCCATCTTGTGAACATTCAATGTAATGGCCAACGCCAACCTCACAATTCGTTCTAACAAAAGTTTAATTTTGAATGTTTGTTTTATGCTGTTTAATTCTATAGGGTACTATTTAGAATTTAACACTATTAAAATCACACAACCATACTGCTTGTATGTTCGGTTTTGTCACTAAGTTACACAGACGAAATATCAGAGTCCAAACGTTGTGTTTGCAATGTAGTTAGGGGAGGTTGGGGCAAAGTGAACTACGGGGGCAAATCAAACTACCATGTTTAATTCCGAGACAAGTGTCGCGATCTATCGGAAATCTCGTCGAAACGTGTTTTATACTCTGCTGTTATGTTAGTAAGAGTTTGCGCCATCTTTACGAATGACGCCAACAGTTATTTAGAAAAGATTGATTTTTCAACCAACTGATGTAAGGTAAGTTCCATCTTTTAACTTGCATTAATTGATTAAAATAGATTTTTAAATATGTGTAATTGTATGTATAAATAAATCATTTAATGTAGAATTGATGTTGAGCTCAAATCTTTTGTTAAAATAGATGCACATGGATAACCTCACTTTCTGCTCTTTGTACCTAATTGGGGCAAAGTGAGCCACAGGTAGTTCACTTTACCCCGGACAAATTATATAGGTGGTTTACTTTGCCCCACTTATTTCTATGTTACTTTTATTATTTTTCTTATACCTTTGTATTTTTTTGTTTTGTTTCAGAGGTCAAATATGGTTCGTAATTATGAAGGAACTTCCACTCAACAATCATGGTCGTCGACTTCAATGGAAGAAGCGATAAAGGCAGTGAAGAATGGTCAGATGGGTTATCTCAAGGCTAGTAAGACATTCAATGTTCCTAAAGCAACTCTGATTCGTCGTTGTAAAGATAAGTATAAACGTTTATCTGTTAATGAAAAAGGACTGGGTAGATATTCTCCTGTTTTTAATAAGGAGTAGGAAGCAGAATTAGTCAAGTATATTTTAGATATGGAGGCTCGACTTTTTAGAGTAACTCTGTTCGAACTGCGATCCTTGGCATTTCAGCTAGCTGAAAGAAATGCCATCAGTCATCCATTTGATAAAAATAAGAAGCTTGCTGGAGAGGACTGGGCATATGGCTTCAGAAAACGCCATCGTGAAATTTCATTGAGAAAACCTGAGTCAACATCTACGGCAAGGGCCCAGGCTTTTAATTCTCAAAATGTAAAACAATTTTTTGATCTCTTCAAAAGTATAATGGATAGTACAGAAATAAAGGCTAGTCGTATTTTTAACTGTGACGAAACAGGTTTAGGGACTGTCCCTAAAAGTAACAGCAAAATTTTAGCTAAAAAGGGACGAAAGGAGGTTGGGCGGCTGACTTCTGCTGATCGTAGCGGTACAACCACTGCAGTTATCTGTATGTCTTCCTCCGGTATTTACGTACCACCCATGGTTATTTTTGCTAGGAAAAGATGAAGGTTGAACTTCAAGATGGTGCACCCCTTGGTACTGTTTTTGCGTGTAATGAAAGTGGTTGGATGAATATCGAAACTTTTACAAAATGGTTTGAACATTTTTTGAAACATTCAAAATCGAGTATGGAAGACCCATTGCTTTTAATTATTGATGGTCATGGAAGCCATACCAAAAATATTGACATTATTGACATGGCACGAAAGAATCATGTACACATCTTATGCTTACCTCCTCATTGTACGCATAAGATGCAGCCTATAGATATTGGATTTATGGGGCCATTAGAGCGGTACTATGATACAGGACTAGAACGTTGGCTTTACAACCACCATGGAAGAGTGGTCACAGTGTTTCAGCTTTCAGCTATTTTTGGAGAAGCTTACTTAAAAGCAGCCACACCACTAAATGCTATAAATGCTTTTAAGAAATGTGGTATCGTGCCTTACAACCCAGACATTTTTACCGACCTAGACTTTGCACCATCGCTTGTTACAGAACAAGATTTTGAAAATAGTCAAAAACAAGACAAAGAACAAGTTAACAGCCAGTCTAATTGTAGCACTAATCTAACTTCCACTCCATCCACATCTGTCACTTCACCCATGCCCTTGTCATCCTCAATTTCTGATCCATCATCGTCCAGTCTGGCTCATGTTTCATCATCAGCTCCAGTGCATATCTCTTCCACGTCTTCATCTGCTCTGAATTCTACATCAACATCCTCTGCTTGTACTTTTGGTCACATTCCTTCCTCTTCCAAGTTTTTTCTTCCTCCTACACCTACCTCAAATCACAATGCTTGAAGCAAGCATGTTGTCCTGCCAGTCCTTCTGTGTGAGTCCACAAGATATACGTCCACTGCCAAGATCTGACAAACGAGTGAAGAGAGAAAACAGAAAGAAGGGTAAAACAGCTATATTAACAGCAAGTCCCTACAAAAAAGAGCTAGAATCCGAATTGAAGGAAAAAGAAGACAAAGAAGCACGAGAACGAGAAAGAGCCAGAAAAAGACTTGCAAAGGATGAAGTTCCTAAAAAAAAGACTAAAACTTTGAGGAAAAAGAAGGATGCAATAATTGAACCAGTTTATTCAGGCCTAAAGGAAACAAGCCAGGAAGAAAATGACTGTGAATGTTTTTATTGTAACGAATTATATTCAAATTCTGCAGCCGAAGAAGGATGGGTACGCTGTGCTAGTTGCCTTCAATGGGCACATGAGGCATGTGCTGGTATAGAACCAGATGATGCAGATGAGTTCATCTGTGAAATATGCAAAGATGTAATATAACATCTACAAATATTTTTTTATATTTTATTTTATGGACAAATTAGAAAACTTTTAACTTACGGTAGTGACTTTTATTTTAATATATTATTATTAAACTTTTGTACATTTTATTTTTAATTATATTTAAGAAAATTTATTATCCAATGTTCTCTTTTTACTTTTTGAAAAATTAAATAGTATTCATGTTTTACTAAGTAAATAAATTTTTTTCTACTATTGGGGTCTACTTTACCCCACCACACCGGGGCAAAGTGAACTTTGGTAGACCTAAGCAAAAACTGATTTGTCAAAATTCCTGATGAAAAAAATAATAATAATAATAGTCATAGGTACCTAAGGACCTACATTAAGAGTTACCACTATAAACATAAAGCATCACATCATATTAACATTTTATGGCACTTGATTTCTTAAATAGTTCACTTTGCCCCAACCTCCCCAGGTTACGTGGAATGAGTATGTTTTCAACATAATGTTATTCTTTACGTGGTACGTATTCTACTTAATATCATTTGGTTGATTATTTCTTACTAGGATTTCCATTGTCTGTTGTTAATTATAGTTTGTCTTGTAAATTATTCTCTTCGTAAGGGTTAATTAATTTTGTGTAACATTTTTATCTTTCCAACACGATTATCATTCAATATAACTGTTCTTCTTACTTTGAACTACTATATTGACTACTAGACTACTAGATTAATAATTATTTACTATTTTCACTAATATACCGCACCCTTCCGCTTCGATATTCTCTGATCAGACGTTTAAACAAGACTGAGTTGGCGTCCTTTCTAGATTACATTATTGTTAGAACATTTCCTTCTTTGGCCTTTTGGTTTAGTTTTATACTATAATGTTTTTAAATTCTTTTTTTTATCTTCACATGGCTTTTTATGTTCATTACATAGTTTAAATATGCTTAATTTAATCTAATTTACAGTTTGTTGATATTTAACATTTATAATTCATAAGCTTTATTATAGTACCAGGCTTCACATAATGCTTGTGATT
Organism: Magicicada septendecula; assembly: GCA_034769895.1. Classification (NCBI taxonomy): domain Eukaryota; kingdom Metazoa; phylum Arthropoda; class Insecta; order Hemiptera; family Cicadidae; genus Magicicada; species Magicicada septendecula. The sequence continues at coordinate 258,963,287 of CM068370.1, read as the reverse complement.
CCTTGATTAGGTCTATGTATGATTTAATTTTCTGTTTCTTACAAACTACATCACAGTTTTTAACATGATAATGTTTTTAGGCTGGGGGTCATTCCACAAAAATGTAACGTCATCGAAAAATGTAACGTTTCCACACTTTCGATTCTCCACAGTCTAGAATCTTCGGTCTCTGTCGTTTTAACATGATAATGTTTGTTATATAGTAAATATATTTGTTATATAGTAAATGTTTGTTATACGTTTCAAAAGCCTAAAAACATTATCATGCTTCGATGTTTCGGTTTCGTCGAAATTTATTTAATTTTATAAGTTATATTATGATTGAGTTTCGCTTATTTGCACTATTAAATACATAATTTTAGATTAACTATTTCCAGATTTTTTACATAGTTAGTTATTACTATATTATTATTTTTATTTTCACTATACTTTCTGATTTTACTACTAGTTGACATTTCACCCAATACAATATGGCTGAAAGCTTCTCGCCTTTCTCTCTAACCTAATCTTTTTACAAACTTTACAATTTTTAATTAGCTTAACAAGCGTTAAATTAGTCGAAAAATATATAAAATAAAAATAAAACACTAACATAGTGTCTCCATCAGATACACGTTCTCCCCACCGCTCGCCAAACCGAGGCTACTTAAGTGCACATAGGTTGTTGAGTTTTATGCGATTTATTATTATAATAATTGGATAAGTATTATTAGTATTTAAATGAATTGTTTCTTCTCAGTTAATTACAATTTGAACGAATACTTTTATTCGATTGTAATGATAATTACGATAATAAATGGAATAAATGTGGTAATTAGGTGTTAAAAATTACTATTACTGTATATTAAAGTTGTAGATGGTATTTTCATTTGTTTGGGTACAGTTGTCTGTTTGGTTATCATGGTAACAGTTTTTTAATTGTTTTTGTTCTTTAAGAAGTTAGTGAAGAACAACTTATGTTTAGTATTTGTGAAGGACATTTTATAAGTTATTCATGTCAAACTGGTATTCTGTTGCTGTTCATGAAATTTTTCCACTTTCAGTATTATAGGAACATCGATGATTAAACAAGACATTATTTTCTCTGGTCGGAGTGTTGTTTAAATAATTATTATATAATTGTTATTTCAGAACAGTTGATGGCAATTAAGCTACTACTTAACCTCGTTTTCTGGTATTAACAAATTGAGAACGATAATGTCGGATCATTTCAACCTGTCGTTTAGTCGTTTCTGTCGGTAGGAGTTGCGCTTTTTAAGTTTGCGTGTTCTGCATAATGAAAACGACAGTTCAGGCGAACAATGGGGAAAAACAAGAGAAATCGCGTTATAGGCCTAAATGAGACGGTCAAACGAAATTTGGGAGTAAAGCCCCCAATGGATTTGCTGGAAGTGAGGCATTGAAGTGGTTGGAACATACAAGTAGGGCAGATGGAACAACGAAAATAAAACATTTCCTTCAAGTAAAGCCGGAGGGTCAGAGACCAAGAGGAAGGTCAAGGATGAGACATCATTCATACATTGAGAGACTGGGTCAGGACCGGGGGAATGGCTTACAGGAAATGAATGGTATGCACATGGACAGGAATAGAGGGAGGAAATGGATGGTGGCCGCTACAACTCGATGCTGAGAGACAGAAGGGATAGATAAAGAAGAAGAAGAAAACAGTCCAGTTGATAGTTATGAAATTGACCACAAGCTGACGCTGGTAATAGATGTTCTGCGCAGAGGGTATCCCCGTTGGGTGAACCTTGTTTGGACTGAAGAACGACCGCCGCTTGAGAGACACCGTAACGAAGGTTTTGTTTTTAATAAGCTACTATCAGTATTTTAGCCGTAGTGCTGTGTTACTATTTTGGTGTTACGAAGTTTACGGTAGGCGCTAGTGGTTCAACAAACGCTGTACACTAAGCCGTCTTATTAAAATGCGTCATGCTGCAGTGTTTGTTCAAGTGTTTCGCGGTAATGTTATGCAGGGAGAATTTCATAAAAATTTTGTACGCCTTATTTGCTAGCTGAGATTGCGGTTACAGCACATAAACACGTAGGCTATGTACAATTACCAACACATACTTCAAAAAATTGTTCAATCCTGGCGGTGGCATTTTCATTTCGTTCAGATAAAACACTTGACAAGATAAACTAATTGCAGTTCACTCATCATTTATTAAGATCATTTATTCACTTTATCTAATTAAAATTAATTGTATACTGAAGATGTAAGTTCATTTTGCTTCAAAACCAGAAACGAACTACTCTATTCATGTAGTCGGTTAATGGTTGTTGACTTCTGCTTAATACAGAGTTCAGTTCAGAGTTAATGTCCTATTTTCCAAGGTCTCTCCGTTCTTTGTTCTTCGTGTCGAGATGAGGTCGACCCAAGAGACTCTTGGAAACGTCCCATCGATCAACAAAGAGGTCTACCAGAATCTGTTGTAATAGGCCTACTGAGTTTGGGTCTGAAATTACCGCTCCACTGCGAGGGTCGGGTTAATTTATATCTCCTCTGGAGTTAGCGCTGCTAACAGAAGGCGTAGAGAGTTTCGACAACAAAGGATAATCGCCCATGTCAACTGAATAGACGTGTCTGTCATGACAGGTTGAACCAAGTCTTGAAGAGAATTAACGCCGATTTCCACGTCTTCATTTCGCCAAGGAATGCACCACGCTTGACACAGTTCTTCGTCATAGCAGCGCCAGTGTGAATCGAGGAATCGAGGTGAACTCTATGGAGCTCTATCAGATATTAGAGCGGGGCATCCAACAAGAACAGTGAAGAGACCTTGTTGTGTTGGGACACGTTCTTGATAGCGACAATGTCAAGAATGTCGGAAGCATATGACTGAGAGAGGAAGAGAACAGGGTTATTTGGGCTGATGAACATGTGTGGATCTTGTATGTGGTAGTCGTGTGGCTGCATGACGAAGCGGTGGAGTGATGACCTATTATAGAAGTTCTGCTATTCTACGATGGTGATGTGGCGTTCAGGTTGTTGTTTAATGTCGTCTGAAGATGATGGTTGAGTTTATCGGCCATATTGATGAAGTTGGGTTACCGCCATCTCGGTGGAAGTGTCGCTGAAACAAGGGACAACTCCAACCCGAGCGACGTTCAGTGTGACTGAACAACCTTCGATATACAGTAGGAATCTGGTCTATCAGATATTCCCTGTGCGCCAAGAATGTGTTGTAGGAAACTGCCAGTTATCCGCTTACTCTGTAAAGTTCTGACGATTCTAAAGTCGAACAATCGTGCCGCTACTGTACTAACAAATTTCGTCTTCAGTGTGAAGCTTGGTCATCTTTCAACAGGACGAATTCTCGCCGACCTTGATCCAGCGTACATAAGTAACATAGCTGTGCACTGTTTTGTGATTCTTAATGTTTTAAACTTGTTAAAATTTGTTAAACCCAGTGAAACAATACAGAAGATACAGATACTAAAATCGTCTGTGATAGCTGGAGAAAGTTATATTAAATAGATTCGTGTACCGTACCTGTTGTATATGGTCTGTCACCTTGTTACGTAAGGTGTCAGTTTTTTCATAATTCTAGATAACGCAGCTGAGTTTCAAAACTGATAAACGTTCACGCGCGGCTTATCAATTAGATAAATTTTTTTTAATTGTTTACTTTTCTCTACAACTTTAAATCTTGATAAGCAAATCGTAAAGTGAGAGCTCGTGAATGGAGTCACACGCCCATGTCTTGTCATTTGAGGAGAAAAGTTGCGAATAACAACGCTGTGAAATTACAGTTTGTTCACCGAGTGTTTGCAGAAAATATTTCAAGCGAATGACATTGACGAGGGTCGGATTCTATTGTTATCGGTAACATTCCAACGCCCGTTTCACAGCAGTCCGCCAACTCATATTTCCTGTTCGTCACGTTCTGTAGGTACTGTGCGTAATCGAGTTCAGTTCCTTCCTTTGTTTTCATCGTTGAATAACGTGTCATTTGGGTCTGTTTTTACTGTTTAGTTATTATTAATAGCTTGAACTAAAACTGTACAATATGGAGACTCTTTCCCCAATAGCAAGGAACAAACGCGGCAAAGTTATACATAGTGCTAAGAGACTGTGTATAGTGAATAATTTTAAACATTTAAGTACAGAGAATCCTACCATAAAAAAGGACAAGGCCATGGAAAAAGTTGCTGAAATGACCGGTGTTAGCAAGCGGAGTGTTTATAGTGTTATTAATGTATATTTGAAAAACAAAACGTTAGGCTTGAGTTCACCAAAAAATAAAAAATCTAGAGTAGCGGCAGTAGATAAATTGGACGAATTTACAAAATGTGCTATTAGGAGAAAAGTTCACGAATTTTTTTTCAAAAATGAACAACCGAAAATAAACAAAATTTTGAGTGCAGTTAACAACGATAAAGACTTACCGGATTTCAAACGGTCTACGCTATATAAACTGTTAAAATCATTGAATTTTAAATTTCATGAAAGAAGACGTAACATGTTTATCTGTGACAGGGATGATGTAGTTGTATGGCGACGGAATTACCTACGCAAAATTAAACAGTTTCGTGAAGAAGGCCGTAAAATTTACTATCAAGACGAAACTTGGGTAAATGCAGGCCATGTCAAAAATAAGGTTTGGCAAGATAAAACTATTAAGTCGCCGAAAGATGCGTTTTTGAAAGGTCTGTCGACAGGACTACGAAGTCCGAAGGGGAAAGGGAGCCGCCTGATAGTTGTGCATATGGGCTGTGAAGAGGGCTTTTTGAAAGATGGATTAATGGTGTTCCAATCAAAGTCTACTGCTGTCTATCACGAAGAAATGACCGGGAATGTATTTGAAGATTACTTTCGAGAACTCCTACCTTCCCTGGAAGATAACTCTGTTGTGGTGTTAGATAACGCACCATATCATTCAGTAAAGTGTGAAAAAATTCCGAACATGTCGTGGACAAAAAGGAAATAGCAAATTGGTTAAAACAAACAGGTTTTAATGCTGATAGTAGTTATCTAAAGAAAGAACTTCTTTATATAGTAGAACAATAAAAAGGAAATTACGACAAATATGTTATTGATGAGATGGCCAAGAAGGAAAACAAGACAGTATTGAGATTACCCCCCTATCACTGTGAGTTAAATCCCATCGAGTTGATCTGGGCTCAAGTGAAAAATCATGTTGCGGCTAACAACACAACATTTAAGCTTGCAGATGTAAAACGGCTGTTGGAAGAAGGGGTGGAAAAAGTAACTGAAGAAGACTGGAAGAAGTGTATAGAGCACGTAAAGAAAGAAGAGGCGAAACTGTGGGAATTGGACAACTTAATAGAAGAAATGGAGGAGAGTGGTCCTTTGATTATAAATGTTGGTAATGATGAGAGTAGCAGTGACTCCGACTTAGCTATGGAATTGGAATAAACGTAGTTTCCATTGTTGTAAATAGCCCAATGTACGTACATACTGTAGTAGATAGGCTGATGTAAATATTGTAGTAAATGGCATGTTAGTATTATCATAGCAAATAGGCTTATTTTATAATTAATTTCATTGTAGATTTTAGTATTGTGATAGCAAATGGGCCTGCCTATGTTATAATTTTAGTCCGGGGTTCTCCGTACCACAGGTTTATGTGATCTAGGCCTGTGGAAGCCTCTTTCCCCTAGCATAAAAAGAGTGACCTCCGACAAGGTGGAGGGGTTGACGTTTCCCTCGGAGGCTTATTAATCCAGTGGCGAAGCTAGTAGTTAATGAATGGGTAGGCAAAAATCTTATCTTAAATTTTTTTTAAGGAATCATTGAAAGGATGGTGGTTCAAATCGGACGCTGAGGTAGAGTTTGCTGTAAGCGAATGGTTTCACAAACAGCCGTAAGAATTTTACTAGCAGGGAATCTACAGGTTGGTGCCACAGTGGAACTCATGTCTTAATGTTAATGGAGACTTCTTTTAAAATCGTTGAATAAAAAATGCTTTACATTACAGCTCTATACGTGTTTCTATTAAACAATCCTTGTATTAGTCATGCACAATAATACAACTGATTGAACTTCAAATTTTTAAACTTGATTAGTTTCTACATATATGTTTAATGTTACAAATAATTCAAATAACAATCTTGATCATCTGTTAGTTCAGCGGAATAACAGGGACACTTCTAATAACCGCATAAAATAAACACACTTATAAACAACACAGCGCGCTTTAATTTGAATGTTGGACCACAGAAGTGAGGCATGCCTCAACGCTCTATGTGTACAGCAGGGGACAATCCCCCCTCCCTTCACTTCCACAACACTCCGGCACATTGCTTACATACGATGTATACAAAAAACGCTGAGGCAAGTTCAGGTTGCCTCATTCGCTTTAAACGAGCTATGCCGAGTCTCACCTGTCACCATCTAGGGGTCGCTCAGTAAAGCACGTTTCGGCCTAATAAATTCGACAGTCGCGGTAACAATGTATAATCTTTACGTTATGTAGTTCATACGTATTTATAATTTTTATTCTACAGAATGTTTTAGGGTAGGCATTGCCTCAATTGCCTCCATGTAACTTCGCCACTGATACTAACGTCCACCGATCACAAAACATCAATTTATTAGATGCTCGGTAGCCCGTGCGCTCCCCGCACGTCCGCCTGTGAACCGGCCTCTACCATTCGCCAGTGTCGCAATAGGCCAACATTTTCTGCAAACACTCGTTGAACCATGTAGTTACTCGATGTAATTTTAGGTAAACGTTTATTCGTCGAGTCATTTCAAGCTTCTGTTGGTTATAGGTAGAAGTTTACTCGTCTAGCCTATTCAATTGGACGTTTTTTAAGCTTTCGAGACAGTTTTTGGCGATTCAAATCACATTCGTTCATGGCTTATAGGTTTTACTGTCGTCTTTCCTACTCCATATGAAAGAACCGACCAAGTGTGGTATTCATCTATTCTTTTCGATCACATAAAAGAATTGTCAGCCGTCTTAAAATTTTAAAGTTGTCAGTGTTAATCGCCCAGCTGCTAGTCTCTTCATACTGTTGGAAGTCTTTTGGTATCTCTTTCATTCATAGGACCTATTCTCCAGGAGGTGAATAATAATGAGGAGATATGTGATAATGGATAATAAAGGAGGTTAATAATGATGTGACTTAGGGACTTATTGAAATAAATAGCATGGTCAGAGCTTGTTATTGAATATGTGGGACCGAAGGGGTCATACTGGACATATAGAAAAATTAATTAAAAGTAGGCCTATCTGTGACAGGTCAAATATCCGCATTAAAAATACTACCAGATTATCAGCCAGAATTCTGACGAATCGAGACTGTACACAAGAATGTAGATTATCGCCTATTTTGCTCAAACATATGGACGACCTGTTGGAATGGAAACAGAAGTCCGATTCCTATTACTCTGGATTCATTTATAAATAATGTTACGACTGTCTACTGATCGTGGTATAGTACAGTGTACAGTGGAGACCAAAAAACCAAAATACAAGACACCAATTAAGTCACTAATAACCAGCTTTAATTGTCACAATCGAAACTCAAACTGAACTGAGCGTCGCTGAGAACTTGTATTCATACCCCGCCGAAAATCCAGAAATGTCCATACTACGCATCAGCGCTACACTAGAACGTAATTGACTGCGGCCTTGACACAGTGCGCTCGGATGGCGACGTCTAGAAAAGTCTCGCTTACGCATGTTGAGATCACGTACGCACACAACATTACAGCCGGATTCCACTGGAACATCCGAGAAACACGTGGAATGTTTTGTAATGGTGTAACACTTTTTCCCCATTACGTAACAATACAATACTATTTGCTGACGATCGAATAATAATTCAATACAGCTCTTCATTTATGGAATGCATTATGTTTGCCAAAAGTATATAGGCTAATACGCGAATACATTTTAACGATTTGTAATAGGAAAGATAGAAAATTATTTTGAGCAACAACGCCAAAGAGTGAGTGCCTTTAATTACGTATTTAGGAAATTAAGGAGGCTTTAACGTTGATCGTGAAGAGAAAAATAATACAGTATTATCAAGTTCAGATGAATATGTGGGACAATAAACAGGAGATCAAGCATCAAGTTGAAAACCGATAAACGCTACAAAATAAAAAAACTTTACAAAATCGGTTGTTTCGGCCTTGCAATGTAGTTCGGAGATTTGGACCATTGCTGAGAAGCAGTGAAAACGTATTGAAGCCACTGAGTTAAAATTTTGAGAATAGTCAGGGTCTGTTCATTAACAGGTAGAATCGGCCTATACAATGACATCATTCGACAAGGACTGAATGTTGTAGGTCTACTAGCGACAGCAAGGAGTTACAAAATCAGATGAATGAAACATGAAGAAAGAATGCTGCAGTGTAGAATTTCAAGACAAATAATGAATTTAACAACCATTAGAAAAACGTGTTGGCAAGCCCAAAACGCGTCTTTGGGAACGTGACAGACAGTGCGCGTAATTCCTGACAATGGAGATGAGACAAACGATTTGATAGCGCTTTTAGATTCTAATAACCGAGCGGTACAGCATAATTTCCAGATCAGCGAGTTCGAATCCGCTCATGATGTTTTATGACATCCTGCGGACTCTTTACCCTAATGAGTACTAGTCTCGTCAGATGGTGGTTGGATGTTGCCTACATCATCGATTTATATGTGTTATAAAACTATCCTACATTGAGCCCGCGTCTGTAAACGAAGAAAAGCTGATTTCAACTAAACTCAGTCATAGACAGAAATCTGCTTTCATTTTCCGTGAAACAAATCGTTATACGAAACACTCACTATGTAACAGCCGACTGCAGTAATTGTCTAGGTTTGCCAGCGCATATGATTGGCATTATCACGTGCACAGTCTGTTACTCCAGATTATAGGCTATTTTTACCACTGATTGTGTCGGCAATATCGCTGACGAAATTTGCACCAAGAATTACATTACCGTTGCCGGTCATATTATTACGTGTTTGCAATCGCAATTTCAACGTTGCCCAACCTCTAGACGCTACGTACTATACGTGGTCTTATCTCCGGTACGACTGGGCCTGTGACGTGCAAGTGACAATATAAATATTACGTTACTACTATAGATTAATTCCTCATATACAAGTATTCGTGGTACAAGATCTAAACTTTCAAGGCGAGCGTTTGTGTGTGTCCCAAGGACGTAATGAATGCTTTATGGTGGGCTGGAAAAGTCTTGTCTTCACAGCATAATGAGTTAAGGAACATCGGAACATATTTATGTCCCTTTCGACACATCGAAGTTCTTTCACCGTAACTGCAGCAAGTATATTTACTGTATTCCATCCTTGCAAGAAAGTAAGCAAGAAGCTTCCGTTCCTTCATCGCAGCTACAGCAAGTACATTTACTGTATTCCATCCTTGCAAGAAAGTAAGCAAGAAGCTTCCGTTCCTTCATCGCAGCTACAACAAGTATATTTACTGTATTCCATCCTTGGAAGAAAGTAAGCAAGAAGCTTCCGTTCCTTCACCGCAGCTACAGCAAGTATATTTACTGCATTCCATCCTTGCAAGAAAGTAAGCAAGAAGCTTCTGTTCCTTCGCGACTACTACACCAAATATGTTTATTGCATTCCATTCTTGCAAGAAAGTTAGCACGAAGCTTCGTAGTATCCTAAGTCAGAGGTTCCTGAAACAACTCGGTGAAACTCTTATTACATACAAACGTGAATATGTAAAGATTACATGTACTACATCTTCAGGGACTGGGCAGCATTATGGGCATTTAGGTCTGCTCATGTTTGACTGGGTCACTAATAATTGACCTCCACATTGGTTCTGTTTATCCATTTCTCTACACTTGATGTTAGTTTATCCGTCCTTATGTGAAGTATCCCGCCACCGCTCCGTGCTTAGTTTCGTACCCTCTCTCCAATCCAATATTTTTCCACCATTGCATCTTTCTTCTTTCCGATGTAATGATGTGCGAAGGCAACAATATTCCTACTACAAGACACAATACATCTTCAGAGGAATCCGAAGTCACCTAATAGCTCCCAGAGCAGTCAAACGATACACTTAGGCGAATTTACGTTGGTAGAGAGACGTGCTGGCAGCTCCCGCAAGGAGACATTTGTACAGCCTCATGGAAGCACGTGTCTGGATGATAGGGCAGCTGAGGTGCTGTTATTATGCAGGGCTAACCAAGCGTGGGGTGGCCATCTTGGTGGATTGCCAGGTAACGGATTATGGGAGGCTAAGGAACAAGTGGCTTGTGCAGACGCTATCATGAATAATAAAGTAACGCCTATGCTCAACCGGCATTAGAAAACTTTAATTTCTCTACAGCATTCACCGAGGTAGTCACGGCCATTATTTATCTGCAAGGAAAACAAACTCTCATTAATTTATATTCTTTGACCAGGAGGCCGCCCTGTGATTGCCTCTTTCTTAAAAATGCGACGGATACAATCTTCCCGCAAATAATTTGACTCTAGTCTATTCTGGTGATGTGGTTAATTACTAATTTCTTTTCGTAAAATTTAGCGAACGTGAGGCTCTTTGCCCAACAGTAACCGAATAAAACACGGATGACTTATCAAAAGTATCTTATTTCATATAAGTGATAATAATGAGTAACTAAGGAAATTCAATTTCTTGACACATAACGGATTAGATTCCTCCAATTTATTTTTAAAATACCAGGAACATTTTTAATTTGGACGTACCAGGTTGGATGGATTTGAGTTCAGTGTGTTGGAGCAACATAGTGACAAACGTTGTTGGAGCAACATTCAACAGCAGTGAATTGGGTAAACAGCACCAGAGTGATTTACTTCCGAAGTCGTGCTACTTGCTATGTGAAACAACCGATAGCCCTGTCTGTAGTTGACGTAACATGCCTTATCGTGGTACAGTGACGGCGCTGTTTGGCTGCAATAACTGTATTTATAGTCCAGTACTAGGCTTACATCATAAAATCATTTCTATGTAATTAATCGAACACGTGTGCCCTTATCAATCGCAGTTAATCTCCTACTTAGTGCATGTACGGGTTATAATGTTATTAGCTACGCAGCGTTATCAGCGAACGCTGCCGCAGCAAGAAAATGAAGGCGACGATTAAATAACGTGTCTCGGTAGGATTGCGGTTGACCGGATAGGAAGCCGGGAGACGGGTGTGGTTGCGGACTCGTGTCACCTCAAAATGTTCCCAAGAGAATATCTTCGCGGTCAAAAATGTCCTCTCATTGTATCGCTGTTAAAATATCATTATCTCGACTGTAGTGGGACTCTGTCTCCAGCTTTGTTTCTTTTTTTAATTCATTTTTCTTATTAATATTTTATTATATTGATTGTTTATGTACTATATTTTCTTATTTGTCTTTTGTCTTCTGCATTTATATCTTTGATACTCAGGAGCTCGGAAAATGAGGTACTTATTGTATCTAATTGGCCTTTTTATATTATTTTCCAAACGAACTTAGTTTTTTTTACCTGCTCAAAGATAATAATAACTTTTCAAACTTAGTTTAACAAGTTGAAAATTTCTAATGCTATACGTACCATACCATATACAAAATTGCTTTGTTGTTATGAGTGAACGTTACTACATTTCTCGTCTTATGGTTTCAAGATTACAATAATATTCTAATAAGTGAGCAAATAAACAAATGAAGACTACGTTTTCCAGGCGATAAGCCAACATTTTTAATAGTAACCACTTTAACCACGAATATATATGCTTTCCGTATCCTGTGTTCTTAGTGAGAGGCATAGAATAGATGTAAATAGGTAAAAAATAAAAATAAGAAACCCTGAATAAGAGCGCCTAATTTTCCCAACTACTGAATGTTAATATTTAAATGTAGAAAAATTAAAAAACAAAACAAAATACAATAAACTATGAATAAAATAGACAATTTGATAAACAAATAAATAAAAAATAAATGTAGAGAAGTTCCCTGTGTAGATAGACAAATGTGGAGAAGTTCTCTGTGTAGATAGACAAATGTGGATAAGTTCCCTGTGTAGCCAAAAAGACAGAAATTGTGCCGCTCTAGTTTGATTGCGTCGTTTGTTCGACACAAAGAGTTAAGTTGCGGGTTCCCCTTGTACGATAAGGTGAACAGGAGAGGAGTTCGTGAGTTGCTGCACCCTGGTTCCACGTCGGGAGCGCGGCTCCGTGGCTCCCTTAAAAATTCACCTATAGGAGCTTAGACACACGCTGGTGTGGTCGATAGTCTCAAGCCAAAGCCATCGGCCGGATCGATGAGACGCCACGCTCGGGAGGATGGCTCCCGCAATCAGACACTTAAACCTCGCAGTTTCCGTGACTAGGGCGATAGCGCAACCGAGACGACTCGTGCTGATCTCATTTGTCTGCTCGCGCATTTAGCAGACTCTGGACTGAAGCCGCCTATATGTGGAGATGCCTGACTTGCGCCAGGCAGGGGTTCACGGATTATCAGGGAAGTGGTGGGCGATGCAGACGGGGTTCGTGTGAAAATGCCTATAAAGGATCGTCAAGTAGTGACCGAGGGCGTCTGATGCGTACCAGGCGTAAAGCATTGTCCGTACCGTTGATGGATGTGTGGAAAGGACGGTTCCCCGGGCTTTGTGAACACGTTTGTAGCCAGGGACAAGACGAAAACCTTCAGGGAAGGAACCCGGAAGCCCCGATGGAGAACATAATTCCTGACGTACCACGGGGTCCCAGGGAGGAACCGGAGCGTGCAATTTTTGGAATGCTAATAGCCTACTCCTGTTAGCGGACGCCGCAAACGTGATGACTGTTCGAAGGAACAGCAAATAAATGTAAGCTTGGTTCGGACCGCCAGGTGGTCTTCCACGATAGCATGGGGAAGAGCTTGGGTCTGACGCCACTAGCCTTGTTTAGGATATCGGTCACGTGGTCGTTGAAGTTGAGACGACCGTCTAGTAGATCACCCACATACTTTATCGATTCAGTACATTGAATGGGTCTTCATACAACGAGATGGATTTCCATTTAGAATTGGACTTAAGCGTAAAGCAGGTCGCTTCGGACTTGTAGCTATGCACAACTTCCGTAGGCAGTATGTTCAACGGGTGTTGCAACATTACGTTCGTCTGCCGCGGGACAGTAAGCTATAATGAAACATTCCGTCGTCGACGAAGAGGGACAAAGTGACCTCGGCACATACTAGCAGGTCGTTCGTGTATACGATGTACAGAACAGAACGAAGTACACAACCTTGAGAAACGACGGTGGTGACTGGACGAAACACTCCGTCGACGTTTACCCTGAAGGTGCGGTCGGAAAGATAGGACCTTATGAGATACACGACGGACGGAGATATAGGCGAGTGGGCCAATTTGTAGAGCAGGCCTTCGTGCCAAGTCCCTCTGTCGTCTGCCGACATGTTTAACCACGACATTATTGACAGTGATGTTTTGTTAATTAAGAAAATTGTGTTAGTGGGTATAATCACAAACAGAATTATCACTGTTGCACACCACTATAGAAAAATTATTCCGAGTAGCTTTCAAGCTTCACAGCTCATCGTCAGATCGGAAAAAATCTGACGATGAGCTGTGAAGCTTGAAAGCGCTAATCGGAATAATTTTTCTATAGTGGTGTGCAACAGTGATAATTCTATCAGTGATGTTTTGTTTAAACGCTGACATGTGGCTTGGAACAAATGGTAGTGAACGTTCAGCAGAATCTGTCATAGAGCAGCAAACTCGACAAGACCGTGGATTTACTTTGGGAATTCGTCACATTTGGGTGTGTTAAATGTTCAATGTATCTAAATAAAAAATTTTAGTCATATCGCAGTTTACGGAGGTAAATCGTGAGTAATCGTTATGAAGTCTCTGCACCTAATACAAGAATGGGTCAAAAGTCACTTGACAGAACAGGTTACCATAGTTTAGTAGTGGCAGGCATCCATCTATGAGATTCAGTCATTAACTGGACACACCAGTTATTTTGTCCAGTTTTGTTTTCAGCGAAACGTCTATATGAGCAACACAGAAATAATTAATGGCCTATACATATAACGAGTACCATAAACCATAATCACTGTATTATTATTCTTGTATTAAAAAGGTATAATACTCCATGAATATTAATTATCATTGTATGTACGATGTATATTAATTATTTCTGTTTTGCCCGTTATACAGGCTCTGAAGTGACAAACGTCAACACAGGAGTTTTGAAATTTTGTGTAGTCAACAACCGAACGTCACAATACCATCCTTCACAAGAAGTTATAAAAAAATCCATTTTTGGCAAGCGACTTATGCATCCCAACGTGTATTTCAGAAAGAAATAACTGGCCTTTGAAAAATAAACAGCAAGGTTGAGAAAAAATAAAATAAAATATACTTAAAGAAATTTTGGCGTCCTGGGGGCAGACTCGGAAGTCAATAACTAACTTCACCTTTGTACACGTTATTCAAAGAGCTACTGTGTACAGTTAGAATTATCAGATTCAATCGGTGGAAACAGATATTGTGAATAAGACGGTAGTGTAGTAACTACAGTTGTTAACGTACAAAAATAGATTGTGAATTGTCGTCAGCAGTCGAATAAATTTAACTTAAAAAAAAATAATTTCGCACCGTGTCTCTGACAAACTAGCAGCAGGTAAGGGGACGCTCAGAAGCCTGCTCAGATCAGACGGACGATGGACAGTGAGCGCGAAATGAAACAGAAATTTCGGTGCTTGTTGACAAGTTTGATATAATATTATAGGAATCATGTCCCTAAGTATGTGTGTAATGATCAGTACCATTAACCGATCCACCGTCCTTTCTAAGTTAGTATGAAGCACAAAATAAAATGTAGGCCTACAGTTTGCCGCGTTAGTTTGTGTTTCCTTGTTGTATTTCCGTTCCGTTCAAGAGAATGGTTGGAATTGTCGGTTTTAATATGCATCGGTAAACACTGCAGGAGCACTGACCGTAACGAGAATATTTACGGCAGCAACACAATGTACGTTGCTCTGGGTACTGTGCTCACTCTGTTTTACCGAGGTAATTATTCATTTGTATGCCTGCACGGTTCTACTTGCATAGTATTGTTCTATGAGGCATGTTCTAGATATAAACATCTCAATGAGCTGCCGATAGGCCTATCCATACTCTAATAGTTTTAACGATCAAATTAAGAACGTAGAATATTTTTAATTCAATAAATTGTTGTAAAACCTAAGTATACTAAACAGTTTTTCTTTAGGATTCGTGCGTTGCCCTCATATCTTCTTTTTACCTTGTATTTTCCGTTGGATTTTTGCTTCCAACATCCTGTTTGCTTAAACTGCGCTTGAAAACATTGCTGGTCATCTGTCTTCAATCGCTTACTTTGTTGCCTCGAGTAGAGCTCTATTCGTGTAGCGTTGCTTACGTGTTTACGGCGAGATCAGTGCTTTGTTTTTACGGATGTTGTTTTGTCATAAAACATGGGATGAGTTAAAAAGTCAGACTTCTCATTGTTCGTACGTGGTTTAGAATTCGAGTAATGTAATCTGCAGTTACCTTGCTCTGTAAGATTTTTCGAGTGTCCGTTACAAGCCACCCTTCTGTCAACCAGTAGGCGTAGGGTGATAGTTGTTGCACGCTTACTTTATTTTATTGTGTACACGAGATAATGAGCAGGCACTGGTGGTAGCATTGATTCAACATTAGCAAAGTCGCAATACGAAGCAGTTGCAACAGGATAGCGGGAAATTAAACGCTGATCTAAATGAGACTCAATTAAGATTTATATTAATTGTTATATAAATGAAAAATTACGCACACAATCCTGTCCTCTTGTTCTAGGGTGTCAAAATATCCTCTGCTGCCTTCTTTTCCCTTTCTTTTTTTATTATTGCCTTCCATCATTTCATCAATTCTGTACCTGAGTTTCACTTTCCCCTCTAGAATAGTTTGAGATCCACTTGGTCCTTACCTTTTGTTCTTTCTGTATATCTTGGGATCCAGAGGCCCTTTAGAGTCCGTATTTATTGTATCCTATTCGCAGTCCGAATAGTTTTAACTTATATTTCCGATAGTCCTTTTTCTGTTGGTCTAACCTACAGCCTACGTTTTCCTTTATGTCCTCATTTTTTATCTTATCTCTCCGTCTCACCTCTCTGACTCTTCTCAGATCATTAATTTACTTTGCTTGGAGTCTTCCTCTTTCTCTTCCCCCCCTCTCTCTCTCTCTCGCCCCCTGTTCCTGTTCCTCCTCCCCCATATAGCAGTAGATCTACACGTGGCCACATCGACTTTTAAGCGAGATTTTAATATGGAAAATAAATGTATTCAAAACTATTCATTCCTTCGTTATTTTTGTCGATAATTAGTAAATTAAGTTTATTAAGTGAGAAGAATAATGTTGAGAAATATATCGCATGCGTCTGGTAAAGTATCTGACACCATTACATGACCGTAGTTCACGGACAAGAACGTCTATGTATACTTGAACAATACGTACATAAACAGAAAAGCTGGCACTATCTTGTACAACATCAATAACGTGGCCGTCGACACGGTTACGGTCATGGAACTGCTGCTCTCCGCGTTTTATCCCTTTCTTACTTAAAGGCATGCATAGAGTTTGGTTTTAATTGCAGTTTTTAAATCTAGGGACAATTTGGTTAATTTCCTGTTACCATCATCGTCGTCATCATCATTGCTGAATTTTCACTGTACAAGAAGCTAATTCTTTATAAACGCGCCTTAAAAACCTGCTTGGACTTAGGCGTCCAGGGTATGTAAAAGTAATAATAATACAGAGGTTATTCAGAGTTTCCAGAACAAGATACTCCCGAATCACGATGAATGCTCGGAACAGTGATCTGGATTTTGTGGTGGTTAATGAAAACAGACGGTTTTTCGACGGCGGCGTGGGTAGCAGCTGCAAGAGGAGAAAGCATGGAGGCTGCTCCGACCTTCAGGAACAGCGGTCCTTAAACTGTGGGAGTGACCGCCCCTCCACTATGGGACAGATACTTCCGATACCTAATTTTCGATGATACATTATTATATTAAGGGTATTGAGATTCGGAAGGGAAAACTTAAGCACAGCTCAGTTTTAATAAACACAATTTTTCGATCAGTATGAATGTGTGATGGTCTAACACATTAATAAAAAATTAGCATAGCTTCTGTTAAAACCAAAAATTTAGGCTTATATAATTTTTGTAAATGCAGAAGCAAATAGTGTATTAAAAATTAAACGAAAAAATGAGTATTAATAGTTATTATTAATAATGTGTAATATTTGTTATTTTTTGAACAGAATATAGAATACTTATTACAGTGACTCGACAGTACACTGAACGACCGAAGCGAGTTCTCACTTTTGATTCGACCGTTTTTGCATTAGTCTGCCCGTCTGTCTTCTGTTTTGGATGTGTCTCGCGACAACTTTGAATGCATCAACCAATTTTCGTAAAACTTGAAAGTGTGTCCGTCCTCTGCAGAACCCTTTGTTTTTGTGATTGATCGCCCCCCCCCCCCCAATAGAGAGACGGAGGCAAAAATGTGAGGGGTCAAACTTGTAAAAAAGTCGTAAAAGTCCATATGGCGTGTAACAAATTAAAGGGAATTTTAGCCACAATGTGAATGTAATGTTCGGTTTTGAAAATTTCAAAGTTTTTGGACGTCAGGTCCTAACAAGGTAGGTAAAAATCTGTATAAAATCGTAAAAATGTATGTGGGTATAAAATCAAAAATGAATTTTATCAAACATCTGAATGTAGTACCTTTTGGAAATTTTAATATTTTTGGTCTCCAGGGCCCAAAAAAAAGAGATCAAAAATTTGAAACAACTGTGAAAATCCGTCAGGGTGTAGGCTACAAAGAACTGTAACCAAAATCCGAATGTTTTGAAATTTTAGTGTTTATTGTATAACTGTGTGCTTTAAAATCGTTATATTACTAAAGAAATAGTAGAGTAATCGGAATTTTTGTAATTTTTCCAATAATTGGAAAACTCTCTAATATCGCAACTTATGTGATAATAAATGTACTTAGTTCAAAATAGTGAACGAGTTCTGCAGCTCAGGGAGTGTACTAGTTTTACATTACTGTCATCTTCAGAAGTAGTTAATAGTTATTAAAATAAAATTAATATAAGTAACAGTTATAAACTTTCAGTTACCCTTGACAATCTGTTGATTAGAATGACCATGTGGTAAACACTATTCTTAACTGAAAACCAATTTACAAAAGATGGTCAGAATTCGACGATCATAGATCCAGTTATTGTGTTGCTTGAAATTTAACGACGGTTAACGTCCGTCTCAATACTTTGGTCTTCAGAAAAGGAGAGCAAAACTTTTGGGGCTGCAGAATTCGCTCACTGTCTTGAACGACTTACACTTACTATTAAATCAAATGAATACATTTTATATTTTGAAACCTATGAGTAAAGTATTTTGAAAGTTCTCGTATGTATTCTTGACGACAACCGAGAAACTACGAGCAGGTAACCATACGTCGTTACATTCCTACATTCCAGTCTTAATGAAGGCTTAGTAAAAAAAAAAAAACTTAAGCTACTCTTTTTTTTTAGTAACATAATTGTAAAGCAGACATTATTATTATTATTATTATTATTATTATGAATACAATAAACTGTAAAAATCCTGGGAACACTGCATGGTTTTTGTAAAATTATGACAATAATCTAAATGACAAATACTTTAGTCCTAGCTTTTAACATATGTATGTGTGTTTTAAGTTTATGTAAGTTTTTTTAAAATAGGTTACAAACATTTTGAAGGCGTTCCAGGGGGTGTTGAGACATATCAATTTTATCAGATTGTTAAAAATACGAAGTTCGTATTTTAAATAAAATACTTCCTAATTTGATGCCCTTCATAGACTTTTTGAATTTTTTCAAAATTATATTTCCATTTTTGGCTCATGGTATCATAAACATAAAATAAACAATACATTCGGATTGTGTTGAAATTCCATTTAGTCTGATAACCGGCATTTTTTACAATTTATTTCAAAATTTTTATACTTTTTTGGGCCCTGCTGTTCTAAAATTTTGTAATTTCTAAAACTAAATACTGTGTTCATATTTGCTTTAAATTCTGTTTAATTTGACACCTGGAATGGATGTTGCGATTTTTTTGAAAATTTTGTACACTTTTCGAGCCCTGATCCCATAAAATTTGGAACTTTCCAAACCTGAACACTTTATTCGGATTGTAGTTCAAATTCCCTTTAATTTGATAACTCACATGGATTTTTGCGATATTTTTTAAAAATTTGACTCCTGACATTTTTGCTCCTTACCCATTACTATTGGGAGTATCAATCTCAAAAACAAAAGTGTAAAGTGTAGTGTAAAGGTTTGGACACGAATGGCAAGTTTTACAAAATACAGTTGTTGCATTGAAAGTTATCATGAGGTGATCTCATATAAATAGACAGACAGACAAATGGCAAATAGTAGAGTTAAAATTGTGAGCACGCTTTTCTCGTTCAATTATGAAACTTTTTTCTTCCACTGGAGTAACTTTAGAGCACCAGGGAGGTTCAGCTGACCACTCCCCTGAGTGTTATCCCAAGTAATCATTTTCATAGGTTGAGTTGACTGGAGAACTGAAAAACGTACTTTGAATTTTCGGTTCTGCCTGTGAATAGAACTCGGGATACCCTAGATTCTAAAGTAAGTAGATTCTAAAATAAGTAGGTTCTAAAGTAAGTAGATTCTAAATTAAGTAGATTCTAAATTAAGTAGATTCTAAAGTATCACCTAAAGTAGTTCCACAGAATCTAAAGTAAGTACATTCTAAAGCATCACCTAAAGTAGTTTCACAGAAAAAAAAATTTCAATCGACTACGGGGGAGCAACGAGTTTGGTAATGAAACTTTTCTTATAAAGAATACTTCTTTATTTTGTGCCCCACACATGTTATTACGGTTAGTTTGCATGTCGTGCTAAAAGTAGTTGATCCTAAGTAGTTGTCGATGATAAATTTGACGTAGTTTCTTGCGCATACATTACTGTAGGCTAAACAAACAGAACATCACATCATACTACATCATGTCGATCATGTAGTGCATCATGTAGTTAAAAATGGAACCACAAGGTAAAACGTTTGAGAACCTCTAACACATAAGATTTAATGGCATCCTTTTGAGCCTAATATCTAACAGGTTAACATCAACAAGCGTTTATGGATTAACTTAGATTTGCACTACAATTATTATGGTTAGGCATATCTAATCTGACTGCTAATTTTTGTTAGTAGTTTCTATAATAGGTGTTGGAAGATCCAGGAGGAGACAGGAGCGGATCCAGCAAGTAATTGGGGGGGGGGTTATCCTTTATGGGGGATTATGAAAGTTGGGCCATCTTTAAAGACCTACAGTTTATTAACGTACAGATATACAATCGTACATGTGTTTGTCAGTTCATTGTTCTTTTAATTGAACGAGCGAAGCGAGCTCTCAGTTTTAACACGACCGTTTGGCATTTGTCTGTTTATCTGTCTGTTTGGGGTATGTCTCATGATAACTTTTGAAACTTATCGTGACGGTTTTACGAGTCACGAGTCACGTTGACCGTGAAAGTTTCACGAGTCAACCGATTTTCGTGAAATTTTGCATACATGTCCATACTTTTACTCTACAGAATCTTACTGTTTTCGAGACTGATCCAGCAAAAATAGGTGGGCGAGAGGCAAAATTGTGAAAACTCGAAAAAGCCCATATGGGGTATCAAATTAAAGAAAATTTTAATCAGAATCTAAGTGTAGTGTTTATTTTTGAAAAATTCAAAATTTTAACCCCCTCCCCAGGGCCTAAAAATAGAGATCTAAATTGTGAAAAACTATCAGGTGTCAGACTAGAAGGAATTGTAACCCAAATCCTTTTGGGTTTGTTGTAGTTCAAACCCAAAAAAGGATTTGTTGTAGTTCATTGTTCTAAACGATCTGGTAATGCAACACATTGTGTTTAAAGCTTTAAAGCTAAGAGTGGATGGTATGATATTATTACGAGTTTGTACGTACATTCTAGCTCTTCTGCATTTTGCGGAATCTCCTACTGTTTGTGCGATTTCCCCTCACCCCACAAGGTACTGAAATCTCTCCCGCCTTTATAAATCAACCTGCCTTGGTGGTGCTTATCTGTTTGTAAGTTCGCTGACTACTTCCGTTCTCTCAAACAGGTTAATTTTTAGAAAAAACTAAATAAAACAGAATTCAGAGATAATTTAAATATCAAAAGGGCCTTATGCTCTATGACTGTAACATTGGGAGCAGCGACAATAAGTATTTTCAACTACACCAGGGATGATGCAAAGGGGCAAAAAGCGGTGAAATCTACGGTACAAAATCACAAAAACAAAACAAATACAAATGCTATATTGTATATTTTTTGTTTATTATTATACTTCGTAATTTTGTAGGATTTATTTTGTAAGTGAATAGAATTGTTAATTGCCCATGAAGCGTTCTGATACTTCATGGTCAACCACAGTCCAAGACCTCACAAGATAGTTATCATGACATTCCGTAGTTTTCGTTTTTGAACCAAAAACACGGCTTATAATTTATAAATTTTTCATACTTGTGCACGCGTACAAATACACGCATGGATTGACCGTGGTCTGTGCTACGGGTTTCTGATTAAGATGTGAACTAACCTCACAGTTAGTTGGCGAGGGTCGAACATGACTGGAAAAAATAAAAAATAAATCAGTAGACACTTTTATTACAGATAGGAAGCACAAATATAAGAAAAGAACTTAAGACTAAACCCATACACCAGTTGCATTGAAGAAGCAACAGCGTATATTTGTTTATATTTTATTTAGGCTATATTAAATTTTCCAAAATGCAAAAATTTATTCATTTACTTACGCAAAATTTTGGAAATTTGTTGACAAGTTGTTCTATAGTATGACACAGATTTACAAATAAACCAATAATATAAAACAACTGACCCAGTACACATCATAATAATAATAATAATAACTATTAAGCTCTACAGAACTCGCTCAGATTTTTAAATTTTTGGCAAAATTTGATTCCTTTTTTGGCTCGTGGCCTAAAGATAAAAGTTTTCAAAGCAAACACTATAGTCAGATTTGGGTTAACATCATTTCCTTAGTCTGTTGTTCAGCATGAATTTTTACAAGTTAGTAAAAATTTAAATAAATGTTTGGTGGTCTAAAACGTTTAAATTTACAAACCTAAACACTAAATTCATATCTTGGTTTAAATTCTGTTTAGTGTGACACCTCACATGAACTTTTGCAATTGTTGTCAAAACTTTTGTGCACTTTTGAGTCTCTCAAAGTTTTTAAATTTCCAAACCTAAACTCTACATTTAGATTGCATTAAAATTATTTTTCAATCCCACTTGAATTTTGGCAATTTTTTCAAAATTCGAGTACACTTTTTGAGCTCTGGTGCCCCAAAATTTGGAAAATTCCAAACCTAAATAGTATATTCGATTGTGATTAAAATTATCTTAAATTTGATATCCCACATGGTCATGTAAGTTTTTCAAACTTCTGAGCCCTCACATTTTAACCACGTGCTACCCTATTTTTGAGGGGATCAATCTCAAAAACAGTATAGCTCTGTAGAGCGTGCATGACAAGTTTTTCGAAAATCGATTGATCCATTCAAACGTTAACATTAGACATATCGAAACAGTTAGACAGACAAACGCCAAGCGATCGAATTATAACTGAGAACTCGCTTAGCTTTGCTATAATAAAGTTGACACATCAAAATTTTAAATTTTTTCAACAAGTATTCAAGTAATGTTACACAGTGAAAGGTACGTACTAATAAAGTAAATGCTTTCATTTTGGAAAACTTCTAAATAAAATAAATAAATACGTTTAATATACCAAGAGTAAAGAACATAACACGCCGAATTATGTCTATCAGTACCAAACATATCAAATTTGAAAAGTTAATAGTACTTTTTAAGCGGACGACGTAGTGCGTATTATCGGGAGAGTTGGATATTTGTACTGCCGTATTGTATTCACCAGAAACAACGCCCTCCTATTGAACGTAACATTACAATAACAATAACATGTCAGAACTGTGCCAAAGCTTCAATCCTCTGTAGCAGATGTGGCATTGAAAGCACCGGTTGTTTACTGACAGCACTATGTTAACTACCACTCTGTATTTTTGTCGACTAAAATGAACTAGAACAATGCTTCACAAATTACTTCTGGATCATTGCAGTTTTACGGTATAGCAAACGTCTTATTTATTTGCTTAAAAGATCTAAGATTCTCTC
Organism: Magicicada septendecula; assembly: GCA_034769895.1. Taxonomy (NCBI): domain Eukaryota; kingdom Metazoa; phylum Arthropoda; class Insecta; order Hemiptera; family Cicadidae; genus Magicicada; species Magicicada septendecula. Next base: position 258,940,082 of record CM068370.1, on the reverse strand, counting down.
AACTGAAAAACCCACGGTATGTTCTTCGTTAACAAGGTTCTTCTTCTTTTTCTTTTCTTCTCCTTCTCTCGTAACTTCTTTCACTCTTCTTCTTCTTCTTCTTCTTCTTCTTCTTCTTCTTCTTCTTCTTCTTCTTCTTCTTCTTCTTCTTCTTCTTCTTCTTCTCCCGCTCCTCAGCTCTAAGGTAGCCCTGTGAGGATGATGTAAGGTAGCACAAAGGTGGCCAGCGTGATGATCTTTTATCGGTTTACTATGAATGCCAGTTCGTTAGTTTGCGGTAGGGATGTCCTCACTTAACGGCATTGTCGAACTAAACTCGATGCTGTTATCCTCAGCGACTGTGATGCACCAGTCTGAGACGTAACAGTTGCCAACGAAACTGTTTATTTTACAAATAGTAAAACTCATTCAACATTTTAAATACATGTCACGAATGTATTAAACGTGAAATTTCATACAATTACTTTAAACGTGAAATGTTTTAGTTTTTCTCTTTTTTTTGTTTTCTCAAATATCTTAAAATATAACTGTGTGCTAGAATGTTTTGAACACAGTGATCTAAGGAAAAGACATGTGACGGAAGTTAGAGAACATGTAACAGACTCTTGAGTTGCGCCAATTACCGTGGTAATAATAATAATATGGTAGTACGGTTAATAATATGGCTGGTAATTAATTAATATAGTGAGAAAGTATTGATATAGTGTGTCCCATATCCTATGAAGGTCGATGGCAGGCAGAATACCGAAGGCAATGTGGGAATAGACACCGTGAAGAAGGAAAAAGACAGGAAAGCCCCGAAGTACATGGGAAGACGATGTCAGAACGGTGGTGAACGAGAGTACTGAAAGAAGAGCAAAGCCTAAATAGAGAAGATTAACGATTAAGCCTAACGATTAAGTTTGGAAGTCAGACGATGTAGACGAATTTTTTGAAATCAAAAATACACATGAACACACACGTAGAAGGAGGGAACAAGAGAGAGAGAGAGAGAGAGAGAGATTAAGAGGGGAGAGAGAGAGATAGAGAGAGAGAAAGCGTTGAGAAATATGCGTTATTTGTAAAACATTTTTTGTAATGTAGGCCACTTAACATGGAAGATTTCTGTGGTAGCAAAGGACCGCGTCTGCACTTTGCTTTTCAAAGTTTAATGCCGAATCCCGTGTAATTACCTCTCCTTTCCATGGCTTGACGAGTTCGTGCCCTCCCTCGCGCGCAACCACTTCAACCTGACTCCACGTCTCCTTAGCCCATCTCCGCCGTCACGAAAACTCCATCGAGCCTTGCTCGACTACTCATCATAACCTCTTTTTTACCCATTACTCCCCCCTCGCGAAGCTTCATCAACCATCCCTTCTGCCAAAACCGTCGGAGCATGGGGACAAGTGGATCGGAGGTTGCGCTTGCCTTAAATTTGCATAATGCCGCCTTTTGTAAGCGACTCTTCCCCTCTACTCTCATGATTCGTCATTACCATACGGTAACCTCGTGAGACTTTTCCTGAGCTGGTGGATGGCTACGACTCGTAGTAGGGGAGCAAATCCTGCCTTCCCAATAGAAATGTCACCAAATACTTCCCCGTTCAAACCGTTGGGAATCACTGAGCAGCTCAGAACTAAGAAGACAGCCTTCCATCCCTCGGAAAAATAAAAACAAAAAAGAGGATCGCATTTTAACGTTTGCATGTTCGCTATTCAGGTTATACAGAGCGACAGGCAGTCATCGGGCTAGCCCGGACACCACGACCAGCTGCTGCTCAAAATAAAGAACTGAAAACTGAAACTACCCCTCCTCTGTGCGGCGGAGACATTTCAATGCAGTCGTAATTGGGCAAGAACATCCGCAATCAACACAGTTTATTGTTATCAGTCAACAGTAGAGGAGTCTTTATTGATCATAATTTTTGAAAACGTTTGTTATTAGTAATGTTTACGTCTGTTTCAGAAATGCTCTCTGCTTCAGACGGAAGGTAAAGGAATGACCAGTCAGCAAATATTTATGTGAGAGACATGTGAGAATCGAGGTTGCTCTATCACAGCTGCAGCGCGGGGAAAATAATAGTGAGACTACTTTCCACTAACCATATATGTTCTGTTTCCCCCCAAATATTATCCAAACTGTGGAATATCCATCTTTGTATTTACCGGAACAGTTTTTTAGTTTTCTTGAACGGAAAACATTATAATCGATAAAAATGTGACTTTATATTTTTCGTCAGGTGTATTGTCACTTACTGTTGAGTAGATTTCTGAGAAATTAAGAGCGATATAACGACGCGTGACTAACGGTCCCAAATACAAGGACCGGTATCAGGTATTCGTAATATCTAAATGTTAAATTTCGAAATTCAGTAACTTGTTTTTTCAATTATAGTATTATTTCTATTTTCTCTGTATGGTCAAAAGTGTAGATTTATAAACCAAATTAATTTCCATTAAGGAGACGATATGCTGATTTTTTTTACTTTTGTGTAATTTGTTTGGAATTTTTTTATTTGTTATATGTAAGATCAACTGTCTAAATATAGCATGCAAAGTAAGAGACTTTTTAAATACAGTTGGGGACCATTTAAAAAAATTTTAATGAATGTTCGGCGTCTGATTGGCTGTTGGTATGTGTTTTCCCAGGGGACTAATGTGCTAATGTGTCTTAGTTGTGCTAGACAGTTAGGAGACTATAAAATTACATAGATCTGTATATTGTCACAATTGGCGTCCATAACAACCGACAGTGAACCTCGGAGCCACTATTTTATTGCACCGATTCAGCAATAACCTAGTAACACGTAGCCCTAGTGACCTGCTTCTCAAGGTGAAACTGATCATTGATGTCTTTCTGCGTTTGTCGTGTTCTATGATCACAATAGGTTTAGCTGCTTAACTGTTTACAATCATTTGTGATAATTTACAACGGGTGCGAGTACACTGTTTGCTTTGTAGAAATGTGAGGCTAGTGCTTTATTATTGTAGCACTTTTGTGTGTTGGTTAAACTAAACATAGAAAAATGAAGAAAACTAGGGCCGTTCCGTGATTATCATCATCGTTCGTAAGGGTTTTGAGCGACGAATGAAACTTTACCGGGCTTTCGATGTATGTTGACATTTGCACTTGTACCACCGAAGTCTTGGTTTATGCGTGTTGATCCTTCTTTAAGCACCTGGTCCCGCAGTCGACACACTGAAACCAAACCTACACCACTGAAGATGATTTCCGCGCCGAAATCGGAAGGTCGGGTTTTTTAACTGACACGGCGGCTGAATAACCGCGGAGAGATTATACGTCATCTCACTCCGGCCGTGAAAGTTTCAGTCCTAAAATGAAACAGTAATTCTGAAGCCAACAGTATACGTATTGCTGTCAAACAATCAAAACTGAACCGTAGTCTTCTACTGTCTATGAGTCCGAGATATAGCGTATTAACAACTCTTATGTATCGGGTTACGTTGTATGTCTGTACAACAAACAACCAAATTTGCTAGGAGTAGCAAGCAGCTACGCTATAGAAAGTCCGGACCAGTTACTTCAGACTTGAGAGAAAAACTGAAGAACAGAATTTCCCAAAGTGCAGGGTGCAAAACAGTCCAAATAAAAAATGATAATAATATTTCAATAAGCTCAATAAGAAATGATTATAGGTGCGGAAACTTTAAGAAATTATTAAAGAGCATCTTCGAGCCGTGGCATCAGTCCTCAATGACTATTCACCAGCAATTAGCAATCGATCAAAAATCATTTTGTTGAAGAAAATAGGTTGAAGTGTCCGCGTGTGATATAAAACCACGACGAGCTGTTGTTCCAGTACGCGATGGTCCAAACTCGTGAAATCTTCGAGCGGTCGGATATTGTCGATTAGTTTGGATTATTATCGATTATTTTTTGATATGAAATACAAGAATACTGTTTTAAATAAAATATCAATAACTTCCCTTTAAAGTTATTACACACACGTAGGCGTAGGCCTATCATACAAGTTGGTTTGTTACTATCTACTGTAAAACATATAGGCTATACCGTTATATCCAATTAACATCGAAATTGTACTTTGTTTTTTGCGCTTTTGTAATTGAAAATGTTGTGCAGCGTTAACACCGAAGTAGAAGAATATCTTCTAGTGGGAAACCGTTTTGATCAGACCACGATAATCTTCAAGTATTTTTGCGCTAAAAGGAGTGAAACTAAATTTGCGCTGTTTTCTTCACCAGTTGCGTAGTTGTTTTCATCTATAGCCCTGTTAATGATTTCTTGGTCGGTTAGACTTTCATTGTAACGTATGGGACAATGAGAACACAACAATTTGTGTTAGCTAGTATTTGGTTACTATAGCAACAATAACTAAACAGATGGTTTTTTAACCTCAATTAAACTATGCCATTTCAGAAAACATGGCTCAATGGCGAGTGAACATCGTGCGTTTCTTGTAGAAACGTTTTTTAAAAGTAATGTTCAGAAGTCATTTCTAAATTGGAATCGTGGAAGAGTTCTAGATTGCTCAACAATATCGAAATGGTAAGAACATTTAGAACCACTGCCTTAACATAGAAAACAATTGGAGAAAGTGTAAAGACAGTGATCACGCCAGAAAATATGGGAAGAGCTGCTGTCACGCGTAGGTCTGCTAGGAAAACCTATGGTACTGTAGTTTTCAAGTAGGTCTCTGCTGAGGTTTTTAATCCAAGATTTCCATTTCCATCCATATAAAATTCAAGTGGCCCAAAAAATGTTTTATCTTGATTACACTAAAATGGTTGATTTTTGTAATGAAATATTGGAATTTAAAAATCAAGAACAAAACTTTCATGAACACTTGACTATGTCATATGAAGCACATTTTCACTTTTCCGGGCACGTCAGTAGATGAAATGTGCGCTATTGGAGTGACATTAGTCCTCAAGGACTTCGTGCTATACCTCTTCATAGCCAGCGAGTCAGTGGTGTGGAATTTCCTCCGTTTGTGTTTATGGACTGTATTTCTTTGAAGACGATAATGGAAAGTCAGTGTGAACTCAGACCGATATGTGCGAATGCTGAACAACTTTTTTCTTCCTTTGTTAAACGATACTGACTAATACTGATACTGACTCGGTCTGGTTTCAGTATAATGGAGCTACCTCACACACTACACAAGTCACAATCGATGTGTTGAGGTCTGTGCTCGAAGATCGGTTTATCTCAAGATTTGGTGCATTACCCTGGCCAGCACGATCTTCAGACCTGCCTGCGTGTGATTTGTTTTTGTAGGACTATCTGAAGTTTACTGTTTTCCAGTCACTACCACGTGATTTAAATTAACTCAAACAGCGGTCATCGAAGAAATTCAGGCGATTCCGCAAGCCATGCTGCAGAGATTCGTGGATAGCTTTTTCAATCGCCTTGAAGAATGTAAGCGTGTCAGTGCGTGTCACTTAAGGGATGTTACTTTCAGACGATGAATATGACTAAGTAAAATGGTATCTTATTACCTTTGTATTTATACCATATTTGACTTCAAAATATTAAACGAGTTCATGTTGTAATAGTTTTAAATTGTTGTGTTCTCATTGCCCGACCCTGTATAATTTGTCCCCATTTGATGAAATTCATGATCTATTTCAGCTTTACCTGAAAGCTGAAACATTAAGTAAGCTTTACCGCAGTAAACTGAAAGCTTTACCGCAGATGCATTAAGTAACATACTCTCTAATAGCACAGTAGTAATGGCGTGTTTCGTATATTTTAAGAAAGTTTGTAAAGCATTCTCCAAAAAATACAAAAATTGAAACAAACCCTTTGTTCGGATTACAGAGGGTTTCATGTTGTTGGAGATTCGGATTACCGCTACCGTGCTGTATTGTGTGAAAGGATTGTTGAAACGATTAGTTCTACTGCTGAGGATGTAGCTTTAGGCTATCTCAATTCTCCTTGACGTAGTTGATGATATTTTCAACTACTTACTTGTATAAACTTTCTTTGTAACCGGCTACTAAAAAGGAGGAGGTTAAATATTCGTTCCGGTTTTTTTTTTTTAATGTTTGCCGATTATTCGAGAATGGCTGAACCAATTTCAATAAATCCTTTTTTTTGGAAGGGGCATGTTCCTTCGTTGGTCCCATGGTATTTAAAATTGGTATTGGACCAGTGTCAGCAGAATTCTGAATTTTATACTTACACTCGTGCTTTCAAAATGTGCTTTCAAAATTTAATAATAGAGTGAGATTATTGCGTTACTGGGGTTACGTTTGTATCATTAGCTTTTGTTATTATTAGATTATGACAAAATTGTATGGAGTTGTTCAATACTTACAAAACGCTTACAGCATTGTACACCTCTGGATGTTGCAATTACCTTTGGCCCTCTAACATGTGAATCAGACAACCAAAAGTATTTCATGTCTCAGCGTTCTGAACACGTCATAGCTACTGAAAATAAAAATTAGCAGTAAGAATCCTATACTTGTGATTTTTGGAAAAAGATCAAACCGTTTTTCACATTTAGAAAACCTTCGTTAATATGATCTTCTTTAATATGATCATCAACAGATATATCAAAACGTACATGTAGCGTGAAGCATTGTGGTAGCTACGTCTTTGCACCCGATGCATGATTGCAGCATCTGGGTCGAGCCCAATGGCTGCCTGGTGATAAACATAGTTCTGGTTCAGTAGACAATAGACAGGTTCCTAAAAACTGGAATGGACAACCGCCAACGCGTTGACGCAGAAGGGGAGAAAGAAAACTTAATTTTTGATTAGATTTTGGGCACTACCGCTGGAACCGAACTGGTGTTGTCTGTCTCAAGCTCAGCAAGCAGACGCTTTGAGCCGTCGGTCGCTCTCCGCCAGGCAGAGAGCCACCGTGCGTAACAGCGGCAATTAGCGCGGCCGGCGTGCGAGGAGGGAAGAAAGGACAGCTTCGAAGGTTAACTCATGGGCTGGGACAGATGTTACATGTTAAAAGATCTAGTGATGGCTTTATGGCGGATCATCGAGAATCGCCCGATGGGGGAGGAGGTGGATGCGTGGTTGCGTGGTGCAGGTCACAGCTGCAGCAAAAAGAGTTACAGCTAACGACCGGACAAAGGCTGACAAGGTAGGAACTCGAAGACCTCCTCGAATTACATCATTCGTTACAAACCAATGAGATCCCAACAAGGAATGGAGGGTTTTCGATTGGGATCTTTCCAGTCGACATCTGTTGGTGGTGGACAGAAGTGACCGCCAAGCGGGAGCCTCATAGGTCAGTACAGACATGAGAAACAAAAGATAAATGGTAATTTTCGTGCGCAGTGCCAGCTGGCTGCGGCACGAGAGAAATGGGAAAAGTTTGGCTCGGACGCCGCGAGCGTTTCCGTCACGTGCGCGTTGAGGCAAAGACGCCGATCTAGCCGAACGCCTGGATACTTCACTGACTCTTTATAGGCGATGGGCCTCCCTCATAGGGAAGTAGTAGCTCTTCTCTTCCGGAAGTAGCCAGTCCGGAAGCAGGTTCAACTGACGCAGCTTTGTGCTCGCAAAACGCGTCAAAACGTACATTCCAATTTATCCAACTAGTATTAAAATATATAAAATAATTCCTGAAGGTCCGCCGTCGCTAGATAATTCCTATTTTGCTCTTGAGTATTAGGATTTACTCGTAATGATATGCATTCTGTACAATACCTATCGTCTACTATGACTATGTAATCTATGCCACTTAGTCCAAGTACTTGGCTCTAATAAGAAAAAAGCTACACAAGCAGCTGCTGCTATGCCAGTGTACTGTTCACCACATGAATCGATGTTGAACCGTTCGTTACCTGGATAAATGAACCACGTAAAATCGACTGTTGTCGTTTATATTTACGCATTTATTTAACTCATCAATCGATGCTTTGATATTTCTTTGTTGAATCTCTTGAGCCTGGATTTGCATATCATTTCTGTATTCCGCATTTTCTATGACCTGGTCTATCTCAGAAGTATTGTAATTCAATACATTGGGAAAGTTGGGTCTAACGTCAATACATAAACAGTCATGATTTGTATGGAATTCTCTGTGCTGCTGCAATTTTGACGATTTTCTGCTGTAATTACTAATCCCGCATTATACAAATATAATGGTAGTTGTTCAGTAATTTCTACGACGCCGAGCAAATAAAACTAATTGCTCTTTACATCAATTTCGGTTAAATCTACTCTGTACCTTCATGATTTTTAAAAATAGAATTATTCTTGCCAGCATTCGTTGCTCTACATCCGATAAATTCTTCAATTCTTGCGCCATAGGCATGATGTCCACTTTATTCCAGAACGCTTGAGAAGGACATTTACGTTTCTTTGTATATAGACCAATGACTGCATACCATTACATTAGACAATTCATCTAAATCATTGGACAGAAGATCAGCACGGGACGACATTTCAAGTTTCAAGCTGCCTTAGATATAATAATTTTCTACACACAGCACATGGAAGATCAGCGAATTCATTTAATTTATGGTATAAAATTATCTCCATTGATACAATTGTGTCGTTTATAATTTTCATGCGTGTTTTTAAACGTTTTGTTTTTAAACGAATCATTGCTCCTCTGTTTTGTTTTGTCTTGATTTCCGTCTGCGTTCCCGTCCTGCCAACCTTTTATTTCGTTCATGAGGAAGCTCATCATCCAGACGTTGGTAAATCAAATGAAGGCGATGCTGGAGATGTTCATCTGATTCATGATCCAATCGATCACAAATCAAGCTGAGTCTATGCTCACGCTAATCGCTTCTTCGTTCCTCAGAGGTTCACGGATGATATAATTGAGACAGGATAAGCTTTTGCAGCAGGCGAGTCATGAGATAATCTAGAAAGCATATAATCTCTCATTTGCGACAACCTAGCTTGTCGAACAGCAGAGGTCTCTTGAGAACGTGACTTTTTCTTTTGAGAACTAATAGACGAATATTTTTCTCTTTTTCAGATTCCTTAGCCCGAGATTTTCTCATACATGATGGATCTTTCATTCACCTGCCCATAATTTAAAATATTTGTTTTACTAGATACGACATTTGTTTATGAAAAAATAATTCAACCAACAACGTAAACAAAATTATGAAGTTCACATTTAAAATTGAAAAATAAAAAAAAATTAAATCAACTTAAAACCAGAAACGTATTTTAATACATTTTAAATTATTTTATAAAAACCTCTAAAAAGTGAAAAATAATTTTTACGTTTAATGGTATGCAACATGGTAATTATAATATATTGTAAAAAAAAACTGTGTACTGCAATATTTTTATGAATTTATGTACTGAGTATCTTATGCTATGTGGCTGAAAAAACAAGTTATCACATAACTATATCCCACTATAGATAGGCCTATACATTTTTTGAATGCATCAGTTTTACGAAAATAAGTAATGGAAATTAAAAATAACACGAATACATTCGACTTAGAAATCTGTAACTTCGTTTATTAATTAAATATGGACCAGAGCGGCGACCTCTTGATATGTTGACATTATCAACGCGGTAAAGTATAACGAAAACCCCATAAAAATTGGTTAAAAATACGATTGTTTCTTTGTGTTACGCAAGCCTACGATATGTAGAAAGTAATACGACCACATGGTGGGTAGCGTAAGTGAGTGGGTGTGGGTGTTGGAAGTAGAGTACACGGTCCGTACGTGCGCTTTGTCAACAAACTAGTTTGCTGAAGCAGGCCAGCCGCTAACTGGGCATGCATGACCCCCCAACAAAGCACTAATACAGATTTAGATTATATTTAGATTGTGCGTCTCGTTCATGGCAGCTAAAAACATTTCCGCGAGAGAACACGTAAATAGCCGGTATTACGCACCAGAAATTTACGCACATCGAAGAATCGACGTGTTCAGCTAAAGGCGTGCTGTTAAAGTTTATAGATCGTTTGCGTGAAAGACATCAGAAATAAATTCATGGTTACTGGATTACCTACCTACGGATATTAACAACGAAAACAAAAATAATCTGATCCAATCATAATCTTTTTCTCCTTTTCATTATTTCCCTATTTATAAGCGTAGTCTGTTAGACTTCAATTTGATGGCGAACAGCGCTAACTATGGGCGCATCCTCACTTTGGTAGTTTCCGTCTGTTCGCTTTCCCTGAGGTTTCTTGTCACTGCCTATTCTTGAAAACGTGTCCTCGCTTTCTTCCCATATGCTGATTCCATTACTATTTTCCGTACTACGTGGATTTTTTAAAATCTATATGTCAGGGCTTCCCTCACATACGTAAGCATAGCAAGGACCGCTTGCTGCTTCACGAAAACAAATCAAATAAATTTCTTGATTTAAAAAAAAAATATTAAAATTAAAATCATAAATCCAGCAAGCTGCATTAAAAAATTCAATTTAATATAATACAATAATATAAAGAATTACAATACAATATAAAAGAAATAATACAATTCCAAAATATACCTCTTAAGCAGCCAGGTAGTCGTGAAGCGTTAAATTTCTTTAAGGTAATGGCTGCAGTGGCCGTAAATGGCAAGGTCGAAACGTCTACTGAAATGTACAGAGCCTTTACCACAGTACTGTGGCCACTAACTGTGACATCTGTGTTAGTGTTTTAGATCATTTTGCATTGATGATGGTCGTCAATGGTACGGTCGAAACATCTGCTGAAATGTTCAGCACTGAACCACAGTAAAACAATCCGGAATAAGAAAATAATTTTAACAACATTGGCTCCGGCCGTGTAAACCGTACACAAAACTTAATATTTATTGCTGTGTATCTACAGAAATGTTGTCAGGTTTTGTCGAAACCCCCCCTGCCAAACGTGTGTGGTCTCTTTTATCTATAGTACGTTGTAGGTGTACGCTATAATTATGCGTACGTTAATTAAACAGAAGTAGATGTAATTAGTAGTAGTAGCATACTACTACTTAAACCTAATATAATTGTTTCATTTGTGCAGTTGTAAGTTTATATTTGTACAGTTTATATTAAACGATTTGTTTACGACGTACTTTCGTAAGTGTACTGGAAAAATTAATACACCTGTGTTGAGTAAAAATGCGTTGCTGTAAGTTTTAAACCATAAACTTCGTTGCCCGAAGGTTATTCGCCCTTCCAGAACAATTTTTGTTTACGCAGAGAGGCTCGTTTATGGTGGGCGTGTTACTTAACGAAATTGACCAACAGAAAGATAAGATAAACATTTTCTAGTAGCGGCCATCAAGTTTTGTAACTATGACGTCAAACCGTCGCTGGTCAGTGAGGAGGTATTTTACTTTTAGTTATATTTATAGTTTCAAATTCTTACAGAAGCCTGGTCAGCGGCAACATATTCACAGTACACGTTTTACGAGATAACATTAACTATTTAAGTTTTTTTCAATTTGTATATCTTGTGGGTCTTAAAATATCGTTTACTGTATTACAAGCGAGCTAAGTCGCAGTCGGGTACCAACCACTACCTACTGGCACTGCTTTACTGACAATACAGGCATATTGTTTCAGATCATGTAAGTAATTCATCAGTTTCTTCTGTTTTTAAGAATTTAAAATATTAATAACTGTTCAGTTTTCGAAATATCCCCACCCCATCTCTGCCGCTATCTTCCAATGTTTTATCTACCTCTTGCGATGTGCTTACACATTTCCTATTTGCGAACAACATTTAAAGTCGTTTTTCGCATCCTGGCTTCCAAACTTTACGATCTTTCCGGTCATCATCCTTTAGATTTCTTTGTGCCATTGCAATCCTTATGCCTTCTACCCAAGTCTTTCGTGTAGAGCCTCTATCTTTTTCTTCTTTCAAGGGGAATCCATTCTAGTAATTTCTTTGACTATCTACCATTCCCCATACGGCACACATGCCTGTACCATCTTAATCATGTTGCATCAATTGTGTCATTTATACTGGTACATACCGTACATTCATTCTTTCTCTTATTTCTTTTTTTTTTAAATCCTATCTTGCAATGTAACCCTACGGCGCCATCTTCAGTATCCCATTTCTATGACTCGTAATCTTTTCTTCTTACGTTCTGTAGTTTCTCACACTTCAATCCCATATATTATATACAACCCCGTATGTACTTTCTACTATTGTCTTGTATATTTGGATTTTTGTTTCGGGCCTTATCTGATTACATCATAAAGTGGAATGCAACTGTCCCATCACTTCTTTCCCTTGTCCTATACGATTATTTACTCATGATACATTTCTGGTGTCTTTTGTATCCGTGACACCAAGGTGTTTGATTTATGACTCAGTTGAGTCACTGACAATGCTTGTTTGGTACCAAGAAAAATAGAAGGTGCGTTAAAACTTAAAATAGTGCTGTTCTTAATAGAGAAAACCAAAAACATATATGAGTCCAATATGCAATAAAGAAATCTGGCAGATTGAAAGACTTTATTCTCACATGGTAAATACATTTCTACCATAAAAGCAACATATTCAGTCTTTTTGTATTTATCGTTAAGCCACATTTCTCGTATTCTTCATCTAAATTCCTAAGCATATAGCAGATGCCATCCTCATTTCAGCTATAATACTTGATCGCCCGCAAAATGTAAAGAGTTTTTCGTCATTGATAGCTACTCCCCACGTTACGACAGGTGCGTCTATAACGTTCTAAAGCTGTATTGAAATACATCTTAAATAAAGTTGGCGCTATAGTACAACCTTGTCGCAATCCCCTTGTGACTGGAAATTCATCATATAGTCTTCAGATGAAGATTATGTTACTGCTAGTAATGTTGGCGTATGATGTGCTTCCATACTTCCCGTATCTTGTGAAGAAGAAAAATATTTTATAAAACTGAAACAGCATGAAGAAAGTGAGTAACTGGGAAGCTATGAAATTGGAGACAGAACTGCTAAACACGATGTAAAGAGCAGAAAACCTTTTCTGACTAATTCCTACTTAAAAATTAAAATCAGTTTTCTAGTCAAAAAACGTAAGGTAAGTCAGTAGCATGGAGCAATCATGTTAGGGCACCTGGAGACGCAAAATACCTTTACAAAAATAGGACTGTAGCGGCTCTATGCACTGTTTCGAGATTTACAATAGCTGAGCTTCATTATTGTAACGCGACAATTCGAAGTGGAGTATCTAGAAATTAGAAGCTCATTACCTCACTTCGACACTCCAAAATGTCACGCCACTGTGTTGTATTCGTACAAAAACTAATGGCCATCATTATATAGAAAACAAATCACAGCGTGAAGGTGCAGAATGTTGACAGCTTACAATTAAAAATAAAGAACAGTTCAAAGTAGTAGAAATGGGCAGTTGCGAAGAGCATGTAGATGTTTTCGGGCAGATATGTAGAAACGAAACTATCAGAGAACAGACCAAGGCCCAATGAGATCAGTACAAGGTTGATCTGGTACAATGTCGACAATGGATCTGGTATAACCGTATAGAACGAATGAGCAGAAACGATGGGTGGCCAAACAGGATGTTACCTTACGTCTCTACAAATAGCCTCTGGAAATCTCGGCTTCTTAGGAAGGAATCAAAGAAGCCATGAGACGCTGTGAAATGGAAGAGGAAGACTGGCAAAACAAAGAGGCTTAGCGACAGAACAAGGCTATCTCTTAGCTTAACAGCCTGCAAGATGGTTGCCAGCTTTGTCTCCACACTTCTCTCCCATTCAGTGCACAGTGTGAATCAAAATAAAAGGGGATATGTCCGAAAATAAAAACTTTTCAGGAAACACAAAAAACAGATACGTTATTTATCCTGAATAATACCAGGAACTTTTATTTAAAAAAAAGTGTTTGAAACTAATATGCAAATTAAGGATAAATAGTTTATGTAATAATAACAAATTTAATATTAACTTATCCCGTTTTGCTGCTGTTTGTTGGATTTATCCCGTTTTGCAACAGCATTGACGTATGCGAAGAATATAACTAACTTACATGCATATGTTTCATTTACAATCCAGTCGTTTATTTTAAGATAAAAAGTAATTACAAAACAATTAAAATTAGACGCATACATACTTAGGCCTATATTTACAACTCTATCCAACATTTTTTCGGATAATTTATTTAAACAACATTATCATCACTTTCATCAACATCATTATCATATTCATTAACCCCTTGTAGTAAATCATTATTATATGATTCTTCATCAATTGCTGATGTAAAGTAATAAAAATTTTGTAAATTCCTTCAGTTATATCCGAAATGCGCGTGACGCAAATTACGTATTTATATCTCTTTTCTTTTCCACAGACATTTGGACTCCGTAGTCCACTGAATTCACTGTAGGATATAAATTCAATAGTCGGTCATTATTCTGTACTAATGGGCACATCCCATTTTGCAAATCTGTGCTATGTAGTGGACACATTCCTTTCTGCTGCCTAACAGTGTGGACATGTACCATTTTGCAGCACGACAAAGATTTTGTATTTAAATTTAAATGATTTTCGCAGCATTTTATCGCCTTTTCAATATATATTCTGATGCAGCTGTGAATTTTGTTACTTCTCACAAATTTTTTTGGACATATCTCCTCTTGTAAATGGGCGACAGAATTCGTGTTGTTAACTAGTCTAGCCGTTTATTCCAGACGAACCCATCACGTTTTTCGCTTCAGTAATTCTCTTTATTAATTCACTGTACCAAAGTACGAGTTTGAACAAAACTTCGTGCAATATTTGTTTGTCTAAAAAATAATGTTTTGATTCATCTACATTTATTTCGGCTTCTTGAAAGTAGTCCGAGTCGGATTATGCACGATTATGCAAACGGTTTTTCAGTCTCCAAAACATTTGTAATACACTTTTAATAGGCCTTACTACTATTTCACGTTACCAATTTGCATACTACTTGGCCTACGAGCATGTATAAAGTAAAAGTTTATCAAGTTAAATTACTCAATGACAATATTGATATTTATCACATACTAATTCTCTGCAACAAGATATCACACTTACTTTTGTGTACCGACTCTTAAGAATTATCCCAGGGCGCCAGTAATAAATAAACACAATTTGATTGTTATTAATTAAGTTTTTTAATAACGATTTACATTCACATATTACAAAATTTATAAGTCAGTACTTCAATAAATTTACTATAACATCTGTTAGTGTTTATTTCTTAGTAATGGATTCTTAGACTTATTGAGTCACCAAATATGATTGACATACATTTAAATTTAATAAGCAATATTAAAATGAGTGTTCACTTTTTATTTACGTGTATGCTGAATTCACTCTGCGATGCGATGTCATCAATTCTGCGGGTTCCAGGCTGGTGCTCCGACGTTGACCGTTGAACAGTTATCCTTGTTAGTTGCACTATTTTACACTGGTTTCACAGGTATTACACAATTCACTTAATTAATTTAGTGATAATTACACATGTGCCGTATACTAATACACTCGTTGAATACTCAGTATATCCTTATTAAAGCTAAGTGCGTCCAACACCGGATTGATACCTTCTCTCGACCGACTGTCCCGTACAATGATGTTTGACACATTTAATTTCGCGATATATTTCGACATTCCACGATTGATGTTGTATTAAGTAACTTGGATATATTACTCGAATTTACTTTATCTTCTCTAGTTACTCTGAAAATTATTCTTATCAACGCTTATTAAGTGTTTATGATACGTAACTTCCACAAGCTTAATATCTTGTGACCGTAACTGACTTTTCAGTTGCGATTGAAATATACTTATTTAATTTACTGACTAATTTCTTAATACACTAAAAACTGAGTCTTTGTATTGTAATCTCTCCGTAGACTAACTTAACTTCCTACACTTCTTTTTTTTATACATTGCTACAAACTACCCTCACCAACTATCGACAAAATACACGCCGATTGGTCTGACATACCGCTAATTTCAAATTTACCCAATCTGTCTAGTGAACACGTCCCGCGTAAAAAATGACGCTTCCGTTATTCGTCAACTATTTGCCCGTGAAAATGTGGTAGGAAACTTAGCGTCTCTCGCCATCTCGCTCTTTTCGCTCTCTGTCTAACCTAACGGTTCCTTTTGTTAGATGCACTTAACTTTTTACAATCTTAGGGAAGTTTTCTGACACCCTTCAAAATAATACAGTTTTATGACGGTTCGTCCGCTATGTTACTTTTCATAGTTTTTAGCCGACTCACGGGCGTCAACGCAAGGTCGTCTGTATGAACAACTACCGCGCCCAGCTACAAAATTTTAATATTTCTTACTTTGAAGTACCACCGCTCTAATCGGTAGTTTTAGTTTTATTTTCTCCCCGCTTTCTACGAATTTATATTTTTCCCTGGGTACAACATGACTTTGTCCCCGCGAAATTATTGAGAGTGCAATTTTCACGTTATACATTTATCAAATACAATTTTTGGTATAGCCTTGCGCTTAGCGATTTCTGTTTTACGTCTTCAGAAGTCGCGAACCGTTCCCATCTTGTGGTACATTTCATTACTGGGAAAAGAGAAAAGATCGCGTTGGAACATATCTGCCAAATACGGCAGATACGGTGGCATTACGGTGGTGTTTTGCCTATAATCCTTGAGCAAGCAATGACGTGCGTCCTGGTGCATTATCGGGGTGCAATTTCCATCCGTAAATCTGACCATTTACTACGAATGGCAAAACGCAGGTGGTGTAAACTGCTCAAAATAATTGTTTATTACATAGTGATGAAAATTCATGGAACTCAAAAAACCACAGTCTTTATCTGAACTGACTGTCATAAACTTCAACTCATTCACGGCAGTCTTTGAAGCTTTTGTACCGTTTATAAACCGCTAGTTTATGCCTACCAGTCACCAGAAGCCTTCTGCAACACTTTCACCACGGTAGAACAGTTTACCTCATTCTTCACACAAAATTTAATCCATATTCTTTATCTTGGTGTGTAGAATGTCAAGAAATCCCCAATAAACAACTTACTCACTTAGCAGTCAGGTCTAAACTATACAACCCCCGTAGAGCTAGAATTTTAGACGACTATCACTAAGCTGTGTACTGACATCATGTAGAAACAGTTTTCTAATCGATGCTTGTAGCGTGGGAATTAAAAAAATGCATCAGCTTTTTGATCAAAGCTCGGATATTCCCGGTTAGTTGGACGCTTCTCCTTTTCAAATACTACAAGAAGGCATTGTTCTCGTGAATTCTTCCGAACCTCAAGTCAGATTTTCTTCTCCAACCGATTTATGAAAATAGGTCCTTGTATAGCACAACACCTCACAGATCGCAGTCTTTCCCTTCTTCGTCTCCATCATCCACTATTCATTTCTATACAAAACAACGGCTCAAACGTAACTCAGTAACAAATTTAAGCTGATGTTCTTCGAAGTTAAATGATTTTTCCTCTTGTCATGCTTAGACCTAATAAATCCTACTTAATATCTCACCAGAACTCCGCCCATCGCTCGAGATTTCACTTCCTAAACAGTTAAATACTTTTACTTCTTGCAGGACATCATTCTCAGCTTGCGTTTTGTCCTGTTCTCTTGATACGTATTGTCTTGTGTTTATTATTTTCGTGTTGTATCCCCTGACCGAGCCAATAACAATTATTAATAGTAATATAATAACAATACTTCTTCTGGATTAGGCCTATAATAACTTTGACTTATACGTATATTAGCGTTATCGTAAACTGTTATGATTTGGTATTAGATGTTCAGATAGAACTATGATTTGGCACATGTAAAGTATTTATGCGACAATTTCTGTTTAATACATAGAGTATAATCAGAACTAGTTTATTTCTAGTGACAATTATATTTCTTTGCGTCTGTTAGCGTTAAGACAGAGTTCTTCTAATATTATTTCTGATATCAATACTATTTCTCCAACAAATGAACATTTATCTCTAAAGACAATAACAGAAAGAGACAACAGCAAAAAGTTAATTTGATGAAAACCGGTTGCTGAAACAAAAGCAAATTAGCGGTCACTTAGTATGCAGTTAGCAGCCGCAGTGACAGGTCAGGTTAGAGACGGCAGTCAATGTCGCGTCCGACAAAAACTTGTTCTAAATCTGAAACTGTGCAATCTAGGAGGTGTTATTCCGTGTGTAGCATATCCACGCGCGGACGTCAACCCTGTCCGAAACAGCTGTAACGTTTCTTGTTTCACGCACTTGACTTTGACATTGGCGGCCTCGAACTTCGTGTGTCCGTTTCTCTCATTTTCTCCTGCACATAAAACATCACGCGGCTTGAGTACATTATGTACTCATATTATTTTATTATTTATATCTTAAATTAATTTTTTATATATCTATCCATCTAATATTTAATTTATATTTATTTTTATTTTGTTGTTATATTATTATAGTTATTATTATTTTCGATAATTCACGTAAAGTAGTCCTATTTTTACTTTTTATTTATTTTTTGTACAAAAAGTGCTTCTGAATATGTCACATACATTTTTTTAAATGGAATACGTAAAAGGCTTGAAGAATAAACACTTCATAAAATTAGTAAAACATCTTCAGAAATTAGCACCCATTATAAGTAGTAGATAATTCTTTTTTAAGAAAATATGCATATATAATACATCTGTATACATTCATTAGCCATTGCTACCATTAATAGCACCTAAATTAAAATTATTAATTTACAAATGCTTCAGTTCCGTTAATATAACCTTACGCTGTACAGTTTGTGAACATATCTGACGTATCCCTGTTCTGAAACCTATTCTTCAATGAAAAGTACTCATATTGTATAACGTATGGGCCCGCATGGAAATACACTGTACGTTTGTACTGTAAAGTGTATATTATTATTTTTTGAAATTTTAATAAACAAATTTTAATATATTCGCTGAGTGCCGGCTATATTGAGATATTCTATTATTCATAAGTGCACTTATAACGAGTGCACAGTTACAGAAAATATCTGTCTTTGACAAGTGTATTTTTAAAACATAAAAATGCTAGTTTTATTTTACGACAGTTACTAAATGGTAAGAAAAAAGTTCTTAATGTTTTAGATTAATACAGATTCTGTACACTGTCTTATGTACGAAGTATTAAGAAATTCCACAATTTTTGACATTGAAAAATTTATTTCCAAATAAAATCCAAATTTTACCCGAACAAAATATTCCTTAATCCACTAGATGGATCGTCGCAACTGATTTTATCGTTAACCTCTTTAACAACAATTGCACCTATTCAGCGATCATAAAAATAACATCTTGCCCAGTGAATGGTACAAACAAATAGGTAGGCGGACGGCCACGAACAAACCCAATTAATTACTGTACACCAAGGTTGTATAACAGAACAACCGTTATCTTAGATTTGAATGGCAGATTAACAGAAGGTAATGATCTTTGACAGAGATGGTTTATTTCACCGTAATTTTTACGTGAATACGTCTTTAAATTTGCTTCCATAGTGGGAGGCAATTCAGAAAACTGATGATAACAAAATCGGGGGATACAGTTTGGTGTTGCAACTACATATCTATCATCTACATCCAAAATTTAATTACACCACTCGATAGCTAAAGGATCAAAGAATTCGTTACGTTGAGTGAGGACTGTGACGCATGGCGCGCGGCGGAGGGGGAAGCGCCGCCATTTTGAGGTCGTTTCGCCGCGTCACATAATGTCCGTTTAGTATAAATTTTGACTCGGAGAAGCTAGGACGTTCGTTTGAGTTTCAATCGTCAGCTCTCGTCAAGATCTATCGATTGCGTATATAAAACATTAGTGTGAAATAGTTATAGTGAATATATATGGTGTTAAAGTAAAAAATTAAAATAAATAATGCAATGTCGGCCTATACTCGTCAAAAAGCCAAATCAAAATATAGAGATCGTATACGGTTGGAAAGGGCTTCTCAAGAGCAATCCAGTGATACCCGTAAAACACCATATGACAGAGTGAAGCGGTGCCGGGAACGTAAAAGAATGAAGGCGTCCGAGCGGATCAACGACGGCGCCAGTACATCTGCAGCTGGGGCGCCCGAGCCTATGCAAGTGGATGATGTAATCGCTTCTATATCAACGCCGGACTGTATAGACATCAATTGTGTGCGATCGCCGATTATGAAGACACATTGGGCAGCAGCTAGTGCACGTTTCACTACTACGTTTGTCACTACTCCACTACTACGTATACATATAATACGCTCAAAGAAAATATTACCCGTTACGTACACGTATTCACGTAAAACACACGGCCGTGTCCACGACACAGCCACACCCCAAAGATTTTTTTTTAATACTTATGTATACAACATATTTAGAATATGGAAAGCGAAAATTGATTCGGGAATACATCCTTATTGAAATATCCACGTTGGTTCTCTGCTCAAGGAACAGTATTTGGACTTAACAGTATCATGACCATGGCATTTAGTCATAAATATTCCATTAGGACAAAAGACGTTCACGACGACCAAACTTTGGAAACGGTTTGTGATTTTAATTATTTAGGATTTTTTTTTTACTGTTTGTAATTTAAAATCTACATCTGTAACGGAGTATTAAATAAATGGACGTAGGAATTAAGTTTGAAAGGGAAATATCCATTGATGTTTCTCCTTATGGAAGATTGTTTTTAATAATGTAGCAAATCTTGAAGCCAAGTTCTGCGGAGTCTTCTCTCGTCGGGACCGTTGCTGTATATAGCTGCTCTACTAACTGGTTTTCATGGTCTACTACTCTCTGGCTATATTTTGTTGTAGTCCTCTTGATTTCGTCCGTTATGAAAGGTATTTTTTAATCGGTGTGAAGTGTCTGATTGCTGACGTACCATGAGCATCCACTAAAACTCGCAGCACTTTTGATTGAAATCTTTGGATAGTTTTTGTTCTTGTAGGTTTGGCACATCCCCATATCTGAAGTCCGTAGGACCTTGTAGGTTTCAGCATGGTTTAATATAGTAGTAGTTTGTTGTTTAATGAGAGCTTAGACTTTTGCCCAAGGAGCCAGGACATCTGTCGGAGCTCGAGATCGAACTGCCTTCGTTTGATCTGGATATGCTTCTGCCAGGTGAGTCGCTGATCAAGGTGAAGTCCAAGGTATTTAGTTTCGGTTTTCACTGGTACAGGTGTGTTATTAATTGTTACAGGTGGACAGATGTCATGCCGAGTAGTGAATGTGGCCTGCGCAGATTTCGTTTCCTTGATTTTTGTTCGCCATTTGTTATTTTGGATGTAACGTTTTATTTGATAATTATTAGGATCATAAACTGGGACGAATAACGGTAACCTGAAGAAGTAAACCTAGGACACCTGCATGAAATTTCATAAAATATTACTGTTCCAACATTTCTTCATGCCAAAGACACGTGGATCTTCGGTAGAAGGGAAAGAAAGAAGATTCAGGGTGCTGAAACTGAGTTGCTGAGAAATAGCCAGGACTCGCCCCTCCTAGATAGGTAAAGAAACGAGGATATCAGACTGGATTTAGAAATCTAGTTTTTAAATGAGACAGATAAGGAGGATATGAGGAAATGGTGTGAACGTTTGAGTGAATATCATCTGATAGGTTGGCGACAGCAGCTTTAAAACACAAATCATGTGTAAAAAGACGTAGACCGAAGAAATTGTGAGTTCCGGAACAGACCAATTACATGCTAATCCTCGGAGTGTAAATGATGAAGGTAAGGAAAAGGAATTATCTCCACACAAACTGGTTCGATAGCTACTGTGACCTGGAATTGAATGTAAATTAGCGAAATGAAGGCGAGGAATGTCCTGAAATTAAGTTCCTAGTCCTACAGATTGGGGAACATGCAGCAAGCTGGCGATCTGCTCGTGTAAAGGGGATCAGTAAACCATAAACCATGTGAAGCCTCGGAATGGTTTCTTCTTCTGCAGATGCTGTATCCACCGTCAGAGGTTAGTGATCACATTGACGAATTCTTCACGATATTGGGCACTTATTATTAGATCTTAACAATTTTATTCGCAATATTGTGCAGCAATGACAGCTTTCTGTTTACAATTGTACCTCTGATTGTGTGGGGCAAAGGACAATATTTTTCATTTAGTAATAAGACACGTCCAAGGTAAGACGTTTTTCTTGTTTTTACTGTATGAAACAATTCTTTATCTTTATTCGCTCTTCATATTATACTTCCCCGTTTGTCGTATAGATCTCCACGGTGTTTCCAAAATCCTACGGTGTATCCTTATTTCGAATGCCTCAAGACGATTCACAGAGTCGACTTTCAGCTCTATACTATTTAGTTATCCCATATTGTACTGACATTTAGAAGACCTCCAACGTTTTCATAAAGATACGTGCGTGAAGTATATCGGTAGATCGAAGCTTGTGGATAAATAGAGAAAAATTTACTAAATTAAGTTTTTTATTTCAGTCACATCGGTTGAAGAGCGCGGAGTACACTTTAGCAAGCCTGTCTTCATTAAATTTGTGATAATGAGACGATGATAATGATAATATCATTTCATTAGTTCTTGAAGTTGATTTAAACAATTATGGTACATACTGTAGAAAATTGTGTTTTAGAACAGGCAACTGTTTGATAACGTGAGATGTTGATTAAAACGTTAAACGAACACAACAGAAACACAGTTGACAGAATGCCGTGTGTGTGTGTTTACTCGACTATATAACAAGTTCACACTTGAACGCTGTTAACCTTCAACTTGTTTTGAATTTTTGAATTTTAAGATCTAATGTGTCGCATGACGAGATAACATCTAAATAAGCCCAAACGCTTAGAACAACTGCCTGTTGTTGTTTAGAGTGTCAGAATCAGAGAGTTATACTGTTCACTTGTGGTAGTGTTGTAAAAATCTTATATACACAAATTTTTAATTTAAATTTAAATTGGAAATTGGTATTTTTTTAAACATTCTCGACAAAATTAATACAGACTCAATAGTGAGTTTTGTGAAACCATACGCTGCGTGGATATTTCTACCCATTGTTGCGTGGATATTTCCGTTACTGTTGTGTTCTACCTTAGAGGTCATTTGGCGCTTACTCCTTATTGAACGAGCGAAGCGAGTATCAGTTTAACTCGACCGTTTGTTATTTGTCTATCTGTCTCACGATAACTTTTGAATGCATCAACCGATTTTCGTAAAACTTGGCGTGCGTGTCCTCACTTTCGCCCTACAGAAACCTACTGTTTCTGAGACTGATTCCCCACTTAAAATAGGGGGACGGAAGATAAAAATGTGAGAAGGTGAAAATATTGATAAAATCGCAAAAATTCACCTGGACATCAGATTAAAGGGAATTTTAACTAAAACCTGAACGTACTGTTAAGTTTGGACAATTTCAACATTTTTGGACGCCGGGGCCCAAGAGGTGGGTCAAAATTTTAACAAATTCCACGTGAGGTATCAAATTAAAGATAATTTTAACCAAAATCTAAATGTATTATGTAGTAGGCCTATTGAAGATTTCAAAGTTTTTGGATCCCAGGTTCCAAAAAAGGATCAACAATTGAAAAATCCGCCAGCTATCTGAACAATCTATCTTAATCCAAATCCAAATATTCAGAATGGTTATTGTTACAATCTATAATTGTTATTGTACTAAACAAAACATAGAGTAATTGGGATTTTCGTAATTTTTATGATAATTGAAAAATTATCTAGTATCGAAATTTACTTAATATTAAATGTAAGCTACTTCTTTCAAAATAGTGAACGAGTTCTGCAGCTCAGAGACCATACAAGTTTAAGGACGTATTATCTTTTAAACAGATCACTGAATCAAAAGCGTAATGTCAAGTTTCCAGAAAACAGATGTGGATTGTGCCACTTAAGGCATTTATCATAAGAAACAAAATAGTTACTGACAATAAAGCACTAAAGATTCCCTAACTGTGCAGGTTAAAGTCCGACTTATGAACCAGATGTGACTATTAATATGAATAAATTTGATAGAATCTGCGGCACAGTCACGAGTACGTTAAGGACCCTACTCTATGATTCGGAGTCCTGAGTGCCAAAACAGGTTGATTTGAGACCATTGTAGGCAACAGAAATGAAGTTACTGTTGGACAATCGGGCGGTACGAGAGAGCTAAAAACGTGTAGTCTTACTAGTACCCTAATTAATTAGAGACAATGTAGGTGGCACCAGACGTTTGGGAGCTACACAACACAACTAGTCACTAGAAGAATCATATTATTCGTCTCGTGTCTTCATGTGGGACAGTGGAACAAACGATGAACTACTTAGGAGTAATGTGCGTCGACTGTAGCTGAAATGATAAAATCCGTATCATACAATGACGTCTGAAACTTAGAAAAAGAGTCGACGACGATGAAAATGTTTATTCAAGCACAAAATCTTCTTTAATAGAGGTAAAAAAGTTTTCAGTACGGGAGCGTAACTATAGGGTAAAATTTTGTGTACGTAATATTGAACCAAGAAAAATAGAGGTTAAAAAAAAATATATATAATATAGTTATCCCATATATATTGGAGGTAGACACGATATATCAGAGAATGTTTGACAGTACCTACTACTTGAAAAGTGAAGAAACATCACATACGAATGGAGCAGGGTTTGATAATGTTATTCAAGAACAAATTCATAACGTGTAAAAGAATTAAGAAATGAAAAATCTCCAGGAAGAGTGACATCCCAAATGAAGAGATAACATTTTGCTATTCGGTTCCAAAATTAATAGGAATGGTGACTGACTTAATGAGGACGAGTATAAATGAAAGTGGTGTACCACCAGGTTGGGGATGGTCTGTATTTCCCCCAATATGTAAGAGGGAAAAACAAAAGTTACGTAAAATTTGTAGATGAATCGCTATAAAAAGTAATTTTACTAAGATCTATAGTACAGTGGTGAGAATACATAGGCCTATAGAAAAGGAATGTGCTAAACAGGAAACGGAAGAGCAGAGTGGTTTTTGATAAGGAAGATCGTACCCAGAAATTTATTTTGTATATCACAGATTACGCAGAAGACTTCATGTCATATTACTCGACATAACACCGGCATGTGATAACATAATGTCTCAGCAGGAAGCACTGGGAGTGGAGGTAGGAAATAACCTATAAAGATCAAGTAGGCTAAGTGAAAGTAGAAATTCTCAGGCCAAGTAAAATTGAGAAGAGCATTATGAGTCACAAAAGATTTGCGAAAGGAGTGTTGTATATCACCAACTCACTTCAAGATATATGCAAACAAATTGCTACAAATTGGAAAAGAAGTTGCAGAGGATGGGGATATCACTGAGTGATGAAATAACACACTACAGCTCGCAGATGATCAGTTTTTAATTGCATAGATGAATGAGTAACTGGTGTTATAGCGAGGAAAGTTAAAACAGAATATGAAAATTTGGAATTAAATTTGGTCAAGTCAATGTATTGGAACTCAAAAAGTGAATATAATGCGTTGATTATTGAAGTTGAGGAAGTATGTAGGCTGATCACTGCCCTCAACAATATTGATTGGAACAAAAGCAATGCGAAAAGTACAAAAGTGAGTATTTATAGAAGCAAGGTGCAAAGCCGGTACTTTATATGGATGTCAAATTTGGTAATTTTCAGATCGTCAGAAAAATAAGCTGAGGGTAAAGGAAATTGTGTGTTTTTTTTAAGAAGGACAACGGGAATAAACAGACGGAAGAGAGTAAAGAGGAACGTAAAAATAAGGCAGTTGGTACGGATTCAGGCTTATGCTAAGAATGCAAAACAATTGACTCCCCAAAAACGTTATGAATTAGTAACCACAAGAAAGAAGGAAAAGAGGAAAGCCGAGAATATTTATATGGACCGACATAATTAAAGAAACGTTAGCACAGTACAGGTTGCCTCCTAAGCAGGGGCGGATCCAGCATATAGCGATCGACAAATTTTTAAATTTTTAAATTTTCCTTCTCGACCAGTTTGTTCACACGCAGCTGTGTCAACGACTCCGAGTTAGGGCAATAAACAAAGTTTAATTGGAAAGACGACAACCCAACGCCAATATTAGACAATAGAGATATGTTCAACTCGACGTAACAAAAGGGACGACGGTTTGAGTTGACAGGAGAAACTCGACTGAAAATTATGACACCACAACAAACCATACAATGTACGAGAGTTCACTCACACGATTACGTAGAACTGAAGCGAACATCCGCTTGGGGTTCAGCCAGGATGCGAGTGTACGACAAAAACGAGAAGAAGTCACAAAAAGAGTTGAGAGTGATACACTCTACAGAAACAATATGAGAAATAACCAGTGAATGGAATCGACGATGCTGCACAGCGGGAAGTAACGTTTACGTGACGTGCTGAAATTTACGACGAGAAAGCGAGGTGGCCGCACCAACTGACACTTGACAGAAAATTATTAATAGCCAGAAAAAGGGGGTTGCAAGTAAGAACAATACTCCAGGATGTACGAGGCGACAGATGAGGATGTTAGGACAGCCTTGCGTAAAGTTCAAGACAATACATTGATTGACAGACGCTTTACGACCTGCATTTCTTCGAACGAGATCAACGTCCGGACAGGAGACTCTGGGGTATGTCCAACCACCTATCAGAGTAAAGCATCTTACGGAGAGACTGATGGAGAGGCAAGTTTCCATGGTAACCAGACGAAGAGCAAATCAGAGGGTAGAAACTAGAGGGCTTCGAAGTAGTGGGAGAAGATTTTCAAGAGAGGGTAGTTGTTCGGCCTATCATGTGTAACCAAAGGCGTGGACAGGCTTTAGACCAAATTTTAGTAGGGAGAAGTTAATAAAACTGATTGTCCACCACGGGACGAGGCTCAGTCTTATAATTTTGAGGCCAGTCTCATAATTTTTGGAGTCAGTCTTATAATTTTGTGCACAGTCTTGTAGTTTTTCGAACGTACATTTGCTTAGTGCGGACTCAGTCTTATTATAAATTTTGAACTTCTAGTTTAAACAATATTACAGTGCGCGGTATGGAGAACTTTATCGGACTTAGTAGATTTGTCAATTGAACTTTATCGAACTTAGTAAAATACAAAATGTCTCGAGTCATAGTGAAAACGATATAACGAACACCACTATACGATATGCGTAAATAGACTTAATAATGTGTTAACAATCTTCAATAATCTTGAATGAATTATCACAACAATTTAAAAGAACTATTATGCAATCGTACACTATCACATAGTATTGCACACATAAAAGAATCACGTTAAATGGATCTGAAAATTTGAACATTTGATACGATATAACGAACCAAACATTAGTACGAATAAACAGTTACTTTACGATCACAAAGAACACACAACTAACTAATAATGGTTGTATTCGAGAATGAACTGAACTGTGCAAATTGTCTTTAATACGCTAACCATATCACACCCACACTATTCTGTAGACGACGCGAGTGCACAAGTGAATGACCAGTGAAAGTGATTTCAACATTATCCAACGGAATGCCGTCATCAGAACTCACCACCACAAGGAGAATTAGCACCGCTGGATTATAATGGATAATCAAATTCCAAGTAAAACTTTATGATTCTATTAGTATAATTGTAACTACTGACCTGACTCTTTCAAAGGATCTATACCCTGGGAAATTATAGTAAATTTTGTTAAAAAGATTAAATTCAAAGTATTATAATGATTAAATAAAGCTAAACCATCTGGAGTGTAATGAACGCATTAAATGAATTAATTATTATTTGATTTTGTTGTATGTGACATTTTTATGTATGTTTGTATGTCTTTTCAGCTATTGAATAAGATGGAACTCATTTTATGATATATATATATATATATATGTTTTTATGTTTTTTTTGGATGTACTTTACAGGTGCTATGAATTTATATATGTTATGAATACGATTTATCTAAATGTATAATAAATTAGCATTTAAGCACATTCAAGAATGCGTTCATTATTACTGAAAACCCTAATGTTAGAGTGTAACGTAATATACAAATTAATTTAAACAATTCTAATTGAATAAATTTTATATGTATTGATTGAATACACTTAAGTATCAGTGAGTCTCATGTCAATTATGGTAATGAGTATTTAAAAAGTTGATAACTAATTTAAATAATTAATCCAACTCATTATTAGCATAATTATCATTATAAGCAAGCTATTTGGGGAGAGTTGACTCTGGGAGGGATTATGAAAAGTTGGACCATTCTTTAAAGGTGTAAAACATAAATGATAGAAATCAGTGAAGATAAACACAGTGTGTTAGCTATGGTACAATAAGTAACAAAATCATTCCTGGTTATCTGACCTTAAAAAGTTTATTAACGTAAAAGTATATAAAATAGTATCTCTGTTTTCTGTTGATTGTTCTTTTAATAATATATACTTACAGTTTACAATACACTCTACTTATTTACGGTATGCATCAAACAAAATTAACATACTGGTAAGGTACAGTTACAATTTAAAGTCATTTTAGAATAAAAACGTGAACCTGTGTAGCGTGATATGAATTCTGTATCATATTCACATTCACAAAACCATTCTACAGTCACTAAACGACGAAAAATATTTCGTCTGAAGTGATCATTTGGGGGAGGGAATTCCTCCCTCCCGGGATCCGCGCTTGCTAAAGAAGATTGAAAAACAGACAGAAACACAGACAGGACTGGAATATGTTATTAGGCACCGGAAGACCAACACTGTAGTAAAAACGATGGAGGTAGATAGAGAGAGATGGGGGAGAGTAGAATCACTGAAATAAAGCAAGTACACTAAAAAGTGTCTATTAAACACAGGGCCGTATTTACGGGGGGGAACGGACTCCGCCCTCTCCCCAGAAGGTCGAAAACAGTTGACGAATATTCCAATCTCTTTAATTTCTAGGGTGTGTTATTATTTTTTAGCTTTGTACGCTAATATGGTAGTAACTCGTTTTTAAATTTACAAACAGGTTTATTACACAGCATTTGCATATACGTTGGAAATACAGGAAATCAAATCACTCAATAAGTATCTTCTAAACAATGTTTCAATAACGCGTATTTTTATTGTGTTATTTCCGTTAAGTGTAATCGGATTGATTTCAAAATGTTATCACACGTTTTTCAACCACTTTAAAGAAAGTAATGTTGATTAGTCTAAACTTGTTTTTCTTTTGTATGAAGCCGACTCAAACACCCCCCAAGGCCAAATTCTAGATACGCCACTGATTAAACATCAGTTATCCGGAACATTTCTCAAATTAAAAAAAATAGACGATGCACCTAGGAGCCATATATGAAAAAATTCTATTCATAGTTCTCAGGAAATTAACTAACGAATTCCGTAGAATCGTCGTCAGGGCTATTGGGGCATGGATGTTATTACTACGGAATTTAAGAGACGTGGCTGCCACAAAAGATCGAGAACCGAAACCAATCACGCTTGATCTTCTAAAAATCTTTGTAATCGCCGTACTTATCAAAGTGTAAACGTACACCATATATTTTTTTAAACAGTGTACTCGTATGTCATTTGATTTTTGAAAATTTATTAGTTACATTATTTTGCTACATATACAAAATTTGACTATTTTCTGTTTTATACGGATTATGTCTGAGAATTTCGCAGCAATAACACATTTTTAATATGCCTGTTCAAAATATCTGTATATAAAATCCGCTTCTCCGGACAAATGCGGATATTGACTATACCCAATAGTCGACTTTCTGCCGTACTTAATCTAGGCTAGAATTCAAACTGCAATAAAATGACTGAGATCACAAAAACCACGTATCTCGCTTCCCCAGTTTGAGATTTACGCACCACTCATTTTGACCTAACGTTCTCCATGGGCACGATACAGACTGTTGGATTTCTGAACCTTGAAAGCGACAACTTTTAGGAGAACATTATGGCCACGCGTAACGTCCCACGCAGCATTCACGACACATCCCAGATCACCAATATCACCAATATACACGGTTGCACTGAACGAACTCGATCGCATCAACCTTCCAGCAATTTTTGTTGTTTACTGTATGGCTTTCTAAACTTGTAAATACGTATGAAGAGTTTGTGAAGAGGTGAGAGAAAGAGAGCATGAGAACTCTTTTTTTTAAGTGTGACTTTACGACGTCTATTTTGAGAACACGTAGAAAATATTTTGTTCGCACGTCTCCCCTCACAACTCTCCACGTAATCAGTAAACAGAAGCCTTTCGTCAGTTCCACATTACACCGGCGATCCTACAGGTGGGAATCAAAACAAGAATCATTCTGGAGTGTTAATTACTTTAACTATTTATAAGCCGTATTAAAAAAAGTCTTGAGTTGTTACATAATAATATTATATATTTACACACGCGCGTATAATAATTATATAAAAATATATAATTAATAATAAATAATACCTGGTTTTTACAAGATTTTTAAATATATTTTTATATATTTAAATTTGGGAATATTTAAACATAAAATAAATAATAAATTAATACCTGAACAAATCAAATTATTACTGAAAACGATAGTATTTTCAAAATTACTAATTTAATAAAATAAATATCACTATTGTATTAACGACTCGGAACACTAAGTTTTTTATAAGTAAAATCGTAAAGTTTTACCTTACAGCCTAAACCGGCTTTCACCTTTAAAAGGCTTCTTCAGAGGCTGGTGAAAGGTGAAAGCCGGTTTAGGCTGTAAGGTAAAACTTTACGATTTTACTTATAAAAAACTTAGTGTTCCGAGTCGTTAATACAATAGTGATATTTAGTTAAGTAACGGACACGTCATGGACAACGAAATCCAAGAATTAAAAAAAATAATAAATATTTGTAGTATATTTCTATAATTATTTATGCAACATATTTTTATATACATGTAAAGCATACATTAAATATAGTCTATGTAAAACAGCTGTTAATAACAATTGGCTTCAAAATTTTATTAATTTGTATATACTGAAGACGAAAGTTAATACTGTCGAAATGTGTAAATATATAAAAAAAACATATTCTTGTAAAAAGCAAGTATTATTTATTATTAATAATAATAATTACACAAGAATAATTGTTGGAAGATATATATATATATATATATAATTATAAAACAACTATATTCTATTGTTAGTATTAAAATTATACGCCTGATCCTACATTTACAGGAGTTTATGCCATGTCTTCTTATTATCAAAGGCTTAAAACAAATAATGTACATGAAATTGAAACACTATTTCCTGATCATAGGCTATATGACAAGCTCTTGTGAAATGTTTGTCATGAATAAAATTTTTACTTTTATAATAAAAAAAACGCAAATAATTAAATAATAAATAATGTTTACATTGAACTGAACGTTTAATATTCGTAAGTTAGTTACAATAACAACATTGCAGTGCACACGTGTGTGTGTATGCGTGTTTCAAAATTTAAACTCTTGTTAAATTCTTGTAGCTGCAATTAAGCATAATAAAACCAATGACTTTTCCAAGCACGTATGTGAGCATTAACATAAAATTATAACATGCGTGTAAGAAAATACTGGCTTTTGCACGTACAAACGGGTTTTTAAATTTATGTCAATAAATTATAAAATTTGCATAGCAATAATGATTACACAGTAGTTCTGTTAAATATTATTATTGTTAAATAAAATTATTATTAATATTACAGTAATTAAAAATTATTAATTTTGAGAGCGAGTATTCGATCGTCTGACGTACTATTCTTGTGAAGGAATACATTTTTCTTGAAAGAAATACTTTCCTTTGAAAATTAAATATTTAATATATATATTTTATTATCTTCTGTCATATATTAAACAACTATTTTTTTCTTAATGTTAACGTTTTTAAAATAAAGTATTTATTTTTTTCTTCTTTATTTCTTAATGAGTAAGAAGTAGTAAGATCACTTTGTCTTTTCGTAGTAAATGTGTCTTAATTCCTGACAAGTTTTCTATTTAATCAAATCGTACCGGAAATTAAATTTCACAAAAATATACCACGTATGATGTAAACGTAATTAGACCTTGTAGTATGAATGTACTTCTGACGATGTAAGGGAAAACGACCTTCCGCAGTATGTATAAAAAAAGAATGAACTTATATGTCTACTTATTCACTCTAACTAAACGAGTCCAATACAACATTAGATACACCCGTGCTAAATGAATCTTTTGTAAACGTTGTTATCTGTGTAACTATGCTATGTGGATATAATTATTTTGAGGAACACTGCTTTTGACGTAAAATATAATTCCAAATATGAGTGACGTTTACTAACAGTTTATAAACAACATATTAATAGGTTGTAAGAATACATCCTTCAGGTAACAACCGCATCATTTTGCCCGCCCATTCTGTGATGAGGTATTCTCCACCGTAATAGGCCTACTGAAAGCATGTTATTACCAGTTCTGCACACGCATATTTCATAATACATGTACATATGCCTGTTTGTACACTTAATTTTAAACTCTTGCTTTTTTATCTTTTCTTTTATGATTTGTAAAAGTTACTGTCATATTATAATAAATAATTATAAATATTATGTCACGATTATAACA
This sequence comes from Magicicada septendecula, assembly GCA_034769895.1. NCBI lineage: Eukaryota > Metazoa > Arthropoda > Insecta > Hemiptera > Cicadidae > Magicicada > Magicicada septendecula. Next base: position 258,907,701 of record CM068370.1, on the reverse strand, counting down.
CAAAGATCTGTTATAATAAATAGACCTGTCACAATTATTATAATATTGTAAAAGTTACTTCTTGCCTATACATTACCCACTCCCATCAGTTCGCCGGTATGTTACAGTATTAGAAGCCCCAATCCTAGGGAGGGTAATCTTTTGTTGGAGAAGTTTGTCAAGAATGTGCGGCCTATTATTATATTGTCATATCTTCCCCGCGGCGGTGGGACAATAGCAGTTCTACTTTTTTTTGAATGGGGGGTTGTAAAACCAAGAGGTGTCAGAACCGTAGCAGTTTAATCAGCATAACCTACGTAACATCCAGTTCCTCTTGTCATGCAACAGGTCCGATTTTAGTCAGTAACTTCAAGAAGATTAATAAATAAGTATCAAATTCGAAAATACCGGTCGTAAGTAGATTATAGAATAAAAACTGTGACTTAAAAAAAAGTAAAATGAATTCAACTGACAGCATCTGTCAATGAAAACCTTAAAAAAATATAAATTAGTTGTGTAATGGCCTGATACTTGAGTAAAAACGATCTGGCAGCGTATATAATATAATCCACATTGTAGATTAAAAAATGACAATATTCTTCACGTTTTTATTTTTAAAATAGGCACTTAAATTCTTTCGTGGCGTTTAGAAATTTCCCGTTAATGTAAGTTTTATTTTATATAATTTATCGAAAACTAGCTCTATCATTTATAGTTATAATAATTCATCCCCATTGTTGAGCTGATAATAGTAAGGGTAAGAAATATATGACAAACGTTTGGAGGGATATTTTTAGTTGTAACATCACGCGTAGGTTGGTAGAAATGATATAAACGCTCTCAGCATCTCTGACTCCGACAAGCCGCGTGTTGTTCAGTATCAAACTTCCGTCGGCGAACAGCTGTTGTTTGGGAATGATGGCAGTTTCAGTCGTGAAGATCTGTAAATCGTTGAACCAACTCTCAGGGCAATTGCCGAACACTGCTGTACCCATTTTTATAACCAGCAAAAGAAAATGTAAGTTATTTTCTTTTACAAATTGTATGTAGTTAGCTTCGCGTATTTTGTTACTCGTACCTAATAATGAAAGAACGCGTTGAATTCTTAATGAACGAGACTTATAAGGGTTGATTTATTAAAGAAAAAAGAAATTCGATTATTTAAATAAATCTTGATGTGTTATAGTTATTTAACCAAGTGTCTGAATAAAATACACCCATAAAGATTAAAGTAACATACTTGTAGACCCGTTTTTAATCCTTTGCATCTTGATTACACATGCAGTTTTAAATGATAACATGAATGACCCGGTAACATTTCCCGGGTATATTCTGTTTTACATGTATTGCTTTGTGTTTTCACAGTTAGAAATTGAGTTTGTGTTTTCAACACAAATTATTTCATTAATGTTAGTTCCCACATGTGATAGAAAAATTTTCTAAAACAGAAAAAGTAGTTTGCGATGTGTAAGTAGGTACAAATTCATTACAGATAATGTTTAAGGAAATTGTTTCAGTTATAATAATTGTTTACTTCAAAATTCCCCACTGAATGAAATGTTTCTCATAAATTGTGCAAATTACCGGTACCGTATGTGTAAGTTTGAAATAGTTTCGTAATTTGAGTTTTCTTATATTAAGATATCATATTCGATTTTGACATTTAATCAGTGTTGCATTATGTAGTAATACTATTACAACCAGTTAAACTGAAAGTTGGCTTCATTTCAACATTAAGGCTATAGTATGCAATGTGTACTGAATTAGAATATAGCATTTGTGTTAAGTAGGTTAGTTATGTGCTTTCTTATTAACTGAATTATGTAAATCGAATCACATATTTGCGAAAATACTTTCAGAAGTTTCATGTAAACATTTTTTAATGTGACTGTTAATTATTACTATTCTTGTATATTTTGTTTCTTAAAAATATTGATACTTTTTTAACTTTGAATCATGTTTGTAAAGTGTAATAAGGGTAGAAATACTGGGAATCATGAATGTGTAGGATGTTCATGACTCCTTTGAAATACTGTTAAGTTATAAATTAAATGTTATAGAAGGAGATGTTATTTTTATCGATTTGGGTCTGAATGCTTTTTGATAGCTTTTATAGCCACCACTATGAATAACATATTTTATTTATTGGCCATTGTGAATGAAAATTTAAATTATTATTTTTCGTAAGGGTACATGGAAACTGGAATTCTGGAATTGCAATCAACAACATGAATTTAAACAAACTGTTCTCTGTCTACCTGTCTCCTCCCCTCTCTGTCTTACACACACACACACACACACACACACACACACACACACACACACACACACACACACACACACACACACACACACACACACACACACACACACACACACACACACACACACACACACAGAGTTATACATATATGGTATGCGTGCATACCTGCACAAATTGAAATACTGAAGTGGATTTTACAAAGTGCCACTTAGAAAATAGCATATTATTTTTTATGTAAAACATGACTTGTTTCTATCCATAGTTTATTGATAACTGATAAGTTCATTGATAACCAGCAAGTGATTTTGAGTAATTTAGCTCATTATCAAACCCATCTGAAGATGAACAAAATTGCACTAAAGTATTTGTTAGGAGTCGCTTGACTAGTTAATAGCAACAGGTTGAGTTGTGAATAAAGAATATATAATCCACTAATAAACAATTTTTAGAATATGAAGTTTATAGATAACAATGTTCTTCGAACCATTGAACACTTCCTTGCAAAATAATTTTGTCATGAGATAAAATGTCAGTATTGTGAAATATGTTGAGTGAAGTAGGAAACACCTCAGATGAGATTAGATTAATATTCTGTGTGTGTGAAATTTTATAGTACATTCAAAATATGTGATACAAATTAACATGCAGTTAGTAGGCAGACTACATTTGTAACCTGATTGTAATGTACTTTATCCTTTTATATTAGATACTATTGTTGTATGTGAGTGCATTGCATATTATTTCTATGTGGTAGAAGTGGTCACATATATTGTCCTGTTTGTGTTTTGTGTTCTGACAAGTGGTATAGAAATTCTCTCTCACACACACACACACACACACACACACACACACACACACACACAGAATGTTAATCTAATATCATTAATAAGTGGACAATCTTTAGGTTTTCATGGGAACAAAACATGACATTCTTTTAGGCTGAATCCTGTGGTCATCTTTTTGGAGGCATGTTGGTAATGCTTCAGCAGAACGTCTGCAATCTTTTGGCTGATGGCTCCTTGTCATTCTTAATTAAAAAGGTTTATTTGTTGACCAGCCTTGTGTATACTCTTGACACAGATTGCAAAAATTTGTGTTCTTATTGGTTCATTGTAAAAATGATAAAATGCAGTTACGTAGCCTATATTTTCCAGTAAATTGAATCAGTTTTTAACATGCAATTTAGCTGGAACTATAATTCAAGTTAATTTGGATGCCTCACATTGACCATGAACCAGTAACAACATATACCGCTTCCACAACAGTGCATCTCTTGAGATGTCCGGATACAAGCCATTTAACCAACAAATCAATACCCTGAAGGTGGCAGAGGTGAATCTCACCATAATGCAATTATTTCACAGTACCTGGTATAAAAAGGAGAAGAAAAGCAAAATTCTGTGTGAATTTAGTCTCAAACAGTATCACAATATATACACTCAAAATACATAGGCCTACATGCAGAAATGTTGTGTGAGTGTGTGTGCGCATACGTGCACTCAATTTAGCGAAAGCTTTCACATTTTAATAAGAATTATTGATTTCAACTTAACATTGAGGCCTAAAAATTAAATGGTTTTGGTTTTGATTTTGAACTCTGTAGATGGTTGTATGCCGGCCCGTATTTAGGTATTGTGTGCCCCTGTGCTCTAAGTAATACACCCCCCCCATGCACCATGCCCCCACCCACACAAACTTATGACTCAAACAAGGAAACAAGCCGTGATTTTACAGACATACCAGCTCAAGTTGAGTACATTATAACAGGTAAACATAAACATAATGATGGCAGTCTGTTGTAGCGTTGTAGGTATTACAAGTTACAACGTAATTTTAAATGGCGTAATTCTCTCGACATTGACATATAATTCATGTAGGATGTAGTCTACAGAAAATTTATTCTTTTTACTCTTAATCACAGTTATGTCATATTGTTTTATATTTCACAATTTCACTTAAATTATGATGGTATTTCTTAAATATTTACTCTTAACATTGTAATAATTAGACATGGAATTAAAAAGTAGGCAGTGTTTTTGACATTGTTTATTTTTAATACATTACAGAATTACAATAAGTTCAGTGAAAAGCATTTAACCAAACCTGATATGTAAAAATGTATCTTAGCTTACATAATGAACGGTTTTCGTCTGGCTTGACTGTGAGTAAAATCATTGATTATTTCGTCAAAACTTAGCCTGTTAGTTATATCTGACTCAATACACAGAACTGCTGCACTTACAAGTCGCTCTTGTCTTTGGCTTGACCGCATGTAGTTGTTCACTCTTCTTAGAACAGAAAACGATCTTTCAGCTGAACAGTTGGTTGCAGCTGTGTAGTTATAAATTTTCAGCACAACAAAAATATTAGGATAAACGTCTTGTAAGTTTCTTTCAACTAACATTTTATTCAAACTTGGCAAAGTCCAGGGTTTTTCTACTTATTCACCTTTCTTGTTTAGCACTTCTCGTTTAATATTTTTGATGAAACCTGTAAGATGGATACACTCATTTATTAGACTATCCTCCAAATCCGTATTGTACAGTTCACACAGTTCTTTTGCTGAATTCATTATACTATACTCCGGGCCACCTTTTGAGCAGACTAAAGCGGAAGTGAGGGAGAAGGCCAGGGGAAGGTGCGGGTGAAAGGGGCAGCGCCTACGGTGTTGTCAGATGGTAGGAGAGGGGCAGGGGGCGCACGCCTGTCAGCACGAGTTATGGCAATGCTGTCGCCAAGGCGGAGCTGCTGCACTTACTTACAATTGGAGAGCACGTTGGCAGCTGTGCTGTTAGTCCAGTCAACGAAAAGGTTGTAGAGGGAAATGGAAGGAACACAATTTTTGACTTTGGGCCTTTGTTTGGACTAGTTAGGAGGTAAACATACTAAGAGTCCCCACTTCTAGGCGGGGTGCAGGGGGGCACGTAGAAGGTCCCTTTTTTCGGTTTTTCGCTTATATCTCGGAAACTATGCAACCTAGCGATAAGGCCATTCTATACAAAATTAAAGCGGATAAAATGTGCCACAAGATTGATTCTATTCATTTTTTCGCTGTTTTGCATAGTTTCCGAGATATCCGCGCTCGAAATTCGCTAATTTTGAAAAAAAAATTGTTTGCCTCACTTTTTTTGCCTTATTTGACTAGCTAACTCTTCGGCCCTTCGTCCTACGAAAAAGTCATGAGAAAGGAAGTTGTAGAGCATTAAATTTCTTTCAAGAGTGTATGATATTTTACTATTTTATCTTCAACCGTTGAAAAGTAGAGCAATTTTAACTTTATGTGTAAATTCCGAGATTTTGCAGAAAAACTTTCGTATTTCCATTATTCCACTGCTCTAACTCTATATATAAGCCAATATATACGTATTTATATGTATAAATAGTATATACTATATATATAAGTGGCACATAAAGAAATTATATGTATATATGTATTATATAATATATTTTCAGGTACATATGTAGTTCTTCAAAAGTAATACTGTTTGGTGTCATTGAATACTATTTTCGACACCCCGAATCTAATGGAACCACTTTGAGAGCTCCATCTCTCACCCCTACAGAAATACAATGACTATATATGATGGAAATTTTTTGAAAATACTCAAAATTGACAATTTATCGAGGATTGCTGAATCTTTATTGTTATTTAGGAGCCATAATAACCCTCTATATTAACTGTACATTCGCTCCGCAAAGGCATTGGGGTAGGGTGATTCCAGAGTCAACAACAATTTGTACATAACTTTTTGTATTATCACTTTAACTCATAAATGTTTTTGATAAACTAAGTTACATTTCATTTAATAATATAGTTACACCTTATAGTACAATTATACATTAGTAATTGTTATCAATTCCTGGCTCATCATGGGAACTTGGTCCTGGGGTGGGTTCTGCTTCGTTTTCTTCTTCATCCGTTGAGGAAGGGGATAAAGCTTCGAGGATGACTGGCAGAGGATCGATGTCGAGTTCTTCATCCTCATTGTCCAAGAAGGGGCTCCCATTAAGACAGTTCCCCTGGCAGTTTTGGCAGGCAGGGGAACACTTGAGAGATGCCTTTCTGCATCCGCATTTGGTGGTGGGACAATCCTTTGTGCACCGACAAAAAATAATTTTTAATATTTCATCTGGTGCAACCTGCTGCTCACTGTGTACCGGGGTTAGAAATTTGTTGGTGGTTAGCTCTCACCCATACATCTGAGGAGGCAGCTCATGTTCCAACCACATCTGGACTTGGTGATATGTTCTCAGAGAATGTTGTTTCGCTGCCCCCTCAGTTGGTGGGAGGCGTGAGATGTCCGGTTTGATATTGGCTACCGATTTAACAAAGGATTGGTAACGGTAAGCGTTTAGAGATTTCTCTTTAGGTGGGGCCCCGTACCACCTCAAAATAAACTTTTTCCCAGCTTCCTCTATATCATCCTTGGTTGAGGAAGGGTCTGAAAAAACTGCAGCAGCTCCCTGGACGTCTGGAGACTTCAAATACAGTTTGATAAATCCCAGCTTACTCTTTCGGAAGGCTGCTGAGGTGGTATCGCACCCAGTGAAGGCGTGTAGAAATAGTATGTCTCGCAGCCCCTGGGTCTGAAGCTCCTGGATAGAAAACAATGAAGGTTTTATGTTTCCACGTCCAGGCTTGACGAAAATTATGTCCTGGTCACCAGGTGTTTTGGCCATCAACAGGACTATTAGGTCGACATCCTCACCAATAACAGCAACAGCGGTGGTATGTGACAACTCAACAGCCGTGTCTACAATGAGGACGTCCGACGTTCTGTGCTTGAAGGGTGAAGGGGTGTGGTGAAGGGCTTGAGGACTCCATGTGCCTGTAGTGTGACCTTCAGCATGTTAATCAGCTGACTTTTGGTGTAGGTGTTTGACAGGAAGTCTTCCTGCTTCACAGTTACGACTTTCTCCTGATTGAAATGTATGTCGGCTGACTTGCTGAGGTGGTACCGCCTTTGCTGCTCAGCGACCGTGGTACTTGATGATGAGCTCGTGTACCCATCAAACACTACAGTACAACTCCTTCCACGATAGTGACTGTTCACAAAACTGGCGTACCCATCACAAATGGCAGATATCGTGGAACCTTTTTCCCAAATAACTTTGTGGAGGAGAAGTCCTCCGTCCATAACAATGTCAAAGTGTGTCACACGTACATCTTTGGCTGTTGGATTGAGCTCTTTGTAGAGAACTGACTTCGTCGATTTCCTCATCCCACCCTTATTGAAGAAGGCCAAAGGGAAAGGGGCTGATTCATATTTCAAATAAGTTTTCAAATCTTCGTCGGTTTTCTTGTTTATGGGTATGCGTTGGAATAGCAAAAACGGATCCACAGACACCTTTTCGTCGTTGATCTTGATTGACGAGCTTACAGTCAAAAGGGGGAGTGCTCGATCTTTCCGAGACAGTTTGATATCTGAAAATGGAGAATTCACCATTTTAGCTATTGCTTGTTTACCAACTGTAACAGCATTGTAGCACGTGATTGTTTTGTCAGCAACCACCCCCCGTCGCAATAGACATGATGTCGCTGGTAGCCGGAAAGGGAGAATATTTCCCAAACCACTCAATTAGTTTGGTAACATCAGCTGCATCCTTAGTTTGGGGGGCTTGTCCAAAATCTGTGTGCTGCTCACTAGACGTGAATAGAACCCCACAAAACTCTTCTAGGGAGGTGCAAATATCGTGGGTCGCACTCATTCCAATTACCCATTTGCTGAGTGTACTATTTGTCACACCTCTACCACGGGTCATGCCACCTTGGCCAGAAATGACGTAAGATAAAATAATAATAATAATAATGAAATAAGATAAAATAGTAAAATATCATATATTCTTGAAAGAAATTTAATGCTCTACAACTTCCTTTCTCATGACTTTTTCGTAGGACGAAGGGCCGAAGAGTTAGCTAGTCAAATAAGGCAAAAAACATGAGGCAAAATTTTTTTTTTCAAAATTAGTGAATTTCGAGCGCGGATATCTCGGAAACTATGCAAGATAGCGAAAAAATGAATAGAATCAATCTTGTGGCGCATTTTGTCCGCTTTAATTTTGTATAGAGTGGCCTTATTGCTAGGTTGCATAGTTTCCGAGATATAAGCGAAAAACCGAAAAAAAGGGACCTTCTATGTGCCCCCCTGCACCCCGCTCACCTACTAGGAGTGGGGACTCTTAGTATATTTACCTCCTAACTAGTCCAAACAAAGGCCCAAAGTCAAAAATTGTGTTCCTTCCATTTCCCTCTACACCCCCCTTTTGAGCATTCATTGACTGGACTATGTATTGTAGTACTAGAGCACAACTTTGAATCGCGCGCCGGTTCATTTGGCAACCAAGGCGAGTGTGACGAGGTGACGACATCACTTCCGCTTTAGTCTGTTCAAAAGGTGGCCCGGAGTATAGTAGGTTCAAGATTTGTAAGTTTGGAAATAAAATAAAATCTAGACGCAAAATATGTGTACACAGATATTCTTTTTTCCAAATCCTCCTTCAATGTGTCAATTACAGCAAAAAAACTTGTCTTGAGCTTTTTTTCATTTAAGTGTATTTCTTTTGATCCTTTATCTTCATGTGTAGATAAATTATCACCTTCCTCTTCACTCGTGTCAGAGTCAGACTGATCACAAAATCATTTCTTTTTCCTCTTCCTCTTAGGTGAGGTCATATTAAGTTCTGATGATGTTTTATTTAGTGTTAGTGTCATTGTCTCGTTTATCTTTTTTACAGCTTGGGATTTGTATTCATGACACAGTTCCCTAATTTCTTCAAGATAACCGATCAACGATTCATAAAGTTCCTTGACAGCAGAGACATCCAATTTTATACTTAAATATCGATTTGCAATCCAATAAAGAACTAGAGAAGTAAAAAATAAACTCGTACTTTTTTTCATTTCACATCACAGTTCACGGTTTAATAAAAACTAACATAACATAGTTGAATAGAATAGGCAAACGGTAGCACAGAGTGGCGCGCGAGCCAGACCAGAGCGGCAGCCAACAGCGCAGTGTTGCCAACAAAAACCTTCCCTACCTCATTTATACAGACTAGAGCACTAGTAGAACAGCAGCGGAATACTGGATTTGGAATGGCAATAAGACATATGAGTAAGCGGAAATAACCAAGTGACAGACAGGAATGCAACGTTTGCTTCCTCAACAGTATACACTGCTCGCAACAATCTACATGAATGGCATTGATTATTTGATTTTATAAATCGTTGCAATTACATTGGAAATTATTTTAATAATTGATTCCTTTTAATTATTCGTCACCAATAATGATTTTAATGCATTGGAAATATCCTTTCATTGTGAATCTAAAAAATAAAAATCCAAAATTTTGCCGCCCCCCAAATCTTGCCGCCCTGTGCGCGAGCACAGAATAGCACGTGCCTAAATACGGGCCTGGTTGTATGTATAATTTTTATTCTCATGTCCTCAGTGCATCATTTCATATCTGAAAACTTATATTTTTTTCAGACCTGCTAGTGCAGTCTGGCTATGTGAAGAATTATTTTCTAACCTCCTTCTTGGCTTCGGATTACTAACTTTAACTTATTATATTAATCATGAGGAATGGTGTGTCTAAAGTATATCCTATTTACAGTATTTAGTTAATTGAAGTGACATTTAATTTGTGTGTGATGGTTTGTAATAGATCATTTTAATCTTTTATGTGTCACTTCACTTAAAAGACGCACAAATGAGTCTTAAGTGAGCATTCAAACACATCAAATTGTTTTAGCTTACTCACTGACAAAAGAAACTGTGCTTCCACAAAATACTAAAAATAGAAAAAAACGTATAAATAAATATATAAATACCTCAGTTATAAGCTTACACTCGGATATAACTGCTATGTACTTCTGCATACTTACTGTACTTATTAAAGATTTTTTTTTTATAATTAAGGTTCTTTCATTTTTTAAGAAAATCTAAAGTGTAGTTATGTTGAACATGTGACTATGTTGAATAAGGTGTATGTTTGATAACAGCTCAGTTGTTGAAACAATTTGTAATCTCTTTTCAATAACATTGTTGTATTATTACATTAATTTTTAAATTATAAGATAACATGTGTGATCAATTTGTTCTAATTCTTAGGTGATATGGACTTTCAGTATTAGCATGCTGTACATTTTCTTAATGTAATTTAATTTTCACAATCAGCTGATAATTTGATAAACGTTTATCAGATTGCCACACAGCTGTAAAAGTATTATAAATAACAACAGAACACGTTTGTTATATAATAACAGGGCATGTTCCATCAAAAGGTGTTAAAGATGATGATTTCCTTTTAATAAGATGTTAATGGTCATAGTGAGACAGTTTCCTGTATTAAAAGGAAAGGCAACAGAAGCATATGCAAAATTTCAGTGTGGCAATGCAGCTATAATACAGTACTCACCAGATATATTTTCTAACTCAGGAAAATTGTGTTAATCGTATAAGGTTCTGTTCATTTTAATTTACTTTACAATAAAGATGTTAAGACCTGATGATGTCAGTGATGACGAAAAGCTTTCTCGAACAATAAAAATTGTAGCAGTTAGCAAATTCATAAAAGAAATATCCATGTTAATGTCGATGTTTTCACAAAAGATTTGTTTTTCACATGTATTGTTAAAAAAAAAAAATAACACTGGTGAACTCCTCTTTGTTAATCAGTAATGTAGATCATTACATTTGTAGATCATGTAATGTAATCAGCTATCTAATATGTACATTTTGCTCACCCTATCCTCAGTAGAGGCATTTTGTCTTTGGACAGTTTTCTATTCCATTGGTATTTTATAAATTTTTGTTATTTTCAAACAATCAACAAGATATAAATACATTTCAGTAATCATTTTGGAATTAATTAAATCGTGGCCTGCTGATGCTTGAAGCTGTGAGAATTGTGGGTTCAAAGCCACAATCATAGTTTTATCAATTATTACACTTTGATTTTTCTTGTGCATCATTTCCTCTGGCCATGGTGCTTGTTATTTATGGTAAGGCAAAAATATAATACAAAGAGATATTTCTGATATGTGATTAGAACAGGTATAGAAAAACAATGTACTTAATAGATGTTACTAAGCAAATAAGGTACAAAAACAAATAAGGTAAACAATTAAAAATATAAGGTACAGACATGACTAAACAAGCACAAAAATGTTTAAACAAATAGAATTATGGAAATTCTGTGGGTAATTTCTCTTTGCTAGTTTCAGCTATATGAATCTAATTTTGAAACTAGATCTTACAATATACTTAATAAATATTTGGTATAAATAAAGGTAAACATATAGTTAAACAAATTCACATATTTCATTGTTCGTTAAGGTGTTCTAAATACAAAAACTTTAAAATAAGTAGTCTGATCTAACTCACCTATACCTGATGACATTTTTTTACATTGAGACAAAAAGCCTACTAGGTAAAAATGAAACAAACTATATTCAACTAAGAATGAAGTTAGAAAAAGTATGCAATATTAAATTTAATCTTAACTAATGAAAAGTTTAGAATTGTAGGAATTGATTAACCTCATGAAAGTACTATGGTGATATTATGTAATCAAATTACTGATCTCACATTTCAACTCATATGTGAAATACATTATACAATGAAAACAAAATGATTTGAGCGGGAGTATTTATGTAAATTAGTTTATTATAAGTTTTTTTTATATAAAAAAAAATGTTGTTAAAATGTAATACTGAAATAAACTGTGAAATAAGAATGAAAAGAGTGAGGTAATGCAAAAAAAAAAAAATAGTAAAAGTGTAGTTCAGTGGGGAAAGTAATACTAACAATAGTAATATAATGTAGTAGGTGTGCTACTATTGATTCAGCATTCCCATTTAATTCAAGGCTGATCCTATTTTTGGTTATGTTAAAATTCAGTTCCTAGCAGTCATAAGAATCCACCTACAACTGATGATACAAATTTAAATCCACAAGCCTAATTGTACTTGTCACGGTAAACATTTCTGTTTGGCATCTTGTTAGAACAGCAGTGTAAATAAGCAAACATTGCTTACTTTTACATACTGCGAATTATAACATAACCCATATTGTGTTTATGTGTAATATAAATACAGTAGAACTTGGCTAATTCGAACGTGCATAATTCGAATTTGTGGATAATTCGAACTTTTACCGTGGTCCTTGAATATCCTATGTAAAACCATGCAAAAACATCGTCTGTAATTCGAACTTTTTTTGGTTAATTTGAAATAAAAATTTTGCTCAAACTATAAAAAATCGCCAGCAGTATGGGCTAGACCACATAACAATAGAGACACGGCTGGAAACAGACAAACAGGTATCGCCCTTTGTGAACAGACTCTTGTCCTTTGTGTCAAATTCGTGGAATTGGCACCAGTATCTCGCGATGACACGTGACTGGCTCATGTAACGGTACCGTCCGCCATTGTCCCTTGTTCCACGCCTCGTCAGTCAGCCATCCTCACTGTTGCTTTCTGTTCAGTCTGCCTGCATTCGTGGAAGGGTTAAGTCTTTTTGAGTTTCTACTGTGTGAGCTGTGTCCTGTAGTGAGAGACCGTTTCTTTCTTTATACAGTACTGTATATACAGACTGGTGTGTTTTAGTGACGCTTATTGTGCAGTTTTATTGTGTTGTGTGTTCATCATGGCCCTTTCAAAACCAACACGGACCCAATACAAATCATTGACATTTGCCGAAAAAGTTGCCGTTATTCAGGGAGTGTAAAAGGGACAAAAAAAGAAATCTGAAATTGCTAAGGAATTCGGGATACCGCCAAATACACTGTCAACGTATCTAAAAAATAAAGAGAAGATTTTGAATAGTGTGTGTAAAACCAGCGACAAAGATAGGAAAAGAGCGTGAGGATCAGAAAATCCTGATGTGGATGAATGTGTAGTGAAGTGGTTTAAGCAAGCAAGGGACAAAAAAATTCCAGTCAGTGGCCCCTCGTCAAAGCCAAAGCTGAGGAATTCGCATCTAGCTTAGGGAAAATGATTTTAAGGCCAGCACTAGTTGGCTCGATGGTTTTAAAGAAAGGAATGGCATGTCTTTCAAAACTGTTTCTGGGGAAAGTGGTATCTGTTGACGTTGAAGCTGCAAATTCATGGAAAGACGATTTGTTGCAAATGATTTCTGATAGAGACGCTAATGACATTTTTAACATAGATGAGACGGGCTTATTCTTCAAATGCACCCCCGACAAAACACTTGCTTTTAAAGGAGAAGTTGTAGTGGCGGCAAACACAGCAAGGAGCACATAACACTTTTATTCGGAGCAAACATGGATGGCTCGGAAAAACTGCCTTTGCTAATAGTAGGGAAGTCAGCCAACCCACGTTGTTTCAAAAATGTAAAAACAAAACCAGTTGAACCAGCTTTTTTAAAAAACTGTCAATGCTATATTTTGTACTGAAACGTGTTTATACGTTTGTAATACATATGTATAAGGAAATTGTTTAATAAAATAACATATTGCTTTAATGAACTTCGGTTTTTGATTTGATTTTTCTACCCTTATTAAAACTTTCCTAATTCGAATTTTTTACTGGTCCCTTCAGCTTCGAATTAGCCAAGTTCTACTGTATAATACAATAATTTGTTTATAATGCCAATAATAAGTTAATAACTGTATAGCCATTACAATCATATGCCATAATTATTTTAATAATTATTATAAGGATGTTAGTGATAATAATTATTAAAAGGATATTAGTGATAATAATTATTACACTAACATATATATTAAAATATTAATATATTTTAAAATGTATGACTAACATTTTTATGGAAAGGTTTGAATTTATATGTTATATTCACTGATTTTAAATTTTTGAGTAAGAACAATATATGTAAAGCATGGGTATTATTTTATGTAGAAAGATTAGGGTTAGGTTTTTATTGGTTTAGATATATTGTATATTTTATACTTTATTATTTTGTGAGTTTGTGATATTGTGAGTTTGGTGAAGTGATGCATGTGATTTTTGTTGATTTCGATAAAAGCTTTCAGTTGAGTGGACAGAAATGTATTGTAACAAGTATTAGAAGAATGAGGATACCCAGATATGAGAACCATACGATTGAACAAAAATAACTATTAAGCATAATTATTTGGTCTCTAAAATAATATCCATTAGTAAAGTATTCATCAAGAGTGGAAGTTATCAGCTACTCTTCTTAACTAGTTAATTGTATTGATTCTACATTGGTCAGATATTTTGACACTAGTGAGAAGATGGAAACAATTAGTAAATCCTAGTTTAAAAAAATTAAGGATAAAATTTTTATGTACTTCAGCCTTTGGTGAGTGAATTTGCTTTTGCTTATTTATTCAAGATGAAAAGCTTGCTTTACAGGAATTGGTTTCTAAACTTAATCTGATTTGTGAGCATTATAATATGAAATCCCCACTTAAGAAATGAAAGCGATTATGGTATTTTGAGGACAAACATCGATAAAAATGAAATCTACAGATGTGAAACTATAGACCAAGTGACACATTTTAACTATTTGAGGAATGCTATTGCTCAGATTTTGGATTCTGATTTATATGCTAATGTACTAAGTTGCAGACTTTCTGTAGAGCAATTAATCATATGTTTAGAAACAAGGCCACTGAGAGACAAATCGGCAAGTCCCTGTCCTATCCTATGGGAGTGCATGATGGAGAACAAAAAAGTAAAACAGAAGCCTCAGAAATGCCACGCTGAAAAGGAGTTAGAAGATGTTCTAAACTTAACCACACAAAAAATGAAGATATAAGGGAAGAATTACATGTTATATTAATGTGAATGAGAGATTAATGGGATTTTCAACTGCAGTGGAAAAACATTTAGAAAGACTGTCAGATTCAAGACTGTCCAAACAAATATCGCCATCATTGACATGTGTCTATTCACTGATGGATGAATACTTCCCCACTGATTTCTGTCCAGAGCAGTTCTTGTCCAAAGGGCATTGTTGCTCAACCAAATCATTGCTCTGTCTTGCAAAGGTCTTATGGCCTCCAATCAAGTAACCCCCTTGACAATTAATTCAAAAGCAGTAATAAATATTTAAAGTTTTATGACTGTTTCATGTTTCTCTATTTTTCTCAGTAAGATTATTGAACAAGCGAAGCAAGTTCTCATTTGTGACTTGACCATTTGACATTTGTCTATCTGCCTTCTGTTTGGGGTATGTCTCACTATAACCTTTGAATGGATCAACCAGTTTTCATAAAATATGGCAGATGTGTCCATACTTTTACCCTACAGAACCCTATTGTTTTTGATATTGATCCAGGGGGGGAGGCAATAATGTGAGTGGTCAAACTTTTGAAAAACTTTGCAAAATACCATATGGGTTATCAGATTGAACCAAATTTTAACCAAAATATGAATTTAGTGTTCATTTTTGAAAATTTCAAAATTTTGGAACACCAGGGCCCAAAAAGTTGGTCAAAATTTTAATAAAATCGTAAATCCCCTGTGAGGAATCAAAGAGAATCAAAACTGAATATAGTGTACAGTTTCAGAAATTTCAAAATTTTGGATCCCAAGGACCAAAAGAGTCAAACAGTTGAAAAAATTGTAAAAATTATTCAGGTGTCAGACTAAGTTGAATTTAAACAGAAATATGAATTTTTGGAATGTTCAATGTTGTATGATTATCTGCTCTACAATTGTCATTTTTCTAAAAAAAAAGTAGTAATTGTGTAATCAGGATTTTTTTAATTTTTCTGATAATTGAAAAATTTTTAATATAGAAATTTATCTAATAACAAACAGTCTGATGATATAATTTATCTACTTCGTTCAAAATAGTGAACGATTCTGCAGCTCGTGGAGCTTACTACTGTAATAAATAATTAGGGTATCAAAACAAGTATTGTGTTTTTCAAAGATTTAGGTAAAATTGTCATAATAATCATACTATACTCCACGTGCGTGTGTTACTTGTCATTCACTTGCTTTTGCTTATCAAATAATTCAGTAAGAGTCTGATTATATAGATGGAGGTGTTTTAAAATTAGCCCATGAGTTGGAATTTGTACTGTAATATAATTCAAAGTTTAGTACATAGTGGTAATTAAAATGTGCTTATATTGTTATATAATAGTGTTATCGAATAAGCAGTCTGAAATATCTCTTAGTCCATTAGTGTGTTCGACTTCATTTTGGACCTGTTCCCATATTTGCTTTATAAACAATAGATTTGTTAAAAATGAATATGTGGGACCATATCTGCTGTATGGTTTCATTGTTTCTTGGATTTTGTTATCAGTGACGTGTCCATTGATTAACTAATTAAAAGTATAACTGGTTCAGGCTATAAGATAAAAATTTTACATTTGTACCAACAAAAACTTGTGTTCCGAGTAAGTATTGTTATACTTATAATTTATTAGTTTCGTTCTTTTTATTTCCATCTTCTATAGGAAACAAAAATGACAATAATACTCTTCTATGATTTACTCATTAGTTTTTGTTATTGTTAGAATTTGCTTGTTTTATGTAGTTATTAAACAATAAGAACCTGTTACTAACCTAATGCTGAGAGTAGAAGGTAAAGAACACAGAAAACAACACAGAGAGGTAAAGAAGACTTGTTCTTACTTTACGCTCTTGTAACTTTTATATTTTACTATACTATTTGATTTTTAAAAATATCTTTTGAGTAATAAATAAATTTTATTTGTGTGTGTGTGTGTGTGTATATATATATATATATATATTGCAACATATTTATGTGTACAAATTTATATGTAATTTAATTTGTATAGCCCCACGTTCTTTGGGAGCCAAATATGCAACAATACGTATACATAAAATAGGCGTGACTGTTCTCACCTTCAAGATTGACAAATTATGTAACAATATAGCATTTAAATTGGGTTTCAGGTGTATCTGCAATAAGAACTCTATGTAACTTGTAACGGTATTTCAAATTTATTTGATATTATTAAAATTTGTGCACATGGCACTGACTTCGATTTAAAACATTCGTTATTACTTGTTATTATGCCGTAAGGCTTATGCTATATACATCCTTACTGACTAAATATTCTATTCTACTAATTATTGTATTAAAGAAAAATCTCATTTCCAGACTACTCAGTCAATTAATGTGTTTCAAAATATCAATATTTAAATATCTTTTTATATATTGTAATGTACTCAAAATATTAATAGTTATTGAATTTATCTTTTATTTCTCAGTACTGATTTATCTCAAATACTAATTGTTTTCATTTAAATGCTTTGTATTCATTTTATTTCATATTAATTTGAGCTCTTGTTACGTTAATCGTATTTCTAAAACATCTATGATTTTAATTCTACTTTACAATAAACATTGGCTCTTACTTTTAAATAGAATAGAAATGTCTTTAATTGTCTTTGAGTTCATTGTACGATTAAGAGATAAATAAGTTGTTTATCACCTTATTGTCGTCAATCATACTCGATCATTTGATCCATCTGTAGTCGTCCTCGTCTCACACTCCAGCTCCTCTTGTCCAGCGTCGACTCGCCTCTTGTCCAGCGTCGAATCGCTTTCTTGTCCAACGTAGTATCACTCTCTGGAACTTCTCCTCGTGCTGTTTCTGACGTTAATGGATCTTCTTATGTGGATCTTCTTATGTAGATCTTCTTATGTAATGTTGTTATTATTTAAAAATGGTTGTATTTACAACTTAGTTACATAGTTGTATGTAACTGGAAAAATTAAACTATTTACAAAAAAAATAAATATGCCGTGCGGACGGGCAGAAGCTCCCGCTGCACCGTGGATGATTTACGAAAGAGAACCACTGTAGCTTGTGTGTCCTATTTATACCCATGTCTTGGTCGACACCTGCAGTGGTACGAAATTGACATGTCAGAAACTGTCTCTGGATTCAGTTCCCCCACTCTTTGTCAATTTCGCTATTTCTTATATTTCTGCGAATTGCAGAGTCCTGTAAGTATACTCTTATACTTATCTTATAACTATTTTTACAACACATGTTCACTGTAATTTTGGACATTGCAACTTAACCCTTTCGATTTGTACACAGTTATTTCACTATTACACTCATACGGTGTGTCACTTTCACGTGGTTTTCGTACACAGTATTTAGTAAATTTTATTACATTTTATTGTGTTTTTGGATTTCACTTCTTAATTATAGTTTATGAATAGTTACGGAAAAACAGTAATTATGCAATTATTCATCTTGGGGTGGTAAACTCGCCTGCATAGACCTGCGTTCACACACACTAGCAAAATACTGGTGTACACACTTTCAGTTACATTTGTGTGTGTGTGTGCACGTCGATTCAGGTCGAAACACCTGTTCATATTTTTGTCTGAGCAAAGCTTGCAATCCCTGACATGCTTATTTCTAATACATTATTAATTATTTACAGTTTATTAGGTATATTTAAATTTTTATATTCAACGCTCAGTACATCACTTATTTGTACTGTCGCAATATATATATATATATATATATATATATATATATATATATATTTCAATCACTTTCTGCTACAGTCCGTTTCTTGATGTATATAATACTTTAATATTTATAACTAAATTTACCTCAAGATATACTTTTTTCCTTTAGGAACATGTTTCGGGAGTTCTTGTTCTCCCATCTTCAGCCTTCGCCATCTTGTTTCTTATGTCTGGGAATTCATGTCCTGTTCACACAGCTGAAAAAACATTATTTTGAACACCTAAATGCATACAAAAAACCAAATATATATAAATCCAATTTAGCCACACATGCAATAAACACAGGACATGAATTCCCAGACATAACCAATGTAACACTAATAAAACATATACCACATAAAGGCACCATAATGAACATTTGGGAAAATTTACAGATTTACAAACATAAAACACAAAACAAATTAATACCAGAACAAATACAAATCAATACAAAACATGACACAATATTCAAAGCACTCAACATCGAAAATACACAAAATACAAAAACAGATACCACAACCACACACAATAATACAACTTTGAAGGACCAAAGACGAACAAACTACCTTAATAACATCTAGAAGCCAACACACAAATACTTCACCAGAAACAAGATGGCGAAGGCTGAAGATGGGAGAACAAGAACTCCCGAAACATGTTCCTAAAGGAAAAAAGTATATCTTGAGGTAAATTTAGTTATAAATATTAAAGTAATATATATATTGCTACGACAGCATAGAACAATCTACGCGTTTATCGAATGCGCCAGAAAGATCTCGACGTAAGCGTGTGGTGTACGTGCTACTAAACGCATTTTGCGAGAATTTTCTCGACTGTGCCAGGCTCCGCTCGGGCGCTCGGACTGTGTCAAGGCCGTAGCAATTTACGTAGTTCGCGAGAGATAAGACGCAGTTTGGAAGCTTCTGGTGTGAGCGTAACTATAAATACATCGCGTCGCGGCCTTAGTTTTCAGTTCAATGCGAGATTTTTGACTGTGCGGTCCGAGAGTATTAGTGCGATATATTTACAGAGCGGTTCGGGTTATTACGGTGTACGTTCAAGTAGTTATTAGTGAAGTGTTGCGTTTATATTCGGACGGTATAATTGTAATACAGTTGAGTTTTAATATTAGTGGACATTTTATTGTGTTGAACAATTTCATTTGATTTGTTGTAGACACTGTGTTATTAATTACGAACTGTTTTACTATAACAATTAAAGGTGTGATTAGTGACTTAATTGGTGTCTTGTAATTATTTTGTTTCCACTGTACCTACGACGATCGAGTAGACCGTCGTAACAGTGGTGTCAGAACTGGGATAGAACGATTAACAGTGGAAACAGTGGATACTTTGACAAGACGAGTGTGATTCGTAATTAATCGATAAACAATGGATACCAGTCAGATGATAGAAGCATTCCGAGCAATGCTACAGCAAAATCAGAAACAAGAAAAAGAAGAACGAAGACAGGAAAGGGAAGAAGCAGAAAAACGACAAGACGAAAAACGTAATCGTGAAAATGAAATACCAGAGGGACGAAAAAAAGAATTTAGCCGTCAAGCAGACGACGTTAAGACGTTCGTACAAGAGGATATCACTGCAAAATTTGTCCTGTTACAAGGTGAGCTGAACAAACAAGTTGACAGAATATCTGAAATAGAAAAATCTGTGTCAACTATGAAAACAAGTATGTCAAGCTTAGAAGATTCAAAATATCAGAGAAATCAAAGAACGCTATTAACTGAAGTAGGGTCAGTTTTTGCAAAGGCCCCGTCGTTTAATGGAAGCACCCACTGGGCAACTTATTATCGCCAATTTGAAGCTGCCGCTCGCTTAAATAACTGGACGGAAGAAGAGAAAGGCCTCTCACTCGTTCTTGCGTTAAAAGGACCTGCCGCAGAGGTAATACACAAAGTGCCATCTAACAGTCAGAAAGTCTATGCCGAATTAACTAAAGCTTTGGAATTACGGTACGGTGACCAGCATTTGTGCGAAGTGTACCGTGAACAACTTAAAGCGAGGCGACAGCGTTCAGAGGAGAGCCTTCAAGAGTTTGAAGCGAATATCGACCGACTGACGAGATTGGCTTATCCCGAAGAATCGGAGGACTTCCGGAAGTGGATTTCTCTCATTATGTTTATTGACGGTATCAGAGATCGTCAGTTACAACAAGTGTTAAGAATGGCTCGGCATGATAATAAATCAGACGCTCTTGTTCATGCTCTCCGTTCTGAAGCTGCCAAGTCGGCTACCTACATTAATCAAAGTATGCCATCACGTTGTAGCCAAACGGATCCAATACCACAGTATCGTCATAGCGGACAGCATAAAGAGACGATTCAAAAACAACAGTTTAAGAAGTCAGCAGCACCACAACTATCTTTCAAACCAAAGGACAAAGACAGAAGACCGAAGTGTTACAACTGTGGAAAACGTGGTCATCTACAGGTAGACTGTTGGGAGAAGAAGATACAGAGAGAAGAGACTGATCGCACCAATTGGAGAAGTAAAGGCCCAGAACAGCACACAGTTTCCACGCTACATAAGATCAGTGGAAACTTGATTGTTAGTGGATTTGCGGATGGTAAACCAACATCATTTACAGTTGACACGGGCGCAACAGTGTCCATTGTGCGCCCTGACTTAGTCTGTAACCGCCATCCTCTAATTAGCTCTTGTACAATACAGACTGTCACTGGAAGCCCCGTCAAGGTGCTAGGAAAGGTAGACGTACGTGTACGCCTGGGTCTTCTTGAGTTTAGCCACCAAATGCTCGTTGCAGACATTGTCGATGAAGTGATTCTTGGCACGGACATTATGAATGCCTACGGATTCGTTGTGGACTTAAGAGAGAATGTCCTGAAAGTTGGCCAAGAGAAGATAAAGCTTTGCATGGCTAAAATGACAGGGTCTACCAACCATTCGATTAAGCGAGTGGCATTAGTCGAAGAAAAATTCAACAAGTCTGGTCAATAGGAAACCTCCCTGTTGCAAGCGGAAATGGAGGAAGAATTAGCAGAGGAAGTACAAATAAGTATAACGACAAAAGAAGTGATTGGAGAGCCAACTATGGGTGTCGAGACAAAACTCTTGCTTGTTCCTGAGCTGATAGAAGCGGCCGAGGGTAAAGTGGCTGAAGATGAGGTTACGCAAGAGGTTGGTGACGAGAACCAAACAAACTTGGATCAGCCAGTGGTATTTAGGTCATTAGTACATGACGCAACGAGAGTGATTCCAGCGAAGCTAGTGGTTGCGCGAAAGATTCGCATTCCTGGGAACGTGATGTTCGGATCACACGAGACTGAATTCGAAGAACGGGAAAATTATCCTTCGCAAGGATGGCCACCTAGATCGCCTGGTCGAGTATTACTTCGAAGACGCTTTGCCAGTTCGGGACGAACAGGCTTAAGGAGGGGGTGTGCTACGACAGCATAGAACAATCTACGCGTTTATCGAATGCGCCAGAAAGATCTCGACGTAAGCGTGTGGTGTACGTGCTACTAAACGCATTTTGCGAGAATTTTCTCGACTGTGCCAGGCTCCGCTCGGGCGCTCGGACTGTGTCAAGGCCGTAGCAATTTACGTAGTTCGCGAGAGATAAGACGCAGTTTGGAAGCTTCTGGTGTGTGAGCGTAACTATAAATACATCGCGTCGCGGCCTTAGTTTTCAGTTCAATGCGAGATTTTTGACTGTGCGGTCCGAGAGTATTAGTGCGATATATTTACAGAGCGGTTCGGGTTATTACGGTGTACGTTCAAGTAGTTATTAGTGAAGTGTTGCGTTTATATTCGGACGGTATAATTGTAATACAGTTGAGTTTTAATATTAGTGGACATTTTATTGCGTTGAACAATTTCATTTGATTTGTTGTAGACACTGTGTTGTTAATTACGAATTGTTTTACTATAACAATTAAAGGTGTGATTAGTGACTTAATTGGTGTCTTGTAATTATTTTGTTTCCACTGTACCTACGACGATCGAGTAGACCGTCGTAACAATATATATATATACACACACATATAACAAGAATACAGTTTTAAATTACTGTCTTTATATATAAAACAAAACATGTCAGGTCAATATAATACATTTTATTTTCATGTCTGTGAGTTTCCAATATCGTAAAAGTGCACTTTTACCGTAATGATTTTAGTGTTTTTAATTTTTTAACGATCTCATATGAGTGATTAAGATTCTGAAGATGGCAATTCGTTGCCGAAACGCGTCAAAATAAGACGAGAAAAACGAAGTCGCACGACGGATATATGGTAAATATCTATTATATGTCAGGTCACTAATATCAGCATGTACTGACATAAGATTATGGAATTAAAAATTCTGTTCAAGGTAATAATAGATTTCTAATGTATTACTTTCGCATCATTGATGCTTGTAGAATTCTGTGTATGTGTATGTATATGCATTTTTCTGTGTGAATGCATAAAAAAGTGATAAAGTATAAGAATTTAATGGATAGTTATCTTTAATGTTTTTGGATTTTTTTCTTTTTATAAAAATATCTAATCACATTTTCCCTATGACTCCTCAATTATTGGCAACTTGGGCAAGAGAAATTTATTACAAACCCTCCAATTCACCATACAAAATATTGCACGGAAAAAATACTCTTGCAATATGTGACTGATAACAGAGTGTTTTGTGAATTTTTAATTGTAATCCACAAATAATAACTGTTTTTTCACAAACATTTTCTTTTTATATTTTATGAAATGTTTTGCTAAGTGTTGATGTTCAATTGTGAAAATAAAATTTTGCTGTTAACACAGATTTATATTAGAAGAGTGGCTCAAAATATCTGTCTGGTCTTTATACATCAAAGTGTCACAGTTTGTGTTAGGTACCGTGACTGTGGCTTTATTGCTCAGGGATAGGTGTGTAAGGATTCAGAGGTTGTAAAAAATGACAGGGTTGAGAGAGACTGAGGCAGGGAATCACAGGGGTGAATAAGCAATCAAAAATGTTTAACTGATTAAAGGACAGTTTGATAACAGTTTAATATCAAGAATAGGCATTAATAATAACTAAATCATTCAGGTGTGATATAATTAAAGGGTCATTCCATGTCAATTCAACCACAAAAAACAATTTTCTCACCCACCATCTCAGATTTTAATGAAACTTAGCTTGTTTGTTCTACCTATAGAGGTAAGGAACCACACCAAATTTGAACACTATATCTTACTTCGTTATCATGTTATGGCTATTCAAAGTTTTGAGGTTTTTCACATTTTGCTGTTTGGATCTCGCGAGACAAGAAGGGTCAGTAAATATAAAATAATTTGTAACTTGTTTATTTTACATCCAATCATTGTGAAATTGTCAAGTTTTACTCTTTAAACTACAGGGATTCCAGAGAAAAATACAAAATCCTTCTAAGGTTAACCATTTTAACAGAAAAAAATCTTATTTTTGCATCTCTAAAATTTTTATAAACGAAAACATGGTTTAGCGTTAAACACAATATCTTAAGAAGGGAAAGGGATAATCCCAATTTTGTTTCCTTCTAAATAATCCTAATGAAATGGGCTACAATATAAAAAAATAAAATGCTTGGGGTTTTCATTCCTTTGTACAGTTTTTTTTAACTAAATGTAAACGTTTTTAATATTTTAGCGAAGCATTGTGTACAGCTCCCCTTGGTTGTTGACTTGTGTTCCAAAGGAAATAATTTTTGTTATTTTAAAAAACCTTTATTTTTTGACAGGTAGGAATTATATTTAAACATAAGTAAATAGACATGGACAGATTTAAAGTTGAAAATCCTATTAACATATTTATAGAAAAATGTCTTTAGTCACTGCAGTTATGAACTTAAGTCTGAAAACTTACCAGATGTATTTTAGATAGTATTTCACTCTATGTTGGTCCATTTTCAGTTTCAAGCACTTAAAAGGTTTTTGACATTACTTTTTGAATAGAATTCATACACTCCTTTGAGAATTGGTATGTTCTTCCAGTAAAGGTGTGTGGGGACTCAACAACTGCAAGGACGTGAGGAATTGGCACCGGGCAGACATCATCTCGTGTTGGCCAGTAAAATGATGGTGATGGTCCTGCAGGATGTAAAAACTTAACTGTAACATCACCTTCTTCTTTACTCACTTCAGTTATTATCCCAAAGTACCAGAGATTGTCATACTTGCAAGCAATGTAACATGAGGGATACAAGTCTTCTTCTTTCACATTTGATATCACTTCTTCTCTTAAGTTGTAAATGAGACTGGGCTTCTCATCACTGCTCATCCTTCTTGCTTCCAAAGTCCCAGAACAATCTTTTGGCCTAAAGTTATGGAAACTTCTTGTTCCCGGAAATGTTGTTAGGTCTTGAAAGCGTTCTTCAAGCTTAGAACGTATCAGATTTACAGAATCTTTGGAAATGAAGTGAAAGTTAACTTTTTTGATGTTTAATTTACAAAACTGAAAGAAATCATGTGGAGTTAGTATTTGGTTCTGAAGAAGCCTTTGGAGACTTTCTTTTCATACTAGTCGCTTTACAGTTCCTCCAGTCCCATCACATTCTGTTTTTCCGTGGCTTGTAGCAAAGAATGACCACTGAGCTTTTAACATGAAATCATTTTCATGCAGAGAAAGATTCATAAAATTGAACTTGTTTTTATATTGTGCTGCACAACCGTCACTATAATAGTGAATTTCTGTAATATTGGGAAAGTTTTCCTTGACAAATTCTGACACTTTTTCCTGTATTTTGTACACAATACAGACATCATGTTTCAAGTCATCTGATATGATGCAGTGTGATGAAACTATTTTTTTACCAACAACATAACTTAAGTTTATAATAAGAGAATGTACTGTACAAGAGTCTGAAGTCCAGTGGTACCCCTGAGCCTCATCCTGGATAGTAAAAGAGTAATTCTCGCTAAAATCCATTGAAATAACAGCAACATTTGATGCAGAGGAATCTTTGAGGCTTTTAAAATATTTTGATTGGCACTTTGCAATGTATGAATGTGGAACTAGTTTTTCTAGTTTGGTAGCGAGTTCATCAATAAATTCGTCAACATTTGCTGTACATGTGATCATTTGTGTCCTGTCTGTTGAAATCCATTGTTTGTATTCAATTCTGTCCTCTTCATCACAGTTGCAAAACTTTGTTTGTAGAAAGCCTGTTAAATTATCTTTAGAGGGGCAGTTGCCACAGTGTCTGAGCATGCATTCACGATTAGGGTTTTCACAAAGCAGCAGATTTATGAGCTCTTTATATCCCTCTTAAAGTTCTGCTGCATGAATGAGCAATATGACATTCTGGTGAATGGTGCAGACGCAGACAGAGTGGGTTCCACTGGCACCTGCCAAAACACACCATTTGGGGCGGAGCGTGCAGAATTTTGAAAAACCTACTTTCACTTCAGGATACTCCCATTTAAAATGTGAGTATATTTCATTGAGGTTACTCAAAATTAACCATTTCTTCTCATATTGTTTTTTCCCTAAACTTACTACGTCTTTCATACCGGGTAATACCCTTGACTGTTCATCACGTTGATAAAAATTTACAACCAACTTTATGACTTCAGGCTTCAGTTTCTTCCTTCTTTTTGGTTCAGGTTCAGTAAGAAAACCTTTTTCTTTGAATAGACTTTGGGCTTGCCGAACAGAGTAATCAGAAACTTGAAAAGTATCTTTAATTTTTTTTCTCGACCAGTTAAGAGATGCTGGGATTGTTAGTAGCTGGACTTTCTTCTTTGATGCGAGTTGAGGTAGTTGGGGTTTGATGTTTTCTACCAGCAAGTCCATATCAGCAGCTTTTTGTTCCATTTCTTTTTCTAATTTCATTCCTTCTGGTGGTACTTCAACATCAAGAACAGATTCAATTTTATTTTTCACATTTTGTTGTAATTTTTCAATTTTCTGTTGTGCATAGCTTATTTTACAACTCTCATTAAGTGCATGTAACTTTAAAGGTGAACACCTCACATCTGTTAAAGAAGCATTTAAAGAATCAATAGCATCTTCTTTTTGTAATTCATTAACTTCAAAATCATCGTCATCATTTAGCTGCAAGTCTTCTTCATCGCTGCCATGATTAGCTGGAGTAGTAAATAACATTTTACGACAAGAGGAACATAATTTTTCTCCAGGTTTAATTTTAAGCCCTTGCTTTACACATACCCTGCTCTGTTCTAAACTTACCACTCTTAAAGTTTTGTTTATAGGTTTCTTGTGCCTTTTGTAAGGATCACGACAATATATATTTTTTTATATTGTAGCCCATTTCATTAGGATTATTTAGAAGGAAAAAAAAATTGGGATTATCCCTTTCCCTTCTTAAGATATTGAGTTTAACGCTAAACCATGTTTTCGTTTATAAAAATTTTAGAGATGCAAAAATAAGATTTTTTTCTGCTAAAATGGTTAACCTTAGAAGGATTTTGTATTTTTCTCTGGAATCCCTGTAGTTTAAAGAGTAAAACTTGACAATTTCACAACGATTGGATGTAAAATAAACAAGTTACAAATTATTTTATATTTACTGACGCTTCTTGTCTCGCGAGATCCAAACAGCAAAATGTGAAAAACCTCAAAACTTTGAATAGCCATAACATGATAACGAAGTAAGATATAGTGTTCAAATTTGGTGTGGTTCCTTACCTCTATAGGTAGAACAAACAAGCTAAGTTTCATTAAAATCTAAAATGGTGGGTGAGACAGCCTGGTTGAATTGACATGGAATGACCCTAAAAAAACATATTGCTTAACAGCCTGTGTCACTTAAAGTATCAGCTGTGCAGCTATGACATTACCAGTTGACACAGAGCCAGGTATAACAAATGTTCACATTTGTAGTGTGTACACATGTGGGCAGTCTGTGATGATAATAAAACCACATGTCACTTTAATACCGTGTCTGTTGACTATAATCTTCGACTCATTACTCCTCTCTCCCCCCTCTATCTCCATTCAGAAATGAAAGTGCAAGAAATTCCTTTGTGATGCAGCTTATTCAGTGTACACATGCCCAGTTGTCAGTTATCCACGTCATCATTTGTAACTGGACAGCAATATGCATTTGTACTGTAACATCTAATAATGTAATGATAAGCAATGTATTTACACACAGAGAGTTAATGACTACGTGACTGATAACAAATTTTACTGATTGGTTTGATTGCAGAATAAAACAAATAGTAAATAAGTAATCTCTATATTGTTTGATAATTTTGTTGGTTTCATCAGAATGCTTCTCTTCTCTGCTTGGTGGTGTAGATCTTGTGTTTTAGTTGAGTACTTTGATCAAGTTTTATTAGATACAAAGAAATGGTGAGGCCATTCCAGAGGATATCAGTTGGTTTTGTTTTTGTTTATTATTATTTTTTTTTTATCACGTATTTCATTTTTGATTGAAATTTCACTTTACTTGACAAAAGTTAAAACGAATTATATATTTTGATAATAAACAGTTAGTAAACATTGTGTACATAATATATATGCTATATATAATGTATATACATATCATTGCATACATAATATACATTCCAGAATTTCTCTATATCATATTAATCATGATATCTGTCACATATTTGGCCACTACTGAATAAGTTCCTCCCTAGTTGTTATCCAGTGATTTGTGCCCTGAGCAATTCTTTTCTAGTTCACTATTTTATAGATATTAATCAGATCTTTACTGCATCTTGCAAAGAACCATCATTCTGATCTTTCCTGTGTCTCTTGTTCTTCAGTCTAGCTTAATAATGTATGACATCTACCTTCTTCTCACCTAACAAAATGTCCTTAATTTTATTAATACTGCATATGGTATCATCTGTTGTAATTTGGTAGCATATCTATTTGTTTTTAGCGTTATCTTGTTATTACTATTATAATACTTACCAGGCTGTCTATGCAGCCCTCAATTTTTAATTACTCTGGGTTCATTGTACACATTTACGACCTCTGACCCCAGAAGTCATCGAAGGAAGCACACACTGATGAAAAAAAACCTTCATTTTCAAAGTCTTTATCAGTTTCTTAAATTTAACCTGCTTACCTTCCCCAGTTGTCATCTGGCCAAATAGTAATAATGCCACCATAATTGAAGTGTTTGTAGAATCTCAGTGACCATAATGTAGATGTCATTCATGTTGTTTTAGTTTCTTTTTATTCACTTCATTAAACAGATGTGCTTTTGCGCGCGTGCGCGCGCACACACACACACACAGTGATTCTTATCATATATTTATCTAAAAAAGTAATAATGTTACAGATGTTCTGTAAAGTTTAATATTATAAAGTATATGGGTGATGTAATCTGATGTAACGGCTGTTGCACTTTGTCTCTAATATTACAAAGTAATTCTTCCACTCATTATTTGTGTATGAACTGAAATCCTTTTGTATAAATTCTACTTGAACCTATATAAGTCATGATGGTTTTCATAAGATTAGAAATGGTGTAGACAGAATACTGTGCCAACTCCACTCACCACCCTATTTTCCATTTTTACATAAATGTGGATGAATATTGTAATTACATGATAACACGATTTTAAAAAATAGTCAGCTAAACACCGACATTCTCTGGACAACAGGGTTAATTCACACACACACGTGCTCGCGCGTGCACACACACACACACACACACACACACAATTTTAATTTTTGTAAGATGAGACATTTCGCCTCTTAGTGACCCAACTGAGAATGATGTAGAATGCTTTATTAAGAATGAGCAAACTGTTTGGTGGAAAGAAAAATTAAAATACTGTAATAAGTATTGTTCTTAACACTGAAAACTACAAAAATGTACAAGTGAAAGTACACTTGTAATATATTTGTAAATATTTAATTTCATTAGGATGAGCGAAGCGAGTCTTTATACTAGGCAACAATTGGTACATTTTTGTGGTACACTTTACAGAAAAACTACTGAACCTCTAGACTTGAAATTGAACATAATTATTCATATTCATGTCTAGATGTGTCATAAATCATTATTTTTATAAAAAATTAATTTTGACAAAAAATAATTGTAATAATTTTTTTAATTTATACACATGTATATATCTATCTATATATATGTATGTAAAGTGACGCCATCTGTGGTACTTCTTTGTGGTATGTATGTAAAATGTCGCCATCTGTGGGATTTCTTTAATATTATAATATGGTCTGTTACTAATGCGTTCCGTGGTTTTAGACAAACAGTGTATATACGGAATATTCTAGCGTTTTTCTTGAATGAAAGATACTGGTGTGCTGTGTTGTTTATAAAATATATTTCATAGTATCTTTTATAATATTATAAATTATTTTTGTAATCGTATGTTAAATTATTTATTCATTTTTCATGTATATTTTTTTTATCAATATCGGAAAGTGAAAATATTTTTTGTGTATAAAGATTTTATTGTAAATCGCAATAATGTCAAGGCTGCTTTGGCATATCTTAAAAACAATAATCCTTGGTATCGTGATATTATAATTGACGAAAATAATTTAGTTGACAAAATATTATTTACCATTAACAGTAAATAGTTATTTACCTGATAATGAAAGTGTTTTTCGACAAATAATATGTAGTCAAGAACAACAAAATATTTCATTTAATTTGGATAATGTTAATTTGGATAGTGAAGATGATGACCAAAATCCATTGTTAAATAATATTTATGAATCTGGAGCTCCAACCGTCACTTTTAAATGTAATCGAGAGGCAGTAAATAATGTATTGGGAATTCAGGAAGATAATGATGGATCTCGTGTTTTACCTTGGCCTAGAATAAATTCTGTACCTATTAATGAATTTACGTGCAACGGATATATTTGTAGAGCTTTTCCAACTTTATTTCTTACTGGAAAAGGTGATCTTAAAGATGCGAGGTTTCGTAAAATTTCCAATAGTGAATATTTTAAATTTCTCATGCTGTATGAAGATGGCAGATTTGCTCAACATCCAAGATTTCGATTTTTTGCTTTTAACAGCCTGATGTGTTGGAGAGCTTTGCAGAATGGAAATATTTGTGTTAAAAAAATTTCACGTTTATGTGGTATTGAAACAGTCGAACAACTTCAAGAAATATTACAAAGCGAACCAAGATTGTATAAATCAATTTTATCTTACAATGCTAATCTAAGGTCGTCAAGCTCTTATTGGTACATGACGTCTCGAGAATTATTGGATATGGTTGAAGAATTAGGAACTCCTACTGTTTTTATTACATTAAGTGCAGCTGATGTATATTGGCCAGAGATTTATCGTATTCTTGATCCTGATTATGATTAAGCCAATCTCAATCAAAATACTGAATTCATTCGTATATCAAAATTATTGAATTCTAATCATTTAATTGTTGCCTATTTTTTTCATAAAAGGTTAGAATTTTTTATGGAACATTTTTTAAAAAAATATTTCAAAGTCAAAGATTTCTGGTTTCGTATTGAATTTCAACATAGAGGTAGTCCTCATATGCATGGTATTTTCTGGCTTGAAAATGCTCCTGATCTCAATAATCTTAATCCAGATGATATTGTAAGAATACAAGAAATTATTAAGTATTTCGATGAATTTATATTACTTGCCATCCAGATCCTTCTCAAACTTATGATATATACATCCATCAAAAATGCATTTTACTGACGTACCTGATCAAAATGTTGATTACAATCATTTAATACGTGCAGTACAAATGCATAAATGTTCTAAAGCTTATTGTCAAAGAAAAAAAAAATTCTTCTGAAACTACTTGTTGTTTTAAGTTTCCAAAAGAATGTGTCAACGAAAGTAAGGTTCAATTTATTCATGGTGAATTAGAATATATTTCAAAAAGAAATAATTCCTATTTAAATAGCCATAGTCCACAAATTTTGAAAATTTGGCGAGCAAATATTGATTCACAAGCCATCGTTTCTATTCATGCTGTTCTTAAGTATATTGGTAAGTATGCTAGCAAAGCTGAACCAAGATCGGAAGGTATGAAACATTTCATTAGACAAACAGTGCAAGCGTCACATAGTAATGTTAATGTTCAACAAATAGTTCAAAAGATTTTGATAGAAATGTGTGCTGAACGTGATTATTCTGCTCTTGAAATTTTTTGGATTTTAATGAGTTGGCCTTTGTTTCAATCATCTCGTCAATTTAATTAATTTATCACATAATGTATGTGAACAACTTGATGTGAATAGAGACGATGGAAGCATTTCTATTTCAAATTCTTTGGAGAAATATCAACAGCGATCAGCGGGATTTGAAAATATGTCTTTAAAAGATTTTTTTACAAAAATTTGTAAAAGAGGTGCAAATTATAGTACTAGAAACCTTCCTTTTATTCTTAGTCATACAAAAAATTAAATATGATGCTGGTGTTGAAAACAATGAAAATTTTTACAAGCAACAAGTTTTATTACATATTCCCCTGGCGACAACTGAATGATCTAAATCCACATAATAGTACTTGGTATAGGCCTATAATTTATATGAGCAGTATTTTGGGAATGACATTATTCTGAATAATGATTTGGATTATATGCTACAAAATTTGGAAGACGAAGAAGATTTTGAAGAAATAGACCAATTAGAAGTAAATCAACCATATGATTGGATGGACATAGCTGCTGGACCAAATACTATTCAGGAAGAAGTAGATCTAGGTAGAAGAGAAATTGCTATCAGATATAATTGGCATTCTATTTTGAATCAAAAAGTGTTGAATACATTAGAAAATTTTATTGAAAATGAAAAAGTAATAGAAAATCAAAGAAATGACATTGTTAATGTTCAATATAATCTGCCAAATATTGTTTTCTCTGATGAACAACAAGAACTGACAAATATATTTGAAAAACAACTTAGTTATCTACAAGGTAACGAAGAAGAACTTCCGATTAAAAGAATTGTTATTCAAGGAAAAGCCGGTTCTGGAAAGAGTACTTTAATTAATTATTTCACTTGTCGATTGAATCAAACATTGGGATCATCTTCTTATCAATTGCTTGCACCAACTCGTGCTGCTACTGTTAATATTAATGGATCAACAATACACTCCAAACTTTTATTAGGATTACATAAAGTATTAAGAGAACTCAGTTCACACTCACTTGCTCAATTTCAACAGGAAATTCATGGTTGTAAATTTCTGTTTATAGATGAAATGAGTATGATTGGATGTAGTCTTTCAAGAAAAACTGATTTAAGAGTACGCAAGCTATTCCATCAAGACAAGATGAACCATTTGGTGGATTATTTGTATATTTTTTGGGGGATATTAATCAGTTACTTCCTGTTAATGACAGACCACTTTACAGTGTTAAAATTGAAGGAAGTGAATTCCTTTTAGAAGGAAAGTTATTATTTACATCAAGTATTCATAAGTATTTTTTACTTCCATATTCCTTAAGGAAATGGAAGTATGGTGATGGCAAAAAAAATCGTGTTCGAGATTATTGCAGATTCTGATTGTACTACACTCAAAACATGAAAAAAAGTCGTTTTTCGAAAAGTGTCTGTGTGTAGATGTTTTCCTATGGCAAACGATAACAGCAGCAAATTCAAACAGAATCAAATACTTTTTTGCATACAGCCCTGATTTGTAGACTACTCACGACCTATTGTTTTTGGTGAAGATCGGTTGAGGGAAAGGGGTAGTTTACCTGTAACGTTTTATGTTTTAACAAGGGTATTTCCTATGGCAAACGATAACAGCCGCAAATTCAGACAGAATCAAACGATTATTTGCATACAGCCCTAAATTGTAGAGTTCTCAAGACCTATTGTTTTTGGTGAAGATCGGTTAAGGGAAAGGGGTAGTTTACCTGCAACGTTTTTTTAACAAGGGTATTTTCTATGGCAAACGATAACAGCCGCAAATTCAAACAGAATCAAATAATGTTTTGCATACAGCCCTGATTTGTAGAGTACTCAAGATCTATTGTTTTTGGTGAAGATCAGTTAAGGGGAAGGGGTAGTTTACCTGCAACGTTTTTTTATCAAGCGTATTTTCTATGGCAAACGATAACAGCCGCAAATTCAAACAGAATCAAATAATGTTTTGCATACGCCCCTGAATTGTAGAGATCTCAAGGACTTTCGATTTTGGTGAAGATCGGTTAAGGGAAAGGGGTAGTTTACCTGCAACCTTTTACATTTTAACAACAGTAAAATACTTGAAAATTCATTTAAACTTTTTCAAACAATGGTAATTGTTAAAAATAAAATAATTTTGTAGCCAGGGAATAAAATTATAATTTTTTCATTTTAATGTAAATTATGTATGAGTTAATATCTTTATATATATAATTCTTCTGTACGTGTGTATGTCACTGAACTCCTCCATGTATAAAATAATATATCGTTCGTGGCAGGTAAGCATATCTCAGTTATGTAATGTTTACGTTTCCATTTTATTATTATGCCTACAGCAATAAAAAGGCAGGTAACACACACACACACACACACACACACACACACACACACACACACACACACACACACACACACACACACACACACACACACACACACACACACACACACACACACACACACACACACACACACACACACACACACACACACACACACACACACACACACACAATTCACGTTATTTCTGGCCTCACTCATGTTTATTTTCTTACATTTGCACGCTTTTTAAATGGAAAGTGCCGAAACCCACACCAACATAACGCGTGCAAGCCGAAAAAATGGACATCAATTTGCTTCCTGTGGATCGCTGGGCAGTGTAACTGCACGTGTTTACAGAGGAACGATTCATAGACAGACTTTTCGTCTTTAGGGAATGAACCCTCTGCAAGATGCTGAGGGTCCATGAGTGACTTTGGAGCGCTTCTTCTTTTTCGCGTGTTTGTTCTGTGAAACATACACTGTAGATTCACAGCTTTACTCTAAGCAACGCTCAATAGGAAATGTTGAAAATTTTTGTCCACAGTGTACCCTCATTCACACTAAACCTGTTCTGATGTTTTAATTACGGACATCATAATATTAAAACTTTGGAAACTTGAGCACTACTTAATGGAGATCAATCATTAACTTATACAAGCCATTATAATAATAATATAATAATAATATTTATTACCAATTTTCCTTTACATATAATAAAAATTATACAATAAAGGTCCTATAGGGGGGATAAATGCCCGTACATAGGTTGGTCCTTAGAATTAATATTTATATACTTAATACTAATTGTGACTTTTACCTCACCGATCATAGTAATATATTAAAAATAAATTATTTTTCAATTTTAACAAAATTTTAGTTTGTACTATAATACAATTCAATAAATACATGAAAAAAAAGAGAAAAAAAGGTCCATATCATAATAGACTGTTTTTTTGATTATTCAATAACAATGTTCCTAATTTTTTCTTTGATTTTTTTTTTAAGCACTTTTATATTTACACTTATATTTTTCAGTTCATTAGGTAATTCATTAAAATATTTTAATATTTTTGCCCAATACTTAATAGGTGTCGCGGCAATATAATATTTTTATACCGTGTGTTGATTCGATTTTGTAAAAACTCACTTTTTAGATCATTGTATTGATAAACCATAGAATTCACTACAAACACCTGTTTAATATTTAATGGTTTATTCGAATCTTGTTCATTGACTCCTATAATTTTAAGAATACACTTTTGCAGCCGATCCAATGCGTCTAGAGATGATTTATATAGACCCCCCCCCCCAGCCTATGATAGCATACCCTGCCACACTATGGAATAGTCCATAGTATATTTGTAGTAGATGCTTTTTTGATAAAATTTGTTTAAGTCTGTAAAAAACGTAGACTAACTATTTGGTTTTTTTTACAATGTTAGCCACATGTACATCCCACTTCATGTTAAAGTCATATGTTATTCCTAGATATTTACTAGTTTTAACTCTTTTCAATTTTTGACCATTTATCTTAATTTCAAAGTCATGCGGAACAGAGTCTCTATAATTTCCAAAGGTGATAAAAACAGACTTGCTTATGTTGAGTACTAGATTATTGTGATAGAGCCAAGAGTATATAATATCTAATTTAGTTGACGTATCTGTTGCAAGTTCAGGCCATGTCTTTGCTTTCATTGGTACTGCTGTATCATCAGCATATGCTATTAATACATCTTGTAATACTAGTAAGTCATTGATATATAAAATAAACAATAAAGGTCCTAATATAGAGCCCTGGGGCACTCCAACATTTGTTTTAATAGGCTGACTTCTAGTCCCATTCACCTTTACAACTTGTGTCCTGTCATGTAAATAACTGGCTATCAGGGATAAGCTTACACCTCTTATTCCCATATTCTGTAATTTGGATATAAGTATGCCATGATCGACAGTGTCAAAAGCTTTGGAGTAGTCCAAAAAAGTTACAACAGTTGGTATGCTAATACTTAGATTTTCATAAATAAATTTGCTAAGTAGGGCTATAGCATCATCTGTACCTTTCTTCTTGAGAAAGCCAAATTGTTTAGCACTTAACAGGTTATGTTTCTTTACAAATTTAAATAATCTGGTAAAAATAATGTTTTCAAAAATCTTAGCTAAATTTGATATCAGTGCGATCGGTCGATAATTGTTAACCAAACTTTTTACACCTTCCTTATATATAGGACAAATTACAGCTTTCTTAAATTGATATGGACATGTACCTTGTATCATAGCAGTATTAATAATGTGAGTCAAAGCAGGAGTTATGAACGAAGCAGCTAGCTTAACTGTATAGGCATGAATTTCATCACACCCACCAGGTTTATTTTTGAGTTCACGAATAGTTTGGTAAACTTCTGACTCATTTGTTGGTGTTAAAAACATAGTATGCTGATTAATTGATATATCTGGTATTTCATGCTGCAGAATAGGAGGAGTCGCATTTTTATGCATATAAATTAATTTTATGCATATTTTTTATATATATGTGTACAACGTTATCGGCAACAAAGAAGTAGTTTTTGTTAAAATTCCTTCCCGGGATATTTGGCCGTAGTCCAATGTTTTCTACAAAACCAGACGTTTTGGCAATGCCATCAACTTCCATCATCAGTAAAAATCGAGTGCGATAACGTGAGGTGGTATACGTTAGTGACCACAGTACTGTGGTTAAGGCTGAACCAGTAAGTAGAAAGAAGTAGTCTCTATGGTAATATTTCATTTCAAAAATGATTTTAAATATAAATCTTAGAATATGGAAGTCATGTATGGTTCTCCATACCGATATTTTTTATCGTCATCATTTTGGCAAAATGAATCTCAACAAATATTTCGAGATATACTCTACTTGATCGTGTTAGTAATGGTGAATGTACAGTTCAAGACTATGAAATATTAATGACACGTTGTATACAAACTTTTTCACAAAATGAAGGTAATTTTTTAACGATGCAATTAGGCTATTTGCACAAATAAAAATGTAAAAGAATTTAATCATCAAAAGTTAAACGAATTTTGTCAACCAGTTGCTTATATTCCAGCTATTCATAATTGTTCTAAAGCAAAATCTTAATCTAAAGTTATGTTACGTTCTAATTTGTGGGTTGAAAAAGGATTAGTGAACGGAGCTTTAGGTTACGTTGAAGATATTATCTATGAAGAAAACCATGGTCCACCTGATCAAATGCCACGAGTGATAATGGTTCGTTTTGAAAATTATTCTTATTCAACTTATGAAAATAGTGGTTGTGTTCCAATTCCACCTATAACTAAATTTTGGAAAAGTGGAAATATTAATTGTTCAAGGAAACAATTTCTGTTACAATTAGCCTTTGCAATTACAATCATAAGTCTCAAGGTTTAACCTTAGATAGAGCTGTTGTAGATATTGGAGAAAAGGAAACTTCTATTGGTTTAACATATGTTGCGTTGTCGAGAGTAAAACCTTTAGAAGGTTTAGCATTAAACAGAACATTTTCTTATGATAGATTTTGTAATATTAAAAATTCACATATATATGTTAAGTGTAGAAAACAAGAAGAAACTTGAATGAGAAATTTTGTATCTCATTAAAAAAGTATCTAATTACTGATTTAATTATTAATTAATTATGTTAATATTTTTTCTAATTATTTAATTATTAATTTTTTAATTTTTTAAAAATAATTTTCTATTGTATTTTTTATATTAAAAAAAATATATATAAAAAATTAAAATATTGTTTTTTAGCCATAAAATTATTTCAGAAAACCAAAAATTACTTTTTTTTAACTAGCAAAAAGCATTTTTTGATTGTGATTCGTGAAGCTCAAATATAAATATTGTGATTATTTATTTGTACGTAATATTTATTGTATTTAAGTTTCGCGAGTCACCACAAAGCCATGTTTTTAGCTAGTTTTTATAATAGTAATCAGTCTTTATAAGATATATGTAATTTTTAGTAGGAAACTGGAATTTCATGAGAATGGAAGCTATTAAAAATTATCAGTTATAGTGAAAGATGTACAGTTGCATATTTGATTTTCGCTTACATATAGAAATTACACGCTCCACGGGTATATGCGGGGAGGGTACTAACCAGTCGAAAGGCTGAAGGACTACGAAATAGAAATTACATAGTATTAAGAAATTTTAAACAGTAATTTTTGAAAGGTGTTGTGGTGCTATTATACGGGCTTATAATTTATTTGTACAGTGGCCAATAATAACTAATATATCAAAGTGAGCCATGTATCTTTTTTTTTATTTTCAGTCTTTTGCTTTTAAAATTTACTGTTTTGTCTTTTGTTACATATTCTTTTTTGTTTGAGAAACATTTTCTATTTTTTCTGGTTTGCTTCCTCTGAAACCCTGCATTTTATGCTAAACTTATGTTTTTATTTCATCGTTGAGTTTTACAATTTCAAAAATATAAAATAATTATCAACATTAATAGTTTTATGTTATGAATTTATTTTTATTATTATTTTTTTTAATTTCTAGACATTTATAGTTACTGAAATGTACTGTTTAAAAAACCAATTTGACAAATTCATATACTGTATCTCCATTTTGAAGTGACATGCTCTAAAAAATTACTGTCAAACAACGAATTGTAACAAATTGTAGTGTACAGCGAAAAACTGTTTGTGTTGTTTCTGCTTTGCATACCTTGTGACAGAGTTCAGTATTTTTAACACAAGGTTTAGATAATGTTATCATTGTGAAGGAGAGCTGATAACGTTTACTTCAGTTGTTACTAAGAAACAATTTAATGTAAAAAATATTATGTCAGTGTAGGTTATGTAATATACAAGAAAAGCTATAATTGGTGGTATACATTACAACATAATTGGTAGTAGTGTCAACATAATTATAAGTTATATACAGCATCATTTACTTAAAAATAAACTTTTTACGTATATTTTCTTAATAATATTATAATATAAAAATATTATATTACTATGAGGAAAATAGAATACATAAAATACAAACAGTATTTTACAAAATTAAAGAGATAAAACTCGGTACTTGTTTTGGACACGCGCACGCGTGTGTGTGTGTGTTTTGCAAGATTTTGATTAACTGCATGTTTCAAGTAGTGTGAAAGAAAAATACATTCATGTACCACCTATAAATGTTCAAGCTTAAGTAAAATGTTTGGGCTGTTGAAGTTAAGTTATTGGCGTTTTCATGCATTTGGTTAATTCATTATAAAACATAATATAATATAATATTAGTGTGTCTGGTGCATTATGTGGTGAATAATTTGGGAATGTTTTGGGAAGAGGGCCAAAAACTCAGGAGAGCTGTCACAGTGTCCTGGTTCATTAAAGATTTCCACTTTTCACCCCCCCCCCCACACTCTGGTAGCATGAGCTGATAAAACAAGTCTTTCAGTTCCAGCCTTAATATTTCAAGGCTGGTAGCAGGCCACATCTAAAACCCCACGAGTCTTTTGGTCCCGAGCAGGAGCTCTACGAGAAGCTCAGGACACAGCGCAGTAGTGGGTGATGGGCTTGCCCCAACCCCTGGCCATCATCTTTCATATTTAAATCTTCATCCTTTCAATCTGCTAATTATTCATCTATGGATTAAATATTTCGTAGTTTTAATTAATGCGCTTGTAATAATATTAGTTCCAGTGATTCCTGCAACATTTATTTGAAGTTGTCATTGATAATTTTGTCAATAAGTTGTTTAGTATATTAAAAACAAATTTTTTTAAGGAATCTTAATACCAAAGGAACTACTGTTGAAAACAAAGTAAACTTTGTGCTGCCTGATGGAGCTAGATCCTGTGCGTCCCACATGTAGCCCTTCTTTTTAAAAATGATAATTCAAAAAAATAATTTAATAAATAATTAAAAAATAAATAAATGTATAAATTTAAAAAAGGGTTAGACTTTGACATTTAAATTATCTTACATATTAGTGAGTACTGCAATATGCAGCATATGACTTTGGAAAGCACTAGGAAGATTTAATGTACACAATTATTGTGTTATATTGTATACCATAATACCATACCATATCCCATTGTACAGCTGTGCAGTATACATACCTGATAACTTAAAAAATGTAATACCAAATTCAGTACTGGATCTCTCTCTCTCTCTCTCTCTCTCTCTCTCTCTCTCTCTCTCTCTCTCTCTCTCTCTCTCTCTCTCTCACACAGCAAAAGTTGAAGAATATTCGTAAAATATTTAAGGAGTACATATAAAGAGTTTTAAAGAGTTTGTTAAAAAAATATATATATTCTTACTTGTACCGTTTAATATGATTATTCTAGATTGAGCTTAATGAAGGGTAGGGTTAATGAAGTCAGATAGTCCACTTAATTTTTTGCAGCAAACAATAACTTTTCTGTTGTGCCTTGTAATTTGTCACTGCTAAGGCAAAACGAAGTCTATCTGACATAGTATGTATATGCATACTGTGTGTGGTCTGTAATATAATTTTTGTGTCATGGTCAAGTGTAGGAGGAACTATAGGTCTGATGATGCAATGACCTTGTGATAACATGATAGCAGTATACACCCATGGCGACTCCAATGAAGTTATGTATGTGTGCTTTCAGCTAAGAAAACTGTAGTGCTGGTCTGACTTGTTTATCGTAGTTATTATAGTGTGCATAACAAAAATAAATACAACTTTATAATCACATCTTATTGCAATTTGTGTGCGTGTGTGATAGCGAGAGAGAGAGAGAGAGAGAGAGAGAGAGAGAGAGAGAGAGAGAGAGAGAGAGAGAGAGAGAGAGAGAGAGTATGCATATGTATAATTAAGTCATGTTCAGTTTCTTTTGAAACAATAATATAATATTCAGGCAGACTGATAAACATTGTATTTATTTATCACTATACTGATTTTACCAAGCATGTCTTGTGTGCAT
This sequence comes from Magicicada septendecula, assembly GCA_034769895.1. Taxonomy (NCBI): domain Eukaryota; kingdom Metazoa; phylum Arthropoda; class Insecta; order Hemiptera; family Cicadidae; genus Magicicada; species Magicicada septendecula. Next base: position 258,866,681 of record CM068370.1, on the reverse strand, counting down.
GTTGTCATGCTTGTGCATATAATACAATGGTCTTATGGTCACATAGTGTAATTGACTATTAAACACAAGGAAGCTATGTACTAAACAGAAAAAAACAACTGCTTTGTGATTAGATAAATGTTTAGTCGTAAGAATGAGCCCCTGAACCCCAAATACATGTACACGTTATATTAAATTGCAACTTGTTACGTTGTATAAATGGCGCTCCAAGATCGTGGGGCTCCACAAATTTAAATTATATATATATAAATACGTTGTATAAAATGTCGCCCATGAACGTGGGACCCGACACGCCTACATTTAATAATTAATGTATGCTCTATGATTACCAATGTTTGATGAGTTATATGATATAACTAATATTATATTTTAATTAATTTTGTATGTTAGTATTTTAAAATTGTTGTGTGTATTGTATTGTAATAACGCAACTGGCGCCCACCCAAATAAACAGGTGTAATTGTAACAGGAGTAAATAAAAATAAATAAATAAATAACAGTTCAACAATAAATAAATAAAAGCTTGCATACGGTTCACTAATAATAATATATTATAAATAAATTTTTTTATAATTCAACATGACGACTCCAGGAAATTTGGACATGGAGGCATTTCAAACGATGATGCGTGCTTGGGTAGATGAGATAAGCACAAAACAAACAGAAAATATAAATAGTTGTCTTGATTATTCATCTCTTCTTTCACAGCACTAACACTTAACTAAAAGTGAACTTTTTCATGTGAAAACTTACTGATTTTATTGGACGCGTTTCGGCTTACGTATCCGCCTTCTTCAGCTTTGGTAACAGACTGCCAGCATTTTGTAACGGTTGTGTGGAAGGTGAAGTGGGGGTGGTGTGTGGAGGAAGGGGATTGGCGTGGGGATTCAACTTACTGTTTGTTTTCTGTATAATTGTGTCAAAAAGTGTATGTGATTTATATTGTAATTGATCGTTGAGTATGTTGTTTGGTTGTGTTGTGTGGTGTTTATATATTTCGTATTGTTCAGTTGTGTTGAGTTTTCGACCTTTGGGTATGTAATGTAAAATTTCAAGATTAGTGTCTATGTTGGTGTAACTGTGGTTTTCTGTGTGTATGTGTGTGGCAAATGCGGAGTGTATATTGTTGTTGGTTAAAGCTTTTAAGCGTTCAGAATAACGGGATGAAAAAGATCTTCCCGTCTGGCCTATGTAGAAACTATTGCAGTCATTACAATTTAATTTGTAAACACCTGTTTTGTTATATTTGTCTATGTCTGTGTTTGTATTATTGATGTGTTTTTTGATGGTATTGGTTGTTCTGTATGCTATTTTGTATTTGTGTTTTCTGAATGTGTTGGCGATTTTGTGTGTGTAGGAGTTTGTGGTATGTGAGTGTGATGTATTTATTGTGTAATATTAAATAATATAATAATGAGAAGAGAGAGTGAGAGGGGACAATGCCACTGAACCGGTACAGGTCAACAGTAGATCAGCTGTTATAATGGGGGGTGAATCTTGCATTCCACCAACAGCTAGCGTTATACAGACTACTCATTATTATGTGTTGTTTAACTGGTGTAAACGTAAGTTAAGCGAATATAATATGATTATATTTGTCTAGAACAAATAGACAAAAATTTAATAAATAAATATTTATTAAATTTTTTTTCTCAGGCAGAGGAATAATGCAACGATACAGCCATATGTTGTATTAGGCATTAATTTGAATAAATATAAAATTTGTAGAATTTTTATAAGTTACAGGTAAATGGACAGGTCTGAGATTGTAAAAATATTTCATTGTTAGATTAGGGGAGAAATTAACCTGTTCCGACAGGCAGTGAATACCTGCTCAATTGTATGTGTGTTACACGTGTATCTTGTGTGTGTTAGTGATGCAGGTAAAGACAGGAATCTCAGCAACCCGCCCCAAGTAATTAATAAAATAATTATTTTAATTCACTGTGCAAAAACTAATTAGTGTATAAACAAACCAAAGGCACCAAAGTGTGTGTAAAATTTATAGTTATCCCCAGTGAAAAGATGACGTTAATAGGACACGCTATGCAAAGACAGTGCGAAATAAACGTGCCAAAAAATACGCAGATTACCCTAAGACGCTCAAATTAATATAGTGAATGCTTAATCGAATTAGCTATGATTTGTGCTATCTCGATTCCATGCAAAACATTGCTATTTGCTAATAATTGCAAATAGATGAAAAGGTTCGGGAGTGGGGGCTATCACGCGATATGCAGGTATCGACAGGACGATTATGGAGCCAACTGCCACGGAATCTCGAGAGGGTATAAATTGATGGTTCGACCGAAAGCCCTTCTCTTCATTTCAAGCACAGTTGCAGTCGGACATGCTGTCCGTCGGCAGAACAGTTTTATTTTTATTTTTATTACAAGTCGCAATAACGAAAGAAGAAAACGTCGTTAATTTCATGACAATATTCCGGAAAACGTAAATACCGGAATCGTAAGACTACCAAGAGTATCTACGGTGAAGCTACCAGAGCGACGAGGGGTGCTGGACGTTAGACGATGTTTAAGATCTACCTTGCAGCAGATAACAACTCTCTGATGAGGACCACACAGCTGTAGAACGACTCTAGACATATCCAGGACCACACACGCTGCTGGAGAGCGACGCTGGACTCTAGACGTATCCAGGACCACGCCAGGACAGGAGGAATGGAAAACTAACTCTGGACAACGCTGGACCCCCGACAACAAGTCGTAAGATCATCAGAACTCGAGGTGACATGCGTAATGCATTTTAAATGATTTTAAAAAAGAGCTCATAAAGACTATATCAAAAGACAATAAATTAAAACAAAGAAAAATTTATAATTAGTAATAATATTTTAGAAATGTAGATAAATGTTTAGTCGTAAGAATGAGCGATCGCATATAAAGAAATAATAAATAAAAAGAGAATTTAAAGTTGAGAGAGTAGAGTTTGTTATCAAAATAAATAGTTAAATTGATTTGATATTTGAATTATAGAAAAGAATAATTTAAATTTGAATATTAAAACAGATGCCAGTCTAAAAGTAATTAATATAAATTTAAATTTAATTTTAAACATTGGTATAGACTGAGCGATTTGAGGTCAGATCTGAATTAAGAGAATTCAATTCAAATTACATTTTAATTTTATATTTTATTAGTAAATCAAATTATTAACATGTCTAGATTAAGATTATTAACATGTCTAGATGTAAAAGGTTTTTAAATATGTGTAACACTGCATAGAGTATAAGATAAACATTTAATAATGAGCAATATCGTGACCGACGATTATTAAGGATGTTTATGATTATTTATAAGATTGAGTAAACAATAAATATGAATTTTAAATACTCATAAATACAATATGTGATCAGATGTGAGAAACCTCTGATGATACTGATATTTTTCAGTGAAACGTGCGTCAGGTGTTAAAAAGAATATACAATATTATCTACTTGCAGAAGAAACAAATTGAAAACATCACAAATTATATAATTACTGCAAGAAACATCGAGTTACTTATATAGAAAATGATATATATATATATATATATTGTAACAAATTAAAAAATTAATAGTTCTTGTTGTTGCAAAAAAAAAAATTATTTATTTGTTTTATTTTATAATTTTTTTCTTGTTTTATTTTTAATTAATTTAACTTAATTTATTTTAAACTGTTTCGTTGTGTTCCGAACTTCTTATTAATTGTTTTTGTCGAATTGGATCCTTTTATGTAATTAGAATTCTTGTATTAGTTAATAGGATTGTCTCCAGTCTCCAGGAACAATCGATTGGTGATCTTTCCTTATTTGCAGGTTATCTTACTTTAAAGTTGTTAAATTCTGGTAGTTATGTCTCAACTAAAGTGTTATATTATTCTATTTATAATTGAGGAATAAATAGAATTCAAATTATAATATTCAATGATTTTTATTTATAATTAGTAAAGTAATCGATTTTATATCGATTGATGAATCCACTCTCTCAGGGCAAATCAATAGATTGTACAAATTATTTATTCTCGGGTTCTTTGAACAGTTATTTTATATATAGTCAGAGAAAAGGACAAAGTATAGAAAGTATAACATTACAAATTATAAACTTATTAATAAAAATACAAACATATTATTCAATATATAATGTTTAGTAAGTAAATTGTTCGAACCAATCGGAGATATACTGGCCGTGGTGCTTGGAATTGTGGGAACTTAAAGATGGTCCCTCTGTGTTCAGATGTAGTTGACAAATACACCTCGAAGAATCTGCTTCCAATAAATGTTGTTTTTCCAATGGTTTCTCGTTCCTGCAGTTGTGATTATTCCTTCTGGTGTTAGTGGAGTGGTCCTGGTTCAGTTTTTGTGATTCACTTCGATAATATGTGTTGGAAAAAGTGATAATTCACTTTTGTCAATTAGGTCGACAATTGCACTGTTCGTTTCTTTATTCAGAATTATTGTTTTAATGGTTTAAATTGTGAATTCACTTATTTTCTGTTCTGTTTTAAGTTATTTTAATGTTTGTAGGTGTTAGTTTCACTGAATTTAAGGTTTAAATGAATGTTTTCGACATTCGCGATTTTCACAGTAGACTAGGCTTGTTGAATGAACGCCATGCTTGTTTTCGCTATTAGGTTAATATTTAGCCAAAATCACGTTCAAGTGAGCTCGACAACATCTAATAATCAACTGTTCTAACTTCCTTCGTCATCTAAAAACGTCTTAGCCAATTTAATATTAGCAATACATTGTTTCAAATCTATTTTGCTTCCGTTACATGTATGAATTTTACATTATATTACTGAATATATTTTTGCTGTTATTTAAATTTATTAAATACTAAATGCATAATCTCCTTCTTTAGTTCATTCTGCTTGATTTGATACCAAATAAGATAGTTTTACTAAGTTTTTTTATCTAAAATGCTATATTTACTTCATTTTGAAATTGTAAGTCTTAAAATTTACTTCCTGTCCTTCTCAAAATGTTTGCCATTTTATATGTTATATTTATGATTGTACTAAATCTCAGATTGACATAAAAGGTTTATCTTCCCTTAATTTCTTGTAATTTTATTAATTGGTTATCTTTTTAAATATTATTCATTAATTTGTGACTCCCCTCTTTGAATTTTCAGTTATTACATTTGCATTTTTAACAATAATTCTTACTATCTTTTTACAGTATCTTTCTTAATTATAGTTCCAGTTATATGACTCTGTGACTGATTTACCTTATATAAATTTCATCAGTTTAACTATTTTTCTGTACTCAATTCATCAAGTATAATGCTGTTTAGATTTACCATTTGGCCTAGATTTTATCTGTTTTTACATACAAAGTTTTTTGAATAATACATCTTGTTTATACCCCTTCTGACTTTCTATTGTAATATAATATTAATTAACATTTCCTTATTTTAACAAAAGAACATTTAGTATATAATTCATACTATTTATCTATAACAAATATTTGAAATTAACAATGGTCTTTTAAACTCAGACATTTTAATCTTGATTATTACTATCAACACATAATAAATATTTTAATAATAAAAGAATGGTATTTAACTCTTGACATTTCAGTCTTGAGTTATCTGAACTTATTCTAAACAAAACATATCTGTCCTTCCATCATTTACACGATTCCTTATAACTAATTTTATTTTCAGTCTTAGCTGTTTTTGTTTGGTTTTTAGGTATTTATTTGGTCACTTCACTTTTTTATTGGCCTGCTCTAGTTTTATTACTGTAATTCTAATGAATGTTGTATATAAAGAGTGGCAGTTATTTAGAAACACTTGTATCTTATAATACTCTATTAAATTATTCCTTGACACAATATAAAAACTTTAAAGTTGTATAATTGCACAATTTACTCAGTTTATGAACTCCAATATTGACACATTAAGTTTATTCAATATAATATAAAAACTTGCACTGGTCCCCTTTTATTCTTTGATTTTATTTCTAATTAGTTTTATAGTCTTATTAAAATCAAGAAATTTATTTATAGAGGATAATGAAGGTTTGTTTTTTGCATTATATAATTAATTCACATTGGTTCACTTTTAATTCTACTTTATACACTTTTGTTTATATCTATTTTACATGATTTTCTAAATTTGTGGTTTTGTTATACTTTCATTGGTTATATTTTTTTCTTTTGGGGTTTCGTTTTTGTTTCTTATAAAAGTATTCCCTTATATTGTGGATGTTGTCTTGTTCTGGTTTCTTCCTTACTTACTCCTATCCTACCTGTTTCTTATAAAAGTATTCCCTTATATTGTGGATGTTGTCTTGTTCTGGTTTCTTCCTTACTTACTCCTATCCTACCTGGGTATTTCCTTAATTTATTTTTAGTTTTTTGGTTTATTTTTATTACTCATCATTCATCGTATATCTGTTTTAATGAAATTCTTACTTCAAACTATGATTGTGCTTTACGGTGGTTCTTAATTAGTTTTTAATGTGGCTTTCTTGGATTTAAAATGTTGCTTTCTTGGATTTAGATTTGTTTGTATTTTATTTTATGATCTTTCTTTCCATTCAGAACTATAGGCATTATCTGTCATGCTACAGATTGCTCTCCTCCAGAAGTGATTATTTCAGACTTGAGTATGGATGAAATAATTGCTTATGATAGCTTTTTATTTTATTATTTTATTTTATGATCTTTCTTTCCATTCAGAACTATGGGCATTATCTGTCATGCTACAGATTGCTCTCCTCCAGAAGTGATTATTTCAGACTTGAGTATGGATGAAATAATTGCTTATGATAGCTTTTTATTTATTATTCTTCGTCTTCCTCCCCATTTCTATATCGGCTTCTTCATACTTGAGCTTAATAAACTTTATAGTCTCTTATTTGACTTTGATTCTCCCTGGATAGTTAGTGTTTTCTGAGATTTATTATTATTATTATTATATTTTTCCTTTTCTTAACTTTGTGTTTTATCCATGGGATATTGATTGCCTAACATTCCCTAACACGTGAGCTGGAACAGTTCAGAGAGGCACTGTTGGCTACTTACTCTGCTGCCCATACTACACTTCTCATTGAGATCAGAGGCAATTCATCTCTGCTCAAAAACATAATGCTGTTGGAATTATCTACAGACAGTCATCAAATAAAAATTATATATAGAATAGTCTAATTTTCGACTAATAAAAATATCTTTGAATACTTCACTTTTGTTGTTTCTCAGATTTTCTCACATTTTCTATCTCATTTATTCTTCTTAATATTTATTATTCTCATTATATATTCTTCTAACTTTTTAGCTTGGCTGATATATTCATTTTATCATGATTGGAAACTTTGTTAACATGCTTATCACTAGTTATGGTGTAACATTTTCCTTTTTCACCTGAATTCTCTTTAATTCTTCTTCTGGTTACTGATATTAATAGCATATTTTTTATATATTTTTTTTTCTTAGATCTTATTAATTGTTCGAATGGTTTTATTTTATGACAGTTCGTTTTTTCAATGGGTTTCATTATAATTGACATCCAAGTTGTTATTATGATCATATTATATAAACATATTTTTCTTTCTTTTCTTTCTCAGAAAGTTATTATCCCACTTTTGTCTTCATTAAAATTAATTCATTAATATTATATTTTTCATGTGGTCCTTATTTCTCTTTACCTTTCATAGGTGTTTTATTATTTTCTTACCAAGACTATTTCCTTCATATGATTGGTATGAGTTGTTCTTTGTTTTTTAGAACTGAGTAATATCATATCATCCTTCTTGACTATTCGTTTCCATAATCGTTTCATAAATAATTAGTTATAGGTCGATCTTATTATTATTTTTTCTTTTTATATTTTAATGATTTTACTATAATAACAAATTCTTCTCTTTTTCTTTCATTATTATTGCCTTCTCTTGTATGTCACACTCTTTTTTGTTTTTCTTCTCTACTCCTTCAAATGTTTGATATTCACATTTATTCTGGATTCTTTCTAATTTTCTTTCTTAATTAATCACATTATTTTCTTCAAATCATTTATAAGTTGAGCTCATTATTTTTTATAATTTAGACAACTTTTTATAATAATAAATTCTTCTTTTTCTAATTCTAAATTATTTTCTTTTAAATTATTTGTGTAAGTTGGTCTTACTTATATTTTTGAATTTTGGTGATTTTTATTACGTTCTAAATTCAATCTTCGTAATATTTTTTTATGGAGGCTTGGTTGTATACGCCTTTGATTTTTCCAGAAACTATTTCTTTCAGTTCATATGTGTTGTTGTTATTATTTTTGGTAACGAGATATGGTCCAGTATAGAGCAATAGTAATTTCTTCGTTATCCCTTCTAGGGTGCTGGGTAATTCGCGGTTTTTTAACAGTGCTTTTTCTCCCTCTTTATATGTTATTATATATTATTTGGTTATTCAGGGAGTTGTTCTCTACATAGTTTATGTTCCGAAGTTGTTGGTGTATACTGCTGGGAAGTATATTCTCGCCTCCTACTAAATCTGCTGTCCACATTATTCCTTCTGAAAACAGTGATACCTTTTCTTTGTTCAGATCTATAATAGCGGAGTTCCTCCTCAATACATCGCACCCTACCAATATATTAAATGGCAGTCCGGTTGCAATTAAAAATACCATATTTAAAGCTATACCACGGCTCATGACATTTACAGAAACTTGTTCTCTAATAGTTTTGTTTTGGCGGCCAGTTGCACCTACTAAGATAATATTATTTACTGGCAACATTGGCAATGTTCTACCACATTCTTTCTGGATTCTTTCCAGTTCAATTATATTAATTATTGATATATTCGCACCGGTATCAATCATGATCTTGGCGGGGATTCCTTCTACTTCCGCTTTTATATATATTATTTCATCATTCTGACTATTGAGGCTAGTTTCGTTCTCCTCCAATAGTTCAGTTCTTATGTTTTTCAGATAGTTATTTCTAATGATGGTAATGTTATTTGATTTAGTTGCACCTTGCAACTCTTGTTTATACCCAGGAGATAGGAGCAGTGAAGGGTCGTGATAATTCATCACTGCCTCCTCCCGTTTAAATTATCCTGTTCGCTGTTGTTATTAGGGCCGACCGATGTGTCGGTCTGGAAACCTTGCGTCGGTTCCTGCCGCTCTGTACTATGTTCAAATGTTTGTTCTCGGTTTGGTTGCTGGCCAGGATCATCTAGACTGGTACTTCGCCTATGTTGTTCGTACCTCGGACCATCACGTTCTTCGCTCCTCCGTCGACGATCTCCATCGTGGAAACTGTTCCTTCGCTGACGGTTATACCTTCTTGGTCCATTATCTTCAGCTCTTATGAAATTTACTCGTGGTCGGGAAACCCTGTTGTTATTATTATAGTTGTTGGAATTGTAATTCCTATTATTTTGGTAATAACGTTCGATATTACCGGGGTGGGGGTTTCTCTGACTATAGGAATTATTAGGGTGCTGGTAATAGTTATTTCGGTTATTTGGGTAGTGGTTGTTATTCCTATTATTATTCGGATTATTGGTAAAGTTATTATTATTATTATTCGGAGGGTTATTATTACCATTATAACTATTTTGATGGTTACGGTTCCCTTGATAGTTGTTACCATAGTGGTTGTTATTATTACTGGGGTACTGATTACTTCTTATTTCCGGTCGATCGTTCCTCCTTCTACTCTGACGGTAGTATTCCTCGTTCTCGTAACTCCAGTAATTCGGTCATGGCTTCCACTGTCTTTGTCTGGCTACCCCTTCTTGCTCTGATTATGTCTTCGTCATAGTGGTAAGACAATTTGTTCACCAGGCATTCCTCGGGTATTGCCGGTTCTAAATGTTTTGCTAGACACACCTTTCCTAAGAAATAGGCCGTCATGGTGTTACCTAGTTGGGCCTTATATCATCCATGGCAAATATTGTCTCGTATCAAGTTCTGCGTGGTTTCTGACCAGTACTTCGCTTTGAATAGGTTTCTGAACTGTTGGTAGTCCGCGATCTCACTTCGATTCGCCATCCACCAATTGTCGGTCATTTCCCTGAACGACTTGTCTAATATCTCCCGGTTGTTATTCCGCCTATTCCCTCTATGTTTGGCAAAGTATTCCTCAATCCGGGCCAGGAACTCCATCGGTTTTCATTTGTATTGTCGGAAATTTAACCATTCCCGATTTTCATTCATTGGTATCCCAGTAAAGTTAGTGGGCCGATTTCTAATGATTTCCATTTCTTCTTGGTTCTGCCGTACTTGACTCGTTATATTCGTCATAGGCTCTTCCGTTCCGTCACACCTTTCCGCGACTTGGTTTCGTACATTCCCGAATTCTTCCTGGGTTTCTCTTCGGTTTTCTTCCATCTTCCTTCTACTGTACTCTTCGATATTAGTGAATTTGGTGTTTACCTCTCCTTTGAAACCCTGTACTTCTCTCTCCGTCTGGCTACACCTTTCGTCCACTTCCTTAATTTGTTGTTTGATTCCCATGGTTTCTTCTTCTAATTTCTTAGTTGTGGATTCATTATTGTCGTTGATTTCCTTGCTCAACTCTTCCTTTAACAACTCTATCCTCTCATCTAATTTGTCCAGATTTTCTTGGTTAACCTCCCTTAATTCTTCTCTTAATAGTTGGTTATCCTCCTTCAATTCTTCCAACTTCTCCATTTTCTCTTCCATCTTCTTATTCTCTTCCTTCAACTGTTGGTTGTCACTTTCCATCTTCCTGCTATTCTCCCTTAATTCTTCCCTTAATTGTTGGTAGTCACCTTCCATCTTCTTACTGTTTTCCTCCATCTTCTCTTCCATCTTCTTACTGTTTTCCTCAATTCTCTTATTGGTGTTTTCAGTTTTATTACCCAATTCTTCCTTTGTGGATTGGTTGTCCTTTCTTAATTCTTCTTTTGTGGAATCCATTTTCCTATTGGTTTCCTTTAATTCTTCCTTTGTGGATTCTACATTCTTATTTATTGATTTGCTCTCCTCCCTCATATCCATTATGACTCTGAACATTTCTTGGATTGTCGTGTTCTCTGTTTGTGAGGGTTTCTCGGGTTGTTCCTCTGGTGGTGTAGGTTTTTTAGGTTCCACTGGGGGTAATAACATTTCCACGTCTTCCACCGGCGTCGCCTTTTTGTCCTCCATATCAATTTCCTTTTCGGCCTCCGCCTCCCGTTTCTTCGATGTTGCATTTTCCTTTTCTTCTAACTTGATAACTGCTGCCAAGCTCTAATTAGGAATTGGGCAAATTATAGTGGCCTATCAATCACTAATTAAAGCCCCCTTAGTTGGTCGCCAATTTGTAACAAATTAAAAAATTAATAGTTCTTGTTGTTGCAAAAAAAAAATGTATTTATTTATTTTATTTTATAATTTTTTTTTCTTGTTTTATTTTTAATGAATTTAATTTAATTTATTTTAAACTGTTTTGTTGTGTTCCGAACTTCTTATTAATTGTTTTTGTCGAATTGTATCCTTTTATGTAATTAGGATTCTTGTATTAGTTAATAGGATTGTCTCCAGTCTCCAGGAACAATCGATTGGTGATCTTTCCTTATTTGCAGGTTATCTTACTTTAAAGTTGTTAAATTCTGGTAGTTATGTCTCAACTAAAGTGTTATATTATTCTATTTATAATTGAGGAATAAATAGAATTCAAATTATAATATTCAATGATTTTTATTTATAATTAGTAAAGTAATCGATTTTATATCGATTGATGAATCGACTCTCTCAGGGCAAATCAATAGATTGTACAAATTATTTATTCTCGGGTTCTTTGAACAGTTATTTTATATATAGTCAGAGAAAAGGACAAAGTATAGAAAGTATAACATTACAAATTATAAACTTATTAATAAAAATACAAACATTATTCAATATATAATGTTCAGTAAGTAAATTGTTCGAACCAATCGGAGATATACTGGCCGTGGCGCTTGGAATTGTGGGAACTTAAAGATGGTCCCTCCGTGTTCAGATGTAGTTGACGAATACACCTCGAAGAATCTGCTTCCAATAAATGTTGTTTTTCCAATGGTTTCTCGTTCCTGCAGTTGTGATTATTCCTTCTGGTGTTAGTGGAGTGGTCCTGGTTCAGTTTTTGTGATTCACTTCGATAATATGTGTTGGAAAAAGTGATAACTCACTTTTGTCAATTAGGTCGACAATTGCACTGTTCGTTTCTTTATTCGGAATAATTTTTTTAATGGTTTAAATTGTGAATTCGCTTATTTTCTGTTCTGTTTTAAGTTATTTTAATGTTTGTAGGTGTTAATTTCACTGAATTTAAGGTTTAAATGAATTTTTTCGACACTCGCGATTTTCACAGTAGACTAGGCTTGTCGAATGAACGCCATGCTTGTTTTCGCTATTAGGTTAATATTTTGCCAAAATCACGTTCAAGTGAGCTCGACAACATCTAATAATCAACTGTTCTAACTTCCTTCATCATCTAAAAACGTCTTAGCCAATTTAATATTAGCAATACATTGTTTCAAATCTATTTTGCTTCCGTTACATGTATGAATTTTACATTATATTACTGAATATATTTTTGCTATTATTTAAATTTATTAAATACTAAATGCATAATCTCCTTCTTTAGTTCATTCTGCTTGATTTGATACCAAATAAGATAGTTTTACTAAGTTTTTTATCTAAAATGCTATATTTACTTCATTTTGAAATTGTAAGTCTTAAAATTTACTTCCTGTCCTTCTCAAAATGTTTGCCATTTTATATGTTATATTTATGATTGTACTAAATCTCAGATTGACATAAAAGGTTTATCTTCCCTTAATTTCTTGTAATTTTATTAATTGGTTATCTTTTTAAATATTATTCATTAATTTGTGACTCCCCTCTTTGAATTTTCAGTTATTACATTTGCATTTTTAACAATAATTCTTACTATCTTTTTACAGTATCTTTCTTAATTATAGTTCCAGTTATATGACTCTGTGACTGATTTACCTTATATAAATTTCATCAGTTTAACTATTTTTCTGTACTCAATTCATCAATTATAATGCTGTTTAGATTTACCATTTGGCCTAGATTTTATCTGTTTTTACATACAAAGTTTTTTGAATAATACATCTTGTTTATACCCCTTCTGACTTTCTATTCTAATATAATGTTAATTAACATTTCCTTATTTTAACAAAAGAACATTTAGTATATAATTCATACTATTTATCCATAACAAATATTTGAAATTAACAATGGTCTTTTAAACTCAGACATTTTAATCTTGATTATTACTATCAACACATAATAAATATTTTAATAATAAAAGAATGGTATTTAACTCTGACATTTCAGTCTTGAGTTATCTGAACTTATTCTAAACAAAACATATCTGTCCTTCCATCATTTACACGATTCCTTATAACTAATTTTATTTTCAGTCTTAGCTGTTTTTGTTTGGTTTTTAGGTATTTATTTGGTCACTTCACTTTTTTATTGGCCTGCTCTAGTTTTATTACTGTAATTCTAATGAATGTTGTATATAAAGAGTGGCAGTTATTTAGAAACACTTGTATCTTATAATACTCTATTAAATTATTCCTTGACACACTATAAAAACTTTAAAGTTCTATAATTGTACAATTTACTCAGTTTATGAACTCCAATATTGACACATTAAGTTTATTCAATATAATATAAAAACTTGCACTGGTCCCCTTTTATTCTTTGATTTTACTTCTAATTAGTTTTATAATCTTATTAAAATCAAGAAATTTATTTATAGAGGATAATGAAGGTTTGTTTTTTGCATTATATAATTAATTCACATTGGTTCACTTTTAATTCTACTTTATACACTTTTGTTTATATCTATTTTACATGGTTTTCTAAATTTGTGTTTTTGTTATACTTTCATTGGTTATATTTTTTTCTTTTGGGGTTTCGTTTTTGTTTCTTATAAGAGCATTCCTTATCATCGTGGATGCTGTCTTGTTCTGGTTTCTTCCTTAATTACTCCTATCCTACTTGTTTCTTATAAAAGTATTCCCTTATATTGTGCATGTTGTCTTGTTCTGGTTTCTTCCTTACGTACTCCTATCCTACCTGTTTCTTATAAAAGTATTCCCTTATATTGTGGATGTTGTCTTGTTCTGGTTTCTTCCTTACTTACTCCTATCCTACCTGTTAAGGTAAGATAGGAGTAAGGTACTAAGGTATTTCCTTAATTTATTTTTAGTTTTTTGGTTTATTTTTATTACTCATCATTCACCGTATATCTGTTTTAATGAAATTATTACTTCAAACTATGATTGTGCTTTACAGTGGTTCTTAATTAATTTTTAATATTGCTTTCTTGGATTTATAATGTTGCTTTCTTGGATTTAGATTTGTTTTTATTTTATTTTATGATCTTTCTTTCCATTCAGAACTATGGGCATTATCTGTCACGCTACAATATATATAATGGAACAAGTAATTTTGATTTCCTGTTAAAATCCACTATTTTGGGAATTCTTAAACTAAAAAAAATCTTCAAAAAACTTGTGTAGCATTGTTTTGTGCAAAACTGTTATCCCAAAATTGCAGTTAGAAATTTGATTCTGTAGCATCTTTAATAGAACTTGTACCTGGTGGAACCCTGTAAGACTAAACATGTATCAAATTACAACACATGAGGCTTTATTCTTTCATTCTCATGTCTTCATGTCTGGATACTTTGTTTTTATTTTTGTGACCAAATGCTTGTCTTGTGGCATCGATGTTAAATAGATATCTCTTTTGTAACTTCTAGTGCTTTCATTATGTTTAACATGATAATTATAAGGAAACTGGTATTCTATCAAGTTGTTTAGGTTCTTTGTGTTACAGATATTAATGTAGAAATTCTTTTCTCACTTAACCTTTTCATTTTTCTTTGTTTTGGTAATATGTTGGATAAACCCAGAGAATGTATCAGTAAGTTAGAAATGACAGGTTGTACATCATTTTCATTTTGTGTTCAGTGTATCACAGCATATTTTAAGCAGTAAATTAGGCGGTGCCACCTAGTGAAGGATTTAGTGCCGCCTAGTGGCAAGTATTAGTGCCGGTTCCGAAAAGTGATAATTAAGGAAATATTTTGTTACTAGCATACTTTTCTGTTTTCTTTCTTAACTAACTTATTTAGTAGTAAAACAATTTAATATGAAATGTTTATGCATTTTTCATTTTTTTTAAATTACTTAATATTAAACAAACTTATTGTTTAATGAAGAAAGTTGATGAAAGGAGAAAGGAGAACCATAGGTTTGTTAATCCTGTGGAGGAGTATGAAATTGTAAAAGTAGTAAATAACACAGTTGAAAGGAAACTTAGGGAGGAGTTAGAAATATTGAAAGAAAGAGAAAAAGTGTTAGACAATTTAATGAATACAAAAACTAAATTTGATAATGAAGAAATATTTTATAATATAATTAAAAAGTAAAAGATAGAGGACGGATAGATAAGATTAAGAATTAAATTGCATAGGACTAATTGGATGTTTTTAAAATAAGGGTGAGTGACCATGCCCACAAGTGTGAATGAGAAAGGCGGGGTCAGGGTTAGGTTTAAAAGGGATGTACACACACACACACAAAACACATAAACACAAGGAATGTGATAGAAAAATATGTAACTGTCCAGAAGAGGGTGACATGGCTCATCGGTTGGGAAGGGAAAGTTGAATTATAGCTTGTTGTGTGTCCACAGGGGGGGGGGGTGAAGGGTTTGGTTTACATCTGCTGGATAATTCCGATCTGACGATGAGCTGAGAAGCTTGAAAGCGCTAATTGGAATAATTTTTCTATAGTGGTGTGCAACAGTGATAATTCTGTTTGAAACTTATTGTTTTTACTTCCATATTCCTTAAGGAATGGAAGTATGGTGATGGCAAAAAAAATCGTGTTCGAGATTATTGCAGATTCTGATTCTACTACACTCAAAACATGAAAAAAAGTCGTTTTCCGAAAAGTGTCTGTGTGTCTGTCTGTGTGTCTGTCTGTCTGTAGATTTTTTTCTATGGCAAACGATAACTGCCGCAAATTCAAACAGAATCAAATAATTTTTTGCATACAGTCCTGATTTGCAGAGTAATCGCGACCTATTGTTTTTGGTGAAGATCGGTTGAGGGAAAGGGGTAGTTTACCTGCAACGGTTTTTTTTTAGCAAGGGTAATTTTGTTTGTTTGGCAAACGATAACAGCCGCAAATTCAAACAGAATCAAATAATGTTTCGCATACAGCCCTGAATTGTAGAGTTCTCAAGATCTGTTGATTTTGGTGAAGATCGGTTAAGGGAAAGGGGTAGTTTACCTGTAACGTTTTATGTTTTAACAAGGGTATTTCCTATGGCAAACGATAACACCCGCAAAATCAAACAGAATCAAAAGATTATTTGCATACAGCCCTAAATTGTAGAGTTCTCAAGACCTATTGTTTTTGGTGAAAATCGGTTGAGGGAAAGGGGTAGTTTACCTGCAACGTTTTTTTAACAAGGGTATTTTTTTCTATGGCAAACGATAACTGCCGCAAATTCAAACAGAATCAAATAACTTTTTGCATACAGCCCTGATGTCTTGAGTACTAAAGACCTATTGTTTTTGGTGAAGATCGTTTAAGGGGAAGGGGTAGTTTACCTGCCACGTTTTTTGTTTTATCAAGGGTATTTTGTATGGCAAACGATAACACCCGCAAATTCAAACAAAATCATATAATATTTTGCATACAGCCCTGAATTGCAGAGTTCTCAAGACCTATCGTTTTTGGTGAAGATCGGTTAATGGAAAGGGGTAGTTTACCGGCGACGGTTTTTTATCAAGGGTAATTTTACTTCCATATTCCTTAAGGAATGGAAGTATGGTGATGGCAAAAAAAATCGTGTTCGAGATTATTGCAGATTCTGATTCTACTACACTCAAAACATGAAAAAAAGTCGTTTTCCGAAAAGTGTCTGTGTGTCTGTCTGTCTGTCTGTCTGTGTGTCTGTGTGTCTGTGTGTCTGTCTGTCTGTCTGTCTGTAGATTTTTTTCTATGGCAAACGATAACTGCCGCAAATTCAAACAGAATCAAATAATTTTTTGCATACAGCCCGGTTTTGCAGAGTTCTCGCGACCTATTGTTTTTGGTGAAGATCGGTTGAGGGAAAGGGGTAGTTTACCTGCAACGGTTTTTTTTTAGCAAGGGAAATTTTGTCTGTTTGGCAAACGATAACAGCCGCAAATTCAAACAGAATCAAATAATGTTTCGCATACAGCCCTGAATTGTAGAGTTCTCAAGACCTATTGTTTTTGGTGAAGATCGGTTAAGGGAAAGGGGTAGTTTACCTGTAACGTTTTATGTTTTAACAAGGGTATTTCCTATGGCAAACGATAACAGCCGCAAATTCAAACAGAATGAAAAGATTATTTGCATACAGCCCTAAATTGTAGAGTTCTCAATACCTTTTGTTTTTGGTGAAGATCGGTTAAGGGAAAGGGGTAGTTTACCTACAACGTTTTTTTAACAAGGGTATTTTCTATGGCAAACGATAACAGCCGCAAATTCAAACAGAATCAAATAATTTTCTGCATACAGCCCTGATTTGTAGAGTACTCAAGACCTATTGTTTTTGGTGAAGATCGGTTGAGGGGAAGGGGTAGTTTACCAGCAACGTTTTTTATCATGCGTATTTTCTATGGCAAACGACAACTGCCGCAAATTCAAACAGAATCAAATAATTTTTTGCATACAGCCCTGATTTGTAGAGTACTCGCGACCTATTGTTTTTGGTGAAGATCGGTTGAGGGGAAGGGGTAGTTTACCTGCAACGGTTTTTTTTATCAAGGGAAATTTTTTTTTTTTTGGCAAACGATAACAGCCGCAAATTCAAACAGAATCAAATAATGTTTCGCATACAGCCCTGAATTGTAGATTTCTCAAGACCTATTGTTTTTGGTGAAGATCGGTTGAGGGAAAGGGGTAGTTTACCTGCAACGTTTTTTTAACAAGGGTATTTTATATGGCAAACGATAACAGCCGCAAATTCAAACAGAATCAAATAATGTTTTGCATACAGTCCTGATTTGTAGAGTACTCAAGACCTATTGTTTTTGGTGAAGATCGGTTAAGGGGAAGGGGTAGTTTACCTGCAACCTTTTACGTTTTATTTTCTATGGCAAACGATAACAGCCGCAAATTCAAACAGAATCAAATAATGTTTTGCATACAGCCCTGATTTGTAGAGTACTCAAGACCTATTGTTTTTGGTGAAGATCGGTTAAGGGGAAGGGGTAGTTTACCTGCAACGTTTTTTTATCAAGCGTATTTTCTATGGCAAACGATAACAGCCGCAAATTCAAACAGAATCAAATAATTTTTTGCATACGTCCCTGAATTGTAGAGGTCTCAATGACTTTCGATTTTGGTGAAGATCGGTTAAGGGGAAGGGGTAGTTTACCTGCAACCTTTTACGTTTTAACAAGAGTAAAGTACTTGAAAATTTATTTAAACTTTTTGAAACAATGGTAATTGTTAAAAATAAAATAATTTTGTTACCAGGCAATAAAATTATAATTTTTTCATTTTAATGTAATATAATATTTTTCATTTAATACAGCAATAAAAAGGCAGGTAAGACACAGCCTGGCTGTTTGGCTGAAAATGATTTTAAATATAAATCTTAGAATATGGAAGTCATGTATGGTTCTCCATACCGATATTTTACTTCCATATTCCTTAAGGAATGGAAGTATGGTGATGGCAAAAAAAATCGTGTTCGAGATTATTGCAGATTCTGATTCTACTACACTCAAAACATGAAAAAAAGTCGTTTTCCGAAAAGTGTGTGTGTGTGTCTGTCTGTCTGTGTGTCTGTCTGTAGATTTTTTTTTTCTATGGCAAACGATAACTGCCGCAAATTCAAACAGAATCAAATAATTTTTTGCATGCAGCCCTGATTTGCAGAGTACTCGCAACCTGTTGTTTTTGGTGAAGATCGGTTGAGGGAAAGGGGTAGTTTACTGGCAACGGTTTTTTTTTTAGCAAGGGTAATTTTGTTTGTTTGGCAAACGATAACAGCCGCAAATTCAAACAGAATCAAATAATGTTTCGCATACAGCCCTGAATTGTAGAGTTCTCAAGATCTGTTGATTTTGGTGAAGATCGGTTAAGGGAAAGGGGTAGTTTACCTGTAACGTTTTATGTTTTAACAAGGGTATTTCCTATGGCAAACGATAACAGCCGCAAATTCAAACAGAATCAAAAGATTATTTGCATACAGCCCTAAATTGTAGAGTTCTCAAGACCTATTGTTTTTGGTGAAGTTCGGTTGAGGGAAAGGGGTAGTTTACCGGCAACGTTTTTTTAACAAGGGTATTTTCTATGGCAAACGATAACAGCCGCAAATTCAAACAGAATCAAATAATGTTTTGCATACAGCCCTAATTTCTAGAGTACTCAAGACCTATTGTTTTTGGTGAAGATTGGTTAAGGGAAAGGGGTAGTTTACCTGTAACGTTTTATGTTTTAACAAGGGTATTTCCTATGGCAAACGATAACAGCCGCAAATTCAAACAGAATCAA
Organism: Magicicada septendecula; assembly: GCA_034769895.1. Classification (NCBI taxonomy): domain Eukaryota; kingdom Metazoa; phylum Arthropoda; class Insecta; order Hemiptera; family Cicadidae; genus Magicicada; species Magicicada septendecula. Next base: position 258,847,160 of record CM068370.1, on the reverse strand, counting down.
AAGATTATTTGCATACAGCCCTTAATTGTAGAGTTCTCAAGACCTGTTGTTTTTGGTGAAGATCGGTTGAGGGAAAGGGGTAGTTTACCTGCAACGTTTTTTTAAGAAGGGTATTTTCTATGGCAAACGATAACAGCCGCAAATTCAAACAAAATCAAATAATGTTTTGCATACAGCCCTGATTTGTAGAGTACTCAAGACCTATTGTTTGTGGTGAAGATCTGTTAAGGGGAAGGGGTAGTTTACCTGCAACGTTTTTTTATCAAGCGTATTTTCTATGGCAAACGATAACAGCCGCAAATTCAAACAGAATCAAATAATTTTTTGCATACGTCCCTGAATTGTAGAGTTCTCAATGACTTTCGATTTTGGTGAAGATCGGTTAAGGGGAAGGGGTAGTTTACCTGCTACCTTTTACGTTTTAACAAGAGTAAAGTACTTGAAAATTTATTTAAACTTTTTGAAACAATGGTAATTGTTAAAAATAAAATAATTTTGTTGCCAGGCAATAAAATTATAATTTTTTCATTTTAATGTAATATAATATTTTTCATTTAATACACCAATAAAAAGGCAGGTAAGACACAGCCTGGCTGTTTGGCTGAAAATGATTTTAAATATAAATCTTAGAATATGGAAGTCATGTATGGTTCTCCATACCGATATTTTACTTCCATATTCCTTAAGGAAATGGAAGTATGGTGATGGCAAAAAAAATCGTGTTCGAGATTATTGCAGATTCTGATTGTACTACACTCAAAACATGAAAAAAAGTCGTTTTCCGAAAAGTGTCTGTGTGTCTGTCTGTCTGGTGTAGATTTTTTTCTATGGCAAACGATAACTACCGCAAATTCAAACAGAATCAAATAATTTTTTGCATACAGCCCTGATTTGTAGAGTACTCACGACCTATTGTTTTTGGTGAAGATCGGTTGAGGGGAAGGGGTAGTTTACCTGCAACGGTTTTTTTTTATCAAGGGAAATTTTTTTTGGCAAACGATAACAGCCGCAAATTCAAACAGAATCAAATAATGTTTCGCATACAGCCCTGATTTGTAGAGTTCTCAAGACCTATTGTTTTTGGTGAAGATCGGTTAAGGGAAAGGGGTAGTTTACCTGTAACGTTTTATGTTTTAACAAGGGTATTTCCTATGGCAAACGATAACAGCCACAAATTCAAACAGAATGAAAAGATTATTTGCATACAGCCCTAAATTGTAGAGTTCTCAAGACCTATTGTTTTTGGTGAAGATCGGTTAAGGGAAAGGGGTAGTTTACCTGCAACGTTTTTTTAACAAGGGTATTTTCTATGGCAAACGATAACAGCCGCAAATTCAAACAGAATCAAATAATTTTTTGCATACAGCCCTGATTTGTAGAGTACTCAAGACCTATTGTTTTTGGTGAAGATCGGTTAAGGGGAAGGGGTAGTTTACCTGCAACCTTTTACGTTTTAACAAGAGTAAAGTACTTGAAAATTCATTTAAACTTTTTGAAACAATGGTAATTGTTAAATATCGGTATGGAGAACCATACATGATTTCCATATTCTAAGATTTATTTTTAAAATCATTTTCGAAATGAAATATTACCATAGAAACTACTTCTTTCTACTTACTGCTTCAGCCTTAACCACAGTACTGTGGTCACTAACATATACCACCTCACGTTATCGCACTCGATTTTCACTGATGATGGAAGTCAATGGCATTGCCGAAACGTCTGGTTTTGTAGAAAACATTGGACTACGGCCAAATATCCCGGGAAGGAATTTTAACAAAAACTACTTCTTTGTTACCGATAACGTTGTACACATAAATATAAAAAATATGCATAAAATTAATGGCTTGTATAAGTTAATGATTGATCTCCATTAAGTAGTGCTCAAGTTTCCAAAGTTTTAATATTATGATGTCCGTAATTAAAACATCAGAGCAGGTTTAGTGTGTATGAGGGTTCACCGTGGACAAAAATTTTCAACATTTCCTATTGAGCGTTGCTTAGAATAAATCTGCGAATCTACAGTGTACGTTTCACAGAACAAACACGCGGAAAAGAAGGAGCGCTCGGAAGTCACTCATGGACCCTCAGCATCTTGCAGAGGGTTCATTCCCTAAAGACGAAAAGTCTGTCTATGAATCGTTCCTCTGTAAACACGTGCAGTTACACTGCCCAGCGATCCACAGGAAGCAAATCGCTATCCACGCTGGACACTTTTTCGGCTTGCATGCGTTATGTTGGTATGGGTTCGGCACTTTCCATTTAAAAACCGTGCAAATGTAAGAAAATAAACATGAATGAGGCCAGAAATAACGCGAATTGTGTGTGTGTGTGTGTGTGTGTGTGTGTGTCTTCCCTGCCTTTTTATTGCGGTAGTGATAATAATAAAATGGAAACGTAAACAGTACATAACTGAGATATGCTTGCATGCCACGCACGATATATTTTCTCTTATACATGACTAGCAGATTACCCGTGCTTCGCTACGGAGTTTCACGTTGTACGTAATGAAAATGTTAGTTTAATTAATAAAGTTTAATTAAAGTAGGCTTCTTAAAAATAAATAGCTGTTGCCCACAACTTCGTTCGCGTGGTCTTCAATTTAATGCGATAATATATTTAGAACAGAATCTATTCTATTGGGTTGCCATAGTAACCAGATCTAATAGTTTTTTAAGACCGCAAAGGACCCCCCAGAGGATCTTATCGAAAAAAACACCTGTCCTATGTTGGTTCTCCCGTTGCGTAAAATATTTGTGCAAAGTTTGGTTGAAATCGGTCCAACGGTTTAGGTGGAGACGTGGAAGACCCCAAAGGACCCCCCAAAGGATCGTATCGAAAAAAACACTTGTCCTATGTTGGTTCTCCCTTTGCGTAAAATATTTGTGCCAAGTTTGGTTGAAATCGGTCCAGTGGTTTAGGAGGCGATGTGGAAGACCCCAAAGAACCCCCAAAAGGACCCCATCGAAAAAACACCTATCCTATGTTGGTTCTCCCGTTGCGTAAAATATTTGTGCCAAGTTTGGTTGAAATCGGTGCAGTGGTTTAGGAGGAGATGTGGAAGAAACCTTCGCGGACGTGCGCACAACTCACCGAAGTTTCATCGCAATCGGATGAATGGTATAGCAACGCATACGGGACAAACAAAGAAACATTCATTTTTATATATAAGATGTAAACTATACCACTTACTTGACATAAACCGTGATAGCTAAGCTAATGTACAACATATATGTATTAATTATACACATAAATGTTCCTCGATAGACACTCTATCTATTGGCGAAAACTTGAATAAAATCCGTTCAGTACTTCCTGAGATTAGCGATTTCAAACACAGAGAGAAAACGGACCGACTTTACTTTATACTATGTACAGATTTACATTAAAATGAAAAAATTATAATTTTATTGCCTGGCAACAAAATTATTTTATTTTTAACAATTACCATTGTTTGAAAAAGTTTAAATGAATTTTCAAGTACTTTACTCTTGTTAAAACGTAAAAGGTTGCAGGTAAACTACCCCTTCCCCTTAACCGATCTTCACCAAAATCAAAAGGCCTTGAGTCCTCTACAATTCAGTGTCGTATGCAAAAAATTATTTGATTCTGTTTGAATTTGCGGCAGTTATCGTTTGCCATAGAAAATACGCTTGATAAAAAACGTTGCAGGTAAACTACCCCTTCCCCTCAACCGATCTTCACCAAAAACAATAGGTCTTGAGTACTCTACAAATCACGGCTGTATGCAAAAAATTATTTGATTCTGTTTGAATTTGCGGCTGTTATCGTTTGCCATAGAAAATACCCTTGATAAAAAAACGCTGCAGGTAAACTACCCCTTTGCCTTAACCGATCTTCACCAAAAACAATAGGTCTTGAGAACTCTGCAATTTAGGGCTGTATGCAAATAATCTTTTGATTCTGTTTGAATTTGCGGGTTATCGTTTGCCATAGGAAATACCCTTGTTAAAACATAAAACGTTACAGGTAAACTACCCCTTTCCCTTAACCGATCTTCACCAAAAACAATAGGTCTTGAGAACTCTACAATTCAGGGCTGTATGCGAAACATTATTTGATTCTGTTTGAATTTGCGGCTGTTATCGTTTGCCAAAAAAAAAAAAATTTCCCTTGATAAAAAAAACCGTTGCAGGTAAACTACCCCTTTCCCTCAACCGATCTTCACCAAAAACAATAGGTCGTGAGTACTCTACAAATCAGGGCTGTATGCAAAACATTATTTGATTCTGTTTGAATTTGCGGCTGTTATCGTTTGCCATAGAAAAAAAATCTACACACAGACACACACACAGACACTTTTCGGAAAACGACTTTTTTTCATGTTTTGAGTGTAGTACAATCAGAATCTGCAATAATCTCGAACACGATTTTTTTTGCCATCACCATACTTCCATTCCTTAAGAATATGGAAGTAAAAATAAAATAATTTTGTTGCCAGGCAATAAATTTATAATTTTTTTCATTTAATGTAAGTTATGTATGAGTTAATATCTTTATATATATATAATTCTTCTGTACGTGTGTATGTCACTGAACTCCTCCATGTATAAAATAATATATCGTTTGTGGCAGGTAGCATATCTCAGTTATGTAATGTTTACGTTTCCATTTTATTATTATGCCTACAGCAATAAAAAGGCAGGTAACACACACACACACACACACACACACACACACACACACACACACACACACACACACACACACACACACACACACACACACACACACACACACCACACACACACACACACACACACACACACACACACACACACACACACCACACACACACAATTCACATTATTTCTGGCCTCACTCATGTTTATTTTCTTACATTTGCACGCTTTTTAAATGGAAAGTGCCGAAACCCACACCAACATAACGCGTGCAAGCCGAAAAAAATGGACATCAATTTGCTTCCTGTGGATCGCTGGGCAATGTAACTGCACTTGTTTACAGAGGGAACGATTCATAGACAGACTTTTCGTCTTTAGGGAATGAACCCTCTGCAAGATGCTGAGGGTCCATGAGTGACTTCGGAGCGATCCTTCTTTTTCGCGTGTTTGTTCTGTGAAACATACACTGTAGATTCGCAGCTTTTACTCTAAGCAACGCTCAATAGGAAATGTTGAAAATTTTTGTCCACAATGTACCCTCATTCACACTAAACCTGCTCTGATGTTTTAATTACGGACATCATAATATTAAAACTTTGAAACTTGAGCACTACTTAATGGAGATCAATCATTAACTTATACAAGCCATTAATTTTATGCATATATTTTATATATATGTGTACAACGTTATCGGCAACAAAGAAGTAGTTTTTTGTTAAAATTCCTTCCCGGGATATTTGGCCGTAGTCCAATGTTTTCTACAAAACCAGACGTTTCGGCAATGCCATCGACTTCCATCATCAGTTGAAAATCGAGTGCGATAACGTGAGGTGGATATACGTTAGTGACCACAGTACTGTGGTTAAGGCTGAAGCAGTAAGTAGAAAGAAGTAGTTTCTATGGTAATATTTCATTTCAAAAATGGTTACAAATATAAATCTTAGAATATGGAAGTCATGTATGGTTCTCCATACCGATATTTAATTTTCCTAATGTATTGTGTTTGTGTCTATTTTTACAGTTAATTTCATAGTAAATAATGAACATGATCATGGTCAAGTTAAATTCAAATTACATAGTTTTCAATATTATATAAAAATCACACACACACACACACACACACACACACACACACACACACACACACACACACACACACACACACACACACACACACACACACACACACACACACACACACACACACACACACACACACACACACACACAACCATGCATTTTCCTACTTTGTAGAACAGTAGCCGTAAAAGCTAGAAAAAATGCTGAAATGCCGAAACGTTGCAGCTAAGTTACAGTAGGAGTGGTTTTATACTCTTACGAATACATAGGTTACAAAAAATATTTTAATTTAGGCGAAAATATAACTTTTATTAGTGGCACGCGTTTTACGTTGCCACTAATACTGAGGTTGCCACAGTACGGTCTCGGGTCGGCGGAAAATTGCCACAACACACACACACACACCACACACACACACACACACACACACACACACACACACACACACACACCACACACACACACACACACACACACACACACACATTGGTTGGTTTAGTGCCGCCTATTACAAATTCCTTAAAATATGCTCTGCAATGTATTCATGTCCAAGAAGTTCCATACTTAGTTCCACTCCACTCACTGTGTGGTAAATAATTATCCAAATTGCTGAACAATTACTTCATCATATAAGAGACAAAATGGCTGATGGTAATAATCAGTGTAATATCTGAAACGTGTGTCAAGTAAATGAAAATACATTTTGACTAATACCTAATAAATTACATTAATTTTATTTATATAATTGTGTGTAAGTGTGCATGCATAAGTGTATAATTTAATGTCAGGTCATGGTATAAGATAAAAGTTGTTTAAGAAGTCCATTTCACTTATCAGCTCAGCAGTAAGTGGAGATTTTAAAAATTAGGTTATGTATTAAGTAGGTAATAATAGACACTTTAATACCTACTTAAAAAATCTGAAGTAATTAAATAAATCTGATTGGTTTTATGGTGTGAAAATTAATATATTTACTCTGTACTAGCATATGATTTATTACAGTTAATATTATAGTATTATCGAGATTTTAATTCCATGTAATTGGTGTCAGTAATTTATGTGCTAAGCTACAGTGTGTACAGCCTATCTATAGAGGAAGTTATATTACATGTGCTTTGGTGTGTCATAACACTTTTTTTTATACTGTTCAGCTTTTACCAACATTATTAATGATTTATCATAATTCAGTATAATAAAAGTTTTAATGAATATTGTTATCAACTTTGAGTGAATGTTTGTGTTAAGTTATTTATTAATAAATAATTGAAAACAGTTAAGTTTTGCCATTATGTAGTAGAGGTCTTCAACTTTACGCTATGTAAACCTGTTGGTCAGTGTAGTTTGTTTATCTAATTGAATAAAATGTTTGTAGGCGGCCTGGAGAGGTGCATTAACCCAGTGGCGCATTAAATTACTCTAATGGTGTATAGTACTAAAGTGGTTATCGTGTTTCCTTTTGTACTGATGAACAACAAAAATGAAAAGCCCTATTGTCAATGGAACATGAAGTCTTCAGTTCTCATAATTACGAAAACACATTTGTACAAATTTTATATTCGGTTCCTATTGTGTTAAAACATAAAGTCTGAGATATATGATTTTGTCATTACTTGTATTTATTTGTACTCAGTCACATTAATTTGTTAGCAGTCTTCATAATTCCAATATGATCACCAAACTGATAATTATTTTATAGTGGATGAGTTTTTGGTATCTTTGAAAATGCAAGGCTGAAGTCCTCATTCAGTGTTAAGCTGGAGTTCATCAATAATTTACAACAATATTGATATTTATACTTAATTTTACTAGTTTGCTTGTGTCAGAAAATGGCCACCATATTAATAATAAGGTCTGATGTGTAAGCACACTGTGTTTAGAAGTCTTATATTATAAAATTGATATAGAAGTATATAGAAATTCATGAACATTGCTTTTTTACTTTTTATGTTACGTTTGAAACATGCAATTTTTTGTGCATAATGTTCAAGAAACCTGTGAAGTAAATGTGAAATAAATTCAAATGTTGTCTTATAAATAGAATGCTCTAAGTTAAACATAAAATGTTGTTACAATTTGGAACACTCATTTCTCACTGTAGGAACTATGTGTTGAATTTTGCAGACTACTCCTTCACCTCTAGTAGTAAATATTTTATTGTATCTTGTGTTGCTCACTCAAAACCACTTACATTTCAGTGGTTCTACAAAATTACTGTTGAAACAGGTTGTTGTGAAGCTTCTATAAATATGTATATTGACCATTAAAAATAGACCGTTCTCCCTCTGACATGCATGACGTGCTTAGTATCTATGGCAACAGTATTTGAAGAGTTGGGGGATGAGAGTCAAAAAAAAAGTGAAGAAAAATAGCTTGTACACATTCAGACATTATAATTACAGATGTTTTACACTAAATAAAATGTTTATTTTCTGTAATAATACTATACGTAGCTGTTGTCAATATATTTAAATTTTTGCTTGCACGGCCAGATCATTGTTATTCAATTGAGTTACCGGGCTGTTTGGCTGTGGTCCAATGCTAATATTCATAGCAGACATGTCAGCCATGCCATCATCAGTGCAAAAATTTGAGTTGTGCAAATGTAGGGTGTTCATGTTAGAAACCACCGGAGGCAGCCATAGAAGTCTGCTGTAGCGGAGCATGCACTCGCCAATGTTGACCAACAAATTTGAATTCTCTTTGAAGAGACAAGGCTTCTGTCACCGGTGAATGTGTATTTCCCTCACCTTCATATGGAGTCCGACCAGATCCAGAAACATGCTGCGATTGTAATGAATCGGCGAGGTGAAAGCCTCGAATTAAGTATTCTGTGGTGTGGATTATTGCGAATCTCTCATATGCTGTCTTCCTACTGATTGGTTGATGGTGGAAAAACTACATCATCGTGGAACTTCAAAAATTTATAAGTATAAAGTCACTAATAGCCATTACCACAGTACTGTGGTTTCTAACATAACCACTCTACATTAGCACAAACTTAAATTTTGGACAGATGATGGTCATCAATGGCATGGACAAAACATCTGCTATGGGGTGCGGCCAAACAGCCCGGGAACTCAATTTAATTTCAAAATAATTTAAAAATACATTGCATTAATTTTGGGATAATGGTGAGAGAATCCTTATTGTCTTTAATTGAATGTCAAGCCTTATCTTCTTAGGCCTCACAAGATGTTGTATTTTCTAAAGTAACAACAAAATTTGTTGTAAAAAATAAATTATAATTTCAGTTTAAATGAGTAAAATTAAGTAAGTATACTATTTGTGTGTGTGTGTGTGTGTGTGTGTGTGTGTGAGAGAGAGAGAGAGAGAGAGAGAGAGAGAGAGAGAGAGAGAGAGAGAGAGAGAGAGAGAGAGAGAGAGAGAGAGAGAGAGAGAGAGAGTGTGGACACAAGAGGGTGAGTGCATACATTAGAAGGTTTATGTGTGAATCATAGGCAGAGGCGTAGCTAAGGGGGGGCCAATGGGGCAGCCGCCCCGGGCGGCATAGCCAGGAGGGCAGCAAAGTGAGCATAGAATTCAAAAAATTGTTTTCAGTTTATAAAACTACAAACAACTTGTTTCTTTGATATGACTATTCCTTTCATAAAAGAATCATAACCAGTGAGTTTGTCTGTTGTCATAAACCTTGCGTGATAAACAGTATTAGTCTATTTATGCTCAAGCATCATAATTACGGTTCCTTATGATTTGTAGTGAGTTGTTGTGCTGGAAAGGAGAACTGATAATCATACAGAATTAGCTTTGTATAGATAATCTTAACTGTTTATCATATATAGACGAATATATATTTACAAACGTATAAAAAACGTTACGTGGGCTACGTATGTGCAATTGATCCCGGTTCGACGCAGCGAATGTGTTGATGAGTATCTTGAGTGTGCCGTTTGTTTTTGGTGTGTACGTCTTGTGCGTAGCCTATATCTATACTACTTCACATGCATGTCATCATACGAATACTATTATTGAAAATAGATTTTTTAAATTTTATTTGAAACTAATATGAAACGAGCTAAACTCAGTGGCAACCAATTTCTGAAAAGGAGGGAAGAAAGATTAAGAACTACAACAAGTTCCAAAGAGTTTATGAAGTCTTTTATTACATGAAAATTGAACCCTGATGTCAAAATATTACAATTAACAAGGAATCAACTTGCGATCATAAAATGGATGTTGTTAGCGACGAGGCTGTTGATAAATACAGTAAAGATAACGATGTGAATACTTCAAACTGTGAAAGTGTCAAAAGTACAGTTACAGAATTCAGTTGGTGCTAGTACCTTGGATGATGTTGCATCGTGCAGTCTTGAAATTACAGGCGATGAAGGGCAGAACATTACTAGGAACAATGTAGACCATGTTCCCGGTGCTGCTCTACAAGATATGGGATCTCATGTGAATATTTAGGCAGTGACATTTTTTGGGACAGTAGAACATTTATTCACCTTCTTTTCCTGTTCTACTTATAGATGCAGTGTTCTTAAAGATTTCATAAATATTACTCTAAAAGGACATTGTGATACAAGGCGGAGTTCAAAAGCAGATGCCGTGAAAGCAATATCCACTCAGCTGGATGAAGTGATCAGTGGACTGGAGAAACTGAGGGATTCACCGACTGAAACCATTGATACGAGGGAAGATGCAGCATTAATAATTAATGCGATAGAAAACTTTAATTTTGTGACCTTGCTCTTTTTGTGGACTGATATTCTTTCTTCTATAGGCAAAATCAATAAAATCTTGCAGACCAAAGGAATAAGCTTTATTCAAGCAGTGACATTTCTGGAAAAGCTAACGGAGAATTAACCGTTTGGAGGAATGAGCTGTGTGACAATGTCATTTCTAAGGCAGAGCAGGTATGTAATGAATGGGGTGTCAATATCACACAAAGGATAAGAAGGAAGCGCACGATGCCAGGGGTGTATACAGACGACTCTGCATTAACCGTTCGGGAAGAAATGCTACGTTCTCTAATAGAAATTTTAGACAAACTGTCAGTTGAAATTTCAACCGTTTCTCTAACATAAAAGAGTTAGAAAAACGCTTTTGGTTCCTCTGAAAATTTAGGCGTTCATGAATGATGAGGATATACATGATATACATTTTAAGGAACAGCTTTCCCAAATCAATATTAAGTGCACAGTGCTTGCAAAACTGTATCCACTAGACCTAAACAGTGAAGAATTGTTCAGTGACTTAAAAGACGTCATACTTTTATTAAAAAGAGCAAATTTTAATGGAGAACAAATGGACTTTACATCTTAGAGACTGGTACAATACATTTCTTCAATGGGATTAGAAGCCTACAAAACACTAGCAACAGCTTTAAAAATTTTTCTTTCTTTATCTGTGTCTGTGTCTTCTCGTGGAAGGTTGTTTAGTAAACTCAAATTGATTGAATCGTACCTACGTTCACAAACATCTCAAGACAGGTTATCAAATCTAGCGATACTTTCATCTGAAAATGACATTGCTTCGTCTTTAGATTATAATGATGTAGTAACCGACTTTGCAGCAATTGAGACCAGGAAAGTTTCTTTTTAAAATGCCTCGTTTTAAATATTTATGAAATATTAAAAATAAATATTAAGTGTTTATTAATATAAGACTGAACCACAAACCTGTAATGTCAAGTGATTTATTTTATTACTTTTAATGTAGTCTTTGTTTAACTTTATGTTGCATTAGGATATTCCTTTGACGATGCACTTTAGACCTACAAGGAATTTGCATGTTTATTAGGACATTTTATCTTATAAATTTTTATATTACTACATTTTTTATAGTCTACATTTGTTAGTAATACATGTACCGGTATACAAACTGAATACCGGTAATATTATAATGTGCAATTTCTTGATTTTGACTTAACAGACGTTCTTAAGACATTTGCCGGACGTGCTTCCATACAAAAATCTACACATTTGCATTTATTAAGTACTGTGTTCACTGGATGAGACTTCATTTTTGCTCTTTTGTGCCTTTTTAAGTGTGAAGGCGAGGCGGCCGACGATCTTGCACCGGGCGCCAAAAAGCCTAGCTATGCCACTGATCATAGGTTTCTGTAAGTTGTAGCCTACACTTATTTCTATTTTAGAAATAAACAAAAACTCAACTTATTCTTTGTTGTATTAATTGTAAATCGATGTAGATGTTGTTTTTGTGAATTATGAAGAGATATACTTCTCTAGGTTATTGAATTTGGCTACTTTGGGATAATATTGTCTATTTTTAAATAGGATGCTTGAAAATTTTCTTAGATGGAGAAATGTTCAACAGTAATAAACCATATAAACAAAGTGGAATAGGAATTTTTGAAATTCTGATTTAACTTATGTAACATACCATTACAATAACATAACGTAATGTATAAACCTACATTAAACCTTATTTATTATAACAGTTTTTAATAAATGGTAAACTTTATGGTAAACTTTTTTTTTACTGTCAATTATTTTTTAGTTTTGAATGGTAAGCAGAGCTACTTGATGGCCTTGGGTTAAAAGTTTCTTTTTTACGTTAATTATCAAACCCAATTTAGGCTTTTGTTAAGATGGAAATGTCTCCTTTACAATAGCGTCCATTTTTTTGAATTAGTTGTAATGCAACAGCAATAAAATGAATGCAATAAAACTTTACAATAAAGCACTTCACAGTACAAAAACTAACCTTAAACAACAAAGGACTGTAGTCATACAACCAGTTTCGGATTTAAGGTTTTTGAGGCCCTAGGCCAAGTTTTTTGAGCCCCCCTCCCAGCTGTGACTTTGAAGTAATATATGTACTGCAGAAGTAATTTGATGTCAGATTAATACTATTAAATTTAAAACCAGTAGGGTACTATAAAAAAAGCATGCTTTCATTTAGCGAACTTTTTCAAAATATTAAGAACCATGCAAAAGAATTGAGCAAATTAATTTGTTTTTTAAGAATACCTTAACTAAGGTACTCATAAAGTTTCACACTAATAAATATCAACAAAACAACATGCTGCCCACCACACAAAGCTAAAATCCTTCTTTATATTCAAAACAAAATAAAAACACAACCTCAAATCACAAACCGTTCAGTCACAATGCATATAAACAATGATAACAAACAAGGGTGGTACCACAGTCATGTAAATTCAGGGGCAATATAGCGGACGTTCAAAATTTGCATGCGCAGATTAGTTTTCAAGGATGCCAGCGTCTTAAAAATAAGGGTCCAATATTTAAATAAGAACTGTCTTCCATTTGTATTATTAACAAAAATTGGTCATTCAATTTTAAAAAATCGTACTTAAATAAATCAAAGTGCTCCTACTTTTATAAAAATGCTTCTGTTAAAAAAATCTGTAACTTGCGCCCCCCTCTGAGGGGGCCCCCTAGTCAGCCTAGTGGTAAATCCGGCACTGCATACAACAATAGTTCTTCAGTAGGAACAGTTTTGACTCTCATCACTGTTCCCACTGATCAGCTGGATCCTCATCATCTTTCATAAAACCAAATTAACATGGGCATAGTAGCATTTATACTAACAGATCATACTACTATCTTACTATCTTAAAATTTTAGTTTTCTTGATCCTCATAGTTTTCACACCTAACCGTTTTTTTTTTTTTTAAGCTACCGTTTGGTTACATATTATTATTACAAGTTACGTGCTGAACTTAAATCATCATAAAACACTCATTATAATCACAACATTTCAGTCACTCACAATACGTGTTCAGCTTTACACACACACACACACACACACACACACACACACACACACACACACACACACACACACACACACACACACACACACACACACACACACACACACACACACACACACACACACACACACACACACACACACACACACACACACACACACAACACAAATGCACCAAGAATAAATATTTTAATAGAAAGTTCTCATTAAAAAGAAACATAATCTCAAAATGGCAGTAATGTTACCAACCTGCCATTTGGCTTTGGGATGTTAATGTTTATGGGCAGAAATGCTTTATTATGTGTTATTACTATGAAATAGCCTATAGCTATGTAACAAATTGATTAGGTCACTGATTCCGAGTGGATGGAAGGTTTAGCATGTAATTAGTGTAAAGTTTGGTATGTAACTTGTAATATTTCTTTTACAAAACTTAACAAAGTATTTTGGCAACCTTCTGTTACATAAAAATTTCTAATGCTTTGCTGCAGCATTAGAAAGAATGCTGCTAATGGTAAAGACACTAATCTAGTACGCTGCTTTGGTCAGTATTATTAGAATCTGAAATACTGCTTCTACTTCCAGTTTGACTGTCATCTCGAAATCTGTTAAAGTGTAACATTATCATGAATCTGAAAACATCTACGTCAACCTGTATGAACTTATTACATCAGGCAGTAAAATTTTGTCTGACTTAAAGAGATTTTGTAACCTCAAATTAGGGATAGAAGCACTATATACCGTAATTAATTATCTGGTAATTACAGTCATTGAAAAATTTTGTTAAAAGACTCTGGATGCTTATTAATTACGGTATATGTTATTTTTGCTAATAAATTCTATTAATGTGAGTAAATACACATGTATGTGTGTATGAATTTGATTAAGTAACTACTTCCAAGAGGTAAGTGACAGAATTGTATGACTTGTGTCAATAAAAAATGAATTATTGTTGAAGAAGTTTAGGACAGTAGTGCTACGATGATTATCATTATTGCTGAAGGTTATTTCATAAGCATCTACGTCACTTATTCTGATTGTAATACAGTGTATGATGAGTTTTTTTAAAATTAATTAATGTATGTGTATACATATATAGGGAAAAAAAGTTTTATTAAAAGTTATTTGATAAACAATGGATATTGTTTTGCTAAATTTAAACCTGAAAAATATAACTCAGAGTTTATCACTTTTTTATGAGAAACAACAATCATGTTTGTCTGTCACATTTACTACAGAAATTAACATGTTTTATTGTGCATATTATGTACATACACTTTAGTATAGTGATTATATAGTAGGCACATATTACATTGAAGAATATGGTTATACATTAAAAAATATAATTTTAGTCATGTCGAAAAATATAGAACAGTTAAAGGAAGTCTGTCAAAAAACTTCAGCCTCTGAGTTAACAAAATTGTGAACCCAGTTTTGTCAGTTAGCTGATAAAGTAAGGTTTAGACATTTTTGCATCCAACAATAAAGAAAGAAGGTAACAGAAACAAAAACAAACATTAGTGACAACAAAGTTAAAAGAACAATGTAAAATTATTATTACTCTAGCATGGTGGTGTGTGATTGTTTTTTCTGTTAATATTAATATGAATTTTATTGTAGCACTATAAAATGTTAATGTAATTTACTTTATTTAATGTAAATGTGTACAATTCAAAATCAGAGTATTATTTACTATATGTCCCAGTTTGGTAGAGTGCATACACTAAGGTATTCGTATTGTTGTATACACTCTCTTCACATCAGAATACAGTCATTCTCCTTTCCTGTTAGATATACGTTTTCAAGAAGGTTGGGTGGGTATATGGGGAGATGTGGAGGTCATCAAAAAAGTTTAAATTATTATTGTTATTATTATTATTATTTTTATTATTACTTTAGTTTGAAATTTTTTTGTTAGAGTAAACATGCTTTAGTAACAAGTAATTTTGTAATATGTTGATGTAAGTACTGTATATTGTGTGTTTAATCGTCTATTTATTGGTATTTCACATTACTTGTACCGAAACTTTTAGAATATCATATTTTTAGAGAAAAAAGGGGGGATTGCCTGTAATTTTGGATCTTATCTTCATTGCCTTGTTTAATCAGAAGTTGACTATTTAAAAATTTTTTCCTGATATTTCAGTGAAGCAAATTGTTTTATTTATTGTGTGCGTGCGTGTTTCCTTTAGCTCGGCACTTTGACTTGAAGCATGTAATGGCACATCTGTTTACTTCAGTATTATGTGCTCTGGCACTGTTTTTGAATCAACTGTTCTTGGCAAATGCTTTAATGACTGTTTCCCTTAATGTAAATTTGATGCATTATTTGTAGTGATCATGAATGATAGTTATTTATCAAGAGAAATTCTATTTTCAGTAGCAGGTATACGTGGCTTTTTATTTTCTTTCTTTTTTTGTAATTTATATTGTTAATGTATATACCTTCCAGCCAGTTTATCACTATTATGCTCCTTAAGAATTTTGAATAACTTTTTATTAAATACTACAAGAACTCATCTACATCTACACAGTCGAGTCAGTTCACACTAAAATTAGTTCATCATATAACCATCTTCAGAACAAAACGAAGTGGTTCAGAATCAGTTGAAGGACCAACACATAATAGTACTTATTAAATAACTTCTTATTAGCCTTAAGAATCTTAAAGAGTCAATTATAATATTTTTCTCAATTTTGGTGTTGCAATTTGTCTATTGTTTATGAATTTAGGTTAATAAGATAAACTAATCAGTTTCAAAGAATTAAATAGTTGGCAGTTTTTAGGTAAGGAGTTTATGTTTACTATGCACAACTCTGGTCAATGCAACTACATTTGGGAATACAAAAAAACATTAATTTGTCTATTGATCATAATATGTATATTAATATCTTAGCATCGTAATGTTTGAACTTCATCATTTCATCCACAAGAAACGTTTGTAAATACGCAAATAAAAGTTGCGAATGTTCATATACATTTTAAAATATTTGTACTGTATTTGTAAAAATTTGTTAAAATTATTGAGTGTTTTTGAATAATAGTAATTACTTCAAAATGGATTAAAATTGTTGCAAGCTGCTGTTAATGATCTCACACTGTTTTTTTGTTTATTGTTTTGATTTATGTTTGGGGCCACTGTACAGGTGGTCAATAGGTCAGTAGTCCCCAAGTTTCAGAGCAGTGTGTACATAGTGTACATACATTGAGTGAGTGTGTGAGAGAGAGAGAGAGAGAGAGAGAGAGAGAGAGAGAGAGAATATGTGTACATGAACATGCAAGTATTCACACATATAATCTATGCAGAGAGCAGTATACATTTGAAAGTTGCACTATGATGTATTGATCTTGAATATGTTCACTACTAAATTTTATTAAATTTTATACATGCATAAGGAGTACTCTGGAGTAAGTAATTTTCCAGTCTTAAAAAAATTAATGTTGAGGTTGTGAAATTAAAAGAAAGGCAATCAAAATAATGTATCATCAGGAAGCTTTGGGTATATAGAAATACAACAGCAACAACAGCAGTGAAGTTGAAATGTCAGTGGTTGGCGTGTTAAAAACCTTTGTCCATACACAGAGGCAGAAAGACAACATGGCTTCTGTTGAATGTCAAGGCTACACCATTTGCACTGACCAGTTCTGAAAATTTATTTTTCAAGATTTTGAAAATAAAACATTTTTTGTGTTTTGCTTCACAGAAGTAAATAATGGGACAAGAAGAAAATACGTTCAGTATACTTAAGTTTTCTTTACACTATCATTCTATTTCTGTTTAGATGGAACAGCACGCATCGTGGCTAAGAATCCTGTTGTTGATATGGACGGAGATGAGATGACAAGAATCATATGGCAGAACATTAAGGAAAACTTGATTTTCCCATATGTTAAGGTAGTAATCATTGTTAATTAGCATAATAGTTATTTAAATGCCACTAAAACGTGCAACATATAAATAAGTCAACGTAGTTTTAATTTATTATTTTAATTGTGTTGAATGTTTCAAATATTAGATTACTATCAAAATTGCTACATTTTGATTAAAAACTGATTTTTTTAAAAATAGGTAAATATAAATATAGGTAATTATGACACAAGTAGTATTTGGATACGTGAGCACAGTAGTCTGGCTGTAACTGTGATTCTGGTCCGTTTTGCTTTATTTTGAAAAACCTGTATATTCATTGGAGTAGTATATTAATTGAACTAGGTTTAATTGATCATTGCATATTCATAGCAGACTTAGTAAAGTTACAAATGTTATTAAAGTTAGTACTCTTTTGCCACCTTTTAACTAAGGTCTCATTATTTTCAGACTTCTCAGTAATTTGTTAGTACTTTATCCAATTTGACCAAGTAAAATTATTGTTCAAACAGAGCAAGTCACAGAGAGTGAATTCCAACATTTTTGAAATGCATTAATTTCTCTCTTACATGGAAACAATAAACCACTCATATTCAGACTCTGGTCATTTTTTCGTATCTAATAATTAGAGACAATTGTGTTTTGCTGACGTGACTTCCTGTGTGAAGTATGTTAAGATGTTCGAAGATAAGTTATGTGTAATAATACTGTAAAATACACATTGTATATACTTCTGAAACTTTAATTGGATTTAATTAGTGTTAATAAAAAAAGTAAATGCCTTACTATGTACTATGCATCACAGTATAAAGTAGGACTTCAAAATATATTAGATTAAAATTAATATTCTTATAAAGTATATTAAAATATACTTATTACTGACCAGAAATTGGACTGTTAACAGTTAATAAGAGAACAGAATAACTAATTCTTTAGTACAGGTGTATACAAAATTGATGTCTCTAGGGACATCATGCATTGAGCAAAATAAAATGAAGTGGTTTCATATCTGCAAATAGGTTTTATAAATCAACTCCACATAATAATTGAAACAAGTGGAAGTTTTATATAAAATTTATGTGGTTTGTAATGCAAATAATTCAACATTGTGTCTGATTTTTTGGGATATATATACTTTGTATATACTTTATAAAACACACTTTGAGTATAGATGTTACCAATTTTTGTTTTACTTAACACATATAAGTGATCAAATACATATCACGTTCATATCATAAAATAAAACTTCCTTAAACCTCTTGATCGAAGTAGAATTGTGACTGGGAAGTGCTTTTGTTTGCCTGTAGCAAGGCCTGAATTACCGTTAGAAGTATAAACAATACCCTCATTCATATACAGGGCTCTATATAGCATAAACCATGTCATATTGTGACATTAATTGTATGATATTTACAGTTCTGTAGTATGATGAATATGACAAAGAAGATGGTGATTTTTATTGTTACCTCATAGAACTAGTAGAAACTATTTGTGTCTAGCTGTGTTTATTTAGGTCATTTAGTTTTTAATAGTTTGAAGTTGTTTGATATTAGATGGTCTTTTGCCACCATATTAGATAGAATCTATCACCCTATGCATAAATTATGCAGATTTCTTCTCTTTTTTGATACTGAAATTAGCATGTATTTAGTTTTACTGATATCTACATTCAGTCCCAATGTATTTTCCTTAGCTGTCCATGTAACTGCTGCTTCTTTGGTGGCACTAGTAGCACATACATGTTAAAATATTTTTACTTTATGTGCCATTTGTTCTGTATCAAAGTCACTATATACAAGGTCGGGCATTTCTGCTGCCGATAATAAATCATTTCAAGAACCTTCCATCAAGAATTCTGATTGTATGATGTACACATACGAGGGGGGACCCAAAAGTAACGAGAATTTTTCTCTGGCAGTTGGTAGAACGCTAGTTCCAACTTCTCCCGCTAGGTGCCTTCACTAGACACCATTTTGTATCAGTTGCTCTAGCGGCATTGTTGTGGAAACATTAGTGCGGTCAGTGTGACTATTTTTTGTAAGCACTGTTTCATGTTTTCGGCGATTTGTCAATGGCAGACAATAAATACCAACGTGCTAATGTCAGGTTCTGTTTCCTGTTAGGGAAATCAGCAGCAGAAACTGTCGCAATGCTTTGGACGGCTTATGGGGAGGAAGCTTTGAGCCAGGCAAGGATTTACGAGTGGTTTCCTCGTTTTAAAAGTGGTCAAATGTCAATTGAAGACGAACCACGACCAGGACGTCCCTTGACTTCCAAAACAGATGAAAACATTGAAAAAATCCATGTTGCGATCATGTTTGATCGTCGTAGAACAATCGATGAATTGGAGGAAATGACTGGAATATTCTGGAGTTCATGCCAACGAATTTTGACTGAAGATCTGAAGATGAAACGTGTTGCAGCAAAATTCGTTCCGCGTGTACTTTCTTGTCAGCTCAAAATCCTTTGCCTGGCTCAAAGCTTCCTCCCCATAAGCCGTCCGAAGCATTGCGACAGTTTCTGCTGCTGATTTCCCTAACAGGAAACAGAACCTGATGTTAGCACGTTGGTATTTAATGTCTGCCATTGACAAATCACCGAAAACGTGAAACAGCGCTTACAAAAAATAGTCACACTGACCGTGCTAATGTTTCCACAACAATGCCGCTAGGGCAACTGATACAAAATGGTGTCTAGTGAAGGCACCTAGCAGGAGAAGTCGGAACTAGCATTGTACCAACTGCCAGAGAAAAATTCTCGTTACTTTTGGGTCCCCCCTAGTATAATGTGAATTCAGAATCATTTCTTGTTACAAGTAACCAATTCTCTGGATCAAAAGAAATAAACATTTTCACCAGAGGATATAAAATGAAGATAAGGAATTCTATTGAAACTTTGTTGTAACTTATACAGGTTTCTGAAGTTGAAAGGCGCTGGGGCGGACCACCCCCATTGTTGTCGCTTTGAACAAATTTACTTATTAAGTAATTCTAACTAAACATACACTGTGGTGAAAATTTTTTATGGCTGTCTATGTTATTTTTATGAACTGTTGAAATGCTTTTGTGAACTGCTATAGTAAAATATATTTGTAAAATAACAGGTACATTATTTGGAAGAATATATTAAGATTCCAGAATAGTTGTTTTTTGATGATTAAAAAAAGGGCCAAACTCAAGAATACATTCACAACGAAGCAGAAGATTATTAGTTATATAATAAAAAAATACATGTATCAAATCAATTGAAAAGTTTATGTTTTGTTTTTCGTTTTATTACATAACAGATATTTTACTTCCATGTTCCTTAAGGAAATGGAAGTATAGTGATGGCAAAAAAAATCGTGTTCGAGATTATTGCAGATTCTGATTGTACTACACTCAAAACATGAAAAAAAGTCATTTTTCGAAAAGTGTCTGTGTGTCTGTCTGTAGATTTTTTTCTATGGCAAACGATAACAGCCGCAAATTCAAACAGAATCAAATAATTTTTTGCATACAGCTCTGATTTGTAGAGTACTCAAGACCTATTGTTTTTGGTGAAGATCGGTTAAGGGAAAGGGGTAGTTTACCTGCAACTTTTTTTTTTAATCAAGGTAATTATTTTCTATGGCAAACGATAACAGCCGCAAATTCAAACAGAATCAAATAATGTTTTGCATACAGCCCAGAATTGTAGAGTTCTCAAGACCTATTGGTTTTGGTGAAGATCGGTTAAGGGAATAGGGTAGTTTACCAGCAACATTTTATGTTTTAACAAGGGTAATTTTTTATATGACGAACGATCACTGCCGTAAATTCAAACAGAGTCAACTACGTTTTTGCATTCCTTTTTGAATTAAAGAGAACTCAAGGTGTATTGATTTTGGTGAAGATCGGTTAAGAGATAGGGGTACTTTACCTGCAATGTTTTATGTTTTAACAAGAGTAAAGTACTTAATTTTGATAAATAAAGTATCCTGATAAGAAGCTCATAATAATCCACTGTAGAAACGTAGATGAAATATCTCTAAATGAAGAGGTTAGGTGAACGGGGTGGGGGTAATTTTCTATAAATGAAAATTATAGTTGAAGGGAGAGGGGAGAATTTTGTATGTGTACTACGTTATCGGCAACAAAGAAGTAGTTCTTTGTTAAAATTCCTTCCCGGGCTGTTTAGCTTTAGTCCAATGTTTTCTGAAAAACCAGACTTTTCGGCAGTGCCATCGACTGCCATCATCAGTGAAAATCGAGTGCGAAAACGTGAGGTGGTATATGTTAGTGACCACAGTACTGTGGTTAAGGCTGAAGCAATAAGTAGAAAGAAGTAGTTTCTATGGAAATATTTCATTTTGAATATGATTTTAAATATAAATCTTTGAACATGGAAGTCATGTATGGTTCTGTGGCAAACGATAACAGCCGCAAATTCAAACAGAATCAAATGATTATTTGCATATAGACCTGAATTGTAGAGTTCTCAAGACCTTTTGTTTTTGGTGAAGATCGGTTATGGGAAAGGGGCAGTTTACCTGCAACATTTATGTTTTAAAAGGGTATTTTCTATGGCAAATGATAAGAGTCGCAAATTCAAACAAAATCAAATAATGTTTTGCATACAGCTCTGATTTGTAGAATACTCAATGCCTATTGTTTTTGGTAAAGATCGGTTAACGGGAAGGGGTAGTTTACTTGCAACGTTTTTCTTATCAAGGGTAATTTTTTTCTATGGCAAACGATAACAGCCACAAATTCAAACAGAATCAAATAATGTTTTGCATACAGCCCTGAATTGTAGAGTTCTCAAGACTTGCTGGTTTTGGTGTAGATCGGTTAAGAGAAGAGGGTAGTTTACCTGCAACATTTTAAGGTTTAACAAGGGTTAATTTTTTCTATAACGAACGATAACTGCCGTAAATTCAAACCGAATCAACTACTCTTTTGCATACTTGTTTGCGTTATACAGAACTCAAGGTCTGTTGATTTTATTGAAGATCGGTTAAGGGAAAGGGGTACTTTACCTGCAACGTTTTATATTTTAACAACAGTATTTACTATGGCAAACGATAAGAGCCGCAAATTCAAACAGAATGAAATATTGTTTTGCATACAGTCCTGAATTGTAGAGGACTAAATGTCTATTGATTTTGGTGAAGATCGATTTAGAGAAAGGGGTAGTTTACCTGCAACGTTTTATGTTTTAACAAGGGTAATTGTTTCTATGACGAACGATAACTGCCGTAAATTCAAAGAAAATCAAATAATTTTTTGCATACGTTCCTACATTGTAGATAATGCAAGGCCTGTTGATTTTGGTGAAGATCTGTAAAGGGAAAGGGGTAGTTTACCTGAAACATGTTATGTTGTAACGAGAGAAATGTTTTTATGACGAACGATAACTGCCGCAAATTGAAACAGAATCAAATATTTTTTTTGCATGCATCCCTGCATTGTTGAGGACTGAAGGTCTATTGATTTTGGTGAAGATCGGTTTAGAGAAAGGGGTAGTTTACCTGCAACGTTTTATGTTTTAACAAGAGTAAAGCACTTAATTTTGATAAATAAAGTATCCTGATAAGAAGCTCATAATAATCCACTGTAGAAACGTAGATGATATATATATGTATAAATGAAGAGGTTAGGTGAACGGGGTGGGGGTAATTTTCTATTAATTAAAATTATAGTTGAAGGGGGAGGGGAGAATTTGTTATATGTGTACTACGTTATCGGCAACAAACAAGTAGTTCTTTGTTAAAATTCCTTCTCGGGCTGTTTAGCCGTAGTCCAATGTTTTCTGCAAAACCAGACTTTTCGGCAGTGCCGTCGACTGCCATCATCAGTGAAAATCGAGTGCGAAAACGTGAGGTGGAATACGTTAGTGACCACAGTACTGTGGTTAAGGCTGAACCAATAAGTAGAAAGAAGCAGTTTCTATGGAAATATTTCAGTTCGAATATGATTTTAAATATAAATCTTAGAACATGGAAGTCATGTATGGTTCTCCATACCGATATTTTCATTACCAAGTGGTACTGCATTAACCATTTTTTCTAAATGTGATTACTGTTGAGTGTATTTTTAAGAGATACTTTTAACAGTTGATAAAGGATTTGAGATATGTGTGGAAAATACGTGCCATGTTGTACGTCACGTCCAGTGAAATGTACGGAACTGCATATTCTGTTCAGACATCACTTGCACTTGACAGTTAAAATTATATTAAAAATTATACATACTTAATGTAGAAAGTTTATTTGCTAAGTAGAAAAGATTCAAAAATTATATTTTTACATTAAAAAATATCGGTATGGAGAACCTTACATGACTTCCATGTTCTAAGATTTATTGTATTTTTACATTAAAAAATATCGGTATGGAGAACCTTACATGACTTCCATGTTCTAAGATTTATATTTAAAATCATTTTCGAAATGAAATATTACTATAGAAACTACTTCTTTCTACTTACTGCTTCAGCCTTAACCACAGTACTGTGGTCACTAACGTATACCACCTCACGTTATCGCACTCGATTTTCACTGATGATGGAAGTCGATGGCATTGCCGAAACATCTGGTTTTGTAGAAAACATTGGACTACGGCCAAACATCGCGGGAAGGAATTTTAACAAAAACTACTTCTTTGTTGCTGATAACGTTGTACTATATATATATATATATATATATATATATATATATATATAATTTCATAAAATTAATGGCTTGTATAAGTTAATGTTTGATCTCCATTAAGTAGTGCTCAAGTTTCCAAAGTTTTAATATTATGATGTCCGTAATTAAAACATCAGAGCAGGTTTAGTGTGTATGAGGGTACACCGTGGACAAAATTTTCAACATTTCCTATTGAGCGTTGCTACAGTGTTCCTAGTTGCAGCATTCCTATCAAGCTGCGAATCTACAGTGTATGTTTCACAGAACAAACATGCGAAAAAGAAGGAGCGCTCCGAAGTCACTCATGGACCCTCAGCATCTTGCAGAGGGTTCATTCCCTAAAGACGAAAAGTCTGTCTATGAATCGTTCCTCTGTAAACACGTGCAGTTACACTGCCCAGCGATCCACAGGAAGCAAATCGCTATCCATGCTGGACACTTTTTCGGCTTACACGTGTTATGTTGGTATGGGTATCGGCACTTACCATTTAAAAAGCGTGCAAATGTAAGAAAATAAACATGAGTGAGGCCAGAAATAACGCGAATTTTGTGTGTGTGTCTTCCCTGCCTTTTTATTGCGGTAGTCATAATAATAAAATGGAAACGTAAACATTACATAACTGAGATATGCTTGCCTGCCACGAACGATATATTATTTTATACATGTATATTAACTCATACATAATTTACATTAAAATGAAAAAATTATAATTTTATTGCCCGGTAACAAAATTTTTTTATTTATAACAATTACCAATGTTTCAAAAAGTTTAAATGAATTTTCAAGTACTTTACTGTTGTTAAAACGTAAAAGGTTGCAAGTAAACTACCCCTTCCCCTTAACTGATCTTCACCAAAATCGAAAGTCCTTGAGACCTCTACAATTCAGGGACGTATGCAAAAAATTATTTGATTCTGTTTGAATTTGCGGCTGTTATCGTTTGCCATAGAAAATTACCCTTGATAAAAAAACGTTGCAGGTAAACTACCTCTTTCCCTTAACCGATCTTCACCAAAAACAATAGGTCTTGAGAACTCTACAATTTAGGGCTGTATGCAAATAATCTTTTGATTCTGTTTGAATTTGCGGCTGTTATCGTTTGCCATAGAAAATACCCTTGTTAAAACATAAAACGTTGCAGGTAAAGTACCCCTTTCCCTTAACCGATCTTCACCAAAATCAATAGGTCTTGAGAACTCTACAATTCAGGGCTGTATGCGAAACATTATTTGATTCTGTTCGAATTTGCGGCTGTTATCGTTTGGCAAAAAAAAAATTACTCTTGATAAAAAAACCGTTGCAGGTAAACTACCCATTTCCCTCAACCGATCTTTACCAAAAACAATAGGTCGTGAGTACTCTACAAATCAGGGCTGTATGCAAAAAATTATTTGATTCTGTTTGAATTTGCGGCTGTTATCGTTTGCCATAGAAAAAAAATCTATAGACAGATAGACACACAGACACTTTTCGAAAAACGACTTTTTTTCATGTTTTGAGTGTAGTACAATCAGAATCTGCAATAATCTCGAACACGATTTTTTTTGCCATCACCATACTTCCATTTCCTTAAGGAACATGGAAGTAATAGTATCTTCATTGGTATGATAAACAACCTTATTTTGAACCCAGTTGTTAATAGCTACGGTTAAGTATATTTTTTGTATATGTGTTAATTCATAGGTTGTTCATATGGTGAATGATACAATAACACTTTGCATAATTGCTTCTGTTGATGTACCAAATAATTTTTGTTGAGTAAAAACAAATGGCATATAGGACAAACTATATTAGCAGGTTCTTACTTCTAAGGGGCTTGTTAAGTATCTGTTTTTATCTTTTGCATTTTCTTCAGTTCGGTCTCTTCTTCTCTCTTCTACTCTGTATGGCAGTAATGATTTTTTAATTTATTTGTGTGTGGTGGGGGGGATGGATAAACCATGTAGCATGGTTGATGAACAGTTGAACAGTTATCCTTGTATACAGTTTTCTTGTCATTTCCATCACCATAATGTATGAACATCAAAATGTACAGGCATACTTAAAAATTACATATAAGAGTTTTGTTTGTGTTTTTTTTTTGTATAAGACTAATAACACAAACAATGCATATGGAATAGAATTTTAATCCCATTGTGAGAAGACGTGGTCTTACTTTGTGAGTAGCAGTTAGCAGTTAGCCTTTGTACCTGTTTGCAAGGTAAATCGTATGAACTATAATTTTTTTTACAAAATGTATTATTCAATTTCATAATTAGTTGTATCTCTGTACCTATTTGTATATTTTCTTTCTGTTGATTCTATTAACTTTCTCCTTGTTACAACTTCCCAGTATTATGCAGTTCTAGTATTTATTCTCTCTTCCTTTGCTCTTACCAGCAGAACCCCAAAATACTTAGTGGTTTGTGGCTTGATTGCAAGTCATTGTTTTTGGGTGATAACACCTCAGGCTTTGAGAGGTGAACCATTATTTATTCAGTGGAAGTACTAACTGTCTGTGTATGTGAAAGCAATTTAACCTGATAAACTCAATCCTGTTAGTGATAATAAAGCATTAAAAATTTTTTCTTATAGTAACAGTGTTTTTATTGTGTTGCCTTTTTTTTCTTGAGTTACAACATTTTTTTGTAACTTAAATTGACATTACACCCATGAGTTCATCAAGTTAAACTAGTTTTCCATTCTCTGCATTTTTTAAGTGTTTCTTAAATGTTGATTTATTCACTATAGTTTTGTGTTTCTGTTATGTTGATTTTCTATATATTTGGTTGGTGCCTGTTAAGTAGCGAGAATGAACTGTATAAGCAGAGTTGTATTATTGAATTATAAGCTATATGTATGTAACTAGAAGGAGGAGAAGAAGAAGAACTGGTATAGAGGACATTAAAACATGCGAGATGCTCTCATGCTTTGAGCAGTATCACTATACTGTGTTATGATTCATATGTGTATTAAATTGAAAAATTAGCTTATTGTAACATTAAGCAACTTATTCACATATAAGCATTATATTGCTACGACAGCACAGAACAATCTACGCGTTTATCGAATATGCCAGAAGGATCTCGATGTAAGCGTGTGGTGTACATGCTACTAGACGCATTTTGCGAGAATTTTCTCGACTGTGCCGGGCTTCGCTCGGGCGCTCGGACTGTGTCAAGGCCGTAGTAATTACGTAGTTCATGAGAGGCAAGACGCAGTTTGGAAGCTTCTGGGTGTGAGCGTGACTATAAATACATCGGGTAGCGGCCTTAGTTTTTCAGTTCCATGCGAGATTTTGGATAGTGCGGTTCGAGAGTATTAGTGCGATATATTTACAGAGCGGTTCGGGTTATTACTGTGTACGTGCAAGTAGTTAGTAGTGAAGTGTTGCGTTTTATAATCAGACGGTATAATTGTAATACAATTGAGTTTTAATATTTGTGGACATTTTATTGCGTATGTACAATTTTCATTTGATTTGTTGTAGAGACTGTGTTGTTAATTACGAACTTTTTTACTGTAACAATTAAAGGTGTGATTAGTGACTTAATTGTTGTCTTGTACTTATTTTGTTTCCACTGCACCTACGACGATCGAGTAGACCGTCGTAACAGTGGTGTCAGAAGTGGGATAGAACGGTTAACAGTGGAAACAGCGGACACTTTGTACAAGACGAGTGTGATTCGTAATTAATTGATAAACAATGGATGCCAGTCAGATGATGGAAAATTTACAGGCGCTGCTGTTGCAGACAGAAAAACAACAGGACGAGAAACGCAGACAGGAGGCGGAAGAAGCAGAAAGACGACAAAAAGAAGAACGAAGACAAGAAAGAGAAGAAGCAGAAAAATGACAGGATGAGAAACGCAGGCAGGAGGCGGAAGAAGCAGAAAAACGACAGGATGAAAAACGTAAGCAAGAAGCAGGTGACATCAAAGCATTAATTCATGAACAAAAGCAGATGCAAGAACATACTACCGCAGAATTGGGTCTCCTACGTGGTGACGTAGGTGAATTACGAGGTGAGCTCAACAATCAGATTACCAGAATATCTGACGTAGAAGAATCCATGTCAAATAAAATAGCTAAAGTAGAAAAATCTGTCTTGACTGTGGAAGAAGTTATGTCAACAAAAATATCTGCAGTAGAAAACTCAATGGCAAACATAAGAGAACAAATTAAAATTGAAGTTGAACAGTGCATGAAGATTCGACCAAAACAAATTTCTGAACAGACCGTACCAGTGATCAAGACAGAAAAAGACACAGAAAATAAGTTAACAGAGAAAGTCACTTTGCCTGCAGTAGGGACAGTTCATGTCAAAGCTCCAACCTTTGACGGAAGCAGCCACTGGGCAACGTACCTCCGCCAATTTGAAGCTGCTGCATGCGCAAATAATTGGACAGAGAAAGACAAGGCTGTTTCACTCGTCCTCTCATTAAAAGGACCCGCGGCAGAACTACTACAGGAAGTGCCACCTGACAGCCAGAACACCTATGCCGAGTTGATAAAAGCTCTGGAATTACGGTATGGTGATAAACATTTGCGAGATGTGTACTGCACCCAGTTGAGAGCAAGGTGACAGCATTCCAGGGAAAGTCTTCAAGAGTTTGAAGCAAGTATCGACAGACTAATTAGACTGGCCTATCCTGAAGCGCCAGAAGATTTTCGAACACGTTTTGCGATGCAGACATTTACTGCCGGTGTCCGAGATAACGAACTACAGCAAGTGTTATGAATGGCAAGACACCAGAACAGTGCGGACGCCCTGGTACATGCTTTGCAATTTGAGGCCGCCAAATCAGCGTCTGGTTGGACAAGTCATAAAGTGCGCACGCTAAAAGATCGCGACGGCACAGACGATGAGGAAGAAGAACAGGGAACAGAGACTCGACGGTCGGCGACACAGAATAAAATAAGAAAGGATGGAAGACCGAAGTGTTATAGATGTGGGAAACCTGGACATCTACAACGAGATTGTCGGGTTAGAATTCAGCAGCAGGGAAACGAGCAGTAGTCGGTACAACGGGGCGTGTGCTGACTAACTGGAGGAACGAAGCCCCTAGATAATACGCAATTTCTACACTTCAGAAAAACAGCGGGAGCTTGGTAGTTACCGGATTTGTTCAAGAAAGGCCAACCTCGATTACAGTCGACACAGGCGCAACAGTTTCTATTGTGCGCCCCGACGTGGTGAAAGATCTCAAGCCAATCTGGTGCTCTTGCAGCTTGCTAACAGCTACTGGACGGCCTGTAAAAGTGTATGGAAAAGTGGAGATACACCTACGCCTCGGTAGACTTGAGTTTAATCATCAAGTACTTGTTGCAGACATTGTGGATGAAGCAATTCTTGGTGTGGACGTCATGAACGCATACGGATTTATAGTCGACTTCAAAAACAATGTCTTGAGAATCGGAGGCGAAGAGGTAATGCTATCAACAATGACGACAGCAGAAAAATCGATGGACGTCATAAACCAAGTGGCCGTAACTGTTCCGCCAAACTCCGAAAAGATCATCATGGTTAGAACTGTGGTAGATACTAGGGGCAATCAGTGCTCTATATTCGAACCCCAGGTAGTCAGCACACCGGGCATACTAATTGCCAGAAGTTTAGTAAAACCTGACGAAACCGGAAATGTACCTATTAGATTGGCGAATATTTTGGATCAAGCTATCACTTTACAAAGCAATACGCTCCTAGGCAAATTGACTCCTGTGGCCTGGGTAGCCGGAATAATGCAACGAAGACCCAGTTCTTCGGATACTTCTAAATTACCAGAGGAACTGCAAGAATTATTGAGCAGATCTTCTAACGACCTCTCAAGTGGTGAGGTAAAAGAACTCGGACAGTTTTTACACGAATTCAAAGATTGTTTTGCAGTTCGGGGACAGTCACTGGGAAGAACCTCTCTTGTGCAACATCGCATCAATACCGGGGACACAACACCGATACACCAACCTCCTCGAAGGCCTCCATTATCTAAACAAGATGAGATGTCTCGGTTAGTACAGGACATGTTGTCAGAGGGAGTAATCGAACCTTCGTCAAGTGCTTGGTCTTCCCCTGTAGTGCTGGTAGCGAAGAAGGATGGTGGATTGCGTTTCTGCGTAGACTACCGGAGGTTAAATGACGTTACAAAGAAAGACTGCTATCCATTACCTCGCGTTGACGATACACTCGACACGTTGTCCGGAGCACAGTGGTTTTCCACATTGGACCTGAAGAGTGGATATTGGCAAGTGGGTCTTCATCAAGAAGACAAGGAAAAGACCGCTTTCTCGACCCCAAGTGGCTTATTCCAATTTAACGTCATGCCATTTGGACTCTGTAATGCACCGGCAACATTTGAGAGATTGATGGACCTGATACTCCGAGGCCTGACGTGGAAAACTTGCCTTGTTTACTTAGACGATGTCATAGTGATCGGGAAGACTTTCGAAGATCATTTGGAAAACTTTAAGGAAGTTCTAACTAGAATTCACGGTGCACAACTGAAGCTGAGCCCGAAGAAGTGTTCTCTATTCCAGAAGGAAGTACAGTATTTGGGCCATCTGGTTTTGGCAGCGGGCGTTAGCATGGATCCTAATAAAGTAGACACCCTAAGAGACTGGCCAGTTCCGAAGAATAAACACGAAGTTCGGGGTTTCCTGGGGTTATACTCATATTACCGACGTTTTGTGAAAGGCTTCGCTACTGTTGCTAAACCACTACATGAGCTAACGGAAAGTAAACGAAACTTCCAATGGTCGAGAGAGTGTGAACAAGCATTTAGAACGTTGAAGATTGCATTATGTTCGCAGCCAATTCTCGCTTTTCCAGCTTCCGAAGGGAAGTACATCGTAGACACAGACGCAAGCAATACTGGTCTAGGAGCAGTTTTGTCTCAAGTGCAGAACGGTGAAGAACGAGTAATAGCATATTACAGCAAGACGCTTTCTAAACCAGAGAGAAATTATTGTGTTACAAGAAGAGAGTTGTTGGCAATTCTCAGAGCTTTGGAGCACTTCCATAAATACCTCTATGGGAGAGAGTTTTCACTACGTACTGACCATGCTGCACTTGCATGGCTCTTGAGATTTAAAAATCCGGAAGGACAGTTGGCAAGGTGGCTCGAACGTCTGCAAGAGTACAACTTCAAGGTACAACATCGGCGGGGGCGCCTGCACGGTAATGCAGATGGCTTATCACAAAGACCATGCCCGGAAGACTGCCGACATTGCCACAGAAAGGAAGAACAAAACTCAAGCGAACATGTTCAAGCCATCACTGTAGATTTCCTGGCTGATGGCTGGACAACACAAGACTGTCGACAAGAACAGATGACTGATGAAGACATTGGACCGATCTTGACAGCAAAAGAGGAAGGTCGCCGCCCGGATTGGCAAGATATCTGCCATGGTTCCGAAGTGCTGAAGGGCTACTGGGCACAATGGGAATCTCTCACCTTAGAAAACGGATTGCTGAAAAGGGCTTGGGAAAGTGCAGATGGACGAGACGTGGTCATGCAGTTGATAGTTCCCCGAAGTAAAGTGCAGTCTGTTTTGAAGGAGATGCATGATGGAACATCTGGAGGCCATCTTGGCGTTAACAAAACCCTTGACAAAATACAGAAGTGATTCTATTGGCTTCATCTTCGCCACGACGTAGAGGAATGGGTTCGGACTTGTGAAATATGTGCTGCAAGCAAGGGCCCACAAACTAGAAGCAGGGGAAAAATGAGACAGTATAACGTTGGACAACCTTTCGAGAGAATTGCCATAGACATTGCTGGACCATTCCCAGTTACTGACGATGGAAACCGGTACATCCTGGTTGTAGGTGACTACTTTACTAAGTGGGTGGAAGCCTACGCAATTCCAAATCAGGAGGTTACCACTGTGGCAAAGCAGTTAGTTCACAACTTCTGTTGCCGTTATGAAGCCCCTATGGAAATCCATACGGATCAAGGGAGAAATTTCGAATCAGGAGTGTTTAAAGAATTATGCCGTCTACTTGGAATTCGAAAGACCAGGACAACGCCTCTGCATCCTCAGTCGGACGGGATGGTTTAGTTGAGAGATTCAACAGGACACTTGAGCAGCATCTTTTGAAAGTTGTTGACGAGAACCAAACAGACTGGGACCAACGTATACCACTATTCCTTATGGCGTATAGGTCATCAGTACATGACACAACCGGCATGACTCCAGCAAAATTGGTGTTTGGGCGGGAGATTCGTCTTCCTGGGGACTTGATGTTTGGATCACCTGAGACTCGGTCCCAAGAGCCAAAGAACTATTCCTCGCAATTAGAAAACCATCTGCGAGAAATGAATCGCTTGGTAAGAGGACGGCTGAAGATTGCCAGTGATAAAATGAAAACTCGGTATGACATTCGCAGCAATAGTGTGGGTTTCCATGAAGGAGATCAGGTCTGGTTGTTCAATCCAAAGCGCCGTCGTGGTCGCTCACCTAAGCTTCAGTCTAACTGGGAAGGACCCTACACTGTGAAAAAAAGAATTATCGATGTTGTTTATCGGATTCAACAGGAAGGACAGCGAAAATTCAAGGTCGTCCACCTAGATCGCCTGGCTAAGTACAAATTTAGAGACGCTTTGCCAGTTCGGGACGAACAGGCTTAAGGAGGGGGCAGTGCTACGACAGCACAGAACAATCAACGCGTTTATCGAATATGCCAGAAGGATCTCGATGCAGGGCCCGCTCTAGCGGTTACGTCGCCCCGGACAAAAAGACAAATTGCCGCCCCTTAAGAATATATATATATTTTTTAAATAAAGGTACATATTTTTTATTTTCAATAAAAATCAAATCATTTTATTTAAATTTTAATCAAAGCATATATTTAGAAAGAAACATGTAACATAACATAATATTGACAATCAAGTAGTACAAAACAGTAGATTCTACTTTTTATGTTAAATAAAAGTCAAATCGTTTTAAATTATAATCAACACATACACATATACATATTTAGAAAGAAACATGTAACATAACATAAAATTGATAATCAAGCAGTACAAAACAGTGAAAATAAAACAAGGTAACATCAACTACGCTAAAATCACAAAAAACTTTTTTTTCTCATTTTCAGTTCTGCAAACTTTTTTATTACATCTTTTAAATTTACTTGATCAGCAATTCCATGCTCAATTGCCAAAATGGCCAAACCATTAAGACGATTTTGTGTAGTAGTCGAACGTAAAAAGTTCTTAATTAATTTTAACTTAGAGAAACTCCTTTCGCCACTTGCTACAGTTATTGGTATCGTTAGCAATATTCTTAAAGCAATAGTAAGGTTTGGGGCAAAATTTAACTTTTGTAATTAAGCTCAGTACATTGCTTAGGCTTTGTTTTTTGCCCAAAAGCGCAGATACTGCTGAAATTTCCTCTGCTAATTCTACCCCATTTATGTCAACAGAATCACCACCAGTTAAAATACATTCTAAATTCTTACAGTGTTTTAGTAGCATTTCTTTGGATGTGGTATTTAAATCGTATATATTATATAAGAATTGAAAATAGTTACTATGATTACTAAGTTGTTCAAATCTAACATCTAGTGCTTTTAGTGCTTGATCGATTGTAAAATAAAAAAAATCTATTTTATATTTTTCTTTTGGATCTTCGATCGGTTCATCTCGTGCTTCGTATGAGAAGTTCCTTTTTATTCTTCTTACGCGGTGTCGTGTTATTGTTAATCCAAAATTAGCCTCCACATCAATTTCGGTAGCAAGTTCTTTTGCATCAATAATAGTTTCATCGAAGGACGAATCCGATCGAAGATTCTTGAAAAATATTTTGTAGTTTTGTAAAAGATCAAGTGCAGAGGGCTAGATCAAAATCTTTTGTTTGCATCAACTTGCTTATTGGATTAATGCAATTTAGTATTTTATGCCAAATAACTAATGAACACAAAAACTTAAATTGTTTAATACAATTTAATAAACCCGAGGCCTCGTCTCTTATTAAATTATCAATTTCTTGGTTTTCGTAAATGCTTAGCAAGGCGTCGTATACATCTCCCAAATGGAATCTCAAAGGCTTTAAGGCCTCTATCCTACTCTCCCATCTAGTGTCACTCAATGGTTTCAAAGTTAAACCTTGAACATGTTTTAAAAGTATTGCCCATCGAAAAGTAGATGCCGAAAAAAATAAATATATTTTTTGGACCATGTTGAAGAAATTAGCGGCTTCCAAGGATGCTTTTGCCATATCATTAACAACAAGATTGAGAGAGTGGCTACGCTACTACACGGAACATAGAATGCTCGCGAATTATATTGTTTAATTTTAGATTGCACTCCTGCTTTATCGCCCCTCATATTGGACCCGTTGTCGTATCCCTGCCATCTGATATCCTGCAAATTTAAACCCAAGTCATTAAGTTCTCCAATTATAATATCAGCCATTTGTTTTCCTATGGCTCTTTCGACTGGTAAGAAGCCTAAAAAGCTTTCATTAATTTTAATTTGAACATCAGCGTCAAATTTATTGATTGAAACATACCTGATTACAAGAGTCACTTGCTCTACCTTACTAATGTCAAGAGTACAGTCTAAAATTATGGAAAAATATTTGGATTTTTTTATTTCATCAATAATATGAGACTTTACACTTTGATGCAGCAGATCTATTATCTCGTTTTGTATATTTTTCCCGAGATAGTGAGCTTTAGTCTGTTCTTTTTTGAGCACTCTGCGGACGTGCTCTTCCATAATGGGATCAAATTCAGATAGCAACTCAACTATTTTTAAGAAATTACCGTTATTATACTCAAACAACTTGTCGCTTGTACCTTGAAAAGCTAGACAACTTTTACCAAGCATTTTAGTAATTGCTACAATTCTTAGAAGCACCTCGTTCCATTGGTTTGTTTCGGCATTAATAATTCTTTGAGCAGCCGCATCTATAGTTTTACAACACTTTAACCTTTGTTCATTTCTAGCCATGATTTTTGGGCCTGAATATGATTTTTGGAAATTTCATGCTCTTTTAAAGTTTCGCCGAGGTGCTTCCAACTTTTAAAACCCTTCTTTGAAAGAGAACTAACTATACAGCCGAAAATTTTGCAACAGAAGCAGTAAACGCAGTTTTGTGAAAGAGAGTACACTAGCCAGTCTCGTAAAACTTGCCTCCATTGCTTAAAATTCGTGTATAATAATTTGCGCTAAAATGTTGACCAGTGTCATTGGAAGGAAATTTGTAATTATGCAATGGTTTAGGTGGACCTTGTCTTACTAAAAAACTTCTTTCGGTGTCTCCTAAAATTCTTGGCCACAATGCTGGATCTGTACTCAAAGTTTGTAGAACGCTTTCTGTGGGTGTCACGTTGGTGTCAATTTTTTCTATGCTTTCATCTGGTGATGGTAGAGTCAGAGTGTCGTCAGTTCCAGTTGATTTAGAAACTTCGTCCATTTGTTTGTCATCATCATTCTCTGACGATTCCGTATTTTCTTTTATAACCGGACTTGATGTTGGATTCTCAGAGTCGTAATTTGTTATGGTACAACTCTTGATATAATTTTTTAACGCGCCAGCTTGTTTTTGCCTTTCGGCTTCCTTTTCCAGCCTTCTTTTTTTGTACTGGTAACCAGACAGTTTTCTTAGACCGTCAGACATTCTGGAAGAGGCACGCACATAACTCAAATTAAACAATGTAAACTATAAAATAATAATTAAAAATGAAGATTTATCCTTGTTCTAAATAAGCTAAAACCGTAATTAACATAACTTCAAAATTATATTCCGTCAACCGACATAAAAAATATTTATGCACAACACTACACAAAATATTTTTCATATCCTGTGAACGTAAAGAAAGTCTAGTGTAATTATGTATTTTATAATAACAAATATTTCAGCAAATCATAAATAGTCATTAAAAACAATTTTATAATTCTTGATTTTGAGATTTTATTCTGTTCAATTATTCAAGTATATTATTATAAAACACGTTTTATCGAAGCAATGAACTTAATAAATGTCTTATATTATTGATTCAAATAATTATTTTCATAAAACAAAAATATAAATAATTATACCTATAGAATACATTCAAATTTGATACAATATTTTATTGATTCAATAAACAGCCTTTTTGGATAAATAAAATATTTATTTTATTTAAAAACGCTTTAATTGTTTCGATTCGATAATCGATTTACGATAAACTAGTATCTGTCAAACTAAACAACAGCTTAATTATAGATGTACTTACCTTTCAAAATTAAGAAATCGCACTGAAGTAAATTTTATGAACTTCCACTTGTTATCACTACCGACGTAATAGCAAGAATAATGATATTGTGTAATGAAACCGCTCGAGGTTAGAGGTAATAAGCAAGTCTATGCATGTTCAAACACAAGTTGAAGCAGCGCTCTGCTCGAGTGCTATTCTGTTCAGAGAAGTATATGCATTGCATGTTCAAACAAGCGTTAATTTATTAATAAAATAAATTATTAGTTTATAAAATGTTTCCTTTTCGGAATGATAAAAATTTACTAGATTTTTGTAAGTTTAGAGTCAACTTTTATTGTTTAATGTGTTTAACATAGATTGCCGTAATAAATGTTTTAAAAAATGAATCACCGTCCAATCTTTCATATCTCTGAAATCTTTAAATATTGTGATATGTATCACAATCTCACGAAATTAAATTAATGCTGGGGTTTTCCGTTCTCCCTTGAAACGGAAAGCGGTTATTTAATTAAACATACCGCTCTTTTATGATTGTTTTCTTTAGAATCAAGAATTGTAAATATTTTTAGCTTTTAGACATAAACAATATAAATACGCTACGCACTGTAAATTTTTAGCGAACGAAAAAATTGATATGTGAAATTTTCTATTAATTGGGTATTTAACACATCAATATTTTTCTCACACTTACAGCCAAAATGCCGCCCCCAAATTTTGGCGCCCCGGACAAATGTCCAGGTTGCCCGCCCCTAGAGCGGGCCCTGCTCGATGTAAGCGTGTGGTGTACGTGCTACTAGACGCATTTTGCGAGAATTTTCTCGACTGTGCCGGGCTTCGCTCGGGCGCTCGGACTGTGTCAAGGCCGTAGTAATTACGTAGTTCACGAGAGGCAAGACGCAGTTTGGAAGCTTCTGGGTGTGAGTGTGACTATAAATACATTGGGTAGCGGCCTTAGTTTTTCAGTTCCATGCGAGATTTTGGATAGTGCGGTTCGAGAGTATTAGTGCGATATATTTACAGAGCGGTTCGGGTTATTACTGTGTACGTGCAAGTAGTTAGTAGTGAAGTGTTGCATTTTATAATCAGACGGTATAATTGTAATACAATTGAGTTTTAATATTTGTGGACATTTTATTGCGTGTGTACAATTTTCATTTGATTTGTTGCAGAGACTGTGTTGTTAATTACGAACTGTTTTACTGTAACAATTAAAGGTGTGATTAGTGACTTAATTGTTGTCTTGTACTTATTTTGTTTCCACTGCACCTACGACGATCGAGTAGACCGTCGTAACAATATTAATAGCCTTAATCCAGGGATCCAGCCAGGATTACTTTCTGTTCGTAGGTTCGTGTAGATTCTAAGGGGAGTTTTTGTGTATTCATGAATATTCAATATTGCAGTAAATGGAATTAAATTGGTCTACTTGTTTTGCCACAGAAATTAATCAAAAGATTTTTGTAAAATACCTGATACCTGCAGACAGGGTAAACGTTCAAAGGCTATCTCTGTTTAATTGCTAAGAATATATAACCTCAAAAACTAGGATAATAATTTAAACCATCCCTGAATCACCACACAACCAGCAGTGTGTACAGGAAGCACTTGCAAATATACAGGAAGCCATAGTATATCACAATTAAAAATGTTTGTACTTACATAACTAATTAGCGTAATTATTTAATGCAATTCATATGACTACATCTTTACTGGCAGAATTTTTTCATTTTTGAAATTTACTTTTTTTAATCCACTTGCTGCTCGCCACTATCTTAAGCCTATACATATGAAAAATTGAATAACAGAAAAATAGTAGGAACACACTGGTGTCATTCATACACTGTGAGAAGAAACATTTTCTGTTTTTTGGAAATGAACAGATGATTTTGTACAAGTTAAGGAAGTGACGTAATGTGGGACCTGTAAATGAAGAATTCTTTAGATAAGTTTACAGGAGAAGACTGAATAAGTTTTAATTTTAAGAAACTGAATATGTATCCATTAAAAACAGAATTTTTTAAAATGAGATAGTAAGAGTATAATAAATTCAAATATTTGGGAAATATTTAGACTAAGTAGCAAATGTTTGATGAGGCTATTGAAACCAAAATTGC
Source organism: Magicicada septendecula (assembly GCA_034769895.1). Taxonomy (NCBI): domain Eukaryota; kingdom Metazoa; phylum Arthropoda; class Insecta; order Hemiptera; family Cicadidae; genus Magicicada; species Magicicada septendecula. The sequence goes on along the minus strand of CM068370.1, from coordinate 258,808,895 downwards.
AAGGGAGAACACGAAATTAACTGTTTACATGGGTTTATTTTATAATTGGTCAAGGTATGAAAAAAATTCTCAGTGTAACTCAGTGGCGGCTCGTCAGAGGAGGGCCTGGCCTCCCCAATAACTGAATAACTCCCAGCAAACTAAAAAATATATAAATAATGTAACTAGGTTACTTCCTTTATTCTTAAAGCCCCGCGTTGGGTTCGTCAATATGTAACGAGTGAACTGAGGTCGTACCTGTTAAAATGTATCACACTTGTTTGTTTTGTGTATTAGTGTGAATGTAGTGTGTTTGCCTCACACCGGTCGTTACATAAATCGACGTCACTACTGGAGTCCGTAGCGTTGTCAATATTACCAGTACAACCTACCTGTTAATTCATAGGGGTTGCGAATCCCGAGTGGCGCCAAATTGTTTCTATTAAAATAGTTAAATTCTAAAATGATACGTGTGATTAGCATGGACAGCTGGATCGTTCAAATGGTTCCCGCCGCTATATAAGTTGCCGTTTCGTCCACTCGTGATGAGCGCTAGTTGGCTGTTGAATAAAACTTGCTAACACACATATACTCTACAAAATCCTATGAAATAACAAGATAGTAATACTCGGTACTGTGATTTTAATACAAATTTGGTCATCAATAAATATGACAAATGAATTATAAATAATTTGATAACAGATTGCTCCGGCTTACAGCATGAAACACAAAAATATCTCAGAGTTGGCAAAATTGATTTTAAAACACTTTCGTTTGCCGATATGGCGTCAGTTGCATACAATAAATTACTATGTTTAAAATCTGGAGTTCTTTGGATCATGAAATAAGACATAAACGTTGGTTACATTAAAAAAGTACACTACCATACCTTATACATACTTAGAAATTATAATGTGTTTTTACAAATTGTTCGGTAGTGTCGTATTTCTGTTACAAAAATTGTGCTCTCAATCAAGGTTATATGTTGATTAATAAAATGTTTTTTAGTAAGTAAATTATGCATTAACACCTTTGAAAGAAAATAATACTTGTTCAATAGTGAGAAATTTTATCATTTGGAAAATAATTTAAGTAATTTGGGTTTTTGGGATTAAGGAATTTATTTGATACTTATCAGTTCATATAACGTTGAAGCGTTGGTTAGTGGATATTCTTCAATTTTGGGCTGGTTTTAAACTTTGAACATCTTTTTCAATCTGGTCTTGGGTTTTTTTCTAATTAATTTATTTAATTTGGTTCCTGGACATCGTTAATTCTTGTCAGGTCAACATCTATTCGTCTTTGGTCATCTTGGTTCAATTTTGACACTATTTGTAACTATTTAAATTAAAATTTCAATCATTCCAGTTTTGCGTGCCGCTTACCCATGCGTCGTTTTTTCGAGTCTCTAATATTTAACGGAAAATAAGCCCTCAACGGCTCGTTGTCATAGTAACCTCAATCCTGTGATTGGTTAACTACTCTTTCAAAGACATTGTTAAAATATTTGAATTTTTATTCAAATTTATTAAGTATTTTCCTAATGGTTTTATTCCTTTATAGTTCCTTTGGGGTAATAAATGATATCACTATTATCTTTCTTTCCTTTCAAAGTTTACAATGATACCTCATAAGGTCATATTCTGTTATACATTAACTTTAGTCCAAATATTTGACATTTGATAAATTACATATCTTTCTTAAATTAAACTATTACAATAACATTTCTGTTTTAAAATGATTGACATATAATTACTGGCCATTTACTGGTCTTAGATTAGTAAGATTTCTTGCGAAATAGATACAATTTACTTTTGAGTGTCTCTGACAGTTAGATGTTTTCACAGCCAAGATTGGCCATGATTGTTTTTTGGTGTATTTCTTTTAAATTACGTTTTGAATTCAGCCTGATGGGCTTCACTTAGTTATCATATTTGTTTGTGTTTTAACTATTATTCCACATACATTTTCATTACACATCCTTTAAAATATAATAATTAGGTTTATGGACTGTAGGTTCCCTTCAGCCATATTCCCTTTTTAACATTGAACCAAACTGTTCTTTATAAGTTACTAGTTATTATTAGTTCTAATATTGATTCCTTTCTTTTGTTACAATCTAGAGTGATAAACATTGTCACTTCTCGTAAAATTATGAAAGTTAATTCCCCTTTCAACATGGGGTGTTTTATTCTTTGTAGTCTTAATTTTAACAACAAAACTTTATTTCTATTCTACTATACCATGATAACACAAATTACTTTTGTCTGGGCTTTCTCCCTGAATAACATTACATGCTTCTTTTATATTTTATTTGGAATACTATTTCTAATTATTTCTAGTTATATTAATGTGTACAATGTCACTCCAATCATTGATTGTTCATCAATGTTTATAAAGTGTTTTCTTACTTATCATTATATTTTTAATGCTTAACATTCACTTTCACTATTTTTTAGGGTACTTACACTTCACTAAGACACTTCACTTTGGTTCACTGTTTGTATTGAGTGTTATTTAATGGGTAATCCCTATACTTTCTCCTATCATTTCTCACTATTTCTTTCTAGCATGATATTTATTATTAATAATATGAGGTTAGTTGTTTTTTTTGTGAAATCTAACCTTTCTGACCGTGTTAGTGTACTTTTTCTACATTACTTTACTTTACAATCGTATTGTCTTTAAAATGGGTACATAGGTTAATTCAGTTATAACAATAATATTTGTTTCATCAATAAATAATTATTTGAGGTTTATTTACCGTATTCTATCCTTGAGTATACTATTTTTCCCCTTTTTATGTGTTTTAGTTTCCCCTTGGGTTTAACCTGTCTCCTCTTCATTCTTCCTCTTCTTCATCTTCAATAGTCTTCATCTTCAATAGTCTTCATCTTGGTTCGGTTCTCCTCTTCTCTTCTGGTTTAAATTCTGTTTAATTGTAGGGATCTGTTCTCTTCCTCTGATTCTTCTCTTGTTAGTTCATAATTGTTTGGTCTATCACATTTTTTTCTTGAGTATGTCACGTGGTTCCCTTCTTTATGTTTATGTTGTTGGCTCAATCACTTGGGTTGGGTAATATCGTCGTACGTCGTGTCAAAAAATGTACATTTTATACATTTTTTAAACATTTTATTTTATATGAAGTACTTTTATATTAAGAATTATTTTTTTTATCACTGGTACGGGATTTGGCTTAATTGTATCGTAACAATAATAATATAATTTAACTTATATTTGCAAAAGGGCACTACAGGTTCACGCATTATCTTAGAAAAAATCATTTGAAATAAAGTGTATCACATGCACACATTAGCAGCAGAATGCACCAACAATAAAAATGTGTCGGAGGCCGAATATTCGCTGGCCGCCCGCCATGGCCATGCAATGCTATATAAACTTGGTCAGACGCACGTGGAGGGGGACCGCGCAGTGTTTTATACAGCGCTTGAGGCCAACGAAGCATTGGCCTCTCGCACTCGTTACAGTACAGAGCGTGCCAGATTTTGTCGCTTCGCGTGCGTTTCAATCGCGTGTGTCCTGTGTTTGTGCTATTTTGGATTACCGCCTGACCTCTGTGACATGGATTTATTTGTCTCGCGTAGTTTGTTGTCTCTCACCTCTACGCCTGAAGGTCTCTACGTTTGACTCTCACTGTAGATACTTTCCCCGAACAAAACATTCAGCTTCACATCATTATTTTGAAAGTTAAAAATTGGTTTGAAATTTTTGAACAAAAACTACTCGATTCTTTGTTTATTTAATTATACCTAAAATTAATACCATTTCATTTTAAACCAACTTTAACATCAGATCAACAATACACAACCAATAACTCTGCTAGGAAAAGTAAGCTTCCAAGAAATTGGACAGTGCGTGTGTATTTAAAGGTGAGATGACAAGGGGAGGGGGAGGACACTTCTGTTAGTCGAACTGATAACATTCTTGGGACAGTCCCGGTCTCCCCTCCCCCATGACTCACGAGCCGCCACTGGTGTAACTGAAAGAACAGTAAAATAGGTGACATGAAACAGTATTGACAATCATTAATAATAGCAGATTAGTAGGAATTGTGTTTCCAGTGGTATAGGAATGTTAATTAAGTGGCTGAAGTAGATGGCAAAAAAATATTAGAAATAAACAAGCTGTGTTGGCCAAGCAATGAACCCCAAGAAGAAATAAATTAGAAAGACCTGCTAACCATGGGACTTATGTGTTGGACAAGACTGGTTAACAACATTCATGACTCATTGTATTTTAAAGTCACTGTGGAAGATGAACATTTTGCAGTTTTATGGTGGTGTAATGAAATTAGAATATGATTTTCCAGGCACAGTCCTGTTGATGAAGATTGTATTAAAAAATAAAAAGTAATTGTGAAAGATCATAGGTTTTTAATTTCATGTCATAAACTTTCAAATGACGTTGATTTATGTAATCCTGCTAATTCTTCTTCTACATTCTTAATTCATTTTCAGACTTTTAGACTCATATGTACCTCTGCATTATTTTAACAATGTTCAGCATTTTATTAACATTTTTTCATGCTTTGGCAAGTTACAAGTTATCAGGTACCTGTACATATCAGCTTGTATGATATGTAGTAAAATCATGTATGTCACACGTAATTAAGTACAATGCTTTTATGTTGGATTATGCACTGTACAACTACGTGTTCATCATTAATGTTCACCAGTCTGAGTAGATTTAGATATTAAACGAGCAACATATGTGCATATACTTTGACATGCATATGCTTTAATGTGTTAAATCTATTGTGTGTGTATATTCTACACTGTAAATATTACTATGATTTCAACTTATAAACAATTACAGATATTTGAACAGGCGTGCACTTTTAAGTAATGGTTTTTACTTTTTAAGTAATCTGTTTATTACATTTATATGTATGCACAATGACTAATAACTTCTGAATTGAGATTAAACCGTATATTTAGAAAAAAAGTTTAACACTAAGTTAAAAATTTTTTTAATTTACTGTCATTATCATAAGTAAAATTTATGTGTGAATACACATATTTATTATTTACATATATATAATTTTTAATTTAAATTTACATCAGCATTGATTTTATGTTTGTACAGTGGCAAAATGTGACAAAATAATTTGGGTAGACATAAAAATTCCAGCCAAAAGCAACCTCTTACTAAGATTGTTGACGTTCTTAATGAACCATTAAAACTATGGTAAATATAATTAATGCTACTTCCATCAGATAATAGCTGAAACATCATACATGACTGAAACACACATATTTCATTATATAATTTGGACTAAATGTCTAGAATTAGCTATCATATTGTCATTGGTGTAGTTTATGAATCTTAATTAGAAAATATTGCTAGAAAAATATTAATTTTATTCACATTTTTTAATTGTGACAAATCCGGATTACTGTAGGCATTACACAAACATTTCATATTTTCTTGTAAATGAGTTCTACATGCCATGTCTCATTTTTTCTTATTTTTAGTTATAAAATCAGCTACCAAGAGATTGCCAGGCAATTTTTAATCACTCTGTATATTTAATATTCATGTTTAATATGGTAACCAAATCACTTGTACGAATTAATAAATTATTTACCTTAAATTATCCGCCGTGTGATTTCTTGTAACTTCGTCTATTACGCGTTTCAGAGCTTATGCTCCATCATCAGATATTAAAAAGATAAAACTATCACTCTTGCAAGATCGTCAAGTGGTAAAAAATGTCAAAATTTGCATGTGAACCGTACGCGGATTTGGGTGCGCACCCGTTCAAGTTCAAACTTGAGTGGCAGAATGAACTTGAATGGGTGCGCACCCAAATCCGCGTACGGTTCACATGCAAATTTTGACATTTTTTACCACTTGACGATCTCGCAAGAGTGATAGTTTTTTCTTTTTAATATCTGGTGATGGAGCATAAGCTCTGAAACGCGTAATAGACGAAGTTACAAGAAATCACACGGCGGATAATTTAAGGTAAATAATTTATTAACTCTGTATATGTTCTTTCATGAAAGACTCTTCATGCCAGTAAATTTAAAGTTTCTAAATAATTGTCCTTATTAAGAGATTCCTCATTTTCCTTATGACCCCTAAAAGGTAACCTTTGGTTAGGGAGGCAAATAACAAATAATGTCTATCAAATGACCTACTATCCTTCAATTTCGTGCATATAAGTTTTGCTACCAGTTTAGTGGCTTAAGCTTCAACATTTTTTATACCGCTTACTCCGACTTTGCTCCATGGTTCCTCTCCATTAAACATCAAATAATAATGTTTTGTTTCGCTTTCAACCAGAGAGCCACCTATATTTTCTATACCAAACTTTCTGAAATTTTCTGACAACTTTTCCACCTTCCAACTTTTCTGTGACAATCTAAAGACACCTAAGTTATTTTAGACTTTAGCAATACCTTTTGCTCTAAATGTAAAGCACTGATTTCATGTTTTAACAAAAATTCTAGCGAATCGAAGTTGTCAGAGTTTATATCAAATACGTCTATGGTAGAACTGGTACTAACTGTATTCATTTGGCTTCTTTAAACAGTTAAACACGTGGCTTAAAGCACTTGAAGGATGACACTTAAAAATATGTATTATTAAATAATCAGTGTGTAAATTATTACAACTTCTTAGTCTATACCACTATATACAGAATTAAATAATTTGTAAACACAAAAAAAAACAAATATTCACTACGTGAACACAATGAAACAAACACAGGCAGCCAGGCAAGAAATCTGTGCTATTTAGTGTGGGGAAGACATGTCTTCTGATGTGATGTACGGGACACATTTTTATGTTGGATGCGCAGGTCCTCTCCCATTATTGTCCACGGAAGCCCTCCTCACCTCCAGCCTTGTTAAAAAGGCGTTTCAAGTAATGTCTACCCTGATAATCTGTGTGTACAATAGCATCGCATAGCAAGGTTTCATGGCTCACACTTATGTCATGTCGCGTGATATTGTGATATTTAACTTTTTAAATTAATTTTATACCCTTTCTGAGTAACTTACACAACTTAATTCATTAATAAAAATTAATTATTCTATGAATCATTTATTTGGGTAGACACTGTCTACCTTGTCTCCCCTGATGCTTTGCCAGTGTATTTGTATATGTTGTTATTGTAGTGAAATAGATTCTTACAGATATAATTATATAATTAGTTTTTGTGTTGCAAGTATTAAGATTACAATCTTATAATTATAAAAAGATTGTAGATATATTTTGGATTAAGTCATTGGACCTGTTCTACTTCACCAACATTTCAATGGATGTACCACTCTATAAAATCCCATAGCTTAAAATTACAATGCCTGCATGTATTTCACAAGAGCTTCTTAATATCATGTTTTGAGTCATACTTATAAAAAAGCTCTTGTGAAATCTATGGATCAGGAGTTAATAATATTAATATGTGTACTAGAAAATAGTGTTTTATTTCCATGTTCTCAGTAACTCACAATTAAGAAGACACTGGTGTATGTCCATTTATCTTTATGTGCAATGAATCTGTGTGTATCTTATCCCTGAAGAATATTTTGTAATGAAGTTGTTTGTTTACATATGCATGACAGTAACTATGTCCATTTATCTTTATGTGCAATGAATTTGTGTCTATCTTATCCCTGAAGAATATTTTGTAATGAAGTTGTTTGTTTACATATATGTGACAGTAACTATACAACGTTGTTAATTGTTCTACTGTATGATTACAGCTGGAATGTGATTACTATGACCTTGGTTTGCCATATAGAGACGCCACAGATGACCAAGTCACGATTGATGCTGCCAATGCAATAAAGAAACACCACGTCGGTATCAAGTGTGCAACAATCACACCTGATGAAGCAAGAGTAAAAGGTAAATGAAGGCAAGCATAAGTGTACCTTTTGGTTCTCTTAAAATTTTGTACAACTACAACCATATATTTCCAAGTAAAATGTAAAAGTACAGATTGGAGCTGCTATCTTTTGTATAAAAATTCTTTAGTTTTACTCGCTTTCTGGTAGAATTTTTTGGCAGCGGTGAAAGGAAAAGTCAGATGTGTATGCTTTATTCAGCAAATTTTGTTAATCAAGACAATTATATTTGGTTGTGTAGATCAGGCGTGTCTTCAAGTGAATGACCAAGTATTTGTGTCTTATCATAAATGTCTTAAAACTGTCATACCAAGTAATATTATTATGTTCTGACATTATCATTTTGTAAGCAATATCTTCTTCAAATAGCAAATGAATAGCAGGTAGCAGCTTTCATACCTGTAAAGTATAGTAAAATTGAATTTATTTTTATATTTGCTAATATAGAATAATAATTAGTAAAATGGAAATGGCTTGTGAAACAGATAACTCAGAATTTGTGTATACAACTTATTTTATTTATTTCCTGAAGAGTCTTATGAATCCCCTTTGAACATAATAGTTGTACTCGAAAAAAATTATTTTATCAACAGTCCAGATATTGTATATAGTAGTGATTAATTAAATATGATTAACATTTGTTTTATTAATGTGTTAAAATAATAAAGAATTCAACCTGAAGAAGATGTGGCTGTCGCCGAACGGAACTATACGTAACATTCTGGGAGGTACCGTATTCCGTGAACCTATTATTTGTAAAACAATTCCACGTCTTGTACCTGGATGGACACAGCCCATTACAATTGGACGTCATGCTTTTGGTGATCAGTACAAAGCAACAGATTATATTGTTAAAGGCCCTGGAAAGGTGAGGAAAACTGTGTGAAAATTGAATGTCAAATAATACCCTAAGTGTACATTTTATGTGATAATAATGTTATCTGTGAGGTAACGTTACTGTTAAATGTGGGTAATGTCTGTATTAAGAAAAATTGTGTATAAATTTATCATAATGGTCTTAGATTTCCAGTTTATAATCATCTTCAAAAATCTATTTTGATCGCTCCTAATTCTGTATACTCTTTCAATAACCATTGTTCAGAACTACTGTATTTGGTACTATGAGATAAAAATTTAATTTGATTCGATTGATCAAATATACTAATATTTTAATTTTTGTCTGTTTTGATTGATTCGTGTGTGTATATAGAATATTATTTAGTAGGCCAGTAGCTTTTAAAACTTGAATATTTTTATATTTTGTAAAAACGTTAAAATATATTATGTAATATAATTAACTTGTCCCTGTTCTTTCGGGTGCAAAATGTAATATAATTTTCTACTCATAATTAGAATTTAGTTAATGTTAATTTTATTGACGGTTTTCTTTCTAATTTTTTCGGGCGCCATCTTGTTACCAACTACGTATGAAAAAAAAAAAAATGTGTACTTACCATTTTTCTCGGGTTCTTTTCGGCGAACAGGAGATCAGAATGGTTGTCGAAATAATGAAAACTTTATTTATCTATTTGTTACCAAAAGACGTTTCCTTTTATTTTTTTTTTTATTTCACTCCCACAGTTGTACATTTTATTTCTTTTAAACCATTTGAACATATTTGGCCACGAGGCTCAATTGATAAAACAAATCAAGTAATTAATTATTAATTCAGAAGTTATAAGATACCAAATAAAGTGATTTTAAATAACTTATAATTGATCGCAACCAGCACTTCCTAATTATATAGATTCTATACTGTCACACAGACACGCACACACAATCATCCCATTCCCCTAGAGATCTCGTTTATTGAAATACAGTAGAACTTGGCTAATTCGAACGTGCATAATTCGAATTCGTGGATAATTCGAACTGTTACCGTGGTCCCTTGAATATCCTATGTAAAACCGTGCAAAAACATCGTCTGTAATTCGAACTTTTTTTGGTTAATTCGAAATAAAAATTTTGCCCAAACTACAAAAAATCGCCTGCAGGATGGGCTAGACCACGTAACAATAGAGACACGACTGGAAACAGACAAGCAGGCATCGCCCTTTGTGAACAGACGCTTGTCCTTTGTGTCAAATTCGTGGAATTGGCACCAGTATCTCGCGATGACACGTGACTGGCTCGTGTAACGGTACCGTCCGCCATTGTCCTTTGTTCCACGCCTCGTCAGTCAACCACCCTCACTGTTGCTTTCAGTTCAGTCTGCCTGCATTCGTGGAAAGGTTAAGTCTTTTTGAGTTTCTTCTGTGCGAGCTGTGTCCTGTAGTGAGACCGTTCCTTTCTTTATACAGTACTGTATATTATACAGACTGGTGTGTTTTAGTGACGCTTATTGTGCAGTTTTATTGTGTTGTGTGTTCATCATGGCCCTTTCAAAATCAACATGGACCCAATACAAATCATTGACATTTGCCGAAAAAGTTGCCGTTATTCGGGAAGTGGAAAAGGGACAAAAAAAGAAATCTGAAATTGCTAAGGAATTCGGGATACCGCCAAATACACTGTTAACGTATCTAAAAAATAAAGAGAAGGTTTTGAATAGTGTGTGTAAAGCCAGCGACAAAGATAGGAAAAGAGCGCAAGGACCAGAAAATCCTGACGTGTATGAATGTGTAGTGAAGTGGTTTAAGCAAGCAAGGGACAAAAAAATTCCAGTCAGTGGGCCCCTTGTCAGAGCCAAAGCTGAGGAATTCGCACCTAGCTTAGGGAAAAATGTTTTTAAGGCCAACACTGGTTGGCTCGATGGTTTTAAAGAAAGGAATGGCATGTCTTTCAAAACTGTTTGTGGGGAAAGCGGATCTGTTGACGTTGAAGCTGCAAATTCATGGAAAGACGATTTGTTGCAAATGATTTCTGATAGAGACGCTAAAGACATTTTTAACGCAGACGAGACGGGCTTATTCTTCAAATGCACCCACGACAAAACACTTGCTTTTAAAGGAGAAAGTTGTAGTGGCGGCAAACACAGCAAGGAGTGCATAACACTTTTAGTTGGAGCAAACATGGATGGTTCGCAAAAACTGCCTTTGCTCATGATAGGAAAGTCAGCCAACCCATGTTGTTTCAAAAATGTAAAAACAAAACCAGTTGAATATGAATCAAACAATAAAGCTTATATGACAGGTGAAATTTTCGAAAGATGGCTTTTGAAAATCAACAGGAAATTTCGGAATCAAAACAGAAGAATCGTCTTGTTTATTGACAAATGTACAGCGCACAACACTATTCCTATGATGGAAAATGTAAAGGTTGTGTTTTCCCCCCCAAACATGACTTCAGTAGTTCAACCTATGGACCAAGGTGTAATAAAAAATGTTAAGCATTTTTACAGATGGCTTGTGGTCCAAAACATTCTGTCAGGTGCTTATTTAGATGAGCACGAAAATATCAAGATTAACATCCTTCAAGCTGCCCGCATGTGCAACAGTGCTTGGGACCAAGTTACGCAAAAAACAATTGCTAATTGCTTTCGTAAAGGTGGTTTCTGCCACATTGAAGGTGAAGAGGAGAATAAAGCTGCTAGAGAAGTCGTACCCACTGCGGATAACTGGGAAGATGTTGGACATGACGCAGGCATTCGTTACGAAGAGTTTGTAAACATGGATGACGACTTGGCAGTATTCGGTGAACAGACAGATGCAGAGATCGTGGCTGATGTTATGAACAAAACAAATGATGGTGCATCTTCAGATGAAGAAGGGGAAGAGCTAGAACTTCCAGAGATACCGATTCCAACGGCTTCACAGGCATCAAATTACATTCAAGACTTGAGACGGTTTGTTGAAGGACAGCAGAACGTAAGTGATGCTATTTTCCAAGCACTTAATAAACTTGAAGAGTTTACTACAAGTCAGTGTATTAACTGCAAAATGCAATCAAAAGTTTCTAGCTTTTTTTAAAAAACTGTAAATGCTATATTTTGTACTGAAACGTGTTTATACGTTTGTAATACATATGTATAAGAAATTTTTTAATAATATAACATATTGCTTTACTGAATTTCGGTTTTTGATTTGATTTTTCTACCCTTATTAAAACTTTCCTAATTCGAATTTTTGGATAATTCGAATTTTTTACTGGTCCCTTCAGCTTCGAATTAGCCAAGTTCTACTGTATTATAATCATATTAAAATTTTGAGTGTTTGCCCTTATTTAAAGATTGTTCTGCCCCCCGTTTTGTTACTTATCTTGCAAATCAGTCCAAAAGACGTCATATTGCTTCACACGCACTACATCGATTATTTTTTAACTTTCACTGCCTTTACATGTTTTTTAAAACTGTTATTCCATTCTGATTTAAGTTAAAATTTTAATACTTCACTTTTTACATTTTTACGTGCATGCGGGCGCGAAAATCACGCACAGCCGGCGGACACACACACTGCTCGTGTCCGGTGTGTTGAGATGTTATTGTCCGACTGCTTTTGTTTGCTGTGTGTCACAAGGCTGCTGGCGTTGACACACCTACATAGCAGCGTGACACATGCACTGACGTAATATGGTCTGATGTTCCGTTATATAACTTGTTGACAGTTTTGTGTGTCATTGGTTGACCTTGGCACAATTCCAGCTTGTTGATTCTCTCGCTTTAGAAATTCACATACAATATTTTCAATCAGTCGTACCACCTTGCTACCACTGTTGCTAACAATAAATTTACCTTTGTTTACGTTTGTCCCTATTATCAAAAAATGTTATTTGTTTTATAAAAAAAAATGCAAACTGCCCCAAAATTAGCCCCAAAAAATGCCCCGTTACAATACCCCCTCAATGAGATATTTTATGCCGAAGCATAAAAAATCTCATTGACACATTCATACTTGCTAAAGGGATCAGCCAGGTTATGTCGCCACAACCCCCTGTATGGTTTACCAAAAATATAATCAACTCACCCTTGGTCCGGTGACTGTGACCGCACCTGAATGACAATACTGGACTTCTCTATCGAGATCCCAACACCGTAGAGTCAGATACTTAACGCCCCTGCTCTGACGTGCTGGCCAGCACAGGTCCGCCGCCACAGCATCACCAAACACTGAAACAACAAATCAAATATCAAATAGTGGCCTTATACAACACTATATCCCCAACTGATCTGTTTCCCCTTAGCGGTGCTGGTTTGCGCTAAGAAGCACTGGTTTTGTTTTTTACTTACTTCTAACATATATCAGAATACCTAACAACAACATGATACCCATTTTAAAATTCCATAATCTCATTCGATCTACTTTCTCTTATTAACTTTAAAATCCCCAAAATTCAAAATTATTGCCCTGATTCCCATCAGAATTTAAATAAACATTTCCCATTACCATATTATACATCTCTGTCATCCCCAATTTGCATTTAAAATATTTAAATTCATAAAATTCTCTTACACTAACAAACACAATATAACATAAGAAAACAGTACATTCCTAATTCACATTATTATTATTATCTTAAAATAAACAATTTATATTTGAAAATTTACACAGTTTACATCATTAAATTTGCATATAAAATCATAAAATTTACATTTTAATCTCAATTTAACTTTTCTTAATTCGTTCTCAATTTTTTTTTTTTTTTTTTACACATCATTTCATTTATTATTCCCTTTCATTAATTTGGGTGATTCTCAGTTATTCATCATAATTCACTTTATCAACTTGGCATTTACTCATAATCTTACCCCTTTTATTACTCTAACGCTCCCTTACAAAATCTTTAACTAGTATGACACCCCATCTCTAGCAAAAACATCTCTCAAAACACTCTAAACCCAACTTATCCTTAAACTCAATTCACCACCTTCTCTCCATATGTATAAAAAAAATACTCTCTACCCTTTGTACATAGGATATGTGTTTCCCCCCCCAAAAAACTCAAATCCCTTATATGGCCCCTGGATTCTACCTAAGGCGGCCCCTCCTCGCTAAAATCGATCCCTATCCCGTCCCAACTTATCATTATGTTGCGGACTCCCACATTACACTACCCCCTACTACAAAATTGCCATCCTCAAAATCTCAATCTCATTACCTTACTACAACTTCAACAAAATAACAACATTAATTAATAACATCAATATATCACTCATTACTGTACATATATTACCCATATCTACTGTGTCAACATCTATACTTCTCAAAATTCTATAACATACATTAACTCAAAACAACATTACATTATTTTCATCTCTTGTTCTCTTTAATACCTCAACATTTTTCGTCTTGGACTGACTCAAATGTTTTACTTAAACAATTACTATCACCCAACTTCTATCTTTTGCAACCCATTGAAAATTTTACCTATCACCAATTTATTTCACTCTTATTTAAATCTATAAACACATTGAAAACATATTATTATATTTTTATAACCCTTATTCCTAACATACTACATGCAATTAACACAATAAGACATAATAAACACAATATAGGAAGTATGTAGTGCATCTATTTTTCAAATCAAGACAAAATTATTGAGTAGCGAATCATCATTATTAAAATACAACAAATTTCTAATTCGTTATCCCCCTGGGTAACCTCCCTGCCACACACACACACATCTTGTATAATACATTACATAACATAATAAACAAATAGACATTTACCTTGATTATTAGCATACATTAAACAAACAATTCTCCTTTAAATAATTTATATAGAAACTTATAAACATTATTGTTTAAAATTTTTCATTAACTTTTTTATATATCATCATTTCATTAGTTATCCTTTGCTGCAATTAGATTCCTCAAAATTTTCAAATTTATTATTAATCCATATTTTTAACCATTATGCTATTCCACAAACTAAAACATTTAACATTTATTTATTTATTCATTAATTATTATTAAATTGAAATCTCATCAAACAATTTAAATTCATTATAAAAATTCAAACATATAACCTTCAATCACAATATTTAAACATCTCAAATTATGTACTTCAATTGATTATTAAAACACAACATATTTCAATTATTACCAAAAATTTACAAATCATCAATTATTGTCTTCATAATTATTTTTATTATTTCTTTAGATTGCAAAATATTAATAATATTACTATTATTATCACAACATTTTTCTACTACATATACACATTATTTACCTAACATTTCATAATACACACAACTGAATTCACTACATTATTTACAAATTATTCGTCAATAACTGTTCAATTGTTTCACACTTCATATGTCCAAATCTGCAAGGTCATTACCAAAATCTACAATATTTAACAATGTCCATACACTCATTTTAATTTCAACCTCCATCATCGTATATATAACGAACATATTTATGATATCCATCATTGTTATCTACACACAACTTGTTATCATTATCATTCTTATAATAATCCATTAACTTTATTTCATTCATTATGCCATTATAATTTATAGGGTTATCCCCTATTAATATTTCATAAACCTTGTCAACATAAGTTACTATTGTCCAGTCCCCATCAGTATTATTGGTCAACGTCAGGTAAGTTGTTTTATCATTTTTATATTCCTCTACTATTACGTCAGGTAAGTCATTATCGTTTATAAAAATATTATCAAAATAATTCTCTATCTCTCTTTCGACAGGTAAGTATTTTATATGGTTTATCTTCACCCCTCCTAATCTTTCTCTCAACTCATCATAATTTCTTTTTAACTTATATAATTCTATCTCTCTCTCAATACACAACTCTCTCTCTTCATAACACCACATCACACTCTCACAATTATTACAGACAGAGGGTACAACATTATACAACATCAATACACACTTCAATTCATCTACTAATACGGGTCTCTTGCCCTTCAAAAACAACATTTGTGAACACTCTGGTTCAGAAAAATTAATGGAAAAATTTACCCTCTGCCCACATTCAACTACTATATTATTTTTCCACTCTCTCTCTACTTCATCAATACACCTTAACATCTCATAATCACATTCCACAAACTCATCAGTACTCTCTGATATGACATTTTCAATTATATTATTATTCTCATTATTTTCAACAACATTATTATTATTTATTAATTCTTTATCTGGTATCGTATGGTTACATTTGTCACTACAATTTTCATTTGTTTTATTTTCTCCCACACATACACACTCTCTTGACTCCTTTATTTCTCTACATATTTCGTTCATTCGGTCTTCAATGCTACACAGTGAATTAGTTAATACATCAAAACGTTTGTTTAATTCAGTATTCTGTATATTGTAATAATACAAATTTAAATAAGTATAGATGTGTGTTGTGTGTTGAAGATATACTTATTATGGAGTATGTGACTCCGATGTAATCAAGTCCAATGTAATATGTTTAATTGGTGTGGCTCTCGACGTCTTACTGGCCTGAAACACTTCCTTAAGTTTCCCAGCTGGTCGAGTCCCAATGGTAGCAAGACCGGTCGAGTAGCGTAAAGTTGATGAAGAAATATATATGCTCAGCTTCACCGAAAGTTTCAAAACAAAAATTATTGTTTTGAAGAAAATTAAAAAAAAATTGTTTATAAAAAAAAATAATAAAAAAAAAATTTTAATTTTATTAATTAATTAATTAGGATCAATTAATTAATATAGGGCTGTGAAGTTTTAAACAGTGTAATGCTCTTCTGAAAATTTTTATTAAAGTTTTAGTATAATTTAAATAAGCTATCACCACTCATAAGACTGTCTGTAAACCAATCGATATTTGTTTACCTTTCTATTTTTTAGGTTATCTTCACTTACGGGTGGTAAAGTCCTTGTAGATTATCAATTAGAATTATATTATTGGTAATTAGTATTATTGAAGAAATAAAGAACTATTAAGTATTGAAAAGTATTAATGTTTTATTAAGTAACAGCAATATTGACTCTTATCGATTAGTATCGATTCTCAGGATATCGAAAAAAGTTACAAGTATATGTTATAAAAATTATATAGGGTTCTTTAAACAGCCAGTTATTACCAAAGTCAGAGAAATCGGGCTAATATTTAAAAAGTATAACGTTACAATCAAATTAATAGTTATTAATAAACACAGACATTGAATAATAATTTGTAAATTAATAATTGTTTTCACCCAACAGCTGTGTCGAACTAGAAGGCGGGGTTCTGGCAATGATGAGACCAATATTGCAAATGGCTGCCGTGAAGTTAGTGAGATGTCATTCGTATATTGGACGTTCCAAATAAAAGATTTTCCTGTAGTATTCCTGTTCTGATGTCTGCGAATCTCTTGTAAAATGTTGTGTAGTGTCTAGTGTACTGTTTCTGAGTTGTATTTAGTGTATCCGTATAATTATTAGTTCAAACACTTTCCCCGGTTCCATCACTAATTTGGGTTAATGTATTACACAGTTTTCTTGTGTTTTGTGGTGTTTTTCAGAGTAGATTTATATTGTTCTGTGTTATGGAGTGTTACTTGATTGTTTCTGTTATAATATGATAGTTTTAGAAGTATTTTACAAGTCACTCGCGATTTCACAATAACGTACTATACACTCGCTTTGTATGTCTATTATAGGTTAGGTTATGCACGTTACCAAACGTATGTCATGTTAACCGTTCAAAAACCAATAATTAACTAACTGTTTCCTCCAGTTTCAATTAAACTCTTAGCCCATATAATATTATCCTTAACATTGTTCAAATATTTTTTCACATCCTGTATACATTTTTACATTTTCACTATATGAATGCCTAAACTTTGGTTATTTGTCAATTTTATTCACTAGATTTGATTTAAATTAATCTTTCAGTTCATTCTGGTTATTTTCAGATTAAATAATGCCATTTTATAGTGTTTTCTGTCCAAAAAATAGTAATTTTACTTTCAGTTTGGTATACAAACTGTTTGGAAGTCAAAACATTAAAATTTACTTCCTGTCATTATATAAATTCAGCCATTTTATCAGTTATATTTAATATTAATAATTCTATATTGTATTAAAAGGTTCCTATTCCCTTATTTTCTGGTAATTAATTGAATTAGTTGTATTCTGAAACATTATTCTGAAATATATGACTCCCATGTCTAAATTTCTGAGTTTAGTCATTTTCACTTTTATTCATAATTCTGAATATAATTTATTAAAATCTCTCTAAATGGTATGTGCAATTATATGGCATGATCTCAAGTTTATTTTGTCTAAACCCCTTTTGTTTATTTGCATTTAAATGAGCAATTTCTCTGTTTTGATGAAGTTTGGTTTCCATTCTTTTGGCCTATGATTTTTTAACAATTTTTCTTACAAAACAATTTACAAACAATATATGATGTGTGATACCCTCTCTGACTTTTACAAATAGTATTATAAATTAAACATGTTTTTAAATTACACAAAAACAATTAGTATTGGTTACAATACAAACAATAGTTAAAACAAATAAAGAATATTTTTTTTTTAAATAAATGGTTGTCTTCAAGTCAGACATTTTGCAACACAATCCTTATTTCTAAACATGGAAATATGGCTAAAAAAAAAAAAAAGGTTTTTTACTAACTAACATCTTAATTACCCTCTACTATTTACAAGTGGTAACTATTTTTATAGTTCTGATGTTAGTTGTTACAGACCCAAACAAATGTCCTTATATCTAAAACATTTTTAAACATTCTTATACTATATACATAACAACCTTATATTTATATTCTTATTTCTAAACATTATTATAAGTAGGATTCTACAGTTTTTATACTGTCTTTTACATATTGTCTTTGGGGAATTGTACCCTGTCATTAACAAATAAATAGTATTAATTGTTCAAAAAGTATTATGACATCTGTTTTTCTTTTTTCATGTAAAACAAAAATGTTATTTTAAACAGATTCATGTCTTATGAATAACATATTGTCACAGCACACATTTTAAGTCATTGAAAAATGCATATTTCATTGCATCCAATGTTTGTGATTGCCAAGAATGAAACACAAGGTTCATTTTTTATAATACCCAAAACTATCACTGGTTCACTTTGCACTTATATATTATGTTAATGCTAAATGGTCGTATAGTCTTATCAACATAATAAATTGGTTAGCGTTTTTTCAATGGAGATTTGTTCCATGGGTACTATATTATTGTTTCATCTTAGTTCACAGGAAACTTTTACTTTATACACTCCTCTCTCTTAAATTTGTATACATGTGGTTTTTATTTCGTTATACTTTTATTTTTAGATATTTATTTTGGGGATATAGGGATTTGGGTGTCTTTTATAAGAGCATGACATCTTCTTCAGGATGCTGCCCTCTTCTTCTTTCTTCAGTCTTCTTTTCTCCTGCCTTCTGGGACTGGTATCTTCTCCATCTTCTTCTTTATTACAGAAATACACAACCTGTATTGGTTGATCTTGGCTTATTTTAGGGTTTCTATTCTATTTATTCTCCCTCGTTGTGGGTTTGGTCATATTGTGTACTGCTTTGTTATTTACTATTTTACCTTCCTGGGTTATACCTTGAAAACCTTTGGTTATGAGACTGGTTTTGGATGATTCATCACTAGTAACTCCTTTTATTTTAACTTGTATTTTCTTTATAATAATGATTTCTTTCCACAGTTGCTATGAATTAATCTATTTATATTAAACTTAATGCTTTCTTCCAACTTTAAATATTATAACTTCATTATTCTAATGATCAATTGCCATTCAATATTATGCATACATCTGTCACGCTACAGATTGCTCCCCTCCAGAAGTAATTATTTCAGACATGTTTATGGATGAAATAATTTCTTATGATAATTTCATCATTTCTTATAATTCATTTTCTTCTCCATTTTTATATCGACTTTTTTATATTAGAGTTTTATTAATTTTATATATATAATTATTTGTTTTACTACTGATCCTTTTCGGATAGTTAGTGTCTTCTGAGATATATTATTATTGTAATACATTTTCTTTCTATATCAACTTCGTGTTGTATCCTTGGGATATTAATTCCCTAACATTCCCTATCACGTGGGCTGGGGCAGATCAGAGGGGCACTGTACGCTACTTCTCTGCTGGCCATACACCACTTCTATAAATTGAGTACAGGGGCATATCCATCCCTGCTCAAAAAAACATAATGCTGCTGGAATTATCTTCAGTCAGTCATCGAATAAATAAATAAAAAGTAGTCTCATTTTCGACTAATAAAAATATCTTTGGATTCTCCACTTCGTAGTCTCTCAGATTATCTCACATTTTCTATCTTAATAAATCTTCATAATCATTATTATACTCATTATATATATATTTTTTCAAAACTCTTAACTTGTCTGATATATTTATTTTAATTATGGTTGAAAACCTTTCCTTTAATAATTCTGGTTACTGTTTACAGTGTAACTCTCTTTCTTCTCCATCTGAATTCTCTTTATACTTTCTTCTGGTTACTCATAGTATTAGCATGGTCTTTATAAATAGTCTTTCGTATTCATTATTTGAATGGTCTTAATATATTATATTTAATTTTTTGACATTGTATCTTTACATTAGATATACAGGTTGTTATATTGATCATTTTATTTAAACATTTTGGTTCTTTCCTTTCTCTTAGAAAGTTATTAATCTGCCTTCGCATTCATTAACATTAATTCATTTATATTATATTTCATGTGGTATTTCTTCTCTTTGCATTTCATATAGGTCTTATTATTATCATTTGTTCAAAATCATCTTCTCCATCTGTTTGGTATGAGTTGTTCTTCTTCGCTCTTAATTAACTGTTTTCATTATCGTTTCATAGGTAATTAGTCTCTTTGCTTCCAAATTTTTTTTCCTTCTCTGGCATATTACACTCTTTTTTGTTATTCTTCTCTACTCCTTCAAATGCTATTGTGAATGTCTAGCATTTATTCTGGATTAACGTTAATTCTCTTTTCTGAATTAACCACTTTATTTTCTTCTCAATTCAATCATAATTGACACATAATTATTTTTTGGAACTTGGTTATTTTTAATGTAAAATTCAAACTATTCTCTTTATTTAATTGAAAAATATTTCTCATAAATTCTTGTAATATGTTGATCTTATCTTGTTTCAAAGTTCTGACGTTCTATCAACATTCAAATTCTGTTTAATTCATTTATTCCCAGAATTGTTTCATTCAGAATTGTTTATAGTATTGTGATTTTACCATTATTTCTGAATGTTTTGGTATTTCTCCAAATTCAAATTCTTCTTAATTATTTACCATAAAGTTTTCTCATAAACTTAGTTATAGTAAGTTGGTCTTACTTCATTTTTAAATTTTTTGTATATTAACTTCAAAATTCCTTTCTTCTTAATTCTTCAAAAATGTTTTTCTCTAAATATTAGGTTGTAAGGTGTACTTACATTATTTCCGAATTTTTAAAAATTATTAAATATTCTAAATTCCTTCTTCTTATAATTCTCCAAAATGTTCTTCTCAAAATATTAGGTTGTAAGATGTACTTACATTATTTTCGGATTTTTAAAATAAAAATTCTAAAATTCTTTTTCTTTCATAAAGTTTGTTCCAAAATTATTAGGTTGTAAGTTGTTCTTACATATTTTTGAATTTTTTCAAATTATTAAATTAAAAAATTCTTCTTCTTTTAATTCTCCAGAATGTTCTTCTCAAAATATTAGGTTGTAAGATGTACTTACATTATTTTAGGATTTTTTTAAAATATAAAAATTCTAAATTCCTTCTTTTTATAATTCTCCAAAATGTTCTTTTCAAAATATTAGGTTGTAAGATGTACTTACATTATTTCCGAAATAAATTCTAAATTCCTTCTTCTTATAATTCTCCAGAATGTTTTTCTCTAAATATTAGGTTGTAAGGTGTACTTACATTATTTTTGGATTTTTTTAAATTAAATTTAAAAAATCTTCTTCTTTTAATTCTCCAAAATGTTCTTTTCAAAATATTAGGTTGTAAGATGTACTTACATTATTTTTGAATTTTTTTAAAAAATAAATTCAAAATTCTAAAACTCACAACTCATTCTTCATAATATTTCTTCATAGAAGAATGATTGTACACTCCTTTGATCTTTCCTGAAACGATTTCCTTCAACTCATATGTATTGTTATGTTTATCATTTACCACAACATATGGGGTTATATTGTACTCTACACTGGCCCATATTATTTATACTTTTGTAAGTTGATCTTCTCTTTTTCTTTCCTTATAAATGCCTTTTCTTTTATATACCCAGGAAGATGGACGATTTTCTTTATGTCGTTCCATTGCTCATATTCTTATTGGTCATGTTCATTTTCTTACATAGTCTTCACTCATAAAACCCAGTTTTGTTTCTATGTTTATTCTTCGTATCATTTCCTTTCAATGATATTTATTTCGTCTCCTTCAACATTGTTTTTCGCCGTAGTCGGTTATCATGATCCGTCCCTTTTCTTGATGTCGTGTGGTATTTGTGTCAACCAGGGTCCATCATCTCAGTTGCTCTTATAAAATTTACCCTAGGGCGCGACACTCGGTTATTATTACTGTTATTATTTTTATTACTAAATTTATCATGATAATAATTTCGGTTAGGTGGGTAAGGCCTGTTACCATTATTGTTGGGATATGGATTTCTCTGACTGTATGGGACATTATTATGTTGGTATAAATTGTTTCTATTGTATGGATAGGGGTTGTTATCCCTAATGCCGTTAAAATTACTGCTAAACTGGTCATTACGCGGCGGGTTGTTAGGGCCGTCGTAATTACTGGGCTGGCTCCCTCTATCATCATATTGTATACACCAATACTTTTCTGGTCCATGTTTTGTGTTACTTGACAAATATCTGTGAGGATCTTCATCTGGGTTATCACTTATTATTTGTTTATCTGAAACACCATAAGCTGGTTTACCATCACATATCCACTCTGAGAGAATATATTTTAGTCTAACCGTACCCTGGAACTGTCCTGGATGGCACACTAATGGAATACATTCTGGTGATTCACCTGTGCCGTCATTACAGTCTGGTACGATATCACATTTCCATCTTTCTGAAATCCACTGTCCAGTTCTGCGCTGATATTGATCTTGTCCACATGTCGTATTCTGTTTACCTCTGGTCCTTTCCCATTGGTACACTACTGTCTTGTGGTAAATTATTTTGGAAATTACTTCGATTCTCCTTCTATAATTCATAGAATTCATGATGTCTTTGTCATAGGTAATTGGGATATTATTGCCATCAATTAACCCATGTTTCATCATCTCCAACTCTTCCTTCGTTTTTATTACACTTCTTGGATACATTCTCCTTTTCCTAGGTTTAATATCTTCCTTGTTTCCGCTAATTCTAATTCCAGGTAATACCACTACTTGTTCCTGCGTTTTATCATTTGGTACTTCTTCTGGTTCTGGTTTGCTATCATATTCTATTTCTTCGGTCTTCTCCTTTCTTAATTCTTCCCTTTTTAATCTGTCCTCTCTTATTTCCTTAATGTCCTCTTCCAGTTTCTTATTGGTTTCATCAATCTTCTTACCCAGGGACTGGTTATCTTCCTTCAGCCCTTCCATGTTCTTGTTCATCCCACTTAATTCTTCTTTCAAGGACTGGTTATCATTCCCCATTTTCTTACTCAAGTCTTCCTTCGTAGAGTCCAATTTCTTATCCATTTTCATGAACATTTCCATTAGTCTGTCCATTTTACTTTCTGCTGTTACCTTGGATTTCTCTAAATGTCTTTCCTGGATGTTGATCTCCCCTGTCTGCGTGGGTATCTCCGGTTGTTCCTCTGATGGTTCAGTTTGTTTGGACAACACCGATTGTAATACCTCTTCCACCTCTACTGGCGTTGCCTCTTTGTTGTCCATATCGACTTCTATTTCTTTTTCGGCCTCCGCCGCCCGTTTCTTAGATGTTGCACGTCGTTGCATTTTCCCTTGAAATTCTCTGGCTTTGTAGCTGTTGCCTAGCTCCAACTAGTGATTGGGTAGAATTTATTGGCCTTCCAATCGCTAATTAAAGCCCCTGAAGTTGTGCGCCAATTTGTAATAATACAAATTTAAATAAGTATAGATGTGTGTTGTGTGTTGAAGATATACTTATTATGGAGTATGTGACTCCGATGTAATCAAGTCCAATGTAATATGTTTAATTGGTGTGGCTCTCGACGTCTTACTGGCCTGAAACACTTCCTTAAGTTTCCCAGCTGGTCGAGTCCCAATGGTAGCAAGACCGGTCGAGTAGCGTAAAGTTGATGAAGAAATATATATGCTCAGCTTCACCGAAAGTTTCAAAACAAAAATTATTGTTTTGAAGAAAATTAAAAAAAAATTATGTTTATAAAAAAAAATAATAAAAAAAATTTTTTAATTTAATTAATTAATTAATTAGGATCAATTAATTAATATAGGGCTGTGAAGTTTTAAACAGTGTAATGCTCTTCTGAAAATTTTTATTAAAGTTTTAGTATAATTTAAATAATCTATCACCACTCATAAGACTGTCTGTAAACCAATCGATATTTGTTTACCTTTCTATTTTTTAGGTTATCTTCACTTACGGGTGGTAAAGTCCTTGTAGATTATCAATTAGAATTATATTATTGGTAATTAGTATTATTGAAGAAATAAAGAACTATTAAGTATTGAAAAGTATTAATGTTTTATTAAGTAACAGCAATATTGACTCTTATCGATTAGTATCGATTCTCAGGATATCGAAAAAAGTTACAAGTATATGTTATAAAAATTATATAGGGTTCTTTAAACAGCCAGTTATTACCAAAGTCAGAGAAATCGGGCTAATATTTAAAAAGTATAACGTTACAATCAAATTAATAGTTATTAATAAACACAGACATTGAATAATAATTTGTAAATATAATAATTGTTTTCACCCAACAGCTGTGTCGAACTAGAAGGCGGGGTTCTGGCAATGATGAGACCAATATTGCAAATGGCTGCCGTGAAGTTAGTGAGATGTCATTCGTATATTGGACGTTCCAAATAAAAGATTTTCCTGTAGTATTCCTGTTCTGATGTCTGCGAATCTCTTGTAAAATGTTGTGTAGTGTCTAGTGTACTGTTTCTGAGTTGTATTTAGTGTATCCGTATAATTATTAGTTCAAACACTTTCCCCGGTTCCATCACTAATTTGGGTTAATGTATTACACAGTTTTCTTGTGTTTTGTGGTGTTTTTCAGAGTAGATTTATATTGTTCTGTGTTATGGAGTGTTACTTGATTGTTTCTGTTATAATATGATAGTTTTAGAAGTATTTTACAAGTCACTCGCGATTTCACAATAACGTACTATACACTCGCTTTGTATGTCTATTATAGGTTAGGTTATGCACGTTACCAAACGTATGTCATGTTAACCGTTCAAAAACCAATAATTAACTAACTGTTTCCTCCAGTTTCAATTAAACTCTTAGCCCATATAATATTATCCTTAACATTGTTCAAATATTTTTTCACATCCTGTATACATTTTTACATTTTCACTATATGAATGCCTAAACTTTGGTTATTTGTCAATTTTATTCACTAGATTTGATTTAAATTAATCTTTCAGTTCATTCTGGTTATTTTCAGATTAAATAATGCCATTTTATAGTGTTTTCTGTCCAAAAAATAGTAATTTTACTTTCAGTTTGGTATACAAACTGTTTGGAA
The DNA here is from genome assembly GCA_034769895.1 of Magicicada septendecula. Lineage (NCBI taxonomy): Eukaryota > Metazoa > Arthropoda > Insecta > Hemiptera > Cicadidae > Magicicada > Magicicada septendecula. Next base: position 258,783,443 of record CM068370.1, on the reverse strand, counting down.
GTCAAAACATTAAAATTTACTTCCTGTCATTATATAAATTCAGCCATTTTATCAGTTATATTTAATATTAATAATTCTATATTGTATTAAAAGGTTCCTATTCCCTTATTTTCTGGTAATTAATTGAATTAGTTGTATTCTGAAACATTATTCTGAAATATATGACTCCCATGTCTAAATTTCTGAGTTTAGTCATTTTCACTTTTATTCATAATTCTGAATATAATTTATTAAAATCTCTCTAAATGGTATGTGCAATTATATGGCATGATCTCAAGTTTATTTTGTCTAAACCCCTTTTGTTTATTTGCATTTAAATGAGCAATTTCTCTGTTTTGATGAAGTTTGGTTTCCATTCTTTTGGCCTATGATTTTTTAACAATTTTTCTTACAAAACAATTTACAAACAATATATGATGTGTGATACCCTCTCTGACTTTTACAAATAGTATTATAAATTAAACATGTTTTTAAATTACACAAAAACAATTAGTATTGGTTACAATACAAACAATAGTTAAAACAAATAAAGAATATTTTTTTTTTAAATAAATGGTTGTCTTCAAGTCAGACATTTTGCAACACAATCCTTATTTCTAAACATGGAAATATGGCTAAAAAAAAAAAAGGTTTTTTACTAACTAACATCTTAATTACCCTCTACTATTTACAAGTGGTAACTATTTTTATAGTTCTGATGTTAGTTGTTACAGACCCAAACAAATGTCCTTATATCTAAAACATTTTTAAACATTCTTATACTATATACATAACAACCTTATATTTATATTCTTATTTCTAAACATTATTATAAGTAGGATTCTACAGTTTTTATACTGTCTTTTACATATTGTCTTTGGGGAATTGTACCCTGTCATTAACAAATAAATAGTATTAATTGTTCAAAAAGTATTATGACATCTGTTTTTCTTTTTTCATGTAAAACAAAAATGTTATTTTAAACAGATTCATGTCTTATGAATAACATATTGTCACAGCACACATTTTAAGTCATTGAAAAATGCATATTTCATTGCATCCAATGTTTGTGATTGCCAAGAATGAAACACAAGGTTCATTTTTTATAATACCCAAAACTATCACTGGTTCACTTTGCACTTATATATTATGTTAATGCTAAATGGTCGTATAGTCTTATCAACATAATAAATTGGTTAGCGTTTTTTCAATGGAGATTTGTTCCATGGGTACTATATTATTGTTTCATCTTAGTTCACAGGAAACTTTTACTTTATACACTCCTCTCTCTTAAATTTGTATACATGTGGTTTTTATTTCGTTATACTTTTATTTTTAGATATTTATTTTGGGGATATAGGGATTTGGGTGTCTTTTATAAGAGCATGACATCTTCTTCAGGATGCTGCCCTCTTCTTCTTTCTTCAGTCTTCTTTTCTCCTGCCTTCTGGGACTGGTATCTTCTCCATCTTCTTCTTGATGCCATCAGGTTTCTTGGGATCTTCTCCATCTTCTTCTTTATTACAGAAATACACAACCTGTATTGGTTGATCTTGGCTTATTTTAGGGTTTCTATTCTATTTATTCTCCCTCGTTGTGGGTTTGGTCATATTGTGTACTGCTTTGTTATTTACTATTTTACCTTCCTGGGTTATACCTTGAAAACCTTTGGTTATGAGACTGGTTTTGGATGATTCATCACTAGTAACTCCTTTTATTTTAACTTGTATTTTCTTTATAATAATGATTTCTTTCCACAGTTGCTATGAATTAATCTATTTATATTAAACTTAATGCTTTCTTCCAACTTTAAATATTATAACTTCATTATTCTAATGATCAATTGCCATTCAATATTATGCATACATCTGTCACGCTACAATATCTAATTTCACATTTACATTATTTTTAAATTCTTGAATTTCGTTTTTGTGTTCGTCAAATTTGTTATCAAATGTATTCAACAATAACTGCATCATAGTCATCATATCACTATTACTTTCTCTCTTAATTAAGGTTGGCGTGGACTGACTCGTCACACCTTCCATTATTTTCGATTCGGTCAACTGACTCTAAATTACTGTCATTCGTTTGAACTCCCGAATCGCTACTTAACTGACTTTCTATCTGACTGTCAGATAAGCTGACTTCATTGTTAATATTTTCATTAGTATTCATCATTTTTATTTAATTCTTACTTATTTATAATACACATCTATCACTCATATTATAACCTTACTACTTATGTTTACACATTTTTTAGTTACCTTAAACAACCATTCTGCTCTCCCAAGTAGGCCTATATTTATATAAAAAAAATATGTTTTATATAAATGTCCGTAAGTTCGGAAGCCAAATGTAATATAATTAACTTGTCCCTGTTCTTTCGGGCGCAAAATGTAATATAATTTTCTACTCATAATTAGAATTTAGTTAATGTTAATTTTATTGACGGTTTTCTTTCTAATTTTTTCGGGCGCCATCTTGTTACCAACTACGTATGAAAAAAAAATATATGTGTACTTACCATTTTTCTCGGGTTCTTTTCAGCGAACAGGAGATCAGAATGGTTGTCGAAATAATGAAAACTTTATTTATCTATTTGTTACCAAAAGACGTTTCCTTTTATTTTTTTTTTTTATTTCACTCCCACAGTTGTACATTTTATTTCTTTTAAACCATTTGAACATATTTGGCCACGAGGCTCAATTGATAAAACAAATCAAGTAATTAATTAGTAATTCAGAAGTTATAAGATATCAAATAAAGTGATTTTAAATAACTTATAATTGATCGCAACCAGCACTTCCTAATTATATAGATTCTATACTGTCACACAGACACGCACACACAATCATCCCATTCCCCTAGAGATCTCGTTTATTGAAATATTATAATCATATTAAAATTTTGAGTGTTTGCCCTTATTTAAAGATTGTTCTGCCCCCCGTTTTTTTACTTACCTTGCAAATCAGTCCAAAAGACGTCATATTGCTTCACACGCACTACATCGATTATTTTTTAACTTTCACTGCCTTTACATGTTTTTTAAAACTGTTATTCCATTCTGATTTAAGTTAAAATTTTAATACTTCACTTTTTACATTTTTATGTGAATGCGGGCGCGAAAATCACGCACAGCCGGCGGACACACACACTGCTTGTGTCCGGTGTGTTGAGATGTTATTGTCCGACTGCTTTTGTTTGCTGTGTGTCACAAGGCTGCTGGCGTTGACACACCTACATAGCAGCGTGACGCATGCACTGACGTAATATGGTCTGATGTTCCGTTATATAACTTGTTGACAGTTTTGTGTGTCATTGGTTGACCTTGGCACAATTCCAGCTTGTTGATTCTCTCGCTTTAGAAATTCACATACAATATTTTCAATCAGTCGTACCACCTTGCTACCACTGTCGCTAACAATAAATTTACCTTTGTTTACGTTTGCCCCTATTATCAAAAAATGTTATTTGTTTTATAAAAAAAAATGCAAACTGCCCCAAAATTAGGCCGAAAAAATGCCCCGTTACAATTAACCTTAGAACACCTTTCATAAATTTAGGTACATGTGTAGAATGAATGGAAGTAATAACAGCAGTGATGATAATGATAATAATAGCAGTAAGTTATGCTTTATGTGATAGTAATAATTAATTCTACTAACCAGTGATTCTATTATTAATTATATGATTGCATGCGTGTCTGACATATGTATCTGTTTCACACAGACTATACATTGTAGTATTTGGCATGCCTATAATGTTTAACTGTACACGTTACATATCAGGGGTCATTGACTACAGAAGCCAAATGACAGATACAGGTACATGTGAGATAGAATACAGTAGAAAATAACAATCCCCACCCTATCCCATTGAAGTAGTTTCACTGTCAGTTAGCAAATACTGCTACTTAGGGTGTGCAGGAACGAACCAACAGCTTGGAATATAAATGTAGTTCAGTCATGTACAATTTACTCTGTTCATGTATTATACACTGTGTTAATGCTATATAATTCAGATTGCAATAAAGTGATTATTCACTTGAAAGTTTACAAAATGGATGATCCAATGGTAAATTCAAGATTTCATGTACAAGTTATATATGTCAAAGTTATTGAAAAAAAAAAACTTCAGATATCAGCTAAAGTCTATAATACATGTTTCCATGTTTCTGTTAATATTATTTTTACTGCTATCTGCACATTATAGTACAGTAGAATGTGAACATTTCAAACTAATTCAGACTAGAAGTTTGTATTTTTCATTTGTTTGAATTTTCAGGCAGATCAGAATGTTCAAAGTAAAACTAAATGTAAAAAATTATAAAACATAGTACAATGTGCAGCTTATATATATTATATATGGTCTTTTGAAAACAACAACATACTGATCCTTTCAAAACAAACAATTTTTTATCATTAATTGTAAAATAATGTCATTAAACAAAATAATTAATTTTTGTATTGTTTTAGAATATAGTATAGTTATGTATACTACACATTCAGGTTTTTAAATTGTTTCCACCTGTGATTTGAAATGAGTAGTACGTATGACCAACTCTTGATTATGTATGCTAATGGATTGCAAAGGATACTGAAAATAAAACAAAAACTTAGAAAATTACAGTTAATTAGCAAAAAAAAATAGACTATGTGTTAGTGAAACTAATAACTAATGTTAAATTGTTAACTGATAACTAAAATAATTCAAATATTTAGTAAATTTTTAGCGTAATTTACTGAACTGTGGATGGATAATGTGATATGCTACAAGTTCTACCATACACAGTAATTGTCTTGTGGTTTCACTGTCTGTATTGCCAATGTTTACTCTGGTAACAGACAATGTAAGTTGTTTTTTTCTATATACTTGGTTACCTGTACAGTACATTATTGTTAGCCAGATATTATCATAGTGTACATGGCACACGTAATCCTATCGTTCTTTGAAAATTTTCCTAGTCTATAAAGTAACTAGTTTAGTTGCATAAAAAATATCGCTGACACAAAATGTTAAGTGATACATGCAATAAGTTCAGGTATAACACAATGTGACAGTCTGATTCTTTGAAGTGGTACAGTACAGCAGTGATTATCTGAAATGATCATGTCAGCAATTTTCCTGAAAAACAATTTTATGGATAATTGTATGGTTGTTAAACAGTATTTTTCTAGGAAATTTTTTGAAAAACAATGCACCACAAAAGTGAAAATTATTTTATGTTATAGATGACCTACAAATCATAATTACACATATACAGTGTTTGATCAAAAAGTTTGTCATGTTTTAATTTCCCACGTTAGAAATGTGAGATTAAAAGACTTTTATAAGATATGTTTATGACAGTTATTTAAAATTTTAGCCAATTGAATGATAGTTTAGATTTTACAACTAACTGAGCAAATTGTGATGGGTATCGTAGGCAATTTTTTAACATTTTACAAATACAAGATTGAAGAACTTGCACAATTGCAGTTGCAGAGAACTGGGCAATTTATGGAGATTGCCCCACAATAATGCCCCATCTCAAGTATAAAGTTAACATTTTGCAACCGTTGAAGACATACAGTAAAACCTCGTATTTACGCTCCCGCTTATAACACTATCCCGTCCATTACACTCTTTTTATACGGTCCCTGGACGTTTCATATACATACCCCTTAAATTTTAACCTCTTATAACGCTTCCAAGTCCCGCTTATAGCGCTTTTTCCCCAGTCGAAAATGAGGAAAAATTCCATATAAATTGTGAAACAGTACTGTATTTGAGATGTTTTAAAAGCATGGTGAAGAAATTGTTGCTCTGACTGTACTGAAGGTCATTACACCCCGAGTAGACGAAAGGAATTCCACCCTCTACCTGAAGAAACCCTCCGGCCAGCAGTGTCGGGACTTGTACCTAACAGTACTTTCCTTTGCTTGAAAGGAATTTGACACTCAAAAGTCTCCCTGTCAATACAGTACATTTCTGTCCTTTCTTATTAGTCGTTCTTTGAATTCTTGGCAGTGCAGTTTTGATTAGTGCAAAAATGGCAAAGCGGAAATCTCTATCTATAAGTGAAAAATTACAAATCCTCCGTAAGTACGACGAAAATTCTACGCTGAATCAAAAGGATTTTTCTGAATCTGTGGGAATCCCTTCATCCTGCTTAAGAACAATAATAAAAAATAGGGATGCTATTACCGATGCAGCGAAGGGTGGTTGCAAACGTAAGAAAGTGAGATCCAGGAAATATGAAGACGACAAGGAAATTGTTATTGAATGGATTCACCAATCCCATGATGCTTCAATTCCATTAAGTGGCCCAATCATACAAGAGAAAGCATGAGAAATAGCAGGCAAATTGAACACAGACTTTTCTGCTTCGATTGGTTGGCTTGATAGATTCAAGAAAAGGCATGGCATAGTGTATCGGCAAATCAGTGGTGAATCAGAGTCAGTTAGTGACAGTGATGTAAATGACTGGCAAAGTGAAGTGCTACCTAGGCTCATTAATAATTATGCGCCGCGCGGATGAATGTGGCTTATTCTTTAAGCTAATGCCCGACAAGTCATATCTGTTCAAAGGGGAGAAATGTCACGGTGGCAAATTAAGCAAAGAAAGGGTAACTGTGCTTGTTGCTGCAAATGCCGATGGATCTGAAAAATTACCACTGTTAATGTTGGGGAAGTCACCTAAATCCCGATGTTTTAAAAACATTAAACGACTGCCTTGTGAATACAAAAATCAACCACATGCCTGGATGACTGGTGACTTGTTTGCCACTTGGCTCAAAGACTTAGACCAAAAAATGGTAAAAACCAATTGCAGAATCCTGCTTTTTGTCGATAACTGTCCAGCTCACCTGAAAAATGTGAATCTGAAAAATGTAGAACTAGCATTCCTGCCTCCCAACACAACCAGTAAACTCCAACCAATGGACCAGGGTATCATAAAAGTGCTCAAGCATTTTTATTGAAAGCATATTGTTCTACGATATCTGCAGTGCATCGACAGTGGGGCCGAAAACCTCATCACCTTATTGGCGCAATGAATTTCATCTCTGCTGCATGGGAAGGGATCGATGCGCAGACCATCGCCAATTGCTTCAATAAAGCAGGCTTTTTTAAGGTAAAATTCTAAATGTTGTTAGATTAGGCTATTATCGAGCTTCTGTATAAAACTTTTTTTGTTTCGACAGGGGGTTAATTTTCTTTTTTTAATTTCTTAGGGACATGGTGTAACACCCGGTGAAACAAATGCCCCTGTCACAATTGATAATGACGAGGATTGGGCTGCTGTACGGGAGAAGTTAGGAGATGATAACTTGGAAGATTTTGTATCAGTTGACAATGGTCTAGTGACATCAGAAATCCACGATGTCGACGACATGATTGCGGACCATGCTGCCGCTACCGTCCAAGATGAAGACAGTGATGAGGAAATTGAATCTTCGGAGGAAAATGTCCCCACACGAAATGAAGCTCTCGGAGCAATAAATCTGCTCCGAAAATACAATATCACTGTTACTCCTGGCGGCATATCAAGTGACGTGAATAGCTACTTAAACCGCATAGAAAATGTAATCATTCATAACAGTAGTACACACACTCGACAAACATAATCAAAGACTTTTTGAATAGGAAATGAGCTAGAATTTGCATTTTGCATTGTAACTAATGAACAATACTGTAATTATAAATACAGTATTGTAATAATAATAATACTGTAATACATTAATAAAATAAAATACTGTACAGTAATAATAAAACACAGTACTGTAATTGTTTCCTATGAAGTGGTGTCCAAATTGTTTTCCCATCTCACAAATCATTTCCTGTCTATAGCGCTGTCCCACTTATTAAGCATTTAAACCACAGTCCCTTGACGAGCGTATTAACGGGGTTCTACTGTATATGTTGTGTGAATAATGAGACAGACGCTTTAATGTGGTGGAAATGTTACATAACATACAAAAATATTTATGATTATAGTATGCGTGAATGAAGGGGCTTACAAATAGTACAGTTGCTTCCAAGGCTTTCACGAATCAGTTTAAGATACTGGTAGTATGATGAAGAATGTGGTATTGTGTGCTTTTAATAAAGAGTAGATGGTTAATAAATACTACTATTTGGGCTGTGGTAGATAATAAGGTTACATTTGTGCTGAAGTGATGTGTGGTGACATTGCTAATCTGTACACTGTAGTAAAAGATCTTTGACCTACCATTGCTTTGCTGGTGTCATTCATGAACAATGTTCTGTTATTTCAGTTCTGTTCTCTCACCTGCATGATTTCATGGTTACACCTGTAGTCACTATGAAGTACAAAACTTATTACTGTCTGAAAACTAGAACATGGGTTGTCCTTTGTATGATATTTAGAACACATGTTTTTCTCTACCTTTCCAAGAGAAGTGCTGTTTTTTTTTTTTAAGCTTTTCAAAGGTACTGATTTTTTTAGTGCAAATAACCCAAGTGGATCAAACGTGCAATCCTAGACATAAACTATTGTTAACGTGAACAAAATCTAAAGTTGTTAACTCAGAGTAAAAATATAGTGCTACACAAACATTTTAAGGTAAATTTTGTTTATTCTAGAAAGAGTTAAGCTGTCTAATAAGGGGCATAATTTGGCACTTTCATTATTGTGTATTAGTTGTCGATAGGTTATTAAAACAAACCAAGATATACTTGGAAAACATTTTTGTTGCTACTTGAAGTACACACCTTAAACTACTTTTCTACACAGTTCCATCATTGTTAAAGCATTTTTTGTTGTGGATCACCAGGTGTTTATATCTTCATCATAGAAATTTCCCGCCTGTGATTTAGCCACTAAGGAAGAATTTTTAATGGTTGAAAAGGTAATATTCTCTTTTTGCAATGTTTGGATAATTAAATTGTACTCAGTTGAGGGCTGTGAAATCTTGCATTGTAGTAGAAGTGTGCGGACGAGAATTGTCATGAATCAACACAATGCCCTGGGTGACCATCACACATTGCTTTTACTGAATCGCTTAACACAATTTCACAAGTATTTTGCAGTAGACATCCGAGTTGATTGTTGAGCCTTGAGCCAAGAAGTCCATGAGCAAAACCCTTTTCTGTCCCAAAAGACTGTGTACTGCTTTCCGAGAGAGAACGGTTGACTTGCATTTTTTCATTGCAGGCAGTGAAGTGTGCCTCTGTGCCATAGATTGTTGTTTTGATTCAGAGGTTGCGTGTGATACCCATGTCTCGTCCCTGGTGACTATATGGTTCAGTAGTCATCCCTTTGGTGTGTGAATCGTGTCAGAAAAGTTAATGGACTTCACGACCCTTTCATTTTGTGTTCTCCTGTAAGATTTTTGAACCCAGAGTGCGCACAATTTCCAGTAGCTTAGTTAAAACACAGTTTCATGACAAACTGAACATGAAATTTTGGAAAATGCAGAGAGAGCGACATCATAGTGAATCGTCTATTCTCTGTAAGCTGCTTGTTCTGTTCATTGCCGTGAACATTTTCGAGTCCTTTGTTTAAAAGTGTTACCCATCTCCCTACCACTGAATCAGTCATTGCTTCTTCTCCATAAACATCGCAAACTTGACGGTAAACTTCAGATGGTTTAATGCATTTCACATTCAAGCAGTGGTGGATTAGAAGCGCGTGGTGCCCTTATGCTGCCATCAGACTGGTACCACCCTGTTTCAAAATTCAACCTTTTATCCATTAATGGCATAAATTCAACACTGATGAATGGCATACACAATTTCAAAAGTTAACAATTATTTTATTACACTCAAATTACAACAAATATGTAGCTAAATAGTGATTACAATGAACACAAGAGTAGGCCTACTTAAGCTTAGAAAATACTAATCAATCCATTTCTTTCTTGATTTTGCCTTAACAAAGTCTTGTATAATTTCTTCTAAATCAAGCGATTCAAGTATTTCACTTTCAGTATTGAAGCTTGCTAACGAAGATAATCTCTCTTCTCTCATAGTTGAACTCAACATATCTATAATGCATTTTAATAAAAAAAAATAATATTTCAGATTTGGAGTTAGCTATTGTAATTGTCAAAAGCAGATGATAAGAAATGTATATATTCGGAAATACATCAATCATTTTTCTATCAATAATCCAGTTTAATAGTTTGAGTGGACAAACTGTACTATCATGGAATCTATCATCTTCATATGAACGATTTGAAAGAAACCTCTTTCTTGCAATTTTAAACGTAGCACAATGTGCTTCAATTCTATTAGAAAATTGTTCAGGTAAACTTCTATAAGAGCTTTTGCTTGATTTTTCAACTTGACACTCTCCATGGTTAATAACTGTGTAAGAAAATGAAACAATTGCATAATGTGATCATAAGCTTTGCTTCGTTTAGTCAGTTCAGCTGGAATGGTGCCCCCTCTGACCGGTGAGGGTGCTGCAGCATACCCTAGCGTTATGGATAATCCGCCACTGTATTCAAGAAATGAATTGCACACCTGCTTTCATACCCAGCGGGCATCTTGATTTTCTTAAGACATTATAAACACATCCAATGAAGCTTACTCAGCACACAGTTATTTACAAATGGAGTTGTTGCCTTGACAGTTGCAACCAATGAAACAACAAACTCGCCATGCATGCGCAACAATGTGCCAGTATCGATACTGTGGAATATTTATGAACGGAATTACTTTCTGAATTTCCTTTGTATTATGTCTGCTGAGTTTATTTGTGCTAGTTATTCAGATGCGAATTTTTTAGTAACCAGTTATCTGAAGAAGTGTATAAAATTGTGCAGTTATGTACTATATATCATGCAACTGTATTATTCAGTTTACTTACTCAAGTGTACTCTTCTTTCTCAGATAACTGAGCATCTGTTTGTTACACCTCTGAATGGCTTTATTAAAGTGGCGGATGTTGCATAAAGCCACATTCATTATAATCAAAAACCAATTCATTGTTAATTTTCTTGAAACATAGCTTGACTAATTTATTGAGTGTTTGTTTACAGTTTTTTCTATTTATTCATATTCAGTAGGATTTTTAGTATCAGTTATTGTTTAAAGCTCTACTCTTGAGTGTGATTAATCTATCTACTTTGTGAAAGGTTATTCAGAAAACATTAAATTATTATAATTTATTACAACTTTGTCTCTTGTAAGTTAATCTAAGTGACTGTGTTTATTTGTAAGTGTAATGAACCCTGTTTGATATAATTGCTTAAAAAAGTACTAGTAGTGATAACAAGGAATTGAATGAGTAGTGTGAAAACTGAAAAGAATTTGCCCTTTTTAGAAGTTGTTATACTGTTATTATTCCCACTTCTTTTTATTTGAAACCTGACCCTTGTACTTGTAATTGTCAAAATAGTTAGAAGCCACTGCTTTACCTCAGCCATTTATTCTTATTTTGTATTACTTATCCCAAAAATTATAAATAAATATAAAATTCAGATTTATGTGTGTTTTGTAGTTAGAGCTGGTGTTCACACCTGAAGGCGGTAAAGAAGAAAGAATTCCAGTCTTTGATTTCAAAGGTCCTGGTATCACTATGGGAATGTATAACACTGATGAATCAATAGCAGCTTTTGCACATTCCAGTTTCCAAGTAAGTTTAATATTCATGTTAAATGCGCTATCCAAGTCACTTGTACGAATTAATAACTAATTTTACCTTATTTGTCCGCCTTGTGACTTCTTATAATTTTTCTATGACGCATTTCAGAGCTTATGCTCCATCATCAGGTATATATTAAAATAAAACTATCACTCTTACCGAGGTCGTCACATGATATAAAATGTCAAAACTTTTTGCATATGAACAGCGCGCGGAAGTAGGGTGCGCACCCATTCATGCTCAATTTGCCACTGAGCAGTCGCTACGTTATCTTATTACCGGCGAGCAGTTTCAAGGCCATGTCGTACAAGTGGTTTGAAGCAAAGTTTAGTTGCTCATTCAACATGCAATCGCGACTGCTTGGGTCAGCGTATGCACTATAAATTTCGAACTCCTCCAAGGCATTCATGAATCGACCCTTCTTACATACATTTAACGGAATTAAGTTTGAATTGAAGTCCGTATAGTTGTGATTATGTGAACTTAGGTGTCGGGCGTAGTTGGATTTAATGCTGTTGATATTACTTGTTTTTGGTATACGTTCTCGAAAACGCTTAAGGAACTTCTCCCAGTTTGTCCAATGTAAAAACTATTGCAATCATTATATAGTAGTTTATATATTCCTGTTTTTTCTTCTGGAGGTATGTTTTTTTTGGTCTTAGAATGTTTAGTAATTTATTATTGGTTCTGAACGAGATATTAAAACCAATATTGTTCAGCACAGATGATAAAACCTTAGGCATTATGCTTGTGTAATTAGTTGATATAAACATTTTTTGTACATTATTGTTCGTTTGTGGTTTATTTGTTTCTTTCATGCTTTTTTAACAGTTTGTCTATGGTCAAACTACTGTACCCATTAGCAACCGTGATGTGTTTTATAGTATTTAGTTCATCCTGAAAGTCATTATCATCAAGAGGAATTGTTAATAACCTGTTAATAAAACTATTATACACTGCCATTTTCTGCGAGTATGGGTGATGAGAGTCCGCGTGTATTGTAATGTCGGTAGTAGTAGGCTTCCTATAAATGTTGAACTTTAGATTATTTACCTGTCTGGTGATAGTTAAATCTAGAAAATTTAATCTTCGGTTTCGAGTATGAATTTGATTTTGCTATTTATTTTATTTAAATAATTTTTGAACAGCTCGATCTGTCTTGTAGTACCATCAAAAATGAAAAAAGTATCATCTACATACCGTGCATAAAATATTATTTTCTTTGCATGTATATTATTATTTAACATGTGTGTGTTCTCATAAAAATACAAATAAATATCAGCTAATAGGCCGGAGAGGGGTGAGCCATGGCCAGTCCATCATATTGAAAGTAGAATAAACCATCAAAGGTGAAATAATTTTGTTTTAGAACTACCTCAAGTAGGTTGATTAATTCATTTATCATTTGTGTATTCATGCAACAACTACAGACAGATTATTTCTCAAGATCTTTAATGTATCGTTTACAGGGATATTTGTGTATAAATCAGTTATATCAAATGATGCTAATTTGTGGTTGGGCTGTAAGTCAACAGATAATGTAACTCTTATAATGAAATCAGTGTTGTTTACAATACTATGATTATTTTGTAATTGTAACATATCTTTAATCAAGCAGGCAAGAGCTTTTGCAGTTTTGAAGCCAGGGGCGGTGTTAAGTTCACAAGTGGTTTGATAGGTATGTTGTCTTTATGAATTTTGGGTAATCCTGTGAATAACAGAGCCTTTGCATTGTGGGCTTTAGGTATCGTCGTGTATTTTCATTAAATAAAATGATGCCAGTCGTGGTCAGTTGCAACCAAATGAAGTTTTTATCTGTTCTCACCCAGTCAATTATGCCCTGCAATTTCACTTGGTCGCAACTGACCAAATCCTTCGCGATGTTCCTGTTCCAAACTTCAGCCTAATAGGTGATTATAAGTTTTGTTATAAGGTGGACTCAGATGTGAGTGGAGTGAGTAGAAACGGCTCATTAAAGACCAATCATTGCGATCTAATGCTTCGATGTCTGTAATAACATGAGTGTTTTTTAGTAACCTGCAAATTGGTTAGTTTTGATACCTATGCAGGGTGAGCAAAGTGAGTGCAGAGGTCTGTCACATATGGATTCAGTATGTAGAGTATAAATATACCAAAATATGCACAGAGAAAGTTGATTGGCCACAACAGTATATAAACATTCAAAACAGCCATACACATTACCAATCTAGGCATGAGCTGTCATCTCTTCATATGCCTTTGATAGACGTAGTCAGTGTCTGTAGTCAAAAGGATTATGTTTTTAATGACACTTGACTGGGTTCAAATTTTTCCTCAGTTGCAACTGACCACATTTTGTACAATTTGATCGCACAGTTAGGTTCTTAGCAGAACAATGGCAGAATCTCAAAGGAAACAGTATGATTTAAGCATGACTGACATTTTACTCATAGAATGATAAGTTGCCAAAAATGAGTAAAGAATTGATCAGTTAATATCCCAGCCTTTATTTTGTAAAAAAGTGCTGTATATATATATATTATATACAGGGTGTCCCGGGAGGAGAGGGAAATAATTTGAGAAATGGTTCTATAGTGTAAAAGAAGAAAAAAAGTTCATATAAACATATGTCTGGAAACGCTGTTTTTAACCGAAAAAAACGTGTTTTTAGGTTAGAAGTACAATAACTTTGTTAAATGACTAATAAATGCATAAAAGTTAAAAACAAAACTTGTAAAGAATTTAATTCTGAGAAAAATGGTGTAAATAAAGTCAATAAAAATCAACAAAAAATTCCAATTGTTTCCAATTTTCCAAAATTTGTTTTTAGGCAAATATTTTTCTGTTTTACGTCGGATATCATGAAACTTATGGGAAATACAGTTCTCCGACCTGTTTTATTCGATTTTTCAGGTCAAAAACCATAAGAAACAATAGAATTCGCCCCTTCCCAGAATTTCAGAAAGTCTTCATTTACCCGGGGGAACCGAAACCCGGGCAAAATCTTTCGCTAGCCGTAACTCGCTTACAAAGCGTTTCCGGACATATGTTTATATGAACTTTTCTTCTTCTTTTACACTATAGAACCATTTCTCAAATTATTTCCCTCTCCTCCCAGGACACCCTGTGTGTGTGTGTGCATTGTATATAAATGTGTGTTTTTGAATGTAAGAGTGTGTAAAATTGTCTCAGAATTATACTCATCATATTTGGTGTGATAAATATGTGGCTTTGCAGTTATAGTCAAATTTATTTTGTAATAAACTAAATACATTATGTAGAGAATACACATTTTAATACAGTTAAAACTTTTAACTCTGTATTTATTTTGCTCTTGAGGCAATGCTGTTACTATTGTTTCTAAGACTACAGGAACAATCTGACTGTCAACTGTGCAAATGAAATTGTGAAATCATGTACTCTATATTGTATTTTCTAAACATTTGTAGTACCAGATTTTTTAATCCTTGTGGAAATTGTTGTCCACAGGTAGCATTACAGAAAAAATGGCCATTGTATTTATCTACCAAAAATACAATTCTAAAGAAGTATGATGGTCGCTTTAAGGATATCTTCCAAGAAATCTATGAAAGGTATACTGAAATTTATAATTTACTACATATTGTATTTACACAGTATGTGTAATAGTTTGTGAACTTAGTTCTGTAATGTTTTGTACAGAATTCTATTGTCTTTTTGTCACATTTAAGAATTGTCTTTTAACAGTGAAGGAACCAGTGCAAATAAAACTTGGCCTTGTATGTATGACTCATATCTACAACTATTAATTGGGTTTAATAGAGCTCTTTGTTGATAAACTTGTTATGCTATTGTGCCTTGTCAAGGACTTTGCAGCTGTAGCCAACCTTAAACCCTAATGCTCTTATGCTGTTTAAATAAACCTACATTTGTGTTTAGTATAGTTATTGCTGTTGGTTGATATTAATTGTAGGCCTACTTTGTTGGCAATATAACATTTGTTGCAATATTTGCAGCGACTTTTGTAAATGGCATTGCTTACAGTCATATTGTTGAAACAATTGGATACACTAGATGCTATAAACAAAACAGAAAATAAAATAAAATATGAATAAATCATATATAAGAGCTTACCCAGAAACAAATGCAATACTAATAATTGAAATAAATGGTCAGCATTCACATTTATAAATAGCAGCATTAAGAAAATTATAGTACTTAAAAACCATAGATATTAAAATAACATACAAAGAACAAAGAATAACAATATACAGATATATGAATCAGGAGAATGGGCTTCAAAAATAGTCAGAGAACATTAAGATATTTATTAATGTGTAGTAAAACATTTTTAACATTGTTTTGTTTAATTTGAATGTTTTAGCCAGTACAAAGATAGATTTGACAAAGCCGGAATTTGGTATGAACACAGACTGATTGATGATATGGTTGCTCAAGCTCTGAAGTCTAATGGTGGATTTGTATGGTCATGTAAGAACTATGACGGTGATGTCCAGTCTGATGTTGTTGCTCAGGGATATGGTAAGAAAAACAGATTCTTACTTTACACCATAAAAAACTGTGCTTGGACATTGGGCAGCAGTTTAAGTAAAAGTAATACAAATTAGGGACTCTTTTATTTTGGAATATTGAAATATTTTGAAAAAAATATTTCATAAAGCACATATACGAAGCCTGGTCAGTTGACTTTGTTAATATAGTTAATAAATTTATTGTATCTTGAAATTCCTTCTGCCTCATATGAGACTGGGTTTTTTGGTTTTTTCTGTCCAACTTCAGCGAATAAACCCTAACATCTGTTGTCCCTAAAAACTGTTAAGCTTTTGAGGGTTGTGGGTGTTCAATTCTCTTTCTTCTTCAGTATAAGAGCCTAGTAAGAGCAATAATTAAATTTTTTGTGTGCATTTGTTGATTTCAGTTGAACTGAGAAATGCTGAATTAATAAATATTAACATAATTAATTGTTATAAGATCTATAGATTACTATCGTAATACTTGGCATCCAAAAAAATTGTGTTTGCATATGTCTCACATATTCCAACAATTGCACGTCCATTCTGTCTTACTTTAATCCTTAGTTAAGTTGCAGGTGTTATTAATCATGATTATGTTTAAATTCTTTCAAACAGCCTGCGATTTGAAAAGTCTTTTTTTAACACTATGAATATGCTTGCAATAAATTTTATTATCAGATTTCTGAAGTGCAAGGTCAAAATGTGATGAGTGATAATATATTTAGGAAGTGGGTCTGAATGTTTTATCAAAGATGAGAGAACATGTGAAAATGTACCACCTTTGATGAGTGGTGTGTAGTGTAAATAAAGTTTTGTTAGATCAACGAGTTCAAGTGAATATTTGGTACAACAAGGAACAGGATATTGAAGATCAAAGTGACGAAGGACACAAAAATTGGCTTCTGTCTGGTTGTTATACAGTTCTGTGATGGGAATCATTACTAGGAAGCAGGAAAACATATTGCTGTCACTGAGATAAAATTTTTGAGAAATGTAATGGATAGAATATGTAATGACAGGATCAGATGGATGCAGCATGCGGAACAAATACACATTTTTTAAGTCATATAGTATTCCAAGGCAAATCATCAATTGCCATCTATTAGGAAGAAGTATTGGCAGGCCGGAAAGACCTTTGAAGTTAGAACAGGCAGCATGGTTAATTTCAGGTAGTGAAGAAGAAGAAGACAACCAACAATTTTAGGAACACTGAAAAGTTAAAAAGTGTCATGCACAGGATTTTTCCTTCACAATAATGCGCAATCACATGAAACAGCTGTCATACAAAATATAATGATGCAGTTTAGATGGGAACAATTGAATCTCCACCCCACCCCACCACCCCCAGTCTGTCTTGCCATTATAGTACAGAGCCAAGATCTACACCTTAAGACGTCTTTCTCACAGACGTTTTGATGATGGGATGAACTGGAAATGAAGTTTTGAAATGGCTAGTGATGCAGGCAGCCAATTTACATAAAAAAAGGGCATACAGATATTGTTCATACTACAATGAGTAACTCATTAACAATGTAAACAATTTGGAATACAGTTTAAGGTACAGAGAATCTGTCAAAATAATAAATTAAAAATAATATAACTGTTTTTTTCCACTATCTAATGGAACTTACATTTCAGACACACCAAATGTGAAATTATTTTTTGCCAACTATGAAACTATTATTGGTAAACATATGTATGAATTGTCAATGAGAAAAATAATAAAATACTATTGTTTGATGACCACGCACTGCTTTTACCAAATCTTACCATAATTAGTTGTAACTTAAAAAAAATTAAAATTATAATTTTGTATAACATATTTCATTGTGCTTTAACAGAAACTTGCGTGACTGTGCACAGAATAAACATATTCGTGGCACAGTGTTTCATTAATTGGTTTATGGCAGATTTTATTATTTGCTTTTTATTCCCAAGATCAGACTGTACTACAATACACTTACTACAATAAAATGTCCAAGACCAGCCTGCAATATTTTTTAATTATTATAATCCATGAAGCACAAATTATATGTCTAAATTATTAACTATGAAATAGTGACATTAATTGTAAACATTTTCACAGGATCATTGGGTCTAATGACATCAGTATTAATGTGTCCTGATGGCAAAACTATTGAGTCAGAAGCTGCCCATGGCACTGTAACAAGACATTATAGGTAAGTTGTATAAAATTATGTTTTCTGATACAAAATCATTGTCATTATGCTACTAGATTTGATACTGAATCGTGTGTTTTCAGTTAGTGTTTTCTGTTAGTACACATATCCTTCAATCCAGTACAATATCGTATTTGTGATTTTACAATAAAAATTGAGGATATGTACATAAGATGTATGGTTTTGTAATAACCAGATTTATTGACACATTTGATACCATCATGGTGGAGTCTGTGTTTCTTTATCCTGTGTAACTCTCTGTTAAGGACAATAGTCATTCACTTGTGTATTTATGTTAACCTTTCTTATTTTATTTAGTATGAATTATATAAATAATTAACATGTCATTATCATGAATGACTTTTCAGGCAACACCAGAAAGGCCAGAAAACATCAACAAACCCTATTGCTTCTATATACGCATGGACGAGAGGGCTGGTACATCGTGCAAAACTTGACAATACTCCAGAACTCGCTCAGTACGTATTCTGAAGTTAATGTAGAGTATTCAGTTCTATAATAACTAAACGTTTATATTTCCTACACACAGATGTATATACGTATATTGTACTGCTGTAAATTTATACAGTACATAATCCTTGTTAAACTAGTTGAAAATTATAAATACTAGTTGATAAGTTTGTAAAAAGGTTAAGTTAGGGAGAAAGGCACGAAGGCTTTGAGCCATATAGTATTGGGTGAAATGTCAAATTACAGTAGAATTAGAAGGCATGGTAAATGATTTAAAATAAAAATAATGTAATATTAACTAATGTACGTACAAATCTGGAATAATTAATCTAAAATTATGTATGTTATAACAAAAAGAATGTGTGTACGTCAAGTCTTTCCCTCGTATTTCACGTTGGATTCGTCAATTTATAACAAAAATATATTGTGTGTGTTTGTTGTGTTGTTTTGTTATGTCGGGTGTTACACTCCGCGCACTTTTAATACTTACTGATTGCTGGGTTCTCTGCGACAATGTTGTCCTGCAAACACAACTTAAGCTAATATGTGTATGTGGGTGCCACTTGGATATTTGTTCCAAGAAATTATTATTATTATTATTAAATTTGATTTCTTAGTTGTTAAATTAATTATATAAAAAAATGTGAACAAACAGTTTGAATTGTAAATAACGTATGTTTAATGAACTTTCTTTTCATAAAAATCGTCTGAAGGACTAACACTCAAATTAAACAAAATTGCAGAGTTGCAAAAAATTATTATTGACAAGTTTTTTAAGTAAGTATCGGCTAATAAATATTGTATTGCTCAGTTGAACAGCAGGAATTTAATGTATGAAAAAACTTTATACTCAGGACGTGACTCCTTTGAACTATCAAGACAAATCAGTGGGATGCTTTACAAAAATTGTGTGATTTGAAGGTGTTTGACATGTGTAGTACAACTGTGTGACAATGATACCAGGTATAAATGATTTTAACTTTTGAACAACTCACGTTCCGGTGGGCAAGTATTTCTTTCACTGGACACTGTTCTTGGGGACGTTTCCAATCTTGCGCCTCTTCGTGTTTACATTCCTCACGCACTGGTAATTATTTATAAGTCAAATTACGGTTTTAAAACTCCGCACGATTGAAATAAATTGTACTGTATCTATGCTTTGAATTCTGGCGGCGGCGAACAGCTGTCTGCGTGGTTTCTCTATTCGGCTGTCACAGCGCTAGTTCCAGACTCAACGTAGAAGGCTCGTGTCAGTAAATTGTTTTGGGAATGTTGTCAAAGTCAGTTTGTCTTAGCAAATACCAGCAAAATTGATTTCCTCTATTAAAATCGGTCCTTTTCAGGGCCGCTGGATATCTGGCTGTGTGCTTTCTATTAAATATGGCGTGTTGCTGCTCTATTCAACAACACGTTAGCGTATACTCCTTGTATAGGTTAAGTTAGTCTTTTGTCATGTACGGGAAAAAGCCTTTCTGTGTTCTCGTGTTGAATTCTTGTTCTTCGACTTCGCCTTGGACGAGATGATCGGATTCGTAGGTGATGTGTCTCTTGTGGATTCAAAGCATAAAAGTGTTTTTCGTGTAAAATTTCGTCTTCCTTATATACTCTGTAAGGCTCATTGTTTTAATTTTTTGAGATGAACTTCCGGTATTTTTGAGTAAAATTTTCTTCTGGAACGTTCGAGAATATGCAAATGGAACATCATAGAACAAATTTGACTTCCGTAGAAGCTTTAGAACAAAAACTTCTTATTCTTCATACTAAAGGATATTACTGAAATTATTCTGGTATTTGTCAAACAATTTTACAGAACTACTTACAATCTGCATGCCATTATTATTTTTGGATTCTCTGCTTTCAACTGAATACAATGATACCATATACGATTGGTTTTGAACAAATTAAATCTAATAAATTAACATAAAATACAATTCTTACCTTGTAGTGTTTGCACAAAATTCTAATTCTCTAATTATTAAAATGTTATGAAGTTGCTTGGTCCTTGCTATAACATTAATACATAACATATTTATCCTTTCATAACAAAATAAACAAATATTAAAACATATAACATATAAATAAGTTAATTTTTCTATAGGCATTACATATGGCCTAGATTTTTGTCATTAGTTTTTGATGATAATTTGTCTTTTTCGGTATTATTATGGGATTTTTTGGGTATTCACTTAGAGTTTGTTATATTGTTTATCTTTGGGAATACCTGGTTTATCCTGATACATTTTATTTTTACTGTAATATTACTTAGCATCTTACTGTTTGCACTGATGAGTTGTTTTCTTGGTGTGACAACTTTCACTTTTATATTTAAAATTCTCTAAGAATTAAGCTTGTCTTCAACTGAGCAAGTATGTTTCCATTGTACATTATAGGATTGTACCTTTTTCCTTTATTTTTTCTAATATTCTGCAATTATTCTGTCAAATATGACTATTTTTGTGATTGTTTTTTGGCCTCAGCCTGGTATGGTATAGGTAAATAGTTCCATAACTTGACTGTTAAAGTGTTTTAGGTGGTCATATATATAAGTATAGTTACTTTATATTGTATGTCAACTTTAGAATTCAATTTTGTTGCATTTTGACAACATAAAATTCATAAATATTACAATTTTATATGTTCATCACATGTTTTCAGTTTAACACTGTTTTTGACTATTTTAATTGATTTCTAATCAATTTACAGCTTTCTCTATTTAAGATAATTTGTTTGTCTCTGTCTAATTGACGTTTACATATAGTTTTTATATTAATTCTATAATAATTAATTTTCACATAAAATCTGAGTGATTGGTCTCGGCTCCTAAACCTAGATTTTTTGTCATAACATGACAAATTAACATGACATAATATTTTTTTATTTTAACTTACATCCTTTTTAATGATGTATTCAAATCATTTAATACATTTATTTCATTTATATTACAAAGTATAATAATAGATCTTGTCCATTAATTCACAATAAATAGTTTTTTATACCCTATTCAGAGTTACATTTCTTAATATGTCATGGCCTCATTTTGGTCGTTTCTGAGATTATCTGTTTCTCTTATAGTATATTGTCAGTTTTACACTGTTCTTCACTTAAACAATATATGTGGGGTTTGAGTCTTAGTCATAGTCTTTGTCGTTTTTTCATGTTAATGATATTAATTATCGGACAATATTACAAAATTTTTCGGATTACTTGGGTTCTCGATACTGTTCACCTCACCTTCCTCTTATGATAATT
Organism: Magicicada septendecula; assembly: GCA_034769895.1. Taxonomy (NCBI): domain Eukaryota; kingdom Metazoa; phylum Arthropoda; class Insecta; order Hemiptera; family Cicadidae; genus Magicicada; species Magicicada septendecula. The sequence goes on along the minus strand of CM068370.1, from coordinate 258,761,475 downwards.
TACTTTGCAATTAAATTCCTTTATGGAACGTTCTGTGACGTTACAATGTTGTTACGTAACGATTTTTATTCGGGTTAATTGATCAATTAATTAACTTTTACTTATTTTTTGCGTACCGTATCACTTATTATATGATATATAATTACCTTAATATCCACTTTAGTGATACACAGTTTCGTCACTGATGACGCGTTTCGGGACTAAGTCCCATCCTCAGATACATTTAATTAATAAACTAAAATATTAAAATCACGACCATGATACTGGTCAAGTCAAAAATAAATAAAATAAAATAAATTACAAATCGCATGTAATAAGCTTTGCTAACCACGGCTGGAGCTCCCGCATGCGTTCACCCGCAACCGCGATTGTCACGCGACTGGTCAAAGATTAAGACAAACTGATTGCAGTGTCGAACAGGTAATTTGACACAAAATTTACCTGGTCATTTAATAAACTGTTTTTGGTGTTACTATCTTTTAAAGCTTTATAAATTTCAAATTCTTCCAGACTATCCATCCGTCTACCCTTTTTACAAACATGCAACGCTGTTAAATTTTCTTCGAAACTCGTATATTTATGTCCGCTTGATATTAAATGTTGTGCAAAGTTGGACTTAGTATTACTTGGCTTAGGAATATGTTCTAAAAATCTTTTATAAAAACATCTGCCAGATTGACCGATATAGAACGCATCACAATCATCACATTTTATTTTATATACACCACATTTCTTTTTTAATGGTAATTTGTTTTTGTTTTTGAAATAATTTCCTAAATTATTATTTGTTTTAAATGATAAAATATAGTTATTATCTTTGAGAACGGGTCTTAAAATATTTGGCATAATACCTGTGAAATTAGCCGAAAGATATTTATAATTTTTGTTACTTGCTTTTATAGAGTTTGAATTTTTATTTTCTAAACGTTTCCTGTGCCTATTTATTATTTTGTCAACTATTGTAGATTTATACCCGTTATTTATTGCTATTTGTTTGATAGTGCTAACCTCATTTAAGTAGTCCTCCTTTTCGAGGGGAACATTTAAAAGTCTGTTGACAAGACTGTTAAACACTGCCATTTTTTGTGTAACGGGATGATATGAATCATAGTGTATTACTGTGTCAGTACTAGTGTGTTTTCTAAAGATTTTGTATTTTAAATTATTCCCGTTGTGTAATACAGTGAGGTCTAAAAAATTGATACTTTTGTTGTTTTCGATCTCCATAGTAAATTTTAATTTGTTATGAATTTTGTTTAGGTAATTTTTAAATAATTCTATTTGTCTGGCATTCCCGTTAAAAATAATAAAGGTATCATCTACATATCTGGAGTAATGAATGATTTTACTGGCGAAATAATTATCTTTTAAAATTTTTGTATTTTCTAAATGGTTTAGATATAGGTCCGCCAGGATGCCAGAAAGTGGAGATCCCATGGCAAGTCCTTCATTCTGTTTATAATATGCATTTTCAAATGAAAAATAGTTTTGATGAAGAATGGTTTTTAGTATCATCATCAGTTGGTTAACTTTCAGTATTTCTAAAGAACCTTTATTCATTAAATTATGCCTGAGTAAAGTTAATGTTTCATCAATAGGCACGTTAGTGTATAAATCTACTATGTCGAATGATACTAGTTTGTAGTTTGGTTGAACTGTAACGTGGTTTATATTTTTGATAAAATCCTTATAGCTTTTTACACTCCGATTATTTTCTAAGTTGGTGTGCTCTCTGATGATTTTTGCTAAGGTTTTAGCTATTTTATAACGGGGGGCAGTTGTAAAATTAACTAATGGTCTAATTGGAGTGTTCTGTTTATGTACTTTCGGAAGACCCCTTAAACAAGGCGCACTAGCATTTATTGGTTTTAGTGAGGATTGTGTGCGTTTATCAAATAGTTGCGTGCATTTATTTATTGTTTTATTCAGTTCTAAAGTGTACTTCTTAGTGGGGTCGGATGTCAACTTAGTAATATTGTTGTCATTTATAAAGTTGTGTACTTTTTGTGTGTATTCATCAAGTTTCAGCATGGCTATAGAATTTCCCTTATCAACCTTGGTTATGTAAATATTATTATTAGAAAGTTTTTTATTTAGTTGTATAGCTATGCGTTGTTCGTGTTGTGCTTTAGTGTAATTAACTTTATTTTGTATAAGCTTATTGTTCTTGTTTTTAATGATTTTATTAAACTTATTATTTACTAATACTCTTATTTCATTTTGTTTGCCTGGGTCAGGAATGTTTTTTATCACTGACTCGGCTTCAATTATTTCTTTAATTAAGTTATATTTATTTTTAAGGTTGGGGGGAAAATTGTAATTTAGACCTTTGCTGATAAGTTTTGTTTCTGCGTCAGTTAAAGTGACGTCAGTTGTATTTATTACTCTAGGGTAGAAACTGTGCGTGCGTTCGATGTTATCTTTATATTTACTGTTACTTAACTGGCTGATTTTAATTGCCTGTTTATGTTTGTGAAGTCTAATCTTATTTGTAACGTATTTGTTAATTTGCTCTATGATACTATCGATCAAAGCAGGATGTACCATGTTATATAATTCTAATTGAGATTTATACATAGCCAAATTCAATGATATTTTTTTGCTATATAGAAATTTAATTTCTTCTTTGATTCTAAACGTGCTAGCATATTGTTCGGTTTTTCTGGCTAGTTTGGAGGAATTATTAATCTTAATTTTAGCATAATTTGGGATTAAATTTTGTCGTAAACAGGTTTTATTAAATTTTATATGTAAATTAGTTTTGAATAATTTAAGTTTAAGATTTTGATATTTATACGCGATACTTGCCTTGTATGGCTCCATGTCAATTACTTATTTTTTGCGTACCGTATCACTTATTATATGATATATAATTACCTTAATATCCACTTTAGTGATACACAGTTTCGTCACTGATGACGCGTTTCGGGACTAAGTCCCATCCTCAGATACATTTAATTAATAAACTAAAATATTAAAATCACGACCATGATACTGGTCAAGTCAAAAATAAATAAAATAAAATAAATTACAAATCGCATGTAATAAGCTTTGCTAACCATAACTTTACTCAGGCATAATTTAATGAATAAAGGTTCTTTAGAAATACTGAAAGTTAACCAACTGATGATGATACTAAAAACCATTCTTCATCAAAACTATTTTTCATTTGAAAATGCATATTATAAACAGAATGAAGGACTTGCCATGGGATCTCCACTTTCTGGCATCCTGGCGGACCTATATCTAAACCATTTAGAAAATACAAAAATTTTAAAAGATAATTATTTCGCCAGTAAAATCATCCATTACTCCAGATATGTAGATGATACCTTTATTATTTTTAACGGGAATGCCAGACAAATAGAATTATTTAAAAATTACCTAAACAAAATTCATAACAAATTAAAATTTACTATGGAGATCGAAAACAACAAAAGTATCAATTTTTTAGACCTCACTGTATTACACAACGGGAATAATTTAAAATACAAAATCTTTAGAAAACACACTAGTACTGACACAGTAATACACTATGATTCATATCATCCCGTTACACAAAAAATGGCAGTGTTTAACAGTCTTGTCAACAGACTTTTAAATGTTCCCCTCGAAAAGGAGGACTACTTAAATGAGGTTAGCACTATCAAACAAATAGCAATAAATAACGGGTATAAATCTACAATAGTTGACAAAATAATAAATAGGCACAGGAAACGTTTAGAAAATAAAAATTCAAACTCTATAAAAGCAAGTAACAAAAATTATAAATATCTTTCGGCTAATTTCACAGGTATTATGCCAAATATTTTAAGACCCGTTCTCAAAGATAATAACTATATTTTATCATTTAAAACAAATAATAATTTAGGAAATTATTTCAAAAACAAAAACAAATTACCATTAAAAAAGAAATGTGGTGTATATAAAATAAAATGTGATGATTGTGATGCGTTCTATATCGGTCAATCTGGCAGATGTTTTTATAAAAGATTTTTAGAACATATTCCTAAGCCAAGTAATACTAAGTCCAACTTTGCACAACATTTAATATCAAGCGGACATAAATATACGAGTTTCGAAGAAAATTTAACAGCGTTGCATGTTTGTAAAAAGGGTAGACGGATGGATAGTCTGGAGGAATTTGAAATTTATAAAGCTTTAAAAGATAGTAACACCAAAAACAGTTTATTAAATGACCAGGTAAATTTTGCGTCAAATTACCTGTTCGACACTGCAATCAGTTTGTCTTAATCTTTGACCAGTCGCGTGACAATCGCGGTTGCGGGTGAACGCATGCGGGAGCTCCAGCCGTGGTTAGCAAAGCTTATTACATGCGATTTGTAATTTATTTTATTTTATTTATTTTTGACTTGACCAGTATCATGGTCGTGATTTTAATATTTTAGTTTATTAATTAAATGTATCTGAGGATGGGACTTAGTCCCGAAACGCGTCATCAGTGACGAAACTGTGTATCACTAAAGTGGATATTAAGGTAATTATATATCAATTAATTAACTCTTTCTTGATGATTTCCGTATGAAATTTATTTCATTAGGTAGATTACGCTGAAGGTACCTCACTGAAGGTAGATTTCATTTATTAGCGATGTACTTACTTGGAATAAAGTCCTGTTAATTATGCAGCGTTGAGATGATAATTTAAATTTAAAATAATTTAAATTATCTCAATTGCCGCTACCAACAGTACCAACTGTTGCGAGCTGTCCACCTAACCTGTAATTGTCTAGTCTACTGAAATAATTTAGTTAACTTCTTTTGTTGGTTAAAAATGTGGTTTATTGTTCGATAGTGCTCATGGATTTACTTTAAAGAATAATTAAAATTGACTTTTTGTCCATTTTACAATAATGATTAGCTTTATGAAAATCTTTTATCTCAGGGTTGGTTATTCTGATTCTTAGTATTCAGAACATAAAACGTTATTTTTTGGTTAAAATTTTTATCTAAACTTTAGGTCCTTTTAGACTGCAATATACAAAAAACAAAAAAACTGAATCATTATACTACTATAATCATCGAGCAGTAGGAGAGTGATTACATTAATAAATACATCTTAATCTTAACTAATAACATAAAAATTCTCAGACACGTTGTGTCAACATTGTAAGTTAATTTGGCATACTGAACTGTGATCAGTGAACCTAACATTAATAATACTTTTTCAACAACATATAAAATTACAAGTTTAATAAAGTTATGACAGTCTTCAGTGTTCATAGAAAATCATCTGATTCTTTATATTGGATGAATTTAATCAGGTAAACAAATAACTCTGGTAAACATGTTCAGCTTGTTATTAAATTCTTTTAACTAGGAACAAATTGATTAATACAATACTGGTTAACTCTTTCTTAAGGTTCATTATAAATTATTTTATTAATTATCTCTGATAAAGTTCATCATGTATGTGACGAATATTAAAATTATAATTAGCTTTCGTCACACTTCTTAAATTGTTAATATATTAATCAAAATAATAAGGTTTATTGCACTCTTAGTGTTCATATGAAAATGTTTCCTTCATCGCTTTTTATGAAATCTATCAAATAATTGAATAACCTTTATAAAACATATTAAGCATTACACTCTCCCACCACAAGAGAGTTAAGAAAGTGGAAGGGAGTAGTGCTACCTGGGTCACAACGTCGCTGTGACCGTCGCTGTGTTGCCACGGTTGTTTTCGCGTTGCCACATTTCTCCAGACTTCTCACTGTTACAACCTATTGCTATCATTTGAAACGAGGACGTTTCTACAATATTTATTTATTTCGTGATTTTCTGGTGGGGCAGTGACCATGTGCCCTTATAAGTGAGCCGCCTCTGCATGTTCATTATATTTAAGGAGACATATCTGCCCTATATATAATGTAATAGTTATTTAAACTTTCAACACCACCATTTTTTTCATGTCATTCCCTGGTGAACCACCATTTGTAGGTCATTTCAAAAAACTTGTGCAAATTTAATTTTTAACAAAATAATACATTATCAATTTTAGGCTTCTTTTGTGCAGATTTGACGTATAATCTTAAGTTTAATGAAGAAAGTTGTGTTAGTGGTTATAATCACAAATGCTTCATTTTCGAGAGTACTTTTGTAACAAAAAAATTACCTGATTGTCTGACCTTCCAAGACACCATTCCATTAGAGTCACTGGCATATAATGAACATGATGTAAATTGAACATAATAATATAGAGGGCATATTCATGGATGTAAAATTCATACATTTAAGTCTATTTTTATAATTTACAGTACTTCCGTGTATCATGGCTACTATTGAAAACCTTTTGGTCACAACATTAAATTTCTAAAAACTTGAAACTTACTAGAATTTGAAACAATCCCAGTAAATAAAAGCATTATTCAAGTTAAATCTAAGTACATTATATTTAAATAATTGCAACATTATAATTAAATGTATATGGGTCTGTTTTAAGCGTGCCAATAATATCCACGTATGTTTTCTTCATTAGTATTCACTAGGCTCTCTAAACGTAACTACAGAATTTTTGTGTTATAACAAGAAAAATGGGAGTTGTGTATTTAAAGATAACGTAAAAACTCACTATTATCACTTCAGAGCAATAAACAGGAGTAGACAGTCATAAAACTACAACACTTTCTGTTGTTGGTTCAGAAAATTATGTAAATTACTTAACAGTGTCTTCCACTACTACGTACTTCTTCAATCTTTGTCATCAGAGACGAAATATTCTCCACTTCTCATATATACAGAACGCATATATGTGATTCAGAATCTGTATTTATTAAATGAAATGAGTAGGTTTATATAGCTGTCACCACGCACACACGTATTGCTGTATGTATTTCGTATTTATAATTCAGAAGTGTTTGTTATTAGTAAATATTTAATAATATGTGTTTGTGTGTACGCACACACACACACACACACACACAGGCACATTATTATTGCTATAGGTATATGTAACATTCATAATTCACAAACTTTTCTTTCTAGTACACACTTAACAATGTACACAAAAACATGACATATACATAGCTTAACAAAAATTGTTTAATTAAAAGACACATTAAATAATTTACATAGTTTTTGGAGTATCACTGGAAGATACTGATGGTTTAGCACTGCATGATACTTATAATTATTTTGTGAAAGCATGCATGGAAAACACACAATTGTGTAGGCATTTGTGTAATAGTATAGTGCCGTACCTGAATACAGCTGTAAGAAACACAGATTGATGTAACTGAATACTGTTTGTAACGGTCACGTCAATTCTTGAATATTGGTATTGCATTCACTTTGTGTAGGTATTACATTGGTATTTAAATAGCTTTGACATTGATATTGATGCTACATGATATTGTTCTGATAGTTATGGTTAACACTTTTGGTGCCAAGCCCATGTCTACCATAGTTTTGGTGTCTTATTGTTTTATTCAGCCACAGGCTGTCATACATGATCTCATACAGAATCAGTTGGAGGCTATTATATGGCCAAAAAGCATTTGTACAATTTTTAAAAAGGTTGACAACAATTTTCTGCACACTTTTAGGTAATGAAAGTTTCTAGTTGATATAATCAATGCAAGCTATTGGTATCAGTATGTATTGTGTAGCGTTTGTATTTGTTGGTTATGTAAGTTGACATGTACAAATGCCGTGTTCACAGTGGCAAAATCTTGTTAGAAATAAACACTGATGAATTTTGCTTTTTTTCTGTAACAGAAAAATATAAACTATTTTGGTTGTAGTTATAACAAAACTTAATAATTGTAATAAAACATACATTAAACTTTTTGAAAAGTAAGAAACATGGTTTGTTTAAGTAACAGTAAGTAATTATTTATTATTGAAAAGTATACGAAGACAGTTTCAAAGAGGAAACTCTGTTCATTACTTTTATATTTTGATCATAATCATTGACTAAAGACTAATTAAATTATTAATATTCAAATCATCTTAAAATGCTCACCGTCTTGTATTAATAGTATATTACTTTGCGGATAAACTACTTGTTGGAACAACTGCACCACGTTATGGGCGACAAATATAACTTTGGAGCTTTTGCTCCACGTTTTGATGCGCCAAATATAACTATTTTTAATAACTAATACGATTTTGTGAGAACTGCACCACTCAAATTTATATTATTAATTATTACTTGGGCGCCAGAGCAGGAGATCTCAGGTTTGTTTATGAAATAATAACAAACTGTTCAGATACTAATATTTGTATTGTTAGATTCTTGTTACTGAATACATCATAGACTTAATCATTACTATCATCTTTATAGTTAATAACAACAAAAGAATTTATTAATATTTCTAGTTTACAGCTTCTTCGAAATCAGATTAATCAAGTATATTCAAAGGAGTACTTAATAGATTCAATTTACTCCATTACTAAACTTAAATCACCGCTATTCATCAAACAAACATATATGTGTATATAAGTATATCTATCATCAATTCTTAATTGCTACGGCTTCTATACTATTCAATCAATATTTAATTATTTAATTCATTTATCGTTTCAATAATTATTCGTATTGGTTTCTTACTTTGCTATATCATAAGTCACCCAAACATGTCGTTTAGCATAAATTGAATGTTTAGTATCTGAACATCGTGGGTCTTTGAAAATGAGATGAGTTTATTGAGATATGAAATTTATGTTAATCAATTATAGTGTAATTTATAAATGAAACATTGTTACTTGTTGCAGGATTCCTTATAGGCGAATGACGAATTGTATACTTGCGTTAACTATCACACGACACTTTCACTAATCACGCTTTATTACTTTCTTTAAACACATCACACGCTCGCGTTATTACTGTACGTCACGCACAATTAAATAATATACTTTTGTTACAAATTACGCGCACAATTTAAATAGCTTCTTGTCCACACGTACTTTCGCGCACATATCCAAATAAACTTCTTGCTGACTGTCACTATTAAACCGAGCGAATATTGATTTGAACTTGGATTACTTTAATTTAATTTGCTCACATCGAGTGACGCAGGTTTCACGTGTTTTGCGTGAATTTTTAACTTAGACTTCCTCGTTGTGGGCTCCGCGTGTTATTTTTATAGTTTCTTCAATTCTACCCTCACTACATCTTCTGTTGATCGTTCCTTATTGGTCTTACATTCAAAATTTTGCCGGTATTTTTGAATGTATCCAGTCTGGTGTCGTCTCTTTTTCGCGCTCACTACTGACGCTATAGGTGATTGGTTCCCAAAGTGCGGGCGATAATTTTACGCGGGTGTTCGTTATACTCCCTAAAAAGTGACGCGACTTTCTAAAATCGTCATACTTACTGGCGTGGCCTCTTTTGTCTGTTGAAGGACACTGTACCGTTAGTCTAACGGTATCTAGGCGTTTTTTGCTAGTTTTACACTACAATACAATTTATGTGTTTACGACATGTAGGGTGTCTTAGGTCTATTATATATATTTTTGTCGGCGCCGGACTGTCGCACAGCCGAGCCTCTTTAGATTTACTATTCAATTATAACTTTACTTAAAAACTACGTACATTTCAATACTTTAATTTATCATTAAAATTTGCTTATTTATTATAGTTATTTACATACATATTAAATTATGATACGGTTATACAGTATCGTTTCATCTGTCCCCCGAACTGATTCCAGTAATTATTTTATATAATTTGTGGAATCATTTCGTATGCCTCTAACAGCACAACCGTTCAATGAAAGTTACACTTTTGGTGTGACACACTTTAACAACACGGTCAAAACCGGTCCCCTTAGCTAGTCACTGTCGCTTTCGCCCGAAGGGTATACGCGGTGCTACTTATCTTACCACCCTTACTTCTAATTTACATAACATTACTTTGTCCTACCCTCTCTTACTCGCTACTTTAACACACATTTTAAACAATCACTATCCCTTTCTACGACTTAAGTTACTTTCTCTCCTTACCGTGTAACATTCGATTACTATTTTACAAATTTTGTCCATTTAGTTCTATCATCAAATTTCTTTGTATCTTCTTTACATACATAATATTTAAGTTATGTTACATAATGTTTACGTTATGTTAATTACATATAAATATTAATACACTTTATCCATCTCAGGTTAAGTTGATTACATAAAATTTGTTTATGTTAAGGAATTTTAATATGATTTATCTTTAAATTCCCCTTTGCATAGCGAATCATTCGTGGTAATATGGCTTCATCTGTCTGACGTTGAAGATTCCCCGCACCGATTCAAGGTCGTCGATCTCAGCTACCACGTATGTTGCACCCCCTTTGACCTCCTTGACCTTGTATGGGCCTTCGTAGAGCTCACAAAATTTCGCAGTGATTTTATTTGTTAACTCAGAGATCGGGTTAGTTCTGATCAGCACCAGGTCTCCAATATTGAACTTCAGCTGCATTTTCCCTTCATTATGTTTCCTCGCTCTCTTCTCACCCTTTCTTTTCAAATTTTGGTAGAGTTCATCTGGGTTTACCTTCCTTTCGTCCTTCATCAGTTCTTTATCAACGTACATCTCCCACACTCTTTTTGGTTTCCGACCCCACTGAGCCTGATGTGGTGTCATCTCGATGGTATCGTGATATGTTTCGTTGATACACTTTTCTACCAATCGAATATATTTAGCCCACCTTGTGTGGTGTCCACCCACCAGTATTCGAAACATATTCCCTAGCTGTCTGTTTACCCTTTCCGCTAGGTTCGTACATGGGTTCCGAATAGCCGTGTACTTCGGTTTAATCCCAAGGTGGATTAAGTTCTTCACCCACGATTTACTGGTGAATTGTGCTCCATTATCAGTTAATATAGCAGTCGGTTTACCTACCTCCTGTATATATACCTTTAACTTATTAATTGTTGTGGCAGTCGTTGCTCTCTTCATGGGATATAATCTTACATATTTAGTAAAGTTGTCGATAATTATTAATAAATATTTTACACCGCCCGTTGATGTCGGTAGTGGTCCATAGAAATCCATGCTGACCAGCTCTCCTTGGGCCTTTGGTAATATTGGTTTGGTCTCACCAATACCCTTTCTGTGGTGATCCTTACATTTTTGGCATCTTTCGCAGTTTCGGATCAATCGTTTTGTAAATTTAGACAAGTGGTCCCCCGTGAAGTATTCTTTGGCTAGTTCATATGTCCTTTTTATACCAATATGACCATATATTGTGTGGATTTCCTTAATTAAATCTTCACCCAGCTCTTTCGTCAGTACCAGTCTCCATTTCTGCTTCTCCTGACGGTATAATTTTTGGTTGAGCCACGTATAGATCTTGTGTAGTTTACTGCACGGATCACTCTGTAATTGATTTATGATTTTATTCAGTTTCTCATCGTTTTTCTGTAACTGTGATATGTTTTGTAATTGTTTCCTTAGCTTTGGGTTGATCTTTATTTCTATCGCATTTATTTCTAACTCCTCATCATAATCCATGGGCCTGTCCATCTGTGAATCTTCGGGATATCTACTAAGTATGTCCGCTACGATGTTCTCACTACCCTTACAGTGTAGGATCTCGAAGTCGTACTCCTGGATAGCGAGTATCCATCGCGTAATTCTTGAATTCGTTAACTGACATTTTTGCATGAAAGTTAGGGCCTTGTCCGTTATTATTGTTAGTGGACGCCCTAACACATATGTTCGGAATTTCTTTAAACAGTGTACTACACTTAATAATTCTAACTCTGTGGTAAAATAATTGAGTTCTGCTCCCCTGAAAACGCGGCTAGTAAATGCAACAACTCCTATCTGATTATCGTTGTCAATTTGATACAACTGCCCTCCTAACGCATATTTACTTGCATCTGTTTGTAGGTAGAATCTTTTATTAGGATTTGGATGTCTGAGCATCACCGTGTTTACGAACAATTTTTTCACCTTCTCGAACTGTTCGTCCTGCTCTTTCGACCATTTAAACCTTACTCCTTTCTTCAGCAGTTGTAGCAGTGGCTGAGTCTCTTCGGCATAACGACTCGTAAATTTATTATAAAAGTTTGTTAATCCTAGGAATCCTTTTAGCTGTTTTGGATTCCTTGGTCTAGGGAAGTTCATTATTGCAGCTACCTTTTCTGGTGACGCACTGATGCCTTTAGTAGATAGCTCGTACCCTAGATAATCTATCTTCTGTCTGAAGAACTTTGATTTCCGTAGATTCACGGTGAGGTTAGCTTGTTTCAAATTTTCGAGTAGCAATCGCAGGTGGACTATGTGTTCTTCAATGCTCCGGGATACGCATAAGCAGTCATCCACATATATAATTGTGAATCGCTTCACTTCGTCAGTCAGCACATGATCCAATCCACGGGTCAGGCTCGCCAAGCTGGTTTTTAGTCCAAACGGAGTAACAGTGTAGCGTTAACATCGTCCCTTATATAAAAACCCTGTGTAGTCACGACATTCTTTGGCCAATGGCATCTGCCAGAAACTACTAGTCAGATCAATACTGCTCATTACCCTTATGTCACCGCAGTTCGCTAATACCTCATTAATTGGTACCGCCCCTTCATAATCTGGTATAGTCACCGAATTAATTCGCCGGGCGTCCAGACATAACCGTACCGACTGGTCCTTCTTGATGACAGTCACGATAGGGTTTATATATGGGCTGGCAGCTCGCTCTATCACTCCGCATTCCTCCATTTTTCTTATTTCTTGGTCGACGGCACTTTGATATTTTATGGGTATAGCCCAACCCTTTATGCAATATGGCGTGTTATCCGTTACGACGAACTTGTGCTCATATCCATTTACTCTACCTGGTTGCTCCCGAAATATTCTATGGTTATTTAATAATACCTCTTCCAGCTCCTTCTTCGTTTGCTTGCTAATCCCATTCACCTCCTCCAGCTTTTCCCGGATCATTGTAGTGGTATGTTCCTCTCCCTGGTTCATTTCCAGTGTTAGCATTTCTAAACTTTCCGGTACACCTATTTCTGTGACGTGATTCTTAAATGTTATTTGGTTGTTATTGAAATTGATGATACAGCCACCTTCTTGTAACAGCTCAATCCCCATTATACAATCTCTTATAAGATCGGGTACTATAATAAACACACTATCGATCACGCACGCACCGAATTTTACTTCTACCAATATTTGTTGGGTAATTTGCTTCGATTTTTTACCAACCGCTCCTTTCACTATTGTATTTGTTAGTCTTAGTATATTCAATTTTCCCATTTTATTTCTGTTTTTATTAAACCATTCTCTGGAAATTGCATTAATCTGCGATCCAGTATCAAGTAAAGAAATAACCGGTACCCCATTTAGATACAACTCCACTTCCGGACATTTCAATCTTCGTGTTCTTATCGTCTCTTTATCGTCTTCTAATAAGTCATCCCTTACATCTACAAATGTTGTGCTAATTTCCTTATAACTACTTACTAACTCTACCTTATCACTACGTGAAACCCTACTCAGTTTTTTGAATTATGATATTGTGTATTTGGGCTGGTTGTTTGTCCTTGAGCTTGACTTGTACTTGCGACGGAGTTGACCTGTGCCTCGTACACGTGCTTTTGTGGACCCTTGTTTACGTCCCGTCGACCGTGCTCATTATTATTCTGCACCCGGTTCCGCCACGAGTTATTACCGTTATCCGCCGGCCTTTCTGCTCTCCTATTCTGCCACGGGCGATTTGTACTTTCTTCTTCTCGCTTTACCTGGTGTCGTTGTACTGTATTCATACTTCGCATTGCTGTAAACTCCATCAATAGCATTTGGAATTCGGCAATGTTACTGACTCCTCTAGTGATAGTAGCGACAGCTATATCGTGGTGGTAATGGCGTGCTAACTTCCTTATCAAGTGTTGATCAGATATGGGTGGAATCAGTTGGCGATTTTGCAATATACATCTCTCCATGTATTGAACCATGCTCAATCCACTCTCATACCTGTATTTCCCGAATTCCAGCCGGTCACGCACCTCTTCTTGTACCATTTGGTCCAATATTTCGCAATAAATGCGTTCTGGAACTCTTGGAATGTATTAATATCACTTCGTATCAACCGCCACCATATCGCTGCTTCACCTTCTAGATGTCTTGCGACCCAGTTTACCCCCTCGTTCGCGTAATACTCCTTCCGAATCTCCTCCAACTCCTTTACGAATTCCATGGGGTATTCCCCTTCCCCGTTGAACGACACACTCTTCAGATGCTCCACCGTGATACTGCGTTGCACTGGTACAGCTCCCAACTGCGCAAATCTCGCTCTCACGTCTTCCTTTACCTGGGTTAATCGTCCATCCACTTCTACACAATTATTTTCGTATCGTTCTGTGAGTCTTTGTATCTGCTCTGTAGTTACATCTCTTACCTCATTTATTTCACGGGTAACTTCTTGTCTGTGTTGCTGAACTTGGTCTTCTTGTTTCTTATTATTTCGATCTACCTTTTTAGTTAGCTTGTTAATTTCTAGTGCGACTTCTTCTCGCGTGTGCCGGATGATCTGTTCTTTTCTCTCCAGTTGTTCGTTCACGTGCGTTTGAAATGTTTTCATCTCTTCATTTACCACTTCCTTTGCTTCCGATCTCACTTTTATTGATAATTCTTGGTTCTCGCGCCTAATCGCACTAAGTTGTTGTTCTACTTGCAATCTGTGCTCGTTTAACTGTTGTGTCATGTACTGTTCAATATCCGCCCTTAATTGTATATTGTTTTCATGCATGCACTCTTTAACATCTTCAATTCTTTTTTCTAGCTGCTTGGTATTTTCTGCCAGTTTTTCCGTCATGTGTTGCATTAATTTTTCTTCCAAATTTTCCGTTCGTTTATTGATTTCTGTCGTTTGTTGTGTTAATTGTTTTAGCATTGTGACTATGTCTATGTTTGTTATTGTATGTTGTGTTGCGCTGGTTACGTTTTCTTCTGCCCGTCCCCTTGCCTCTGAAGGAACCGGTGCGGTTTCGTTATCAGTTAATTCGTCAAGTATTCCCGTCTCTCCCATCTGGTTATTAACTTCGACCTCCCCTTCATCACTATTATTGGTATTATTGGTATTATCGTTACTTGCCATTTTTACTTCACTATTTATATGTCTATTAAAATTCCTTAATTCTCTAGTTTTACTTCTAGTTAACATTAATTTTAAATTTTTATATTCTATTTCTTATTCTCTACTCATCTCGTTTTACCAAGCTTACTTAATTTTATAATTAAGCTCCACCAGTTGGGCGGCAAATATTACTTTGCGGATAAACTACTTGTTGGAACAACTGCACCACGTTATGGGCGACAAATATAACTTTGGAGCTTTTGCTCCACGTTTTGATGCGCCAAATATAACTATTTTTAATAACTAATAAGATTTTGTGAGAACTGCACCACTCAAATTTATATTATTAATTATTACTTGGGCGCCAGAGCAGGAGATCTCAGGTTTGTTTATGAAATAATAACAAACTGTTCAGATACTAATATTTGTATTGTTAGATTCTTGTTACTGAATACATCATAGACTTAATCATTACTATCATCTTTATAGTTAATAACAACAAAAGAATTTATTAATATTTCTAGTTTACAGCTTCTTCGAAATCAGATTAATCAAGTATATTCAAAGGAGTATAGACTTCCTCGTTGTGGGCTCCGCGTGTTATTTTTATAGTTTCTTCAATTCTACCCTCACTACATCTTCTGTTGATCGTTCCTTATTGGTCTTACATTCAAAATTTTGCCAGTATTTTTGAATGTATCCAGTCTGGTGTCGTCTCTTTTTCGCGCTCACTACTGACGCTATAGGTGATTGGTTCCCAAAGTGCGGGCGATAATTTTACGCGGGTGTTCGTTATACTCCCTAAAAAGTGACGCGACTTTCTAAAATCGTCATACTTACTGGCGTGGCCTCTTTTGTCTGTTGAAGGACACTGTACCGTTAGTCTAACGGTATCTAGGCGTTTTTTGCTAGTTTTACACTACAATACAATTTATGTGTTTACGACATGTAGGGTGTCTTAGGTCTATTATATATATTTTTGTCGGCGCCGGACTGTCGCACAGCCGAGCCTCTTTAGATTTACTATTCAATTATAACTTTACTTAAAAACTACGTACATTTCAATACTTTAATTTATCATTAAAATTTGCTTATTTATTATAGTTATTTACATACATATTAAATTATGATACGGTTATACAGTATCGTTTCAAGTATTGTAACAGTCAGGCACTGAAAGCGTTAGAAGTGTTATTTCCTGCTAGTAGTCTTCAAGCAGACTAACTCAGTTTCTCATTTTCCATTGTTTAAGTTACAGGAAACGTTAACATACATTTGTTAGAACATTGGGAAAGCCACATGAATGGCAATATTAATATTATTATTATTGTTCTACTCATTACAGGTTTGCAGAAGCACTTGAAGAAGCATGCGTGGACTGTGTTGATTCTGGTAAAATGACAAAAGATCTTGCGGGATGCGTTCATGGATTGGCTAACGTTAAAGAGGGAATGTACCTGCACACTGAAGATTTTCTTGCGGCCATCAAGGATTCACTTGACAAGAAACTCAGTGAACGAGCTGTAGTAAGAAATTAAAGTATAGCTGGTTTTAAATTTCCACAAAATTTTACTGAATAATCTAAAACATTGAAAGGATTGTTTATTGAATACAAAAAAAATGCTCAATGTGCGGAAAACAAATTTTCAGATCGATTTAATTTATAATGTGCCATCGTAATTTTATTGTCATTCCATCTACTAGTCTTAGTGAGTTCTATTTTAATTAATTTATTGTTCAGTGGAAGAACATGATTAGTATTGTTCAATTCATACATTACACGTTTATAAAATACATCGTATTTATTATATATTTATATGGAAGCAATTTAAAAAGCACTAGATGAAAAATGTATTTTTTAAAAATATCATAACCTTAACTTTACTATGCATTCAAATCTGTTACAATAAAATTAATTTTGTCAATTAATTAAGGAAGATAAAGAAACGTAAAGTACCAGGTATACAATGCATAGTTTTTAATCAAAAATGTGAATATGATGAAGAAGTTAATTACTTGAATTATTACTATCATAATTGACAATATTCTGTAACAAAGAGTCTTAATAGTGGAAACGTAAGATAGAATTTACAAAAAAGAAACAATGTAAAAGACTGAAAACACCAAATGAATGACTATAACGTATAAAGAGGAGAAAGCTTCTTTGGGAAGTATTACATTTTTACAGCAGTTCACTAATTTTTGAAATCCTTAGAAAAATAAAAAAATATGAAGTAAACAATTTTCTGACTGTTAACATGAATTTTAATTAGTAATTGTATTTTATTTTTAATTACCAAAATAAATTTATTTAAGTAAATCAGTTTTTGAAACCTGAAAATAGAATTGTTTGAAGTAAGAAAGACTGAAAATGCCAAACATTTATTGAGTTTTTCAAATAAAAAATGTTAAATGTGGACCATGTTTTACCAGTAAATTTTAACAGTATGATCATTTTAATTTTTATGAGTAAAGTTGTTTAAAATCAGTATTTTAGAACGTCATTTTGAGAATGTTAAAATGTAAAATCACCATTAGAGTATAAGTGACTGTCACAGAGTTTGAAAACTGTGTACTTTTTGGCAGGACTTACAAGAAGTTAAAATACTGTTTATTAATTTGTCATTTATTATGTACATGCTTTATGTACATCTCAGTGTTAGCTCACAGAATTTTAAAAATCAACAACATGTAACATTTCTGTAATTGTGTGACATGTATAAAACTGCATATATAAACTGAATTTTGTATTTTCTATTCATAAGTCATTACTTTTTAATATTCAGTCATGGATGTTAATACTGATCCATTTTTGTAATTACAGATATCATTTCTGTACATTCGTGATTATTGTGTTCTACAATCATGAGAGACTTCATTATCATTATGTGTTGTACATAAAGATAATGTGTACCATGTATCAGTATCGTTAATGACCTTTCACTTTCTCCCATTTCCCTATATCATTTACTATACAATTTTTTACTTCTTTCTATTTTAAATAAATTAAATGTCAGTCATCTTTAAACCAATGTTTACAAGTCATGTAAGGAATCAAGAAATGTTTATTGTTCATGTAATGAATTTTATGAATAAAGGGACAAGATGTTTGTCATACACAACTATTACTTTGCATTGATATTCAAACTGTACAAATACGAACATGTGCGAGAGAGAGAGAGAGAGAGAGAGAGAGAGAGAGAGAGAGAGAGAGAGAGAGAGAGAGTGCATAATGTATATTGCGTCTCCAAAATAAAATACATTTATTGAAATGAAGAATGAGCATTTTTCAAGGGAACACAAACTTCTTCAACTATTCGGATTGTTAAAAGTATATAATTTTGTAACATCATTAAAATAGCAGTATATAATATATTTAACGCACCACTGTGAGTAAATATATAAATAACTTATATTTATGAGTTACTACTGTGTTAATGGTCCTTAAAACAAGTAAATTAATTTATTACTACCTGTTTTTTAATTAATTTAATTTCTAATTTTATTAGTTTGAAATTGTCTAAATAAAACTTTGATTCTTTACAGTGATAGGAAGTAATCATGTAAAGTTATGACTACAGTAGAGCTGTGATTGTTATAAAGTGTCTAAAGTGAAAAGAAAAACATTTGGAAAATGTGTTTTGAAAGTAAGTTATCTTTCATATGAAAAAATACTCATGTTTTGTAAGGTTATGAAAACAAATAAATTATGATTTTACAAGAAACAGTTGCACTTGTGTTGTTTGTTTTACAATCTCTTCCTCTAGTGGCGTCTGGTTATTGTTATGCAAGTCACCAGAGCTGCCATACTTTACTATATCATTATTTAATCCAGTAATCATATTTTCCACTTTACTGTAACAAACATTCATTAAAGTTGTCCTACCTTTCCTTCAGTCTTGAATACCTTTTATTAGTCTGTTCTGACCATGACCCATAGTGTCTCCAAAGTTTATAAGTTATCGAATCTGTTCTACTGATTTTGAATATCGTGATTTATGTTGGGCAGTATACCAAAGGGTAAAGAAGTACCCTTGTGACTTAAGAGTCTGGAGGGTGTGGCCTTTAGGCTTCTTAATTATTTATCAATTTTAAATTTAATGCACAATAGAAACGTCGCCAATATTTTATCACAGAATTCATTAATAAAATAAGAATAGTAACACGTGCAGCATACAAAGATAATTTTTAAATTTGAACTTACCTCACATATTGTAGAGAGTCACATATTGTTGTAGAGAGTCAGCAGTTTTATTAATAAACATAACCACAAACTGTTGAAAGTGTCCACAAAAATGTCTATACTGTGTCCACAAAAAAAAAAAATAATAATACTATATTATTTTTATGATACCTGCACTTTAAGTAGATCATTAATTTATTGCAACAGTACGTCTGCGTATGTTACTGTGCATTGTCCAAAATTAGTTAAAAAACTGCTAAATTAGTATGAATAATTAATATTGTCAATATTTAAAAAATTGCGTATTGGAAGCTGTGAGTAACCAGTGAATGGGGACACCTAATGTACAGGTCGGTTAAGGCATATTATGCCACACACAAGCTAAGAGTGTGTATAGTGTAAGTAATATGTGTGTGTGAAACAAGTAGAAACCAGCGTGGCATCACCCCTGAATAAATGTGAATTAAATAACTAATTTATTTAAATTTTTGTAAGCACGCTAAAGATATGACAAAACAAATTATGCCACGTTATTAATAATATAAAGATGCACACATGTGCAAAATTTAGTGCAAAACAATACATTTTTATGCAGTGTAAATAAAAGTGAATAGTAATCAGAATAATTAAAGTATGAAAAAACTATTAATATACAGCTATACATAAAAAAATTACCGATCGTTTGAACATCATACAATAACCAAAAGACATCACAAGTTGTGAATAAAATTAAAATAAGTACGAAAAATAAACGAATCTGTAAAGGGACGCTTGACAAACTATAACAATATAAATTGTGTACAGAGTGGTTGAAACATGATTTTTGCGCCCGACAGTATAAATAAGTGAGGATTGCAAGCCTCAACCCCCCAGTCTACTGAAACACGTCTGCAGCTGAAGGCTATGGCTGACTGCGTAGCATCCAAGGTCGATACCCGAGCAGTATGGAGATAACACCATATGAGTCATCTGAGTGCTGAATGGACTAGGAGGACCGGACGATGGACACCAGGAGGATCAATACCGGACACAGGATTCAGGATAATGATGAGGAATCACAGACTATCACCGCATAAACAATAAGGTGACATGAAACCATTTGTGTGTGTGTGTGTGTGTGTATATATATATATACACACACACACACACACACACAATGGTTTGACATACATGTTAATTTATATTTGTGTATTAGATTTATGAATATTGTAGCATGACAGATAATCCACACCAATACATTACTCAATGATCATTAATAAAGCTCTAATATATGGAATATCCAGATGAGAATTAATTAAAATGCACTATTTAATAATATATTCACAAGAAAGGTTAAATAAAGAAAAATTCTGCAAATAATATAATATAATACAAATTTAAAAACCCAGAAGACTAAAAATAATAATAACAAAATTACCCAGGTAAGATCGAAGCAGGCAATTAATATACCCCGTCAAAGAAACCAGACCAGAAAAAACAAAGCTACTGAAGACAGAAGAAAGAAGAATAATTAGAACTACTATTACTGAAGAAAGAAGAACTAATTAAAACTACTATTACTGAAGAAGGAAGAAAGAAGAACTAACTATAACTACTACTACAGAAGAAGGAAGAAAGAAGAACAATCAAAGCTACTGAAGACAGAAGAAACAAAACTAATCAAAACTCAAAGAAGAAAGAAGAATAATCCCAAACTAAATCTAAGGAAGAAAGAAGAACTAATTAAAACTACTATTACTGAAGAAGGAAGAAAGAAGAACTAACTATAACTACTACTACAGAAGAAGGAAGAAAGAAGAACAATCAAAGCTACTGAAGACAGAAGAAACAAAACTAATCAAAACTCAAAGAAGAAAGAAGAATAATCCCAAACTAAATCTAAGGAAGAAAGAAGAACTAATTAAAACTACTATTACTGAAGAAGGAAGAAAGAAGAACTAACTATAACTACTACTACAGAAGAAGGAAGAAAGAAGAACAATCAAAGCTACTGAAGAAAGAAGAATAATTAGAACTACTATTACTGAAGAAAGAAGAAAGAAGAACTAATTAAAACTACTATTACTGAAGAAGGAAGAAAGAAGAACTAACTATAACTACTACTACAGAAGAAGGAAGAAAGAAGAACAATCAAAGCTACTGAAGACAGAAGAAACAAAACTAATCAAAACTCAAAGAAGAAAGAAGAATAATCCCAAACTAAATCTAAGGAAGAAAGAAGAACTAATTAAAACTACTATTACTGAAGAAGGAAGAAAGAAGAACTAACTATAACTACTACTACAGAAGAAGGAAGAAAGAAGAACAATCAAAGCTACTGAAGAAAGAAGAATAATTAGAACTACTATTACTGAAGAAAGAAGAACTAATTAAAACTACTATTACTGAAGAAGGAAGAAAGAAGAACTAACTATACTACTACAGAAGAAGGAAGAAAGAAGAACAATCAAAGCTACTGAAGACAGAAGAAACAAAACTAATCAAAACTCAAAGAAGAAAGAAGAATAATCCCAAACTAAATCTAAGGAAGAAAGAAGAACTAATTAAAACTATTATTACTGAAGAAGGAAGAAAGAAGAACTAACTATAACTACTACTACAGAAGAAAGAAGAACAATCAAAGCTACTGAAGAAAGAAGAACTAATTAAAACTACTATTACTGAAGAAGGAAGAAAGAAGAACTAACTATAACTACTACTACAGAAGAAGGAAGAAAGAAGAACAATCAAAGCTACTGAAGACAGAAGAAACAAAACTAATCAAAACTCAAAGAAGAAAGAAGAATAATCCCAAACTAAATCTAAGGAAGAAAGAAGAACTAATTAAAACTACTATTACTGAAGAAGGAAGAAAGAAGAACTAACTATAACTACTACTACAGAAGAAAGAAGAACAATCAAAGCTACTGAAGAAAGAAGAACTAATTAAAACTACTATTACTGAAGAAGGAAGAAAGAAGAACTAACTATAACTACTACTACAGAAGAAGGAAGAAAGAAGAACAATCAAAGCTACTGAAGACAGAAGAAACAAAACTAATCAAAACTCAAAGAAGAAAGAAGAATAATCCCAAACTAAATCTAAGGAAGAAGGAAGAACTAATTAAAACTACTACTACAGAAGAAGGAAGAAAGAAGAACAATCAAAGCTACTGAAGACAGAAGAAAGAAGAATAATTAAAACTACTATTACTGAAGACAGAAGAAGGAAGAATAATTAAAACTAGAGAAGAAAGAAGAATAACCAAAACTACTACTACTGAAGAATGAAGAAAGAAGAACAATCAAAGATAGAGAAGAAAGAAGAAGGAAGAATAATTAAAACTAGAGAAGAAAGAAGAACTAATTAAAACTACTACTACTGAAGAAGGAAGAAAGAAGAACAATCAAAGCTACTGAGGACAGAAGAAAGAAGAACAATCAAAGCTACTGAAGAAGGAAAAAAGAAGAAAAATTAAGACGATCCATATAAAACAAAAACCCCATAGGGAAAGAACCCCCAAAAAACCCCAAAATCAATGAATGCCCAAAGAGAAAGTATAACACCCTAAAAAACCATATCACTGTAAAACTGACAAAAACTAAAAGTGTTAGTAGTATTAAATATTAGTGCATTCAAAAAGTTATTATTTAGTTTGTATAGACAAGTCTTCACAGTTCCCCCATGGTTGAATATTTCATATTAAAAGCTAGAAAAAGACTAGTAAATATATTGATAATTCACCATAGACAAGTGCAAGTGATCAAATTATAAATAATAAACTTTAAAAGGGTACATGAGTTGCAGTACATAGTAACAAACTTTAAGTTTTGTGAACAGTGCCTACTTTGATAATGAAGTAGTAATATTACTAAATAAAAGCTACTAAAGCGATATGAACATTCCATAGAATGGAATATAACTTAGGTAGCTAGGGGTATACTTTAAGAGGGGGTATAAATTTTATAAATGGGGAACTACAGAACAAACTGTTTATGATGAAGTTTATAGAAGGTGTTAACAATTATATATGGAACCAAGATGTTAGGTTCCTATTACATATAACATTTAGATAAATAAGGGTTAGTCATAAGAGATATTAGTATTATAACTGTTATTTTATTGTTCAGTTTAATTTAGGAATGCACTGTCTAAAAATAGATATCATTCCAATGTTGTAGAAATACTCTTTATTATGTTATTAGATAATATACTAAGCAATGTTATTCAGAACACTAGTTGTGATATAGAGAGATGTTATATGTTAATTATATAATCAATAATTTACGTTATACCAGTCAGAGAAGGATATAAAATAGCTACATTAATAAAACATTTGGAAATTAGCCACACATCAGATCTAGGCCAAAGAATAAATTTAAACTGCAGAATAATTAACAAACCTAGTCTTATAAACCATATAAAATGACAATATTCAGGCAAAATAAACTCAACATATCAAATACTATGTAAATAAGGCTTTCTAAAGATATGGTCATTATATGAGTAAAATTATTTAATTGTCTAATAAAATACCATTAAAACTGAAATAGATTAACTGACTCTATCCTAGGGGAAGTCATATACAATTGAATTATATTAAAAAACCATCATTAGTATACTAAATTGCAATAAAATAAGTGAGAATTGATAATTATACAAATTTCAGATTTCATAGAATAATAATTATATTAGTTAAAATGGCTATTATTTACATAGAAGACAGGGAAGTATAATTTTAGGCCTACCTCCCAAAAAATTATAAGAAATATAATTTTCAGATAAAACTTTGTAATACTAACTTAATTACTATCAAAATAAGTAGAATAGAATAGTGAAAACGAATATGTATTTTATATTTCAAACAGTTAACTAATAACGAATTTATTTTTTGAACATAAAGTACATTTTTAAAAGTATCGGAAGTTATGGCAAATTTAAACAATGAATGAGATTTATTATATAGGCTAAGACTTTCATGAGACGAAGGAAATACAGACAGTTCATTATTATGCGTTGACGAGTGCACTTAAAGTAACCTTTCGCCAGAAATAACCTTTAATGGCGTTATGTTATAAACCGTATCTCAGTGAAAATTTTGAAAATAATTATTTTAAACTATTTTATAGATTGTGAAGTGGTGAAAGTGACCAATGAACACAGTAACACTAATAAATTGAACCACACATAACTAGATAAGCAGAATAACACTGATATTACACCAAATACAGACCGAAATTTAGAGGTTAAAAACGACACACATAAACACAACGAGATATATCCAGTGACAACATTCTACACAAAGTGAACTTTCCATGATACACCAGCGACAATAAACTATACTCCAGGACGATCGTATACAATTGCTGAGAGCATTTACTCGAAGAAAGGACACCTTTATTACAACAAAAACTTCATCAACGCTGGAGGCTTCCTTGCGCATGCGTCAGTCAACCATTTCGGTCCGGTCCGCTGCAGTATAAAGAAACGACATGGCGACTATTGGTTCGAAATCAAATCATATATAAACTTTTAATATTTTTAATTATTATTGTATTGTTAAATTTTAAGACATTTAATAAGTGTAAGTGTTATACTTTCCTTCCCACAAACTTCTCTTGCTATATATTTTAATAACCGTTTAAAGAACCTTATTTTATAATACCAATATAAATTGTTTATATCGACCGGCCCTGAGCGAGTCGATACTGTATTGTGATATCAATTTTAATCAAACAATTTCATTATTTTTTGTTAATAAACATTCTATTTCGGTAAATTGGAGTTGGTTTTTTATTATAAAAAAAAGACTTAACAATTAATTAATGAAGAAACCCAACTAACTGAAGGGCGGTACATACGAAACGACAACGTTTCAGAAAGAAGAAGAAGAGAGCCGTCTTTCGTTCAAACTTGGAGTTAACAAGATTATCTTTCCAACAAAATTACTGAAAGTGACCCTATTACTAGAATAACCACGATACCATTTCATTTATAATTACAACCCACTAACCCGATTTGTTCCTAAAATTTAAGAACAGGTTACCCAAAAACATTTTCCAGAAAATTAAAATTTTTTTTTTTAATTTTAAATTTTATTTTTATTTTTTCAAATTGCTACAACAGCAATATACACAGATTTTATTTGTAACTACGAAGACTAGGAACATTACCAAATTGACGTTTCCGGAGCGGAACGTCAGAAAACTACACACATACATACACAAATTATTTTATTACACAATTCAAATCATTATTGTGAATTATTGCAAATTTGACGAACCCAACTTGTGGGGCTTGATTACATCAGAGTCTATTACTACCACCATTCAGAGTTTTATTACAAATTTGGCTAGCCCAACCAGTGGGGCTTACAGGAGAGCACAATCAACATACATCGATATTTATTTTATTATTCCCACCACTCAAAAAGATTTATTACAAATTTGGCGTCCAACTAAAGGGCTGTAATTAGGGGTTGAAATTACTGTAATTACTTACCAAATTCCTAATTCAGCTTGGCAGCGGTTAGTCAGCCAGGGAATCAGGGAAGATGATGCGTCATGCCACATCAAAGAAGAGAGCGGCGGAGGCCGAGAAAGAACTTGATATGGAGGATAAGGAGGCGACTCCAGTGGAGGACGTGGAAAGGATATTAGAACGGGTGGAAGATAAACAACCAGCACCACCAGGGAAACAACCCGAAGTACCCACTCAAACAGGGGATGTCCATGTCCAAGACCAGGAGATAGATAAAACTAAGACTACAGAAGAAAGTAAAATGGACAAATTATTGGAAATGTTCATGAGAATGGAAGAAAACAGCAAGAAAATGGAAGAAAACTTAAGGAAGGACAACCAAACAACAAAAGAAGAATTGAAGAAGGACAACCAAGCAACCAAGGAAGAATTAAGTAAGAAAATGGATACTACTACAGAAGAAAATAATAAAAGATTAGAAGATTTGAAGAATGATAACCAATCTTTAAGGGAAGAATTGAAGAAGGACAACCAAGAAACAAAGGAAGAATTGGGCCGTAAAATCGAAAGGACCAATAAGAGAATTGAGGAAACCAGTAAAAAGGTGGAAAGGAAAATGGAAGAAAATAAGAAGAATTTGGAAGAAAAGATGGAAGAAACCATAAGAAAATCGAAAGTGATCATCAACAATTAAGGGAAGAGTTAAGAGAAGATAACCAACTGTTACGGGAAGTGAACCAGGAGAATCTAGACAAATTAGACGAACGAATGGAACTATTAAGAAAGGAAATGAACCAGGAACTCAAGGAAAATAAGAAATCTATGACCAAAAGGCTGGAAGACGAAACCATAACTATAAATCAACAGATAAGAGAAGTTGATGGAAGATGTCGGCTGACGGAAGTGGAGGTACAAGAGTTCAAGGAAGTGGTGAACACAAAGGTCACAAATCTTGAAGAGTCTACTCGCAAGAAGGCAGAAGAAAACCGAAGGGAAAGCCAGGAAGAACTCAGCAAGGTACGAACTCGAATTACAGAAAGATGCGACGGAATGGAGGAAGCAATGACTAACATCACTGGTCAAGTGAGACAGAACCAGGAGGACATGGAAGCAATTCGGAGCCGACCAACCAGCTTTACTAATATCCCAATAAACGAGAACAGAGAATGGCTTAACTTTCGCCAGTATAAAAGGAAGCCAATGGAGTTCTTGGCCCGTATCGAGGAATATATGGCCAAACATAAAAGTAATCGATGGTCTAATAATCGTGAACTATTAGACGAATCATTCCGTGATATGACAGATAATTGGTGGATGGCGAACAGGAGCGAAATAACCGATTATCCACAATTCAAAAGTTTGTTTAAGTCTAAGTATTGGTCAGAGACCACCCAGAATTTAATAAGGGACAACATCTGCAATGGCCGATATAGAACTCAGTTTGGCAGTACCATGACTGCGTACTTTCTTGGGAAGGTGTGCCTGGCCAAGCACCTGGAACCAGCCATACCAGAGGAATGCCTGGTGAACAAGCTCTCTTATCATTACGACGAGGAGGTCATAAGAGCTCGAAGAGGTAGTCAGATAAAGACCATACAGGCGATGACGGAGCTATTGGAGAACTATGAGAATGAAGAATATTACAGGCAGAGCAGAAGAAGAAATGAGCGGCCAGAAGTTCGAAATAATCCGTCATCAAACAGTAATAGTCAACCGGTCAACAGTGGGTACCAAGGAAATAGATATAACCCGAATTACCATAATCAACACCCCACGAATGGTAATAACAACAATAATAACCACGGGAATATAAACCCGAATAATAACAGAAATAATAACGGGTTCTCTGGTAATCGAGGTAATTATTACCCAAATAATTACGTAAATAGACAAAGAAACACCAATCCTACAAATAACACCGAGCGGTTTGACAATAACAATAGGGGTTACCCTAATCCCAATAACAGCAACAACCGGTTCTCCCGACCCCGGGTAAATTTTATACGGGCGGAAGGAAACAACCACCGCAGGTATAACCAGCAACGGCGAAACAGTGTACGCGAGTACGAAGATCTAAACCGAAGCCGAGAACGGGACAACTCTAGTTATAATTTGCCGAGGCGAAGTACTAGCCTAGATGACCCGGAGCGGCGTACAAATAGAGAACAAACCTACGAACCGAGAACTGAAAGACTGGAACCTACTCAAGGTTTCCCCACTGATGCCTCTGTTGGTCCGAGTAATAACCAAGATGAGGAGAATTTAAACGGGAGGAGGCAGTAATAAACAATAAGGACCTTTTGCTGCTTCTATCGCCTGGGTATGTAAATGAATTGCCGATAGTAAATAATCCCAATAAAATTACAATCATTCGATGTAATTACTTGAAAAATATTAGAAATGAATTACTGGAGGAGGACAACGCTCGCCTCCCTATAATAAATAATGAAATAATATACATTAATGCAGAAGTCGAAGGAACATTCGCACAACTAATGATTGATACCGGTGCGAATGTATCCATAATTAATACAACAGAATTGGAAAGAATCCAAGGAAATTGTGGTAAGTTATTGCCAACCTTACCTATAAATAACATTGTATTAATCGGTGCCACTGGTCGCCAAAACAAGACAATTAGAAAACAAGTATCATTGAATGTCGTTAGTAAGGGTATAGCGATGAACATGGTCTTCTTAATTGCGGCAGGATTACCTTTCAACATATTAGTGGGATGTGATGTACTGAGAAGGAACTCGGCTATTATTGATTTACGAATGGAGAAGGTATCACTCTTTACCGGAGATCTGACCTGGACGGCCGATTTAGTCGGTAGTGAGACGACACTTCCCAGCAGTATCCACCAGCAAATACGTAGCATAAATTATACCAATACTAACACCATTCATAACACTATAGTATATGAACTTACAGACGAGGATTTATGGTCCCAGAAAATACAGGAGATAAGGGATTTCCGAAGCAGAATTAATAGAGAAAAATTACCCAATACTCAAGCGAATCAGCTAATACAAATTTATGAAAGATACCGCTCAGTATTTTCCGATGAGCCAGGCAAGGTAAGAAATTATCAATGTACCCTTCAATTCCGAGATACAGTAGAGTTTAATAGGAAATCCTACCCTATCGCACATTCTCGAAAAGAGGCAGTAAGGGCGGAAATTAATCGAATGATTAATAACGATATTATAGAACCCAGTCAGTCCCCATACACCAGCCCTATTGTCGCAATTCCCAAGAAAAACGGCGAAGTCCGGCTTTGTTTGGATGCTCGGGAAATAAACAAGAAAATCATTAATGATAGAACATCGCCCGGTGAGATTGAGGAAATCCTGAAACGCTTCCATGGTACCCAATACTTCAGCACTTGGGATACGGTGTGCGGATACTGGCAGGTAGAGTTGCACCCACGGAGTCGCCAATATCTGGCTTTCATATTCGAGGGGCGTAATTACCAATTCAAAAGATTGCCCTTCGGATTGGTAAACTCAGTTGCCATCTTTGTGACCTGCATGGACCAGATATTGGGACAAGAAGCACTTCAGTTTACAACGGTGTACGTCGACGACTTACTGATAACATCTAAGACGTGGGAGGAACACTGTTACCGCGTGGAACATGTGCTAGAAAAATTATCTGCCAGTAACGTCACGCTCAAGTTGGAAAAATCCAAGTTTATTGCCAGAGAAGTGCAATTTTTAGGATTTAACTTGGACGATCAAGGAATCTCACCGTCGGCAGAAAAGGTAGAAGCCATCCAGAAGTTCCCGGCACCCAAAAACAGGAAGCAATTGCAGTCATTCCTGGGACTCTGCAATTATTATAGAAAGTTCCAGGAACAATATTCAGAGTTAACTGCGAGGTTTCAACCTCAATTATCATCTAAAAACAAGTGGGTATGGTGTAAGGAACAAGAGGGGATTTTTCAACAAATTAAGGACAAATTTCTGGCTACCATAATACTTCGCCACCCAAACTTTAAGTTACCGTTCTTCATGAATTGCGATGCCAGCAACATCAGTCTGGGAACGACACTGTATCAAGAGGACGAGAAGGGTCAACCTCAAGTAATTAGCTTCGCAAGCATGTCTTTGAACCAATGCGAAAGGAATTACACGGTGACGGAAAAAGAGTTACTGAGCGTGGTATTTGCTTGCGGTAAGTTCCGCACTTACATTTTAGGATACCCCGTTACTATCCGAACGGACCATAAATCTATTTCATTCTTCAAAAGCTGCAAACTGAACCATGGCAGACTAACGAGGTGGATACTTGCCCTTCAAGAATACCATCTACAATGGGAGTACATCCCTGGTAAAAAGAATATAGTAGCGGATGTGTTGTCCCGGGTCAATGTGGAAGAACAAACTTTCGAAGGGGAGAAAGAAAGCGTGCTGAAAATATATCATCTTCTTAGCACCAGAGCCGATTTAACAACCATATTGACTAACATGGGCACCCACCAACAAGCGGACCCAAAATTGCGAAACCTCAAACTTCGGCTAGAAGAGGGAGATGAAACCGTTACTAAATATTACCAGATGAATAAACAAATACTGTTCGTTAAAACCTCCTTGAAGGAAGAGATCTGGAAGGTAATTATTCCGATACAGATCGAAAAGGAATTGATAGTGAATTACCACATACGTTACGGGCATATGGGCGCCCTCAAGGTAATAAAAGCTCTGGAGGAGAGCTGCTATATAAAAAACATCAATAGAAAGGTCCAAATGTATATAAAGAGTTGTAAAATCTGCCAGCTGGTGAAAACTAATAATGAGAAGAAGGAAGGTGTGATGATCCCAATCACTTCCCAAGCAAAATTGGAGAAGGTGTTCCTAGACATTTGCGGACCATTTCCCCGTAGTGGAGGTCGACACCGATATCGGTACCTAACCATCATAATGGACCACTTCACCAAATATATTAAGCTATACCCTACTAATCGAGCGACTACCCGGAAAATTCTGGGGATACTAACTGAACAGTATATCCCACACCTGGGGAAACCATCTTCGATCATTACTGATCATGGAACCCAGTTTAAGGGTGGAAAATGGCGGGATACATTATTGTCAATGGGCATCCGTACATACAAGACCTCGGTCTACCATCCGAGCAGTAACCCGGCAGAGCGAGTGTTGCGAGAAGTGGGGAGGATCCTCAGGACTTATTGTCACCATCAACAAAAAAGGTGGCAAGACTATCTGGAAGCCACGGAGGAATTCCTCAACCTAGCATACCATCCAGCTATAGGGATAACCCCATACTCTGCGATGTACGAGAAACCACCCCCACGAGAGATCACAGATATCCTCGAATTCCCCAGTAACCATGTGTACAGATTTGATAAAGCTAAATTCTATAACAAGGTGGCAGAAGACCAGTTGAAACGGCAAAATAAGTATCAAAAGGCTAGTGGTAAATTAATAATATATGAAAAGGGAGAAAAAATTTTGTTAAGAAATCGTGAATTACCCAGCACACTGGAAGGAATAACGAAGAAGTTATTGCTATTATACATCGGACCATATATAATATCCAATGTGAAAAATAATAATACCTATGAAATCAAAGAAATCGATTCGGAAAGGATAAAGGGAGTATATAACCAGGCTTCCATGAAAAAATATTATGAGTAATTGAATGTATGGAAGAAAGATTACCACTAAATTCAAAAATGAAGTAATGACTACTTACTGCCTACCATTTAGGAAACAATTTATGAATCAAAGAGAAAATGAATTTTGTATTAAATCATCAAAATTCAAAAACCCAAGTAAAAACAATTTACTACCTTATTTTAAAAACAACTTTTAGAAATGAACAAGGAGAAAAAGAATTTGGATAGAACATTACAAACAATTATATATGGGACCAATTCTGAAAAAACGTTCCAGAATAAAGAAATGGCAATACAAACCACTGATACAATTTAAATGAATAAACTTATTGTGAAGTAAAATTAATGAGAATTTTATGTCAAATAAACAGAGATATTAAACATATGGAATTAATAATAAAGGAGTGCATTTGGATAAAAAGCAAGAGCAAAATAAAATTTTGATTAAGAAAGAAAAAACCATATATAAATAAATCCATAAGAAAAAGATGATCATATAATCAATGTCAATTATTAAAAAGACAATTAAAAGAGTAATTGAAAAAACATAATACTAGTGGAACGATTCACAAGAATTAAGAAAGGAACAAAAATATAATACAAAATATATGCTACCAATGACCAGAAGGAGATTGTGATAACAGTCAAAAAATGACAGAGAATTAAAAACTTTACACTGAATAATAAGTGATGATTATATTGTACCAGCTTCCAACCAAAAGGAGAAATAAAATGCCAACAGAGCTAACCATTGAGAAAAATAACTGAGATAGAGATTCACTAAGATAGAAATATAAATAGATCTGTTCGTATACGAAGTGAAATATCCAAAGATATTTAATTTTTTTTTATAGTCATAAGGTGGACTATTCTTATATAATTTTTATAAATGACTGTCTGAGATAAGTCCAGCAGTATTATTATGTATTGGTCAGAGATGATTTACCTCTGTAATCAATAAATGACGTAGCATGGCCAGCAGAGTGTGAAGCCTACAGAGCCCCTCTGGACACTGCCCCAGCTAACGTGTTAGGGAATTTAGGGAATAAATATCCCAAGGATAAAGAAACGAATTAAGAAGAAAATGGAAAAATAAAAAATAACGAACCTCAGATGACTATTACTATCAGTAAGAATCCAGTTAATAATGAGATATAAATAAGCTCAAAAATATAGGAGAAAAAAATTTTTAGAAATGTGAAGGAAGTAAAGAAATATAATTTATAATATAATGTCATAAGCAATTACTTCAGACAAACTAAGTATGATCTGAACTAATCACTTCTGGAAGAGAGCAATCTGTAGCATGACAGATAATCCACACCAATACATTACTCAATGATCATTAATAAAGCTCTAATATATGGAATATCCAGATGAGAATAATTAAAATGCACTATTTAATAATATATTCACAAGAAAGGTTAAATAAAGAAAAATTCTGCAAATAATATAATATAATACAAATTTAAAAACCCAGAAGACTAAAAATAATAATAACAAAATTACCCAGGTAAGATCGAAGCAGGCAATTAATATACCCCGTCAAAGAAACCAGACCAGAAAAAACAAAGCTACTGAAGACAGAAGAAAGAAGAATAATTAGAACTACTATTACTGAAGAAAGAAGAACTAATTAAAACTACTATTACTGAAGAAGGAAGAAAGAAGAACTAACTATAACTACTACTACAGAAGAAGGAAGAAAGAAGAACAATCAAAGCTACTGAAGACAGAAGAAACAAAACTAATCAAAACTCAAAGAAGAAAGAATAATCCCAAACTAAATCTAAGGAAGAAAGAAGAACTAATTAAAACTACTATTACTGAAGAAGGAAGAAAGAAGAACTAACTATAACTACTACTACAGAAGAAGGAAGAAAGAAGAACAATCAAAGCTACTGAAGACAGAAGAAACAAAACTAATCAAAACTCAAAGAAGAAAGAAGAATAATCCCAAACTAAATCTAAGGAAGAAAGAAGAACTAATTAAAACTACTATTACTGAAGAAGGAAGAAAGAAGAACTAACTATAACTACTACTACAGAAGAAGGAAGAAAGAAGAACATTCAAAGCTACTGAGGAAAGAAGAATAATTAGAACTACTATTACTGAAGAAAGAAGAAAGAAGAACTAATTAAAACTACTATTACTGAAGAAGGAAGAAAGAAGAACTAACTATAACTACTACTACAGAAGAAGGAAGAAAGAAGAACAATCAAAGCTACTGAAGACAGAAGAAACAAAACTAATCAAAACTCAAAGAAGAAAGAAGAATAATCCCAAACTAAATCTAAGGAAGAAAGAAGAACTAATTGAAACTACTATTACTGAAGAAGGAAGAAAGAAGAACTAACTATAACTACTACTACAGAAGAAGGAAGAAAGAAGAACAATCAAAGCTACTGAAGAAAGAAGAAAGAAGAATAATTAGAACTACTATTACTGAAGAAAGAAGAAAGAAGAACTAATTAAAACTACTATTACTGAAGAAGGAAGAAAGAAGAACTAACTATAACTACTACTACAGAAGAAGGAAGAAAGAAGAACAATCAAAGCTACTGAAGACAGAAGAAACAAAACTAATCAAAACTCAAAGAAGAAAGAAGAATAATCCCAAACTAAATCTAAGGAAGAAGGAAGAACTAATTAAAACTACTACTACAGAAGAAGGAAGAAAGAAGAACAATCAAAGCTACTGAAGACAGAAGAAAGAAGAATAATTAAAACTACTATTACTGAAGACAGAAGAAGGAAGAATAATTAAAACTAGAGAAGAAAGAAGAATAACCAAAACTACTACTACTGAAGAATGAAGAAAGAAGAACAATCAAAGATAGAGAAGAAAGAAGAAGGAAGAATAATTAAAACTAGAGAAGAAAGAAGAACTAATTAAAACTACTACTACTGAAGAAGGAAGAAAGAAGAACAATCAAAGCTACTGAGGACAGAAGAAAGAAGAACAATCAAAGCTACTGAAGAAGGAAAAAAGAAGAAAAATTAAGACGATCCATATAAAACAAAAACCCCATAGGGAAAGAACCCCCAAAAAACCCCAAAATCAATGAATGCCCAAAGAGAAAGTATAACACCCTAAAAAACCGTATCACTGTAAAACTGACAAAAACTAAAAGTGTTAGTAGTATTAAATATTAGTGCATTCAAAAAGTTATTATTTAGTTTGTATAGACAAGTCTTCACAGTTTCAACATGGTTGAATATTTCATATTAAAAGCTAGAAAAAGACTAGTAAATATGTTGATAATTCACCATAGACAAGTGCAAGTGATCAAATTATAAATAATAAACTTTAAAAGGGTACATGAGTTGCAGTACATAGTAACAAACTTTAAGTTTTGTGAACAGTCCCTACTTTGATAATGAAGTAGTAATATTACTAAATAAAAGCTACTAAAGCGATATGAACATTCCATAGAATGGAATATAACTTAGGTAGCTAGGGGTATACTTTAAGAGGGGGTATAAATTTTATAAATGTGGAACTACAGAACAAACTGTTTATGATGAAGTTTATAGAAGGTGTTAACAATTATATATGGAACCAGGATGTTAGGTTCCTATTACATATAACATTTAGATAAATAAGGGTTAGTCATAAGAGATATTAATATTATAACTGTTATTTTATTGTTCAGTTTAATTTAGGAATGCACTGTCTAAAAATAGATATCATTCCAATGTTGTAGAAATACTCTTTATTATGTTATTAGATAATATACTAAGCAATGTTATTCAGAACACTAGTTGTGATATAGAGAGATGTTATATGTTAATTATATAATCAATAATTTACGTTATACCAGTCAGAGAAGGATATAAAATAGCTACATTAATAAAACATTTGGAAATTAGCCACACATCAGATCTAGGCCAAAGAATAAATTTAAACTGCAGAATAATTAACAAACCTAGTCTTATAAACCATATAAAATGACAATATTCAGGCAAAATAAACTCAACATATCAAATACTATGTAAATAAGGCTTTCTAAAGATATGGTCATTATATGAGTAAAATTATTTAATTGTCTAATAAAATACCATTAAAACTGAAATAGATTAACTGACTCTATCCTAGGGGAAGTCATATACAATTGAATTATATTAAAAAACCATCATTAGTATACTAAATTGCAATAAAATAAGTGAGAATTGATAATTATACAAATTTCAGATTTCATAGAATAATAATTATATTAGTTAAAATGGCTATTATTTACATAGAAGACAGGGAAGTATAATTTTAGGCCTACCTCCCAAAAAATTATAAGAAATATAATTTTCAGATAAAACTTTGTAATACTAACTTAATTACTATCAAAATAAGTAGAATAGAATAGTGAAAACGAATATGTATTTTATATTTCAAACAGTTAACTAATAACGAATTTATTTTTTGAACATAAAGTACATTTTTAAAAGTATCGGAAGTTATGGCAAATTTAAACAATGAATGAGATATATTATATAGGCTAAGACTTTCATGAGACGAAGGAAATACAGACAGTTCATTATTATGCGTTGACGAGTGCACTTAAAGTAACCTTTCGCCAGAAATAACCTTTAATGGCGTTATGTTATAAACCGTATCTCAGTGAAAATTTTGAAAATAATTATTTTAAACTATTTTATAGATTGTGAAGTGGTGAAAGTGACCAATGAACACAGTAACACTAATAAATTGAACCACACATAACTAGATAAGCAGAATAACACTGATATTACACCAAATACAGACCGAAATTTAGAGGTTAAAAACGACACACATAAACACAACGAGATATATCCAGTGACAACATTCTACACAAAGTGAACTTTCCATGATACACCAGCGACAATAAACTATACTCCAGGACGATCGTATACAATTGCTGAGAGCATTTACTCGAAGAAAGGACACCTTTATTACAACAAAAACTTCATCAACGCTGGAGGCTTCCTTGCGCATGCGTCAGTCAACCATTTCGGTCCGGTCCGCTGCAGTATAAAGAAACGACATGGCGACTATTGGTTCGAAATCAAATCATATATAAACTTTTAATATTTTTAATTATTATTGTATTGTTAAATTTTAAGACATTTAATAAGTGTAAGTGTTATACTTTCCTTCCCACAACCTTCTCTGGCTATATATTTTAATAACCGTTTAAAGAACCCTATTTTATAATACCAATATAAATTGTTTATATCGACCGGCCCTGAGCGAGTCGATACTGTATTGTGATATCAATTTTAATCAAACAATTTCATTATTTTTTGTTAATAAACATTCTATTTCGGTAAATTGGAGTTGGTTTTTTATTATAAAAAAAGACTTAACAATTAATTAATGAAGAAACCCAACTAACTGAAGGGCGGTACATACGAAACGACAACGTTTCAGAAAGAAGAAGAAGAGAGCCGTCTTTCGTTCAAACTTGGAGTTAACAAGATTATCTTTCCAACAAAATTACTGAAAGTGACCCTATTACTAGAATAACCACGATACCATTTCATTTATAATTACAACCGACTAACTCGATTTGTTCCTAAAATTTAAGAACAGGTTACCCAAAAACATTTTCCAGAAAATTAAAATTTTTTTTTTAATTTTAAATTTTATTTTTATTTTTTCAAATTGCTACAACAGCAATATACACAGATTTTATTTGTAACTACGAAGACTAGGAACATTACCAAATTGACGTTTCCGGAGCGGAACGTCAGAAAACTACACACATACATACACAAATTATTTTATTACACAATTCAAATCATTATTGTGAATTATTGCAAATTTGACGAACCCAACTTGTGGGGCTTGATTACATCAGAGTCTATTACTACCACCATTCAGAGTTTTATTACAAATTTGGCTAGCCCAACCAGTGGGGCTTACAGGAGAGCACAATCAACATACATCGATATTTATTTTATTATTCCCACCACTCAAAAAGATTTATTACAAATTTGGCGTCCAACTAAAGGGCTGTAATTAGGGGTTGAAATTACTGTAATTACTTACCAAATTCCTAATTCAGCTTGGCAGCGGTTAGTCAGCCAGGGAATCAGGGAAGATGATGCGTCGTGCCACATCAAAGAAGAGAGCGGCGGAGGCCGAGAAAGAACTTGATATGGAGGATAAGGAGGCGACTCCAGTGGAGGACGTGGAAAGGATATTAGAACGGGTGGAAGATAAACAACCAGCACCACCAGGGAAACAACCCGAAGTACCCACTCAAACAGGGGATGTCCATGTCCAAGACCAGGAGATAGATAAAACTAAGACTACAGAAGAAAGTAAAATGGACAAATTATTGGAAATGTTCATGAGAATGGAAGAAAACAGCAAGAAAATGGAAGAAAACTTAAGGAAGGACAACCAAACAACAAAAGAAGAATTGAAGAAGGACAACCAAGCAACCAAGGAAGAATTAAGTAAGAAAATGGATACTACTACAGAAGAAAATAATAAAAGATTAGAAGATTTGAAGAATGATAACCAATCTTTAAGGGAAGAATTGAAGAAGGACAACCAAGAAACAAAGGAAGAATTGGGCCGTAAAATCGAAAGGACCAATAAGAGAATTGAGGAAACCAGTAAAAAGGTGGAAAGGAAAATGGAAGAAAATAAGAAGAATTTGGAAGAAAAGATGGAAGAAACCATAAGAAAATCGAAAGTGATCATCAACAATTAAGGGAAGAGTTAAGAGAAGATAACCAACTGTTACGGGAAGTGAACCAGGAGAATCTAGACAAATTAGACGAACGAATGGAACTATTAAGAAAGGAAATGAACCAGGAACTCAAGGAAAATAAGAAATCTATGACCAAAAGGCTGGAAGACGAAACCATAACTATAAATCAACAGATAAGAGAAGTTGATGGAAGATGTCGGCTGACGGAAGTGGAGGTACAAGAGTTCAAGGAAGTGGTGAACACAAAGGTCACAAATCTTGAAGAGTCTACTCGCAAGAAGGCAGAAGAAAACCGAAGGGAAAGCCAGGAAGAACTCAGCAAGGTACGAACTCGAATTACAGAAAGATGCGACGGAATGGAGGAAGCAATGACTAACATCACTGGTCAAGTGAGACAGAACCAGGAGGACATGGAAGCAATTCGGAGCCGACCAACCAGCTTTACTAATATCCCAATAAACGAGAACAGAGAATGGCTTAACTTTCGCCAGTATAAAAGGAAGCCAATGGAGTTCTTGGCCCGTATCGAGGAATATATGGCCAAACATAAAAGTAATCGATGGTCTAATAATCGTGAACTATTAGACGAATCATTCCGTGATATGACAGATAATTGGTGGATGGCGAACAGGAGCGAAATAACCGATTATCCACAATTCAAAAGTTTGTTTAAGTCTAAGTATTGGTCAGAGACCACCCAGAATTTAATAAGGGACAACATCTGCAATGGCCGATATAGAACTCAGTTTGGCAGTACCATGACTGCGTACTTTCTTGGGAAGGTGTGCCTGGCCAAGCACCTGGAACCAGCCATACCAGAGGAATGCCTGGTGAACAAGCTCTCTTATCATTACGACGAGGAGGTCATAAGAGCTCGAAGAGGTAGTCAGATAAAGACCATACAGGCGATGACGGAGCTATTGGAGAACTATGAGAATGAAGAATATTACAGGCAGAGCAGAAGAAGAAATGAGCGGCCAGAAGTTCGAAATAATCCGTCATCAAACAGTAATAGTCAACCGGTCAACAGTGGGTACCAAGGAAATAGATATAACCCGAATTACCATAATCAACACCCCACGAATGGTAATAACAACAATAATAACCACGGGAATATAAACCCGAATAATAACAGAAATAATAACGGGTTCTCTGGTAATCGAGGTAATTATTACCCAAATAATTACGTAAATAGACAAAGAAACACCAATCCTACAAATAACACCGAGCGGTTTGACAATAACAATAGGGGTTACCCTAATCCCAATAACAGCAACAACCGGTTCTCCCGACCCCGGGTAAATTTTATACGGGCGGAAGGAAACAACCACCGCAGGTATAACCAGCAACGGCGAAACAGTGTACGCGAGTACGAAGATCTAAACCGAAGCCGAGAACGGGACAACTCTAGTTATAATTTGCCGAGGCGAAGTACTAGCCTAGATGACCCGGAGCGGCGTACAAATAGAGAACAAACCTACGAACCTAGAACTGAAAGACTGGAACCTACTCAAGGTTTCCCCACTGATGCCTCTGTTGGTCCGAGTAATAACCAAGATGAGGAGAATTTAAACGGGAGGAGGCAGTAATAAACAATAAGGACCTTTTGCTGCTTCTATCGCCTGGGTATGTAAATGAATTGCCGATAGTAAATAATCCCAATAAAATTACAATCATTCGATGTAATTACTTGAAAAATATTAGAAATGAATTACTGGAGGAGGACAACGCTCGCCTCCCTATAATAAATAATGAAATAATATACATTAATGCAGAAGTCGAAGGAACATTCGCACAACTAATGATTGATACCGGTGCGAATGTATCCATAATTAATACAACAGAATTGGAAAGAATCCAAGGAAATTGTGGTAAGTTATTGCCAA
This sequence comes from Magicicada septendecula, assembly GCA_034769895.1. Lineage (NCBI taxonomy): Eukaryota > Metazoa > Arthropoda > Insecta > Hemiptera > Cicadidae > Magicicada > Magicicada septendecula. The sequence goes on along the minus strand of CM068370.1, from coordinate 258,721,572 downwards.
CCTTACCTATAAATAACATTGTATTAATCGGTGCCACTGGTCGCCAAAACAAGACAATTAGAAAACAAGTATCATTGAATGTCGTTAGTAAGGGTATAGCGATGAACATGGTCTTCTTAATTGCGGCAGGATTACCTTTCAACATATTAGTGGGATGTGATGTACTGAGAAGGAACTCGGCTATTATTGATTTACGAATGGAGAAGGTATCACTCTTTACCGGAGATCTGACCTGGACGGCCGATTTAGTCGGTAGTGAGACGACACTTCCCAGCAGTATCCACCAGCAAATACGTAGCATAAATTATACCAATACTAACACCATTCCTAACACTATAGTATATGAACTTACAGACGAGGATTTATGGTCCCAGAAAATACAGGAGATAAGGGATTTCCGAAGCGGAATTAATAGAGAAAAATTACCCAATACTCAAGCGAATCAGCTAATACAAATTTATGAAAGATACCGCTCAGTATTTTCCGATGAGCCAGGCAAGGTAAGAAATTATCAATGTACCCTTCAATTCCGAGATACAGTAGAGTTTAATAGGAAATCCTACCCTATCGCACATTCTCGAAAAGAGGCAGTAAGGGCGGAAATTAATCGAATGATTAATAACGATATTATAGAACCCAGTCAGTCCCCATACACCAGCCCTATTGTCGCAATTCCCAAGAAAAACGGCGAAGTTCGGCTTTGTTTGGATGCTCGGGAAATAAACAAGAAAATCATTAATGATAGAACATCGCCCGGTGAGATTGAGGAAATCCTGAAACGCTTCCATGGTACCCAATACTTCAGCACTTGGGATACGGTGTGCGGATACTGGCAGGTAGAGTTGCACCCACGGAGTCGCCAATATCTGGCTTTCATATTCGAGGGGCGTAATTACCAATTCAAAAGATTGCCCTTCGGATTGGTAAACTCAGTTGCCATCTTTGTGACCTGCATGGACCAGATATTGGGACAAGAAGCACTTCAGTTTACAACGGTGTACGTCGACGACTTACTGATAACATCTAAGACGTGGGAGGAACACTGTTACCGCGTGGAACATGTGCTAGAAAAATTGTCTGCCAGTAACGTCACGCTCAAGTTGGAAAAATCCAAGTTTATTGCCAGATAAGTGCAATTTTTAGGATTTAACTTGGACGATCAAGGAATCTCACCGTCGGCAGAAAAGGTAGAAGCCATCCAGAAGTTCCCGGCACCCAAAAACAGGAAGCAATTGCAGTCATTCCTGGGACTCTGCAATTATTATAGAAAGTTCCAGGAACAATATTCAGAGTTAACTGCGAGGTTTCAACCTCAATTATCATCTAAAAACAAGTGGGTATGGTGTAAGGAACAAGAGGGGATTTTTCAACAAATTAAGGACAAATTTCTGGCTACCATAATACTTCGCCACCCAAACTTTAAGTTACCGTTCTTCATGAATTGCGATGCCAGCAACATCAGTCTGGGAACGACACTGTATCAAGAGGACGAGAAGGGTCAACCTCAAGTAATTAGCTTCGCAAGCATGTCTTTGAACCAATGCGAAAGGAATTACACGGTGACGGAAAAAGAGTTACTGAGCGTGGTATTTGCTTGCGGTAAGTTCCGCACTTACATTTTAGGATACCCCGTTACTATCCGAACGGACCATAAATCTATTTCATTCTTAAAAAGCTGCAAACTGAACCATGGCAGACTAACGAGGTGGATACTTGCCCTTCAAGAATACCATCTACAATGGGAGTACATCCCTGGTAAAAAGAATATAGTAGCGGATGTGTTGTCCCGGGTCAATGTGGAAGAACAAACTTTCGAAGGGGAGAAAGAAAGCGTGCTGAAAATATATCATCTTCTTAGCACCAGAGCCGATTTAACAACCATATTGACTAACATGGGCACCCACCAACAAGCGGACCCAAAATTGCGAAACCTCAAACTTCGGCTAGAAGAGGGAGATGAAACCGTTACTAAATATTACCAGATGAATAAACAAATACTGTTCGTTAAAACCTCCTTGAAGGAAGAGATCTGGAAGGTAATTATTCCGATACAGATCGAAAAGGAATTGATAGTGAATTACCACATACGTTACGGGCATATGGGCGCCCTCAAGGTAATAAAAGCTCTGGAGGAGAGCTGCTATATAAAAAACATCAATAGAAAGGTCCAAATGTATATAAAGAGTTGTAAAATCTGCCAGCTGGTGAAAACTAATAATGAGAAGAAGGAAGGTGTGATGATCCCAATCACTTCCCAAGCAAAATTGGAGAAGGTGTTCCTAGACATTTGCGGACCATTTCCCCGTAGTGGAGGTCGACACCGATATCGGTACCTAACCATCATAATGGACCACTTCACCAAATATATTAAGCTATACCCTACTAATCGAGCGACTACCCGGAAAATTCTGGGGATACTAACTGAACAGTATATCCCACACCTGGGGAAACCATCTTCGATCATTACTGATCATGGAACCCAGTTTAAGGGTGGAAAATGGCGGGATACATTATTGTCAATGGGCATCCGTACATACAAGACCTCGGTCTACCATCCGAGCAGTAACCCGGCAGAGCGAGTGTTGCGAGAAGTGGGGAGGATCCTCAGGACTTATTGTCACCATCAACAAAAAAGGTGGCAAGACTATCTGGAAGCCACGGAGGAATTCCTCAACCTAGCATACCATCCAGCTATAGGGATAACCCCATACTCTGCGATGTACGAGAAACCACCCCCACGAGAGATCACAGATATCCTCGAATTCCCCAGTAACCATGTGTACAGATTTGATAAAGCTAAATTCTATAACAAGGTGGCAGAAGACCAGTTGAAACGGCAAAATAAGTATCAAAAGGCTAGTGGTAAATTAATAATATATGAAAAGGGAGAAAAAATTTTGTTAAGAAATCGTGAATTACCCAGCACACTGGAAGGAATAACGAAGAAGTTATTGCTATTATACATCGGACCATATATAATATCCAATGTGAAAAATAATAATACCTATGAAATCAAAGAAATCGATTCGGAAAGGATAAAGGAAGTATATAACCAGGCTTCCATGAAAAAATATTATGAGTAATTGAATGTATGGAAGAAAGATTACCACTAAATTCAAAAATGAAGTAATGACTACTTACTGCCTACCATTTAGGAAACAATTTATGAATCAAAGAGAAAATGAATTTTGAATTAAATCATCAAAATTCAAAAACCCAAGTAAAAACAATTTACTACCTTATTTTAAAAACAACTTTTAGAAATGAACAAGGAGAAAAAGAATTTGGATAGAACATTACAAACAATTATATATGGGACCAATTCTGAAAAAACGTTCCAGAATAAAGAAATGGCAATACAAACCACTGATACAATTTAAATGAATAAACTTATTGTGAAGTAAAATTAATGAGAATTTTATGTCAAATAAACAGAGATATTAAACATATGGAATTAATAATAAAGGAGTGCATTTGGATAAAAAGCAAGAGCAAAATAAAATTTTGATTAAGAAAGAAAAAACCATATATAAATAAATCCATAAGAAAAAGATGATCATATAATCAATGTCAATTATTAAAAAGACAATTAAAAGAGTAATTGAAAAAACATAATACTAGTGGAACGATTCACAAGAATTAAGAAAGGAACAAAAATATAATACAAAATATATGCTACCAATGACCAGAAGGAGATTGTGATAACAGTCAAAAAATGACAGAGAATTAAAAACTTTACACTGAATAATAAGTGATGATTATATTGTACCAGCTTCCAACCAAAAGGAGAAATAAAATGCCAACAGAGCTAACCATTGAGAAAAATAACTGAGATAGAGATTCACTAAGATAGAAATATAAATAGATCTGTTCGTATACGAAGTGAAATATCCAAAGATATTTAATTTTTTTTTATAGTCATAAGGTGGACTATTCTTATATAATTTTTATAAATGACTGTCTGAGATAAGTCCAGCAGTATTATTATGTATTGGTCAGAGATGATTTACCTCTGTAATCAATAAATGACGTAGCATGGCCAGCAGAGTGTGAAGCCTACAGAGCCCCTCTGGACACTGCCCCAGCTAACGTGTTAGGGAATTTTAGGGAATAAATATCCCAAGGATAAAGAAACGAATTAAGAAGAAAATGGAAAAATAAAAAATAACGAACCTCAGATGACTATTACTATCAGTAAGAATCCAGTTAATAATGAGATATAAATAAGCTCAAAAATATAGGAGAAAAAAATTTTTAGAAATGTGAAGGAAGTAAAGAAATATAATTTATAATATAATGTCATAAGCAATTACTTCAGACAAACTAAGTATGATCTGAACTAATCACTTCTGGAAGAGAGCAATCTGTAGCATGACAGATAATCCACACCAATACATTACTCAATGATCATTAATAAAGCTCTAATATATGGAATATCCAGATGAGAATTAATTAAAATGCACTATTTAATAATATATTCACAAGAAAGGTTAAATAAAGAAAAATTCTGCAAATAATATAATATAATACAAATTTAAAAACCCAGAAGACTAAAAATAATAATAACAAAATTACCCAGGTAAGATCGAAGCAGGCAATTAATATACCCCGTCAAAGAAACCAGACCAGAAAAAACAAAGCTACTGAAGACAGAAGAAAGAAGAATAATTAGAACTACTATTACTGAAGAAAGAAGAACTAATTAAAACTACTATTACTGAAGAAGGAAGAAAGAAGAAATAACTATAACTACTACTACAGAAGAAGGAAGAAAGAAGAACAATCAAAGCTACTGAAGACAGAAGAAACAAAACTAATCAAAACTCAAAGAAGAAAGAATAATCCCAAACTAAATCTAAGGAAGAAAGAAGAACTAATTAAAACCACTATTACTGAAGAAGGAAGAAAGAAGAACTAACTATAACTACTACTACAGAAGAAGGAAGAAAGAAGAACAATCAAAGCTACTGAAGACAGAAGAAACAAAACTAATCAAAACTCAAAGAAGAAAGAAGAATAATCCCAAACTAAATGTAAGGAAGAAAGAAGAACTAATTAAAACTACTATTACTGAAGAAGGAAGAAAGAAGAACTAACTATAACTACTACTACAGAAGAAGGAAGAAAGAAGAACAATCAAAGCTACTGAGGAAAGAAGAATAATTAGAACTACTATTACTGAAGAAAGAAGAAAGAAGAACTAATTAAAACTACTATTACTGAAGAAGGAAGAAAGAAGAACTAACTATAACTACTACTACAGAAGAAGGAAGAAAGAAGAACAATCAAAGCTACTGAAGAAAGAAGAAAGAAGAATAATTAGAACTACTATTACTGAAGAAAGAAGAAAGAAGAACTAATTAAAACTACTATTACTGAAGAAGGAAGAAAGAAGAACTATCTATAACTACTACTACAGAAGAAGGAAGAAAGAAGAACAATCAAAGCTACTGAAGACAGAAGAAACAAAACTAATCAAAACTCAAAGAAGAAAGAAGAATAATCCCAAACTAAATCTAAGGAAGAAAGAAGAACTAATTAAAACTACTATTACTGAAGAAGGAAGAAAGAAGAACTAACTATAACTACTACTACAGAAGAAAGAAGAACAATCAAAGCTACTGAAGAAAGAAGAAAGAAGAACTAATTAAAACTACTATTACTGAAGAAGGAAGAAAGAAGAACTAACTATAACTACTACTACAGAAGAAGGAAGAAAGAAGAACAATCAAAGCTACTGAAGACAGAAGAAACAAAACTAATCAAAACTCAAAGAAGAAAGAAGAATAATCCCAAACTAAATCTAAGGAAGAAAGAAGAACTAATTAAAACTACTATTACTGAAGAAGGAAGAAAGAAGAACTAACTATAACTACTACTACAGAAGAAAGAAGAAAGAAGAACAATCAAAGCTACTGAAGAAAGAAGAAAGAAGAACTAATTAAAACTACTATTACTGAAGAAGGAAGAAAGAAGAACTAACTATAACTACTACTACAGAAGAAGGAAGAAAGAAGAACAATCAAAGCTACTGAAGACAGAAGAAACAAAACTAATCAAAACTCAAAGAAGAAAGAAGAATAATCCCAAACTAAATCTAAGGAAGAAGGAAGAACTAATTAAAACTACTACTACAGAAGAAGGAAGAAAGAAGAACAATCAAAGCTACTGAAGACAGAAGAAAGAAGAATAATTAAAACTACTATTACTGAAGACAGAAGAAGGAAGAATAATTAAAACTAGAGAAGAAAGAAGAATAACCAAAACTACTACTACTGAAGAATGAAGAAAGAAGAACAATCAAAGATAGAGAAGAAAGAAGAAGGAAGAATAATTAAAACTAGAGAAGAAAGAAGAACTAATTAAAACTACTACTACTGAAGAAGGAAGAAAGAAGAACAATCAAAGCTACTGAACACAGAAGAAAGAAGAACAATCAAAGCTACTGAAGAAGGAAAAAAGAAGAAAAATTAAGACGATCCATATAAAACAAAAACCCCATAGGGAAAGAACCCCCAAAAAACCCCAAAATCAATGAATGCCCAAAGAGAAAGTATAACACCCTAAAAAACCATATCACTGTAAAACTGACAAAAACTAAAAGTGTTAGTAGTATTAAATATTAGTGAATTCAAAAAGTTATTATTTAGTTTGTATAGACAAGTCTTCACAGTTTTGAAAAATTGAATATCACAGTTTCAACATGGTTGAATATTTCATATTAAAAGCTAGAAAAAGACTAGTAAATATATTGATAATTCACCATAGACAAGTGCAAGTGATCAAATTATAAATAATAAACTTTAAAAGGGTACATGAGTTGCAGTACATAGTAACAAACTTTAAGTTTTGTGAACAGTGCCTACTTTGATAATGAAGTAGTAATATTACTAAATAAAAGCTACTAAAGCAATATGAACATTCCATAGAATGGAATATAACTTAGGTAGCTAGGGGTATACTTTAAGAGGGGGTATAAATTTTATAAATGGGGAACTACAGAACAAACTGTTTATGATGAAGTTTATAGAAGGTGTTAACAATTATATATGGAACCAGGATGTTAGGTTCCTATTACATATAACATTTAGATAAATAAGGGTTAGTCATAAGAGATATTAATATTATAACTGTTATTTTATTGTTCAGTTTAATTTAGGAATGCACTGTCTAAAAATAGATATCATTCCAATGTTGTAGAAATACTCTTTATTATGTTATTAGATAATATATTAAGCAATGTTATTCAGAACACTAGTTGTGATATAGAGAGATGTTATATGTTAATTATATAATCAATAATTTACGTTATACCAGTCAGAGAAGGATATAAAATAGCTACATTAATAAAACATTTGGAAATTAGCCACACATCAGATCTAGGCCAAAGAATAAATTTAAACTGCAGAATAATTAACAAACCTAGTCTTATAAACCATATAAAATGACAATATTCAGGCAAAATAAACTCAACATATCAAATACTATGTAAATAAGGCTTTCTAAAGATATGGTCATTATATGAGTAAAATTATTTAATTGTCTAATAAAATACCATTAAAACTGAAATAGATTAACTGACTCTATCCTAGGGGAAGTCATATACAATTGAATTATATTAGAAAACCATCATTAGTATACTAAATTGCAATAAAATAAGTGAGAATTGATAATTATACAAATTTCAGATTTCATAGAATAATAATTATATTAGTTAAAATGGCTATTATTTACATAGAAGACAGGGAAGTATAATTTTAGGCCTACCTCCCAAAAAATTATAAGAAATATAATTTTCAGATAAAACTTTGTAATACTAACTTAATTACTATCAAAATAAGTAGAATGGAATAGTGAAAACGAATATGTATTTTATATTTCAAACAGTTAACTAATAACGAATTTATTTTTTGAACATAAAGTACATTTTTAAAAGTATCGGAAGTTATGGCAAATTTAAACAATGAATGAGATTTATTATATAGGCTAAGACTTTCATGAGACGAAGGAAATACAGACAGTTCATTATTATGCGTTGACGAGTGCACTTAAAGTAACCTTTCGCCAGAAATAACCTTTAATGGCGTTATGTTATAAACCGTATCTCAGTGAAAATTTTGAAAATAATTATTTTAAACTATTTTATAGATTGTGAAGTGGTGAAAGTGACCAATGAACACAGTAACACTAATAAATTGAACCACACATAACTAGATAAGCAGAATAACACTGATATTACACCAAATACAGACCGAAATTTAGAGGTTAAAAACGACACACATAAACACAACGAGATATATCCAGTGACAACATTCTACACAAAGTGAACTTTCCATGATACACCAGCGACAATAAACTATACTCCAGGACGATCGTATACAATTGCTGAGAGCATTTACTCGAAGAAAGGACACCTTTATTACAACAAAAACTTCATCAACGCTGGAGGCTTCCTTGCGCATGCGTCAGTCAACCATTTCGGTCCGGTCCGCTGCAGTATAAAGAAACGACATGGCGACTATTGGTTCGAAATCAAATCATATATAAACTTTTAATATTTTTAATTATTATTGTATTGTTAAATTTTAAGACATTTAATAAGTGTAAGTGTTATACTTTCCTTCCCACAACCTTCTCTGGCTATATATTTTAATAACCGTTTAAAGAACCCTATTTTATAATACCAATATAAATTGTTTATATCGACCGGCCCTGAGCGAGTCGATACTGTATTGTGATATCAATTTTAATCAAACAATTTCATTATTTTTTGTTAATAAACATTCTATTTCGGTAAATTGGAGTTGGTTTTTTATTATAAAAAAAGACTTAACAATTAATTAATGAAGAAACCCAACTAACTGAAGGGCGGTACATACGAAACGACAACGTTTCAGAAAGAAGAAGAAGAGAGCCGTCTTTCGTTCAAACTTGGAGTTAACAAGATTATCTTTCCAACAAAATTACTGAAAGTGACCCTATTACTAGAATAACCACGATACCATTTCATTTATAATTACAACCGACTAACTCGATTTGTTCCTAAAATTTAAGAACAGGTTACCCAAAAACATTTTCCAGAAAATTAAAATTTTTTTTTTAATTTTAAATTTTATTTTTATTTTTTCAAATTGCTACAACAGCAATATACACAGATTTTATTTGTAACTACGAAGACTAGGAACATTACCAAATTGACGTTTCCGGAGCGGAACGTCAGAAAACTACACACATACATACACAAATTATTTTATTACACAATTCAAATCATTATTGTGAATTATTGCAAATTTGACGAACCCAACTTGTGGGGCTTGATTACATCAGAGTCTATTACTACCACCATTCAGAGTTTTATTACAAATTTGGCTAGCCCAACCAGTGGGGCTTACAGGAGAGCACAATCAACATACATCGATATTTATTTTATTATTCCCACCACTCAAAAAGATTTATTACAAATTTGGCGTCCAACTAAAGGGCTGTAATTAGGGGTTGAAATTACTGTAATTACTTACCAAATTCCTAATTCAGCTTGGCAGCGGTTAGTCAGCCAGGGAATCAGGGAAGATGATGCGTCGTGCCACATCAAAGAAGAGAGCGGCGGAGGCCGAGAAAGAACTTGATATGGAGGATAAGGAGGCGACTCCAGTGGAGGACGTGGAAAGGATATTAGAACGGGTGGAAGATAAACAACCAGCACCACCAGGGAAACAACCCGAAGTACCCACTCAAACAGGGGATGTCCATGTCCAAGACCAGGAGATAGATAAAACTAAGACTACAGAAGAAAGTAAGATGGACAAATTATTGGAAATGTTCATGAGAATGGAAGAAAACAGCAAGAAAATGGAAGAAAACTTAAGGAAGGACAACCAAACAACAAAAGAAGAATTGAAGAAGGACAACCAAGCAACCAAGGAAGAATTAAGTAAGAAAATGGATACTACTACAGAAGAAAATAATAAAAGATTAGAAGATTTGAAGAATGATAACCAATCTTTAAGGGAAGAATTGAAGAAGGACAACCAAGAAACAAAGGAAGAATTGGGCCGTAAAATCGAAAGGACCAATAAGAGAATTGAGGAAACCAGTAAAAAGGTGGAAAGGAAAATGGAAGAAAATAAGAAGAATTTGGAAGAAAAGATGGAAGAAACCATAAGAAAATCGAAAGTGATCATCAACAATTAAGGGAAGAGTTAAGAGAAGATAACCAACTGTTACGGGAAGTGAACCAGGAGAATCTAGACAAATTAGACGAACGAATGGAACTATTAAGAAAGGAAATGAACCAGGAACTCAAGGAAAATAAGAAATCTATGACCAAAAGGCTGGAAGACGAAACCATAACTATAAATCAACAGATAAGAGAAGTTGATGGAAGATGTCGGCTGACGGAAGTGGAGGTACAAGAGTTCAAGGAAGTGGTGAACACAAAGGTCACAAATCTTGAAGAGTCTACTCGCAAGAAGGCAGAAGAAAACCGAAGGGAAAGCCAGGAAGAACTCAGCAAGGTACGAACTCGAATTACAGAAAGATGCGACGGAATGGAGGAAGCAATGACTAACATCACTGGTCAAGTGAGACAGAACCAGGAGGACATGGAAGCAATTCGGAGCCGACCAACCAGCTTTACTAATATCCCAATAAACGAGAACAGAGAATGGCTTAACTTTCGCCAGTATAAAAGGAAGCCAATGGAGTTCTTGGCCCGTATCGAAGAATATATGGCCAAACATAAAAGTAATCGATGGTCTAATAATCGTGAACTATTAGACGAATCATTCCGTGATATGACAGATAATTGGTGGATGGCGAACAGGAGCGAAATAACCGATTATCCACAATTCAAAAGTTTGTTTAAGTCTAAGTATTGGTCAGAGACCACCCAGAATTTAATAAGGGACAACATCTGCAATGGCCGATATAGAACTCAGTTTGGCAGTACCATGACTGCGTACTTTCTTGGGAAGGTGTGCCTGGCCAAGCACCTGGAACCAGCCATACCAGAGGAATGCCTGGTGAACAAGCTCTCTTATCATTACGACGAGGAGGTCATAAGAGCTCGAAGAGGTAGTCAGATAAAGACCATACAGGCGATGACGGAGCTATTGGAGAACTATGAGAATGAAGAATATTACAGGCAGAGCAGAAGAAGAAATGAGCGGCCAGAAGTTCGAAATAATCCGTCATCAAACAGTAATAGTCAACCGGTCAACAGTGGGTACCAAGGAAATAGATATAACCCGAATTACCATAATCAACACCCCACGAATGGTAATAACAACAATAATAACCACGGGAATATAAACCCGAATAATAACAGAAATAATAACGGGTTCTCTGGTAATCGAGGTAATTATTACCCAAATAATTACGTAAATAGACAAAGAAACACCAATCCTACAAATAACACCGAGCGGTTTGACAATAACAATAGGGGTTACCCTAATCCCAATAACAGCAACAACCGGTTCTCCCGACCCCGGGTAAATTTTATACGGGCGGAAGGAAACAACCACCGCAGGTATAACCAGCAACGGCGAAACAGTGTACGCGAGTACGAAGATCTAAACCGAAGCCGAGAACGGGACAACTCTAGTTATAATTTGCCGAGGCGAAGTACTAGCCTAGATGACCCGGAGCGGCGTACAAATAGAGAACAAACCTACGAACCGAGAACTGAAAGACTGGAACCTACTCAAGGTTTCCCCACTGATGCCTCTGTTGGTCCGAGTAATAACCAAGATGAGGAGAATTTAAACGGGAGGAGGCAGTAATAAACAATAAGGACCTTTTGCTGCTTCTATCGCCTGGGTATGTAAATGAATTGCCGATAGTAAATAATCCCAATAAAATTACAATCATTCGATGTAATTACTTGAAAAATATTAGAAATGAATTACTGGAGGAGGACAACGCTCGCCTCCCTATAATAAATAATGAAATAATATACATTAATGCAGAAGTCGAAGGAACATTCGCACAACTAATGATTGATACCGGTGCGAATGTATCCATAATTAATACAACAGAATTGGAAAGAATCCAAGGAAATTGTGGTAAGTTATTGCCAACCTTACCTATAAATAACATTGTATTAATCGGTGCCACTGGTCGCCAAAACAAGACAATTAGAAAACAAGTATCATTGAATGTCGTTAGTAAGGGTATAGCGATGAACATGGTCTTCTTAATTGCGGCAGGATTACCTTTCAACATATTAGTGGGATGTGATGTACTGAGAAGGAACTCGGCTATTATTGATTTACGAATGGAGAAGGTATCACTCTTTACCGGAGATCTGACCTGGACGGCCGATTTAGTCGGTAGTGAGACGACACTTCCCAGCAGTATCCACCAGCAAATACGTAGCATAAATTATACCAATACTAACACCATTCCTAACACTATAGTATATGAACTTACAGACGAGGATTTATGGTCCCAGAAAATACAGGAGATAAGGGATTTCCGAAGCAGAATTAATAGAGAAAAATTACCCAATACTCAAGCGAATCAGCTAATACAAATTTATGAAAGATACCGCTCAGTATTTTCCGATGAGCCAGGCAAGGTAAGAAATTATCAATGTACCCTTCAATTCCGAGATACAGTAGAGTTTAATAGGAAATCCTACCCTATCGCACATTCTCGAAAAGAGGCAGTAAGGGCGGAAATTAATCGAATGATTAATAACGATATTATAGAACCCAGTCAGTCCCCATACACCAGCCCTATTGTCGCAATTCCCAAGAAAAACGGCGAAGTTCGGCTTTGTTTGGATGCTCGGGAAATAAACAAGAAAATCATTAATGATAGAACATCGCCCGGTGAGATTGAGGAAATCCTGAAACGCTTCCATGGTACCCAATACTTCAGCACTTGGGATACGGTGTGCGGATACTGGCAGGTAGAGTTGCACCCACGGAGTCGCCAATATCTGGCTTTCATATTCGAGGGGCGTAATTACCAATTCAAAAGATTGCCCTTCGGATTGGTAAACTCAGTTGCCATCTTTGTGACCTGCATGGACCAGATATTGGGACAAGAAGCACTTCAGTTTACAACGGTGTACGTCGACGACTTACTGATAACATCTAAGACGTGGGAGGAACACTGTTACCGCGTGGAACATGTGCTAGAAAAATTGTCTGCCAGTAACGTCACGCTCAAGTTGGAAAAATCCAAGTTTATTGCCAGAGAAGTGCAATTTTTAGGATTTAACTTGGACGATCAAGGAATCTCACCGTCGGCAGAAAAGGTAGAAGCCATCCAGAAGTTCCCGGCACCCAAAAACAGGAAGCAATTGCAGTCATTCCTGGGACTCTGCAATTATTATAGAAAGTTCCAGGAACAATATTCAGAGTTAACTGCGAGGTTTCAACCTCAATTATCATCTAAAAACAAGTGGGTATGGTGTAAGGAACAAGAGGGGATTTTTCAACAAATTAAGGACAAATTTCTGGCTACCATAATACTTCGCCACCCAAACTTTAAGTTACCGTTCTTCATGAATTGCGATGCCAGCAACATCAGTCTGGGAACGACACTGTATCAAGAGGACGAGAAGGGTCAACCTCAAGTAATTAGCTTCGCAAGCATGTCTTTGAACCAATGCGAAAGGAATTACACGGTGACGGAAAAAGAGTTACTGAGCGTGGTATTTGCTTGCGGTAAGTTCCGCACTTACATTTTAGGATACCCCGTTACTATCCGAACGGACCATAAATCTATTTCATTCTTAAAAAGCTGCAAACTGAACCATGGCAGACTAACGAGGTGGATACTTGCCCTTCAAGAATACCATCTACAATGGGAGTACATCCCTGGTAAAAAGAATATAGTAGCGGATGTGTTGTCCCGGGTCAATGTGGAAGAACAAACTTTCGAAGGGGAGAAAGAAAGCGTGCTGAAAATATATCATCTTCTTAGCACCAGAGCCGATTTAACAACCATATTGACTAACATGGGCACCCACCAACAAGCGGACCCAAAATTGCGAAACCTCAAACTTCGGCTAGAAGAGGGAGATGAAACCGTTACTAAATATTACCAGATGAATAAACAAATACTGTTCGTTAAAACCTCCTTGAAGGAAGAGATCTGGAAGGTAATTATTCCGATACAGATCGAAAAGGAATTGATAGTGAATTACCACATACGTTACGGGCATATGGGCGCCCTCAAGGTAATAAAAGCTCTGGAGGAGAGCTGCTATATAAAAAACATCAATAGAAAGGTCCAAATGTATATAAAGAGTTGTAAAATCTGCCAGCTGGTGAAAACTAATAATGAGAAGAAGGAAGGTGTGATGATCCCAATCACTTCCCAAGCAAAATTGGAGAAGGTGTTCCTAGACATTTGCGGACCATTTCCCCGTAGTGGAGGTCGACACCGATATCGGTACCTAACCATCATAATGGACCACTTCACCAAATATATTAAGCTATACCCTACTAATCGAGCGACTACCCGGAAAATTCTGGGGATACTAACTGAACAGTATATCCCACACCTGGGGAAACCATCTTCGATCATTACTGATCATGGAACCCAGTTTAAGGGTGGAAAATGGCGGGATACATTATTGTCAATGGGCATCCGTACATACAAGACCTCGGTCTACCATCCGAGCAGTAACCCGGCAGAGCGAGTGTTGCGAGAAGTGGGGAGGATCCTCAGGACTTATTGTCACCATCAACAAAAAAGGTGGCAAGACTATCTGGAAGCCACGGAGGAATTCCTCAACCTAGCATACCATCCAGCTATAGGGATAACCCCATACTCTGCGATGTACGAGAAACCACCCCCACGAGAGATCACAGATATCCTCGAATTCCCCAGTAACCATGTGTACAGATTTGATAAAGCTAAATTCTATAACAAGGTGGCAGAAGACCAGTTGAAACGGCAAAATAAGTATCAAAAGGCTAGTGGTAAATTAATAATATATGAAAAGGGAGAAAAAATTTTGTTAAGAAATCGTGAATTACCCAGCACACTGGAAGGAATAACGAAGAAGTTATTGCTATTATACATCGGACCATATATAATATCCAATGTGAAAAATAATAATACCTATGAAATCAAAGAAATCGATTCGGAAAGGATAAAGGGAGTATATAACCAGGCTTCCATGAAAAAATATTATGAGTAATTGAATGTATGGAAGAAAGATTACCACTAAATTCAAAAATGAAGTAATGACTACTTACTGCCTACCATTTAGGAAACAATTTATGAATCAAAGAGAAAATGAATTTTGAATTAAATCATCAAAATTCAAAAACCCAAGTAAAAACAATTTACTACCTTATTTTAAAAACAACTTTTAGAAATGAACAAGGAGAAAAAGAATTTGGATAGAACATTACAAACAATTATATATGGGACCAATTCTGAAAAAACGTTCCAGAATAAAGAAATGGCAATACAAACCACTGATACAATTTAAATGAATAAACTTATTGTGAAGTAAAATTAATGAGAATTTTATGTCAAATAAACAGAGATATTAAACATATGGAATTAATAATAAAGGAGTGCATTTGGATAAAAAGCAAGAGCAAAATAAAATTTTGATTAAGAAAGAAAAAACCATATATAAATAAATCCATAAGAAAAAGATGATCATATAATCAATGTCAATTATTAAAAAGACAATTAAAAGAGTAATTGAAAAAACATAATACTAGTGGAACGATTCACAAGAATTAAGAAAGGAACAAAAATATAATACAAAATATATGCTACCAATGACCAGAAGGAGATTGTGATAACAGTCAAAAAATGACAGAGAATTAAAAACTTTACACTGAATAATAAGTGATGATTATATTGTACCAGCTTCCAACCAAAAGGAGAAATAAAATGCCAACAGAGCTAACCATTGAGAAAAATAACTGAGATAGAGATTCACTAAGATAGAAATATAAATAGATCTGTTCGTATACGAAGTGAAATATCCAAAGATATTTAATTTTTTTTTATAGTCATAAGGTGGACTATTCTTATATAATTTTTATAAATGACTGTCTGAGATAAGTCCAGCAGTATTATTATGTATTGGTCAGAGATGATTTACCTCTGTAATCAATAAATGACGTAGCATGGCCAGCAGAGTGTGAAGCCTACAGAGCCCCTCTGGACACTGCCCCAGCTAACGTGTTAGGGAATTTTAGGGAATAAATATCCCAAGGATAAAGAAACGAATTAAGAAGAAAATGGAAAAATAAAAAATAACGAACCTCAGATGACTATTACTATCAGTAAGAATCCAGTTAATAATGAGATATAAATAAGCTCAAAAATATAGGAGAAAAAAATTTTTAGAAATGTGAAGGAAGTAAAGAAATATAATTTATAATATAATGTCATAAGCAATTACTTCAGACAAACTAAGTATGATCTGAACTAATCACTTCTGGAAGAGAGCAATCTGTAGCATGACAGATAATCCACACCAATACATTACTCAATGATCATTAATAAAGCTCTAATATATGGAATATCCAGATGAGAATTAATTAAAATGCACTATTTAATAATATATTCACAAGAAAGGTTAAATAAAGAAAAATTCTGCAAATAATATAATATAATACAAATTTAAAAACCCAGGAGACTAAAAATAATAATAACAAAATTACCCAGGTAAGATCGAAGCAGGCAATTAATATACCCCGTCAAAGAAACCAGACCAGAAAAAACAAAGCTACTGAAGACAGAAGAAAGAAGAATAATTAGAACTACTATTACTGAAGAAAGAAGAACTAATTAAAACTACTATTACTGAAGAAGGAAGAAAGAAGAAATAACTATAACTACTACTACAGAAGAAGGAAGAAAGAAGAACAATCAAAGCTACTGAAGACAGAAGAAACAAAACTAATCAAAACTCAAAGAAGAAAGAATAATCCCAAACTAAATCTAAGGAAGAAAGAAGAACTAATTAAAACCACTATTACTGAAGAAGGAAGAAAGAAGAACTAACTATAACTACTACTACAGAAGAAGGAAGAAAGAAGAACAATCAAAGCTACTGAAGACAGAAGAAACAAAACTAATCAAAACTCAAAGAAGAAAGAAGAATAATCCCAAACTAAATCTAAGGAAGAAAGAAGAACTAATTAAAACTACTATTACTGAAGAAGGAAGAAAGAAGAACTAACTATAACTACTACTACAGAAGAAGGAAGAAAGAAGAACAATCAAAGCTACTGAGGAAAGAAGAATAATTAGAACTACTATTACTGAAGAAAGAAGAAAGAAGAACTAATTAAAACTACTATTACTGAAGAAGGAAGAAAGAAGAACTAACTATAACTACTACTACAGAAGAAGGAAGAAAGAAGAACAATCAAAGCTACTGAAGAAAGAAGAAAGAAGAATAATTAGAACTACTATTACTGAAGAAAGAAGAAAGAAGAACTAATTAAAACTACTATTACTGAAGAAGGAAGAAAGAAGAACTATCTATAACTACTACTACAGAAGAAGGAAGAAAGAAGAACAATCAAAGCTACTGAAGACAGAAGAAACAAAACTAATCAAAACTCAAAGAAGAAAGAAGAATAATCCCAAACTAAATCTAAGGAAGAAAGAAGAACTAATTAAAACTACTATTACTGAAGAAGGAAGAAAGAAGAACTAACTATAACTACTACTACAGAAGAAAGAAGAACAATCAAAGCTACTGAAGAAAGAAGAAAGAAGAACTAATTAAAACTACTATTACTGAAGAAGGAAGAAAGAAGAACTAACTATAACTACTACTACAGAAGAAGGAAGAAAGAAGAACAATCAAAGCTACTGAAGACAGAAGAAACAAAACTAATCAAAACTCAAAGAAGAAAGAAGAATAATCCCAAACTAAATCTAAGGAAGAAAGAAGAACTAATTAAAACTACTATTACTGAAGAAGGAAGAAAGAAGAACTAACTATAACTACTACTACAGAAGAAAGAAGAAAGAAGAACAATCAAAGCTACTGAAGAAAGAAGAAAGAAGAACTAATTAAAACTACTATTACTGAAGAAGGAAGAAAGAAGAACTAACTATAACTACTACTACAGAAGAAGGAAGAAAGAAGAACAATCAAAGCTACTGAAGACAGAAGAAACAAAACTAATCAAAACTCAAAGAAGAAAGAAGAATAATCCCAAACTAAATCTAAGGAAGAAGGAAGAACTAATTAAAACTACTACTACAGAAGAAGGAAGAAAGAAGAACAATCAAAGCTACTGAAGACAGAAGAAAGAAGAATAATTAAAACTACTATTACTGAAGACAGAAGAAGGAAGAATAATTAAAACTAGAGAAGAAAGAAGAATAACCAAAACTACTACTACTGAAGAATGAAGAAAGAAGAACAATCAAAGATAGAGAAGAAAGAAGAAGGAAGAATAATTAAAACTAGAGAAGAAAGAAGAACTAATTAAAACTACTACTACTGAAGAAGGAAGAAAGAAGAACAATCAAAGCTACTGAACACAGAAGAAAGAAGAACAATCAAAGCTACTGAAGAAGGAAAAAAGAAGAAAAATTAAGACGATCCATATAAAACAAAAACCCCATAGGGAAAGAACCCCCAAAAAACCCCAAAATCAATGAATGCCCAAAGAGAAAGTATAACACCCTAAAAAACCATATCACTGTAAAACTGACAAAAACTAAAAGTGTTAGTAGTATTAAATATTAGTGAATTCAAAAAGTTATTATTTAGTTTGTATAGACAAGTCTTCACAGTTTTGAAAAATTGAATATCACAGTTTCAACATGGTTGAATATTTCATATTAAAAGCTAGAAAAAGACTAGTAAATATATTGATAATTCACCATAGACAAGTGCAAGTGATCAAATTATAAATAATAAACTTTAAAAGGGTACATGAGTTGCAGTACATAGTAACAAACTTTAAGTTTTGTGAACAGTGCCTACTTTGATAATGAAGTAGTAATATTACTAAATAAAAGCTACTAAAGCAATATGAACATTCCATAGAATGGAATATAACTTAGGTAGCTAGGGGTATACTTTAAGAGGGGGTATAAATTTTATAAATGGGGAACTACAGAACAAACTGTTTATGATGAAGTTATAGAAGGTGTTAACAATTATATATGAACCAGGATGTTAGGTTCCTATTACATATAACATTTAGATAAATAAGGGTTAGTCATAAGAGATATTAATATTATAACTGTTATTTTATTGTTCAGTTTATTTAGGAATGCACTGTCTAAAAATAGATATCATTCCAATGTTGTAGAAATACTCTTTATTATGTTATTAGATAATATACTAAGCAATGTTATTCAGAACACTAGTTGTGATATAGAGAGATGTTCATATGTTAATTATATAATCAATAATTTACGTTATACCAGTCAGAGAAGGATATAAAATAGCTACATTAATAAAACATTTGGAAATTAGCCACACATCAGATCTAGGCCAAAGAATAAATTTAAACTGCAGAATAATTAACAAACCTAGTCTTATAAACCATATAAAATGACAATATTCAGGCAAAATAAACTCAACATATCAAATACTATGTAAATAAGGCTTTCTAAGATATGGTCATTATATGAGTAAAATTATTTAATTGTCTAATAAAATACCATTAAAACTGAAATAGATTAACTGACTCTATCCTAGGGGAAGTCATATACAATTGAATTATATTAAAAAACCATCATTAGTATACTAAATTGCAATAAAATAAGTGAGAATTGATAATTATACAAATTTCAGATTTCATAGAATAATAATTATATTAGTTAAAATGGCTATTATTTACATAGAAGACAGGGAAGTATAATTTTTAGGCCTACCTCCAAAAATTATAAGAAATATAATTTTCAGATAAAACTTTGTAATACTAACTTAATTACTATCAAATAAGTAGAATAGAATAGTGAAAACGAATATGTATTTTATATTTCAAACAGTTAACTAATAACGAATTTATTTTTTGAACATAAAGTACATTTTTAAAAGTATCGGAAGTTATGGCAAATTTAAACAATGAATGAGATTTATTATATAGGCTAAGACTTTCATGAGACGAAGGAAATACAGACAGTTCATTATTATGCGTTGACGAGTGCACTTAAAGTAACCTTTCGCCAGAAATACCTTTAATGGCGTTATGTTATAAACCGTATCTCAGTGAAAATTTTGAAAATAATTATTTTAAACTATTTTATAGATTGTGAAGTGGTGAAAGTGACCAATGAACACAGTAACACTAATAAATTGAACCACACATAACTAGATAAGCAGAATAACACTGATATTACACCAAATACAGACCGAAATTAGAGGTTAAAAACGACACACATAAACACAACGAGATATATCCAGTGACAACATTCTACACAAAGTGAACTTTCCATGATACACCAGCGACAATAAACTATACTCCAGGACGATCGTATACAATTGCTGAGAGCATTTACTCGAAGAAAGGACACCTTTATTACAACAAAAACTTCATCAACGCTGGAGGCTTCCTTGCGCATGCGTCAGTCAACCATTTCGGTCCGGTCCGCTGCAGTATAAAGAAACGACATGGCGACTATTGGTTCGAAATCAAATCATATATAAACTTTTAATATTTTTAATTATTATTGTATTGTTAAATTTTAAGACATTTAATAAGTGTAAGTGTTATACTTTCCTTCCCACAACCTTCTCTGGCTATATATTTTAATAACCGTTTAAAGAACCCTATTTTATAATACCAATATAAATTGTTTATATCGACCGGCCCTGAGCGAGTCGATACTGTATTGTGATATCAATTTTAATCAAACAATTTCATTATTTTTTGTTAATAAACATTCTATTTCGGTAAATTGGAGTTGGTTTTTTATTATAAAAAAAGACTTAACAATTAATTAATGAAGAAACCCAACTAACTGAAGGGCGGTACATACGAAACGACAACGTTTCAGAAAGAAGAAGAAGAGAGCCGTCTTTCGTTCAAACTTGGAGTTAACAAGATTATCTTTACAACAAAATTACTGAAAGTGACCCTATTACTAGAATAACCACGATACCATTTCATTTATAATTACAACCGACTAACTCGATTTGTTCCTAAAATTTAAGAACAGGTTACCCAAAAACATTTTCCAGAAAATTAAAATTTTTTTTTTTTTTTAAATTTTATTTTTATTTTTTCAAATTGCTACAACAGCAATATACACAGATTTTATTTGTAACTACGAAGACTAGGAACATTACCAAATTGACGTTTCCGGAGCGGAACGTCAGAAAACTACACACATACATACACAAATTATTTTATTACACAATTCAAATCATTATTGTGAGTTATTGCAAATTTGACGAACCCAACTTGTGGGGCTTGATTACATCAGAGTCTATTACTACCACCATTCAGAGTTTTATTACAATATTTATGTTAATGTTTTTTGTATAGTTACATTAATTATGTGTATGCTGAGCACACAATAAAAAACATATTATGCAAATAATAATGACGAATTTTTAATTGGTAATTTTGAGATTTTATTAAATAAATTTTTAAATTATTATACAAACTTGTTATGATATAAGAAGTATTATTATTTAAAAAACACCTTACACCTTTTCTCGTATATAGCAAAATCATATACGAGGGACGTCCAGAAAGTAAGAATACAACACTTGTTAAAAATCGAAAAATGAATATATTTAATGAAATTTACAGGGTATGTGCCAAAATATGTTATCATTCTCCACATAATCGCTGTTGAGGTCAATGCACTTTTGAAGCCTGGGCACCAGCTTTTGTATACCCTCGTCATATACCTTCCGCTCCACCTCCTTAAGCCACTTTTTCACAGTCTCCATGACCTCCTCATCGTTCGAAAATCGCTGTCCACCCAAGAACTCCTTCAATTTGGTGAAAAGATGGTAATCCGAGGGTGCCAGGTCCGGGGGGAGTAGGGTGGGTGAGTCACAATGTCCCATCAAAACGACACGGGCAGGTCCTGAGTGAGCCGGGCGGTATGGGGTCTGGCGTTGTCATGAAGGAGTGACACACCACGAGTCAGCATTCCCCTCCTTTTGTCTTTGATTTTTTTTTTCAACTTCTTTAGGGTCTCACAATATGCAGCAGCATTGATGGTGGTCCCTTTGGGCATGAAATCGACCAACAAGATCCCGTTCCGGTCCCAAAAGACGGATGTCATGATTTTCCTCTGTGAGACTATCTTTTTGACTCAGGAGTATAGTGACACACCCACGTTTCGTCCCCAGTCACAATTGAGTCGAGAAAGGATTCACCCTCAGTTTGAAAACGTTCAAGAAATTCGCGTGCGGCCGAAAATTTGCGATTTTCGAATCTCACGCCTGCGGTACGTGGAGCATACGGGGGACGAACTGGTTGACGTGTTAAGCTGCTGCAACAACATTTTGTAACGGACTGAGGCGCTCAATGTCTCATTTTGACCATTAAGAACACGTCTACACGTCAGGGGTGCCAACTTTGAAAAAAAAATGTCCCTATGTCCTACACAGCCCTTGTATTCTTACTTTCTGGATGTCCCTCGTATAATATACAAATTTCATTTGCCTTTCCTTTAAATTAATGAACTTTTCTAGCACTGTATCATCAAAGTCCTTCATTTCTTTAACAAATTCTTTGTTGATAGATAACATCGCAAGGTATTCAGTCTATTGTTTTTCATTGTATTATTTCTCAAGAAAGTCTTTAGTCTTTTCAGAGTCAAAAAGCAGCGCTCAGATTTGGTAGGTGTCATGGGGGTAGTTATGATAATTTTTAGAAGTTTCAACACTTCTTTTAAAACTGATGTAAGATTGTTTTCTTCTATAATATGAAGAAGTTTTATTGCCCCTTCAATATTATAATCATGTCGTCTGTATAATAGTTCCAATTCACTCCAAAGTTTGTTTTCTTTTAAGAAAGGGTAATGGTGAATCAATCGCTTGAATTTTTCTTCCTGAAAGTTTGTAGAAGAAAGTGGAAATAAGCCATTGGACATCAATGAAGCTGCTTCTTGGTGGTGTAAGTAAATCTATCTTTTATATGAGTTATAATGATGTCAAATACTTCTTTTGCATCCCATTCTAGTGCTGCATCTAACATTTTGTTCCTTTTTCTTGGTTGGTCAGGGAATTCCTCATTTATTTGTGTTTCTATTTCATTTATTTTCCCCCTCTCTTTCTGTATCTCATTTTCAAAAATTCCAGCATCACATTACGCTGTCTTTGTTCCTACTCTATAGTCGTTGGTACAATATTGTCCACATGGGGTAGAATTCTATGGAAAAAAGTTAGCCAGAATATGAAATTTTGGTCCTGAAGACCCCTTCTGTGACCACTTGCCTTATTAACTGTGAGTTTCTTTGTACACTTTTCTTCAAGAACTTTGAAATGTTCTTCCGACTTATATCGGTTTTCATACACAATGTTGACCATCTTGTTATAGAAACTGGGTAACTGGGCTTGCACTACTTCCTCCAAAACATCCATTCGTAGAGATGAGTGTGAAAAAAATGCTGTAGTGGCAGACAGATTTGAGAAAAAAACTTTGTTGTTTACACTTGTTGCTTTTTCTAATAGCAAATTAAGTTGGTGAGCATAACAGTGTACAAAATATGTGAACGGATACACTTCTTTAATTTTTGCCTGTACACCTCCAACAGAACAACACATATCATTAGCACCATCATAGATCTGAGCTATTAACTTTTTCTTTGATGTGTGCAGAAGAGGATTATGTTGTCCATTATGCACTTTGCTAATGTCTATTATGCACATTTACCTTCAGGACTGAGAAATCTCCAAACCCTTTTGTATACCGACCCCTAAACACCCACCTAAAAACGAATACCATTTGACAGTGGTGTGTCACATCAGTTGTCTCGTCACATACGATTCCCACAGTTTCAGAAACGTGTATCTCCTTTTCTATTTCTTCCCTGCAGACACTAAGCATACAGTCCAAAATATCGTTCTGTATTATTTTCAATGTACCTTTGAATACAGTGGCCAATTCCAAATGGTCTTTCATTGCAAAACCCAACTCCAAAATAAAATGAGTTAAACCTTTGTATACCCCTGGATTTGTAGACGATGCTGATTTGTCATGACCTCTTATAGACAACTCAAAAACACTATAGAATTTGACACACAATCAGCCATTTTAAAATACGTCTGTTTGCTGACTTGAATATTGTGCTTATCAATGTTTTATGTAAATTGGAGTCCAGACTAGACAGTATGTTTACTTTGCGTAACAAAGAAAGATCAACAACACTATTCATGAGATTGAAGGATATTTCGTGCTTTTTAATGTTTTCTGTAAGATGTTTTATATCATTACATATATTACTTATGTATAATATAATTATCATTACTTATATCACCCCTTTTACAGTTCACAAGCAATCATCACTGCCTGGGAAAAAATAAAATACATGGAAAACGGAACAAAGATTTCTGAACGTCACAGCCACAGATCCAGTCATTTTTTTGGTATGCGTCTTTTGAAAGCAGTTGCCTTCTGAAAACACGATTCTCACTTTTCTTATTGTCTGTTGACATCATGCAGAATTGGCCTACCTAATAATAACTTTAGTTCAATTTTTTAATCAAGAGTTAATTATGCAGAAGTTATTACTTTAAGCACCTGCACTGAATTATCCATGTTGGATAAAATTTTAAAACATAACTTAATAATTCAAGTTAAAAAAAACACACAAACTCAAAACCTAAACACTAAATAAATGCCCACACTGAATTAACCACGACAGAGAAACTCTAAACACTAAAGAGAGCAAATCTCACTTTTTGTAAGTTATAGTAAAAGATAAAACAATAAAATAGTTTTAGTGATTTTCACTCGTCAATTTATTAAAATTATAAATCCATGACAGCTGTTTCGGCAACACAGTGCCTTCATCAGATGGTGTAAGCTGACTAATTTTCGTACAATATAATACAGAATATAAAATACAAGGCAAGTGCTATTGTTTAGAGAGCGATAGTAATTTCGTGTCAGTAAAATTAAATACACATTACACAAACATATAACACAACATAAACCAAGTCTATTTATACAAATTAAGCAGAGGCGAGCTATTTAGGTCTAACTGTTATGTGTAATGTGGAAAATGGATTTTCACCAAGTAAAGGCATCAAGTATTAATTAAATCTCACTTTAGTTGTAACGTGTGAATCACGCCTTTTTCTGCTCAATGTGGCATGGTAGCAGATGTGCTGGTTGACAGTGTAAATACCGCCTATAAGCTTATAAGTTCATTCAACTTTTGACAGAGTGGGGGAATGGAGAAATGGATGCGATTGTAACAGCACTTTGTATGCATGCTGTTCTGAAAACATTTCTGCTATTACCTAACACAAAAACATTTTCTTGTCTGAAGTTTTAAAGAAAGATATAATGACTTTCCACGAGTAGCGATAACGGATTGATTTAAACTGGGAGGGGGGGCATCAACCTTAACGGCCTAAGAACGAGCCACCACTGGATAAAGGTGACTGTGTCTAGGTCAGTATATACTCTAAAGCTAAAGCAGTAATTTTGAAAAGGTGGTCTACAACACCCAGGGGGGCATAGGACATATTTTGGAAAAGCAGGCTCATGTTTATTAACTATATAAATATATAATATCTCATTCAATTGTAAAAGATTGAGTATGGATGCAGCATTCCCAATTATCATGGGATAACTGTAAATTTTATGGCAGTTAGAGGTGAGCCCAATATCTAAACAATTAAGATGTCATAAAAATGCAAGACTTTCTGAATATGGATGGAGAATCTTCTCCATACAGCCCATTGTACTGAATGAGGAAAACTGTCACTATAATATGTTGTAGCTAATCTTGGAATTACACTATTACAATTGCTTTCACGCTAATGGTGTCACACTATTACAATTCAGAACCAAATCTTAGGATTTATGATGAAGTTCCAAAGCCAGAAACATAATTCTTGCTGATAGTATTTAATAAATCTTTGTCACATTTATTAACTCCTAAAGGCAATGCCATGTCGCTGTAGCCACGTCACTCTATCCCTTGCGATATTCTTCATTTCTTCATAGGACCCACTATTCACGACAATCATTGTGCTGCGGAAGTATGCAGTTCTTGGTCTTCCTTTGGGCTTCTTCCCCACTACTTTGCCCTCAAAGATGTTAGTTAAAAAAGCACTATGTCTGATCACATGCCCTATCAACTTAATCTTCCTCACCTCTATACTCCTAAGCAGTGTTCTATTCTCATTTATTTCCTCTAAGATCTGTTCATTCGTCTTCCTATCTGTCCAACTAGTTTTTGTCATTCTCCGCCAAATCCACATCTCCATTGCCTGAAGTCTGTCACTCTCCACCTTCCCTAAGGTCCACGATTCACACCCGTAAGTTAAAACACTCCATACAAATACCTTAACAAACTTTTTCCTTGTTTCAGTACTAATATGGTTGCTTGTTAATAAGTTCCTTTTGCTCTAGAATGCTTGTTTTGCCAGAGCTACTCTCCTCTTAATCTCTGCCAGACACTTATTCCCACTTGTAACTATGCTACCCAGGTAACAAAATTCAGTAACGTGCTCCAATATTGTGGTGTTCAACATAATGGTTGATTTAATGTCTTCTCTTTTTTTACTTACAACCTTTATTTTAGTTTTCTTAACATTTATCCTCAATCTCCAAGCGTGAAGAATTTTGTTAAACGTACCTAACATTTGGGTCATATCCTTTTCTGAGTCAGCCATCAGTACAATATCATCTGCGAAGCGAATACTGTGTATCTGTTCCCCATTTATTTTAATTCCCCTAGAACTCCTTTTCATCTGAGTTACAACATCTTCTATAAACAAATTAAACAAGTACGGTGACAGTGGGCAACCTTGTCTTACCCCTCTTCTTATTATTGCTTCCTTTTTACATCCATTTATGTCTATTTCAGTACTTTGCAACCTATAAATAATGAAGATTACCCTACTAACTTTCCAGTCAAGTCCTGACTTCCTCATAGTTTGAAACAACAGCTTCCAATCAACATTGTCGAACGCCTTCTCGAGATCCACAAGTACTAAATAAATTTTCCTATTCACTTCAATTCTCCTCTCCAGGATCTGCCGCAGAGCCAAGATTGCTTCTCTGGTTCCTCTACCTGCTCTAAATCCAAACTGATCCTCCTCCAAAGTGTGATCAATCTTTCCTTCCAGTCTGTTCTTCACTATGTTCAGCAAAATCTTAGCAGCATGAGATATTAAGGCTATTGTTCTATAATTAGCACAGTCGTCTACTTTACCTTTCTTTGGTATTGTGATTGTTCTACTTTTAATGAAATCAACTGGCAATACTCCCTCTTCATAGCACCCAGTAATTATTCGAAATAGCTGGTCTTTCGTTCTCTCCACTACATTTTTCAAAAGCTCTGCTGGTAGACTGTCAGGCCCTGTCGCTTTTTTCATACTCAGACCTTTAAGGGCATAATCAAATTCCACCCTGCTAATTGGCGGTCCTACCATATCTGTATCTACAGCATTCTCATTTTCTAGAAACTCCTGCATGACTACCACAGCTTCCCCATCATATAGTTCCTCTATATACTCCTTCCAACGCTCGCTGACCTTATCATTTTCGAAAAGTATTTTACCATTTTTATCCTTAACAACATTACTTCGAGTCTTATGCTTCAACTGTAACGATTTTATCCTTAAATATGCCTTATCACATTTTCCTCTACTGAAATCATCTTCTATTTCAAGACTTAGTTGTTTCATCCAATTTTCTTTTTCAATGCGACACATAGAGGTAATCTGATTTTTTATTCTCTTGTACTCCTGATAATCCTTATTTCTCGGCTTATTACGCCTCCTTATTAGATCCAACATTTCCTGTGTCATCCACGGTTTCCGTGGTTCTAACTTTCTCTTTCCTAGAACACGCTGTGCTGTTGCAATTATTCCATCTCTTACTTCCTCCCAACTTGGCCTTCCTTCCATCAACATGTCTGTCTCCTCTTCCAATTCTTTTACTATTTTGTCATCGGTCAGTTTTTCTAAGCACCAGTTCTTTTGTTTAGATTTCCTGATTTTCCTAAATTTAATATTGCATTTGGCCATAACGGGAATATGGTCACTATCTATATCCATACCAGGATATGAATGACTAGATTTGACTTGGTTCTTATATCTTTGTCTGACTAGAATATAATCGATCTGATGCCTCCTAACATCCACCGGTGCTTTCCAAGTGTATCGTCGTCTTTTGGGGACTTCAAAACATGTGTTTGTGACAATCATCTCATACTGCTCACAAAACTCAAGTAACTTTTCCCCTCGTGCATTGATATTCCCCAAACCAAACTTCCCGGCACATTTTTGACTACTGTTAGGACCAATAGATGCATTAAAGTCGCCCATTATAACTACATTATCGTCTTTCTTTATTATCTTGAGCAACTCTTCAATCTGTTCATACATTAATTCTATATCTTCATCGTTACTACTTTTTGTTGGAAAGTACACCATAATTATACACAAATCAACTGGCTCTGCCCTAAGTTTTATCATCAGTAATCTATCACTACTGTGGCATGTATTCAAGACACTACTCTTCTATTCACCTCTTAAGAACAATGCTACTCCATTTCTTACTGGTTCTTCCTTTCCACTGTAAATAATTCTTAAATCACTTGATATGAAATCACCACATCCTGCCCATTTTGTCTCGCAGACACCTAAAATATTAAGCTCTGCCTTTATCATAGAATGCTTTACCTCTTCCATTTTACCAGGCTTCAGTAATGTTCTAACATTCCAAGTGCCGATTCTGCATCCATTTTTTCGTTTGTAGACAATAGGATTTACTTCTTCAAAATTGACTCTATCCAACACCTCCCCCCCCCCCCCGGAGAACCGAATGGGGGAATTGAAACTCCGGAATATTTTGCATTAGACGTAGCCATCATGGTAAAAGCCCGGGGATATCCTCAGATCTTAATGCAGTGGTTTCCCGTTGCCTTCTGCATCCTATGCCATTGACCATCTCTGGTTCATCCGCCTTCTGGGGTATTTTCACACCCCAAGGACAAGAGAGTGCCCTAACCTACTACCCGCTCATCCGCCTTCAAAGAAGCCGTTGGCACTTGGTAGTAGGGGGACCACTTATACCGGCGGTCACTCGGTCGTCAGAGCCTCGTTAGTGTGAACAGGGTGCACCATGCAGTGAACTTCCGCTACAACTCGTGAAGGTGAGGCTGACGGTTGTATAGGAGAGGCTATAAGAGACGCATCCTATACCTTACACCCCCTTTGTCACATATTATGTCAAATCAATGGACGTTACAGTGCGTGATCAAAAGATTGGTTTCAATGAAAATTAAGTTTATCAACAGATTCTTGTTAGACTCAGTTGATGAGTAAAGGAAACATGTGGTGGCTGAAAGATGTCAAGATTATGTGTAGATAATGATGGTGAGAAGAGTGAGAAATTCTACATGTTCTACGAATAACTACATGAATGGTACCACATTTTAGTACTGCACATGGTACTTTCTTAAATGGCATTTCGTATTTTGAAAGTTTGGCCTAATGACAGACCAGAATTTGGCTAATTATTTAGCCCCCCCCCCGTTCAAAATACACCTGTAATCTTGATGTGCATTTTCTAATTCAATCAAAACCAGAGCAATATTTGAGTAAATACGATTTTTCTTGAGAGTTTTTTGGAGGAGGGGCACAATCCTTGACAATAACAAAATTTAATCCTGGAAATGCTGATAAACCAAACCTGCATAACTTATTTTATCACAATCAAGTAACCAGTGCATCTCTGTTTAGACAAACAGACAACATTGCAAGTATCATATTTTTTCAGGGGGAATCAAAACAAATATTCTTATAGAAGGTGAAGGAAAATAGATAAATCTCAATAGGCCTATGTGAAAAATATCTCAATATGTGAATTTTTGTAAGAATCAGTTCATCCTTTTATTGTTACTAAATCATAGAAATTACTTCTTCCCTTGTTACCAGAAAAGAAAAAAATCAATTGAGTGCCTATTGTTACGGTAAGTTATAATATTAATGTTCTAGTGGTGGGTCGGATATCACAATTAGTAAGGAGTTTGGTTGCAACTAACAGCTTATAACTCACGGGAATAGGAGAGGGCAGATTATAAAGACATTGCACGTAATATCTTAAGTTTTGAAGTTTATTGCCTCAGCTTCTGTTATAATTTTTCCCTTAACCTTTGAATATTTACCTTTGCTATACTGATTATCAAAATGTGTGTGGAGTAATCTCTATTTGAGCAACTTCTTTGCTCTAATACAAAAAATACAAAAAAAAATCGTGAACACATTCCAAAGTAGAGATAAAAAAAGACAGAAAATGTTATTTTTAACAAAAAATGGCTAATTTCATTTTCAAGTTGGCCAATACAGACTTTTCTTTAGTCAAATTAGATGAGCAGCAACCACATCCTGAGAGAAACAGGTGATTCATCTTTTACAGCAGGGGTCTCCAAACTACAGGCCGGATGCGGCCCACAGCAACCCGGCCAATGCTGCGTGCAGTTTTTAAACAGATCGTCAAAATACTTCAAATATTAAAACATTTTACTAAATAACTAAACAAGGAATAAGTTCAGTAAAATGTTATAATATTTTGTACAAGTTTAAAACATTTATGTGGTTAATGTGGATGTTCGTCTGGCTGCCTTGAATGAATCACGCTTTTCACTCGCATCAACCTAAAGCGAAGATTCCTATTCCCCCTGTGCGCTCAGCTCTAACTCCCCCATGGTTCAGCTAACTTGTCAGATGAACACCTGAAATCTATTCTAGTGATAGGAGCATCAAAATTAGACCCAAAATGGACAGATATTATGTCAGAAGCAACTCCACGCATCCCATACGTACATAATAAAGCCAAAAAATAATACATAAGAAATATCTTAGAATGTTATTTTTTCCTTACTTTTATTTACATTATTTTGAATAAATAAATTTGTTTTCTTTGGATAAGTCTGCTTAATTTTTATTTAAATACCTTGACTTGATTATTTATTTAAGTCATATTTATTTAAGATAAATACTTTATTTACCTTATTGACTTGATTATTTTGTAAACTTAAAAAAATGAGTTTACAACACACACACACACACACACACACACACGCAATATATATTGTTGGCCCGCCTGACTTCCAAGATTTTTCAATTCGGCCCTCAAGTGAAAAAGTTTGGAGACCCCCATTTTTTATAGAATTTATTAAATCGCCTTATAACTGTTTAGATATTTTTATTTATTACTCAACTAGGCATTAGTAATAGTTAATTTATTTCAATTTTCTTTGTTAAGTCAGTCAAAACTGATCTAATTATAAAATATTTAAAATTTTCATGGATGGCCATGCATCCTCCAAAAATTACACTTAAAAGAATTTAACGAATTCTCATGTAATAAAAAAGCAACTTATTCTCACCTTATCTTGATTTACTTGTATTTAAGAAATCCTATAAGTTACATTAACACGTAACAAACAAAAATATAACGGAGTTCTTACGACATAGAATAGTCTATAGCTCAACCAAATTGATATCACAGCATGCCAAAACGGCACTAGCGTCAGCTGATAACAGAAACGGTGTTGTCTCTCCCTACCAACCAAAACTGCAATTCCACATCCTCGTTAAACTCGATCCGCTAGATGCTGGTGTGTTTATTCTGGTTACAACTGCTGCTTTGGTAGTGTGAGTGGCATTGCTACTGTATTCATATGCATTTTATTGTACTGTACTTAGCTGTGTACAGCTTATGAAACCACTATAAATTCTAGAGGCAAATGCAGACTTTAACTTTAGAAGATAAAACAAAAGTGTTGAATAAAACAGACAGTAATTACTCTGTGCACGATATTTTAATGAGTTTGGAATTAGCAAGTCTTTATTTTATGATGTAACAAGACAGGTAGAAATTTCCAATTTTGTTTTAACACAAGATACAGTAAGTGTGAGCATCATTAAAAGAAAACTAACAGCTACAGCAAAGATCAGTAATATTGACAATGCTGTTTACTCTTGAAGCAGTAACATTCAGTTGGGATTCATGTTAGAGGAATAGAATTACAGTCAGTGGCAGAAAGATTTGCTCAAAAACTGGGAGAAACTGATTTAAATACGTTTTCAGAAGGACTTTCAAAAAGGGATGCATTTATTCTTATAGTTTGCCTATAAATTATAAGTTTGGAACTATTCAATTTTATTATATGACTGAAACTATTCTGAAAATGTTCTTTAGACCAATTTTTGTTTTTCTTTCAGGTTAACACAAGGACAACAGATTGATGTAAGACTGACATGAATATTGATGTAAGATTTCTACTGAGGAACAGGTTTGCTTTCTGGCTTTGAAAACAATTTTTTTAAACATAATAAAGATTCTATGGAACAATGGAGAGGAAGGCATAATTACAAACACCCTAATATGACATTCTTAGTTGTTATTTAATTTGCCTCAAAATTAATATTTCTGTAGGCCTTGTTGCTCATTTTCAAAGAAATGAATATTGCTGTATAGAAAAAAATGTTGTGTATTCTTTATTCTATATAAATTGAAAATACATACATTTTTGTATGTTTCTTTATGCTATTTGAAACATATGAAATTTTTTTATTTAAAAAAGTGACTATTTTATCGTGATTTATATTTTGTACTGGCTAATAACCAAAGACTACATTTATAGACAGAAACAGTCCCAGTTATATACTATCAGGAATATTGGAAACTGAGCCTAAACCAGGCCTAAGAGAAACTGAAGCTAAGTTAACTGAAGACTCTATAACTAATCTAAATTTTCTGCAATAGTACAAACCTATTTCATGATCACATATATTATTTTTACATTAAATAACAAAGATTTGGCCCATTATCTATTTAGATCCAGTGAACAAATAATGTAGTGGTTTCCTTCACTCATCGTCTGAATCTTACTAGAATCTATTGATAAACCTTATTTTCATTGAAACCAATCTGTTGTTCTGTTTTTATCACATACTGTAACTTCCATTGATTGTGACATAGATTCATTAAGACCTATCAGCAAGAATTATGGTTCTTGTTTTGAAACATCATCAGAAATCATAAGATTTGGTTCTTAATTGTAATAGTGTGACAGTAGATTCTCCATCCATATCCAGAAAGTCTTGAATTTCTATAATATCCATGATATTAGAACTATGTCCATAAATAAGTAAAATATTAATGATCAACATTTCATTTCATGTTTGTTGAAACAGTAAAATCTTATTTTGAAAATGTTAACTTATCAGACTAGCTCATTGTTACTGATAAAACTGGAAGCTGTCAACCAGATGATCATTTCCCAAAGATGAGAGGAAAAGAGAATTCTTAATTATCTATTACAAAATAGTTACAATTCATAGCAGGACAGTCTTTACAAGTATAATAGTTAAAAATTATTAAACAATGTCTACTGTATAGTTTTTGTGATGATGAAAATAGAAATGGATGGGTCACTGATATCAAAGAGAGACAATGTTTGCAAAGGGAAATCAAAATACACAGCAAATGACAACAGATCATGTCAATACATTAGTGGATAGTAAGTAAAAAAGTGATGAATCCTTCAAAACAAAATGCATGCAAAATACATTAATGATCTCTACCACTGGAACTGTGGAACAACAGTTTGCAAAACTGTAATTGAAACAACAGCTTTCATTTACCTGAAGCATTAAACCATTGTTTTAAGTTATCCTGAGTCATTAACTGCTCCTCCTTTATTCTCAACTTTACTTGTAATGACTGTATCCACTAGTCTACAGTTGTAATGATTGTAGTGGTCATTCCATGTCTTCGAGTGGATCAGAAGCTATTTAAAAAATTCAATAGGGCAGGAGAGAATCAGTGATGTGAAAATGGTAGCTGTCAACCACAGAGAAACCTCAGCTTTAGATAAGAGCACTGATACAAAAATTTTCAGAGAGGTGGTTTGATTCTTACCTTGCTAATCTCTCTACAAAATTATTTTGTGAACTGATTATGATATAGCAGTAATGGCACCAAGGCCTTATACTGATTTACAGTTTAATTATCAACCTGTTCAATGTAGCAGTAAAAGATATTTGTGATCTATTTGTTTTTCAAGTTAACACTAAAAATACCATAAGTAAACTTCATATAGATATATGCCATGTTTAACATTCTTGGATTTCCTTGTCCATGACATGTCCGTTTCTTAACTAAATATAATTATTTCACTACGACTCAGAACACAAAACTTTTTATGGGTAAAAATGTAGAAGTTTTACTTTACAACCTTTTCACTTTTAAAAAGCTTCTTCAGAAGTTGCCGCTGATAGTACTGTCCGTCTTATTGTTGGCGACGAAATCGATTTTCGAAAGATCGATGTTGTGTGTGTGAGGTGTGATATGTTCGAATAATGCGTGTGATTTGAATTGCGTCTGTTCGTTTAGGATGTCGTTTTTATTTGTTTTTGTGTGTTTGTATATTTCCAATTGTTCTAGAGTGTCTAGTTTTCGGCCTTTTGTGTGTCCGTGTAGAATGTTCATGTTATTGTCGATGTTTTTGTATGTGTGGTTTGCTTCAGTGAGGTGGTTTGCAAAGGTGGATTCTGTAGTGGAGTGGAGTGCCTTTGTGTGTTCACAACAACATCCCTCTAGATGAAAAAGACTACAAAGACAAACTAAACACGATAAAATATCTAGCAGAACCAATGGATAGGACAGAACAATAGTCAATAAACTCCTACATAAAACAAACAACAGACAAAGACAGAAAACAACAAATTCATAACACTAACATACATCAACAAACAAACTGAAAAAATAGCCCACAAATTCAAAAAAGCAGGATATAAAATCGCTTACAAAACTACTAACAAAACAGAACACACACTATCAAAACACACACACAAAGCACAAAACAAATTCGATCTTCCTGGTGTTTACAAACTAAATTGCTTAGATTGCAACAAATTCTACATAGGCCAGACAGGACGTAGCTTCAAACAAAGATACATTGAACACACAAAGGCACTCCACTCCACTACAGAATCCACCTTTGCAAACCACCTCATTGAAGCAAACCACACATACAAAAACATCGACAATAACATAAACATTCTACATGTACACACAAAAGGCCGAAAACTAGACACTCTAGAACAATTGGATGTATACAAACACACAAAAACAAAAAAAAACTACATCCTAAACGAACAGACGCAATTCAAATCACAGGCATTATTCAAACATATCACACCTCACACACACAACATCGATCTTTTGAAAATTGATTTCGTTGCCAACAACAAGACGGACAGTACTATCAGCGGCAACCTCTGAAGAAGCTTTTTAAATGTGAAAACTGGTTCAGGTTGTAAGGTAAAACTTTTACGTTTGTACCCATAAATAGTTTTGTGTTCTGAGTCGTAGTGAAATAATTATATCATGTTTAACACTTTCTATTATAATAAAACACACATTTTATTTTTAATTAAAGGCGCCCTATTGATTTTTATGGGGGAAGCCCAAAATGTCTAGATTGGATATGGTACTAATATATGATCACTTCATCTCTGCTTGCATCTGGTTCATGATAATTGATTGTGGAGTAATAAAAAATGACACCCATTTAAGTGTATCACAACATATAGCTTCATCAGAACCATCCTTTGAAATACTTACTGATATAAATTAAGCTTGAAAATTATGGGCAAACCCAGGAAATTTACCAAGTTCACCATTTTTACAATATGCAGTATTCACATATAAGAAAAAATAAACATTTTTAAATAACTGTATTTTTTCTCTGATTACATGTATTTAAAACACAAGTATACAAATTTTATGCTATTTGGATTGCATAACACATTTTAAAAATAGTAATTATGCCCCTAGAAAGTGAAGCTAAATTGGTAGGTTTTATCTATATATTTGATTTCTCTATTGTCCATATACAGGTCCTGATGATGGCAATAAATATTGTTAATAATGTCAACACAAATGATGTAGTGATGCAAAAATTGTGTCTGTACTTATTGACGGATCCTCACTAAATCTTTAATCATTTATCAATTGTGCTTACTACTGATTTAAGGATAATATTGTTAAACTGATCGTCTCAAGTTTCTTTAAATTGCACTATAACCATAAAAAAATTATTTGTTGGAGAACTTACATTTCATGTGTATGCATACCAGTGACTGAATGTATTGTATGTCAGGTACAGTACTGTAAAAATTAAATAGAAAAATAATTAATTAATAGATTACAAAGACAGACTGATTTGACGTTGTATTAATATACAGTTGACAGAGGTTATTAGTAGCTTCTGGAATCACTGACTTTTTGGCTTATTATCCAGTAAGTATTACTCATAAAGCAAAGTTGAAAAAGTGACACTGTTACATGTTAAATTCACACATAGGATATATCACCATCTTCAGCAAGGATTAAACCAAAAATGGTATGTTCCAGTCCCAAGCAAATAGACTAGACCTGATCACTCCAACGCTTCTTCACACACCCACACTTCTCTGTCCTTTCAGTTTATAATTCCATAGTTGTTTCGGGATGTGGCAGTAATCCATTCGGTTAAGATGTTCCAACCATTTTAGCTGATATTGGGCAATCCTGTCAAGTATACTCATAATATTCAGTGCCTGCAGTACATCAACATTTCTTTTGTGTTCTTGAAGTGTATATCCTGCCATTTGTGTGAGAAATCTCATTTTGGTCACTTGAATATGTCTGGCCTGGGATTTTATTAAAGTCAAACTCTCAGGCCCATAGAGAAGTATGGGGAGGGCCATCACCCTGTATAACTTCAGGCATGTTTCTTTACTTGTTGAATTTAGAGTTCTCCTGATTGTCCCACAAATATGGTTGAACTTGTGCAGCTTCTTCACCACATCATTGTTTGTAATGTAAGACACATTACAGGCCAGATATTCAAAATCACTGATATAAATCAATATTTATATTGATAAATATTTGCACTATTTTTACAAACTATTATGTGCTAAAATGTGTTGTAACTCTAACTAATAATTTTGAAACTACAAATTATTGTGTTAAAAAAATCAGTTATAGAGCAACAACATTATCTTCATATATTGTAGCATGACAGATAATCCACTAAGTAATAATTCCATTATGATCATAAATACATTAAATTACAATTAACTCCAAAGAAATATCGAAGGAAAATAATTAAATATCAAATGAAAATAATTGAATATCAAATGAAAATAATTGAATATCAAATGAAAATAATTAAATATCAAAGAAAAACACCACCATAAAAGAAAAGAATAATTAAATTATAAAATTGCAACTATAAAGTATCAAGAAAGTAAAAATCCAAGAAACTAATATAAAATCAGGAGAATACCCAGGTAGGTTAGGAGCAGGTAATAAAGAAGATACCCCGAACCAACCAACAGACAAAATAAAACCAAATTACCTTGGAAAACCCAAGAAGGAAGAAGAGAAGAAAGGAAGATGTAGGATGGGAGAACTACGAGGAATACCCATGATAAACCTATTATTAACAATGATAAACCCCAAACCAAATTTTAATGTCACCCAAAGAAAGTATAACACCCCAAAACCTCAAAGCAATGTAAATTAATTATAAACAAAAGTATTTAGTAGAGTGAATAGAAGTGCACCAACTAAAGTTATTATATCATAAAATAAACAAATCTTCACAGTCCATTATAACTAAAAGTTTGGTCTTAGAATATTGTCGAACTCAAATATAAGTCAGAACCAACAGTGTAAGTGTACCAGTGCAAGTGATTTAAATATAATAAACTTCAAGTAAAGGTGTAACTGTTACTTGAACTATGTGCTATTAAATAACTTTAAGTTTTATATAATTACAGAGGTGACAGGTCATGAAATATTGTTGTGAAAATATTTCTAATGTTTAATAGAAGAGGCCACTTTTTATCAAAAAGCATTCATAGAAATGTAAATGATAAAGAGAGCAGGTGGGGAATAATTACTGTGACAGGGGATTAAAATATAAAATACAATATCAACAGAAAGGACTGTAATTAAATTAAGTTTAACAAAAATTAAAATTTTAAATGGCTAATTATGTTTAGAGCCTATGAACTCCACATTTCAAGGTGGTATATAGAATAAGGATTATGATTAAGATAAGAATGTTTATTAGTATAACAGTGTGCATACAGCTTAAAATGTTTATGTACGTATACTAGACCAGTTTATAAAATGTTTGTTATGTATTTTAAAAAATAGTTAAAACCAAAATGTCTAACTTTAAAGACTAGAAATTAATTTTCAGTATTGTTTTTGTATTATGAGCATGAATACATTGCTACATGTACCAATAGTTATATAAGGAAATTTTATTTAATATTGTGTTAACTTTAGAAAGTCAGAAGGGGTATAGAAATAACATTATTTGAAAAACAGTATATGTAAAATTATAAAATCTAGGCCAAATAATAAATTCCAAATAACATTATAATTGAGTAAGAAAGTTTAATAAACCATGTAAACTAATGAGGTTTATATAAGGTGAATCAATCATCAACTACTCTAACTGAAACTATACTTTAAAAGAATAATATAAAAAGATGTATTAAATTATTAAAAAAATTTCAAAATGTAATACCTAACAATTTTAAAGGAGGAATAGTAAATTCATGAATTATAACTAAAAGAATGATCAAATGATAAATTTGTAAGAAATTAAGAAATGAGAAAGATTTATATCAATCTGAAATTTATTATAATCATATTTATAACACCTAAGATGGCTAAAATTTTGGACAAGGACAGGAAACAGATTTGAGCCTATATTTCCAAAATGACAGAAATATAGCAATTTTGACAAAAATCTTTATAAATATGGACTATTGTATGTCACATTAAGCAGAAGGAGTTAAAGAAACCAATTATGTAATTACTAGTTCATGAAAGTAACCAATAAACAAAAAATATTCTGAATATAATGTATTTTATAATCACATGGAGAGGAAGTGATTTATATTTAAACAATACTTTTTTAATATTAACTTGGCAAGATATTTCAGGAGATGAAGGAAGTAAAACAGTTCTTAATTAACATTCAAAGCGAACGGTTGTTTTAGCTCGCGCTAAGAACATATATAGCGAATATTTTAATGGCGTGTAAAAATTTAGCCTAAAATCAGTGAATAACCGAGAGTTACCGAAATTGGTATATTAAACATATAATCAGTGCACAACACCACTACAAACAGTGAAAACAAACAATACTTAACTGAATATAAGTGGAATCAACCAAAAAACTATCAAACTTTAATAATTCACATTACAAACGAACTTCACGAATTTTCGACACACACAGACAAAAGTGAACACCTCAAATACCAGCATTTAAAGCCAGTGAACACGGAACATTTAACCAGAACACCTCTAACAACTCAATAGACATTATACAATATTACGGAGAACAGAAAACAGTTGTGAAGGCAATTTTATTGTCAGAAATTCTAGACATAACATTCACGGTTTTCTTCATCAACGAGGCGGCGGCCATGATGGTTCCGCGATGCAAAGCGAACTCTCCCGATTGATTTCATCCAGTCAACATTGGGTATAAAATTGTGCATTATAAACATTATATATTATTATCAAATTGTGTATTTATTAATTAATACGATTTCTTTTGTCAATGTTATACTTTCTATGCTTGCCCCTTCTCTGACTATTATAATTATAACCGTTAAAAGAACCTTCCACAAAATAATTATATAATATAACTGTCTTGAGAATCGATTATCCCTGTTGAAGAGTCGAACTTTATATCAATATCGATTTTAAATCGATATTTTCTGAAAAATTGTCAATAAATCAAATTAATTCAATTATCTGGTTTTAAATTTATTTCACCAGTTAATATAAGAGTTTTCATTAACTACAGGACTTACTGGAAGACGACCATTACTAAAGGAGAGTGATATACTGGAGCATAGAAGAAAATCGCCAATCGATTAGTCAAGTGAGACAATCTGATTAACTCCAGATTTAGTTACAGTTAACCAGAAGTGAATAAATTGACATAAATAAATTACAGAATTTTAAATTTTCAACAAAAACACATAACAAGAATTATTTATTAATTATTTAGACAATAAACAAACAAACAATTTTTTGAAAATTTTTTTTAAATTAAATTAAAATTTTTTTTGTACAATACAGAAACATTTATTTGTAATCAGTATATACAGGTCTTGTTACAATATTTCTCCTGACTCATCCCAAATTTTAATTTCCCTGTGCAACAGGTAAATGCACTGTCTATTTTATTGTTTGGTGTATACTTCACAGGTGATTCATGCATTATTGAAACGAGGCTTCTGTGACTTGTCAGTCATCAGCAGTTCTCTTTTCCCTACCTATAGTACTTATGTAATGAGAATTGCAACTCCACTTTGATGTCGTCCAGTGCTCATCTGTGTTACAAGTGTCAGAGTCTCTGTGTTCATTTCGATTATTGCCCCACTCCTCCTTTAGCAATTTCTCAATATTGTCCCAATCCTTTTTAATAGTGTTATTAATGTCTTTAACCTTGCTGCTCCCAAAGTTTATTGAATCTTACTACTTGAATCATTCAAGCTCAGAGTAGCTTTAAGGATTCTTTATTAAGTAAACCAATTCAGCAGTGCTGCATCCAGGTCTTTATGGGCTGGCTTCCTTACTTTTTTCTTATGCCTCTTATTTACTGCTTTGAGTTTGTCTCTATTGAAACAAATAGG
This sequence comes from Magicicada septendecula, assembly GCA_034769895.1. NCBI lineage: Eukaryota > Metazoa > Arthropoda > Insecta > Hemiptera > Cicadidae > Magicicada > Magicicada septendecula. The sequence continues at coordinate 258,680,723 of CM068370.1, read as the reverse complement.
GTTTAGGGATGAATAAATTAAGTCCAATCTCTTTGTTACATCAATCATCTTCTCCCCAGTCTCCAAGTGTTTGATAAACTAATTTAGTTCTCTTGATTAACTCTTTCTTTCACACTAATGTTTTAATGAAGTTAAATTTTGACAGATGTGTAAACAATGAAGTGTACTGTCAAAGATGTTTACTGTATTCAACAGATAAAACAAAGCTGTAAATGTTATTTATGACATACAGTTATGACAATTTTTTATAACTTGTGAATTTATAACAGAACTTATGATTTAAAATTCTTATAAGAGTAAGTGTTAAACATATGAGAAGGATGAGTAACTGCAATGGAAGCCTATAAATACAGTATTTATAAATAGTGGTTCTTCAAGGCACAAAGTTACTTAACAACCATAGTTTTCTTACTTAATAAACATTATATTTAAATATAGAGGCTTATGGTGATTTGGTAAGACCAAGCAGTTTTCTAAATAATAGTCACTTTAATGTAAAAGCCAGTAGCTTAATAACCAGTGTCAAATGTATAAAGTATTAATCTTTGATGCAAGTAAATAATCTATGAATCTTTAGAAATATTGGACTCAAATCATTGAAATAAATACCCTACTTTGTAGTTGTGATGTAGTAATGTAACTGGTGGAACTAGCAGTGTGCTAATTATTAATATTTAAGACTAATTGTCTGTGAGGAAGATGTGGAGGGATTATCGTATGAAAACGCAGACACATATTTTAATTTTAAAATATTTAAATCTTTAATATATTCATTTAGGATTTTAATTTTATTTTATTGATAATCAAGTAGAGATAAAAATGTTTTGTGTATAAATGTATGAGGGAGACTTGAAATTGTGAAGTATTTATGCACATATACCTAATGTGCTAATAGTTCAAGATGCACATGGATCATCACTCATCTCCTATCAAATAATTTTTTCATATTTTTATCTCGTCTTTCTCATGAATTGAAATTTAATATCTTCCTACAAATTTTTATTACATCAGTTGGAAGGTATAACTAATTTTATCTTAAACAAAATCTCTGTTGAATATTTCAGTCATCTATTCTTTCAAAGGTGGGCTTGGATGTAGGGGAACCACATGCTGATACCAGTAATGTTAGGAAAGTGGGTAAATTATTTTAACATTATTAAAAGAACAGGCCAGTAATGTGTGAATGTGTGTGTGTGTGTGTGTGTGTGTGTGTGTGTGTGTGTGTGTGTGTGTGTGTGTGTGTGTGTGTGTGTGTGTGTGTGTGTGTGTGTGTGTGTGTGTGTGTGTGTGTGTGTGTGTGTGTAATGCTTAAATTACAGCAATAATATGTTCGATTGGTACACTGCCAATGATCGGTTTGAACAATAAGTTCTGTACTGTGTTTGTGACTGGTCCATTTAGAACTGGTAACATGAGTAACAGAGTGCCAAATCTAGAAGGTGATGTGATTGCTGTATAATGGCAGAGTGTCATTTGAGTACGATCTTGATACATCTGTAAGTGAGAACACGCTTCCTGGGAATTTGATAAATCTGAAACAAATAAATAAGATTATATAACAAACTGTATGACTTGGTTTTCTTTGTGTCATACACAATAGTTAAGTTAAAGTTGTACCTGTTACATTAGTGTCAATGTAGGTCAAGCTCTTAGTTGTAGAGTAACAATAGGACAACGTGGCTACTACTATGCCTCTACTAGCATTAACTTCCCTAACGAAAACGTCCAGATACACATTAGGGATGGATGAGTCTAGAGTTGCACAAAGTGCCCTGGAAAACAATTCACTTTTAAACCCATCTGAACCCAACTGGGGAAGTGAATGCATTAGTTATTGTATCACCTAATTGATAAAATAATATTGATCTAATACCGGTAACTATCCTTTCATGAACACTCACTATCATTCTTTAACTTTTCTTTACTTATCAGTAATTAAAAATCAAAAACTATATTCATCAGTATCTCTTGTAATAAGTAACAACAGGAGGTTCAGCAGAAGACAGTACAGTTTAGCTGTTAAAATCTAAATTTTCAGGGCACACTAAATATTACTAGTGGATATTTGGGTATGGAGAGTTATCATTGTTAGACAATTTGAGCCATTAACTGGCCATTATTGATTACACAAGCACTTATTAATTTTAATTTTACAGACCAGTTACAATTATTAATTAATTTATTTCTATCATAACCGAACACAACATAAACCACCTTACTATCATAAAGACTACTGTGAACTATGTTTAATTCAAAGCGTCAGGTGGTTGTTTTGTTATGGTTTATTCAGACTGATTTCAGAATATTCTAGTAAGTTTCATGAGCAGCAGAACACGCTCATTATTTTGAACAAAGTATAGTTTGTTAATGGGTAAATTTCAATATTATATAATTTTTTATTTATCAGACATTATTATTCCACATTATTATTTATTAGAAAAAACTGTGATAGTAAAATAATATATGTAAAGCAGATGATCATACAATTAACACTAATCATTTTAAATTACTGCATTAGTTTTAAGGTTAAATTTACAACCATAACATCTAAATGACAAATAATTCAGTCATAGCTTTTAAGTTTATGTATGTTTCCATATATATGTATAGATATATAGGCCTATCTAACTGAAAACAAACACACAACTGAAAACAATATATTAGGTTTTTTGTAAACACAGCTTACAAACTTTTTGAAGGCGATCCAAAATTTGCAAGGAGTATTGATAAATGTAAATTCTTTCAAATTATTAAAGATACCAAGTTTGCTCGTATTTGCAAAAAAATTCCTCATAATTTGGTGCCTCATATAGACTTTTACAATTTTTCAAAATTTTTACTTCCATTTTTTACCCGTGATGTCCCCAAAGTTAAAAATATTTTATAGTATACGTTACATACAGATTTGGGTTAAAATTTCATTTAGTTTGACACCTGGCTGGATTTTTACATTTTTTCAAATTTTTGTTCCATTTTTTTAGGGCCGTAGCATTATAAAATTTATAAATTTCCAACATTGAACATTATAATAAGATTTTGGTTAACATTCCCTTGAATTTGATATCCCATACTCCAGTGGCGGCTGGTAATGTTTTTGACTGGGGGGGGGGGGGCAAAATTTAGTTGTACCCATATATTATGTAAAAAAAAAACAGTAGAAACTACATTATTGCTATTATCATCAAATAATTGTAAAATTGAATCTTTTGCTTCACTACTAAAATTATTGTTAATATCAAAAACCTACCTTGCAAACTACCAATATTTAAACAGTGTTTGAAACTAAAACTATTTATAACCCCGTTTTATAATTTTGTTGTGTAATATCTAAATTCGGTTTTGGTGGCCCTAATTTTTTTAGTTCTATTTTCTTTTCGTAAGTAAGTGAATATGAAATAATCACTCGTTTAATATTACTTACCGAATTCATAGCCATTTTAATCGTTTCTAACAAATACGCACAGAACACACAGGCTCAGGCCTACACAGAATAAGTTACACGTTTATGTAGGCCTACGCAAGTCGACAAAAACACTATCGTACACAGAATACACTGCCTAATAAAGAATAAATTATTAGAACATTACGTTTACACAAAAAGTACAACAAGAACACAATCAAAACTATATAAAACACAAGAGAAAATATATGCACTTTAAACAGCAACAGAGAAGTTTTGAAAAACCCCGTTTCTCTATGAATTTAGCTGCGAAATCAAAAAGCGGGCACAGTCCCACCTGTAATGGCGGACGCTCATTTAAATGCATAGACATGTGTACACGTCTCTTGCCCCACTCCCCGAAGACCGGCCTATGCAGGGAGGACGACAGCGAAACCGTCCCGGCTGCGGGGCCATGCCGAAAACATCGGGTGATCGCTATTAGTCGCCCCAAAAATATCTTTCAATAAGGATACTACACATTATAGTTATATTATTGACAAGTTTAATTTGCAAATTTAGTGGGAGGGCTGCGCCCTTTTGCCCTCTCTGTACGAGCCGCTACTGCCCCATACGTATTTTTGCGATTTTTAAAATCATTTTGATCACCTTCGTATTTTTGGCTCCTGTTCTCTATTTTTTAGTGATCAACCTCAAACAATGAGGTGCATAGTATAAAAGTATGATAGTTACAAAAATCGGTTGATGCATTCAAAAGTTATTGTGAGACATAGGCCTACCCCAAACAGATAGACAAACGTATCGTATCTATCTATCTGTCAATCCCAAACACGTGTCTGACATCACGTGGAGGCGAGATGTATGAAAGAGCGCCGAACATATGAAGAACTATCTTCACTACATATACAGTAGTTTGTTTTCACAATTTGAAAAAACATGGTTAGTAAGGGCCTGAGAAAACAATTTGCTCTGTTAAAATACCGGCTATAAACAATTAGTCAAAATATTTAAACTTCAAAGGATTTCTCTAAGCAGACCAACTGTACAAATGATAGCTACGGAATTTGTTTTCAACAGTTTCAAATGCTACTGCCGCCGTTTAAATTCTTTGCATTATTTTCTAAAGTAATAGTAAGCAATAACTGTATCACCTTCAATTCCTTTCATACTGAAGTATGTTTCAGTTTTATTGTCCTAATGACGCTTTTGAAAAAAAGTCTCGGTAATGTAAAATAACTAGGTAATTTTGTAAAATAAAAGCGCAATATATATTGTGGTTGTATAAGGTGCGCCCGCCGTTACATTGTTTAGTGTGTAGTGTATGTCTGTTGGTTGTTGTTCGTTCACACCTGCACGTAGCGCCGTCTATCGGCGTTTTCGTTGAGTGTTACGTATGGCGCGAACATTTTTCGCGCTCCAACCAACAAACTTGGTTTACGTTTTTGTTTATATACACATAATCACAAATAAATAAATATTCCGATTACACACAAATTAGTAAATAACAATGTACACACGTTACACGATTTTAAAAATCGTATTAAACTAAAACACTGGAGCTCGTAACTGATACGGAACATTTATGTTGTCACCAATCAGCACCACGCGACTACTGTGGATTACAATTACAACGGGGGAAAGCTTTCTGCGCCCGTACTTGGCCGTTTTGGTAACCGATATTATAACGCGATTGTAATTAATTTCAATCGATATTGATACTATTAATTTTGCGCTTGTAACGTGTGCATTAATGTATCATAAACTTTACATCTTTACATTGTAAATTAAGTTGCAGCGTGAACGTGATTATGAGTTATAATTGTGTGAATTTTGTGAGTGTGTGTGTGTGTGCACGAGTGTACGCGCGTGTTTATAGGCGGTCACGTGAGCGTATTCGCTTGTACGAGCGCCCCCCCACATACATTATAAAAACACAAATAAATACAATACAAATTTGTATTATCTTACAATACAAATATTATACAAGTTATCTAATTTGTTGTTCAAAATACACAAATGAGGAAACGAAGAACAAATTTGCTTTCGTCTTTTACCTCCTAACTTTTTTTTATAAATGACAAATTCAGCTATAACTATTTTCTTATAAACATTGATTTTTATCGCAATATTAAATGCAGTTTAATATGATACATTTATGAGTAATAAATTTTTAACAATATTAACAAGTAAAAACTTGTATGGCTGGTTTGTCACTCATTTTGAATCTATTTTAATCAGTTTAATCTATTAGCCAATTAATCTATTATAATAAATTATTTATATAACTAACTATTATTAATTTCCAGCTAAACACTCAACTATTACACAGAACTGTGTGTTTCATTTTATATTTACTATAAATAACACCGCGCAGGCATCGCCATCGGTTCTTTGTATTTGGTGATTTGTGAGAGGTAAAGTGCAATTTGTAAGAGAATATTATTTTAGATGGGCGAAATGAAAGTATGAACGAACAACAAACAGAAGGACACAAACTCACTCATACGACGTAATGGCGGGCGCAACTTATGCAACCGTGTTACACGTTTCCTTTTTTATTTTTCAAAATTACTTAGTTATTTCCGACACTTTATTTCCCAAATCGTCATTAGGACACTAGAACAAAAACATACCTCAATATGAATGAAACCGAAGGTGACTGCTGAATACTGCCTTTTCTTGTTTACCACACGAAGACAGAATAAAAGATGCATTGTTGAAAATCGACAAAAATTGCTGTGTCTCCACTTACAATAAAACACGTTATAGAAAAGTCTGGTATACCGTTATTTACTTCATTTTAATAAACAATAAAGACAAGAAAAGAATGACATAAAAACAAACAAAGATTATAAAAAACGTATGGCGTGGGGATTATCGATTTAACAACCGACGAGTGTGAGTTCAATTTTTTGTGGATGTTTGAAAGTTTCTTTTGAGACATTATTAATTTTTAATAAAATAATAATGAGATATCCAAGTACAGGACATTCCTTAACACTCTTACACTAAATTTTAAAGGAAACCTACAGTTATTATGCATGAAATGGGCATAAAGCGTTTGAAGCAACTTAGTTCTTAAGTTAACCACTAGATCGCATAATACTTTTTCCATAGTTTCTACTTTTTACGTAATGAAACGTTTATCACATAGATTACGCGCTTATACTTATTACAATTCGATTTTAAACGAATGTAATAAAACAGAGTATGTAACACGGAGAAACTAGTTTTTGACTAATTAGTAACTGTAGTTCGAGTTGTACGAAGTTTGGTTCGCACGATCGACTTTTCTAACCGCTTGCTGGTTACTGGTTTCCGTCGCGTCTAATTACTTTCTTACATCGGTGTAATGCCTTCTAATTAGAGAATTTACATACATCGGAGTAAGCATTATCGCGAACGTACGATAAGGCAGATAATGAAAATAATAACGCGAAAGCGTCGTAAAATGACAGAAATCATTATTATTCGCGAAGCTGTCAACTAATGAGACATCAGTGGTTTATTAACGATTTCCTTTTACAGAGTCTTACTGTTCCTGCTGGAATAATAAGGAATGTTGCGAGGCTTGTTCACTGATTAACTATTTCTAGTGAAAAGCAATCATTAGCCAGTAGAGTAACTATTTAATTAATGGGGGAGACCTGTCCCATGGGTAAACTTCAAGTATGCCCTCCTATTTACACACATTCATACTGCCATGAAGATACCGACACTTTAAAGAAAGTAAGGAAATAACTTGCTTCTATCTACACACACACGCACACACACGCACACACACGCACGCACACACACACACACACACACACACACACACACACACACACTTCCCTATATTTGCGGGGAGCCTAACACATTCGTCGCATCCCGCATCTCAACCGCCAGTAATTTGTTTTCCAGTCGGTTCCCTGTAAATTCCTGCCCGACATCCTGTCTCCAAGTTCTTCGAGGCTCTACCTCTTTTTGTGCGATTGAGCGAACGAATTCTATTATCCTTCTAGGTCATCTCTCGTTGCTCACATGTGTGTTCATACCACATTAACCAATGTTGTTCAACTATTCCATTAATACTTCTTTAACATTTAGTCGTTCTCTTATTATTTCATTTTTTACATGGTGCAGCCGAGATATCCGGCAAGATCCTCTCATATAATTCATTTCAACCGTTAACAATTGTCAATGTTTCTTTTTCCCTTTTGTCATCTGCCAACACTGATGCATTTGTTGTTGTTGGCTGCAGAATTGTTCTGCGTAAATTAATTTTAACATTCATTATAATTCTTGATAACCAAGGCTTCCATGTACACTTTAAAACATTTATGACTTTTCATTTTATATCTAAATATCTAGTTTAAAAAAAAATGAAAAACAAATTTAAAGGACAAATAAATATTTTAATAAAAAAAAAATCAGAATATTTTTCACCGTAGTAGAAACTAATTTTGTTTACAAATTAACACTTGCATGATTACAGTTAAGTTAATGAAAGATCTCCAAAACATTCCTTATCCTTCAAACACAAGCAAATTTTACAGTAAAGAACAAGCAGCAAATATATAGGGAGTAGTAAATCCCACCATAACTTATGGATTTTTCTACGGTTCTGTGAATTGCGCATTAATTTCTCACAGAATTTGCTTAGCTATCTTTAAGAAAGTTGTGTTTTAATATAATGCAAAAAAATTGTGAACCTGTCTCTAACACATTATTGTGCCTAAATATTGATGCTACGAGCACGTCCGTTTTATAAAACAAAACTATCATAACTTAGTAACGAAAATTCGTGGAAATTACTAAGCAACCTGCGAGTATTTGTGTGTTGAGTGTGTGCACAAGTGTTAACTTATCCTTGCATATACACCTACTTATTTGGGATACATTCATTTTGAATATAGAGGATTTCTTACATATTTTATGCTTCTAAGTTACGAAAATGTTTTTTCTTCTTTTTATTATATGGAGATAGTTGACCTCCTGACTTTCTCCAGCTGACATCCTTTCCAGGTAATATACAGGGACTCTTCTTCACTTCGCTTGGCCTATCATTGTAGTTTGTCTATATTTATCTTCACACCTCTATCCCTAATGGGACTTGCCCGTCCAGTTACTGCATTATGAAGTTCCTCCTTGCTCTTCGCAATTAGAGCAGTGCCATTAACATAGACCAGGGCTTGGAAGTACACATAAAGATGTTGTTAAACAAGCTATTGAATCTCGAAATTTAACATACGTACGCTACCTTATTTGCTATCAAGGGTAATAAAGAGTCTCTAGTAATGAATCTTGCCAGACTGTTACGTCGTGGTTAGGTCAAGGTCTCCCTGTGGGATATTGTCAGCCCGAGAAGTTTTAATCCTATTGACACCGGCCTTGAAAGCTAACGTTCTTTTAACAAAGAACTTAAGAATGCAACGTAACATTATTTGTATCCGAGTAGAAGCAGTGAGACAAACACTAGCAGCGATTTAGAGGAAAATATTAAGAAGAATAGAGGGCCATTAAACGAAGGAACTTGATTTGAAGAAAAAGAAGCGATGAAGAACTTATGTACTTTATTGAACACATGATGACAATTACCCAAAAGATAACGATGAAGGACGTAGATGGGCTGATCATATTGTAAGGATGGGACTCTTCAGACCTGGTAAAATTTATTCTTGTAAATCCAGGAAAAAATTTTAGAAATACAAAACCAAAGCTGAGATGACAGAATGGCGTGCAGCAAGATGGATAAAGAGCTGAAATTCGCAATTTCGAGATGGTTGCAATGGACAGACATTGTTGGTTGTATCCTTCAATAGTCTTGAGAGTAACTGTATGGCGACGATAATGATGTGGGCTGGGGCTCCCCGCATTGAGAGTGTGCGGATCCGTCACTTACGCCACTGAATAGAGCACTGATTACAAATAGGATTTTCCAATAGACATTGATGTGATTACACATTTTTATTGGCTGTACGAGAATTGTCTTCGTACAGCCTTTTATTCAGGGTGTTCATTAAGTTACGTAGTTAGTGTTGGATTAGAAAATCTCTAATTGGTAACAACACTGTTGTTTCGCTTTAACACACGTCATTTTATTTCTCTTATAACCAAACGTTTCGCCATACTACTATAAGTCATTCTTTGTGACCCGACTGAGACATTTTTGGGGGAAGGGTCAGTAAGCCTTCTGGGAGATCTTGCATCCCTAGTTACGGCAATGAGTGTGGATCAGAACCCATTAAAACGATCCAGTAACTAACCACATTACTAAAACGAGATATAGAACCACATACTTTAAAATGAGTAACATCTCAATATGAAATGAGAAGTGATGTAAAAACTTCAGGATAATAATTATTAAACATCGTTGAACCATGGTTTCTGGATTCACAGTATTTTCCACCAGCAGTCCAATTTTGGCGGGGAAACAGTAGATCTTGTGGACCTTAAAACTATTTTCAGAATAAGATTTTAAAAGACTGGTTTGGATGTCAAACCAGGACAATCGCTGAAAGAACTGAAGTAGCCCTGGTAAAATCATTGCTCGATATTGTTTTGTATAGTCTCAAAATGCAGAGTAGTGGAGAGTCCGTAGCGGACGTAGAAAGATGTGTGACGTCGGTGTGGCTAGAAATCTTAAAACAAGTAATTTAAAATGAAGAGATCCCATCCGATTGGATGAAAACAGATACAACAGAAAACGGGCTAAGCTGCATATTTCAACAGCTAGTGTGGTGTTTTAGGCTAGTGTGAATATTTCAAGCTATATAATGGTGTTTAATGGTTTAACGATCTTGTGTAGCCTACGTTAATGTCTGGAAGTGTTAGTGAAAATCTGTACTTTGTTATGTTATGCAGTAAACTATACCCACTCACCGGTAGAACAGTATTGTATAAATAAAGATCATAGTCGGGTAAAACATAAGCCTGTACGTACGCGGCTTATACTTTGACCTTCCGCAGTTCGAACAGTTGTGTAATTCAATAAAATTCAAGTAAAAGAAAATTCGAATTTGAAATGCTGGTTTTTAGGCATTACGGAACTATTTTGGAAATAAACACTTACGAATTCACCATGTAACTAAACATGTAAAAAAATAAATATATAGGGCTATGTATAGAAATATATATTATTCCTTTGTAACTCGTTGAGTTTCTTGCAGGTTTTCTATCTTTAAATAATAAGTACTTTTGCAAATAAAATTTATTTTATTTCCACCTGATGTTCGTTTTGCAAAAATTATTCTGTATCTTCAGAGGTTTTTTATGAATTAACGTGTAATTCAATTGTTTCAATTTTAGTAAAATTACCGGATAATCGATTTAAATTTTCGATTGTTGTAATGTTAATTTATGTAGTCAGCAGTTTATTAAATATTTAATGTTTAATTTTTATAATTTAGTAAATGTATAATTTTAAATAAATCATCTTGTTTTTTTATTTGAATTTGTTCTTTAGTTAGTAGATTGTTATTACTGTGTTTGTAAATATTAAGATCTTCCCAGATATTCATTTTGTTACCTTTTTATATACATTTTTAATTAATTTGACATTTTGAGTGTCTGGAAATTATGTTTATTATTTAGACAGTGTGTGGCTAAATTAGACTTGTAATTATTAGGTTTTTGGAGGATTTGTAAAATAGGATGTTGAAGGAATCTATTAAATAGTTTTTTCTTCGTCTAGAGTATGTAGAATTTATGGCAATCTGGACATTCTATTTTGTAAACTCCGTTTTTATTGTGAACGTCGAATTTAGTTCTAGGTTTTATTTTATTCAAAACAATATTATCTGTGTTATAAAATATTTTTAAATTTGTATCTTTAAATAGTTTGCTTAGGTTACAAGTTATGTTTCCGTAATAAGTAAAGTTTATATATTTTATATTATCAGATGGATTTTTTCATGAAGGTTTGTTTGTAAGGTGTTTGTTTAGTGAGATTATGTATGATTTTATTTTATAATTTGTTGATAGTTTTGATTTTGTATCCATTGTCTATTGCTATTTGTTCGATAATATTTCTTTCTTTGTTTCTTTATTGCTCATTTAATGTGATTTTTATTAATAATATAATAAAATTAAAATTAATATACATACAGTATATTAATGAATTGAATGCTGCCATTTTATGTTGGGAGGATAATTAGACTTATTTGGAATTATTAAATTAGTTTGAGATGGTTTCATATTGAGTATTCGAAATTATTTTCATTTCTGTTTTTGGTTAAGTCAAAGTAATTTATTAATCCAAATTATATTTAAACAATCCTAGGTCATACTGTACATGTCAGTATCGGTCGTGCATTCGTAGAGTGCGGTTATAAGTTTGTGCTCCGTTATCTCTTGTGTTATCTCTTGTGTTATTGTTTTGTTATGTTTATGAATATAGTTTATCATCTTAGTTTAACATTTATCTAATCTGTATATACTGTGTCTGTTTAGACTTCCAGTGCGTGCGTGCGCTGTGTGTGTGTGGTTGTGTGCTAGTGTGTGTCCAACTTGTCAACATACAATAATGAATTATCAGCAACCAGGCCTGTCAACTAACGTTGAACCTGTTCCTACAGTCCACTCAGGAACTTCAGTACCTCCAATGTCGCAAAATGCCCCTCAATCCTATAACAGTCAACAGCCAGGCAGAAACGTTAATGTTGATTTCACACAACACGGATCCCACAGCTGGCAGATGGTGAAAAAACGAAAAAGAAGTCGTCAATCTTCAGAAAACACATCTGAAACACACACTCAGCTTAATGACCACAATAGATTTACGGTGTTACCTATAGATGACCCTGATGACGTCCAACCTACTCAAGTCTTAGCTCAGCCGAAAGTACCTAGACCTCCTCCTGTATACCTTCATGGTATCGTCAATTACAGTGAAATGATCAATAATCTTACAGCAATTTTGGAATCAGAACAGTACACTACTAAATCGTTCGATGACAATACGGTGAAAATCAACACTTTTGCACCTGATTCTTACAGAAAATTAATTCGTCACCTCGAGGACGAAAAAATTATTTACCATACTTATCAAATTAAAGACCAGCGAGCATACCGGGTTGTCATAAGAAACATTCATCCTAGCATCGGTGTACACTTTATTAAAGAAGCACTAAAAGAAAAAGGACACTCGGTCAGAAACATAATCAACGTTCGACACAGAGTCGAGAAAACACCCCTCCCTCTCTTCTTTGTTGATCTTGAACCTGCAGCAAACAATAAACAAATATATAGCCTAAGGTCTTTAGGTAACATGCAGATTGCTGTAGAACCACCTCGGAGAAAAAACTTTATCATACAGTGCACTCGTTGTCAGTCATACGGTCACAGTAAGACGTATTGTAGGAAACCTTTCCAGTGTGTCAAGTGCGGAGGTGAACACAACTCCGCAACTTGTTCCAAATCTAAGGATACACCAGCCACATGTGCATTATGTGATGGTCCTCATACAGCTAATTATAAGGGCTGTGAAGTTTATCAAAACCTGCAGGCCAGAAAAAGCCCCGTACGAAACTCCACACCTAGGAGAACCCCTTCAATGTTTAGGACTATGAACACGGAACAGAACATGAATACCCGTAACGTCTCTTCTCCTACTTACGCTCAAATTGCAGGACTACCGCAACACTCAGAATCATCGCCCCCTTATGACAGCAATCTCAAACAGACAGCAAATGAGGACATCACTCTTTCACACTTCCTGACAAAATTTGAGACTATGTTCAGTCAACTCATGCAGCAAAATAGCGTCATGCTTAATCTCCTTACAACACTTGTCAATAAACTTTCTAATTAATAATGAATAACAATTACAGGATTGGATTATGGAACGCCAATGGACTCTCTCAACGCACCCTAGAACTCAAAGCTTTTCTTCTTGAAAACAGATTAGACGTAATGCTTATATCTGAGACACACTTCACAGACAGAAGCCATATTAGGATTCCAGGCTTTACTGTTTATGATACCCAACATCCGGACGGGACAGCTCGTGGCGGAACCGCTCTGTTAATCCGAAACAATATAAAACATTATCTCTTCTCTAACGTCAAAACTGCTCACCTACAGGCGACCAACGTTTTAATTGAAGATCAAAGAGGCCCTCTAATTGTTTCTGCAGTCTACTGTCCCCCAAAACACAGAATCAATGAAACTGACTTCAGCTCTTTTCTTGGAACTCTTGGTGCACGTTTTTTGGTGGGAGGTGACTTTAACGCAAAACACCCGCAATGGGGTTCGAGATTAGCTAATCCAAGAGGTAGAATTTTATATAACGTCATTAGACAAGAATCCCTGTCCTTTCTGTCCACTGGTCAACCAACCTATTGGCCTTCTGACACAAATAAAATACCTGACCTAATTGATTTCTTCTTAATACGAGGCTTGTCTCATAAATACTACAAAGTTGAATCTTGCCTTGATTTGTCCTCTGACCACACTCCAATTATTGCCACTATTAGCAATACTATAATTGAGTCTGAAAGTCTACCAACACTCACAAATCGTCTTACTGACTGGGATTACTTTAGAGAGCTTGTAAATTATAATATCTCGCTCGAACTTCCACTCCACACGCCTGCTGAATTGGATGCGGCTGTAAATTCTCTCACCAGTACTTTTCAAAAATCAGCCTGGGAAGCTACACCTTGCAATACAGCGAAGAATAAGCACTTGAACCTTCCTCTGGTTGTCCGGAAGAAATTAGCTGAGAAGCGTAAATTGCGACGAATTTGGCAGCATACTCATCATCCGGATGATAAAAGAAAGTGGAATTCCGCGGCCAGACAACTTAAACGATTGTTGGAAAATCTAAAGAATGAAGGGATTCAGGATTATCTAGAAAATCTGTCACCAAATGAAAGTACTGATTATTCTCTGTGGAAGGCTACTAAACGATTAAAAAGGCCACTATTACAAATACCACCAATACATAAACCAGATGGTAGCTGGGCGCGCAGCAATACAGAGAAATCCCAGGTTTTTGCCGAACATTTGGTCAACGTTTTTCAACCTGAAGCCAGCAAGAACGTCTCTTTCGATGAAGAGGTACAAAGATACTTACACTCCCCGCTCCAAATGACTCTACCTATTAAGCCTTTTAAAGTTAAGGAAATCAAGGAAATAATCCTGTATAATTTGAAAAGTAAAAAGGCTCCCGGCATTGATTTGCTATCGGGGAAAGTTCTAAAGGAGCTGCCTCACAAAGGCGTTGTACTAATAACATACATTTTCAATGCCATACTCAGACTCGAATACTTTCCTCTTCTCTGGAAATCGGCTCAAGTTATCATGGTCTTAAAACCTGGTAAAAACCCTCAAGAGCCCTCTTCTTATCGACCCATAAGCCTTCTACCGATACTTGGTAAGATCTTTGAAAAGCTGTTTGTAAAACGACATATGCCAACAATTGTAGAAAACAACCTAATTCCCGATCACCAATTTGGTTTTCGAGAAAAGCACTCTACGGTAGATCAAATACACAGACTAACAAATGTTAGCAATAAATCGCTGGAATCGAAGATGTTCTGCTCAGGTGTGTTTCTCGACGTTTCCCAGGCATTTGACAAAGTCTGGCATCTTGGACTCTTATATAAAATAAAGAAAAATCTGCCACATAATTGTTACCGTATCTTACATTCCTACTTAGTGGGCAGAGTGTTTCAAGTCAAGTACTCCGATGCTACTTCTCCTCTATTACCAGTGGGGTCGGGTGTTCCGCAGGGTAGTGTCCTGGGTCCTCTACTCTACCTCCTGTTCACCTCGGACTTACCGTCAGCAAGTGAAACCACTGTTGCTACCTACGCCGATGACACAGCGATCCTAGCGACACACTCCGACCCCTCAATAGCATCTCTTATACTACAAGAATCATTAAACAGCGTTCAGTTATGGCTTGATAATTGGCGCATAAAAATCAATTCATCGAAGTCAGTCCACGTTACCTTCACCACACGTAAGGCAAACTGCCCTCCAGTCACAATTAACGGTCAACCAGTACCGCAAGCTGAAAGTGCTAAGTACCTTGGGATGCATCTGGACAGGAGATTAACATGGAAAAAACATATAGCATCTAAGAAGCTTCAACTTAATCACAAGGTCAGAAACATCTATTGGCTTATAGGCAGACAATCACGGTTAAGTCTCGTCAACAAACTCTTGATCTATAAAGTCGTGCTTAAACCGGTATGGACTTATGGTATTCAACTTTGGGGTACTGCAAGTACAAGTAATATTGAGATTATCCAGCGCTTTCAGTCCAAAACACTTAGATCAATAGTCGACGCTCCTTGGTTTGTCTCAAATAACTCTATACACCGCGACCTCAAAGTTTCAACCGTGAAAGAAGAAATCATGCGCCTCTGCAGGACTCACATCTCCAAACTAGAACAGCATCCCAACCACCTGGCTACTAACTTGTTAGACAACAGTGAAGATATTTATAGACTAAAAAGACACAAACTATTAGACTTACCATTCAGGTTTAACTCATAATGTATTCTCTGTATTTTCTGTATTGTACTGTCTGTGATATCTGTTCTGTATGTTTTTGTATTCGTGTCATTCATACGTGTTAATGTCAACCTGTATATGTGCCTTATGGGCCCAGTGTTTAATGTTTGAACTTATTGTATCATGCCAGCAGGAAGTGATAGTGACTTTTGTTCATTTGTTTACATGTTTTTATCATTTAGTTTTGTATTTTGTTACCTCTTTAATCTATTATCAAAACCAGAAGAGCTGTCAATGGTCAGCTCTTCATAATCCTGTGTGTGTTGTCAGCCAATTTGTTAAATGTTCGCTCAGTCGAACAGCTTACAGATCTCCAATAAATTAAAAAAAAAAAAAAAAAAAAAAAAAAAAATACTGTACATGAAATGTTCTCAACATTGCGCTAGAATATAACATTTTTGAAAATTAATTTTTGATATTAAAAATCAAATACCAAATCATAATATATAAAATTAGGCACCTTACCTGTCTGTACAAGTGAATTAAACTGTAGGCCTATAAGATTTTGTAAAATTTCAGAAAGCCTCTACGAACGTAATTAATCAAAGAAAAAGCATTAGTATACCGTATGTACAAGCTTCATGTTTTCAATTATAGAACTTTCTGTGTTTCGTAAGACAGACTAAGGAAATAACAAAACAAATTGCTACAAGTTCATAGAAATTTGAGGTTGGCTAAATTTCATTTTATGTGATCATTAAAAAAATTGAGTTACCAAAATTCAAAATTATAATATGGGTATGAGTTAGGTAAAATAACGATGTACGGAACTAAATTTTAATGGAGAATAAAGAAAATTCGAGATATGCACGTCCGAATTACTGAGCTCATCTGTAGGGCCTACTTATGTATACCGAACGTGCGCTTAACCAGGCTTACCGTTACACAACCATTGTTTACCGATTCTCTACAGATGTCATTAGATGATAGGTTATTTAACAATCACGGTTTTATACTCGATATGGGTGACGGTCATTTACGGCCAAGGAAAAAATCTGTTAAGTAGTTGCTCGTCCTCGTTACGTTATAACTCTCACCCCTCTTAACGAAAATGCCTATATTTCACTCTTTTTTCGGCTTCAGTTTTTGAAGTAGCCTGTATAGCCTACTTTTAAAAATCAGTTAGTTAATTTGTCATACTTAACTACAGTACAGTATATAAAATACATTTTTGTAGAAAATCATAGATTTGGGAATTTTTAGTAGATCTATAGTCATTGTTCATTCTCCTCAAACCAATTTTAAAGAAACTGGTTTTATAAATTAGACCTATAAGCTCGAGAATATTTTGTTCGTGTATTCGATCATTTCTTCTCCGAGATAAATTTTGTTTTCTATTGTTTGATTGTTTTCTTTTCTGACGTATCATGGATGTGTGTATCAACTTAATACCTATCAACTTGAACGTTTTTCAACACTCAAAATATGTAACTTATATCGTAAATGAAATTATAAATCTTTGGATGAGAAGTGTAAAAAAGTAGTTTAAATTAACATTTAAAGCAATGAAAGATCTGTAATTTTCGTTCTAGGATTCACTGAACTGATGAAATGAACAGGTAGGAGGACCTGTTACAAACGGGATGCAGGTTACTCGGCCGAACCCACTCGAACAATATCTGACAATATCAAAAACTAGTATTATAGTAATCAAAAAATTTCAATCTCTAGTGCAATGCTAGAGGACATTTTATATCGAAACTCGAAGTAGTATTGAAGTGTTTGTTGTAAAGTACATGGACAATAGTTATGGAAAACTGCCTGGCTCAAGGACATACTAACCCGGTCGTTAGGTACAGTACTGATAACGATCGGGCTCGTACCTATTGTTCTGGTTTTGGGGTGTATATATACTATTTACTGTCAGCTACTGATTGAAGGGAAAATGAGCATGTTACTGGCCACGTTGAAAGTCTACAGTAGATAACTTACAACTTTTATTAATAATAATTCGCATTATTATTACAAACAATTTCTCCTATGTAAGAAAGTAATACAGTGGAACTAAACTATATACAAAACACTTCTTGTAGCCTATTGCACTAATACACACAATTTATAATAGTAGCCTAGGTGTTAATTATGCAAGATTGCCAATAAAAGCCGGAAATGAAAAGAATACTTCTTATATTTGAGTTAATTTAGTTATCCTTCAACATGTGTTTGAATATAATATTCTTAGGTATGAAAATTCTTGTACCTACATGATCAGCGTATCTTCATAATTCATTCATGTCTTAAACTGCCAGTGCATTTAGAAGGTGAACGCAACTACAGCACCTTCCAACAGTTTTTATACAGTTTTTTATAGTAAGCTAGACAGTGGTGAACCTTTACCACTACCGTACCTATTGTCCGTCTTAGTAGGTGGACCTTCCATGTACGTAGGCTATTCTGGATTCGTTGTGCCTAAGGGTTTTTATTTCTAAACTAGATGTTGTCACACACGATATTTACCTGGTCTACAAATGATGAGTGTTTCCATCATCGCGAATTCCATGGGATCAATCCTTACGTCTCTGCAAAGCTGTAAGATTTTCACGATTCTGAACGCCTCGCTGTCGCTGGCCAGCCTTGAGATGTCCAGAGGCCACTGAGCGGCGTGAAGCAGGAACAGCTGACTCCACACATGAGACAGTATGCAATCCTGGTCTGACCTCGCTAACTGTAGGAACACCTCGCTCAGTCTCGCCTGTTTTATCGCAACCAATAGGATCTGCGCCGACATCTCGTGCTCTAGATCCCCTAACAACAAAACGAGGATGCTTACATCAAGACGGTGGATGTGATGGTGGATTTATTTTTTCGGAGACGTTGGTGATCTTTTTCAATATAGTTTTTTTTCTACGTTTTACTCAGTAGGAGATGAAATATATAAGCTAATCGAAATTTGGTGAATATCGATATATTAATATTATCAGTATTAGTCATATTTCAGGCAACTATATCTAACTTAAACAATATCAAGTATTTACGAATAATAAAGTTGTAAACAAATTTGTGTATTCAGTTTCGTCTAACGGTGGGAACCGCACTAAGAAAATTAAGAAGATTAGATAGAGTTGTGGCGAAGCTAACAAAAATAAGGGAAATCAATCCGCTTCAAAGACTAATACGAATACTGCTCCCCCATATGCGTCTGAAATCTGCAAGTCGAGACAGACAGATGGGGTAAAAGACTCGAAGCCTCCGAATTATGATTCTACAGGCGTATTCCCAGAGTATGTGGGTAGAACACAGAACGAGTGCTGCTGCCTTTTACATAGAATGTAGATAAAAAGATACACTAACTTTTTAATACTAAAACATGATACTAAAACAGGTCAACAAGAATCATAAGCAACAAAGGTCACTACAGCTTAGGTATAAGATGACAAAACGAAATTCACTTAAAAAGAGACCGGTCCTGGACTAAGAAGTGTTTCGACCTTAAGTGCAAACAGACGTAGACACTATATATTACATCAAGTATAAGATTATTGCATAGACTTGTTTAATAGCATTATCTGGAAAAATGCGGGAAGAAGAACAAGGCAAACGTATTGGTGGAACTACCACACTGAAGCCAGAGAGTGGAGTGCATAAAACACAGAAGGCGTACGATTAGGACGGGCAGAAGAATAAATATGGGTAACGAGAAAAAACTAACAGCCAGGAAAACCTATAAGAAGAGCAAGAATGAACTGCGGAAACCATTAAGTATTCTAAATAATGAGACTGAAACAACTTATGTGACAAAGAGAGTAATGACATGTGGGGTAATGTCAAAAGATAGGCATCGAGATAAAACCCCTACGAGTTGCGTGTGGAAAGAAGAGGCAGATGGGTTTTCCCTCGACTATTAGTACCAAAAATAGAATTGAAGTAGTTTATTGTAGACTTCTTTACTCTGGAAGAACCAAGTACGGCAATGAGACTTATGAAAAGTAGAATACATGCAGAGCACCAGAAGGTATAAAGTGGTAGAAAGACATCTGAGCGGCTGCTAGACATGATGCCCACAAAATTAACAGCTGATTGAAAGGCAACAGCCTTGTATTGATTTTGAAAGGAAGGAAGCCACCGCAAAATGGCATCTGGTGCCTACTTAGGACTCTTGGCAGTCTGCTCGAAGGAATGATTAAGACGCGAGTGCAGAGAGAAGTAGCGAATAGTGGAGGACTGCACAGAAATACATTTAGCTTCTATAGAGAAGTCCATCATTCAGTCTTTAGAGACTTTTTTTGGTACCAATAATTGCTGTGAGACATTAATGGGCACTGGCAAGAATGGATGTAAGGAATATATAGGCTAATTATAAATATATCACTACTGACTGGGATCACTAATATTTTGTTGGTAAAAATGTTAAATATTTTTTATTGGTAAATGTTAAACATATTTTACATTGGAAAAAATGTAAAAATGTTTATCAAATTTACATTTTTACCAATGTAAAATATGTTTAACATTTACCAATAAAATATTAGTGATCCGAGTTAGTAGTAATATATTTATAATTAGTTAATCAACGGACACGTCATGGACAACAAAATCCAGGAATGTGTAGCTTTAATACTGCGTGTTACAGTATCATAATCGAGGAAATAAGTTGGAGGGAAATATTAAAAACTCAATTCACTTAATATCTCAGATGTACACAAAGAGGTAAACCTGAAATCCCCGTTAATTCGGGGGTTTCCCAAGGTCTCTATTGGAACCCTCGTTTTGCAATATCTTGTATGCGTGCCTTACGGCCAGAATAAATGGAATATGCTGACAGCATTTGTGTGGAAGATGATATAGCACTGATACCAAATACAGACAATAAAACTACAAGGGTTACAACTACTAATTATTGTCTCCAGAGAATAAACGTGCGGTTGTTGGACAAAAAATTAAGCTGGCACATGCACAACTGAAACTGTTATTCCTGAAAGGGAGAGGAAACTAGATGACACCTGTTTCACTATAGGAAGTACTGAAATATATCCCAGAAGTATCTCGTATATCACGGAACTATCATGAAGTATCTCGGAGTAACCCTAAAAGAACGGGGAAGCTATGATCACCATGTGTGGTGTACAAAGCCGAGAACAGAATTACGATAACGATAATGAGCAGAAAAATGCATGACAATTCGGTGCGCGGTACGGTCGGGTTGTTAAAGCATCGAAGCTCCACTTGCAATATCAGGCGTCACATAGGCCTACATAAGTACAGACTCTTGGATAGACAGATATCGTAGGTAACCGGGGATCTACACTTGCAGACACAGGGAAACGATTTTATTGTAATGTATAACATCGGTGGACCAAGCAGTGGACAGAGAAAAGTGTAATGTAGATAATAATCCATTCAATATTTTATATGGAATCCCCATACAGTACAAACAATATCGTGTTAGCTGGGGCAGAAAGGAAGCTATTGCTTAATCCAGCATCCTCTGTTTTCAATCCACCCACTTTGCTATATGGGGAAGACTAGGCGTTTTATACTCTCACTTTTTTACTACCTTCTTCCCATCTAGCTTGTCACTATGCCATGCCGTAACTCTGGCTACTATGTGGCGGGCTGTTGGGTCGTGGTCTACTGCGTGTATGCAAGACAGACGTTCCTTCCTCACTATCGGAAGCCATCTTCAGTGTCAGAAAGAATTGGCACGGTGTCCGCCAATTCACACCAGTGATGAGGAAGAGACTATGTTTGGACTGGAAAGAAAATGACGCACGTGTCTATTGGGGAGGGAGTGATACTGTGGATCACACAGTATTTAGACGCAGTAGATGGAGAGGAATACGGGAAGGGGAGACGATAAGCTGGGAAGGGAGTTAGATTTGAGGAAGTTTTTGTGGTTCAGCCAAGAAGTAAGTACATGATAATACACACAGTGTGGACCACTGTTACGAGAAAGGAGGCGGAAGGAGACTAAGACTGGGGGTAAGTTAGTGCAGAGTCAGCTGGAGATGGTGTGCTGAGAAAGGAACAGATTCTGGGGGGGGGGGGGACAAAACTTCTGGGCCTTTTAGGCGAAGGATTTTGGGCCTTCCTGTATGCTCGTGGAGATGACATGTCAAACGATTCCAGGATGCACGTGAGGCGAAGACGTGGAGTTGTAGTAGGTAGGAGTCCAATTCGTACACTGGTATCAATGATGGACTTTTCCTCTTAGAAAAGCTGGAGAAGAGACGGAACGGAAAATCTTGTAATAATAGAAGGTAAAAGGCGTTGAAGTGAGGTGTGCGAAAAACTAAAGAAACAACGGGACATTCAGTCTACGACTCAATATACGGTTTGTTTAACGTAGTTAGTTTTGGAAATTACAAAAGGTTAACCCTAATAAAAACATATACAATCATCAAACACTCTCAAAAGCAAGAGAACATAGGAAGAGGAGAATGTGAATGATGAGGATTTCAAAGTATTTAAATTCTGAAATTATCAATAGCAAGAACAGATACAAGGAATCCAATAGATCGATACAATTAAGTAATGGGGATGATGATTATGCCTACAACTACAACACTACTACTACTACTACTACTACTACTATTATTACTACTACTATAACTACTACTACTACTATTACTACTGTTACTAATATTTCAGATACGACATAGGTTCAGGACAACATTCATTTAAGCTATGTAAGTTTACCGTTAGTAGCGTAGTGTCTGGTGATGGGCGTGATCACGATGGACGGAGCTTTCCTTAGAGCCTGTACGTACTTGAACGCGCTACTGTTGGTCTCGTAACCGCCTTTGTCGTGTTTTAGGTTTACTGCCTTTACGACGGACTTCTTGCCGCTGGACTTGCGAGGTCCTCTTTCTTCCTGTACAGCTGTAAGCACAAAGTGAAATTTGATTCGCCACAAAGCTGTAGTGATAGCTAGATTTTCAGTAAAAATAGCGTATTTTTTTACATTCTAACAAGTGGCAGATAGTTCATTGGTACTAAGATTGTAACGATGTTATTTTGCTCGTTAAACTTACTTACAAATGGAGAGTGTGTCTACTCACCGGTTCGGCCGTTCAAATTCGTATTTTCTGCCTTAACTTCGGGTTGGCCAACTCTTCTTAGTAAACCCAAAATTGTAAAGTTTAATTTTTTATAAGCGAGTACTCAATTTTTTAAAGATTAGTTAAATAAAATCAAACATACAGTTTAATGCTTCTATTATGTTTATTAACAATTATCAATTGGTTTTTCTTATTACAATTTCTTCCAAATTATATATCTTATTTTGCGCCGGCATGTTTAATTATTAGCGGTTGGCTATTTTGTCCAGCCGTGTATCGAGACTAGTGTTCTGGAGTTGGTTTTTTCGTTTATTTATAATCTCAGGTCGAAGTTCTTGTGACTACAGAAAATGTTGTTAAATGGACTAATAAAAGTACAAAATTTTACAAATACCATATAAATAACATAGAACATGTGATATACTTATAATTACAGTGGTAAACTATAGCTACTGGATTTAGCGTTTGGAGGTTATTCGAGTTTAGTAAATTTTACGTTTTAAAATATATTCACTTACGGAATCAATGTTAGATTGAGATTGTGCTTCAATCTGAGGTGTTCATTTAATAAAAGAAAGTTCAAGTGTTTGTTAAAAAGTGATAAATGAAGTTAAAAGTGTAGTTTCACTTATTGTTTGGTTTTCTTGTGTGTTTTACTGTTAAGTCGTATTTTAAAATATACTTAACAATCCTCTGTCTCTGCTATCTGGGTAATATTTCTCACGAATATTGCTGATTGTCCTTTCTTGTGTGTTTCTGTTAATTCAATTCTTCTTTTTTCTTAATTATTTGGTTAAGGTGTTTATTTTTCACCAGTTTTCCTTGTTATTGAAGATTCCGTCATTCATTTATGAATTAGAGATACTTTCTTCCTTCCAATGGTTCGTATTCCGTCACTTGGGATTCCTCAGAAATTCCTCATGGATAATTTAATTTCTTCTGGTAATTTTTAATTCATTTTAGTGTTAGTGTTACTTATGTAATTTAGTTTACTATTTTCATCATTAATTCTGATAAATTTTGGTTAGTTAATTCTTTTCTTTACTCCTTGCAGTTTAATATGTCTGTACTCATCAAGATCTAATAATGGAATCATGGAAATTATTTATTAGTTACTGTGGTTTCTCCCTTCCAAACACTAACTCCCATTGGTTGATAATTTACAACATTGTTATATAAAAGTAACATTTTTCTATACAAAATTATTAAAAATCTTTAAACTATTATTACTCCCTTATACTACCTGTAATCTTAAATACAATAACACCATTAGTTTGCTTTTTGTTTACAAATTATTTTGATATCTCACAAGGTTACCCTTTTCCAAATTATAACAGATTCTTACATTTTCCCTTTGAGTTTCTTTTGGTAAATTACCTTTAAACTAATTATTTTCTATCCAGTTTTGTGTCCTACACTATTATTATGAAACCTAAACAGATTATATACTTTATTTTATCAATGGTTATTGTTTTGTCTTAAGTTTCACAAATTTCTGGTTACCAGTTATAGGCCTAATGCCTAGAGTTCATAATTCACCTACCCTATACTCATTACAACTGTTCATGTCATTTTTTGTTAATTTTAAATGCTTCTAAACATAATTACTGTAATAACCTAAACTAAATCATAATATTTGATTATTTTTAATCATCATATAACATAACATAATTACTTAATAAATCTTTTAGGCCCATGCCTGTATCTAAAGTTTTACATGTTTTTAAACGGTTCTGTTAAACATAATATTCAACATAATAACATTTGGGTCAATTACAACCAAAGGAAATATAATAAAAATGAACGTTAGATTTGTACTAGTATTCTCTTATAATCTCACTTATAGAATATAGTGTCTAACTCCCTTTACCTGTATTCAACATAACATATTAGTCTTTTATCCTTATTTTTTAACAGTGGTTAATATAAATTTATAAACTTTATTCATTAACAATAAAACAATGGATCCCTTATCATCCTTATTCTATACTAAAAAACTTCCTTAACATGGAAAACACTTATTAGTGGTTTGCTTCCAACAAACATTGTTATATCAGATACACAAACATTTTCTTATTTCATTAAACTGTGCCCATGAATACTTATAACTGTCCCTTATAATTTATACTGTTTATTTATTATATTTGGGTCTAGTTAATACTTATAAGCTATTATTACAAGTTATTTCTTTATTCCTGACTACACTTCACTTTATTACCTAATGTGTTTATGTAGTTCATTGATTAACACTGGGTCCTATCATGATTCATTATTTATTATTGACTTTCTTACTTACTTATCACTTTTTGTTCACCTTCTAACATTGTATTCTATATTTCATGTATTTATTATCACTGGGTCCTATCAAGGTTTATTAATTATCACCACTGTCCTACTTAATTATTGTTATTTAAGTTTATTTTATAATATTGTCTTTTGATAGTTTACTTATTACCACTCTTTCTATATGTTATCAGTATATTTGTTCTTACATTTCATTTTCTTTTTACATTTCCTACTGTTTACATACTATTTATTTTCTTACTTAATTTTGTACTTGTATATCTATGATTCTTATTAACACTTGGGTATTGTTATATTGTGACTTTAACTATTTTCTCTGGATCACCTTTTCCAATCTATTTGGTCTCGTCATCGTCATTGTCCTTGTCTATGTCAAAATCAGTTAGTGCTGTTGTTCTAACATTTCCTAATTAATAATTTTTATTATACAGCTTTTCTTCAATTATTTAACCTTGTAAACCTTGTGCTAACGTAGGTCACGTGACAAGATGCATCGCCATCTCATCATCATCATCACAATCTTCAGTGTTAGACTACTGAAATAAAGCATGTCCATTAAAGATTATATTGTCAGTGGTAATTTTTGCCGTCATTAGATAAATTATCATTAAATTACTGAAAATTGGAAAGCGAAAATTTATTTTTTCTACTTATGTCGTTTAATATAGGCCTAA
Source organism: Magicicada septendecula (assembly GCA_034769895.1). Classification (NCBI taxonomy): domain Eukaryota; kingdom Metazoa; phylum Arthropoda; class Insecta; order Hemiptera; family Cicadidae; genus Magicicada; species Magicicada septendecula. Next base: position 258,654,840 of record CM068370.1, on the reverse strand, counting down.
CGTTTTCAATCGTCATTTATCTACCTTTCTTTCGAAATGATATTCTTTCAAGCACGCGTAAATAGAAAGTGTTCAACAAACTGAGTTTCAACTACTTCTTTATTACAAATACTAACAACAGCACAAGTATTCAAATTGAAAACATAATATTTGGAGAACACTCTTTTTTTTCGTAAAAATCCTAGTAATTCTTAAATAGCTTTACTCTCAACGTGTTTCATATAGGCCTAATTGTAATGGATATACAAATATGTAGTTGGATGCATAACTGTAAATCTAGCAACCAGTTGACACGTTGACAAATAAAAATAACATTCTTTACCAGAATAATTGTAAACTACTTTCTAAAATAAATCTTAGTCGTAATATGTTACAAAATAAATGTTTTAGGTACTTGCTACCCCGTTACATTAGTTGGATAATTTTAACGTCGCGTGCATAGAACTCTTGCACTTCGTAAGCAGTTAAAAAAATACAATCAAAATGATCAATATTGCACACCACTATATAAAAATTATTCCAATTAGCGGATATTTAAAGGGATGCACACACACACACACACACACACACACACACACACACACACACTGAAACACAAGGAATTTACTAGAAAAATATGTAACTTACAGATGGTGAGACAGAGTTTAGGGGGTGGGGAAGGGTCATTAATTTTTAGTTTGGTGTGGGTGAGCAGGGTGGGGGAGAGGGGTGAAGGGTTGGGTATTACATATTTTCTGCCTATTCCTGATCTGACGATGAGCTGTGAAGCTTGAAAGCGCTAATCGGAATAATTTTTATATAGTGGTGTGCAATATTTATCATTTTGATTGTGATTTCAACCACTAACACAAATTTCTTCATTAAACGTCAGTTAAAAAAATAGTTAATAGATTTCTATTTTGTTTTATATTAATTACATAAGATTATCGTTAGCTTATTGTTAAAAATATTAATATTTTCCATTAAGAGTTTTATTCAATATTTATTATTTGTAATAAATATTACGAGCCCGAGAGTTTACAAATATATTGATTTTATTATAACTTAATATTACATCGAAATTAAAAAAGAATATATATACAATAAATAAAACTTTTCTTACAAGAATATATTTGTTGTGTTTTTTAAATATTACACTATTTCGATAGTGTATCTATATATATATATATATATCGCGCGCGCATGCGAACACACACACACACACACACACACACACCATATTTAATAAATCAATTTAAATATTATTACTTGGATATTGTCGGGCACAAATAAATTGACACTACAGGCAGTAAAACAAATTTTGACAGTTTTTATCTAGACTCGGAAATACTACAATTCTTTACAGCCTATAGTAACATAACAAGATACGTAACTTGCAATTTGCGGCTCTGCTTTCTGTCTGTCTTTAAGTAAGTGTAGCCTGTCACCTGTGACTGACGGAAGATTCGAGAATGCCAGAGTATTTTAGTACGTCATTTTTCTGTGTCCTGTGCATCCTTCGTTTCTGATGCCATAAAATATTCCAACCGTTCTTCTCCCCCGTCCTCACTTTAATTCCATCTTGCCCTCTAAGATTCTTAGATGGAGACAGTTTCCACGCAACATATGCCATAACCAAGAAAGATCTTTTTTTCTCTTTCTTATTATTGTCAGCTGTTTTTTTCCTCTCCTATTCTTACCACTACTCCATTCTCACTCTATCGATCTATTTCAACGTAATCATTCTTCTCCACAACCGCCTTTTCTTTCTTTTTGACGGTCCATGTTTCATTGCCATATAAAACCAAATTCTAAATACAGTATTTAGCAACTTTATTTCCTACCCCAATCGGAATCCTTGTTGCTGTCATCAACGCTTTCATCTTTTCAAAAACTCTCTTACCCATAGATTTCATCCGTACCACTTCCATTTCATGTCACCGTACTCCCAAAATACTTAAATGAGTTCACTCGCTCTACAGTTTTTCCTTCCAAGATGTGCTAACAAAACCTTCTTTCTTGCTAATTCTTATCACTTTAGTTTTCCATACATTTATCTTCATTCCGAACTCTATTCCCACTCTCACAGTACTCTCTATCATACATCGCGGGTCTTTCTATAATTTACACATATAATGTAACATTTTATATTATATTTAAATTAAATACATTGGACAGAAATTAATATACTGTACATGAAATATTCATTTTATCTTACCGTACAAAGCATCACATAGTGTTATGTCACAAAGCAAAATGTAATAAATTATTTGTCATTAAATAAATTAATAACTTGGCTTACTTGGTTCATTAAAGAACATAAGACTACCTCGAGGTAAGTGTCTGTTTGAGGTAGGCTGACATCTTTACAGTTGAACATTTTCTTTATAACATGACACTCAAGATGGGAATACGGCAACCGACCGGTATCTAAGTTACGTTATACTGAACATAATATTTTTATTTAACGTCTCCTGTTTTGTCTTTTTTCGGTCATAATAAATACGCAGTTTAATGCAACGTTTCAAGATTTATTTAATCTCATATTCATGCCTACTACATAAAATAGAAAGTAGTATAATTGTAGTTGATTTTTCATAAGTTCTGCGATATTAATAATGGTGTTGTTTTATATAGAGTATGGTATTTATAGTCCTTACTTATAGTCTATTGTTGTGAGTCCCAGATACACACATTATGTAACACTGTGCATTACACTAAGATCTTAGTGTGGAACCATATTCTGCACTAAGAATAGAAGAACCATATTATGTAATGGACGCATTAAAGAGAAGTCGTCTTAAAGAACTGAACGTCAAGACAAATTATGTTGTCTACAACTAATCTGATACCTATGGAATTAAATGAGTTACGTATTAGGGGCCTGTCCATGTTGACTATCCAACTTAAAGCCTGTAAAATACCTTAATTCCTTGTGAATCAAGAAGTCAATGATTAATCACTGCGTTATTACACTGTCTTAACGTTGTCAATCCCATCATATCTAAGAGTACAATTTCAGATTTCAAATATGAAACATTTAGAAGTTGCACAGTGAACACTGTCATGAATGTTCACGCGTAATCATTACATTTATTGGAATAAGTTTCCTACCTGTTTCCCATTGTAACTACGGGAGGTATTCTATATGTCCACTTAAGTAAGTATTATGACAACATAATACGACAGACGACAGAATAAATTATGTCCTAGAGAACCAGAGATTGCGGACGGACAAATGCTATGTCCCTGATGTTTTCCTTTGTTACTTCTAAATTCCCGGGTTGTTGCCCGGAACCACTTCACTGTCCTTGTGTAACGTCGATCTTGTTAATCCTCGTCCAAGGTTTAATTTGCAGCATTGGCTTTTACGGGAGTTGTCGCGTTCTCTCTTACCCATGTGTCTGTCGTGTATATCTTTCCTTTTCTGTCGTTGCAATGTTGCCATTCGTACTAAATGTGAAGTACAAATTTTAAAGAGTTTTAATCTTTATTATTGTGCTACTTGCTGTGCTGCACATTTCTGTATAAATTATATGTCTGTGGCACAATTACCTTCTTCATAAAAAATATTTTATAAATTTTTGTTTACTTGTAGAAGTTAGAGCAACGTTTCAATAAACCAGTGATTGCTACCCTATTATAAGATGTATGGGGTTAATTTTAACCACGTTATATTTAAAATAAATTTCCTTTGTTATAAACACATTTTAATAGCTAAAGCGCAATAAATAAAATGTTTACTAATTTTTTATTTTTATAATTAATTAATGTCGTCATTGTGGGTATTAAAATTTTCGATCTGTGAGGAAATTTTTTATTTCTTGAGATAGGCATAAGTTATAGTATAAGCGTAAACGTTGTAGTAAATAGTCTAAAGTTAATTTTAATTCTAATTCTAAAATTCAACTTAAGGTGGTTTGGACCATACATACAACTATTTGTAATCATTAAAGCGGATGCTTCGGGAGACGAGCGCCGAGTTTTGTCGCCACGTTATTTCACGTTAACGCGTCTTGCTTAAGGGCTGTTTGCGTTAGATTTATCACGTAGCTTCGTATCACATACTCCTTCTGGGCTCGGCACTGACAGTTTTAAACACTAAATCGTAGGGAGATCTAAAATCTCTATATGTGGTGTGTCTGGATGTTAAGGTCTTGAATTTTTTCCATCATCTGCCAACGCAGTTAACGATGTTGAGTTGGCGGATGATGGAAGTGAGTTGCCAGATGCAGTTATGTGCGCACAGATCACCAATACTTTTTCAGGCTGTATACAGTGAAGGTATTTCTCATAACTAGAAAACGATTACATCGGAAACAGGAAATATAAAGTATTATGATGTTAGTATTTTAACATCGCGTCCGACAGTGCAGGCTTTGTATGAAGACCCGTGTGCGGTCGATACGTTGTGGTCAATGGGGTAACTACGGGGGGGGGGGATCCCCTCCAGAGCTATTAAAATTTTCAGTGAACTTCCATATCACTTACCGTAGGCCTATTTCTAAGCCGGTTGCGTGTGTTAATATACGGCTTATAAATAATTGTATAAGTAATTATATGGGAAAATCTTTCATATCTCATTAGTCAACATCAGAAAAATGGGGAGTCCAACCTTCAAGCTAGTCTCATCCCCCCCCACGAAAGGTAGTCTCATCCCCCAGAAACTAGTCAACAAAGGGGGGCCAGGAGCAGTTCGTAGCTGTGGTCATTACTGTTTTACAGTAATCAAAAGTCTGGATTGTACACAACAGTGGACTATATGACTAACTAGCATCTCTACTGAGAGATTATACTTTAGCAATATTGAACATAATGAATGCTGTCAATTAGTATTAAAATAATCTGTAGGCTATAATCATATATTAAGGACTATAGCTTTTTGTATGTGATTTTGTGATAGGGGTAACTGGTGAAAGGCTTCAAGTAGTCCTAGTTAATAAGATCTTATTTCGATAGTAATTTATACCTGAAAAAAAAACTGTAGAATACCACTTAGTATTTTAACAAAGGGCGTTAAAATGGTCAAACATTTATCTGTAAATGCTGGATACTTGAGTTTCTACGAATATTATATGTAGCTGTTTAACTGTAGGAGAAATCAAAAATTAATGTTCATATAATTAAACGAAATTACGGTTTTATCTATTAAAACTAAACAAATAATACAAAATTATTATTATTAGTAGTATCGCTGTTACTAACTTTCTATGTTCAATACGTTTCTATAATAAACATTCGACATTGAAAATATAGAATCAATAAATTGAACGAAATACATAGGCAGTATAATGTTAGTAAGTAAATACATCAGTGGCGAAGTTACATGGAGGCAATTGAGGCAATGCCTACCCTAAAAAATTCTGTAGAATAAAAATTATAAATACGTATGAACTACATAACGTAAAGATTATACATTGTTACCGTGACTGTCGAATTTATTAAGCCGAAACGTGCTTTACTGAGCGACCGCTAGATGGTGACAGGTGAGATTCGGCATAGCTCGTTTAAAGCGAATGAGGCAACCTGAACTTGCCTCAGCATTTTTTGTATACATTGTATGTAAGCAATGTGCGGGTTCGATAGGGAAGTGAAGGGAGGGGGGATTGTCCCGCGCTGTACACATAGAGCATTAGGGCATGCCTCACTTCTGTGGTCCAGACAGTTAAGTTAAAGCGCCTGTGTTGTTTATAAGTGTGTTTATTTTATGCGGTTATTAAAAGTGTCCCTGTTATTCCGCTGAACTAACAGATGATCAAGATTGTTATTTGATTAATCAAGTTTAAAATTTTGAAGTTCAATCAGTTGTATTATTGTGTATGACTAATACAAGGATTGTTCAATAGAAAGACGTATAGAGCTGTAAAGCATTTTTTATTCAACGATTTTAAAAGAAGTCTCCATTAACGTTAAGGCATGAGTCCCACTGTTGCACTAATCTGTAGGTTCCCTGCTAGTAAAATTTTTACGGCTGTTTGTGGAACCATTCGCTTACAGCAAACGCTACCTCAGCGTCCGATTTGAACCACCGTCCTTTTACAGATTCCTTAAAAAAAATTTAAGATAAGATTTTTGCCTACCCATTCATTAACTACTAGCTTCGCCACTGAAATACATAGTTCAACAGAACTAATGTTCACGCTATGTGTTTAATGAAAACTGAATACCTGAAGGAGACCAGTGAGCATTGTTTGTATATTAGCAAGAATATTTTAAGGCCGTTAAGAACTTACCAGCGGTATTCATGCTGACACTGAAGCACTTCTGCAGTCTGCAGTACGGGCACCAGTTACGCCTTGCTTTGTCCACTACACAGTTTCCGTTCCCGGCTGCTTGTGAATAGAGCAAAATAGCTAACAAACTAAATCCACATTCGTCAACATATAATTTTCAAAAAAATTATTCTTTTATAAATGCCATTTTTAGCTTACAGACAGGTTTATTTATTAATTTTATTTAAGGGTTAACATTTATGTTTTGTACTTAACGAAAATTTTTGCATCTGTTTTAGTCGCAATTGAATAATGATTTTAATAAAGGTAATAATAATAATAATAATAATAATAATAATAATAATTTTTTATTATCAAAATACCCTTATACCATATTGGTGTCGGGTTAATAATAATAATAATAATAATCCTTATTATTATGTTTTATAACGTATATAAAATAGAGCTAGTGAATTAAATGTCTACGTTGGTGCACGGAAAAGTGTGTTGTGTAAAATGTCATTGTGTTTCGAAAATAAATCTTAATTTCGACAAAAGCATTACGACGAATTTGATTTATGGCTGTCACTGAGCGTTAAACAAGATTAAATCAATCGAATGATCGCCGAGTGTGAAGTTAGTGTATAATTGGTTTTTCGAACGCCAGGGATATGAGTCTAACTAAAATAATTTGCATTAGGGACGACGACGAACAAATCCATCGTCCGCGATAGTGCCTCAAGTTAGGCTTCCGTTACTGCAACAGTGATCGATAATCTCTGCAGGCTGGGGTGTGGCAATTAACAATAATAAGTTTTAGTTGTTTTTCTTTAATCATAAATTCAGAAGATATTGCTAACAGTGTTAATAAAATATTAAAGTCTGTATAATCTTATCTTACACAAAAAAGTCTTTACGATTAGATTATGAAAATGTATGTATACGTACATTTATATGATATTAATTGTAAATCAGTGTAAGTTACATTTTCAACTACGAGCGCGAATTCACTTATTTAATTTGGGAATATAAGTTGTCGTCTTTATTCAGGAGTTCATCCTAATTTCTTCTGCACATTGAAATAGTGTATAACAATATTTTCTACAACTAAACAATATTTTTGCAGCACTTTATTGCTTTGTATTTTAACAAAAATTTACCTCAACTGTAAATTCGGATTTCCGCGGATTCATTGGTGGGGGGTAGTATTGTTCTCTTCGGTACTTTGTATCATGTCTTTAGAATTTGCAGCAACATCTAATTTTTGTCATCCATAGTTAATAAGCGGTTTATGAAGATTCTTCATTCTTTCTTAATATATATTTTTGTATTCTTCGTCAAAAATTGGAGATCGTACGGAGTCCTTCGATTCTTTAATTCCGTCTATGTTTACAACAGGTATGTAATACTATTTGTGTGTTTTTGACAAGAACAAAAGTTTATGAAATTGAGTTTGCGTTGGAGAGAATTACTTCTGTGTAACTCGTAATTGTTTTGGAAACCACTAGAGAGGTTGCGTTGTTTATGTCATACACAACGTGCGTATATACATCACTGTGAAATTTACCTATACATGTGTAGCACATGTTCTTCCTAATACTTCGTTTGAAGAAGCACGAACAGCCGTCACAGCAGAACACTCCGTAGTGCTTCCCGTAGGACTTGTCTCCGCACACCTGACAGGATATGGGCACTGGCAGCGTCCTTCCTGCGAACACCATTAGATGGTATACAAGACTCAGGGGAACTTCCTACTAATGACTACTGTTTATAAAAAAAAGTCTATTAATCTATATTGTTACGACGTTGCAAGGATCATCATGTTGTACAGTAGGAACAGATTAACTGACACCAGGCGCGGATCCAGGGAGGAATGGGGGAATCCATCTCAAATGCTTACATTAGACAAAAAAATTTTCGTTGTTTTGAGATGTAGAATGATTTTGTGATTGTAAATATGATACAAAATTCATACTACGTTATGTTGGTTCATGGTTCTAAAATTACTTTGAATTGAAACTGTACTTTACCACTATGTTAATTTTTGTTTGATACATAACTTAAATGAGTAGTGTCTATTTTAAACGGTAAGTGAACATTATTAAAGGAACAGTGAACTGACAAGCACAGATATGGTTTTATACTTGTACGTTAATAATCTTTTGTTGATAATAAGCACTACATTTTTATCTTCACTCATTCATGCTGTCATTAGACCATTAAAGAATGGTCCAAATTTTTATATTCCCCCACATAGGCAACTATTTCCCCCCCCCCACCTGCAAATTGCTTGCTGGATCCGCCCCTGACTGACACCAGGTGAAATCACTAATTACACTTCAATTACAGTTAAAATATTAACGAAGGTACTCATATACAATTCTTTAAGCTAAGATTGTTCAGTACACAGCAATGTAACAAACAATAAATGTCATCTTATTAACAATATCATCTTATACAGTTTTCCACTAATTTGAAAGTTTTGTTTATCATGATCGCCACAATTAAATCAGCAGAGAAGTGTGTGTGAGTGTGTGTGTGTGTGAGAGAGAGAGAGAGAGAGAGAGAGAGAGAGAGAGAGAGAGAGAGAGAGACTCCGTTTGGCATACCATCCCTCGTCGGACTTTTTTTAAAACTTTTACTACAGAAGAGGTAGCGGTTAAAAATCGAAAACCGTGTTTGATATAATAAAAACTACGAATTTTGAGTAAGAAGACATATTGAAGAAAAGTGGAGTATATATGCTTAGTTGTGGGGAATGTGAAAAAGTGTATCTGGGCGAAACGGGTCGTCAATTTTGCCAGAGATTTAAAGAACATAAGAGGGGGGAAGGAGAGTTAACGACGAATTCATTATACGCTAGGCATTTTATAGAAGAAGGACATACATTCATAGACCCAGTTGTAAATTATAAGATAATAAAAGTGATGAGTAAAGAAAGAGAAAAGAAATTAAAGGAAGAAGTGGAAATATTAAAAATAAGAAATAAAGATGAAAAACGACTAATGAATATAAAAACCACAATTGAAAATGAAGAAATATTTAGCAGCTTATTAGACAACAAAAAAGAGTAGAAAATGAGTTAACGTAAATTGTAACGGCTACAAAATTGGTAATGTAAGACAACCCACTATGGGTGGAGCTAAGTAAGACGCTACTCCGTCAGGGGGCGGGGAAAACGGTATATAAGAAGTGAACGGTTTCATATTTCTCTGTTGGTAAATGACCTGAAGATGGCTTGACTGCCGAAAGCGCTCGTCAATACCAAAGACAACATAGTCGTTTGTATAAAATTACTAGTAGAAATTTACATTTTAATTGTCATGAGTAACCTGTACGCAGTTTGTCATACAACTTTGTTCCATAGTTGAAACTTCGTACACCCTTTCCCGTCAAACTCAACTTTCTTCTGAATAACAATTCTTTTTTCGTTTCCTCTCATAATGAAGTTAACATGTTATACGTATTATTGCTAGAAACATTTTTGTAAAAAATATGACAATAAAAAGATTGCAATCGTCAAACTATTTTATAACATACACAAATTAATTTTCACGATATTTATAATTCTAACTAAAATTATGTTCACTACATGTCGATGCCAATAATCCAATAATCGAAATATCAAAAATGAGTGTAGGTACGGTTATTGGGTAAGTATAAAGCAAACAAATTGATTACAGCAAAATAATAAAAAGCAGTGGAAAGTTAATGTACCCAGTGGGAGTCTAGCATGACAACTCGCCTTACTTTGAGTTTTTTTAAATTAAAAAAGTATTTTTTTAAGTGTAGGCCTATTTGTTTTATTGTCTTTGCTTCAGTTTACGTAATTAACCAAACACAATGTTTTGCCGCCAGTAATATAGTTATAATCTATAATGTTGTTAGAAACACTTCCAATAGTAATTAAATGGAAATAAAAACTGTTAACAATAAAACAAATAGGTCAGATATGACAATTCATTAACACGTTTCGACTTACCAAACGTAAGCGAATTCAGTATATCTCGTTACTGATTATCGCATATGTAGTGCTAATACAGATAATGGGGTAAAGCAAGCCTACTGAAATTTAACTTTCTATCTGTAAGAAATAAAACTTATTTTTATGTGCAGTCTTCTGGAGATACCAATAACAGGATATTCTATTTATTTATGATAGCAGTATATTAAACGAATTAACAAATGACTAAATGACTAATGTTGACACATTTATTAAAAGTTCTACATGTTGTCCGTGTTCGTCCACCAGGTACATATTTATTTAGTCGAATGGTAGTCCAGAGCATATAATATAACGTGTTTTATATGTGGTCTCTGCAATAAATTTATACCTGGCTGTATTCGCATATTGGAAATATATTCCAGTTGGAAAATTTTAATACTATGATTGCCACGATTAAAACGACAAATCATGTGTGTACACCGTGGGCCCACATGCCTGCGCGTGCCAGAATGCGTGCTGGAGTCAATGCAAGTAGCGCGCACTCGTACTGATCCCCAACACGCAGACTGCAACACAGGACATGTGTCGGCTCAAGCGGTGAGGCGTGAGTATGTACGCGCGGGCGACACATGAGTGTGCGCGCCAGAATGCGTGTTGAGTCAATGCAAGGCGCGCGCTTCCACTGACGGAAACTACGCGCCAGCACGTGATCGCCAAACGGGTGTGTGTGAGTGTGATGCCCGTGTTCTAATCGTGGCGATCAAAATAGTAAAAATACCATGTACCTAGAGTAGGCCTATTTCACAGTCGATAAATGTGCCACGAGATGAATTTATCTGCAGAGACACCAACAGGATACATCCGTGAACCTTGCTGGTTTGAATTAAACTAAATAATTTCGTTTGATTTCTATAAGAAACGAACAATTTATTGTTATCGACAATGAAATTCTTAGTATTATTTTTTCAAATATTTTATAGTACTATACAATTTATACAAATAACTTAGTCAGTTTTAAAATATCTGGAACTAAAACAATAACATGATACAAGGTGGATTACCTATAATTCCTTATAACACTTGTAAGAAAAATTCTTAAAGTGCCCGTTTGTCAGTTGTAACGAGTCGACTCTGTCGTCTCCTGTAAAAATATGTTTTATATCGTGTGTTAGCCTCACACGTTGTAGTCGTTACTTTATGTTTACTTACTTACTTTTTCTTTTTGTTACGCTGACGATGTCCGTCGCGATCTCACGAACTACCAGTACAATATCCCGCGAGTGTAAACCTTACCTGTCCCTTAATGTGTAATGTTAATTCCCGGGTGGCGCCAAATTGTTTATGAAAACAATTAAAAAATGTAATCGAGTGGTCGTTCTAGACGGTGTTGACTGATTCAAATTACCCTCGCAATTGGCAGGCGTATGAATCTCGCTAGTAGTTCGCCGTGTTGCCGACTTCTAACGCTGGCCGTCACTTTCGCTCGTCGCTAAAGTACACAAACTTTATAATGCAATTTACAATGAAATAAAGGACGGTTATTACAACTCAATACTAGTTTATTAACGTGAAATTATCAGTTATTCAATTCAATACAAAATTATACACTGTTATTAAACAAAGTTGCTCCGGCAATAAATAGACAATTTTTCCCAAGGTTGGCTAAATTTGATTAAACATTATTCAATCGACATGGCCATCGGTTGGCGTTTATTCTCTTATTGTTCGTTTAATCTGAGTTCTTTTGGTTACGAAAAAATATTAATAAGATGATAATAAAGTACACAACCTTACATTGATGGTACTTATATACTATTAGATTTAATTACAATTCGTTCCTGAAGTGTTAAAAAGTGTGTGTTAGGAGTTCGTAATTTTTACCCAGGTTATTTTCTGGTTTCATACAAGTTTAGTTTTTTATTTTCAATTAATTCTTAAAAGAAATTTGATTAACAGTTCGTAGTGAGAGTTATTTGTGTTGTGAGAAAAAGTTAATAAGAATTTATTCCATGAATTCCGGTATTTCAGATATACTTATCAAATCTGTTGAATTCGGGTGAAGAGTTACTCAGTTCTAGTTAGGTTGGGTCTTTGATCATCAATCTTCCATCATTTATGATTTGGAGTACGCCTGGCTTCTTTTTCGGATAATGTGGATTATATAATTAATTTAGAATTTGAAAATCTGGTCTGTGGTCTCTGTTGAATTGACTAGTTCTTCATCAGACTTCTTGCGTCTTCATTTTATTAAATTTTGATTGATTTTTGACTGTTTTAATTTAAAATTGAGTCGACTGTGGTTTGGCTTCTATCTGTCTTGAGCGTCAATAATGAACTAATTCCTTTTAACGGAATTCTAATAAATAACGTTCCGTTGTTATAGCAACTGTCTGTACACTCATTGGCTGTTCATATTTTAAGTCTATTGTTATAATATTTGAATTTTAATTCAAAATGACTAAATATCTTTTGATTACTATTATTCTTCTGTCTTCTTATCTACGTATGAGATATTATCACAACTGTTTATATTTTCTATCAAAGATCATTTTGACATCCCACAAAGCTCTGTTTGTTTATGTATTAAAGTTTTGACAATAATGTTAATATTATGTAATTACATTTCTTTCTTATTTCATGTTTTTAATTTAACTTTGACATCTTAATATGATTCACTAATTGTACTTAACTAGTTACTTGCCATGGATTTTCTAATACAATCGTTAATTTCTTACAATTTGTTTTCTTTGGATTTATACAGTTAGGCATTTTATAGGCCTAAGTAGTAATTGGCTATATCTTCTTATTTTACACAAATTAAAGATTATTTTACATTTACATATGTTTTGCTTGGTGTCACTTATGACTTGTTTACCTTTTGGATTAATTTGGGCTCTTTACAATAATTGTATGTTCTTATTACTTTACAAAATCATGGCCTGTCTATTATTCTCTAATTTCTTTTCCTGTATTATTATGTTTGTAAGAATTTATCTCCTTACTTATCTATATTGCCACTTTTTATAACTTGTCTATCATTTAATATTACTTATAAAACATGACACAAAAATTAGGTTTATGGTCTGTTTACCTTTTTCAGACATATTCCTTCTTATAAACTTAATTGAACAAATAACTATCTTGGTGAAGAACATTATAACACCATTTATTTTATCTTGCTAATTATCCCTTTGAATATTTTAAGATCCAAGGATGTCTTACTTATTTTGCACTTGTATTATTTAGTATATTTTTCTTTTAACTTTTACTATATATTTTTTACTACTTAACCATTGTAACAATAACATTTTTAATCATTATGGGATTTTTACCCTGAATACCACTGTATTCCTAATCTACTATCACTTTTAATTATAATAACAATAACATTGTTATTTTTTGGTATTTTTCACCATTAAACTGTAGTGTTAATAACTGGTTTTAGGTGTCTATACCTATATGTTGGGGTTTCTATTTATTTTGGGTTTACACTGGCACTTTGCACTTTTTTATTGTACTTTAGTGTTACTAGTGGTTATTCCCTAATATTGATTTCTCTTTACTCACTTAATCACCTTCACTCCCTACCTATCTCTCACTTCTGGGTTTTTTATTGTTTTATTCACAATTATTAGTTATAATGTTAACAAATTTCATGTTCTGATTCACTTATCATTATAGAGTTATTCATAACATTTAATATCTATTTCTCTGTTTAGTGTACTTTAATTGGGATTATTTTATTTGATTTTAACACTGGTCCTTTACATTTATTATTTGTTTGTGTCTTTTTCATCATCATTTGAGTTTAATATTTCGCATTTTCTTTTCTTTATTATTTGTTTGTGTCTTTTCATATACCTTTTCATTTTATTTTCTTTTATTGGGTCAATCACTTGGGTTGGGTCATAGTCATTTGATTTTCATTCATTTAATATAGTTGATTCATTATAGTTTTTTCCCTGGTATTGGGGTGGTTTTTTGTGTTGTAACATAATGCCTCTCCATAAAAATTGGTCGTTTTGGTAAAACACTAGCATAGTTTTTTTATGAAATTATCAGTTATACATAATTTTTTCCTTTTTCTTCTTGTTTATTTCTTCTTTCTTGTTTCTCTTCTTACTTGTTCCACTCCTTTTTATTTAGTTATCTTTTAGATCTGTTTTTACTTAATTCCATTAGTGCGTTCTTCCTGTTATATTTAATTTCCCTAACTTTTAGTAGCTGGTTTCATCCATTACTACCTATTTTTCTGAGATCAGAAGAACATCATCTCTGCTCAGTTAATTGATTGCTGGACCTATTCTCAGTCAATCTTAAATACCTTTTTTGCCATCTTGTGACTTTCATTAATAATAATATTTTGGGGATTGTCCACTTCATGGTTTTTTAGATCATTTTAACTTTTTTCTACTCATTCTTCCTTCCGCTGTACCTTTGCTATATTCTGTTATATACTCACACAGTTGATTGTTTTTATTTATTTATTTGTTAATTTCATTATTTCTAACTTTTAATTAGTTTGTTTTTCTTTTCTTCTTGTGATCATTTTAATTATTTTAGACATCTTTTCTCTTTTTCTTCTTTGTTGATTACTATTATTTTGCTTTATCCACTTGCTGTATATTTGCTTTATATTATTTTTTTTTTTGTACCATTTCTTTTTTTTCTAAATATTCTATATTCTTTACACTTTTATGTATTTACCTTGGTAGTTCTTGCTTGGTTCTATATTTGTTTATTTTAATTGGTTTCCTTTCTAATTCTCTTGTATTATTAAATTCTTGTTTTCACTTTATTTGTTTATTTTGTTTTATCTCATATATTTTCTAAATATTATTGTAAGTTGGTTGTACTTACTATTTAGGAATTTTGTAGTTTATTCCTTTATTTTATCTCTTATCTCATATGTTTCCTAAATGGTAGTGTAATTTGATCTTACTTATTGTTTTGAATTTTGTAATTTATTTTTTATTTTACCTCATACGTTTTCTAAATAATACGTTTTCTAAAAAATATCTTACATATTTTTTGAATTTTGTAGTTTATTATTTTTCTCTTTATGCATTCCACCTGTCGGCCGTGGTTTCTTCTTCATCAATTTCTTGTCTCTCTCCCTGAGGTGTCTTGGATTGGTTTCCATTATTTCTTGGGGGAATCCAGAGTTCTGGTGGGTTTCGTTTATTGTATGCTACTCGGAAATGCTCAGCAGGATTGTCACTGAAAGGTATCCAGTCATAATTTTCATTCTCTTGTTGGTTACTTCCGGATGGTGCGTCCCTTCTTTGGTTACCGTTTCCGGATCTGGATCCTTCAATTTTATTAATTCGTTGCACATTTCCACTATCCTCCTCCCT
This sequence comes from Magicicada septendecula, assembly GCA_034769895.1. Lineage (NCBI taxonomy): Eukaryota > Metazoa > Arthropoda > Insecta > Hemiptera > Cicadidae > Magicicada > Magicicada septendecula. The sequence goes on along the minus strand of CM068370.1, from coordinate 258,639,346 downwards.
TCTTGTTCGGATCACTCTTGTGTGCGTAACTGTTTCCGTCCTTATTAAATAGTTCTCTGGTACCTCGTACAGCAATTCTTCTAATAGGCTACCATGTGTTCATTAGTATCAATGACTGCTTCAATCACTTGATTATTTTGTTTATTACTCAGAGAAGTTAATTGTACCTCTCTCATTAATGTTATCACTGATTTTTTATTCTGCATTTCCATTTCTGTTGTATTCAAGTGTTTTAGAGACCTTCTTAATTTGTTATACACTGTTTTGTTGTGAGTCCTTTCTATTTCTGGTATCTTCCATTTAAATATAGTTTTGCTGAAGTTTTTATTCGCTGGTTTGTTGTGAATCCCTTCTATAATTTCTTTTAGAGTTCTCCTACAATCTTTATAATCCATTAATTCACTATGGTCGGTAATTGGTAAATTAAACACATCAATTAGTCCATTCTTCATCATCTCCCCTTCTTCTCTTGTTTTTATTAGTTTCTTTTTACATACTTTTCCTATATCTTTTGTTTTCTTAATTATTTGGTTCTTCTTTACTCCTCTACGGTTGGTTTCTATGTGCTTAATTTTCTCTTTGTTTTTGTTATTTTTATTTTCAGATAACAATACACTTTTGTCTTTTTTATTTATTATTTCTTCATTGATACCTTCAGAAGTGTTGTCTAGTGTTTCATTCAATTGTGTGAAACCACTATCTATTGTTTCATTAAGTTGATCTGCTTTGTAATTGGTTTCTTCCCATTTCTTATTCATCCCCGTTTTTGTCTGCTTGACTTCTTCACGATACCCTATTAGTAGGCCTATGTATCTTAATTCTTCTCTATTCTTCTCACCACTTTCCTTCAATTGTCCCCTCAATTCTTCCTTCAGTTCTTCATTACTTTTTTGGATGTCCTCCGTTAATCGCTGTTGTAGGGTTTCTTGGTTCTTCCTTAAAGTATCACTGTGTTCCTCCATTTTCTGGTTTATTTGTTGTTTCAAGGTCTCATTATTGCTTTCGATTTTAGCGTTCAGTGTCTCAATATCTTCCCTTAGAATCTCATTTTGTCTCTTTGAATTTTCATTAATTCTCTCCTCCATTTTGTCTATTTTTTCGTTTGTTTTCTTTAATTCATCGTTATTTTGTCTTAAGAATTCCCTGTCCTCCTTTCTTTGTTATTTTGTTTCTTCCTTCATTTGGTCTATTTTTCCAATAGTTTCTTCCTTGTTTTTGTTTAATTGTTCCACCATGATCCTCATCATTTTCTGGAAATTGGTGTCCATTGATTGGATTGGTTTCATTGATTGATCGCCGCCTATTACTTCTACTTCAGGTGCTGGTTGGGTTGGGTTTTCTGGTTGGTCCCCTTGGGCATCCTCTTCGATCAATTCCTCGATCATTTCCATTTCTTAGGCCGGTGTTGTTTCCTGTTCTTGCTTGTCGGTGTCTTCAACCCTCTTCTTTGATTTTCCCCTGGTGATCATGGAGTGTTGCATTAATTCTCGTAACCGCCGCTAGTCTTTAATTCTAGCCACACTAGTTGTTGCGTCAATTTGTAACGAGTCGACTCTGTCGTCTCCTGTAAAAATATGTTTTATATCGTGTGTTAGCCTCACACGTTGTAGTCGTTACTTTATGTTTACTTACTTACTTTTTCTTTTTGTTACGCTGACGATGTCCGTCGCGATCTCACGAACTACCAGTACAATATCCCGCGAGTGTAAACCTTACCTGTCCCTTAATGTGTAATGTTAATTCCCGGGTGGCGCCAAATTGTTTAGAAAACAATTAAAAAATGTAATCGAGTGGTCGTTCTAGACGGTGTTGACTGATTCAAATTACCCTCGCAATTGGCAGGCGTATGAATCTCGCTAGTAGTTCGCCGTGTTGCCGACTTCTAACGCTGGCCGTCAATTTCGCTCGTCGCTAAAGTACACAAACTTTATAATGCAATTTACAATGAAATAAAGGACGGTTATTACAACTCAATACTAGTTTATTAACGTGAAATTATCAGTTATTCAATTCAATACAAAATTATACACTGTTATTAAACAAAGTTGCTCCGGCAATAAATAGACAATTTTTCCCAAGGTTGGCTAAATTTGATTAAACATTATTCAATCGACATGGCCATCGGTTGGCGTTTATTCTCTTATTGTTCGTTTAATCTGAGTTCTTTTGGTTACGAAAAAATATTAATAAGATGATAATAAAGTACACAACCTTACATTGATGGTACTTATATACTATTAGATTTAATTACAATTCGTTCCTGAAGTGTTAAAAAGTGTGTGTTAGGAGTTCGTAATTTTTACCCAGGTTATTTTCTGGTTTCATACAAGTTTAGTTTTTTATTTTCAATTAATTCTTAAAAGAAATTTGATTAACAGTTCGTAGTGAGAGTTATTTGTGTTGTGAGAAAAAGTTAATAAGAATTTATTCCATGAATTCCGGTATTTCAGATATACTTATCAAATCTGTTGAATTCGGGTGAAGAGTTACTCAGTTCTAGTTAGGTTGGGTCTTTGATCATCAATCTTCCATCATTTATGATTTGGAGTACGCCTGGCTTCTTTTTCGGATAATGTGGATTATATAATTAATTTAGAATTTGAAAATCTGGTCTGTGGTCTCTGTTGAATTGACTAGTTCTTCATCAGACTTCTTGCGTCTTCATTTTATTAAATTTTGATTGATTTTTGACTGTTTTAATTTAAAATTGAGTCGACTGTGGTTTGGCTTCTATCTGTCTTGAGCGTCAATAATGAACTAATTCCTTTTAACGGAATTCTAATAAATAACGTTCCGTTGTTATAGCAACTGTCTGTTCATATTTTAAGTCTATTGTTATAATATTTGAATTTTAATTCAAAATGACTAAATATCTTTTGATTACTATTATTCTTCTGTCTTCTTATCTACGTATGAGATATTATCACAACTGTTTATATTTTCTTTCAAAGATCATTTTGACATCCCACAAAGCTCTGTTTGTTTATGTATTAAAGTTTTGACAATAATGTTAATATTATGTAATTACATTTCTTTCTTATTTCATGTTTTTAATTTAACTTTGACATCTTAATATGATTCACTAATTGTACTTAACTAGTTACTTGCCATGGATTTTCTAATACAATCGTTAATTTCTTACAATTTGTTTTCTTTGGATTTATACAGTTAGGCATTTTATAGGCCTAAGTAGTAATTGGCTATATCTTCTTATTTTACACAAATTAAAGATTATTTTACATTTACATATGTTTTGCTTGGTGTCACTTATGACTTGTTTTTAATTTATATATTGACGATGTCATACAAAACTGGAAGATGTGTCTTCCAGAACATTTTATGATTGGTCACTCTACAATTGACACTTTATTGTTTGCGGACGATCGGCTATTCTGTCGGACTCGGAAAACAGATTACAGATGGGGATACATTTGTTAAATCGAATCTGCAAAGACTCTGGATTGCAGATATACACCCGTAAGGCCAAGGTGATGGCTTTTCATGGAACTGATCCCATACGGGCAAAAATTGTTATAGATGGTACTGTCCTGGAACAAGTTAGCAATTTTTAATACCTGGGCTACAGTGTCTTATAATGCACGCAACGACGTTGTGAATAAGTTGCATAAGTTCAACCTTATGTGCGGGACCGTCAGGCGAACCTTAAGTCAGCAAGTACAGGAACACGCCTAAAATTCTACAAGGTGATGGCTCTTCCCACACTTCTTGATGGGTCTGAGAATTGGACTTTAACGAAAGGTCAGGCTAGTCGCATCCAAGCGGCTGGAATGAGATTTCTCAGGCACGTAGCAGGATATACTCTTCATGATCATAGAAGAAACACAGATATACGGCAGGAATTGAATATTATGAGTATACTCGACAGGATCGCCCAGTATCGGCTGAATTGGTGGTAACATCTTTGGCGAATGGATGACTGCCGCATGCCCAAACAACTCTGGAACTATAAGCCGAGGTGACGGAGAGGTGTGGGACGTCCGAGAAAGCGCTGGAGTGGCCAGTTCTTATCTTTTTGCCTATTTGAGACCGGAACAACCATCCTTGGTTTAATCCGTGACGATGATGATGATACTGATGATGACTTCTTATTGCAGTATATGAATGCGCACTCTTTTTTTATAAAAAGTTGTTAACTTAGGAAACACTACACATTCTGCATACTCATCCTTTATTTGAACGAAACTGAACGCAGAATTTTGTAATCGTACTTTAAGTTATAAAATAAGTTGATAATAGAGATTCAACCTTAACAGAAAAGTGACACTATGGCAGTTATTAATGCTTTTGACTTAATAAAGGTTTTTAGAAAGTGAAATGCAGATAGTGAAAATAACAGCAGATATGTAAACTTAAGTGACAACAATTGTGTATTTTGTAGAAACGTCTATGAAAGTGATATGAAACCAATTGAAATAGCAATCAATATCAACAGATGGTTTATTAAAAATAATGAAATTCACCTCGTGACACGAATTTATTTGCAGCTGAGACGTTGTGTTTCATTCTTTTGTTCAGTCATCTTCTATCTTCTATTTTGCTTGATTTATAAAAACTACTATTACAAAATATGACACGCCTAGTCAGGCAGGTTTTTGTTGGAAAAGTGAGTGACAAACTTGCTAGGTCTAACATATTATGTCTTTTTAGTCTATTAAAGTTCGCTGAATCTAAATCCAGCTAGTTCAGTTGAACAGCATGGACTTCAAATAAAATAGAGTAGTACCTTAACAAGTTAAAATACAACGTAGTAAAGCCAAAAACAAGCTAATTTCTGTTGCAGTTATGGTGTAATATTTTTGCCACTTTTAAGTTGAAAAGAGGCACATTTATTCTTCACCTACAGCCAGTTCTAAAAATTGTTTCACTTGTTTAATTCCTTGATTATCTAATCTCAAGGCTACAATGACATTTTCCTCATGACTTCTACAATCATGATTTCTTCATGACATGTGTGTTTACTTATCATTATTTTAGAGAATCGGAGAGGGTCTTCAAATTAATAATGACTTTTTCTTTTCAATAATAATTCAATACACTTCTTAGTATTAAATGATGCTTTTATATCACTGTCTTCCACATATTGAGCTATTCAGTTTATCCTCTGCGATTGTTCCGACAGCCGAGCAACTGTACCTTAACGCTTTCCCAACAAATTATGATCTGTGGTCTTTCTCGTAGTTCTTAATTATTTTTATTTTCTGTGAGCAGGTTCACGTGGACTCATGGTGGACTTCCTGTTTGGCGACCTCACAAAGGATATACATAAACTCACAGTATAAAAGTTAAGACAAAAGTGATTAAGAAGTGTGTAAGCAAACACATAAACAGACGGATTAATTCCTTGCTTACTTGCGTGGAGGAAGCTAGTTCCTGAATTATTTAATTAAATGTATTAATTATTTGTGAATTATCCATATTGTAACGTGACCTACGATAGCACAAGGTTTAAAGGTATAAATAATTGAAGATATAATGTATGAATTTTACTACAATTTAAATTTGTGGAGCCCCACGTTCTTTGCGAGCCATTCATACAACGTGCAATTATGCTAATCTATGGAAATCCAATTAATCAATTATCCAATTAGATTAAATGTGTCAAAATTGCTTTGTTTACGTGAATCTATTAATTACTCTAATATAATTAACTGTATTTATTAACGATTAGCATAATCACTGAGACTCTTTAGTGTTGTTTCAACGATATTAGAAAATTTATTACAAATAATTTAATTAACGATAGTGTTTCGTTACTGAGGTAGTGACAATAATGAACCCATGAATACTTAACAAATAAATACTTATTTATTAAACATCATTCAAATAAACTTTTGAGACATAAATGTAAATTATGACCTGTAAATATAGTTAAGAAAACATACATGAATATAAATCACAATATATATATCCGTTTCGTTGTTTGCTGTAAAACAAAACATACAATACAATAGACATACATAAACATAGACATAGATATCGCGTGTGTCACAAGTTTGGGTATTTTATGTGTGTTTTTTATGTTTATATTATATTTATTGTTATGTGTAAGATTGTATATACAGTGTTTTTAATATTTTAACGATCGACGAATTTCAACAAGGGATATTCCTGATGATGGGGCATATGTCCCGAAACGCGTTGAATTAAATATAGAGAAAAGGCCACCAGACGGACATGAAAAAGGTAAACTATTTTACTAATTATGTACTATAAGTGGCCTGGATACCAAAAAACATGGATCTAAAACTAGAAGCTTGTTAAGCACATACGGTATTTAAATTTCAAAATATTAAAATAAAACTACTTAAAACAAATTTACACATAAAGTTCAATCAAGAGTGTATTACGAATAATATAATACCTAAATATGCCTTCATCAAAACAAACAGAAAATCAGAGACTGCAATGAAAATCAAAAGGCATGCTGAAACAATGTGGATGAGAGAGGAACTTAAATATTTGTATAAAAAGAAAGCAAAATTAAACAGAGATTTATATATGACTCATTTAAAACTACGTGATAGCATTCATGTGGCCCTACTAGATAACACAATCCAGGTTATCAACAAATACGTTCATGACTTACTGCAACGTGTTTATCAAAAACAAAAGATTAAACTTCAAGCTCTTAAACATAAGCAGATAAGGGAGGAGGACTTCGCATGTAAACACAAGTTCTACACGCGTGTCTCAAATTTGACGAGTATACAATTTACATCTGATGAAAGAGATATTCTTAACAAGGGGCTAAATTATAATATTCCTTATATCGGTAAAGACCACATGATTCGAGAAATTATTAGTGCAGAGGCCGCCGTAAAAACAATACCAAACCAGACTTTACAAAATGAAACCCGTGCCGTAATTAATAATAGCTTGAATAAATGCCTAAAAACTATAACAAATAATGAAAAGCTCTGTAAAGTTAATCAAAGATACTTGAAAGAAAATAAAACCTTGAAACATATAAAAACTAAATTGATAGATAACAATGCACTGATTACAAAAGCTGATAAGGGGAATACCGCAGTCGTAATAGACAGAGACGAATACACATCAAAGGTTAATGAGTTCATATCAAATAATAATATTGTAATGATACAAACGGACCCAACAGCAGAGTTCGTCAAAGTTTTGAATAATAAAATTAACCTATGTACACGGCTGTTTGATAACGCCACACGCCGTGCACTAAAACCCATTAACGCAGAAGCACCACAACTTGTTGGCCTACCAAAAATCCATAAGACCAATATACCGATTAGGCCATTGATAAATTTCACAACTGCGCCGAGCTACAATGTCAGCAAAAAACTTGCAGTGAAAATAAAAAACAGTATAAAGATAAGTAATAACCATAGTATAAAAAATAACATTGACCTTGTTAACAAATTGAAAAGCATTAAATTACGACCTAATTATAAAATAGCATCTTTTGACATTGTTGACTTGTATACGAATGTCCCTGTTCAAGAAACTCTCACTATCCTTAAAGAAAATCTTATTAACGCCAAAATATGTAACTCTGAAGAAATCAATGACTTAGTTAATTTACTGGAAGTTGTACTTGACCAAAATTATTTTACATTTAATAATAATTATTACATCCAAAAAAAAGGGCCTAGCCATGGGGTCACCTTTATCTGGTTTATTAGCTGACATTTACTTAAACCACTATGAGAATACGTATTTGCTCAATAACGTAAATAAACTTTCCAAGAAAATAATATTCTATACACGTTATGTTGATGATACGTTTATAATTTTTAATGGCACAATACGACAAATAGAAAATATGAAATTATACATGAATAGTGTCAATAAAAACATACAGTTCACACTTGAGACGGAGATAAATAATAAACTTAACTTCCTCGACTTGACAATTACAAGACTAGATGAAAAATTTCAATATCAAATATACCGAAAACCGACAACCGCGGATCTCACGATAAATGCTGAATCACATCACCCCTTTTCTCAGAAAATGGCAGCTTATCATAGTTTAATACATAGGTTACTTTCCATACCATTAGAAGACAAAGATTTTCACGAAGAACTGAACACGATCAAATACATAGCTAAAGCCAATGGTTATAAAAGCTCAATTGTGGATAATTTAGTCAAGAAACACAGAAAAAAGAAAAACAACATAGAATTACAAGAAAATAATAGAAACAAAGTTAGGTATATAGCATCAGAATATGGTAACACCCTACCCAAAATTTTAAACAAAGTATTCAGTGGGATAAATATAAAAATGGCTTACCGAACTAATAATAACATTAATAAGATACTCTTACCTAAACATTCAAAATCGGTTGAGGACAGGACGGGCGTTTATAAGATAATATGCAGTGACTGAGATAGCTTTTACATTGGCCAAACTGGTAGACCTTTTAAAAAACGATTCAGAGAACATTTACCTAAAAAAGAATTTATTAAAACAGTGTCAAATTACGCGCACCATCTGATGGACAAAAACCATAGTTATACTGATTTCACAACGAACTTTCAACCCCTCCATATATGCAGAAAAGGAAATTATATGAATGCTATCGAAGAATACGAAATATATAAGGCTTACAAAAATAAAAAAACAGAAGAAGTCATCCTTAACGATCAGTTGAATTTCCAGTCAAATCTATTATACGACACAGCGATAAGAATACAGAACAAGGTCCATAGTGCACGACATATAACAACATGAACACTGCAGTCGACTATAGCATGTCGTGGTGCGCACCACCGATATCGCGTGTGTCACAAGTTTGGGTATTTTATGTGTGTTTTTATGTTTATATTATATTTATTGTTATGTGTAAGATTGTATATACAGTGTTTTTAATATTTTAACGATCGACGAACTTCAACAAGGGATATTCCCTGATGATGGGGCATATGTCCCGAAACGCGTTGAATTAAATATAGAGAAAAGGCCACCAGACGGACAAGAAAAAGGTAAACTATTTTACTAATTATAAACATAGACATCAAATATTATTTATCCTACACTAATGCGTTCATTTTGCCTCAGATGAATAGTTTTTATGTTTAATATTGCCATAGTAATTGATCTAAATTCTCAAAGTGTGGTTTCTTTGAAAAGAGACAGAGCAGTAGTTTTTATTATAATATTAATAACATGAAGATTTTACTTGAGAGAATGAATATCCATAATTCCATCGGTGAGAATCCCTGTTCACTGATGATCCATGTAAGTAAAAATTCCGTAGATTTTGTGTTGTCATCACTTTGCACTCGCGGGTAAGATCCACTCCCGTCAATGTAATTGTTAATAATGAAAGTTTATAAAGTCTTGTGTTGCATACGTGTATTCAATATTAGTAGTTGTATGCAGATAATTGTCTGTCGTTGACTTGCTTTGTGCATTATATATGTTTAATGTAGTTGTATCATGACTGTGTGCAAAATTCAGAACGAGTGTTATGATCGTTAAGTCACTTATTGTTTCTGATGAGATAGCGATACCTTAATCATAGTGTGTTCCGATATCGACCACTGTGTTCGTAATTGTCGCGCCAAAGTTCTAATAACGAGTCGTTCGCTCACTTATTAATGTTTAATTTGCATGTCGGAATGTACTTAAAGTTTAAAGTATCAAATTCAAGTTCTAGCGATACTTATGTCACTTCACACTTCGCGTTGCTGCGATAGACTTCCGTAACTTAGTGAAATACTATTAACTGATTGAAAAACCGCATGATTGTCTGAGAACTATTGAGTAACCATGAAAACTGCGTAACTGAATGACTTTCGAATAACTGAGTAACTGATAGACTGAAAACTTGATAGACTGAGTGATACTAAGAGACAGAGAAAAACTGAGAAAAACTTAAAAAAACTGATAGACTGCATAACTGAGAAACTTTCATAACCAAGAAAATTCTTATAACTGAGGGCCCGCGTACCTCGTAAACAGTTTTTATTAGGCGTTATCTACCAGAATACAACTTTCTGTCGAACACGCCTCTGGTCATCATCGATAGGTCTAATATTTCCTTCCATTCTGGACATCTGTGTTTCTCGGCACCCTGATTCGCTGTTCTGGTTGTCACCATGACGACAATCCTCTCCACCTGCTTCTTTGGAAGATGCTAGACTCTGGTTGGTTATCGAACCTCCCCTAACGTACACGGCGAAAGGGCTTCACACTACTTCTTAGAATCTAGGGCAATTGCTCGCCTGTCTGTCAAACCTTTGTTCTTGTGACTCTCCCAAGGTCTGCTGTTGTTCATTTACTAACAATACGTATCGCCTGGTTTGACTTCCCTTCAACTTTTTCTGTCAATTAACAGCTTCTTGCTCGACATCACCCCAAGATGCCTCCACGGTCCGGTCGTCATAAATATCGGTTGTCATCCTAACGTTGCCCCATGCTGTGTGACACTCTTGACTGTATTCTTTTGGTGTACGCTGTTTTGTCTTCATACTGGGTAAAACCTTTCTAATTCCTTTGTGAGTGAGTATCCTTTTCTTAAAGCTCGCACGCTCCACATTTAACCTTACAGCATGCGCTCGCTTCAATTTCCGCGTATCCGTGCCACTAGACTCTGCTTTTGTTCAGTTTGTTGTGGTGTTGTAAATCTGAGCTGAGCTTGGTCTGTCACCGTCGATCCTACTTCCTTTTGTTGTGTTATGTTAGGCGTTCTCTTATTGTCTTGTTAGCTGGCGTCGGGTTGACGTGTTGTTAAATTGTTCTTATTTATTGCTCTGGCTTGGGTTGGTGACTTGACCTGTGCTAACGTGCTTCTCGATCATAAAATTATGAAATTAAAAATTTTTGATTGCTATAAAGAAAAGCTGTATACTAAAGGAAAATAAAAATTATTAAATGAGAAATGATAGAACAACACCACTAACTGATTTTGACTTAGACAAAGACAATGACGATGACTAGACCCAATAGATTGGATAAGGTGAGACAGAGAAAATAATTCAAGCCACAATATAACAACACCTAAGTGTTAAAAAGAATTATATATAAATAAAAGTACAAAATTAGATAATTAGATAGTGTAACCCCTTTTTGCTCAGGATTACAACCTAGGGAGCCCCGAGGGGGTTGCCATGTACCCAACACGTAACACGTGATAATAGCTAACAATACTTTATTCAACGGAACACCGAAATTATAGCAAGCGGCTAAGGCTCCCGACTTTATAAAAATGCTTTTAAAAAATTTAGTCTTACAATATTTTTACGTTTGGTTTTACAATATTACATTACTATTGCCTCTAATCTCACTATTTTGTCAGGTGCACCTTGTTACCAAAAATTTATCTTCCTTATTATATTAATCTTACAATCTATAGCCTACAGTAGTATATTTAGAGTGATCAACTACGGTCTCGTTCACTATGTCACACACACACCACCAGAGTAAGTCCCAACTACTTCAATTGTTTATTTTTGTTTTGATAATAGATGCTTCATGTAGAAAACTTCTATTACGGCTTAGTTCCCCAGAATGTAACATTAGTTAGGGGTCACCTGATATCCTTCATCCCAGGAGGTGCCCAACCGTCAGGTACTGAGATCTTCGTGGCGACTCACGAAGAAGCAATACGGTACCAAACTCACAGTTTTGGGAACTCGCACCGTGACCTACTCTGTCGATGTCGATCACTGAATCTGTCTCAAGGTGTACTACCGCCACATACTTACAGCCTGCACACCAAAAATTCGATTCTACCAGTTTACATATCTCTAACATGTGCAGCAATATTATAGACTTTATATATATAATTCTTTACATAACAAACAAATTTTTAAATAAATTTCACGTCTTTGGACTTAACAAATTACTAACTTTTGACTAAATTTCCTTACCTCGTAAGGCAGAATGGATTACACAGCTTTAATTGTACACAGATGCCAGGCTACAGCCAGAAAGCCCCGCTCACTCGCTACTGACTCACTACTTCCCCCCCCCCCTTTTTCCCAGTTAGTCCCCACATACTCCCAGCGAGATAACGCGTGTCTACTTTACTTCGCATCAACCGCTGATCAACAAACACATTGTGGGGGGGGGGTGACGAAATGTAACAACCGTTACAATAGGAAAATAAATAATACGTAATCTGTAGGAAATGTAAAAAGAAAATGAAATGTAAGAACAAATATACTGATAATATATAGAAAGAGTGGTAATAAATAAACTATCAAAGGACAATAATATAAAATAAACTTGAATAACAATAATTCAGTAGGAAAGTGGTGATAATTAATAAACCTTGATAGGACCCAGTAATAATAAATACATGAAATCTAGAATACAATGTTAGGAGGTGAACACAAAAGTGATAAATGAATAAGAAAGATAATAATCAATAATGAACTATGATAGGACCCAGTGTTAGTAAATGAACTACATAAACACACTAGTTAATAAAGTGAAGTGTAGTCAGAAATAAAGAAATAATTTGTAATAATAGATTATAAGTAATAATTAACCCAAATATGATTAATAAACAGTATAAATTATAAGGGACAGCTATAAGTATTCATGGGCCTAGTTTAATGAAAAAAGAAAATGTTTGTATTAATATATAAAAATATTTGTTGGAAGAAAACCACTAATAATTGTTTCCCATTATGTTAAAGAAGTTTTTTAGTATAGTATAAGGATGATAAGGGATATATTGTTTTATTGTTAATGAATAAAATTTACAAATTTATATTAACCACTATTAAAATAAGGATAAAAGACTAATATGTTATGCTGAATACAGTAAAGGGAGTTAGACACTATATTCTCTAAAGTGAGTTTATAAGGGAATATTAGTGCACATCTAATGTTCAATTTTATTATATGTTTCTTTGATTGTAAATAACCCAAATATTATTATGTTGAATATTATGTTTAACAAAACCGTTTAAAAACATGTAAAACTTTAGATACAGGCATGGGCCTAAAAGATTTATTAAGTAATTATATTGTGTTATATGATGATTAAAAATAATCAAATGTTATGACTTAATTTAGTTTGTTACAGTAATTATGTTTGGCAGCAGATAAAATTAACAAAAATGACGATAAACAATTGTAATGAGTATAGGGTAGGTGAATTATGAACTCTAGGCATTAGGCCTATAACTGGTAACCAGAAATTTGTGAAATTTAAGACAAAACAATAACCATTGATAAAATAAAATATATAATCTGTTTAGGTTTCATAATAATAGTGTAGGATACACAATTGGATAGAAAATAATTAGTTTAAAGGTAATTAACAAAAGAAAAACCAAATGAAAATGTAGTAATCTGTTATAACTTGAAAAAAGGTAAACTTGTGGGATATCAAAATAATTTGTAAACAAAAAGCAAACTAATGGTGTTATTGTATTTAAGATTACAGGTAGTATAAGGGAGTTATAATAATTTAAAGATTTTTAATAATTTTGTATAGAAAAACGTTAGTTTTATATAACAATGTTGTAAATTACCAACCAATGGGAGTTAGTGTTTGGATGAGAGTTATCATACAACGAAACTTTGTTAGAAAAAAACCGTTAATAAACGAATTGAGAGTCCATTATTAGAGCCTGATAAGGGCAGATGTATTAAAACCACAAGGAATAAGAAAGAATTAATTAAACGAAATTTATCAAAATTAATGATCAAACTAGTAAACTAAATCACAGAAGTAACACTAATACTAAAACGAATTAAAAAATTTACCAGAAGAAATTAAATTATCCATGAGGAATTGCTGAAGAATCCCAAGCGACGGAATACGAACCATTGGAAGGAAGAAAATATCTGAAACCCATAAATGAACAATGGAACCTGCAATAACCAGGATAACTGATGAAAAATAAACATCTTAAACAATAACTAAGAAAATCGAAGCCTTGAATTAACAGAAACACCCAAGAAAGGATAATCAGCAGTATTCGTGAGAAATATTACCCGGATAGCAGAGACGGAGGATTGTTAAGTATATTTTAAAATATGAATTAACAGTAAAAACACAAGAAAACCAACCATAAGTGAAACTACACTTTCCACATCATTTATCACTTTTTAATAAACACTTGAACTTTCTTTTATTTAATGAACACCTCAAATTGAAGAACTATCTCAATCTAACATTGATTCCTTTAGTGAATATATTTTAAAACGTAAAAGTTACTAACTCAAATAACCTGCAAACGCTAAATCTAGAAGCTATAGTTTACCACTGTAATTATAAGTATATCAAATATTCTATGTTATTTATATGGTATTTGTAAAATTTTGTACTTTTATTAGTCCATTTAACAACATTTTCTGTAGTCACAAGAACTTCGACCTGAGATTATAAACAAACGAAGAAAACTAACTCCATAACAGTGAGTCTCGATAACAACGGCGGACAGAATAACGAACCGCGAATAATTAAACATGCCGGCGTAAAAATAAGATTTATAATTTGGAAGAAATTGTAGAATTAAAAAAACAATTGATAATTGTTAATAAACACAATAGAAGCATTAAACTGTATGTTTGATTTTATTTAATTAATCTTGAAAATTTGAGTACTCACTTATAAAAAATTAAACTTTACAATTTTGGGTTTACTAAGAAGAGTTGGCCAACCCGACGCTGAGGCAGAAAATACGAATTTGAACGGCCGAACTGGAGAGTAGACACTCTCCCTATCTAAACATTTTAAACCCGGTAAACGAAAACCGTTACAATATAAAGATCCTTAGAAGCTCATTTGTAATTTCATAATGCAGTAAGTTAAGTGTCTATAACCCAGCAAATGCCTAACTATGATTTTAAAGTAGTCAGCATATTATAATCACTATGCTTTTATCTGTGGAAGATGAAGTTCTAAACATGGCAATTTTATATGTATACAAGGTCTTTCTCTTCTACATTAAACTGATACAGCCCTAATAAGAGTATAACTACAAAGTGGGTAGACTGGCTAAGAGGGTCACAAAAGAAAGGGGGTACACCTACTTTTATCTTTACTTTATATAATTAATTTATTTTGTAAGGCAGATGATCTGTCTTATCACCGCAATCAGTAATGACACATTATTTGTTACTGTATTGTTCAGTTGAACTGAAGAGTTCAAGATAAGAAAATTTCATGGTGTTTAGTGTAGAAGGTATACTATGAAGCAGAAAGGTCACTTTGTGCTACACTGGTACTATGCAAGTTTATAGACACTCATAGAATAAAGCGTTGAAAAGTCTCCTTTGTCTATTTACCAATTCAGTTACAAACCAACTCAACAGTGCTGACTTCAATGCGAGAACAGGGAAAGTATTTCATTATTGGCGCTAGTTATGGTGCCTGCCGATTGGCTGGACACGTGCCAATAAATTCAGATAGATTCGTAATTATGCAGGCATTATTAAGTCATTATTAAACACATAAGGAAGACAATTTATAGAAATCGAAAGGGGGTCCACCTTGAAACTTTGTCAGGAGAGACAAAGTTTCAAGGTCATTTGAAACTAAGCCTCTTATTTCACCACAATTGAAAACATATATTACATGGAGTGTAATTTGTCTACAAGGTTAATTAATAGTTTCAACAGTCTGCAGTTTGGCGTAGTTCCTATTCTCTACTACTTCTGGTTAGGGACGATTCTTTTGTAGAATAACTAACTGAAGGGTGGATTATTGTTACTATAGTGTTTGGATGGTGGTTTGGAATATTTTGTGTTCCCTGTAATATCAAAATTAAACAAAAAGACACAATCATAGTATTTGAACACCTTACACAACACGCACAACAACAACAATCTTTCAAACGTCGGTACCGTCTCCAAAAACAGAACGGACAGCACTTCTAGCGGCAGTTCTGATGAAGCTCGAAATGAACAAACGTTAATGAATCAGGCAATAAGGTAAAAATTTTTATCTAATATACTTGTGTTCCCATAGGAATAGTGTTTATAAGTTTTTAGTAAAGAGAATTAATTATTTCACACAAAAAATTTTATCTTAGTTTATATAATGAATCGTAATACTGACAGCACAGCAGTTTACAAAACACATACCCATTGAGTGAACTTAGCGAGTCTGACTTTGATTCTGACGAACGCTTTCTGAGCCTTCGTAGAAGATTTAATTATCTAAAACAAAACAATTAAAATCAATTCAACCGTTTAATATTTTAATTATATAATTCAGTAAAAATATATTTAGGACTACTGTTAAGTTTTCTAGCTTAATTGATAAAAATGAAATTTTTGATGTTATTAAAATTTTTTGTTTGTTTTCAAATAGGATAAAATAAGTTTTGTAATTGACCTTCTACAGTTTTACTGTTAAGTAGTAATAATCCAAAAATGTATTATCACTTTTACTAGTAGTATCAATGATAATGATTATAGTGTACAATAATTAATAGCGAAATTCAAATAATTACATAAATACAATAGTCATTTCTGAATTTTCTTGTCCCTCCATATTACTGTGTCTGTTAGATATAGTTTGCCACACACTAAGTAACGTTAGCGCATTCCCATTATATATATGCAGTCTGGATCGTGCTTGTATAAAAACAGAGGCTATTATTTAATCGTTTTCGTTGATTACGGAGATATGAGGCTTTTCGACATCCCAACCCTTTTCTAAGTAACCACCTTCACTGGCTTTTAGTTGTTTTTGTGGCCCGCAGAACGGTTTGTAGTCGTTTGGGATCTGAAAAGAGTGGAGTATCCAATGCGACGCAACTAGCCATTCGGTAATTATCAATGAAAACTCTGAAAATTTTTGTATTGTTTCTTTTGTATTAAGATGTGGCCCGCTAATTGAGAAATTTAATTTAAACCTTAAATTTAAATATATTCCCATAATTTAGCAACCTTCTCGTACAAAGTAGTAGAGACATTAAACACTAATTTCTTTGTAATAATTTAAAAATAAGAGCGTCAAATTTTCATTGTATGATAGACATACAACAAGAGGAAAAAGAAGGAAAATGATGGTTTAACGTATAAAGCGAAAAGACGTTTAGATAAAATTAAATAGAATTTTTTAATTTATTATTTTTTGGATATGTGAGAACCAAGTTTTTTAATCACTGTTTGATTTCTGAAAATCGTAACATCAATTTGTATAGTAGCAGAAAATGTACACAATATTTACAGAAATTTGGCCTCTGAAAGCACTAGCGCGGATGTAAGGGATTAAATTCTATAACATTTTTAGAAAAAAATAAGAAATTTTAAGAAGCCTATCTTTTTAATATAATTTAAAATAATATTAAAATTAATCCAATAAATTAAATCCATATAAAAATTAGTTAGAAACTATACAATAATTGTATACGTTGTACGTTTTAGATCATAATTGTTTTTTCAATATATTAGGTCAATTCACTTTAATCCAGTAAATCAAAGGGATTTAGATAAACGGCATTTTTATCGGTCATCATAATTTTACTTCTACCCATTTTTAGACAATGCAAAAAATATATTTTTGTCTGTAAACGTAGGTTATAGATTTAATTAGTATTTTTTATTTAAGAAGAATGTATTTCAATAAGTTCAACAAAAGTTTGGGTTTTAGACTGTGCACCTAATAAAAGATTTTTTAAATTATAAACTTCATTGATAATAAAACTATTTTACTAGTCTTACGAATTAATAAAATACTTTGGCATTAGTAAGGTTATACATTATTTTGCAAATTATAATTAGTTTAAAGTTAATAAACTAAAATCAAGTTGATTATAAAAAGAAAAGAAAAATTTACCTACCAATAAAGTAGTTGTATATTTAAAGAATTTTTTTGCAGAAAATAAAACGATGTAAATAAAGTACAGGTGCCCGATTTGTTGAACAGGACTCGTTTAGGCCCGAAATATTAACTCCACCGTTTAGCAGTTGTCTGCCTTATAATATATTTTTAATCCATCAATCTTTTTTCCTAACTTTGGCATGCCCGTGTCCATCCTTTTACACCCTACTGTTTATGATATTAATGCCCCCAAAAATAGAGTGGTGGAAGGAAAAAATTTGAGGGGAAAAATTAAAAAAATATTGTATAAATTCCATGCGGTTATCAAATTTAAGCGGATTTTAACCAAAACAGAATATAGTGTTAAATTGTTTTAATTTCAAAATTTTTCGACCACAAGTCGAAAAAGGGATTACAAATTTTTAAAAAGTTGTAAAAATGAAGTCGAGTTTTAGAATAAAGGAAATTTTAACCCCAAACCAAATGAAGCGTTTACTCTAATTTTTTTTAACTTTAGGGGCACTACGGGCGAAAAATGGAAGTCGAAACTTTAGGAAAATTGTGAAAATCTATGTGTGTTATCATGCTGTGAGGAATTTTATTCAAAATACAAATTCAGTATTTTTAATAATTCAACAAAAATATTAATCTCTCATCACTTCTTGGAAATTTTGGATCGCCTTCAAAAGGTTTGTAAGCTATGTTTGCAAAAAACTGTTCTCACCACTTTTTTTTTTAAAAGAGAGCCAAAATATTTAAACTTGTCATGCTTTAGAACCTTTCAGTTTTCTAAAATTATATCTAATTACTGATTTCCAGTTCAAATATGTTCCGTCTTTTTTAAAAATTAATTTATAATGTATTTCCAAGTATACGGTATGGAATAATATATCTCCTTTTCAATAAATATTCTAAATTAAATAATATTATTGATAATTATTCGTTAGTATGTTATTGACAAATATTATATTTATATAAATATAATACTATACTATATAGGCTATATAGGAATTACATATTTTCTTTTGAGTTTAGACACATTGTATAAAGTCTTTTTAAAAATGAATTTTTAAAACTTGATCAAGTTACTTGATGTTCGGAAACAGATCTATTCAATAATATTCAAACTAGTGCATGTTTCTTTGTTGTTTATAAGTAAAGTATACGGTAAAACAATACTGTCCACAGTAGTGAAACCTAACAAATGAAATTACTATGTACGCATAATTAATGCTTTTTTATGAATATTTCATACTTGTAAGAGCGTGTTTTATTTCTTTATTTTAGTTACCGCTTAATAGGGATACGTATTTTGTTGTGTTAACAGAACATTTTTGAAGCGTTGTCTGGTATTTCCGAGTGTATTTAGAAAAATCTATTTTTTAAACCATAAAAAAGATTATTTTATCTTTATTTGTTTTGTATACAAATTTGTATACAATATTTGTTTTGTATTCAAAAATTAGTTAATTTTGTATGCAAGGGTATATTTAACTATTGAACATTTTTGAAACAAAAGTGGGATGATCAGAGAAGTTATCGATGATATTATATTGACGAAACAAATATTACGTGAAAAATAAATAAGAAAGAAAGAAAGAAAGAAAGAAAATAAAACGGAGAAAGAAGTAATGAATATTTTCGCACGAAAACTAAATATAAACGTTTTTAAAAAAATGTAATGATAATTGTAAAAACCGAGTTTTATTGTAAATAGTAAAATTACATTAAAGATTATTCCATTCCATTATGCAATTTTAGTACATATTAGTATAAAATGGGAAATATTTTCAGATAGTGGGATTATTCTTGAATTATAAATTTTTAAACTAAAACTAACGTATATAATCACATTTCCTTGTTTAATGAAGAGTAAAGTTTAAAACATTTAAAAAGATTTAATTAATAGGCTTATTAATTAATTCAAATAATTTTTCGTATTTAATTTACGATTGCTTATATTCAAACGGTAAGTTGGTTCAGAGGCTTTTAGTTTACCATTAATTGTGTGTATAAACGTAGCTTATTTACGCAACATTACTAAAGATTTTATGTCACCCGTACCAGACATCGCACACGTGTAAATTTTCCAAGTACCGCTTTATTTTATTCAGTTTTATGTTAATAGTTAAATGTGGTCTATATTGTAATTATTTTTTAGGTATTGACGATATTTATTACGAACAGAAAATGATGAAATCTAATTAAATTGGTGGTAACAGTGTTTTTACATTTTACAGCATTTGAAGTAACTAACTAAAAAAAATAGGAGAAAATGAAATAAATGATTATTACTGAAAGTAGTATAAGTTGGAAAAGTTATAACAATTATACTAAAAAACATAATTTGAAAGAAATGTTTAGTTCTTAAAAGTGAATGCTTAGAAAAAAAATTATTATTTTGTGTGAATCACCGAAGTCTTTTTAATTAAATTTTGTTAACTTATTTACATGTTGCTCAATGTTAATACTTGAAATTGAAATAATACCTAGCATGGCATTCTTGAAGGTATAAAACTAAAAAGGAAACAAGAGAAAATACAGGTGATATAATCTATGTGAATCGACCGAACGCCGTATGTTACCTGACCAGAGTTTGCTGTCTTGACGTCAGACTGGAAATGATGATGATAATAATAAAACCGAGTTAAGGGTGAAAATAGAAGGGATGAAAGAGCAATATAGTGGCACTATGGTATTTGAAGGAGAGGGGGGTGTGCTTCGACATGTTACGTACCTTGTTTTGATTCCACAATGACAAGTGTGTTTAACCACTGGCCGGGCGGGCGTTCAAGTATTAAATATTCACCAGCATTGCTTAGCGCGATCCATGAAAAGTACGTAAAATCATTCAGTTGACAACTGATTTCAGTGACAGTAAAATCACTCACACTTATCTGTCTTTTTCTCTCCCCTTGGCTCTGTGTGAGCCTTGGCTTTCTCGAAAGCCAAAGGCAAAGGAAGATTTCCTAACCCTGAATTTCTCCGACGTTTTTATACCCGTGGCTAATCTATCTTTTCTGTTTAGATCTGTCCTTTGCCTTTGCTCGCCTGGATTTCTCATCATACTTCCTGTTGCTCTTTCTGGATGGGGCTATATACTCATTACGTTTAAGTCTCACTGATTTTATTGGTAGCTCACGTAAAGTTTAAACCGGTTTATACGTTTTTGTAGTTAAAACGGTTTCTCAATTTTCCGTTCTCACGAGTTTCTCCTAAAATCTTTCTCAAAATTTTCATTTCCAATTAATTAATTTTTTCTCCCATCGATTTTACTGAAGTATGGCTAAGTCCATTTAATGAGTTACAGTTCCTAAATAATCACAAGGCATAGTTTGAGTGTCCTATGGCGCACTCCTCTAAAAACTGATCATTTTGTTTTTGACACACTGATGTCATTTGACACATTATACCAAGTCAAATGGCTTCGTTCTGTTTAGCCTTCGCACAAGTTCAGTATTGTCGAGAACTTGCAGCATCTCGACATTCTGGTGTTTATGCAGACGTCTCTCATGCTTCTTGGCGAATCGCTGAACTTCATCTTCGACTGAAGCAATATTCAAATCCCTGTGGATGGCCTCATTTCGTATGTACCATAGGGCATTATTATACACCTCAGTACTTGGTTTTGAAATGTCTGGATGTTTTTCTGTTACGTTTCTTTGTACATCCCCAGAGTTGTACAGCATACGTCCAGACAGGTTTAAGAACTTGTTTGTATACCAACAGTTTATTATGTACAGGTAACTCAGAATTTCGCCCGAAGAGTCAATACATTTTTCTCAATTTCTGGTCAAGTTCAGTTCTTTTTTTTTTACGTGTATCTTCCAGTGTAACTTTGCATCTATAATGTTATGCCTTAACTACTTTGCACTGTTTTCATGTGGTTCACTTGTTGGTTTATAACCATAGGTAGGTAATTAATTTTCCTACAGGTAAAATTAACGTTCACTGACATGCCTTCATTTAGTTTTATTCGCCATCTTTTAGTTCAAGAATATACTTTGCCAGTGGCAGACTGTAGTACTCAGATGTTTTGTTTAATGTTGTTACGTTCTGCAATAATGGCAGTGTCATCAGCAGAGGTAGCAATTACAGCCTCTTCACAGATTGGTATATCATTATCATCACAGCAGCTATAGAATTAGCCTTGCAGCACAGTAGCTGTGATTTTTTAAATTCAGAATAACAGTCTACGTGTTTTACTCGGAAATATCCCCCTGAAATATAGGATTTCAGTAAGTTACTGAAATGTCTTGGTAAATCTCTCTCCCATTTGTACGCCAACCCGCGATCCAGACCGAATTAGCTAATGTTGATTTTGATTGGTCTTCACTGACATCTTCTATGTCTCGGATGTATAGGGCAATATGGTCTTACCTAATCTGGTTTTGATACGAATAAGAAGATCACAATGTCCTTTTGCTGTGAAGAATATTGTGTTTATTTCTTCTAACACGTTGTTATTTCGGGTTACTATATCCCAAACAGTTTCAGTGTTTATCCTTTCAAGGTGTAATTATTACTGTTGATGAAAGTCCTGCAGACATATTAAAAGTAATCTGGATTTTCTATTGTCAAAAGAAGGCGTAGTACAAGCTTATCGACATGCGAGACCGGTAGCATGTTTTGGAACTTCTTAGTCACATTTGTGACGATCTTCTTTCTTTGACATCACTACGTTGACTGACATGAACTTGCCAGCTTTGCCTGTCCTCCTCTGCCAACTTCTATACTTACATATACTTTCCCATCACTCCGTGATATCCGTTTGAAATACTCCATTCTTTGTCTTTCTCTGTAGTTTATCCTCCCCACTACTGTCATTATGAACACACACACGTTCATGTAAACTGCGCTTCAACATCTGCACATGATAGTGTCTCGACATATACTCCATGTCCAGGATACGTTAGAGAATTAGTTGAGTTTTTAAAATTTTGAATCACATTGATAACTTTATTTTGTAATATTGCACTATTACAATGTTATGACTGCTTGTGGACCCCATAATCGATACTGTAGGTATAGATGCATACATTATGATTGTATAGATTGTAGTAGCCCTACAACGCTTTTTGCACGTTACTCAAATTTTATTTTCAGTTAATTGACAGTTGGTATTTTATTCCTATAATCCAACCAGTTTACTTAAGTTCAGTCAGGGAGATTATGTTTACTGTGTATGAGGAGGACTGGTGGCAGTTTATTCTGCTGTGGAAATTTGATTTTAACTTTTGTGTTACCGTCTTCAGGAACACGAAGAAAAGTTAGTTTTTACACGACTTGTACGCGCATGTGTAGGTCAATACTTTGGTGCGTGTGTAAGTGTCATTTGCGTAATTGAGTAAATTTTTATAATGACGGCAAAACACTTTTTTTAAAGAGACAACAATTATAATACTTTTGAGAAACGAGTGAAGGCATTTATTTTATTTATGCTACTTCTAATTTATTTATCTTATAGCATAAATCAACATATAACTAATGATGCTGATGATGTAATTTATGAATTTTAAATTATTTCTTTCCAGTAATACTAAATCTCATGTTGAACCTTGATCTCCTTCAACCTTTGCTCCCACCAAGATATTCTTGGCATCTCGCTGAAGATTGTTCTGCCACGATTTTCTCCTTCGTCTTGTGCCAATCGTCTGTCTTTATATTACTTTTCTTAGTATTGGAGTGTAACACATTTGCTTTTGATGTCCTGCCCACCTTAGACACTGTATACTCTAAAACGCCGTGTTCAACAGTTGTTCCTTGAGTATCTGTGTCCAAGTCCTTTCTAATACTTCAGGACAATGTTAAATGTAACGTGCTGAGTCCATCATCTTGTTGTAGCCCTTATATGATGTCGAAAGGATTAGCTTCTTCTTTGGAGTTTTTATCTGTAAGCAAATTAGATTTTATGGATTTTGTTGGAACTGACTTTGTCATAGCTGCAAAAACCATTTCTCTCTTTACGCTGTCATAGGTTTAATTACAGTTTACGGTTAATGATGTCGTACTTCCTATATTTTCTCGAAAATTTTGCAGATAATACAGATTTGGTCTATTGTTGGCTGTCTTTAGAAACCTTCAACCGTTTTCTGATTTCATCATCATCGTCGTGTAAGGAGTCGGAGGAGGTAGTCAACAGTTATTAACAAATAATGTTTGTGTTTCATTGATTTGAGGGAGCCAAAACCCCATTTTTGTAATTGATTTTTCTTTCAAGATTTAAAAGTCTTAAAAAGAAGAAAGTAATTTTATGCTTACCGTCAGCTCTCGTTGTGCCTCACAGTGTCCAGATTTCAGTTGCTGTTCTTATTGAAACATTAAAAGATCCATCGGACGATTCAATCTGATTACTGGGTAAATGAGCTGCAGAAATCGTACACTATTTTGAAGGAAGTACATTTATTATTACGTAAATTTCAATGTTAGATAATTTTTTAGTTACAGTAAAAATTACAAAATCTTGACTACTCTACTATTACTTTAGTAATATAACAATTTTAGAGCACACAATTGTACAGTAAACACTAAAAATTCGAAATATTTGGATTAAACTACAATTCCTTTCAGTCTGACACCCTGCTGGATATTCACAATTTTTCCAAATTTTTATCTCTTTATGGGCTCTGGGATCCCAAAATTTTAAAATTTACAAAACTTGTCTTTACATTGAGATGTCAGTTAGAGTGTCTTTATTTAATACCCATCGAACTTTTTTAATTTTATTCAACCTTTTGAGCCCTGACGTCAAAAATTTTGACTCCTCTAATTTTTGCCTCCTGCCCCCACATTTTTGGGAATCAATATCAAGAAACAATAGGGTTCTGTAGGGTAAAAGTATAGACACACATACGCACAAGAAAATCGGTTCATGCGTTTAAAAGTTTGCAACGATACAGCCGTACGCTGTATTAGGCATTAATTTGAATAAATATAAAATTTGTAGAATTTGTATAAGTTACGGGGAAATGGACAGGTCTGAGATTGTAAAAATATTTCATTGTTAGATTAGGGGAGAAATTAACCTGTTCCGACAGGCAGTGAACACCTGCTCAATTGTATGTGTGTTACACGTGTATCTTGTGTGTGTTAGTGATGCATGCAAAGACAGGAATCTCAGCAACCCGCCCCAAGTAATTAATAAAATAATTATTTTAATTCACTTTGCGAAAACTAATTAGTGTATGAACAAGCCAAAGGCACCAAAGTGTGTGTAAAATTTATAGTTATTCCCAGTGAAAAGATGACGTTAATAGAACACGCTATGCGAAGACAGTGCTAAATAAACGTGCCAAAAAATAGGCAAATTACCCTACGACGCTCAAATTAATATAGTGAGTGCTTAATCGAATTAGCTATGATTTGTGCTATCTCGATTCCGTGCAAAACATTGCTATTTGCTAATAATTGCAAATTGATGAAAAGGTTCGGGAGTGGGGGCTATCACGCGATATGCAGGAATCGACAGGACGATTTTGGAGCCAACTGGCGCGGAATCTCGAGAGGGTATAAATTAAGGGTTCGACCAAAAACCTTTCTCTTCATTTCAAGACACAGTTGCAGTCGGATATGCTGTCCGTCGGCAGAACAGTTTTATTTTTATGTCTATTACAAGTCGCAGTAACGAAAGAATAAAACGTTCGTTAAATTCGTGACAATATTCCGAAAAACGTAAATACCGAAATCGTAAGTCTACCAAGAGTATCTACGGTGAAGGTACCAGAGCGACGAGGGATGCTGGACGTTAGACGATGTTTAAGATCTACCTTGCAGCAGATAACAACTCTCTGATGAGGACCACACTGCTGTAGAACGACGCTGGACTCTAGACGTATCCAGGAACACACACGCTGCTGGAGAGCGACGCTGGACTCTAGACGTATCCAGGACCACGCCAGGACAGGAGGAATGGGAAACTAATTCTGGACAACGCTGGACCCCGACAACAAGTCGTAAGATCATCAGAACTCGAGGTGACGTGCGTAATGCATTTTAAATGATTTTTAAAAAAGAGCTCATAAAGACTATATCAAAAGACAATAAATTAAAACAAAGAGAAATTTGTACTTAGTAATAATATTTTAGAAATGTAGATAAATGTTTAGTCGTAAGAATGAGCGATCGCATATAAAGAAATAATAAATAAAAAGAGAATTTAAAGTTGAGAGAGTAGAGTTTGTTATCAAAATAAATAGTTAAATTGATTTGATATTTGAATTATAGAAAAGAAAAATTTTAATTTGAATATTAAAACAAATGCCAGTCTAAAAGTAATTAATATAAATTTAAATTTAATTTTAAACATTGGTATATACTGAGCGAGTTGAGGTCAGATCTGAATTAAGAGAATTAAATTAAAATTACATTTTAATTTTATATTTTATTAGTAAATCAGATTATTAACATGTCTAGATGTAAGAGGTTTTTAAATATGTGTAACACTGCATAGTATAAGATATAAACATTTAATAATGAGCAATATCGTGACCGACGATTATTAAGGATGTTTATGATTAATTATAAGATTGAGTAAACAATAAATATGAATTTTAAATACTCATAAATACAATACTCTTATTATAATTACACCTGAACCCCATATACACGTATACATTATATTAAATTGCAACTTGTTACGTTGTATAAATGGCGCTCCAAGATCGTGGGGCTCCACAAATTCAAATTATATAGACAAATACGTTGTATAAAATGGCTCCCAAAGAACGTGTTGCTATACAAATTAAATTACATATAAATTTGTACACAAATACGTTGTAAGTTATTGTGAGAAATACCCCAAATAGATAGACTGACAGGAAGACAGACAACGGTTGAGTTAAAACTGAGAAATCTCTTCCCTCGTTTCAAAAATTTCAATGCAATGAACGTAATGAAACCTTAAGTTGTACACTCTAACTGAATCCAATGTTTCTTTGATTTAGCATTATGCAAAGACTCGGCTGAAGTTTAGGGTCCAAATTAAAGGAACGAATTTGCTGATAAACAGAATCACCAATTTATTTTTAAAAAAAGGATTGAAAAGTAGTTTTTTTACATGTAGGTGACGATAAAAACGGAGATAACAGAGGAAAAGTATTAGACTCAGTTTTATACGGAAAAGACTATACTGTATGATATAACAGACTAAGGTAAAGATGTTTCAAGTTTTAAAATACTATTACTTGTGAAGCAATATGTCTAATCAAGATCTACTAACTATATGAAAAATATATTGTACTAACCGTCTGTGACTTCTCGTATGATGTCCTTTCTTATTGCGACATGTTTCGAGACACTTGTCTCATTTTCAAAGCATAAAATATTTAGCACATATCATTCACATACACTTGTCAAACGTTAAAACCATAAATAGCACAATTTAACATATAAACTATATACTTTTTGTAACATGAATCGGGCAAACAGTGTACACTGCGCAGCGACCCACCGCGCATTAACCGCAAATGATTCTTGTTATCTTAGTATCTCAACGCGGTGTCGTACAATATATTAGATTTGAATAATAACTGGTCGTTCAAGATGTGTGGATTGGTACTAGCGTCCCTGAACGCTTTGTACACCTCAAATTCCTCGAGTGCGTTCATACAACGTCCTCTACTACAAAAGTGGAGGGGTTTAAATTGGTTCCGAAATCGGTGTAATTATGATTTTCATTAATAAGATGTTTGGCGAATTTTGATTTGATTGTATCATAGTTGCGACAGATAGTGGGTGGTTTGTGTTCGTTAAATCTTTTGAGGAAACCACGGCCCGTCTGGCCCACATAGAAAGCGTCACAGTCATTGCATGACAATTTATAAACGCCCGTTTTATTCTTAAGGCAAGTGGATCGTGGGTGCGAAGATTATTTAAGATATTATTTGTAGTCTTGTAAGTGACTATAATATCACTGTATTTGTTTATGAGTGATTTTAAAATGTTCGGCATAAAATTTGGGGGTGTATGTTGCGGTGATATATTTGTGTGGTTTTGTCTCCCATGCAGTCATTGATAATTGGTTAATGTACCTTTTTCTGTTTTCATGTTTCTTGAGAATGTTGTTTACGAAGTTGGTATAGTAACCATTTGCAACCGCGATGCATTTGATGGTATTTAACTCGTTACGAAAATCTTTGTTATCAAGGGGCAAAGATAAAAGTCTATGTATCATGCTGTGAAACGCAGCCATTTTTTGCGATATGGGATGAAATGATGTGGCATGTATCACGGTGTCTGTCGTTGTTGGTTTTCTGTATATATTAAAATTTAATTTATTGTTGGTGTTTTTTGTGATTTTCAGATCTAAAAAGTTTAGATCATTGTCTTCATGTTCCAAGGTGAATTTCATATGTTTGTTAATATTATTTAGATAACTGTGTAATCGATCAATCTGCCCCTGTGTACCCTTATAAATTAAAAACGTGTCATCGACATATCTACCATAAAATATAATATTGTTGCTATGTATATCATTCTCAAAGATATAAGAATTCTCGAAGTAATTTAAGTATATATCGGCATGAAGGCCCGAAAGAGGTGAACCCATAGCTAATCCTTCTCGTTGGCTGAAATATAATTTGTTATGGGTAAAGTAATTTTGGTCGAGGAGCAACTTTAATAACTCAATCAATTTGTGTATACTCTTGATATCTAGTTTTTTGGTATTTATGAGGTTCTTCTTCAGTATCTGTAGAGTTTCGGATATCGGTATATTTGTATATAAGTTAACGATATCGAGGGACGCCAGTTTATATGAAGGTTCGATTTTTAGTTTTTTAACTTTATCGACAAAATCAATGCTATTAGTTAAGCTGTAGTTATTCTTCAATATTATATTCTGTTTGATTATGTGGTGTAGTTTTTTAGTGGTTTTATAACCCGGGGCAGTGGTAAAATTCACTAACGGTCTTATAGGGGTATTATCTTTGTGTAACTTCGGTAGTCCTGTTACTAGGGGCGCTTTTGCGTTAATAGATTTCAAATATCTCCTAGTCCGTTCATCAAATAGATGTATGCATTTATTTATACATTGATTTAGACTTTTAGTATATTGTTCTGTAGGGTCAGAAGTTAATCTAACTATGTTATTGTCTGCTATAAAATCTTGTATCTTTTCATTATAAGTATTCGTGTCCATGATAACTACAGTGTTGCCTTTGTCTGCTTTAATAACTAAAGCATGATTATCAGTTAATTTCTTTTTGAGATTAACTAAAGTTTTTCGTTCTTTGTTATAATTGGTTGAAAAAACAGAACGAATGTTCTTATTGCTGTTATGTCTTTCAATAATCTTATTAAACTTGTCATTTATTGATATCCCTATAAGACCGTTAGTGAATTTTACCACTGCCCCGGGTTATAAAACCACTAAAAAAACTACTCCACATAATCAAACAGAATATAATATTGAAGAATAACTACAGCTTAACTAATAGCATTGATTTTGTCGATAAAGTTAAAAAACTAAAAATCGAACCTTCATATAAACTGGCGTCCCTCGATATCGTTAACTTATATACAAATATATCGATATCCGAAACCCTACAGATACTGAAGAAGAACCTCATAAATACCAAAAAACCAGATATCAAGAGTATACACGAATTGACTGAGTTATTAAAGTTGCTCCTCGACCAAAATTACTTTACCCATAACAAATTATATTTCAGCCAACGAGAAGGATTAGCTGTGGGTTCACCTCTTTCGGGCCTTCTTGCCGATATATACTTAAATTACTTCGAGAATTCTTATATCTTTGAGAATGATATACATAGCAACAATATTATATTTTATGGTAGATATGTCGATGACACGTTTTTAATTTATAAGGGTACACAGCGGCAGATTGATCGATTACACAGTTATCTAAATAATATTAACAAACATATGAAATTCACCTTGGAACATGAAGACAATGGACAACTAAACTTTTTAGATCTGACAATCACAAAAAACACCAACAATAAATTAAATTTTAATATATACAGAAAACCAACGACGACAGACACCGTGATACATGCCACATCACTTCATCCCATATCGCAAAAAATGGCTGCGTTTCACAGCATGATACATAGACTTTTATCTTTGCCTCTTGATAACAAAGATTTTCGTAACGAGTTAAATACCATCAAATGCATCGCGGTTGCAAATGGTTACTATACCAACTTCGTAAACAACATTCTCAAGAAACATGAAAACAGAAAAAGGTACATTAACCAATTATCAATGACTGCATGGGAGAGAAAACAACACAAATTTATCACCGCAACATACACCAATTTTATGCCGAACATTTTAAAATTACTCATAAACAAAAACAGTGATATTGTAGTCACTTACAAGACTACAAATAATATCTTAAATAATCTTCGCACCCACGATCCACTTGCCTTGAGAATAAAACGGGCGTTTATAAATTGTCATGCAATGACTGTGACGCTTTCTATGTGGGCCAGACGGGCCGTGGTTTCCTCAAAAGATTTAACGAACACAAACCACCCACTATCTGTCGCAACTATGATACAATCAAATCAAAATTCGCCAAACATCTTATTAATGAAAATCATAATTACACCGATTTCGGAACCAATTTAAAACCCCTCCACTTTTGTAGTAGAGGACGTTATATGAACGCACTCGAGGAATTTGAGGTGTACAAAGCGTTCAGGGACACTAGTACCAATCCACACATCTTGAACGACCAGTTATTATTCAAATCTAATATATTGTACGACACCGCGTTGAGATACTAAGATAACAAGAATCATTTGCGGTTAATGCGCGGTGGGTCGCTGCGCAGTGTACACTGTTTGCCCGATTCATGTTACAAAAAGTATATAGTTTATATGTTAAATTGTGCTATTTATGGTTTTAACGTTTGACAAGTGTATGTGAATGATTGTGCTAAATATTTTATGCTTTGAAAATGAGACAAGTGTCTCGAAACATGTCGCAATAAGAAAGGACATCATACGAGAAGTCACAGACGGTTAGTACAATATATTTTTCATATAGTTAACGGACACGTGGCTTGGTACTAAAACAGGTTTATTCCTACTAAAATAAGATCTACTATTAAGTAGCCTACAGTGCGCTAAATACTTGTGAGTAAAAATTACTATACAGATTGCGGTAGAAGTGTACGAAATAGAGAAAGACTGTGGTTCAATTTAAAGTTAACCTCAAAGTTAGTTATAAGAAAAAATAACTAAAAATTCAAAATAAATTTAAAAAATGTTTTATGTTTGGATGAAAAAACTAGTAAGTCTTAGGATGGGAACACAAAGCGTCCCGAAACGTGTTCCAAATAAGGAAAATACATCTTGAGGTAAAATCATATAAATATTAAATATTATATATATATATATATATATAGTTACAAACAATCTGATGTTACTTATTGAATTAGGTAATGTTCAAAATCCCCACGTAATTGTAATATAAATATACTTATAAGTATTATATAATAATTCCCGTAATTAGTTTATTTCTTAAGCCCCACTGCTGGGTTCGCCAATTTGTAATCTAAATCGTGTATCAACGTTAATCTAATTATAAAGAAAAATTATTTTTTATGGATTATATTATTCAATTATTGATAATATCTCTGTATTAGGTAGTTATTAAGTGCTTTACAAAAGAAAAACGCTTTATTCCAGTTAATATATTGGCTAATTCAATATATTTCTCCAAGCCTAGTCTGTATATACTATGGAGAGAGCCAAGAGAGGAGAGCGAAGACAGCAAGTTAGTTTTCTATTCTCCCGTATTCACCAGCTGTCTGCAGACGAGCGCTGTTATTTCCAATCGGCCAGTTATTATAGGTTGTCGTTCCGCTTGCGGTATTTCTCACGTTCCTTTCTCTGTAACTTACAACTTATTCGAAATACACTAATTACTTTACCAATAACAAGAAATCGTCAAATTCAAGAAAGATTCTTTATTTTATATATTTTTTAATTCAAACAGATGCTTCCTCTTGCCACAAATACACCATATCGATTACACAGTACGTAATCGATTCGTCATTGAATTCGAGTTTTAGATGGGTTAAAATTTAATTATATTTTTTTTATTTGTTTTTTATTTCAGGGTACATGTAGTTCTTTTGACTATTAATAACGTCAGGTAATGCAATGTTTAAGGTTACTAGGTATTACAATTTATTTATAAAATCTTATTATATAAAATTCAAATCTAAGCAGGTTTTTTACCGTACTTTGACAGGATACTTAGTATGGCTGTGTTTCTCTACGCCGAGACGAGAGCAGAATGTTGATTCAACGTTTTGATAATAATAGTCTCCAGCTTCTTAATAAAAGTTTGGTATTGATGTCCCAGGATGTAGTAGAAGTTTCAGTTCTGATCTTCGTTACTCTTCACGGTTCTGGTAGTTACAGGTCCCAATGGAATTTGTGTAGTATTAAGACTTCGTTCGGTGATGAAAAGTGAGGTTTTGTACGTTATTTCAAATTTCTTTGTTTGGTTTTTATATATTTAATTAATTTTGCATCCTTCGGCTATGGATCATCTTCATTTATTTATAGTTTATCTTCATTATTACTCCTTTGCCTTTAATAGGTGGGATAATTTATTTTTTTAAATTCATTTAACTTTAATGTAGATCGAATTATATTTGCTGAGAGATAGCCTCGGAAGTCAATCCACGGTCCTTTTAATGGATTATTGCTTATGAAATTTGATTTATATTAATTTGATTCATTAGTTTTTGGTTTTCTTTTCTAAATTTGTATTAACTCAACTCTACCCATTCACATATAACAATTAAGTGTTGAAATCAACAAGATATCTTGCATTCAGTCGTCCATGACAACCATTTCTTCTTCTGTTATTGGATAATATTTGTTATCCTAGAGCCGTAATTAGGAAATGTTCTTACACTTATTTAATAAAATACTCCCTTATTAAAATTACATTAAATCATATAAAACTTTCACCTAATATGCGTTATTAAACCATATACATTTTACTACATTTTCTTCTTGATCGACTTAGTTTAACAGGTATTATTTTCCTTTTGCAAAATACTAATTTTAGGCCTATTTATTTTATTACATGTGTTATAACTTTTTATTTTTAATTTAACTTTTCTGACCTGACCTACTGTACAATGAGTCACTGGCTTATGGCCATTTATTATAATTTTATTTTATCCTGATTTCAATTTATTATTATTATTTTATTATTGAACCTTCATCTGTTTATAACATAATTACAATGACCCCTTGGCAATTTATTAACAATTATTGCCTTCATGGCCAAGTTTACAAACATTATCTAACGATATCTTCATTAATTACTCAAAGTAAATACACAAATAGTTATTCTTATAAAGTTTAACATGAATGAAATTAGTATCAATTACTTGATACTTTCTTAAAGCAATTGCTTCACACCTGCTACATACAAAAGATAATATAAATACCATGAGAACAAAACATCATGATAAAATACAATAACATGTACATCATTATCAAATATTAAATACTCATTAATAAGACTACTCTTAGTTCAAACTGTCTATAGTATATTCACATCATTGGACACTATGTTTATTGTTTACACTTTCCACTGATCACTCCATATATTATGTTTATAGACATTTTTATTATTTTATTACCTAGTAACCTTACTAGGTATTATTAATATGTTTATTATGTGACGGTTTACCTTCCTGACCTTAATTATGGTACACATTGGGTATTGTTTTAATTTGATAGTGACAAAGTTTTTTATGTAACGTATGAAACCTTAACTTTGTTACGTTACGATATATATATAATATGCAACGTTACAACATTTGTACAAATACATTACCATGTACTCAACGCAACTATAAAGTGTATTACACCGGCCAGGTCGCAGGATTTCTTTTCTCTTTGCGTCAAGTATATGTGGTTGAACAATAATTAAATAATTTTTAAAGAGGAGTGAGATGTTGTTGACATGAAATAATCATTTAAAACCGTGTCAAAATAATCATTCTAAGGTTTATTAATTTTTAGAAAAATATTCAAATCTTAAAATTTTAAACGTTAAACAAATAAATATTCACCTTTATAGGCTTTACAAATAGACAGAAGAAATGAAGAAAAGAAGATGTAGGATGGGAGAACTACGAAGAATACCCATGAAAAACCTATTAATAAAAATAATAAACCCCGAACCAAATATTAATATAACCCCAAGAAAGTATAACACCCCAAAACCTCATGTATAATAATTATAAACAAAAGTGTTTCGTAGTAAATAAAAGTGCACCAAAGAAAGTTATTATGTAATCAAATAAACAAATCTTCACAGTCCCTTATAACTAAAAGTTTGGTCTTAAAATATTGTAGAACTCAAATATAAATAAGAACCAACAGTGTAAGTGTAACAGTGCAAGTGAATCCCATATAATAAACTTTAAATAAAGGTGTACGGATATTGTAACTATATACAATAAATAACTTTAAGTTTTATAATAAATACAGAAATGACCTAGCATGAAGTATTGTTATGATTATATGTCAAATGTTTCATAAAGGAGGACACATCTTTTTATCAAAAAACATTTATAGAGATGCAAATGATAAAGAGAGCAGAGGGGGAATAATTACTGAAAAGGGGATTAAATTATAATACAATGTAAACAGAAAGGACTGTGATTAACTTAAGTTTAACATAAAAATTTTAAATGGCTAATTATGTTTATGTTTAAAGCCAACACATTTCAAAGTGAGAATAGAATTATATTTAGTGTAAGAATGTTTATTAATATAACAGTGTACATACAACCTAAAATGTTTATGTATGTATACTGTACCAGTTTATAAAATGTTTATTATGTATTTTAAAAATAGTTCAACTTAACAAGTCTAACTTAACATGCTAATAATTAATGTTCAATATTGTTTTTATAGTATGAGCAGGAATACCATGCTACATGTTCCAATAGTGGTATAAGGAATTTTTATTTGATATTATATTAACTTTAGACAGTCAGAGAGGGTATATAGGATTAGTAATATTAAAAACCCAGTATATGTAAAACAATGGAATCTAGGCAAAATGGTAAATTCCAATAACATTTATATTTGAGTAAAGAAGTCTAATAAACCATGTAAACTAGTAAGATTTATATAAGGTAAATCAAGCACCAACTACTATAACAGAAACTATACTTTAAAAGAATAATATAAAAGGTTGGATAAAATTATTAAATAATTTCAAAATGTAATATCTAACCATTTCAAAGGAGTAATAGTAAATTAACGGATTTTAAATTAATGGAGGATCGAATTGTTAAATTTATAAGAAATCAAGGAAAGGTAAGGATTTATATCAATCAGAAATTTATTATAATCATATTTATAACACCTAACATGGCTAATATTTTGGACAAGAACAGGAAGCTGATTTTGGACCTATATTTCCAAAAAGACAGAAATATAGCAATTTTAACAAAAAACTTTATAAATATAGACTATTGTATGTCAAATTAAACAGAAGAAGGTAAAGAAACCAATTATGTAATTAATAATTCACAAAAACAATCAATAAACAAAAAATATTCCGATTATAATGTATTTTATAATCACATGAATAGGAAATGAAAAATATTTAAACAATACTTTTCCAATATTAACTTGGCAAGATATTTCATGAGACGAAGGAAGTAGGACAGTTCTTAATTAACATTCAACGAGAACGGTTGATGTGAGATCGCTCTAAGAACCTCTATAGCGAATTATAATGGCGTATATAAGGTTAACATAAAATCAGTGGAAAAAATCGAGAGTTACCGAATTTGTTATTTTAAACTTACAATCAGTGAAACACAACAACACCAACAGTGAAAACAATCGATACGCAACATAATACAAGTGAATTAAAACAGTAAAACCATCTAACATTACTATTTCACTTTACAACCAACTTTATGATTCCTAACTACAAACCGACAACAGTGAACCCACCTATCACAACACAATTAAAGCCAGTGGACACTGAACAATTAACCAGAACACTTCTAACAACATAATAGACAGTATACACTATTACGGAGGTGATAAAACAATTGTGAAGGCGATTTTATTTGTCAGAATTTACAGCCGACATTCCTTGATTAACCTCATCAACTCAGCTAGTCGCCATGATGGTTCCGTGATGCAACGCGACTTCTCCAGATTGAATTCAGCAGACGGCATTGGTTTGAAAACTCAATTATTATAAACATTATATATTATTAACAATTTGTCATTTATTAATTATTAAGATTATTTTTGTACATGTTATACTTTCTATGCTTCCCCTTCTCTGACTATATAACTATAACCGCTAAAAGAACCATTCTAAACATTTATATAATATAACCTGTTTTGTAAAATCGATTATCCCTGTAGAAGAGTCAACATTGTATCAATATCGATTTTGAATCGATATTTTCCGAATATTATTAATAAATTAAACTAATTCAATTATCTGGGTTAAAAAATTATTTCACATATTATTATAAGAGTTTACATTAACAACAGGACTTACTGGAAGACGACCATATATAAAGGAGAGTGTTATATTGGAGCAGAGCAGAAAATCGCAAATCGATTAGTGTAGGAAGACAATCTGATTAACTCCAAATTCATTTACGGTCAACCAGAAGTGCAAATATTAACCAAATAAACTTCCAGAATTCTAAAATTTCAACGGAAACTCATAATGATAATTATTTATAAATTATTGAAACAATAAACCAACATAACACTTTTTTTTTGAAAAAAATTCTTTTTTTAATTATATTAAAATTTTTTTTGTACAATACAGATATTATTTATTTGTATTTGTTGCAAATTGGCGTCCAACTAAAGGGCTTCAATTAGCGATTGGAAGAAAGTAATTTACCCAATTACTAATTAAGCTTGGCAGCGGTTATACCGTCAAGAAGGAAGCAACATGCAACGGCGTGCGACTTCGAAGAAAAGAGCGGCAGAGGCCGAAAAGGAAATCGATATGGGAGACAAGGAGGCAACACCCGTAGAAAATGTGGAAACATTATTACCCCCGGTGGAACCTAAACAACCCGCACCACCAATGGAACAACCGGAAATGCCCACACAAACAGGGGAAATCAATGTCCGGGAGGAACGGTTAGAACAACCCGAGAAACAATCACGAACGGAGAATGGGAACATGCAAGAAATGTTCAGAATAATGATGGAGAAAATGGAAGATTTGAAGGGAGACATTGGAAATACCAACAAAAACATAGAATCCACTAACAAGAAAATGGATGACAACAACCAGTCCACCAAGGAAGGTTTGACTGAAATAAATAATAACATAGAATCCACGAAGGAAGAATTAAGGGAAAATAACAAGAAGATGGAAGAGAAGATTGAGGAAACCAGCAAGAAGATGGAAAAGAAGATGGAAGAAAATAGTAAGAAGATGGAAGAAAGGATTGAAAGTACCAACAAGAGAATTGATGAAAATAGTAAGAAGATGGAAAGTGACAACCAACAATTGAAGGAAGAATTAAGGGAAAATAACAAGAAAATGGAAGAGAAGATGGGGGAAAAGCTAGAAGAATTGAGAGAGGATAACCAAATACTTCGAGAAGAATTAAGGGAAGTCAACCAGGAAAACATGAAAAAGGTAGACGAGAGAATAGAATTGGCAAAGGAAGAGCTGAATAGGAAAATTAACGACAATAAAAGATCCATAATTAAAAAATTGGAACAAGAGGCAGTAATAGTAAACCAACAGATCGGGAAGTGGACGAAAGATGTCGCCAAACTGAGAATGAAGTACAGGAAGTCAGGGAGGTAATAAATACGAAAATTACCCAGATCAAAGAACATCAGAAGACGAAGTTGGAAGAAAACCGACAAGAAACAGGAGGAAATAGGCAAGGTGCGAACCCAAGTCACAGAAAGGTGCGACGGGATGGAAGCGGTAATGACCAATATCACCGGACAAGTGCGGCACAGCCAGGAAGAGATGGAGGTAATCCGAAACCGACCGACTAACTTAACTAATTTCCCCATGAATGAAAATCGAGAGTGGTTGAACTTCCGCCAATATAAAAGAAAGCCAATGGAGTTCTTGGCCCGAATAGAGGAATACATAGCCAAACATAGGGGCAACAGATGGGTCAATAACCGGGAGTTGTTAGACGAGTCATTTAGAGAAATGACCGATCATTGGTGGATGGGCAACCGTTCTGACATCGAAGATTACCAGCAGTTTAAGAGCCTATTTAAGGCGAAATACTGGTCTGAGACTACCCAAAATTTAATCCGTAACAACATCTGTCACGGCAATTACAAACAACAAGTGGGTAGCTCAATGACTGCGTACTTCCTCGGCAAAGTATGTATGGCCAAGCATTTGGAACCAGCCATACCTGAAGAATGCCTCATAAACAAGTTGTCATATCACTATGACGAGGAGGTGATTCGAGCAAGGAGAGGCAGCCAAATTAAGACCATACAGGCCATGACAGAACTTCTCGAAAACTATGAGAACGAGGAGTACTACCGACAAAGCCGGAGGAGGAATGATCGGCCAGAACCTAGAAACTATCCATATACCAACAACGGTACGAACAACAACAATAATGGATACCAGGGAAACCGAGCCAATCCACCGAGTAACAACAATAACAACAATAATAATAATAATAACAATAACCAGGTTCAAAATAATCCTAATAATAATCGAACAAATAATGGTTATCAGGGTAACCGAAACCCATATTACCCAAACCCTAATAGTCAGAGAAACCCCAATTATAATAACAATGCACGTTATTATAATAATAATCGTGGAAATCCACAAAATAGTAACAATAATAATAATAGGTTTTCTCGACCGCGGGTGAACTTCATACGAGCTGAAGACGGTCGCCAACGTCGGTACTACCATCAGCGACGCAACAGCTATCATGAATATGAAGATCGGCGGAGGAGCCGAGAACGTGACGTACCAAGC
Source organism: Magicicada septendecula (assembly GCA_034769895.1). Lineage (NCBI taxonomy): Eukaryota > Metazoa > Arthropoda > Insecta > Hemiptera > Cicadidae > Magicicada > Magicicada septendecula. Next base: position 258,600,611 of record CM068370.1, on the reverse strand, counting down.
TACAATCCTACTAGACGAAGTACCAGTCTAGACAACACAGAACGGCTGACAAACCACGAACAACCGTTGGATCATCGAATAGAGCGGCAGGGACCCACTCAAGGTCTCCCGAATGATGCGTCAACCAGTGCGACCCATAATAACAATGATGTCGAACATTTAAACGGGAGGAGGCAGTAATAAATCACATAGACCCGTTGCTGGTCCTAAACCCTGGGTATATAAATGAATTGCCAAATGCAACTGAAACAAATCGTATCACAATAATTGGTTGTAATTATCTAAAAAATCTCCGACACGAGTTATTGGAGGAGGACGATACTAGTCCCAACAATAACACAAATAACGAAATAATACACGTCAATGCGGAGGTAGAAGGAGTCACCGCTAATTTAATGATCGATACTGGTTCTAACGTCTCTATAATTAGTACGACGGAGTTGGAGAGAATACAGAGAGAATGCAGCAGAGTATTACCGACATTGCCGTTGAATAATATTATTTTATTAGGTGCAACCGGCCGCCAAAATAAAACAATAAGAAGACAAGTCTCCGCCAATGTGATGAGCTGTGGTATAGCTATTGACATGGAATTCTTAGTGGCAAGCGGGCTGCCATTTAACATATTGGTGTGGTGCGATGTGCTCAGGCGGAACTCCGCTATAATTGATTTAAGAACGGAGAAATTGTCACTTTTTACTAACGGACAAACTTGGACGGCTGACTTGGTTGGTAGCGACAGAATAATTCCCAGCGATGTCCACCAACAGATCCGTAGGATCAATTACATAAACAATAATCCTATGATTGAGCGGATAATGGACGACAACGATAATGAGGATTTATGGTCACAAAAGATCCAGGATATCAGGGATTTCCGGAGCGGTAGTACAAGGGAAAGGTTGCCAACACACAAAGCGGACAAATTAATAAAAATTTACGAAAAATATAGATCAGTATGTTCTGACGAGCCCGGTAAAGTAAAAAACTTCCAGTGTACTTTACAATTTCGAGACACAGTGGACTTTAACCGGAAGTCATACCCCATCGCGCAATCACGAAAGGAAGCAGTAAGAGCTGAAATAACTAAGATGATTAACCGTGACATAATAGAGAGTAGCCAATCCCCATACACCAGTCCTATTGAGGCTATTCCTAAGAAAAACGGACAAGTCCGCCTATGCCTAGATGCGCGAGAAATTAATAAGATGATTATTAATGACAGGACTTCGCCCGGTGAGATTGGAGAGATTTTAAAACGTTTGCACGGTACCAAGTACTTTAGTACCTGGGACACGGTGTGCGGCTACTGGCAGGTGGAATTGCACCCACAGAGTCGCCAGTATCTGGCCTTCATATTCGAAGGGCGGAACTACCAGTTTAAGAGATTGCCCTTCGGACTCGTGAATTCGGTCGCCGTCTTTGTGGACTGCATGGACCAGATACTTGGCCAGGAAGCACTACAATTCACTACCGTGTACGTAGATGATTTGCTAGTATCCTCAGAAACTTGGGAGGAACACTGCTACCGTGTGAAACATGTGCTAAAGAAATTGGCTGCGAATAACATCACGCTCAAGCTAGAAAAATCTCAGTTCATAGCCAAGGAAATTCAGTTCTTGGGCTTTATATTAAATGACCAAGGAATCTCACCGTCGGTTGAAAAAGTAGAAGCGATTCAGAAATTACCAACACCAAAGAATCGAAGGCAATTACAGTCGTTCCTGGGACTCTGTAATTACTATCGCAAGTTCCAGGAAAAGTATTCTGAATTGACCGCCAGATTTCAACCGCAACTGTCATCCAAGAATAAATGGATATGGGGTATAGAGCAGAACGAGACCTTAAAGCTGATTAAAGAAAAATTCCTTGAACCAATTATACTTCGCCATCCGGATTTCAGTAAACCGTTCTTCCTAAATTGCGATGCCAGCGACATTAGCCTTGGCACAACACTATATCAAGAGGATGAAGAGGGCGAACATCTCGTGATTTGCTTCGCAAGTAGAGCATTAAACCAGTGCGAAAAGAACTACCACGTCACTGAGAAGGAGCTGTTAAGTGTAGTGTTCGCGTGTGGCAAATTCCGCACCTACATCCTTGGTTACCCCGTTACCGTCCGGACAGACCATAAGTCCATATCGTTCTTGAAGAGGTGCAAACTGAGTCACGGAAGGTTGACCCGGTGGATACTGTTACTACAAGAGTACAATCTTCAGTGGGAGTACATCCCTGGAAAGAAGAATGTAGTTGCGGACGTGTTGTCACGAATTGACATAGATAAGTAAACATTCTAGGGGGAGAAAGAAAGTGTACTCAAGATATACCACATTCTTAGCACCAGAGCCGATCTAGCCACAATATTAACCAACCTGAGCACCCACCAACAAGCAGACCCGAAATAACAATCTATTAAGACGAGATTGGAAACAGGGGACGAAACTTTCGCCCGATATTATAAAATTAATAACAATATACTATTCATCAAACCATCGTTGAGGAAGGAGACATGGAAGGTTATCATTCCAACCCATATCGAAAAGGAGATAGTAAGTAACTATCATATTCGATATGGGCATATGGGCGCCTTAAAGGTGATAAAGGCCCTGGAAGAGAGCTGCCACATGAAAGATATCAACCGGAAGGTCCGGAAGTACATAAGAGGTTGCCACATTTGCCAACTCGTTAAAAGTAATAATGAGAAAAAGGAAGGCCAAATGATTCCTATAACATCACAGGCAAAGTTGGAAAAAGTATTTTTGGACATCTGCGGACCATTTCCCCGCAGTGGTGGTCGTCACAGATATAAGTATCTAATAATAGTGATGGACCATTTCACCAAGTTCGTCAAGCTATACCCAGCAAATCGGGCGACTACAAAAAAAATCTCGGCATATTAACCGACCAGTACTTCCCAAACATCGGAAAACCAGTTTCGATCATTACCGACCACGGAACCCAATTCAAGGGAAAAAAATGGCGGGATACCCTACTGTCTATGGGAGTTCGTACTTCTAAAACCTCGGTCTACCACCCGAGCAGTAACCCGGCAGAGAGAGTATTACGAGAGGTGGGGCGAATATTACGAACATATTGCCACAATAAACAGAGGAGGTGGCAAGACTATCTAGAAGCCACAGAAGAATTCCTCAACTTGGCATACCCACCCAGCCATAGGCATTACCCCATACTCCGCCATGTACGAGAAACAACCCCCAAGGGAGATCGAAGAAATATTAGAGTTCCCCAGGGATAATATTTATACCTTTCACAGAATCAAATTTTACAATAAGGTTTCCGAAGACCAGGAGAAACGGCGAAACAAATACCAAAAAGGTATGGGCAAAATCATAACCTATACAAGTGGTGAAAAGGTGTTATTAAAAAATCGGGAATTACCCAGTTCATTGGAAGGGATAACTAAGAAGTTGTTACTATTATACACTGGACCCTATATAGTCTCCAAAGACAAAAACAATAACACTTATGAGATAAAGGAGATGGGTTCTGGTAGAATCAAGGGTGTATATAACCAGGCTTCCATGAAAAAATATCATGAGGAGTAATATAAAAAGAATATAACTAAAACCATATAAATTCAAAAAATATTGTAAGCACACCTTACAAACCAATTATTTATCAAAACTTTATGGAACAAAAAGAAAAGAGAATTTTGAATTAAAAAACCTAAAAATTCAAAAACAAAGTAAGATCAACTTACTACAACAATCTTGAAAGAAACATTTTGGAAATGTAAAAAGAAAGAATTTTGATTACACCTCAAAATTCAAAAACAAAGTAAGTACATCTTATTACAAGATTATTAATGAAACCATTAAGAAGAAATATAAAAAAAAAAAGAATTTGTAAAAATTCCTCCAAATTCAAAAATATAGTAAGCACCACTTACTACAAATAATTTATGAAGAAACTATTATGAAATAAAAAGAAAGAATTTTGAATTAAAAATCATCAAAATTCAAAAATAAAGTAAGTACATCTTACTACCAGATTGTTAATGAAACCTTTTGGAATAATTAAAAAGAAAGAATTTAGAAGTTAAAACCCCTAAATTCAAAAATATAGTAAGAACACCTTACTCACCATTATTATGAAAACTGTTATTAAGAGAAAATAAAAAGAAGAAGAAGAATTTGGAATATTCCGCAAAATTCAAAAATATTGTAAGATCACCTTACAGACATAATTTATGAAGAAACTATTATAAAATATAAAGAAAAAGAATTTTGATTAAAACAACAACATTCAAAAATATTGTAAGATCACCTTACCGACATAATTTATGAATAAAAACTTTATGGAATAAAAAGAAAGAATTTAGAATAAACCGTAAAAATTCTAAAAACAAAATAAGATCACCTTACTACAAATAAATTTGAAAGAAACCATTTGGAATAAATATAATTAAAGGAAGATTGAATTTTGTGTATAAAACCCACAAAATGTAAAAATATGAGTAAGAAAAGCTTACTACAACAATTTATGAAAAAACTATTAAGAAACAAAAAGAAAGAATTTTGTTAAAGTCAACAAAATTCCAATATTTGGTAATATCAAATTACAACCAATGGTCAATAAAAACCAATGAAATTAAATAAAAAGAAATAAAAACCAGTGATACGATTAAATAAATAAACTTGTGTTGAAATAAAAATAATAATACTTCGAAGTAGTAAAAAGAGAAACAATGACCTCATTAAAAATTAATTAAAGAATTCATTTGAATAAAAAGTCAGAGAGAAGTAATTTGAGAAAAGGAACAAAAGAAAAATGTAATTAAATAAATCAATAATGAAATGATCATGATATGTGTCAAGTGTGATAAAAACAATTAGAAGAAAGTTCTAGAACATGGAACTAGTGGAATAAATAAAAGCTGTGAAACAAACAAAAAATGTCCATAAAAATATGCTACCAATAAACAAAAGCAGATTGTAATAAAAACCAGAGAAGAATAAAGAATGAATAACAAAAACTTTATAAGATAATAAACATTGATAATTATATTAATAAAAGAGCTTCCCACCATAATAAGAATTGAGATAACGATAAATAAATATCACTATAATATTGACGACTCGGAACACTAAGTTTTTTATAAGTAAAAACGTAAAGTTTTACCTTACAGCCTAAACCGGCTTTCACCTATAGAAGGCTTCATCAGAGGCTGTCGTTAGTAGCGCTGTTCATCTTGTTGTTGGCGACGAGTCGTCAATGGCGACATTTTAGTGTTCCGAGTCGTCAATATTATAGTGATATTTAGTTAAGTAACGGACACGTCATGGACAACGAAATCCAAGAATATAACGATAAAGATAACAAGTCAGAAGAATAACTGAGATAGGAATATTAAAATCTCTGAGCAATATACGAAGTGAAGTATCCAAGGATATTTTTTTTTAATAGTAATAAAAGTGTACTATTCTTAAATAATTTTTTTTAATAACTGTCTGTAGATAAGTCCAGCAATATTAATATGTTTTTGAGCAGAGATGATTTGCCTCTGTAATCAAATAAAAGTGAAGTATTGGCCAGCAGAGTTTGTAGCGTACAGTGCCTCTCTGAACTGCACCAGCTCACGCGTTAGGGAATGATAGGGAATAAATATCCCAGGGATAAAACACTAAGAAGAAAAATGAAAATAAAATAATAAATATGAAACTCAGATGACTATTACTATCAAGGAAGATCAAGTAAGAATGAAATAGATGTAAGCTCAAATATAGAGGAGAAAAATTTAGAAATGGAAGGAAGTCAAGAATAATAACAAATATAATAATTATCATAAGCAATTATTTCAGACAAACCAAGTATAGTCTGACAAAATCACTTCTGGAGGAGGGCAATCTGTAGCATGACAGATAATCCATTAATTAATAATTCAAAAATGATCATAATTACATTTAAATTAATTAAATCAAAAGAAAGTTCGAAGCAAAATAAATAAATATCGAATGAAAATAATTAAAAAATCAAATGAAAAAATTAAATATCAAATGAACATAATTAAATATCAAAGTGAACAACACCACCATAAAAGAAAGGTATAATTAAATAATAAAATGCAATAATAAAGTATCAAGGAAATTAAAACCAAAGGAACTCATATAAAAAATCAGGAGGATACCCAGGTAGTTTAGGAGCAGGTGATAAAGAAGATACCCCGAACCACCCAAAAGGACATAATGAAATACTTACCTTGGAAAACCCAAGACAGAAGAAATGAAGAAAAGAAGATGTAGGATGGGAGAACTACGAAGAATACCCATGAAAAACCTATTAATAAAAATAATAAACCCCGAACCAAATATTAATATAACCCCAAGAGAGTATAACACCCCAAAACCTCATGTATAATAATTATAAACAAAGGTGTTTCGTAGTAAATAAAAGTGCACCAAAGAAAGTTATTATGTAATCAAATAAACAAATCTTCACAGTCCCTTATAACTAAAAGTTTGGTCTTAAAATATTGTAGAACTCAAATATAAATAAGAACCAACAGTGTAAGTGTAACAGTGCAAGTGAATCCCATATAATAAACTTTAAATAAAGGTGTACGGATATTGTAACTATATACAATAAATAACTTTAAGTTTTATAATAAATACAGAAATGACCTAGCATGAAGTATTGTTATGATTATATGTCAAATGTTTCATAAAGGAGGACACATCTTTTTATCAAAAAACATTTATAGAGATGCAAATGATAAAGAGAGCAGAGGGGGAATAATTACTGAAAAGGGGATTAAATTATAATACAATGTAAACAGAAAGGACTGTGATTAACTTAAGTTTAACATAAAAATTTTAAATGGCTAATTATGTTTATGTTTAAAGCCAACACATTTCAAAGTGAGAATAGAATTATATTTAGTGTAAGAATGTTTATTAATATAACAGTGTACATACAACCTAAAATGTTTATGTATGTATACTGTACCAGTTTATAAAATGTTTATTATGTATTTTAAAAATAGTTCAACTTAACAAGTCTAACTTAACATGCTAATAATTAATGTTCAATATTGTTTTTATAGTATGAGCAGGAATACCATGCTACATGTTCCAATAGTGGTATAAGGAATTTTTATTTGATATTATATTAACTTTAGACAGTCAGAGAGGGTATATAGGATTAGTAATATTAAAAACCCAGTATATGTAAAACAATGGAATCTAGGCAAAATGGTAAATTCCAATAACATTTATATTTGAGTAAAGAAGTCTAATAAACCATGTAAACTAGTAAGATTTGTATAAGGTAAATCAAGCACCAACTACTATAACAGAAACTATACTTTAAAAGAATAATATAAAAGGTTGGATAAAATTATTAAATAATTTCAAAATGTAATATCTAACCATTTCAAAGGAGTAATAGTAAATTAATGGATTTTAACTAAAAGGAGGATCGAATTGTTAAATTTATAAGAAATCAAGGAAAGGTAAGGATTTATATCAATCAGAAATTTATTATAATCATATTTATAACACCTAACATGGCTAATATTTTGGACAAGAACAGGAAGCTGATTTTGGACCTATATTTCCAAAAAGACAGAAATATAGCAATTTTAACAAAAAACTTTATAAATATAGTCTATTGTATGTCAAATTATCAGAAGAAGGTAAAGAAACCAATTATGTAATTAATAATTCACAAAAACAATCAATAAACAAAAGATATTCCGAATATAATGTATTTTAGAATCACATGAATAGGAAATGAAAAATATTTAAACAATACTTTTCCAATATTAACGTGGCAAGATATTTCATGAGACGAAGGAAGTAGGACAGTTCTTAATTAACATTCAACGAGAACGGTTGATGTGAGATCGCTCTAAGAACCTCTATAGCGAATTATAATGGCGTATATAAGGTTAACATAAAATCAGTGGAAAAAATCGAGAGTTACCGAATTTGTTATTTTAAACTTATAATCAGTGAAACACAACAACACCAACAGTGAAAACAATCGATACGCAACAAAATGCAAGTTAATTAAAACAGTAAAACCATCTAACATTACTATTTCACTTTACAACCAACTTTATGATTCCTAACTACAAACCGACAACAGTGAACCCACCTATCACAACACAATTAAAGCCAGTGGACACTAAACAATTAACCAGAACACTTCTAACAACATAATAGACAGTATACATTATTACGGAGGTGATAAAACAATTGTGAAGGCGATTTTATTTGTCAGAATTTACAGCCGACATTCCTTGATTAACCTCATCAACTCAGCTAGCCGCCATGATGGTTCCGTGATGCAACGCGACTTCTCCAGATTGAATTCAGCAGACGGCATTGGTTTGAAAACTCAATTATTATAAACATTATATATTATTAACAATTTGTCATTTATTAATTATTAAGATTATTTTTGTACATGTTATACTTTCTATGCTTCCCCTTCTCTGACTATATAACTATAACCGCTAAAAGAACCATTCTAAACATTTATATAATATAATCTGTTTTGTAAAATCGATTATCCCTGTAGAAGAGTCAACATTGTATCAATATCGATTTTTAATCGATATTTTCCGAATATTATTAATAAATTAAACTAATTCAATTATGTGGGTTAAAAAATTATTTCACATATTATTATAAGAGTTTACATTAACAACAGGACTTACTGGAAGACGACCATATATAAAGGAGAGTGATATATTGGAGCAGAGCAGAAAATCGCAAATCGATTAGTGTAGGAAGACAATCTGATTAACTCCAGATTCATTTACGGTCAACCAGAAGTGCAAATATTAACCAAATAAACTCCCAGAATTCTAAAATTTCAACGGAAACTCATAACGAGAATTATTTATAAATTATTAAAACAATAAACCAACATAAAATTTTTTTTTAACAACATTTTTTTTTAATTAAATTAACATTTTTTTTGTACAATACAGATATTATTTATTTGTACTTGTTACAATATATATATAATTAAAAATATACTAAAATGAACAATGTATTATTCATAAATATAAATATTATAACATAACAAAAATACACCCCAAAGGAAAGACAAATATACCATCAAACGTCACGGAGAAATATCCATAAACGCAAGTAATCCTTTTAAGTAATCAAAACAAAAAGAGAAATATTATAATAAATAAAATAAAAACTCATGGAGTAAATAAGTTAATGACAGTGACAAACAATGACTGACGATGACCAAAATACCCAGAAGTGAAGATCAAATGACAAAAAAAAAATGTATATAGTAATTTATAAATAGAAATATAATATACAAATGTGTAAAACTAGTATGTAAGAAATAAGACATTGTGAATAAACCTATTTAACTATCAGGAGGTCTGCTCACCTCAGACAGTTATTTTGTATCTTTGAACTACAGAATGTGAATGATATAAAATTTTACAAATATAATAAGATCAAACTATAATTATAAAAGTTGTATTGTGTGACAGTGCTAGAAAGTGAGAATAACAGTGAAATACGTTGAAAGGGAAAAATCGTGTATAATGAAAGTGATTAAACATAATTATAATGAACACTGAAGGGAATAATAATCTATATGAACAAGTTATAGTAAAATCAAACAAAGTAAATAATTAAAAAATAGAAAATCTTACGTTAAAAAACTTATAATGATATAGTGACGAAGAAAAAAATAAAGGTCAACAGAATCATGTTAATTAGAAATTGTGAAACCGAACCTGTGACCCATAACATATCATAGCCAAAGCCTTAACTGAAGTAATTAGTGTTTTGGTAAAAAGAAGGATTATTGTTGGAAAAAATCTAAAAACAAGGCAGAACATATTAATTTTGGTGCTGAACCTTTAGGCCTATACAAATTAATGGCAGATAAAAGACGAGATGATAAAGAAAACCTATTGAAACAACTAGACGAATAATGTTTTAATCGAAAGTACTAAAACTTGAACTCCAGGAGTGAAGAATTAAGCAATAAATGCATAAGAGAACTACCAGATTGGTGAGATTGCTCCAAGGCTAAGCCAGATACTTGAACCTACATTACTACATTAATGATCGAGTTACAACTAAATAATATGACAAAAACAATATAAACGCTATAATAGTGAATTTTTATTTAAATACATCTATTACATTAACGACTCAGAACACAAAGTTTTTATGAGTAAAAACATAAAGTTTTACCTTACAACCTGAACCGGTTTTCACTTTTAAAAAGCTTCTTTAGAGGTTCCGGTACAATTTTTATTTGTACACTTGTACACCATAGTTATTAGTAGTAATAATTTTTTTATTGTTCTTGTACGATCCAAAGAACCCACCACTATTCAACAGAAATTCACAACACCTAATTACCAAATCTCATTCATAAATATTATATTTTATGACTTGTACAATACTTTAGCTTTACTTTTACGTTAACCCTGAGGTTCAGATTGTTCATGTTCTACCACCGAATGAATTACCACTGGTAGAAGGGGACATTGAATGTCCATATGATGAAATGAAAATGAAATGTCAATATATGATGAATGTCAATGTCAAAATGAAAAGAGTAAAAAATAAAAAATAATTGAGTTTGTGAAAAAACGAGAATAAGGAGTTTGACTATTTATTTTAACTTAAGAAATTATAGAGAAAGGGTAAGATTACAAAAAAAAAAAAATAAATAAATAAAATCAAATAGTTAGGGAGATAACTTCATTGTAATTTTATTTAATTTTTTACAATAGTAATACAGTACAGTATTAACAATTATGTAACGTATAGTAATATAACTTCCATTTTGTGTTACGTGCGGTTTACATCTATAAAATTACCCAGCGATAGCCCTTTTTAATGCGCCTGTTCAGTTATCGGGAAAATTCGTTTATCAGGAAAAGTGCAGTAATTGATTATTACGAATAACGCACGTTCCGCCATATACCGAAATGTTTGATAACCGCTGGTTGAGGGACAAAAGTGTAACCAATGATTAAGGTTGGAAATTAAACGTCCGAACTTGTCAAACTGAAGTTGACGAGAGGCTACGTTGACGCAACCGCGATAATTGTCAGCGAGGTGTTTATTTAGAACGGTAAGCACGGTTTAAGATTACTTTCTTTTTTCTTATAAGCGAGGTCAGCCATCAAGTGGGGAGGCGGCGTTAGGGGTTGTTAAGAGGCGATGAATTAGTAATGAGGTCAGAAAGGAAGGAACAGCTCACACATAATGTGAATAAGGTGTCACAATACACAACTAACAATCACAATACAAACTTGTCTGCCCGCTCAGTCAGGATGGACTGTTGTTGCCCTTCATGCTGATGGCATGCACCGCTGCTACTACTACTACTACTACTACTACTACTACTACTACTACTACTGCTGCTGCTGCTGCTGCTGCTGCTGCTGCTGCTGCTGCTGCTACTACTACTACTACTACTACTACTGCTACTACTACTGCTACTACTACTACTACTACTACTACTACTACTACTACCACCACCACTACTACTACTGCTACTGCTACTGCTACTCCTACTACTGCTGCTGCTGCTGCTACTACTACTACTACTACTACTACTACTACTACTAATACTACTACTACTACTAGTACTACTACTACCACTATTACTACTGCTGCTGCTACTGCTGCTGCTCCTGGTATTACTACTGCTACTGCTGCTCCTGCTATTACTACTACTACTAACTACTACTACTACTACTACTACTACTACTACTACTACTACTACTACTACTACTACTACTACTACTACTGCCACTACTACTACTACTATCCACCATACCACCCTATTATATGTGCGATGAAATGTGAACTGCCACACAGGCCGCGGGACGGGTAGCCGTAGGAGGATACTAGAGGTACCTAATACATATTTCACTACATATTCTTACTCTAGATTTTAATAATTAAATATAAACATAATAATTATAAACAAAAAATGGCATAACTTGTTTTTAAAGAATGCTTAAGTTTTCGTGGTTAACATTGTGGCACGGAAAAGTAATATTTTTAAATTTACAATAAAATAGTGGAAACATCCTCTACTGCCAGTATGGTGATTGTTTGAGCTAAGCATGTAAGTATGTCTTGGCTTTTTGGCAGAAAAACATTAGAGTATGTGAGTTGTCGGAATCGCAGCCCATTGGACAGCATTGGCAGCTTAGGCTAATGTTTCACAGCGCGGTCGTGTTTTTGAAGCAGAAGGAAGTAGTTAATATTGAGCATTTGAGCGTGTATGTGAGGATTTTGTTTTATCAACCTGACACCACGTGCGGGGTGCACCTCCGCGGCTTTCTTAAGGATTCGCCCGCAGGAGGTTAGAGACACAGAGGCGCGGGCTACTGGGCAGCTGTCGTAGGCGTCAGCTAGAATGATGTGTCCTGCCACTTCCTCAAGGGGGCACTTGACAGCCTCACGGAATCTTTCGTCTGGACGACAACTCAGCCAAGGCGTCTTGAGCATATTTTCTAGAGTTCCTGTAGTCATACATGCGTTACACTCGAAGTGTTCCCTCAATACTTTTGTTTTCCTTTCAGTAGAATTAGTTCTTGTCACTTTCCGACACTTCGGCATTTCTATTCCATTGATGTCGGGACTTTCTCTGGGCTTCTTGATCCAGCTCGCACTGCCATAAATAAATATGCTTCTCACCACTGAATTTATTGATATGTTTATATACTTATACAAATATAGGCGTGTGAATGTGTGAGTTACATTGTGTGTACAATGTAATAATTATAACTTAAAATTATTATCGTAGTACATGATAATTTAGAATACCTCTAGGCCTATATTGTAAATCCTAGTTGATTGTTCAGTGCCTAACACTGATTGTTTACGCTGATAAAATTTTCTAAATGAGCTTGTAAAATTATTTAAAATTCCTCTCTTTTAATTATCTAATGTATTTTCCTTCAGTCAGTAAATCAGTATGACAAAGATAGGAATTTATTACTTCCTTATATTCCTTATATACTGGAATATTATTTATTCCAATTCCATTACAGGAATCAGATCGCAGCTCGTTTTGGCCAGCTCTTCGTTCGACCTACAAACATTTTATCCAAAAGTACATTCCTTCCTCACGAAAGTTAAGGATAGCCTTCACCCACCTGACATGGGGGTACCATTTTAGCTGTTACGTCATTTCATCAGAAGTGAAGCATCCACTTATTTAATTAATATTTAAATGATTTTAAATATAAATTGTAGGACATGGAAGTCATATATGATTCTCCATACCGATTTTTTAGCTCCGTTACTGTCAGTGGTCCCATATTACGTGACTGTTTAGGTAGTCTGCAGTTTTTTGTGAAACGTTGGCAGTAGGCTATTAGGTGCTGGACTCGTAAAAGAGTTGAAGAATGTTTCAGAATATCATCTGAGCTATTAATGTAACTGCTAGAAGTGTTTCCAAGATGATCTCTTTGTTTGGAGAAACGTCCTTTGGCCACTGAGATGAATTTTCTGTTAGCCAGTCTGGTCCATGCCACCATAAGTCATTGCGGACAAGATCCTGAGGAACCGTACAGCGTACATCTGTCAACGTGCACTGGTTAATATAACGGAAGATGCTGACTACCAACTAAACATCACCGGCCAAGGCCAAAGGAACCTTTCTCCAGCACCACGCCAAACCGGGCGAAATCATGTAGCTGGCTCATCTTTTGACGTCAGCTTTCTAATATCTAAACTGAAAGTTAAAGAGTAAAGTCAGTTTTGACCAAGAAATATTTTTATTGAATCCAAAAATGAGTTGTTATTTTAATAAGATGACAGTCAAGGTACACATAGTTTTAAGTATTTTTGTCACTTGTGTCTGAATTATGTTATTATTTTATTTATAGATATGTTTGAATTTGAATCTGTATTTATATTGTAGGTTATACATAAAGAATAAGTGTGGCGCTGTTGATTTTAAGCGCAGATGATTCAGAATTCCCTACTATGCACAAGCAGGATGGAAAATTTTGCAGCTGGTAATGATTGTTTCAACTTTACCTTGATAAATTTTAAAAATAAGTTTGTTTCAAGGAACTACTTGATAAATTGTAATGGGATAACATCAAAATTTCCTTTTTCATTTACAACATGATACTTCTTCTTCTTCTTTAGCGCTACAGTCCAACGTGAGCCCTGGCTTCCAACAATCTCCCCAATGTCTCCTGTCCGTTTCCATTTCAGTGAAACCCCTCACATTCATTATTCTGTTATCTTCTAGCACATTATCCAACCATCTTATCCTAAGACGGCCCCTCTTTCTGCTTTTATAGACTTGCGCCCTCAGGATTTTCTTTGGCATACGCTGACCATCCATCCGCACTAGGTAACAACATGCTCTATTTTTATATTTTTTAATTGTGTCACCTATTTAACAATCAAAAATATAATCATGGTATTTGCTTCACTAAATTGATTGTGAGGGGTTCCACTGAGAGGGCAGTGGATAGGGACATTGGAGAAGACTGGTGCTGGAATTCTAAGAAGAAGAAGAAGAAGAAGAAGAAGAAGAAGAAGAAGAAGAAGAAGAAGAAGAAGAAGAAGAAGAAGAAGAAGAAGAAGAAGAAGAAGAAGAAGAAGAAGAAACTTAATAGAGGCAAACATATTTTTTACGGACGAAAAGAATAGGCTCTACATTTTCCTTAAGGCGTGATACGAAGAAACTTGTGACAAGGATTGCCGTATTTACATACCTCTACGCGCAGAATTCCTAGTGTTTTATAACATTCTTTCTACTTTTTTTTATTACTTAATCTAGTCTAGTTGCATGCGTAGATTGTAAAAACGCTGTGTTGGAGAAGACAAGAGGAATCTAGCGCAGTGAAATCGTTTCCACCGCCTGCCTGAACCAGAACTAATACCGATTGTACAAAATTAAAATCATTTGTTTGTACGAATTTAAACATTGGGAATAAATCGTAAATTACAAATCTTGTAAACAAATCTTCGTTAAAACTCGTTATAGTAATATGAACATTAAACAGTGAAATGAATCTTAAACAAATGACTCGTCAGCTTCCTTCAAGCATTAAGTCCATGGTCTTTTGCGCCCTCCTGCCATGGTAAAATTCACGTCTCCGGAAAGGAATCAGTCTGAATTGGCGATTTGTAGGTAGCGGGGACGTATGTAGTGTGCGTGTACACAT
The DNA here is from genome assembly GCA_034769895.1 of Magicicada septendecula. Classification (NCBI taxonomy): domain Eukaryota; kingdom Metazoa; phylum Arthropoda; class Insecta; order Hemiptera; family Cicadidae; genus Magicicada; species Magicicada septendecula. Next base: position 258,585,442 of record CM068370.1, on the reverse strand, counting down.
AGGTATCGCGCGTTGTGTCTGACTGAGTTTCGCTGTCTCAGGCGGGCCATTGTGCAGAATTGCCTCAACGACAGGTAAACTATGCTGGATTGATTTGACTTAAACTCAACGCAGAGTACAGAAGGAGAATTCCAACCGCGCGAACCTATTAATGACTATGCTTTATATTACGTTTATTTATTAATGTAAATATTAACGTTTTATTAACACAGCGTTTTGGGCTCGTACTCCAATCTTCAGGTTACAATTGTTTAAGATAATTTAAATACAAAATAACTTACTAAAACAACAAAAACAACACAAAGCTAAATAATCCACAAATAAGTATTCTGTACAAATAAAACGTATAGGCCTATATGTTTTGCAACTTCTTAGATTTAATCTCGATGGTTCAGAAGATCGATTAATCTTATTTAATATATTAATAAAGATGCGACTTCCGCTTCTTTCCATTTTTAAAGAAATGTACAGTGCAATGGTTTTCTCCATTATTAAATGACGATTTTAATTCTTTCAGTTGATCACTAGTTAGAGATTCATATTTAAATACATCATTATTATGTGCCCATCCTTTTAATTCGTTAACTCTTTGTGTTTCAAAATAGAATTCAATTCATTTAAAAATAATTATGTTTAGTTAAAATTATTGACAGTTAACATTATTAACAATATTTAGAAGTACTATTACAATTCCATATTCTTCTAACTTAATAACCCCCCCCCCCCACCGACATGGATTTAGGTGCCTACTCCTACAGTCTCTAGCCGCCACTGCTACTCATCGTTGTATATATGTCCACAATGATTCCGTTTACTTCTTGGTTGAACGAAATTCTATAGGCTACATCACGCGATAGTAGGTTCCTTTTCCTCTCCTGCGTTTTGATGTTGTGTCATAAACATCTCATTAAACAGTTGTTTTTTTTTTTTTTACAGAAGCGGCAGGTGCTTTAAACACCTATTCCAGTGCTGCGACAATTTTTTTCGACACATTATTTGTCACGCGCTGCAGGTGCCGCTAAATCTTCAGCGAAAGCGGATGTGCGCTAACGTTTGTGTAATCATTCAGTCGAATTCAATACTTTATATCCGGTAGGCCTGCTCGGCACTACCGAAGCGGTGAGGTAGAAGTCTCCTTATATAATGAAACAGCCGGTTGAGAATACACACCCACCTAAATTGTAGAAATGGAAGTGTTATCAAAAAGGCAAAACACCTTTAAAACATGATAAATTTAAAGAAAAAAGTTAATTACTTACACATTAATATGTAGGTTTAGGCCTACGTACACACGTGTGTGTGTGTGTGTGTGTGTGTGTGTGTGTGTGTGTGTGTGTGTGTGCGTGCGTGTGTGCAGTTAAATTGTTACTCTCAAGGTTCTTGCACGTACGTTACGACAATTATTAAAATTAAAAATGATTTTTTTGTTTTCAAAGTGATAAAGTTTTAATGTCTGATATAGATTTCAGAGACTCACATTCTGCACTGGGACTGAATATCAATTCGAATTATAAGCCAAATTAGTCAATCACTGATGTTGCAAAATTTGAGTCTCTGCAAAACATTTCACCAACAATATATTTATCGTGACAGTGTATATGACATTTATTTTTGTAATATTTCCCCCCCCCCACACACACACCATTGGTTAATCATTTTTCAGTGCTGCCATGACACTGTCCTCGTAGGTCTGTCTTCGTGTTCCTACCTAACTTGTACGTCTATTCTCCAACTTCCGTACTTGTTGAGACACTAGAATTGCATTAGTTTTTTGTATCCGTAAGTTTTAGAGGTTCTTACGACTCACATTTACGGTATTCTAACTTATGACTTACTTGCTCAGTAAATTATGACGAAAAAAGGCGCATAAAACTGAAGAGATTTGCAATTAACACTCACAATGAATAAGTAAAGTAATAATATTATTTGACGTTTATAATAATTAAATATGATAAATAATTTTTTAACAACAAATAAAACTTGTATATTTTTGTTTATTTAGTATATTAGAAAAAATTATGTTAATCTATAATTACTTTGAAACGCCATTAAATACATTAAATACTAAATAACGCCATGTATAAAGACTAACAATAGCTTATACAATATCTTTTTATACAGTAGGTCGTATACTTTCTTTATGGTTTATACATGATTACTTTTCAATTTTATTTCCGTACCTCGATAAATTCAATACAATGTACTTAGACTGCGTTCTGAATATTGAAAACGTTTTGGACTATCAGGGGTCTACTGTATTCAATAAATAAATATGAATAATATATAAATATATTATAATATTTAAGTATAAGTAATAATTTATAAAACATTGGTAATATCGGGTTAGTGTGAAGGGTAATGCAGTTCGGAAGGTAATATTATTTTAGTTTAATGAATTGTGAATGTAAATAAAATGACACTTCGTACAATAGGTTTCCTTCAATGCGTGTAGTAGTTAATAAAATTATAATATTTTTATCTCGCCATTTGTCTGTGCAGTCACTAAATTCGGGATTATCGTTTTGCCCTTCATAGCATTTCTTACATCACCGTTTCCCTTTGATGACTATATAAGGCATATAGGCGCTGTAATTAAGTGCAATAATCATAGATTGTTCCTTCTGAAGGAGCATTGCCACAGTTTATTTGGGTATCTTTTTACACACTTTACCTTTCCTTACTCTATCATTCCTTGAAACTCTTTGCATTCTCCTGCAGTATGTTGTCTCTAAAGTTTAAAATTTAAATATTAATATTGAATGTGAATTGATTTTTTCTGTGCTTTAGTTAACTAAGATGTTAAAGCATACTTCAATTGTACAATTATTATAATAACTATACGAATATAAAGAAGCTTCTAAAGCGGTTCTATGTTGCCTGGTTACCATAGTTACTAGAAGTTTAGAAGTTCTGAATTCCATTCCAACCCTAATATCTTCTTGGCAGTACCATTCAGTAGTCCAGGTAACATCGACAAATCGGTCGTGCTGCTGGTGCATTCATGGCCAGTGCAGCCTGCCTGATTGCCGGCAAGTAGGCCTACGCTGAATGTGTGTGACTGAATTCCCCATTGACTCAGCCTTCCTGACGGCGAAACAGGGAAATTTAAATACATAATTTCTAAGATTACACACTAAATCATCTCCCTACCAAAATCCCACATATCACGTTTTTAAGAACCGTTCATAAACCGTTCATAAAGCCAGTTGTTACTCTTAACTGTCTGAAGTAAAAATTGAAGCATTATAACGCGTGTGAACACTTAATAATATTTGAATTTGAGTAGAAAATTGTTTACAACGATTTTTAATTTAAGTGAAAATTTTGTCATCTATATTACGTTCTGATGGAAATAATATTACACAGCGAAAAATTAAGTAAAATTAAGTATATTAAGTATTTTAACATTGAAAATGTTTATAAGGACGTGTTGCACATTTGCGGCCGATCGCTGGTGCGTGATCGAAAATGGGAACCGGTGAGTTTCCATAGAACCTACTTCTTTGTTGTCAATAACGTAGTACACATATAAAACTTCGCTTATGAATGAGACTACATTTAACTTATATCTGTACATTGGTAAATGAAGAATGAATTCATTGATTGGTGAATGAACATAAATATATATATATATATATATATATATTGTAACCAATTTATATTATAGGGTTACGGTCTTATTTCTTTAAGCCTCACTTCGGATTCGTCAATTTGTAACACGTTAATTGTGTTACCTAAATGTTACGTCTTATTGACTGTTATGTTGTGTGCACTTAAATTACATACACCGCCCGTTGGAAGTGTCAATTTGTAACAAATAAATAATGTAGCGACTAACTCGCACTGGAGTCGTCAATTTGTAATTATTAATACGTTATGTTGAACGGCGAATGGTTTTGTAATCTGCCGCTCGCTCCCACTATACGTACCGTTTCCGTGACGTCACTCACCGTTGCCAAACGTCGTGGTGTCCTCTGTACTCGGTGAACTTATTTTCTAAATGGAACAGCAATAATAACGACGCAAATATAACATCAAACATATGTCCTTATAGAAATCCTTTATTCAGAAAAGCACTGGTTAATTGTTTCTTAAATTTGATTATGATAATCACAATTGTGGCGCAAATTATACGTCTTCTTTTTACCAGTTGGTACAGTAGTAGCAAATATTCAGTATTTAGTCAGACCAAAAGAATGCTTTGGTTAATGTTTCTATTAAAAATAAAATATCTCAGGGCGTATCTGGTTCGGGGATTACATTTAAACAAAATATTATTCTATAAATCAAAATACAAGTTTTACAGTTAAAGGATATTACAAGGTTAGAGTGTAATGTGCATACAAGCAGTCGGATTGTGATTACTAGTTATGATAGGTTATGTCCAGTTTAGGTGTTTAATAATTATTATCCAAATCAAAGGTTCTTGTGGTGTTTGAAAAGGTGTCAATCTCAAATCGTGTTATTAGTGAGTGTTCTTAGTGTTGGTGTGATATGTTGTCTGTAGTTTTAGTTGATTAATACTTAAAAAGTCGTGTATACAAAAGTGGGTGTTGATACACAATATAATAAGATGTCAAAGTCACCAAATCCTCTTCTTTGTATGGTTCGTGGTCGAAGATAGGGCCCACGTTCGCTTCAGTCATTCTCCCTGGTTCTTGGGTCTTCTATTTCATATACTGGATGTTCCTCACTTGGTGTAAAAAGTTCGTGTTATGTATCTCTATCTGTATCAATATGTCTGTAACGTGTTTTCACAGTTTATTCTTAATTATGTTAGACGTTTTACAAACGCGTCTGTACGCTATGACCGTTGTTAAAGAAGTCTCCTTTTATTTATCCGAAATTTCTGGTTGCTAAGGGTAAACTTGGAATCTGGTTGGTTGATTCGGATATACATTGTCATATACTTTCATTATTTCAAAATCTGAATTTGTTCAAAACCTTTAAATTAATATAACTTTTCTGTATTGATTGGGAATTTAAAACTATTAGTAGCATTATTTTGATCTTTACATTTGTGACATATAGACACTAAACATGCCTACTTTTACTTAAGAACTACAGATGTTACAATTTTGTTATTTGAATTTTTCTTAAATAACTTGAGATGTATTATTTTGTTTCTATATTCGTTGTATACACTATTAACTATAAATATATTTATCCTTCCACATTTGTTTTACAAAATCCCTAACATTATTATCTAAAATTTACAAAAGTTGGTTTTACCTGGCCTATGTACTGGTGTTATTTTCATCACCATGTTTAAAACTTTTAACAGTTAAATTAACTTTTAACAATCATAAAAACTGTTTAACATATAACATTATCTTAACAAAACAAAAAGATATACTATCCTATTAGTTTAATTTCATGCCCACATGGCTATGATTCTACTGAACCTTTGAACAAATAAACTGTTTTTTACTTAAACTATACAATTGTTTGACACTTAGCAATAACATCTTTTTTAGTCTACTTTGCTTTGCCAATCAATTGATCACTGTTTAACACCAGTTCTAAGGTGATATATTTGTTAACATAAAAAATGAAATTAACATCAGTTAATTGATATTCTCTTAAAACAACTGCTTCACCTGCTACATACAAAAAACAACATAAATACCATGATAATAAAACAACGTGATAAAACATAATAACATGCACATTTTTATAAAATAAATTATGCACTAATTAATTAGTCTTCTCTCAGTTAATTCATTAATTATTCTAAAACTGTCTATGTTATGTTTCACATTACTTGTCACTATGTTTGTCGTTTACCCTTTTCACTGAACACTTGATAGTTTGTATTTATAAACATACTTATTGGTTTTTATAGGTTTTTACATTTTATTGTCATTAAAAGAACTTCACTCTTGTTATCAAATGTTACTGCGGACAAGTTATTATTTGTTGTTTTCTGGACAATCTTATGATCACTATTTGTTACAATTAGTTGTATGGTTCATGTATCTATAATAAGGTTTGTTATATTTTCATTACATCATTTAAATTAATCATTTACTAATATTTCTTTTACATAGTATTACATGTTTGGGCCTATTATCCCTCAATTTGTATTTTGATTATCTTGATATTATGATACTTTGAATGAAACAATTTGTTTCTTTATAGTACTGGTTCATAAGCCGTCTGTCTTTATAATTATTTATTTTGTCATTATTGAAAGTTCATGTCATAATCGGGGTTGCATGTATTTTGCATCACTTTGCCTAAATCATTAATTTGGGTACGGTCAGTTGTATTACTAGTCAGTCGAAAATGGTTAGTCGTTCCTCTTCACTATCATCTTGGAAGATATTGTTCTTCTTGTTTAGCTTCTTATCCAAAGTCTTCATTAAATCAAGTACGATATTAAGTTGTTCCAAATGTAATGTTACATACTACCCTGCCACCAAATTTGATCATTTTAATAAAATATTGTTTTTGTTGAAATTATCAATTATCTTATCTTTCACATTATCATTTGTTATTCTTTTTATGATCTGGTATACTTGTCTTTAATTATAAGTGTTCTATCCCTGGAACATGTTACTTCCCTAACAAATTAATCACCATATATTTTGGAATCAGTCGGGGGGCTCTCTTGACCTAATACCCCGCTGTCCTTATAATACATAATACATCAATAATATCGATTGCTGGAGCTATCTCGTCAGTCAATCACATTTAATAATCACTAGTCTATTCACGACTAAATCAAATAAAAATAATATAATAATATATTCTTGGGATGGTTCACTCAGCTTAACTTCTCAGATCTAAATATTTCTTTCCATTGATTCTTTCAGATGTTTATTTTCTTGTGGCGATATTAATAACATTTCTTATTTTCAATTGGTACTATCTTCTTTCCTTCTTTATCAGTACTCCTTAATCTTCATTTTTCATTCACTTAAAACATAACAAGTATTTGCATCTTTAGTTGTTGTTAAATTTCTCACAATCATGATAGGTTATTTGTAGTAAATTCGTTTCTAGTCTCGTCTTATTTTCATCGTCGATTGTCTACATTTGTCCTTTCTTATTCGTTTTATAGCACTATGGTTTCTTCTGATTTATGGATGTTGCATCTTTCTTTTATATTCCAATAATAAGTTCTTAATTATATTTAATAAGAGGTGCTTATTTTGTTTAGAATTTGGAAATTTATTCCCAGTTGTTTATTCGCTTGATTCATAATAACATTATCAAACGTACTGTAAGTTGTCCTTACTATTTATTTGAATTCTGAGATATTCAAATTTGTTTATTTGGCTTCATTTAAAATTATATTCTGGATTATCAAAGTTGGTAATATGAGCTTACTATATTCTTTTGAATTTTGAGGTATTATAATAATAAATTCTTCAGTTCCATATTAATTCTCATAAATAATTAGTTGTAAGTTGACCTTACTATTTCTTTAGAATTTTGTGGTATTATAATAATAAATTCTTCAGTTCCATATTAATTCTCATAAATAATTAGTTGTAAGTTGATCTTACTATTTTTTTTTTAGAATTTTGTGGTTTTATAATAATAAATTCTTCAGTTCCATATTAATTCTCATAAATAATTAGTTGTAAGTTGATCTTACTATTTCTTTAGAATTTTGTGGTTTTATAATAATAAATTCTTCAGTTCCATATTAATTCTCATAAATAATTAGTTGTAAGTTGATCTTACTATTTCTTTAGAATTTTGTGGTATTATAATAATAAATTCTTCAATTCCAAATTAATTCTCATAAATAATTAATTAGTCGTAAGTTGATCTTACTATTTCTTTAGAATTTTGTGGTTTATTCAACTTTGTTTATTAGGTTCATAATACATTTTTAAGGAAACTTGGTTGTATGTCCCCTTAATCTTTTTTGTTTCCACATCACTAATGACATAAGTATTGTTGTTATTGTTTTTTATAACAACATATGGTCCATTATACAGTAATAATAGCTTTTTTGCTATTCCTTCCTTAGAACTTGGCAATTCGCGGTTTTTTAACAATACTTTGTCTCCAATCTTGTACTGGATCATTTTCTGCTGAATTATTTTGTATTTTTTCCTTCTTTTCTCCACTTGTTCATTCAGTTTGCTGTGGAATCTCACGTTGTCGAACTGGTAAGCTGGGTTGTTTGGGAAGTTGATTATTTCACTAATTTCTCGAGGTGGTAGTCTTTCATGCATTATGGTATATGGAGTATCTTGTATTGCTTCATGGTAAGCTAAATTGATAAAGCTTTCTGTTTGTGTAATGTAGTCACTCCACTTCTGGTGTTTATCAAAACAATATGTTACTGGTCCATCAATGACTAATGATATCATTGATATTTTCCCACGTATTTCTATTTCTGGTATTTCCCATTTATCTCTGGTCTTCTCTAAGTTGTAACCTATAGTTTTATGGTAAGTCATTATTGAAATTGCTTTTAATCTCCTCCTATAGTCTCTGGCATTCATGATTTCTTCATTGTTGGTAATTGGGATATTCAGTGCATTAATTAACCCATTGTTCATCATCTCCCATTCTTCCGGTGTTTTTATTAAATTCTTTAGATGCGTTCTTCTTACTTTTTTTGGTTCCACTTCACTATCTTTAGTATTTTCTTTGTTTCCGTTAGTTTTCTTTTCAGGTAATACTACTACTGGTTCCTCTGTTTTGGCGTTTGGTATTTCTTCTGTTTCTGGTTTGCTAGCATTTTTTATTTCTTTGGCCCTATTATT